>OY293413.1:1476099-2947198 GCA_958502065.1 Chrysolina americana | reverse complement strand
TCGTCGCGTTATAAACCCGAAAAGGAAGTTTTCGTCAGGCCACTCTGTATGATTCTCTAAATCGTGTTCGAAAACCTATTAATTTATCCTAAGAATCTAATCAAAATCGATGGAAAAGTATTTATCGTATTGGACCGTATGAAGTTACTGCCTTGTTGCCCAAAAGAATGAAGTGGAAAAGTAGAGCGACTATACAGGTGGTCTAGCCAACTTGTCAGTTAGTGGCTCCCGTTGGTGATAGCGGCTGGTCCGTACATTTCTGGATATATAGAAGGTACTTGAGAGAATACAAGCCTCCTGCACAGCTAGTGATCTGATTCTTTCTATCGATCTTATTACACGCAATGGGCAACGTCTAAATTATTCACGAATGAGTAGTTCTTCGCTCTTGGAAAATATTCAGCGTCTGATAAATTATACCTCCATATTTTCGCAGCTTATTAAGAAAAAAGTTTGATATATACGAAAGTTGTATTTGATGTTACATATTGGTAGCAGGCAACAGTATACTGTTTGAAGATCGTGTGATTAGTACTCATTCGAATTAAGTTTTCATAGGCATTACACGCAAGTAGAACACCATACCTTCTCTATGACTATATCCAGTATTTACCATTTAATTTAAACAAGCGATGTGTTTCTTCTACTAAAAAATATAAAAAATTTATTGGTTCTTATTTTCCACCTAGTGAGACATTTTCTTGAATTTTTTTTTCTGTGTAATTATTCTGCTGATTCATTATTCACGGAGCGTGTTGTGTGTGAATTATCCTGTTAGTCAAAAAAAAAACACAGAGAAGAGGCTTTTTTCAACGGTCAAAAATTACGCTATGATTTGAATTTGGAGGATAGTTTCCCTATTTCAATGCTTGAGAAGTTGCACTTCAATGCAGTATCTCCGCTGATTATCAAACGATACTTGTCAACTGCTCTATTTTCGCCATCGATTTCCGATTCGCACTCGAGGGTCCTTCCGCATAATAAAGAGGTTCCGGGCGTACCGCAATTGTTCGATACACTGTCATAGAGTTGAATATCATCTGCTCGCTATATTTAGCACGGCCTATTTTTAGACATTCATATCCAAAATAGACCGTTGATGAATGTGACGGTGTAGTAATGTAAACAAGTAAGGGTCATTTCTGGTGGAATTCGATCTCACCTCCGGATTCGTGTTATTGATGATCACTGATGAGCAGAACGAATGAATGAGGTCGGGTGTTTACGAAGGACGATGGAAAAATAATGATTTAAATTTTTTTTACTTTTTCATGACAACCAACATCTGAGGCTCGACCAGACTTACCCTAGCAAAGCAAAAGATGCAAATTCGAGCTAGCCGCTCCAGCGCATCTGTGAGGGATAAGGAAACTTTTCCTTCAGTGTTGAATACATAATCTTGACGCCGGAGATACTTACACTTACCAAGAGCTGGAAGAACGCCACTCCCAAGAGGTAACCACAGGTAGAAACTCTCTCTGCGACAAGTATCAGCATAAGCTTCGACAGATCTGGCCATCAAAATTGCTGGAGAAGAACAGAGTTGGTCCATCTGATGCTGTGCTTATCTGAAGTGGTGAAATAGACTCGAGAACATCTACGACAACTCGATGTAATAACTCTCAAAATAATGCATCTTCGTAGGAGTTTGCGTTTCAGGGTTTTACTCCCCAATACCATAGGGAAGAGATGGACTTGGAGAATCTACGAAGGAAAGGTACTGGATGGATCCTGCAAACTCATCAGGAATTTGAATACCCTTCTTTTCATGTGCAACTTGGCCTAGTGTTCAATATCAAACGAGGTGATTAAAATTCCTTTACCGAGTTGGGACCCTTTCAGCAAAAAGCTCACGTCAAAGCTGCGAAGATTGAGGTACCAATGCATAGGGTCTTCTTCAAGAACATTGAAGACATTACTTTAACCAAAAATCTTACCTTTACATTCCTCAGGTCAAGTGACGAGAGATGATGACTTGATGACTTGACGTGTCTTCAAAACCCTGGTTGTTTTTAGTTACGTGGTGAGGTTCTGGACACTAGATGCAAATCGTATCATCGGGCCTTCATAAGAACATCAACAAATGAAAATACTTTTTAAAATTATTTTAAAAAAATATTTCGACTGCAACTGCCAGTGGCGTGGACGAAGTATCTACTTCTCGCAACGTATCAACTGATTAATTTTAATTTCAATCTGAAACAGTAAGGACTTTCAGTGTAAAAAAGTCATTCAGAACTTGAAGGCACCAGTGCATTGAAAAACAGCAGTTTGAATTCTGCATCATTATCCTTTGAAACTGTGGAAAAAATGTACCCTTCCAATCTTTTATATTTTTATAATTTTTTTCTTTGATAATTTTTTTTTGATATGTCAAAATCCCAATCGATGTTTTTGATTGGATACATCTATCCCATCAGGAAATAAATACAGAAATTTCAATATACATAAAACATCAGAAATTATTGGAATTTGGATGTGTTAAACTATCATTACTTAAAGGAATGTCTGATAAATTGCATTGAAACAAAAAAAATTACATTGGTTTCATCGATATAGAAGGATAGCCGATTTGAATTACACCACTCTCTTGCACTGGCATAATCTCGAATTATTTTGTTACAAATATTGTTTTCATTGATATTATGCCACATGATGATTGTGTCGTCTACAAAGATTTTGGAAATTCCGTTATAGACAAGATCATCGGAATATAACAAAAATAGCACTGGACCCAGAACCGAGCCCTAAGGCACACCATGCCTAACAGAGCCAGCATCTGATAGCGTGTTGTCAGTTCTTACTACTTGGTATATCATTCTTGAGTCATCTGATAGTATCCGTACCAAAAATCAAGTTGGCTGAATATTTCAGAAGAAAAATACTGAATTTTATGAACTGTTCACTTTTGTATACCAAACCATGATTGCGATTTTTCACCATCACAAATTGGCAAGTGTTATAGTGTCTTCTTCATCGTCAAATAATTAATATTTGTTGATTTCCTGCGGATTTTTGAATTTTCAATCTCACCCGACGCCACTGGTCGTTTGGCCGCTAGATAAAAACGGCCGCTAGATAAAAGCTGCCGCTAGATAAAAGCGACCGCTAGATAAAAGCGGCCGCTGTAAAGTGGCCGCTAACTTCACACTGGTAAACAGGAGGTCCTCAACTACTGGTGGGACAACGTCAAAAGGGATTTATGGTTATAACATATATCTATTTTGATCAAGGATCTATCTATAACAATATTTTACCGCAGACCTCCATTTCCACTAACTGCAATAGCCCCCCGGCAGCGATCTGTCTACCTGTCCGGCATAAGCACTGTCTAATTTGTATTTCGTCCGGACGCCACTCCCCGCAAAAACAAATTTAGAGCACACTGCATAACGAGAAAACAACCCTAGGCGGTGCCTCGCCCGAAAATAAGTTGCGCTTACAAAGCTCTCGGCGCGCGTCCTTTTATGTTTGGGACGACCAAAATTTAATCACGACCCATAATTAGGCTCGCTACGGACGTGACAGTGGCGTATCGTGGAAACGATGCCTTTTTCGACGTTAATGATATAGCGGCTCTTCTGATATTTCGGGACAGTTTACGGCTTTGTGATTTCTCTAGCACGAACTCGCTCACTTTTCTTGAACGCAGAAAAGAGATGAAAAAGCAAGAGAAGCAAGTGAGTGAAGCCGTGGTCCAAAAAGAGTACAGGATATATCTGGAATGGCTGACACAAAACTGAAACTGTATTTCTGGCATATTTTCAAGAACTGGTAAGGTGTTTTCTATGTTTTTCGTAGTAATTGTTTTTATTCGTTGCAGTCAGAAACGTATAGTTCGAATTCCTTGTGGACTAAATGGTCAATGCTGAATACCACCCAGTTCAATGAACTTTTTTGAAACGGAAAAGTAGGAGTTATAAGCCGAAAAGTCTGCCGTTTCATCTAAAGATGTTATCAGATTTCTAAAGAACGTTTCTATGAAATTCATTAATTGCATAAGGTAATTTTTTTCTTATTTTCCTTTTTTATGCATTTATTTAATTTTTTTGTTATAGGTTGTTTCGATTATGGATTATTTTGGAGGATGCAGAAGTCAGGAACTTTTGAATATGAAGATATCGCATAAAGAGGACAGAGATTCCGTTATGGTAGTGAACGTACCGGAAGTGAAAACTGGTGTTTCGAAAAAATTTACAGATGTGGATATAGAAGAGTTCCCCGCTTTCCCTTTATTAAGACTTTATATGTCTTTGCGTCCACTAGAAGAGGCAGGTACCAGGAAGTAATTTTCAGGGCACATTTCAGAATTGTATATTCATTACTTGTAATAACGTGAATAAATAAAATATGGTTCAGTTTTCATTTCATAAATATATTCACATAATATACAGGGTTATGATAAAGTAATGCACAAAATTCATAAAACGTACAACGATCACTTTTGAAAAAAAATGCAAAAACACGTCAAACTGTTCTTTTTATTCCGCATCTTTTGACATAAGTTACAAAAATGACACGTCAAAGTTATGACGTCATCAACAAATTTTTTTAATGAGAAGCTAAGATTTTTATCACATTATGTGATAGAGCTTGTGTTTGTACACAAGGGAAAAATAGTTGCAGTAGGGCTCACATAAGAAAAAAACGAGAAAATGAATAAAAAACGAAATAAACGTAAGTTTCATAATAACTTTTCAATTAACTAAACAGTCCATTGAACCAAAACTATTTCTTATAGGAATTGTTCAAACTGTGTCCCGTTTACTAACTGACATAGGCCAAGACGATGGTAGACCGCATTTATAGAGTTTTCGATCATCTGCGGAGTTATACGAGTCATTTCGTGTCTAATTCTTTCCATTAAGTCTTCTAAATTGCCTGGCCGGTTAATGTAGACCCGACTTTTCAAATGTCCCCACAGAAAAAAATCAAGGGGGGTTAAATCAGCTGACCTAGGTGTCCACTTCATTGGTCCACGTCTTCCAATCCACTGTCCTTCAAACTGGTTATCCAGAAACCTTCGAACAGTATGACCATAATGTGGTGGTGCGCCATCTTGTTGGAACCAAATACTGGGATCCAAGTTGTCCCCATTATTTGGATCCGGAAATGCCGCAAGTAGGTCCGGAAGCACTGCCATACGAAGATGTTCCAAATATCGTTCAGCTGTTAAATTCCCGCGAAAGTAATAAGGACCAATAAATCTTCCCCGGACGATTCCTACCCAAACATTAATTTTTTGGGGACGCTGGGTGTGTTTTGTCTGCATCAAGTGGGGATTTTTCCGAGCCCAGTAGCGAGAATTGTGTCGATTTACAGAACCACTTAGACAAAACGTTGCCTCATCGGAGAATACTACACTATTAAGAAAATTTGGATTTTCGTCACAATGCCGCATGAAGATTTCACAAAATTCCAAACGTCTGTCCGGATCATCTTCTGAGAGTTCGTGAACAAGATGAACTTTGTATGGGTGTAGTTTTTCTTTTCTTAACATCTTTACTACAAACGACTGACTAACATTTTCTTGTAAGGCAATTTCTGTTGTAGTTGCGTGAGGGTGTTCTTCTACTGACAGCAAAATATCTAACTTCACATCGTCGCTTATTCCTGGTCGTCCAGATTTTGGAGCATCCCTCACGCTTCCCGTTGCATCAAATTTTGCAACAATTCTGCTTACTGTGCTTCTAGCAATTGGAGGTCTTTCAAAATGTGTTGCGTTAAATAAAGCACATGCTTCTTCATGACTTCGAAGGCGATCGCCGTAACCTACCATCATTAGAATTTCTATCCTTTCTCTTTCGGTTAAACGAGCCATAATAATAAAACTGTGGTGACACTAATTGTACGACTGACACTGAAAAACCGTTGTTTTAGTAAAACAATTGAAAAAATTTATAAGAACACATATTCTTACTAGATAAGTTTAAGTTTGACCTCTTTTTATAATTGGTTTTGATATTTCGTTTTTTATCCCTTTTCTCGTTGTTTTTCTTATGTGAGCCCTACTGCAACTACTTTTCCCTTGTGTAAAAACACAAGCTCTATCACATAATGTAATAAAACTTTGACAACTTTGACGTGTTATTTTTGTAACTTATGTCAAAAAATGCGGAATAAAAAAAACAGTTTGACGTGTTTTTGCATTTTTTTCAAAAGTGATCGTTGTACGTTTTATGAATTTTGTGCATTACTTTATCATAACCCTGTATATTACCATTTCTTATTTTATTTTTACTTTTGAAAGATAAAGGGAATTATAGAATCCATAATGTCCCAAGGGAGTAATTACCCTTCTTAATGATAGCTCAAATATGACGATAATCGGTTTTTCCGCCAATCGGGTCTGGAGTACCACAGGGCTTTGTCTTGTCTCTTGTTTTTCATTTTTCCTTTCACTCAATACCCTAAAAAGTCGTGCTCTATCTTGATGCTACAACTCTACTTCTGTATTCTGATTGAACCTAACTTGAAACAATGAGAGTCAGGTACAGAAAAACATGCTAAGAATTGGTTCAACGCTTTGAAACTGAATATCGAAATAACCCAAACTGGTCATATCGAATGGAAGAACTAAGTTCGAACTTTCCAAATATCAGCTTTTATTTTGGCAATTGAAAATATTTGTTAGCTTGGATGCTCTTATTTCTGCAATTTCTGTTTCACATTGGCATGGCATAGCTTGCTGACTATGAAACCTTACTAAATTTGACTCCAGACCCAACTGATGCTATTATGGTGTCTCTTAAATCTTCTATGAATGTCTGCATGTTGTTCAATGAACATCGTAGCCAATAGAAAAGGCTTGATTGATTACTTTATACTCCTGCAAGGATTGAGACTACCTTAATCGTTTCCAATATTGCTTGCTACCCGTATGGCTTGCAGATCATAGGATGACCACTTCTCAACTTCTCATACACAGGACTCCTGAGATCAGCTGTTGGCATCAGCTTCTGTTGTCAGTTCACATTCGTTCTTCATGATTATTATTTTCCACTCCTTTTGCGACCCCTTTCTCTATCCTAGTAGGTGTATTTTTGAAATTTGGTGGAGCAATTCTTCATGTTCTTCCTATGGGAGACTTTTCTATTTCTTTTTCTTCTGATTCTTCCTTACCCTTGGCATTTTTCTGAAGATGATGAAGCAACTATTCGTGTTCATACACCCTCATTATTGTTCATCATGGTTGCATCATCGTATCGACTTTATATTAAAGAAGCGTACAATATGCGTGGAAATTCAGACGACGTTGTTTATCTGTAAGCGGAAACACCCCCGCGAAGTTATGGAGAAAGGAAAATCTTGAATGATGAATTCCAATTCATTTAAATCCTTTCCAAGAGGTGTTTCCATGCCAAAGGATTTATTTCCTGGGTGCGTATTTCATTTCAAAGCAACCAAACTTTTCAAAGAAAGTATACGGCAAAGGAAGCGGGATTGAATGTAAGGATACAAATGACTTCTGTTTTATCGAGACTTTGTCCTTTGTGATATATCAGTAAACATCGATTATAGCGCTATGCAGAAACTTCGATCTGTTTAGGCTTATATTGGGGTCATATTTCATGCTGACTGTGTTTCTTGTCTTAGTGAATATTTATGGGATATTGGAGAAAATGTACGACCAACACAGTAGTATTTATTCATAGTAAATTTCTGAAATCTCTTATGTTGAGACGTCAATATATTAGTTGTCATTATTAGAAAACTGATATGTTTCGCGTGGTAGTAAGTAATTGACAAGAATTGTTCATTAAATTCAATTAGAAGATTTTAATTATCTCGAAAATGATTGGGTTCAAGTAAGTGGTAAGCAACACAACATTTGAAGGGATCTGGTAATTTTCTTGAAAAATAAAAGTTTAAATCAGCTCGTGATGGTTCAATTTTGGTACCACCGTACACTTAGCTGAAATTCTTGGCGGTACACTATGCCGAACACTGCCCTTCAAAAAGTTAAATTGACCGTGTCCATATTTATTAGCGACCTAGTATATTTCGTTGGGACAAGTACAGAAGAAGGATGAACACGATATTAGACTTTTTGATGGATGGATTGAATTCATAAAACTCAACCAAAAGTATACAGAGTGACCCACTTAGAAGCGGGGCACTGAAAAATAAACCACCAATAGGTCTATAGTACTGAGACATTGGAATAAAATCCAAAATTTCAATACCTTCTTTAAATTAAATTCTTCCCGACAAATCTATAAAATGTGTATGCATTTTTTTAAATCAAATCTGATTGCTCCACTGGATTCACGATACTTTCAAAGTCTTGTTACCAGAATTTCATGAAAATATTGATTATTGACAGAAATATGGCATAAATCGAGTTAAAATTATATTATTGAAATCTGTGGAATAATCGTTCTGTATTTCACAATTTTTTGAAATGTTTTAATTCACAATACTTCTTTGGACAGTCATCTGTTTGAATCGTAAAATATTTCAGCCAGCAGATATGCCACTATTGTCGATCTTTGCGTCTTTTAAACTTGCGCCTCAAAATAGAGATTCAATGACAGCAAAATAAAAGACAAAACAATCAAATTTTATTCCTTCAATACATTGATGACTCTTTCGAATGGGTCACTCTGTATATTAATATTCACTCATTCTACTGAATTTCCTCTCATTTCTGAAACATCACATGAGATCAGCGCATGTTATTCCATCGTGTCAAACATTTTGTAATTGATTGTTGCTTGGGTTTGCCTGCCAAATCTCGGGATCATTCGTAAACAGTATTGAATTCCTGCTGTACCCCAACAAAATATATATATATATATATATATATATATATATATATATATATATATATATATATATATATATATATATATACGTACCATTACAAACTCTGTGGAAGAGAGGGAGACTATATAGAGACAACGGACAGACTAGATGCAGTCTGCGATACGGCCAAAAATAAAATTCTCATGAACATCGTCAATGTCAACGACGTGCGGGTGCAGATAATATGGAATTTCATCGATGGTAACTGCTATGGCGCTGCGTACTTCATGCACTCTGCGAGAGTGTTTCGTATGATCATTCACTTTATTACTCGAATGTTCTTATTGAACTCCTGCAGGCTGTATGCCTCTAGAACACGTATCAGTTCCAGAGAAGTGAGAGATTTTGTGGGCGAAGCATCAGCGACGAGACGAGTTGCTCTTTTTTTGGACGGAATAGAAGTTTCTGTGTGGTTTCAGGGTCTGCATTCCATATGTAAGAAATCCATTCCGAGACAGGTAAAATAGCTTTTTGTTCAAAATATAATCCAAGTTTTTGAGAGGCACTTCTGACGATGGATCCCACATGGTTTTCCCAGGGAAAGATACTGCTCATGGTTAGATGCTCTAGAACCTCTGGTGCAGTTTATCAACAAGTATTTTGCGCTTTTTGTTAAAAAAATTATCCAAGTTTTTGAGAGGCACTTCTGATGATGGATCCCACATGGCTTTTCCAGGGAAAGATACTTTTATTATACTGTTTCATGAGGGTGGTGATTATTCTGATCCTTACAACTTTAGACCTATATCATTTATATCAATACTGGCAATTTAGTTGAAAAACTAGTGAAAATTCGAACTCGAACTTCAGCATAAAAAATTACAGTAGGTTCCATAACTATATGCAGGAAATGTTTGCAAGTACTTTTTAGCAAAAATTTCAATTTTATATGTGTAGGCACAATGAGCAGTCATAACTCCTGAGCTGATGAACAAAGGCATGCAAGAGGTGTCATTTATGAGGTTAGGCATAGTTCTTATGTTTTTTTCATAAAGAATATCCTTGGATGTTGGTGAATGATACGCTGTAGTCGATAACATGTAATGTTCATAAGCAAAATAAAGCATTTCAAAATTATGATTACTCATTCGGTTCCTGAGGTATCTGATAAGACAATTTACTCATTGCTTTCACCTGATCAGTCCAACGTAGATCTTCATCTATCATCACCCCTAAAAATATGGGGGAGTTTGTTTCATTTATTCGGGGGTTGTGTTCATTATTATCATGATGGTCTTTCATGCCGTTTTTGACAAATATATAATTGGTTTCATTTCCATTTATTAGAAGACAATTATTATTACACCACTCGAAAACCTAGGACACTGTTACGTAAAATGTTTCATTAAGACTAGATTTTTTTTTCCGATACAATAAATCAAATGTTATCTGCAAACAGAAAGATTGAACTAATGTCAGTTTGGGAACATATGTCATTAATAAATATCAAACAGATTAGGGCCGAGTATGGAGCCTTGAGGAATCCCTGCGTTAATTTGTACTGCATCAGAATGATATAACGAAGACCTACAGTTATTTGAAGACGATATAACGACTATTTGCTTTCGGTTACTGATATAGGATTTCATCAGATCATTGACTTTTCCTCTGACACTATAGCAGTCGGTTTTGTATTACTAATTCATGATTAATGAGGTCAAATGCATTAGATAGGTCAAACTAAATGCCACATACTTCAATTCCTTCATCAAGTTGATCTTTTGAATAATTAAGCATAGATCGCAGGTTTGATGGACTTACTAGTTAGAAAACGAGAAAACCGTACTGGTTTATCACATATATATCATTTTCAATAAAATAGGATGAGAACCTAATGTAAATGTGAGTAAATGGGGCTTCCAATTGTTTTTGAGGAATCTGATAGTATAAAAATTGGTCTATAGTTTGTAATTTCATTATTTTTTCCTTGATTCGTGGTATATGAGGTCAGAAAGCCTTCAGTAGAGTTTTGCTGGTTTTCAATTCTTTGTGAGGACTGTTTCAACTAGAAACTTGAATTTTCTTGCAATATTGCGTATCTCTTCATCTCTTTCATTCATATTATATATTTGAAAAACATGTTATTTGATCTACTGACCATTTTTTCCCGGAGATAATCTAAATGGTAGACATCATTGGCCATAACGACGAATTTCAAATTATGCTATTATTCAAAAGTTCGTCTGAATTTTTATAAATGAAAATAATAATATTAAAATTTTGCGGCCGTTCTCTTCTCCTTCTTCGTGATTATTCCCAGGTCCTTCACCTAAATCATGCGTCTTTGGAAAATGGTTTCATGCAACTTCAGAAAAGAACTCAAAAACGCAGTTTCACGTTATAATAGAATATATGAACTGTGAAGTATTCATATAAATAGTTGAAAGTCTGCTTATTTGGATGCCTTCTTGGTTTAGCATAGAACGTTATTTATCAAGTATTGAGATCCCCTTTTACATCACTTCTGGAAATTTTGGATGAAATTGGGCCCAGATGTGATCCTTGAGGTATTCCGGAAGTTATGTCTAGAGTAGATATTTTTACCTATGCTGATCTGGCAATATCGATATAGATTTAACATATTCTTTTTCTGCTGAATTGTCATATTGAAAAAGAAACAATATCTAAAGAAAATATAGATTCCTGTCATATTGTCGTATTCAAATGATGAAATATTATGGCACAAAAAATGAACATTCTGTAAGTTTAGCCTGAAGTTTTTGGTGGTTTAAAGCTTTGAGAAGGAATGCAATAACAGAGAGCTGTACTAAAAATTCATGAAATGATACTTCTGCAACAATTTCAATGAGTTTTCCAATTGAAAAATATTGGCTTCCTGAATCTTCATAATTATTCGTGCATCACGAAATAATATAATGAGATTCGGTACTCTTCAGTACACACTGTCTGTCAGTACCAATTAATATTGTTATATTTTTGTGTATTGAGGTTTTGAGCATTTTTATCAGATCAACCAGTTGCCTTCTTTTTTTGTTTACTTGGTCGAAATTTAGGTCCTATCATCGGCATATTGTTAAAAAATAGGAGTTTATAGTCAAGGTGACATAGTATAGATCACAAGAAGTTACGAGCCTTAGATTGATTCTTGGGGTACCCCAGTTGAGATATTTATAGCATATGGAGTTATTATATTTTTTTTTTAGTAAAATAGAAATAAAAATATCCAGTCTGAAAATTATATTACAATATTTCACTCTAACATATACAATATTTACAAAAATGATTGAAAATATTCATAGACTATTTTTTGCCTATTACTGGAATGGTTTGCTATATTCTATCGATATTATTAACGTTTTTTCTTGAAAAAATCAATCGATAAAGTTGTTGTTTTATAGATTTTGATAAAAAAATGCACCTTTTCAGTTGAAAAATATATCTTCAACCATTAATATCATTGTTAAATTCTACTGTGAGAATTGTGTTGATTTCGATGAAAAAATTGTTAAATTATGTTAAAAACAAGTAAAATATTCGATTTTATTGCTTAGCTTAACCAGGCAACTAGATTTTTTGTTATCTTCATTGTAATTCTTTTCGATTATTCAATATTAGCAAAAACCTTACAAATGTCCATGAATTTGAACACAAATTTGAATACATCAATTTTTAAATTCTGCAGTATTAAAAAATGCATTTTTCCGGATTTACTCAAAGAAGGAAACTAATTTTCCTCAGTGGCTACATTCCGTTCGTTTTTTTACAAATAACTTACTTCGCAGTTCTTCTTCGTTCTTTCCAATCTCGTCATTTGTGTAGCTTGCAATGTCAACCACAGCTGGTTGAAGGGGACCAAATAATTAAAGAAAATTTGACCCGGTTTCAACCAGCTAAAGCTATACATCGCCTGAGGGGGTGGCGTCGTCATCATCGTCGTCATCATCGGCGGTCGCACAGGTGGCGGTAGGACGGGCCCTAAGAAGGCCAGGAATGCCGTGGTAACCGAAGCCGCTCTGCTATTTTCGTTCTCGCTGAATCTGGCCTGGTGCACACCGCTGTCTTCGGTTTCGCTCGTCACGCACTCATCCGCGAGTCCGGCGCGCGAACCGGGGGCGGCAGACCGCCCGCCGCCGACTTGCAGCATCACTCGAGGCATCGACTGGGGGATGCGCCGCCGAAGGGTAGACACCGCGGTCGGTGGCGATCGACGTCGCCACCGAGGACCAGATCTCGACTGAGCGAGCACCGCGGCGTCGGCACAGCATCGCGACGCGACTCGAGCTGGTAGCGCGGGCCATGCGCGCCCGGTACATCCTCCGTGGGCACACCCACCGACCGTCCACCCGCGCCCCAAAGCTCCTGTCGCTCGCTGCTTCTGCCGCCGCCGCCGCCACGGCGTTCTTGCACATTCTCGACCCCTCCGAAAAATCAACCCGATTACCTATTCGCGAATGCCGGACACTGACTTCGGGGCACAGGCGAGTTTACGGGGTGCGATGAAGGATACGGGACATCGATTGCGCGGGAATGGGGACGTTTGCGTTGGAATGAGGACGATTGCGATGGAATGGGGGCGATTGCGTTGGAAAGGGACGTTTGCGTAAACGACTCGTAGTACGTAAACTTCGATTGTTTCCTGGATGAACCCAAAAGATACTGAAATTTCAGGAAACAAGAAAATAAAAAGGGTTGACTCTACAGAATAACAATACACAATAATAATAAGAAAATAGTAATACTCCCTCATAAACACTCATGGAGTGTACCCCAAGACATAGTCTGTACGAGTAGAGAACCATTATTTTTATTTGCCTTGACGCCACTGGGCGACTTGCTGATTTTGGTGACATATTCACTTTTCAGCTATAGTGCAAGCATTCAACATACCTACATACATATCTTCATGACCTCATTTACCATACTGATTGATGAAACTCCAGTTTGAAAATCATTCGTTTCAATTTCGAGAGACCTCATGAAGCCACGCTGATGAGTAGGTAACTACGAATCAGCGCTCTCCACGGAATTGATATAAAAGGTAGATAAACAGAAACAGTAAATCTCAAATAATGATGACTTATCCAGAACAGACTTGTGATTGTAAATCGTTAAGTGTGATCGATAATTTTTTATCACAGATACTGTGGATTTGATCGGACGAAAGGTATTTGTCATCAATAACTGTAAGCCTCGAGAAGAAGCTTTCAACGCTGAAACGACTATTTGGAACACTGCATTTAGAGAAGAATAATCACATATATTGAGTTTTTTTTTATTTGAAATCCTCTCTGCCAATGGTGTCATTGCTGATAGTTTATTACTCCCTTGTATATAATCATGTGTCCTATAATGTCAGCCTCTTGGGAAACTGTGTTAATATTCATAGAATTTTCATAACGCAAAAAAAAAATTTGCACCATGTTCAACTGGCCTCCTACTGGATCTACATTTCGCTGTCTATTTGTATTGAAGTGATTGCTGTATGTTAAAGACAGCATTAGGAAAGTTAAAACAAACTCTCACTACCATGACTATCCCACTAGAAACATAAAATTGCTGAATTTGAAGAGTGTCCTACTTATCAAGGAATCATGTTTTATAACCATTTGTCAGAAAGCATGTTGTTGAGTCTTAACTAATGACCAATTGCTACTATAGCGTACGAGATTTATGGTAGAATAAGGAAATAGGTCAAAGCTAGCATACCATATCTTGGCGAAAAGGGTTTTTTTCGTGAATTTCAACTTGTTTTGTGAATTTTATCTTGTTTTTTGCTCTGAATCGTTTGTTTTTATTATTACTGTTGTATCTATTTATTGACCTATCCTATTAATAGATTATTGACGTGTCCTAAAAGTGGATGATTGATTTTGAACCATTCTCAAATTGTTCGACTAATCTATCAGATACTTTATTAATAGTATTTCTTACAACGGCAATCGATATACATAAATGCATAAAACAAGTGCGCATGGGGCCAAGAACGTTTCCTTGCATGATCCCTGAATAAATATTTTCTCTTTTAGAACATGCTTCTTTGTCTCCACGAAACTTCCTAGAATCTTGATGAATATTACCAACCATATCTATTAACGAATCCACGGAAACATGACTGAAGGAACTTTGAATTTGAAATTACTGCATCAAGAACATGAAGACACTAATTGAAGGAGATTTCCGGCAGAAGTTGTTCAAATTAAATTTCATCAAAAGCACCAATAGGTTGAATTTATTAAGGAAATAAATTTGTTTTTCATACATGGCTTGCTTGAAAATTGTCAGTCGGGTTCTGAGAAAGCATTTACCCTTTTACATTTGCGAAACACTGATAATTTTCCAATTTTAACTTAAATGTTTTTTTTTTAAATAATGATATAATATTATATCGCATATACTTCCTCATCTTTGACCTATGCGGGAAATAGTTGAGGAGTTTATTTGGCAAATAACTATAATCTTGCAGGGACTTTAAAAATAAAGTTAGTTTGATGATAAAATGAATATTCCATAAATTCACCATTGCATATTCATTTGATCCAATTGACTTTCCGACTATACCGAAAATACTCTTCCATGAATTTTGTGAATGTGTCGAAGGAATTCAACATGCACGCGTTGCGAAATATATGAGATGGAGAATTGAAACGATATTATTATCGCAGAGAAAACCTAAATTATTTGAAATAATTGAACAAATATATGAAACGATCAAATCGAACATCGGAACTGATTTATAATTCAAATTCCCAACGAATGCCAATATTTGTTGCTGCAAGCTGTGTTTTGATTGTACGGCCCTTTGTTTACATTTAATTCAACTGAATTTTATGTTCGTTTTTGAAAATACGTAAGCGTGAGAACATTTGTTCTGGGTATTTTTTTTTCTAACGATGTAGGGGAGTTCAAAACTGGGTTGATTAAATCCGTGTTTTTTATTTTCATTCTATCTTCTACTGTCTATTAGAAAAATACGTGAAACTGCATCTGTTGGTATATTTTTTCATTCTCTACCTTTTCTATATCTTTCAGTTCGCTTCCAATTCATCTTCCTCACATATCCGTATCAGCAGCAATACGTACTTTATTTGATTTTCAAAAACTAAACAATTCATTGAATACGAAAAGAAACCAATGAAAATGTACCCAGAATACTTTGTAAAATGAATACCTAAGTATATGAGTATTAGGGTGAGAATTCATAAACCGAAACAAAAAGAATAGAAAATAAAAAAAATTGGGTCAAGATAATTGACCTCATGTTTTCAAGTAAGTAGTTCAAAATAAATTAAACATGTGTTCGTCAAGTTAGAATTTGTTCTCAAAGTCCTGTAAGTACAGAACAGTCAGAATGTGTGTAGATATTGTATCAAATATCATTAAAAATTTAAAAAATTATTCAATCTCGAACAGTGTGTTATTCCTCGATGTTCTACTGATGATAGAGAATTAAATCGATTAATTCGGTCACTATGTCAAATCCCATACATGGTATAACATTAGATTCTCAATAAAATAATCAGTTTAGTACTAATTTCACGTTTTGTGTTTTTTTGCGTTATTTACTGATATTTCAAAATGGATAATTCTAATGAATAGTAAATGTTTCTTTGAGAAAATTATTTTAATTGAGAAACTTTTCAAAAAAAATATTGTAAATTTTTTTAAAACCCAATAAAGTATTGGTTAACCCTCAATTTTAATTTCAAAATTCAAAAAGCATAAACGATGCAATTTTTTTTTTCAACATATTCTCACCAATCTCAACAATGGAAAAGCTGCAAGGGCAGCATTCAGTGACGTTTCTAAAGCTCTTATGAGCGACAAAAAACAATCAGTTGAATTCAATGGAATTCCATCTAATAGCATTTATGAGGCATCCTACAGAGATCTATCTTATCCTTCTTCTTCTTTTCTGGTACAGAAAGTACAGCATAATAATGGAAGATACTATCATTTTAAATTTGGAAATAGTTACACAGTGGTGAGACTCTAATTATTTGTGCTTTAGTATAAAAATGACAACTGATGGACATGTCTTAGAAAGTTAACAAATACTAAAAATGTATAGAAACAAATTGACTTCATCTACGACGAAGATCATTCTCTGATTTAGTTCCACTTAAGATATGGTAAATTCTGTTGGAGATTCTACTTGTGGAGATCTTGCTTGTATTTTTTTTCATGAATCTCTATGCCTGACCTACAAAAATTATAACAGACTTATCTAAAACAAGCAAGCAATATCACCTGAGATATCACATTTAGCAAAATGTCTCTTCCCACCCCAAAGTCGACTTTGACTAAATATTCTTTAAATTATGAAAATGAAAAAATGTATAATAACATACATACTCTTAGCACTTGAAAATAAGAAACAGGCCTTATTAAAGAAAGTCTACTACAATCATGATGAATTTTATAGAGAAACTTGGTTACAATTTTGATTTAATTCCTTTTTTAATGTATGAAGCATATAATTTTGTATGTATTTGTGATATTGTATAATTGTGGATTATTCATTTTTCACTGGTATATTTTCCATTTTTTGTGTCGTTTATATTTTAATTGTTGGACGTTTTCAATACTTTGATATAGGGCAGACTGTTGTACTTTGATGTCACTGTACCTTGGAGCACATTTCAGTTTTTTGACATACGCTGCTTGTATATACACGACAGCAATTCTAGTAAAAAAACTCCACGTTGGCCAGTAATATATGAATAAGAAATTTTATTGCAAAAAGTAATTACTTTTGTTTTTATTCATTTATTTATTAACATGTAAATAAATGTGTTTTTGATCACATTCTACTTGAATCATTATTGGTGAATATTTCGTCATACCCTATGTCAGTTTTAAACAACTTGAAATATGCTCGAATGAAAATCAAGTAATAAGTAATATAAACCTTTTTTTTTGTTAATAAAATACAATGTCTTCAATGAATATTATTCAACTTAACAATTGAGCACATGTCATTGAAATATAATTAATTTTTTTCTCTATAACCACTCGATATTTGAATCCTCAAAAATTACACAGTATGTTGGTTTGATGGTGCTACCAGGAGGGGTGTTATATTTCTGGAACTAACTTAGAAAAAATTTAAATATAAATTTTCATCCAAGGAATAGGCTGCTATGAATACATGTGCTTATTTTTTAAATTTTTGACCATCATACCACGTTAATTTGGAGTTATTTTTTCGAGAATGTGAGTGACGTTTTTCGAAAATGTGGAAAATCTGTTTGAAATTTTTCATCCTATGGCTTTTCCTGTGGTAACCCAAATTTAGAATCAGAAGTTAGAATCATTTATTATTTAACTTTGTTCGTTTTTACATAGATGTCTTTAGTTTTTTGATGTTTCTATTTTTGCGCTACAAAAGCCGATCTGTTAAGAATCACCAAACTGTCGAATTTATCGTGCAAATTTGCAACAGATCGGAACGATTTCGAGTATTCATTGACGAAAACACGATACTCACCTAGAGATACGAATAAAAATCGACGCATCGCCTAAAATTCACCGGTCAAAAATAGACGCCGCATCCACGTGACGTTCCGCCGCTCACAATTTCTCTATTTTCGCGAGTCACAATGTGTTTTTAATTTTGAAATCGCGCAGCCGGTCTGTCGATTTTGGCACTGATGATGAACTTGAACGGAGAAAGTGAAAGACTGGAGAGGGCCTACGGTTTCGCAATCGCGTGTACGTACGCCTTATGGATGAATCGGCGAATTTTGCGTTGACGACGTCGCGGCGCTTGCGTCGCGCGGTGGTGGTTTCGGGGGTGTTCGATCATGTACCGCGTATCGCGAAAGTAACGCGAAATGTTAATTTTTGGAGGGGGTATCGAAAAAATTTGGTGCGGAATATAGAATTGAAATTAAAAACAATATAATAACTGAATTAGGGAGATATACTATCCCCACTATTGAGGAATCTCGTGGTAGATATCCTCCTCACAGACCTAAACCGTGTAGAGGTTTATACCCAGGACAACGCTGATGAAATCGTCAGAATGGTTTACGGTTGTTTATGGTAGATCTGACGCAATCAGCCCTCACACACGTACATACTTAATTCCTAAACGCTGGTGACGCATTTGGCGGTTTGTGCCGTCGCGGCAGATCTGCCGTCGCCGTCGTTCGGACAGTAGTTTCAAGAATCAAATGAAAGCCTTCACACTTGGAGGCATGAATGACGAGCGGTCGATGGCGATGGCCGTTGGCGGTCGATGTGCAGCCGCCAGCTGTCACGACTCTGACGGCAATTTTACCGTCGCCGTCCATGTAGTGGCGTTCGTGACTTGATGCATGTCTACACACTTGGCGTTTTTTTCTCGTTGTCAAGCTCGGAGCAGTGGTGACCATACTGTGTTGACCTCGTCAAATGACTTCATTAACATTCGAAAATAATTGAAAAACTTCGTGTCATCATTCCTCAAATCTTAAAACCGCTGAATATCGGCGGTCATTTAGCCGCTTAGTGTAAAAATTTGCTCAATTCTTTCGAACGGCGAAGGTAAATTTGCCGTGACGGCCCAACGAACAAGACAGATAAACTAATTTTTAAATTTCCTCGATACTCTTCATGATGAAATAAAATTCATGTTCGAAATCGAACAAAACAACAGTATTAACTTGCTGGGTCTTACTATTACAAGGATCAATAATAAATTTCGATTCAACATATATAGAAAGAACAGTTTTACAGGTTTTACAATCCCCATAGACTTTTAGGGGTCTCGCCATTGTTGATTTTTTCGAATAATTTGTTTTTTCTCCGATCGACTGGAAATTCACTGAATATATTGATTTCATCACTCTGAATCGATTGGCGTTTGCAGAATTGCTGTATCTTCGACCGTTTGCGAGTTGAAAAGTTCATCAGGAGTTGAGAAAAGAATCTTTGACGATTTTTTTCGTTTTTATGCTCAACCCTGTATCTGAGCATATACATATCACATATTTTCGAAATCAGCATGAAATTTTGCATATATAGTGCAAATTTCAAGTAAATCTGAGGATTTCTTATTTTTCGTGAATTATAGGGGTCTACCCTTTGGGATTTTTGACTTTTTTCGAGTAATTTTTGTTTTTTGCCGTTGGCCTAGAAATTCATTTTGTATACTAATTTCATCACTCTGAATCGATTGGCGTTCGCAGAATTGCTGTATCTTCGACTGTTTGCGAGTTGAAAAGTTCATCTGGAGTTGAGAAAAGAATCTTTGACGTTTTCTTCCGTTTTTATGCTCAACCCTGTATCTGAGCATATACATATCACATATTTTCGAAATCAGCATGAAATTTTGCGTATATAGTGCAAATTTCAAGTAAATCTGAGGATTTTTTATTTTTCGTGAATTATAGGGGTCTACCCCTTGGGATTTTTGACTTTTTTCGAGTAATTTTTGTTTTTTGCCGTTGGCTTTGAAATTCATATTGTATACTAATTTCATCACTCTGAATCGATTAGCGTTCGCAGAATTGCTGTATCTTCGACCGTTTGCGAGTTGAAAAGTTCATCAGGAGTTGAGAAAAGAATCTTTGACGATTTATTCCGTTTTTATGCTCAACCCTGTATCTGAGCATATACATATCACATATTTTCGAAATCAGCATGAAATTTTGCGTATATAGTGCAAATTTCAAGTAAATCTGAGGATTTTTTATTTTTCGTGAATTATAGGGGTCTACCCCTTGGGATTTTTGACTTTTTTCGAGTAATTTTTGTTTTTTGCCGTTGGCTTTGAAATTCATATTGTATACTAATTTCATCACTCTGAATCGATTGGCGTTCGCAGAATTGCTGTATCTTCGACCGTTTGCGAGTTGAAAAGTTCATCTGGAGTTGAGAAAAGAATCTTTGACGTTTTCTTCCATTTTTATGCTCAACCCTGTATCTGAGCATATACATATCACATATTTTCGAAATCAGCATGAAATTTTGCGTATATAGTGCAAATTTCAAGTAAATCTGAGGATTTTTTATTTTTCGTGAATTATAGGGGTCTACCCCTTGGGATTTTTGACTTTTTTCGAGTAATTTTTGTTTTTTGCCGTTGGCTTTGAAATTCATATTGTATACTAATTTCATCACTCTGAATCGATTAGCGTTCGCAGAATTGCTGTATCTTCGACCGTTTGCGAGTTGAAAAGTTCATCAGGAGTTGAGAAAAGAATCTTTGACGATTTATTCCGTTTTTATGCTCAACCCTGTATCTGAGCATATACATATCACATATTTTCGAAATCAGCATGAAATTTTGCGTATATAGTGCAAATTTCAAGTAAATCTGAGGATTTTTTATTTTTCGTGAATTATAGGGGTCTACCCCTTGGGATTTTTGACTTTTTTCGAGTAATTTTTGTTTTTTGCCGTTGGCTTTGAAATTCATATTGTATACTAATTTCATCACTCTGAATCGATTGGCGTTCGCAGAATTGCTGTATCTTCGACCGTTTGCGAGTTGAAAAGTTCATCTGGAGTTGAGAAAAGATTCTTTGACGTTTTCTTCCATTTTTATGCTCAACCCTGTATCTGAGCATATACATATCACATATTTTCGAAATCAGCATGAAATTTTGCGTATATAGTGTAAATTTCAAGTAAATCTGAGGATTTTTTATTTTTCGTGAATTATAGCGGTATGGGATTTTTGACTTTTTTCGAGTAATTTTTGTTTTTTGCCGTTGGCTTTGAAATTCATATTGTATACTAATTTCATCACTCTGAATCGATTAGCGTTCGCAGAATTGCTGTATCTTCGACCGTTTGCGAGTTGAAAAGTTCATCAGGAGTTGAGAAAAGAATCTTTGACGATTTATTCCGTTTTTATGCTCAACCCTGTATCTGAGCATATACATATCACATATTTTCGAAATCAGCATGAAATTTTGCGTATATAGTGCAAATTTCAAGTAAATCTGAGGATTTTTTATTTTTCGTGAATTATAGGGGTCTACCCCTTGGGATTTTTGACTTTTTTCGAGTAATTTTTGTTTTTTGCCGTTGGCTTTGAAATTCATATTGTATACTAATTTCATCACTCTGAATCGATTGGCGTTCGCAGAATTGCTGTATCTTCGACCGTTTGCGAGTTGAAAAGTTCATCAGGAGTT
The DNA here is from genome assembly GCA_958502065.1 of Chrysolina americana. NCBI lineage: Eukaryota > Metazoa > Arthropoda > Insecta > Coleoptera > Chrysomelidae > Chrysolina > Chrysolina americana. Next base: position 2,925,302 of record OY293413.1, on the reverse strand, counting down.
GAGAAAAGAATCTTTGACGATTTATTTCGTTTTTATGCTCAACCCTGTATCTGAGCATATACATATCACATATTTTCGAAATCTGCATGAAATTTCGCGTATATAGTGCAAATTTCAAGTAAATCTGAGGAATTTTCATTTTTCGTGAATTATAGGGGTCTACCCCTTGGGATTTTTGACTTTTTTCGAGTAATTTTTGTTTTTTGCCGTTGGCTTTGAAATTCATATTGTATACTAATTTCATCACTCTGAATCGATTAGCGTTTGCAGAATTGCTGTATCTTCGACCGTTTGCGAGTTGAAAAGTTCATCAGGAGTTGAGAAAAGAATCTTTGACGATTTATTCCGTTTTTATGCTCAACCCTGTATCTGAGCATATACATATCACATATTTTCGAAATCAGCATGAAATTTCGCGTATATAGTGCAAATTTCAAGTTAATCTGAGGATTTTTTATTTTTCGTGAATTATAGGGGTCTACCCCTTGGGATTTTTGACTTTTTTTGAGTAATTTTTGTGTTTTGCCGTTAGCCATGAAATTTATAGTGTTTACTAATTTCATCACTCTGAATCGATTGGCGTTCGCAGAACTACTCTATCTTCAACCGTTTGCGAGTTGAAAAGTTCATCTCTGGAGTTGAGAGGAGAATTTTTGACGTTTTATTTCGTTTTTATGCTGAACCTTGTATCTGAGCATATATAAATCACATATTTTTGTTATCAGCATGAAATGTTACGTACATAGTACAAATTTCAAGTGAATCTGATGATTTTTAGGAGTCTTGGGATTCTTACTTTTTTTTGAGTAATTGTTTTTTTCTCCCGATCGACTTGAAATTCACAGAGTATACTAATTTCATCACTTTGAATCTATTGGCGTACACAGAATTGTTCTATTTTCAAACGTTTGCGAGTTGAAAAGTTCATCTGGAAGTTGATAGGGGTAATTTCCCGCCAATTTTAGTAATTCAGAATCGACTCGTCGATGAACATATGAGGGGTCTTGGTTATTCTCAGAAACATGAATATAATTTTTCGAAAATTCGTTCCTGCGAATTTATTCCAGAACGCTTGTGAAATCCTGTTTGAGGACACAAAGAAATGGATAAAGAACCTTTATCAATTTTCCTTGGAGAATGCATTGGGCAATACAACGGACCCACTATCAAGAGATCTTCTCGAACTAAACCAAGGCTCCACACCATCTAGGGTCTGTGATGAGTAGGACAAATCAGCCTCGAATTCGAAGTTCTGGCTCGCATGAGCATAGATTTCTTCGTACACTTAGGTGCAGAAGATTTAGTTCCAGAAGAAAATCTCGTGAGAAATCTCCCAGAGTTCATCAGAAGATCCGGAGCACTCATGAGATAGACCATACGTAATTATTTTATGTCTTCTACTATTATTTTGTCTAAGACGGGAATACGTGTGATTTTTCTAGGGTGTGCACTCAAATTTTTCCTATTTTATTATTTTTTCACGGTCCTCAATGCGTTTACCATCAATCATTGAGTCGGAAGTTATTGGAGCATACTTTCTCTGTACGAGGAATATAAGGATGTTTTAATTTCTTCGGTAGTAGTATCCTGATATACCATCATGTTCCACAGTAAGGGGAGTGGTATATACATATCTACTTTGAATATATTTGAACAACCTCAAAAACTGAAGAAATTGGAGAGTTTACCCTCACTCTCGACTGAAAATTCCCTGTCAGTCCCTTCATTCTTTTCCGATACTAAAATAGCACTAAATCTAGTCCACTCCTGACCCCAAAACACAAACGAGTATACTGTGCGCCACACGCGAACTGTTCGCGGTGAGATTTCCGTTTAAAACATGGTCAGAGAAATCAACGTTCATGCCACGAGATTTATTGGCGGTATTCAAAGTCAGACACGGAAAAACAAAAAATATCAATCATCCAGCTGCTGCTGTCCTGGTTCTTTAGATAGAGAATTGGGTTATTTTTAATCGGTGTTGAGGGGAGTTGGCTTCTGAAACGATATATAATAATGTTAATAATACTGTATTTTTTTGTTTTCATACAAGAAGGATGAAGTTTAGTTGTGTAGACCAGGGTTTTCACGATGTTGTTTGACATATAGCAGTGGCGGTTTTTTTCACTGAAAGCATGCAATTTTGATAGGGAAGAAATAATGGTTAAAAATAGGTTTTAGTTCTGTTTGAGAATCTTTTTTTTTGAAGATTTCACAAATAAGGAAACAAATCAAAATAAATGATTTTTATTCCCCTTCCATTTTATTACAATACGAACTTTGCGAATATATCTGTCGGTTGTAGTTCAGTTTTTGACTCATAATTTCCACCCTATGAAAAATAAAACATTTACATGAAAAACAGTTATCATTTTCAACAAGCTTCCTTCAACTAAAAAACGAATTTTCAGCGAATCTTCTTGGTTTCCATACTCAAATCCAAAAATTCTTTCTCTGCTTTATTTTGCTCATGAGATTCTTGAACATTTTCTACATGATTGCTTATATTAGTTTACAAGCTGCAGGTATATGACCTTTGGTGCCACAGCAGAAACAAACCCAAAGTTTAGCTTGACATGAATTCTAGAACCTTAAATCTTAATGGGCTTTTCCAGTGCAAAATAAAACCGCAAAAATTACCTTTGAAACAAATACTCCTAGAACAGTAACTATACTAGAAGTCGAATACCAGAAGGTCCGAGAAATCGTGACATTATTTTGTTTTCTATGAAAATCCCCGAGCATTCGAAAGTTTTTCGTGCGATATTTCAAAGAAATGGAGCGGAACATCGGCCCTAGCGGTTTTTCAGCTCCGACCGTACATTATGTTACATTACTTTCTGAAAGAATCCCCCATATAATTTACCACCGAACCGGAGGACTTTAATGTCTGGGTTTTTCCTGTTTAAACGCCCTTAATTGCGTTTTATTTTATTTTTTACGCGCTTCCGAAACATAAATTCGACCGCTGGGGCTTTCCATTCTTTTGAATTCGAAATTTTTCTCTCGATTAAATTGCTCATCAATCGAGGATAATTGCCTGGCTTTTCGGAAGTTATTTACTTCAACTTCTTGAAGAGTGCCGCTATATATTATCATTTTTTGAATTACTTCGAGAAGAAGTGGAATTTCATTCTGCTAATGAAGTATCGATTACTGATTGACGATATCACGGGGCCGAATGTTTTTCTGATCATAATACAGTATCTTATCATAAGTCGAAGTTTTGCATCAGCAATGTTCCTCAATTGAAAAAATTTGTAAATAAATTTTCTTGGTCTTTTTACGGTATACTATACATGCTCAGTCCAACGAAGATGTTGATCAATCATCATACCAAGATATTTACTATATTCCACTTTTTCAATTTTTTAGGATAGTTTGTTGGCTTTTATTTAGCCAATTATAATACATTTTCAGATAAAATTTTGCAGTTGTATGAAATTTTTTCCAAGAATAATGTATGAAAGTTATAGCTGTACCATCTGCATATAAAGTGATAAGGCTTGTTGTATTTTTTAGTCAATCAATATTGTTGATATACATCATAAATAATACAGGCCCTAAGACGGTTCCCTGAGGAACACCTGAAACTGGTTACGGATCACCGATAGTTCCATTGATTTTTACTCTCTGCATTGGTCCAGATAAATAATCTTGAATTATTCTGTGTGTAAATCCATAAATATTTCACACACTTCTTATTTGCATTTAAATTGTTCAAGATATTAGTAATAAGCTGGAATATTACCTTATCGGTACATTTATTTTCTTTGAAACCAAACTGATTAGTCGGTAATTTATAGTAACGTTTTTATTTCATGCTTTAAAAATTGGAGTTGTTATTGATTATTTCCATTGATTTGGGATTGAGCTACAACAAAAACATAAATTTATAATATAACATAGTGGATCTGTATAATAATTTGCGAATATTTTGAGAAAGGAGACTGAGATGCCGTCTGGTCCATAATGGCTTCAAAGTGAGGCTCTTTCTCATAGAATGATGTAGTATGTTTTGGTATATTCAGATCAGTTCTTTCTCGAGTATTTATAGTCATTTGGGAAATGAAGATCGCAATTTTTTAGATGGATTCCTTACTATTTGGGGATCCTCTGAAGAAGATGAGAACTCTTTTGTCAGTTTTCAATTTCAATTTATTCTCAGCGCACCACTTGACCATTTTCCCCGCTACTCCAGAAAACCCTCCAAAGAGAACCCCCTAAATGAACCCCAGACACTGATACCGATATATCATCCCCGATTTGACAGACTAGACCTGCACCCATATACTGTGGAGGGTAATTGACATTTAATGAAAAAAAAATATTGGCCCCAGGATGTATCCCTGTGGTACTTCTTGAGAAATAAGACTTCTACCAGAATAAGTTTATTGATCATTTTGAGAAATGTTTACTAGTTGGTATTGGTATTGACTCTGTTGGTATTGAGACCAAATAAAATCTGCGTGCTGGTTTGTTGATGAAAATTTATCTCAGACACTCATAATCGGTGAGCTTTTTCCAACGTGTAATTAACGGCTAACATGTTGGCAAAAATAATGGCCCTTTCCTAGGCGTTCGCAGTTGTGAATGGAAAGCAGGAAAAAGTCGGTAAAATGTGAATTCCATAGTTTCCGAAAATCGAGCGTGCGAGCCATTTCCTTTTTCTAACGACGCGCGCTCCATTCAAGTCCGGTCTCCAGAACAAAAAACCTCGAAGCCTCTTGCTTGAAATTACCGTCATCACGACCTCTCCATTCATTAAATTTATTATTATTTCGGCCGGTTTCGGCGACCCAGTTATTAAATTAATGGCAGCGGCGGCACGCTTTTATTGTTTTCGGAGGCAATTCGCGTGTACTCGCCGTATAGTGTCCTAGTCCGGTCCTTTCACCGTATTATAACACAACACGGCTCTAATGATGGAATATACAATACACTCTGTCTTGCAACATGTGCTCTTAATACCATGTAGTAGGGACTATGGAATAACATGATCACCGTCCTCGTAGTTTTGCGAAGGGTTGAAAGATAAATCGGGTGTTTGAAACTTGATGTTTTTTTGTGGTCGGGTCTGGTATTGTTTCCGCTTGTTGTGTTTTCAGTTTAAAATCCGAAAGAACTCGGTTTTTTGTTCGGTCCAGTAGCATCCTGGTTTGGAAATTATGTAACGAGTATTGTTCAGTTTTGACGCTTACTTGGGCATATCTGCCATGAAAAAAGTGATTGCCAGCATGAAAAATGTATATTTTGGTTGAAATTAAAACTTTTTTAGGCTAACTCATAATATTAAGGAATAACACAGAATAATTGAAGGGAAAAATGAAAGAAGGGGTCAAGTAACATTTTCTGAAAATATTCGGTTATGTCATGAAAGAAGGTGTTGTGTGCATATGTAACTCGCCCCGTCAGGATTTGCTTCTATTCTTTATATCTGAGCAGATACACAGTGGTAGAAGGGGCTATGTTACATTAAGCATCAAGGACGCTAACTTTACTAAAACCTATTTATCTCACAAACACATATTTGCAACATAACTCCTTCATCCACTTGCCCCTTCAATTATATTTCAAGTACCTGCCTGCTACTAGCCAAACTAACAGGCCGCCTTGATCTGACTTTACTGGCCGTTCACTGATGACCGTCGTCTTATTTAATAATAATAATGTGATGAAGAGGCACTTAACTCTGTTTGACTATTTTCACAAACTTGATATAGGTAATTTATTCTGCACCGATACTGCTGTGCATGCAATTGTATAGTAAGCTCTGTCAACTGCGAATGAACTCTCCTTCCCCTGGCTATGCGCTCTGGCTTTATACCCAGAAAAGTTCTTTCCAATGGCGAGCCTTCTAGAACTGACAAGAGAGGGCACTATCATTGTTTTCCCGCAGATCATCATTCAGAAGTATCTCGTTTTTACTCATGTCTAGAGGAAGCCAATCACGAATCTAGTTGAGGTCAGATTGGTTAGGCTCCAACACAATATAATATTTTCTTCCATACGCGACAGTACCTTAATTAGAGGCGGAGTTCAATTTTAACAGTGACAAATCCCAATCCAAATATTTCATAAACTCATCCTCGAATATAATGCTCTAATTGCTTTCGGGAATTTATCGTGGTCTCCTTTAGTGAGAATTTGCAAACGTTTCGTAATTTTTGGTTGGCGTGGATGAAGTACAATCAAGAAGAGTACTTAATCCACTGGCCTAGTAATATTAATACTGTTGATTAACCCATTTTCAGAATTTATCCCAATCAAATATCACTTCTATACATATAATGACTAACAAATATTTTTTTGTTTCAGGTGAGTGTCTGGAGCTAAGATGAATTTTTTGTCAAGTACGTATGAACTTAAATTTTGAATAATTTACATTACACCCTAGAGATTTTATGGCTCATTTTTTTTCCTGGGTAAGCCGTTTGGTCTCATAGTCGCCCCAGGATCTTGAATGATAATTATTGATAGGGACCAGACTTACAGCTTTCCGATATCAAAGTCATAATATGCAAATTCCCATATCGAAACTGTCAGTTGTTTTTAATGGCTTTCATACAGCTGGTTTAGTAGTGATCCCTGAAAATATGAATTTTGCGTGCTTCAACTGAAATATCTAGCTATGTGGTGGATGAGCGCTGATGCCGTTCTGACCCAGACAAAAATCAAGCCACTCTTGATACAACTACTAGCTGAAATATTAGCATTGACGCTTCGTACTCATCTCCAATTCCATCTTCGATGAGAAAATCAACGAAAATGTCTGTCGAATGTGAGAATTCGTCAGACAACATCAAATGATTTGAACGCTCTAACTTCAATCTATGAATAAAATGAAACATGTTGGGTGGTATTTATGGACGCCCACCTAATATTGAGAAAAATAACCTATAATATGTCATATTCAAAAGTTTCAAGCGGGAATATCTCGAATGTGAAATAAGATATCAAAAAATGTCCAAACTTGCTACGGTGCACGGCAGGGGTAACCAAAATAGCTATGAGCGAACCTTCATAATTCAGACTGATTTGCCCACATACAGAATTGATGAAACGTTATCTCAAGAATTCCATCATTACGAAATGGTCATTAGTTTTATTGATTATTTATTTATCAGGAAAGAAACTACAACAAAACCATCACAATTATTACGGATCGTCACTCACCTTCTCCCTAAAAAATCATAGATTTGGTATGACTTGCATCTTTCATAAGAAAGTTTTCGAACATTTTAGAAGTACATGATCAAAAGCTATTTCATCAACGAATCAATCCTCATTCCAACGAGGCAAAAGATGTAACAGCACTTTCTGGTAGCAATATTAACATTAGCATCTTCAGAAGGTGGAAGTTTCAGTTCCTGAAGTTGTATTTTTATTGGCGAAACTTGTGTCGAGTGAGATCGACGTAGTTTTAGTGTTTGTTACTTGAATTTCACATTTAAGCATGACCAAAAATGATGTATACTGGATTTCCTTGAACCATTCGAAAAACGCGTAGTAATCTAAAGAAGTCGATACTTCAGACAAAAATGTACAAGTGTTCCTTTTGCTGTAGAATCTTCCAACATAAATTTCACAACTTCTAGTCGTTAACGGATTTCTATTAGAACTCTCTCTAGCGAAAAATCGAAATCACAGTGATCCATATCTTGTATTTTGCTTCGCGAAGTACCGTTTAATTCTGATATGTAAAATATTATGTAATTACACGAAATTAAAGTCCAATTCGTACACGCGAACTTATATTCAGATATCGATTATGTTAAACTGAACATGCTAAAAGAAAATAAGCTTACGTTTTCATTTCGTTTTTTCACTTATATAGTGGAGCTAGTCATGAATATTTCGTTATTGGTTCGAAATGGAACAGTTTTATCTCTCGTATCTGATCTGATGTGCTGTTTGAAATGAAGGAAACAAATAAGAATATGCAGAGTAGAGTTAAACTCGATGATACAGGGTTTTTCATGAGCGTGTACAAGACGGAAGATTCCTGCGCTGAAAATTTGTTGTTGAGCATAAATATATACAGAGTGCCAGCTAGTTATTGCCAGGGGAACCCCACAGGGCGGGATGGGGGTAAACCCTGCATCTGGCCCGTCAGCTCCAAACCAACCAACCATGATTTTGTGGTCTTTTCAAAAAGAACAAGCACATTGCGTTATTCATCTGTTACGTTCAAGGTCATATTTTTAGTCCATTCTTCATCGTTCCTAATCGGAATCATCAAAATAACTCAAACACTTCCATTTGGAGTTCTTACAATTCGTGAAAATCCTCGGAAAATTCTGACGAACAATTCCTCTATAGAATAACCGTCCTTATTCGTCATCAAAAGTTGAGTTTATTGATAAAGTTTTACAATCTGAGTCGGTAAAGTTAATGCACGTAGTTCGAAAAATCCGAAAGGAAGAAAGCTCAACTTTATTGACGCTTCGACATCGCATCCCGTCGGTGCCAAATTGCAAAAACTGAAAATTTAAGTGCATTACGTGATTGATTTAAATAAGGGGAGATTTGGCTTCGAAAACTGGCTGTCGTCTTATGAGAAATTCTGCTGACACACACGATGGAACTGGCATGGCGTTGGAAGTAGTTTCAATATACATTTCAGGATTTTCTCGTGTCTTGTCTGAAATTTAATTTTCCATTCTGACGTTATATGTGTCTGAAACTAGTTCTTTCACTCTGAAGTAAATTAAGTTGAATATTTGTAGTAGCGGTTTATGTCTAGACCGTTTTAGTCGTATCGTGAAGTGTAATGGTTATGAAAGCAATTGTTCAAAATTACGGAAGACTACTTGTTGATGAAGTTCGTTGAATGGATAGTTTTGCTGTAGGTGATAGTTTCAGTTATAGTGTATCATTGTGAATGGTCCAAGGATATATAGCTCGTGTTATTAGAAAGTTTATTTACAATGATTTTTATTTATTTTTGTATGACTGTTGATCTATGACGTGCATCTGTCAAAAGACATGGGACAACTGTTTTCCGTTAACACAGAACATCTGAAATATCATCTAGCATTCTATCGTTAATTATCCCATCAAGACAGACCTGTCGAACATCACTCGACCTCAACATCTATGTAGAAACGTATCAACAATAAATAAAGAAAACAGAGAAATTAGAAAATAAGGTTATGGAGTAAACTAAAATTGGACAAGCCAAGATTCCATAAAATAACACCGAATGAATCAGCCAATTTGAAAATATAAGGTAGGTAATCTAATGCTGAAACTGCCAGAGAGTGATTATTTTTCAGTTGTTGTTGGAAAGAAAATAATTATAAATTAATTTTTAAGGGAATTGACCCCTCTCAACTTCAGATAAACTTTTCAACTCGAGAACCGTCAAAGATAGGAATTATGAAATTAATATAATCTGTAAAATTCAAACCTAATACAAAAGTACACCCAAAAAGTCCTAAGGGGTAGACCCCTAATAATCATAAAAATTACAACATTCTCAGATTCACTCAAAATGTAATATGTTTATGCTCAAATACAAGGTTAAGCATAAAAACGGAATAAAAAGTCAAAAATTCTTCTCTCAACTCCAGATGAACTTTCCAACTCGCGAACGGTTGAAGATAGAGCAATTTTGCGAACGCCAATCGATTCAGGATGATCAAATTAGTATACTCTGTGAATTTTAAGTTGATCTAAGAAAAAACAAAACTCGAATAAAGTTAAAAATCCCAAGGGGTAGACCCCTAAAAATCATGAAAACTGAAAAATCTTCAGATTCACTTGAAATTTGTGCTATATACGCAAAATTTTATGCTGATTTCGAAAATATATGATATGTATATGCTCAGATTCAAGGTTGAGCATAAAAACGGAATAAAACGTCAAAAATTCTTCTCTCAACTCCAGATGAAATTTTCAACTCGCGAACGGTTGGAGATAGAGCAATTCTGCGAACGCCAATCGATTGAGAATGATCAAATTAGTATAATCCGTGAATTTTAAGTTGATCAAAAAAGAATCAAATAACTCGAAAAATGTCAAAAATCCTAAAAATCATGAAAACTAAAAAATCATTAGATTCACTTGACAGAGCAATTCTGCGAACGCCAATTGATCCAGAGTGATGAAAATAGTATACCCTGTGAATTTAAAGTTGATCGAAAAAAAAACAAATGCTCAGATACAAGGTTTAGCATAAAAAAACGAATAAAACATCAAAATATCCATGACCCGATCAAATTCCCAAAGTTTCCACTTGAAATTGCAGAGGTTCCGTAAAAAAAACTATGAGTTATCAAATTCACAAGGAATCGATTTCAAATCTGGTGTGCATATTCAGAAAAGGCTGGTTTTCATAATTATATTTAGAAAAAAAATTTAAATTATTCATCCATGAAAATACTGTTTATATTAAAAAACGATTACCGACTCGATCATAGCATTTTTTATATGATCAAAGACTGTTCGATGGATTCGAAGGTCTGGATATAGGCATATGTCAGAGTTTGAATGAAAAGGGCTCCCTTCCATTTGGTCCAATTTTCAAGATGTGTTACAATAACTGTTTCAATCGATATAAATTATACATTTCTGTATGACTCCTAATGAAAGTCATCGGTCATTGAAAGTAAACTTGAACAAGCTCTCAATCAAAAATACATTGTCAAGTAAATATTATTTCTCAATCAATAACTCATACATGTTTCAACCAGTTGAAAATAAGAAATTGGAGAAAAATATTCTCGTTCTGAGACCTCATATATATTCTAATCGTCATCGTAATTTCAAATTATCTGAGAAAAATCAATCTCATTGAAATGCATCAACTTTGTAGTCAGTCCATTATCCAGAATTGGAATAATCATTAATGCCGCTACTGAGCACCCTGTTTGAGAGAAATATTTTTGGAAATCATGTCAGTGCATAACTCAAAATACAAGAAATATTCGTTAACGAGTGGTTGATATGAAAGAAATCATTGAATTCGACTTTTGTGTCCTATTTGGTGGTAGAGCACTTGTCTCTTAATCTGAGGGTCATGGGTTCGATTCCCAGCATGGTCATCGGTCTCGTGCATGGTATCACACGTTAAAAGGTAAGGGCTGCGTCTTCTCTAGCTCGGACAAGTCTTTCGAAGACTTTTGAGGGTTGTACTCTTGAAGGTGTGCAGCTGGTTGACGAAAATAACAATTTTAACAACAAAACAACAATTTCAGAAATACCTCAACGACAGTACAGTATATTTTAATTGATTCGATTGACCTTGAGCTCCTGCAAAGTTGATATCCGTTCGAGAATTGTTTCCAGTGAATTCCGGTGGAATCAAAAAATATGGTGAAAACGCAAGAACCTTGACTATGTGAATAATGACCGACACTTCAAATTATTAATTCCAAGATATTTATGGAGATTTCGATATCTTTAATCAACATTCCTAACGCTAGCGTGCACGCACGTGTCAGAAACGCTCTATAGATTTTTTTCCTTTCCGTTGAACTTCCTGGAGAAGCGGCATCCACCGTGTTTGATATTCCGTATGATACAGCCATTGTTTTGTTTGCCAAGATCGTAAAGAATCCGAGTTATGACACCATTCATGAAATATGTAGGCGACGAAACTTATCTGGAACCGGCTTATATGGGAAGTTTGAAGGATCGTCTTTAAGGAAAGGGAATATACGAAGCGTGCAATCGGGCTAGGTATTTTTATTTTTTAACTCGAGTAAACAGGGTCTGGTTTGAGTTAATTATATTCTCCCTCTGGGAAAAAATCTAACTTCGAGTTATAGTCGTTACTGAACAACATAGAGAATATTTTGGCACATACTTGTCAGAAAACTACACCTCTTGCTAATATCACGGAAGGTATTGAATCGTATAATTGTTTTTTTCAGTACAACTGTTCAGTCAAGTTCATATGAAGGATTAATTTTTCTATTCTTGTTGCCATTCTCACATTGTTTCCACGGTAAGAAATAAAAGCAAAGTTCTTACAAATCATTCTGATTTTCGCATAAATGGAGCATTAAGTCTTCTGTATGCAATACGCCGAAATAGCGACGTTGAATCTTCGGTAATAACACTCGAAGCAGATTCAATTTGCAATGTAGCCGCTGGAGTGAGAAGTGCTTCATCACACACAATGCAATCCCATCTTCTGCCGAATTGGAAATGTTTATCCGGAAACAAACACAAGAGCAATATATATTCAATGAGTATTATTCCAGTTTGAATTTTTTTAGAAATTATTCAGAATTGAGTGTATAGATCAAGATACATACCGAGGATTTTAGTTTCTCTTGACTAAAGTTGAACTTTATGCATAATGTATACATTGGATATGGTGGATCATGAATAGCTGTTAGCAACTCACCAGGATATGGTATTTAGAACAAAATATGTTTAACCTTCTTTGGAGTTATTTGATGATTATAAGGCAAATATTTGAAGTCAATGAGCTGTATAGTAATAATAGAATCATCAAATGCAGCGTACATCAAGGACTTGTTTTGGATGCTCGTTTCTTCATACTTTCGATCAATAGATTCTTTATTGTAGTAGGCAGTGGGGAAACATTCAGTTTTGTTGATAATACTTCGATTTTTCACAGTTCTGATTCCCGGAAGAATTTGAATGAGGAGGCAGAATTTGATTTCATCAAAATATTTGAATGTTTCAATAAAAATTACTGTGACTGTAGAAAAAATATAAAAACTTTTTCCCAAATTTCCAGCCATGTTGAATAACTTTTAGTTATTACGATAGACGATTATGTATATTGGGTTTGATCTCACAAAAATGTTAGTCTTACCACTTTTGGAAATGATTTATCATGCCCTCATGGGGTCCTGTATATCCTACAGTATTCTAGGGTGAGGAAGATTCATAAGTTACTAAGGAATCAAATATTTTGAAAATGAACACAAATTTCATTCATTAAAACTATGAAGCTATATAAGGTATTTCTTGAAATATCAGAACTTGATCCAGCCGCATCACATTTAGTTGTAGTAGTGGTATTTATGGAAGGGTTGTTAAGACACCCAAGCGAGTCCATTTTTGCCATCCCCTGCTCTCACCTTTCATGGTGTCGTATCTACCTATGGATTCAACATGCTCTTTTTGAAGTTAGGTGTGTAGTGTGTAGGTGCTTGTCAAGTTCCTTCAATTCATCTCCTCGTGAGAGTCCTAGACGGACCGTATGGCGATCGCGGATGATTCCATCACCGGCTATCAGTCCCACAAAGTCCTTCCAAATGATGGTTTTCCAGTTCTTGCAGTGAGTTCCTCCATAATCCTCCTAATGAAAGCCCTAGCAAGGCTGATTCTCTATCGTATGGTGCTACGTCCGCTTGCAATTCGTTCACTTGCTACTAGTTCCACAGAATCCGATCCAAGACTCCTTCTTGCCTCCAACTGAGGGCAGGTGTTCCATTTTTTGCAGCAAGTTCTGCTGCTCTGCCTCCTCGTAAAAACCCTGGTAAGGCTGGTTCTCGATCGGAAGGTGAGGTGGCCGCGGGTAATTCGTCAACGGCTACCAGTCCCGCAGCACCCGGTCCGATGCCTCCTCTCTGCTACCAGTACCCACAGTAAGTTCCTTCAACCTTCTTCTCGTGAAAGACCTGGTAGGGCAGATTTTTGAATTGGTGGTCTGATGACCGCGGATAATTCTTCATAGGCTTCCAGTCCTGCAGCATTCGACTCGAGATTTCTCTTTGACCCCCACTGAAGACTGGTTTTCCAATTCTTGCAGCAAGTTTCGCTGATTAATCTCCTCGTAAATGCCCTGGTAGTGCTGGTTCTCTACTGGTTGGTCCGGCGGCCGCTGGCAATCCATTCACCGGCTGCCAGTCCCACAGAACCCGATCCAAGGCTCCTTCTTGCCTACTACTAGAGGCAGGTGTTCCAGTCCTTGCAGAAAGTTCGTCTGATCCAACTCCTTGTGAAAGCCTTGGTGAGGCTGGTTGGTTCTCGATCGGACGGTGTGGTGGCTGCGGGTATTCAATTCGTCACCGGCCACCAATCCCACTTGGATTCCACTGAAGAATGATTTTTCACTTCCAGCAGCAAGTTTTTCTCATTTATCTCCTCATGAATTCCCTGGTAGAGGTGTTTGTCTACCAGGTGGTGCGGCAGCTATGGGCGATTCGTGGACTAAAGACAGGTTTTTCAGTTCTCACAGCAAGTTTTGTGATCCTCCTCATCGTGATAGTAGGCGAAGTAATTCCTCGGTTCCTATCAAAGACCAGTTTTCCAGTTCTTGCAGCAAGTTCCTCCGATCTGCCTCCTCGTGAAAGCCCTGATCAGACAGTGCGACGGTAGGCGGTAATTAATTACTCGCAACCGATCCCGCAGTACCCGATTCGAGGCTTCTCCTTGGTTCTAACTAAAGATCGGTTTTTCAGTTCTCGCAATTCTAATAGGGCTGGTTCTCAAACGGGCGGTGCGACGTCTGCTAGTAATTTGTTAGCGGGCTACCATTATTTTATTTGAAAACGCAAATTCCACTCGTATGATTATCGGCTCTTAGTTACATGCATGTGCATGTTAGCAGAGTTTCATCGTTCTAAGATGTAAGGGTTTGTCTGTCTCGTAGAGATGATACAGGAATGCTGATTTTTTTTGTTGACTTTCAGGTATGGTATAAGTGAACACTTTGGCTACTCATCGCAGCCACTACTCTGATTAGATTCGAAAACTACGTTTTCTCACATGCGAAAATTGTATCGTATCCCGCGACAAAATTTTTTCTCCATTAAAAATAAGATGCATGCTCTCATTGTCTCAAGTAGAGGCCAAACTTCAGAATGAAACCAGTGAGGTGAGTAAAACTTCATTAGGTGTGATTTCCAATTCTTGACAAAAGAGCCTGCGGTTCTATATCGTTCATCGGCTTCCGCTCAGTTGATTCTACGTTGGCAAAGATAGCGTTTCATTTTCAATTTTGGAACATATCAATAAATGCATTGAAAGATTAAAAACTTTCTTTGGGGTGGCGCATTATTTCTGGTATTCATCCTCAATAGGAATTCTGTGCTGTTGCCAAACCTGTTCAATTCTCATTGCAGAACAAAGTCATTATGCTAATTCATCCTAGCAAGGCAGTGGTAGTATTCCGCCGTTCTCCGCCAGTGCTATTTGGCAAGACGCATAGCGCATAGATATACGAAATCGATAATACAGAAGACGATGGGAAGTTGAACCCGCATCATCGTATTCGGATTCGAGGGGATCCGCTACTCGAGACCAGGCATACACAAAGAGTTTCTTGCATTTCGACAACTGCCAAGTAGTCCGGTCATCTAAACTCCTGATCTATCGAACGTAAAGAATCGGAGAAGTTTGTTCGAGTACATAGGTCGTTAGCTAAGTTTTATTGTACACTCGCGAAGAAAAGTTTTGCGTATTTTTAATATTTGGTGCTGCGTGCAAATATCGATAATAAAAATAACACTCTTTCAATGTTGTATACATATAATCCCACTAAGCAAGTAGTCCTTTTGTATAAGGTGAAAATCTACGTAACTTGAATCCACAAAGACAATGAAGAAATACTATGTTAGTTTCCTGTCAGATTGAAGTTCATAACGTACCATCTAAAACTCTATAAAATTATTTAATTGAAAACGATTCCATAGCATGAATCGTCATAACTCACAAAGTATACGAGATAGGTGTAGAGAAAGTAAACAAAATTGAATATTAGGAACAAGGTACTCGATGCTGAAGGCCGCCATAAAGGTCTATAAAACAAAGACATTGGGAAATATATCAATCTCACTCCCTATCTAAAAGTAATGATGAATGTGTCTGGTACCTGTCGATGCTACAAATTGACGAATTTTAAAATCAGTGATGTACTAGACAGGGGCACATATCTGCTTATTTCCAACAGGTTTCTTTGGAAGAAAGGATCTGCTACCTGTTTTTTCAAAGTCGTTGACTAAGAAGGAAATGGGATCTGAACTTCTGATGACTTCACAGTAATATTCTGTTATGTAGACACTCAAAACTCAAACTGAAAAGACCACGGTCTTCCTACTGCGGAACTGCGGAACAGATGATTTGAGATAAAATGCTCTTGACAGCAAATGCAATTTGGTCTCAGGTGCCCCTAAAGCTGTTTTAGCTGGTATTCTTGGGAATGCTATTGCTTCATCAATCGAAACAATCCTGACTGGTGATCTGTATCTCAACACGATTGCTGAAGCTATTGATCCAAAGTCAAAGTCAAAAATAGCTTTATTGTTTAAAAATATAAATTTTTGTAACAAAGCATGTCATAAATAAAAACATAATTAAAACATAATACCTCATGGTATTCGTTTAAATATATACATTTTTGTAGAAAGGCAGTCAATATATAAATAAAAATATAATTAAGACATAATACCATTTCATATTCACCTTAGAACACATATAAAATCTATATTTATAAAAAACAAACAAAAAAATGAATTTCAGAGAGAAGAAGATAAAAACTCTTCGATAGAATAAAATGGCTGTTCTAGAAGTATTTTTTTTGCCCTCCTGAACCTACAATAGCCTTCAGTACTTTTAATTGTTTCAGGCAAGTGGTTGAACATTTCCAAACCATTATAAATGAAAGAATTCTTAACAAGAGTTGATGTTGGAATTGGCAGTTTTATGTTGTTATCATGACGTGTGTTATAAATATGAACTCTAGTAGGGAATGAACTTTTATATTTATGAATGATGCAGACAGTTTCAAAAATAAAAAGAGCTGGAAGGGTCATTATTTTATTTTTGACAAAAAGGGGTTTACATGATTGTCTGTAGTTTGTTTTGTAGAGATATCTGAGAGCCCTCTTCTGCAGAACAAATATCATATTGAAATGATATCGACTACATGCTCCCCAAAATGGTATACAATATACAAGGTGAGATTCTTCTAGTGAAAAATATACGGGTCTAGCTGCTGTTGTACCTAGCTCACTTACAATAACTCTTATAGCATAGGCACCCTTCGAAATTCTTTTTCCAAGGGCAACAATGTGATCTTCCCAATTCAGTCTACTGTCAATTTGTATTCCCAAGAATTTGTTACATTGTTTGGATTCAATGGTATGGTCATTTACAACAATGTCCCGCTGGCCACCTTTGAAGGTCAAAGTGTGCGTTTTATTGAAATTGAATGTGGCTTTATTAGCTCCACACCATTCTGCAACCACTGCGAGGTCTTTAGACATGTTATGGTGGAGGTTATCACGGTGTCTGTCTGACCAGCTTATTGTTGCGTCATCAGCAAATAGTGTGAATAAACCAGTAATCGGTAGGAGGGTAATATCATTTATGTACAGGAGGAATAGTATTGGTCCTAGGACCGATCCTTGAGGTACACCCGTTTTAATGACTCCACAACCTGAATATTGGTTACCTTGCTTCACAATTTGATGCCTGTCTGCTAAGTATGTAGAAATCCAATTCTGAGTAACACCTCTGATTCCATAACAATGAAGCTTTCTCAACAAGATGTCATGAATCACGCAATCGAAAGCCTTGGAGACGTCGCAAAATACAGCTCCTGCCATGTCTCCTTCATTTAAGCTTTGGTATATCCTTTCCAAGAAGGACAAGATTGCATCTTGTGTACCTCGCTTTACTTGAAATCCATATTGGTTGGAACTAAGTATATTGTGGCGACTAAGAAATGACATCAGCAGCTTTTTCACAAATTTTTCTATAAATTTTGAAAAAGTAGATAGTAGTGATATTGGGCGAAAATTTCCTGGATCATCAGTATCTCCACCTTTGTGAATAGGTATGACTAGAGCTGTTTTTAGACATTCAGTGAATATTCCTGATTCAAACGATGCATTTATTGAACGAATCACTAAATGTAATGCGTTATCTGAGATAAAACTGAATAGCTTGGCTGGGATGTTATCCAGCCCAGAACTATTTTTGTTCTTGATTTCCAATAGTGTTTCTTTTAGTTCAGTCATATCTGTGGGATTCATAAAGAAGGACTGGGTTACATTTATATTTTTTAAATAATCAATTGGATCGTTAGTCGATTTAATTTTGTCTGTTAAATCAGTTGCTATGGAGCAGTTAAAGTGAGTGTTCGAGTCCAGTTTAGAGTCGTTGGTACCCTTGTTCTTCCATCAGTCATGCGTTAGAAACTCAAATGTATTGAGAAGGTGGAGTATACTCCCAGCATGATAGTGCTCCTCATTAGTTTCTTCCCTTCGAACAGTGGTTGGACGAGAGATTCCCGGATAGATGAATTGGCAAAAAGGGAGTAGTTGAATGGCACCCAGATCATCGGATTGCTCCCTTGGACATTTTGATATTGTTGAATTGGTGTAGTTCTTTATGTTTTTGAATTGTTTTTTCTATTCGGGAATGTACACCTGTTATTAATAAACTATTTTATATTTATCTTTCATTGCATGATAACTTTGCTGTTATTTGTCCAATGGTTCGTCACTATTACACTATAGATTCACTTTTGATATATTATTCGTAATTTGAGAACTGAGAATATCAGGTTTTTTTATTTCAAATTAAATTTAAAACTAGTGACTGTAGATGTCACAAGTTACTTTCCATTTATACCGTCTTTGCATTATGGTACTAATTCAGAGTTTATTCGTTTCAATTTCGAGTCATAAAGCCGTGCAGATGAGTTGGTAACTACGAAACAGCGCTGTCCACGGATGACGAGCTCTCGGAATTGAATCGAAAATACTCACTTAAAATTAATGGTAGATACAGATATGATATTGCAATAAACTGGAGAGGAACGATTCCCAAGTATATCGACCGATACATGCACGAAAAAGAGTCCACTCTGTAAACTGAGATGCAACCACTGCCTTCCGGATCGAGCCGTCCTTCGCCGTGGCTGTGGCTGTCGCTTCTAATGCGAAATTAAGTGACCCCAGATGGCGTTGGCTCGGAATCAAAGAACGAGCTTTTTACGAATGACGTGAGCCGAGTGGAGGCCATCGAGATTATGTGCCCGCCCCACTACGGTCCACTGATCGTTGATTATCGAGACCATCTTCTCATTTCGAAATATTTGGAGTAAACGTACAGAGGAGATCACCCAGTTGTTTATGTTTGTTTTCAAGGGATGGGCAGATGATTATGCTGGGGTTGAAGGAGCAACTCTGTGAAATCGCCAACGCGTGAATTCTATGAGGGACTTTGTTTTTGAAATTCGCCAGAATTGATTGACTGTAGAAAATTCGGTGATTATTTTTTCTGATGGAATAGTTCTTTGTGATCATCTATATACCGAAGAGGGGAATCCTGTAATAATTAAAAGGTTGTTTGCTCCTGAATACAGCACCGCCAAAAAAATAAGTTTGGTAATTTTGTCATTCTCTAAAAGAAAAATACAAAATTCTGCTATTGGAAATCCTACTGATAGAGATATCTTCGTTATTATCGAAATCTTGTAATATACATTCATAAAATGAAAAAATGATTTAATAAAGGGGAAACAAATTTTTCTTTTTGTGATACCTGGACGACTCTTATCCCATTTGTCTAAATTGATTGTCATTTACAGTTTCACATATAAATTTCGCAACATGGATTTTTTTTATTAATACATATAATTAAAATTTGATTCCACAGTTAGTTTGTGCTTGAAAAATATCATGTGCTACTCTAAACCTGTCAAATTTAATATTTTTTTCGAAAATCCTCGAAAATTGAAGTTTTTCATACCTTTCCTTCAAATTTTTCGTATCTACTGTCACTAATGTTAGGGGCTAAGTGATAGGACGAGATTGGGAAGCTTATTGGCCACCAAGATCACCGGACTTATCTCCGGTGGACTTTTTTCAATGGGGTTATCTGAAACAAAAAGTTTATAAACACAGACCATTTGCAAACAGAGATAATCATTTAGAGAATACCATTCGGGAGTGTTGTTCTAACATAATTCCCATATTTATTAAAAATGCCACATTCTGTAAATGAAAGGACTATAACTCGTATAAAACGGGAAGAAAAGCATACTGATTGATGAATTCGGGTTCTTTATAAGATCGTTGAGATAAATCAATGAATGTTCTGTTGTGAATTTGGTTATAGATATTTTGATGTCATGTTTTGCTTACATCTAATGGTAAAAATAAAGATTATGAGATTTATGAAATTCATTCAAAAAACGTTTCAAAAAATCTAACAGTTCAAACAGTCACACTGCAGCTAACGGGATAAAAATCTGTAAAAAAAGAAATACGAGTGTACTAAGAATTAAGAGAAATTCTTTTATTCCATTACTGAAATATTAATATTGTAACGATTTCGAGACCGGCCCTGAGACCGGCCCTGATCTAATTAATTATGCACCCTCGTTCAACTACAACTGCATATCTGCTGGCGTACGGATCGCCGAGAACAAGCTGGAATAAATCGATTGTTCGATACTATTCGAAGAGCCATCTAGATGAAATGTTCTATACTCCTGAATATTCGAGAGTCGTTAATGGAAACTGCTTGGGAGTATATAAGCGGGACAGTCAGAATAGAGAGTGAGTTACAGTTCCAGAGTTCGCAGATAGAGACTGACACCGTAGAAATAAAATAGTGAAATAATGTTTTAGTGAATAATTGTTGTAAATACTGTTTTAAATAAATTAGGAAAATAAGTTAGTGCAGTTTTATTACAATATCTATTCATTAAAAATCCAAATCAGTTCCACAATGAAATGAAAAAACTAGATGAACTTTGTAACAACAAAGACGAATTTCTGGAGGTACTTTTTTTTGTTGGTATTTCCTGTGCAAAATATGTCATTGAAGTCTCGTTTTCATCAAAATTATGAAATTTGAATCATGTTTTGTTCGAATCGGTTAAGCGAAAGTTTTGAAAAATTAAAAAAGTGACAGTAGAGCGTACAAATTTTAAGGAAAGTTATAAAATTGGAAAGTGAGCAACTTTTTCCTTGCCATTTCTCTAAATTTTCGAAAAAAATACAAATTTGGTACGTTCAAAGTAGCACATAACAAATAACAAAAGGAAATATGCTGTTTTCCACTCATTTTTCAAACAGAAACTAATTGAAAAGTAAAATTTTCATTATATCTATACTTGAAAAAAAATCCAAATGTTGCAAAATTTATGTGTGACACTTTATGACAAAACGAACTTTCGGTTGCCGACAGCGATTTTTCATCTTTGAACGTCAAGTGACATATACCTCGCTGTTTTTCCTTTACCATTTTTTTTTTCACTCGTGTTCTTTCTTTCCGTACACACCTCTCTCCCAAACCCTTGTAGTATTTTTTATCGCCTTGTCTTGGTTTTTTCTCTCTCAAAAAATAATCAACTGCAAAAAGCTTCGAGCAGCGAACAAAATAGTTAGTAGACAATTTATCGTCAACCTAGATGAACAAACAGTATCTGAAATAAATGAAATGAAACTTAGTCATCAGTAAAAAATAAATTGGGTAGGGCTGGTTGTACTGAACAAGTTCACCAACAGTTTAAGTACAGCTGCTAGGGATTAGCCAATGATATTTTCAAGTTTCTTAGCAATTGAAGTCAGTTAGGCTAAACTGTTGGTAAACTTAGTTCGTACAACTCGCCCTTAGAGTTGAGTGCATTTTCATTACAGAAAATACAATACAGCGCCTTTCAATTCCTCAGATGATTATTACTCTTCTTAAACCAACCCTCAGTTTCTTGGCGAATAATTCTAAACTATTTCGCAATCGAAAGTTTCCCGGAAATATTTTATAACTTCCCGAATTGCTTTTTCAAGGGCTACTTCAACTTTACTCACCTGCGTATATATTCTTCATATTATACAGTGTCATCCAAGCCAAACTGCAATTTCATACGCTGTGACCTCAATTTCATGGTCTTTGCCCCGACCACTTTTTGAAACACACTCCCCCATGATGGTTGGCCGTTTCATCTCTATTAAAACAACATCAAATCGTATATACTCGGTGCAATCAGTGTATTTTTGCGTCGGTTTTCTTTTATTTACTCGTCCGGGAGATGTAATGAAATGGAGGAAGAAGTTGTAATTCCAAGGAAGCTTTCCATGTCGTAGAACCGAGGCAACATCAGAATCTAATGAGTTCCCTACGTATGGAAACAACGTGTACTTACAGTGTTCGCCAGGCGGAAAAATTTGAACGTTAATTGGCTATTAGTTCTACTTACCGATATGAAATGGTGGAAGCTCATGCGAACTTTTCTGATAATAATGATCAAGAATATAATATACAATTTTCTGGAATATTTTCTGGAATACCAGTTGCAATCTTCCAAGCTATCTGCCATGAGTGGATTGGTGATTGGTATTTTTCGTAATTTGTAGATACACTTAACGAAACTATGGTATATTCGTAAGAAGTAAGTGAAATTGAAATAAATGCAAGATTGTGAATCACAGGACGTATGCGAAATTTCAGAATATTAATTCGTAGGCGACATATCACCGGTAAGAAAAGTATAAGTCGGTTTAAAGCCCTTCTAATCGTCTTTTCACAATTCAATTCGATGCATTTTCAATATTGCATTTCTAAACTTAAGTTGATTCAAAGTTTCCGTACAATAATATCAATTAATAATGATGTCGCCTCACGTTGGGCGCCATTATTACGTTGAACAAGGTCAAAATCGATTTTCTCCTAGAAGGAACTATGCAACTTTCCAGAACTGAATCACTGAATCAGTGGACCTCTATGCTCTTCCATTTCAATTCTGTCATTCAATTCTGCTCGTACAACGTAACATTATATGGAATGAGAATTTAATAGATAGAAAGATATATTTATTTGAAATTTCAATTCAAACAGTTGAAAAACTCAAGTTGTATGCAATAAAATTAACATAATATACAATACAAAATCAAAATGTCTCTTAATGTAACTAAAACTACCTCTTATAGAAGTAAATATAATATGCAAAAAACTAAGGCACTGACAAAAAGTGCTTCGAGCATTAAGTACCAAGCACTCTTGAAATCTCTAACACTAAGCACTTATTTATAAAATGCTCGCGATTACTGAGCTTTTTCAGAAAGTAATTCTAATCAGGGTGCACTAAGCCCAAAGCCCTTCTCAAATTGCCAGATACTTGAAGGTTTTTTAAAACTCTGTATTAGAAATGAATGCCTGCTGGCGTGCGTGGAAAATGCAGGGTGAGCACGCACGGAATTAGTTCACTATGTTGCTTTTTAATTTCTCTATAAATATTTTTATGTGCATTTTCTGAAAGAATATAGATGTTCCAAGTGATCTTATACATCGATACCCCCAACGAATAAGCCGTAACTGAAGTTACAGCTATTTTCAGTTATAGGTGTAGGCGTATTCAGCTTAAAAAACTGATGCTGACGATAAAAAAACCGTATCTCTAGTCCAAGTAGTTACGAAGAAATCTACTTGAAAGAAGTTGTATTTCCATTTAAATATTGAAGAAAAATTTCAGTATTTTGGCTCTCCTGAAATATGATGAAAAATGAGTTACGTCTTTGTTCGTTGGGAGTGTCGAAATGTAATCATTTACCAAGTTTTTTTTGTTGAATTATTTAGGTAATTACTGCGTAAGGGGAAAACATTTAAAGTAATGAGAAAAAACAATTTGAAAATTCGAAAAGGCATCATCTACATCAGAACCTTTTGAATTGACCAATAATTCTAAATCCTTCTAATAGTTGTTGTTGGAGGTGTAAGATCGCTTTCAAAGTCTGATCGACTCAGAATGGTGCGATGGTAAGGTATTATTATCTATCACAATTGGAAGCTCCTTAGTATCAAAATTATAAAAATATAATCTACATACAGTTTCAATTCTAGTTTCCATAACTCTCGCAGGCTATCAAACAAGGCTTTGCATTTTGAAACATCTTCAAAATCATTGGATTCATTCGGGTCTATGTTCATATCGCCATTTGATATGATCTGTGGATTATGATGGCTAATTGCATTCAAGATATTAACTTACTAATCGTTCTGAAAATGATTCAATATTCCCGGATAAGGATCTCTAACATAATACAGGCCGTTTCTTTTATCATGTGGTAACATTGCTATATTCTAAACCGTAATAGATACAAAGACGATTAAATGGGAAACAATGTAACTATTGTGGTGAGCAGTACATTGGTCAGAGAAAATCTACAGGGACTCTCGCCCTTCCCGACTTATACAGGGAAAACTAAAAATGCTGTTTTCGTTTTTTTTTTACGAATTGAATGGTTATTTCAGAAAATATAAGAAAATTAAAGAGGAAAGTTTTATTGTATTCAAAATGTAATATCAATATTTGTGATGAAATAGACCGTATTTGAATTAAATACTTGATGATGGCAGTGATGACACGAAACGTTTGATTAAAAATTTATCGTTACGTAGTTCTAGTACATTTTGAATTCAATAAAACTTTCCTTTTTCATTTTTTTATATTTTCTGAAATAACAATTCTATTCGTAAAAAACCGAAAACAGCATTTTCAGTTTTCCCTGTGTAAGTCGGGAAGGGCGAGAATCCCCGTAAATTTTCTATGACCAATTTACTGCTCACCACAATAGTTACCTTTTTTCCCATTTAATCGTCTTTATTACGGTTTAGAATATAGCAATGTTACCACATCATAAAAGAAACGGCCTGTATAATCATTGAATTCATATTTGTTTCAGTCAGCATTACTGCACAGACTTTTTGCAATAGTGGTTTAGCATTTATGCAATTTTTGGAGCATATAGCAACACCACCATACTTCATTGCAGAATGGCAATAGCTACTTATCAATGAATAATCACAAGTGTAGAGTTTTCAGAGTTTAAAGATGGGTATGTTTCAGTAAAACACAAAATTTTCAATTTCCTAATATAACCAAGGTCGACTGCTAAGTCAAGTTCTTCCTGATTGAGGCCTTGAGTATCCAGATCCACCGTATCAGGATCAAATGCTCCAAATGACCAAACTTCTGGTGTCATCGCAACTTTCAAGTTGCATTTTTACATCCTGATTTTGAAAGAAGAGTAAAATGTTGGCTATCTAGATTTGATCAGTTCAAATTCTACAACAGGGCAACAGGGAAATGCGTCTTCAACAGATTCTCCAGGTCCTCAGATGCAGATCAGCGCAATTCGGTACTTATACTTCTTGTTATTTCCAATAATCATTGGTTGTCTATTATTTCGTCTAGGCCTTACAATTTTTCAGTTCTGATCCTTAAGTTCCTCAGCGTTGGAAATTATTAATTCATTTGGACTATTGTCAACTATTTTTGTTGAGGATCAATTTCTGAATTAATATTCTTGTTTAGTTTTTGCTCACTCTCAACTTTGTGAACCTCCGTTGACATATTTCGCTCACTACAAGTTTATCAGAGGTCGTCGCACTTTGTGTTTTCAGTTGTTTTTTCAATTCAGATTTTTAGGTTGGCCTACCCAACCATATCCATCGCATTTAGGGATTTTCTGGACAGATAGTCAAAGTAGGTCCTCTCTTGTTTCACTCTCCTGTGAATTTTCATGAATGCATTTGAGAGTGAAATTTCTAATCCATGTGCTCACCTCTTATGTTGCATCGTTCTTTGTTTTTTTCTGATGAATAAATACGTCTTATTATCGGTAAAAGACCGGGTAAAGATACGGTTTTCTTGAATAAGTACCTCTGAGTGATGATGCATACACCCTGTTGCGATTTCATATGCATATAACATCCACGTATCCAATCATTTATTAAAGAACATCTCTTTTCCCACTTTTTTCACCCCCATTCTGTAATCCTTGCGGCCTAACCCAGAATTGAACCGTTCCATCACCAGTTAAGTTCTACATCATTTACATGCTTTTAAATCCAAAGCACCTACACCCTTTTCATTTCCCGCTCATTTACGCTCGCTCGCTCAGAGTCCATTCGGAAAGTACAATAAAGGAACCGTCTGAAAGCAACATGTACCAAATAATAAAGTATCAGTTGTTAAATAATTTCATCAGATCGTCGGTGATCCTTCACTGTCCTGGTAAGACTGGCCGTCTCATAATTTACTCTGCTAATTCACCTGACAGCTGCAAAGGCGTGCTCTCTTCATCATTCTTCGTCACCGGTCTGTGGGGACGTGTTTCATTTTGTTAGGTTGGTACGACAGAAACAAACATCCGTAGAGTAGTGTGATGCTTCTTTGCTTCGGATTGGGTTTCGTGATTGCTGGTTTCTGCTATAGGAAATTCAATGGAAACTAACCAATCTTTATTGCCAAAAAAAGATGACCATTACCTCAAAAAATTTATTATTGTTATCTCACCTTAATATTTCTGTAATTCTCTTCGTCTTGGGTGCTCTGTTTCTTCATCCCGTCAGGGGTTTGATTAGAACTGGTCGCAAAACTCACCATGTTTTCGAAGTCAACACTTACTCTGGTTATTCAACTCTGTTAATTGAAATCGTTATTATCAAACTGACAAGGCTATAAGATCCGATTATATGAATTTTCATGAATGAAAGGCAGTCAATAACACTAAAATATTCATAATAACGTGAAAAAAAAATTATCACAACTACCAGTTGGGAACATTCAGCAATTCATTATTTTTTATTATCATTATTATTAGATGGCGGGGCTAGCCAGCGGCTGGAATGCAGGTATTTCTGTTTAGAACCTTTCTGCACCCCGCTGTCAGGTCTATCTCGTGAGTACATCGAATCTTTTAATGAACTCCAGAAGATTCCTCACAAGGTTTTCCTGCGGGATGATAATCTTCTGCACCGTGGTGTCCGAAGATGTCCATTCTCATGCGAGCCAGAGCTTCGCATTCAAACATTATGTGGGAGGCTGTTTCGTCCTCTTCTTCACAAAATCTGCATTGTGTGGACTCTTGATGTATCCCCAATCCTGAGGGAGTCTCGGCTTAGTACAAGAAGGTGTCTTGATAGTCAGTCGGTTGGCCCCATCATCATCATTTTTCCGTGAATATCGCCCGAGGCACTCTCCCAGATAGATTGATGATGGTTTTTAACCCATTTCTTTGTGTCCTGCTCGATATCCCCAAACGGGATTCCGCAGGCAGGTTCTGGTCCAATGAGAGTTGTTGCTGCTCCCGCTCTTGCTAGGGCATCTGCGCTCTCATTTCCCTGGATCCCCTTATGACCTGGTACCCAGACTAGTTTTACCTTGTTCTGTGCTTCCAGGTCGTTAAGGTTTTGGTGTGCCTCCCAAACCAGTTCTGAAGTGAACCTGTATGAACGCGGTATTGAATGGACCAAAGGTTGCTATGGCCCATTCTACTTTTCTCGCTGTGTCCCAGGTTTCCTTTGAGGTCCCGGCCTCAATCTGTACTCTCTGGGGTGCGACTGGGCCATTGATTCCCCTAGAGTCAGGAGAGTGGGTATCAAGGAGGATCTCTAGAGATTCTTTCCCTGATTTGGTGAACGATCCGTCGGCTCGCATTAGCGTGCCGATTATTGTTATTATTATTATTATACATCTGTCGATAGTAGTTCTTCAGATGGAAATCAGAAGAGTATGAACATCTTTCCAGTTTTCCTCTGAAAGGTCTATCAAAAATTATTGAATTGACCAACAAATATAGCTCCTTATAGTTGTTTCTGGAGATTTAATAACGCTAAAATAGTGCGATGGTGAGATATAATTATCTATCACAGTTAAAATCTCCTTAGCAAAAGACCGATAATATCATAATTTGACCTCCTACACTTTCAACTCCGAGAAGTATCTTTTTGGGTGGTTCTTTCCAAGCATCTTAGCCCCATACAAAAATATTAACATGTGAAAATCATGAAAATATTGCTCTGTTCTACTAAAATGTCCCTGTTTGGAAGGATTAATTTATACAGTACGTAGAATAATTTCAAAAAATTAATATTTATTTAACGATCCTTCCTAACATGTATCCCGTATGGTTTTTGCAAAGATTGAAACTGTAATTCGATACATTCGTTATGGATATAAGAGATTTGTCTACAGACGATTGGTTTTACAACCTGATATTTCTATTTTGTGTGTGACACATTTAAATAATATTTCTGGCCTTAAAATGCTGTGTGTACGTTTGGTTACACCTTCAGATGATACTCTCTTGAATTGTGATCATTTCATTAAATTTGTGCATATCAAAACATACCATCGGAAGAAAAGCTAGTTACATAAAACATTGGCCCCTAAATTGGGAAATATTAAGCTATACTTCAAAATGCGGTGGTATGGTTGTTGTTATTTCCTTCAACCTGCTGCATCCTATAGCGCAACCCTCTAAAGTCTTCGAGAGATTTGTGCGAGCTAAAGAAGACGTAGCCCTTATCATTTAACCTATGATGCCATGCACGAGACCAGTGACCCTGCTGGAAATCGAACCCACGCCCTTATGATTGAGAGGTGAGCGCTCTACCATCACGACCACCGCGGCCACGTATGCATACTCAAAGCTACCAATTGCGAAGGGATAATGGGTTGTTGAGAATTGATAGTTCTTTTATAATAAATCTGAACCCAACAGAATAAATCGGTTTTTATCATTTATGCCCAGTTTACATGATGTTAGGTGAATTAGTTCACTTTACTTTAATGCTCATTAACCGATTGCCTTCATTATATACAGAGTATTTCCGGAATTATAGTGATAAATGAAGTGGGAAGTAGATGACGAAACAAAACAAAATGTGAGAATACATTTTTGTGAAAAAATTATTTTAGAAGATAATGAATTCCAATTTTTTCAAGACACTTTCGTTGATCACAATTGTTGTCGGTGAGAAAGAAACACACTGCCAACGAGTAGACACGCTAAGAATTCTTGCCATCTATTTTTTCATTAAGTCCCAGATATCAACCTTTTTTTATCGCTTCAATTTCGAATACACCCTGTATAAGGCCGAACAAAGTCTAGAATTTCTGTTAAACGTATAGTTAGTTGAACACATATTAGGAACTTTCTTACAACTCAGTCTCCTTTTTTAAATAACCATGTTACTTCATTATTATCACTGTAGTGAGTTGGAGCCAAACTTGGTAAATAGCCTAGGTAGTAGGCTTTCCCCTGTCCCCTCCAATTCGGGTGGAGGTAAGTATCGATATGATTGATCGTGCCTCCTTTGTGAATGGGCTTAAGGAATGCATCCCTGTTTTCAAAATCCTGCAATTTTTTTCTATTTTTTCTATGGGTTTTTCATTTTGTCATATGTAAATTATATTCGTACAGTTTTTCTCAGACGTAGCATTCTGGGTTTGTGTTATCATCGTTAAAGTTCTCCAAGGGATTCGTATAGGTTTAAAAAATCCGAAATATACGAATATTTGCATCACAATTCCGCCCTACATAACAGTCAATGATAATTCCGAAATATTCGAATATCCTCTTTGTTTCCATTCCGAGTTTTCCATTAGATCCATACTCACATTACTCAACAATAAGTCCCTGGAATATAAACATTCCGTACTCTCCCTCTATCCATATTTCCCCAATATTTTTTAAGGTTATTGCTATTCAGCTAATAAAGGATCGAAAAATCGTGAGTGGGCTTCTCAAAACATTTACCTTCACAAATGGACTAACAGAGAACCGTATATCCATGTCAGCAAATAGTGCATGTCTTCCAGATCGTAAACATCCAGCACGTATGGAACGTGAAGAGGAAATCTTGAATATTGGATTGATAGGGGATAGGAGAGAGTGGGAACGATATTGATTCTATCGGACGAGATAAATAGGCTTCCATCGTAGGTAATTTTTTAGTAAAAGGTTGTTTTCAGCGCGATGCAGAGATAATTCTATACGACCCTTCTTCCACAGTTGCGGTAAACATTACCAAAGACTATGTGGCTACAGTCGAATTATGTCATCGTCATCGTAGGTAATTTTTGAGTAAAAGGTCGTTTTCAGTGCGATACAGAGATAATTCTATACGACCCTTCTTCCACAGTTGCGGTAAACATTACCAAAGACTATGTGGCTACAGTCGAATTATGTCATCGTCATCGTAGGTAATTTTGGAGTAAAAGGTCGTTTTCAGTGCGATACAGAGATAATTCTATACGACCTTTCTTCCACAGTTGCGGTAAACATTACCAAAGGCTATGTGGCTACAGTCGAATTATGTCATCGTCATCGTAGGTAATTTTTGAGTAAAAGGTCGTTTTCAGTGCGATACAGAAATAATTCTATACGACCTTTCTTCCACAGTTGCGGTAAACATTACCAAAGGCTATGTGGCTACAGTCGAATTATGTCATCGTCATCGTAGGTAATTTTGGAGTAAAAGGTCGTTTTCAGTGCGATACAGAGATAATTCTATACGACCTTTCTTCCACAGTTGCGGTAAACATTACCAAAGGCTATGTGGCTACAGTCGAATTATGTCATCGTCATCGTAGGTAATTTTGGAGTAAAAGGTCGTTTTCAGTGCGATACAGAGATAATTCTATACGACCTTTCTTCCACAGTTGCGGTAAACATTACCAAAGGCTATGTGGCTACAGTCGAATTATGTCATCGTCATCGTAGGTAATTTTTGAGTAAAAGGTCGTTTTCAGTGCGATACAGAGATATTTCTATACGACCTTTCTTCCACAGTTGCGGTAAACATTACCAAAGGCTATGTGGCTACAGTCGAATTATGTCATCGTCATCGTAGGTAATTTTTGAGTAAAAGGTCGTTTTCAGTGCGATACAGAGATAATTCTTACGACCTTTCTTCCACAGTTGCGGTAAACATTACCAAAGGCTATGTGGCTACAGTCGAATTATGTCATCGTCATCGTAGGTAATTTTGGAGTAAAAGGTCGTTTTCAGTGCGATACAGAGATAATTCTATACGACCTTTCTTCCACAGTTGCGGTAAACATTACCAAAGGCTATGTGGCTACAGTCGAATTATGTCATCGTCATCGTAGGTAATTTTTGAGTAAAAGGTCGTTTTCAGTGCGATACAGAGATAATTCTATACGACCTTTCTTCCACAGTTGCGGTAAACATTACCAAAGGCTATGTGGCTACAGTCGAATTATGTCATCGTCATCGTAGGTAATTTTTGAGTAAAAGGTCGTTTTCAGTGCGATACAGAGATAATTCTATACGACCTTTCTTCCACAGTTGCGGTAAACATTACCAAAGGCTATGTGGCTACAGTCGAATTATGTCATCGTCATCGTAGGTAATTTTGGAGTAAAAGGTCGTTTTCAGTGCGATACAGAGATAATTCTATGCGACCTTTCTTCCACAGTTGCGGTAAACATTACCAAAGGCTATGTGGCTACAGTCGAATTATGTCATCGTCATCGTAGGTAATTTTTGAGTAAAAGGTCGTTTTCAGTGCGATACAGAGATAATTCTATACGACCTTTCTTCCACAGTTGCGGTAAACATTACCAAAGGCTATGGGGCTACAGTCGAATTATGTCATCGTCATCGTAGGTAATTTTTGAGTAAAAGGTCGTTTTCAGTGCGATACAGAGATAATTCTATACGACCTTTCTTCCACAGTTGCGGTAAACATTACCAAAGGCTATGGGGCTACAGTCGAATTATGTCATCGTCATCGTAGGTAATTTTTGAGTAAAAGGTCGTTTTCAGTGCGATACAGAGATAATTCTATACGACCTTTCTTCCACAGTTGCGGTAAACATTACCAAAGGCTATGTGGCTACAGTCGAATTATGTCATCGTCATCGTAGGTAATTTTTGAGTAAAAGGTCGTTTTCAGTGCGATACAGAGATAATTCTTACGACCTTTCTTCCACAGTTGCGGTAAACATTACCAAAGGCTATGTGGCTACAGTCGAATTATGTCATCGTCATCGTAGGTAATTTTGGAGTAAAAGGTCGTTTTCAGTGCGATACAGAGATAATTCTATACGACCTTTCTTCCACAGTTGCGGTAAACATTACCAAAGGCTATGTGGCTACAGTCGAATTATGTCATCGTCATCGTAGGTAATTTATGAGTAAAAGGTCGTTTTCAGTGCGATACAGAGATAATTCTATACGACCTTTCTTCCACAGTTGCGGTAAACATTACCAAAGGCTATGTGGCTACAGTCGAATTATGTCATCGTCATCGTAGGTAATTTTTGAGTAAAAGGTCGTTTTCAGTGCGATACAGAGATAATTCTATACGACCTTTCTTCCACAGTTGCGGTAAACATTACCAAAGGCTATGGGGCTACAGTCGAATTATGTCATCGTCATCGTAGGTAATTTTTGAGTAAAAGGTCGTTTTCAGTGCGATACAGAGATAATTCTATACGACCTTTCTTCCACAGTTGCGGTAAACATTACCAAAGGCTATGTGGCTACAGTCGAATTATGTCATCGTCATCGTAGGTAATTTTTGAGTAAAAGGTCGTTTTCAGTGCGATACAGAGATAATTCTATACGACCTTTCTTCCACAGTTGCGGTAAACATTACCAAAGGCTATGTGGCTACAGTCGAATTATGTCATCGTCATCGTAGGTAATTTTGGAGTAAAAGGTCGTTTTCAGTGCGATACAGACATAATTCTATACGACCTTTCTTCCACAGTTGCGGTAAACATTACCAAAGGCTATGTGGCTACAGTCGAATTATGTCATCGTCATCGTAGGTAATTTTGGAGTAAAAGGTCGTTTTCAGTGCGATACAGACATAATTCTATACGACCTTTCTTCCACAGTTGCGGTAAACATTACCAAAGGCTATGTGGCTACAGTCGAATTATGTCATCGTCATCGTAGGTAATTTTTGAGTAAAAGGTCGTTTTCAGTGCGATACAGAGATAATTCTATACGACCCTTCTTCCACAGTTGAGGTAAACATTACCAAAGGCTAGTGGCTACAGTCGAATTATGTGTCCGGTTTGGTGATTATCGCAGTTTCATTCACATAGGAGATTTAAAAAAATGAATTGTAAAATAAATAGCTGACATTATGTCACCTATTGCTGGGGGTGCCGCAGTTGTATTTAAGGAGATAATGGCAATAGGGAAATGCAAAAAAAGGGGGTATGAAGTTTTCCTGAAACGGTCCCTCTTCAAAGCATATAGGTTTTGTTTGGACTCTTACTTGACCATAATTTATGGTCCATTTCGGGATACTTTAAAGATGGAAATCGATAGTATGAATAATTTCAGCTTTTCTTGAAACGTTTATCCTATTTTATAGTTTTCGTGCATCGGTAGTTTATTCTGTTGTATCCATAAATCATCAACACTTCTTTCACCTTCATTTTTTCTCTTTCTTAAGATATATGAACGTATACTTTAAGCTTAATTTCATTAAAATAAATGTCATCTTTTTTTGAAAAAAAAAATGGCGAAGGATCTGGTCATTCTGAATAGTTTGAGGTTTGAATTCAGGCCAGAAAATTACTCATTTTATTAATACGAGTGTCTTGATAACATTCTTTGAGGTAAACTATTCCATTATGGCATTCAAAGTTGGCATACTATTAGCATGGATCACATACTTTTTCATAGAAAACAGTATGGTGGTATGGACAACGTCAATTCCAGTACGGCCTTCTCCGAACTAAGAGTACCTCCCCATACTATTTGTACTGTATATTAATAATTTGGGCTATTCAACATTTGGACCATTGTAATAATGTATGCAAAGACATATAATGATGATAATGTATGTACATGATACGTCAATTACTATATCTGAAATTAGGTTATGTTTTGTATGAAAAATGTAGCCAAGTTCATAGAAGTATTTGTCAACGATAAATGTTTGAGCTTTAAGAAAACGGATTCAGTGAAGTTTTATCATCGGCAATTAAAATGTGAAATTATTAGTTTCAGAAATATTTCGACATTGTGACACAACATGCGAAAGTTCAACTGGTTTTGAATGTTGATGAGTTACAGAAGCTGTAATACGCTCACGTGAACTACAGACTGAAATACGGAGTGTGCTTGTGGTGTATTTTCTTTTCGCTTCCATGAGTTCTCGTGATTCTTGCAGAAATGCTTTTGAAAATTCTCTGAATTTTAACGATTCCTAGTAGGTATTTCAATTTTTGAGTTGTACTCAATTATATTTCAAAATAGAATTAGGTTATTTGTACTAAATAAATATAAGCCTACTACTGATACAAGATAAAAAAGCTATATTTTTGTATTATTTGAAAAAAATTAGATAAGTATTTGAATCTGCTGATTCTCCTCGCACTTTCAATTTTTTCCAAAATCGTGCATATTTTCAAACGAACAGATTTTCTTGTTGACAATTGTTTTCATACGTTTGAAGAATGTATATACATATAAAGTATTACTTTGTCAAAATGGAAATGAATATTATTATCATTATTATTATCTATTGCAGTTTCAAACACACAAACACGTTCATATCTTATTGGAATACATGAAAAATTTTGGATTTTTATCGATGCCCTGTTCAAATGTTTCAATAGTAATGACTGTCTGCCGCCAGGAACACTTTTAATTTTTGGAACTTGTCGTCCATGTCTCCCCTACGTATCCCATAACCGAACACATGAATTCCATTCGTGCTTCTGTTGCCATTGAACTAATCAGCTCGTCAACTACGTGTCGAGTTGCAGACCGTCGTAAATTCTGTTCTTAGCACTTCTGACAGGATTGCTCAGCGATGCCACAGATCATAACAACTCAACAACATTGCTGTGGACTCGTATGATTGCTATTTCAGTATTTGGGGACGAAGTTCCGCTAGTGCATTTTATTTCCGCCACTGCACGAAAGGCAATACAATTCCATATATTTATAATTTGGGAAAAAGTCTGTTGAAAATCGTGAATATTTTTTTCAAATATCTATCCATTTCTCTGAAATCTAGAGAGAAAGGCCCTACATCTCAATAATTTATCAACCAACGAAAAATATACGGATTTTCAAAACGCAATAACGTCTCACTTACTTCAAAAATTTTGGATCATATGGGAAAAACCTTTTTATTATTGATGAAAATCGAATCTTGATTTTTGCTGTGGAAAAAGTTCTTGCTAACTCAAGTGCTACCGTAGGTGAGTAATCAGAGAAATATCCCGAAGTGAATTCAAAATAGGAATTTAAATACAATTGACTACGTTCCACCATGAATCTTGAAAATTAAATAAGATCGATGATACATTATGATATGATGATCCAAAAACTCAATATGAAACAACCTATTTGCTTCGGCAACCATATTTTTGATGTGTGTGAAATGTAATCTTATAATATCAGGTCATTTGCAAATAGTTGGCAGGAATTTTTAACGATGTCGGTAACAATTTGAAATAGCAGAGACCCTAGATTGGACCCTTGTGACACTCTTGGCGTAGTTAACTATCGATTAAACGGATTTGAAGAATTAATTTAAGACACATTGCGTTCTGTTAGCAGTTTTAGAAGAAAACCGATTTTTTTTTTAAGAGATATATCTGTTTGACCAAAACCCTTTTGAAAGTGTTGATGGTGTGGAAATTTTATTAGTATCAGTTGTAATATCACAAGAGAGTGGGAATAAAGCGAAAATAATTTGACAGGTTTTTTGAAAACTTGTTGCCAGGCAATAGACACGAGAGCCCGAAGGGCTCGAGTGGCTATTGCCAAATGGCAATAAGTTTGAGAAAAAATCTGGAGAATTATTTTCTACTTTATCGAACTCTCGTGTGGTATTCGATAAATTATTTTTTGATGCCCCAATCATAGACCTGTTCTCTATACATATAATATTTTTATTTCAACAATTTACTTGAATCACTATAAACAGAATGAAGTTTAGAATTTGAAGTTCTCATCATGAAATATAAAATTATTATGGATGTTTTGTCCTTGGCTGGAGGATTTTGTAACATTGTTTTGTTCTGTTGGATTGAAAGCTATTGCTTCGTTTCTGTCCCTAGGTTATCAACTGAAACTTTTTCCAAATTGACACGTTATTCAAAATACTATTCTTACATGCATTTTCGTTGATTTTCTTAAAGTTTCATCGAATTATGATGTACTAAACCGTTTTCGAATCAGTTTTCACTTTTTATGCAAACTGATGTCAGATCAAAAGTATCAGTTGTCACATAATAAAAACAAAATACCACAAAAAATTCCCGCAGCAATTTTCAAGGTTGAAAATTCCCACTAAAATAATGCTGTGATTGGCCTGAACGTACATAAATGTTTTGAATTGATGGTTTCGATTGGTTGCAAGAATTGTCAAAAAATAATCATCGAAATATGGATATTTCACTATAGTCAAGCATACTCATGAAACAAGAAAATATATAAATTCTCCCAAAAAGCAAATATCGGTACCAGATGCCAATTCTTACCTTTTAAAATAATTAAATAAAGTTCAGTGATATCAAAACTTTAATCCTTGGTGAATTTGCTTGATTGTGTTGCTTATTATTATCGCTCTGCTTAAGAATCAATCGTGAAGTTCATTCTGTGTACTTCCAAAATAATTCATCACTTGAGAGACAATACGTTGGCTGTTTCATTTTTGAACACTGGTAAATTTCCTAGCAACAATCTCGCAATTGATGGTCTTATAATCTGTTGTGGCTCACGCGAAATATTTTCCGATGTTCCATATAATACCTCGTCGACTAGCTAGCAACTTTCCTTTTGAAATCCCCCGGATTCGCCTCTTGGCACGTTAAAAACTCCTCGCGCCAACTTCCGACAGAACTTAACATCATTAGAATAACAAAAAGTCTTTCTGTCGAAAATAAATGATATCTCGGGCAAAAAGATCGCGAAGGAAACGACGAAAAAGTTTCGCAATATATTCTTTCGAAACAGTACCTACATTTAATAAGTGAACATTTGCGTCTTGAAAGTTGTTTTCGCAAAAGCATTTATCATTCAAGTTTAATTTAGTAGTTAGTGCTGAAAAGTTTGCCACTTTGAGCCTTGGTGAGCTCCCCGACGACGAGGTCACTTTTAATTGACTTGGTTGTTTTTGTTTGAGCGCTAAGAGTATATTATTAAAGAGCGTGTCAAAATAGACGGGCGCATTCGCCATTTTTTGGCATACCAAGTGATTAATGATTAAAGAACTATTTGAAACTCCCAGTTTCGAAAAATCCTCTTTTCACCACTCAGCTGGAATTGTTGAGAATATTTTTCACCAACGAATTATTTATATCACCCAAAAAACAAAAGCGATACGTTCATGTCTCTCTACCTCGAAACCGTTTACGTAAAATTCACAGTTGGAAACGAAATGAAGATAACAAAGAAACTAAAAGTAAGCTAAAAAAATATCTAAATTATTACAACTGCTATGAAAAGTAGCGTATTTCTCATAGCTTACTCGATTTAAAACCCAAGAATTGCTCATGCTGTGAGAAATGTTTTTTTAAGGCAGTTTGATCACACCACATAAATGTATATGGAAAATCAACGAAAATCGACACAAAATTGGTTGGCTGCTGTTCAACTTTAAATAGTTGTCACAACTGTCAGGTTATAGAAGATTTTTAAATCCTCAAGGAAGTTTTTATTCTTGCTTTGATGAAAATCATATTTTCTGTAAAACATGCCTATTTTTGATAAATTATATACTGATAGTTGTGATAATTTTGATATACCTACTGAAAGAGATATTGGAAAAAGATGCAGAAATGACGTTAGATTCGTTGCCGGAAATTTAAACAAAAGTATGAATTGGCATAAAAAAAATGTATGAAATGAAGAAGAAATATATGCAAAAATAAATATTTTCGGGAAGTGTACTTTTGGTATAGTTTGAAGAGATGTCGAAAACTTCAAACGCGTGTAAACTTTTGTCACAATATTGAATGTAGTCAAGTAATATCAGTATAAAAAAAATATTTATGTATCCACGTATCAAAATTTCATTTTTGAAAAGAAAGATCAACAATTATGTCTTCAAAAAATCGAACATATTGACAGCAGACCAATTGCAGAGATTTCGAACGAAGTTTTAGACAAGGAATATGTACTAGTAAAAGTTAATTTGTGAAGACGGGAGTATTTTTAGAATTTCTTTCGCTTTTTTCTTGAATAATTCAATTTTCAGTATTCTTCGTTGAAACCTCCATTTCAACGTTGTACGGAAAAATATCGTTAAAATGCACATTGTTTAAACAATAATCGAATACGTAAAACTTCAAAAAACAGGGGCAATTCATTCAGATTTTTTTAAATTCTCCATACATAATTTCGATACTTTTTGAAATTTGAAATATAAAATTGTTTCATTACAGTCAAATATAAATGTAAATTTTAATTTGATTTTTTTTGTAGGTTGCTCTTTGTCGTCATAACTCAAGCAGCTTCTGTTTTCTTCAGCTTCTTCTACGAACTCTTCGGATTTCTTTCAGTACTAGATTTTTGAGTTCGGTATCACCATGATTTAAATTTATTTGTACTATCTTCATCTTTCAGGTTCAATTATTGTTGGTTCGATATATCATATTTCAATACGCTTTTTGAAGGACCCAGTACGTATTTTCTCAAGATAATGGCGATCACATTTGGTTCCTTCGTTTTTTCAACACTACCGAGTTTATAAATCAATAGTGAACATTTTTAGGAAGTACATAGCAACCCTCTTTACATTAGTTACAGAAAGGTTTTGATTTTGACAATCTCGAGTATTTTCTAGTAACCACCACCATTCGTAAAATCAGGAGAGAGATGCCATGCTAGAGAAAGATGAGAGCTCTAATTTTTTGCTGAATCTTCGTGGTAAACAGACGTTAGTTCTCTCTATGAATATCTCATTGTAATGGGTTTGTCGAGGGGGCAAATAAATGTATACACACATTTTTCACTGTACTCATTTTTGTTCCACTCTTCGCAAACTTGATGGCAAGTTTGTCAAGAGTATACATGAAGGTCACTGATTTTTGTCTTCAGGTAAAAATTTTGTTTTTTTGCTAGCCACCCTCGGGAGTAGTCAGGAAACCTGTGCGAGTTAAGAATGGCCAGGGTCTCATCTTTTGATGTGCGATCCAAAATACGGTCGTGAATTCTTAATGAAAAGGTAACCGCTCCAACAGTTGCTTGGCTCTCTTCACGACACCACATGACTCATCCACCACAGTTGGTCACCCATGATTACTAAAAAAGTTCCTCATTATCGTGTATGCAAGCTTTCTCGGATCAAAAGCTAACCCTGACATACATGCTACAACAAACAAAATTTTCAAAGTGCCTTGGAAATGTCAAGGTCACAGCCACTCACTGACACCTAAGCTCCAGACAGACCCTTGAAGGTCTATAGAAGTGGGGGTAGGGGCCAAAATCGGCTGAAATATCTTACTACTAGATCCATCGTGGAAATCTTCAGCACTACCAGACGTGAATGTGTGGTTGCGTAATTATAATGGTTACGAAGGATATGCAATTGAATACAATTTCTGTAGTTATAGTGTCGACAAGTGTATGGTGATTTTTTCCTCATTTCCCATTTATGGCCGATTCCATAGAGATTTATCAACCAAAAAGCAATAATCTGAGAAAATGTCCTACTTTTCAAAACTATTGGTCATGGTCAAGAACTGAGCTCATCCAAAACATAAATGGTATATTATTCTCTGAAGCTCACTTGCAATATTGCATTTAAGTGTTTGTTTTGCAAAATCGAGCTGTTAGATACGTTCGCAAGGTGGAAGTTCGTGTTTTTTGAAAACCATATTTATGAGATAAAAAATACTCGCTTATACTTCTAATTCAATTCTGAAACGTTTTACCTGCATCGGTATATTCATAGGGACCATTTTCTGCGATCGCCCGCTCTTTTCTCCGTTCGCGCGTAATGAAATGAAAGGTGTTGTATGGAGCGAACGTCGACTAGCGTCACTGCTGCAGGGGACAAAGGCGCTCGAGAGAACTTAATAGTGGCGCTGTCTCTTGCAGGGGCGACTAATAAGAACCGGCCCTTGATTTACTCGGACCTGCGAGTCGAGAGCAAATCAAACAAACCGCCGTCGTCAGGCTCGTTCGGGCTTTTTATTTGTTCCTGAGCATTTGTAAACACCTCCAACACCTCGCTTGACAAACGCGAGCGTTTTTGTTTTTACGCGTACGGGGGCGGCTCGAAACGTTAATGGTTTTTTTGCAGGAGCGGAGTCGGACATTTCCTGGAACAGCTTGGATTTTGGTTAATGACTCTCTATGAAATCGTCCATAAATGGGATATGAGCGAAACATCACCGTACACTTTGCAGATACTCGAAGTACAGAGCTTCAATTTAATTTTGTATCCCTAGTGACCATAAAAGTTGGGCAACCAAACTATCACATGTTGTAATGCTGAAGGATTCCACCGTGGACCTAATAGTAGGAGATTTCAGCCGGTTTTAGACCTTCCCCTCCACTTCCAGCAACTTTCAAAGGCCTGTCTGGTGGTTAGGCGCCAGTGAGTGGCTATGACCTTGATATGTCCGAGATAAACTTTGAAGATTTTGTTTTTGTTTGACCCTGGAAGAATTTATGTCAGGGTTTGAATTTAATCTGGAGATGATATAGTTGAGAAAGTTTGCATACATGATAATGAGGAACTTGCTTAGATTTTTTCTATAGAAGTAATCATGGGTGACCTTCATTTGTCGAGAAGACAATTCTA
Organism: Chrysolina americana; assembly: GCA_958502065.1. NCBI lineage: Eukaryota > Metazoa > Arthropoda > Insecta > Coleoptera > Chrysomelidae > Chrysolina > Chrysolina americana. The sequence continues at coordinate 2,884,811 of OY293413.1, read as the reverse complement.
GTGGTCTTTGTCTGAACTTCTGAGCTTAGTGTTCCCCATCCTCTACTGGGAGAGGAAAATGCTTCCAAAATAGGGATACGATTACGAACATTAAAAAAATGCTCTGAATAATATGAATTTTGAAATCGAATGGAAAAGAGACAAAAACGCTTCTTATTCTCCAAGTAAAATCACTAGTTTGAGTTGAACGACATTCACAGAGTATGGCTTTTACAAAACATACAATGGCTTCTTCGGGAAGAAATATACTCCACCGATTTGAAGTAATTGTGGATTTTCATCCGGTATCGATCAATTCAATTTTTGAGTTTTTCTTTTGAACTTTGTTCACCTCGATAATAAGTTGAATCCAATTTAAAAACAAGTTTAAAAAATCTTAATAGGCATTCCTTTGTCATCTAAACACCGTCGTGTATAACACGATTATTTTTGCCTGTTATAGTCTTATCTGAGAAATTGGACAGAGAAATTGTGTCTGACACATCTATGTAGATATATTTTTTGGGGCTATGAACAGGTTACGTTTTTTTGTTTTCCATATGTGTTGATGTTGTCTATTCACATACCTAGTCATATGATTTCATATGATTCGAGCCCATAAAGTATAAGCTGAATAAGGGCAATTCAAAACTAAACAAGCGCATTCGCCATTTTTTAGAAAAGATCCTTGTACACCGAAACGTCAATATGGTTACAATTGAACTATTCCTCACTCCAAGTTAAAGAGCCCTCCTTACCACTCAACTAGAATTTATTGTGAATATTTTGTATCTAAAAATGATTTATATTACGCAAGAAACAAATGCGATACTTTCATGTCCCTCTACCTCGAAACTAGAACTAAAATTCTGTCATTTGCAGGATATTGACTGTTTGTGTAAAAGTCCCAGTTAGAAAGAAACCTTGATAACATCAGAAAAAATAATAGTTTCGATTGAAACATTATCATTCAAATTATGATTGAACCATTAGCGATATTGAACGCATCGGTTGTTATTAAGAAACAATTGAAACGCTGAATGTTTTTCAGTAATGCCAAGAGTTCCAATGGATAAGCCTGTAAACAGAAAATAAGAACGGTAAAGCTCTGAAATTATTAGTTCACTGCTTAAAGGTTGAAAAATTCATTACAGAAAGTTGTTGAAATTGTAACAACTTGAATGACAAACATTTTCCACTACTATTTGTTGGTTTTAAAATCTTGAAGCCCGATACTAAAATCTTCAGATACTGTTGACTCAAATTCACTTTTTTCTACACCACTGAATAGATGATTTTGAGGAGATCTTTCGAATGGGATATCGTTTAACCTACCTCGATATTTCAAAAATTTCAACTGGTAGCTGTCACTTGAAAAGGATTGAAGAAAAATATAAAGCCTTTGGATCCCTGAATGCTTGAACTAAAATAAACATCGACGTAATTATATATTTCTGAATTTTATTACGTGTTGTCGAATTATTAATGAGTGCTCTTCAAATCGTGTTCACTTGACTTTTCCAACATTCTCGCAACCAATTTCACAAATCACAGGTCATAAAAGTGTTTAATAAGATCTTCTGGATCACCCACGAGCTCTTGAAGTTATTTTTGGTTTTAAAAAAATACCCTACGAAATTTCCGACAATTATTCAAAGACATGGAAATCTCTGGTGAGCATTAATACCAGCCCTGGAAACAGACTGTTAGAATCAAAGCCGGCACAAAGATCCTCCTCTGCCGTTGAATGATTCCATGATCATTATTCCCCAAATTGCTTCCTGCATTCCCCCATTATCATACAAAAGAGAGTCGGGGCTCTCTACTTATAAAAGACCGAAGGAAGAAATGAAAAAACTTTCTACCGACTGACGGTGGCGGCAGGTGACGTCTCGATTAAGGATGCCGCCGTCGAAAGAGCGGTTCATCAGCCGTACTTGTGATGGCCAGCACGCCTCACTCTCTGCCGATAAACTTTCGGACAGCCTTTACTCCGTTCCTTTGCGGAATCTCTGATCGGAATTGAAAGATGGCCGATCGGGGAGAACCGGTCGGTCGGTGCAGGGTCGGACTGGCTTGAACTGGGTATCGAAAAGTCCAGAAAATATGTCAAAGAGTGAGGGGATGTGAAATAGGAAATCCAACTATTTTCATTTGAATAACAGCAAAAATATATATATATATATATATATATATATATATATATATATATATATAAATGAATAGTAACTTGTGACATCTACAGTCACTAGTTTGAAACTTAATTCGACACGAGCCATGGAATCCAAAGGTAGATGTTTACCTACAACATTGACAGGCAGACAAATGTTTATTTGTTCTGTCCAACCCAAGACTCAATCAAGTTTCTCGTGCGTTATGAGGAACGCAAACAGAATCTAAAGTGAATAGAGTATTTTCGTTTCAATTCCGAGAGCTCACGATCCGTGGACAGCGCTGTTTCGTTGTTACCAACTCTATTCACTTTAGATTCTGTTTGCGTTCCTCATAACGCACGAGAAACTTGATTGAGTCTTGGGTTGGACAGAACAAATAAACATTTGTCTGCCTGTCAATGTTGTAGGTAAACATCTACCTTTGGATTCCATGGCTCGTGTCGAATTAAGTTTCAAACTAGTGACTGTAGATGTCACAAGTTACTATTCATTTATACTCTCTTTGCCTTATGGTACTAATTCAGAGTGCATTCGTTTCAACTTCGAGAGACCTCATAAAGCCGTGCTGATGAGTTGGTAACAACGAAACAGCGCTGTCCACGGATCGTGAGCTCTCGGAATTGAAACGAAAATACTCTATTCACTTTATATATATATATATATATATATATATATATATATATATATATATATATATATATATATATATATATATATATATATATGTTCAGATAGGTTTCCGCGGTCAGATATTTGAAAACTAAAAGTTCGGGTTGAACCGCGTCTGGAATTTGTTTTCCAGACGCGGTTCAACCCGAACTTTTAGTTTTCATATATATATATATATATATATATATATATATATATATATATATATATATATATATATATATATATATATATATAAATACGTTACAATACTTAAATAATGAAAATACTTTAAATATCAGTAAGCCACAGAGAGGTTAGGAAAGAGTTATATTGCATTTAGCATCGAGGGGATTACTCCTGCCCTGTTGAGATACCAGCGGGTCAGCGGGCGGCAAAACCAGCTCACGCCTGCCCTAGGGCAGGCACTACGGTAGTATGTAGGCGGTAAAATGCTGTGGGTCCACAGTCTCGAAGTTGTTAGACTTTCTCGTCTCTACCAGCTTATGCGGAGAATATTGTGAAACTTCAAGCTGTTGGATTCATGTATTACTGTATTACGTCGAATAAAAACAGGGTTTGAACATGTCTGGGTTTCATCACTCGTCTTCTGGGTTCTCGTGAAAAATGTCCATTGCCTGGTATGAGTCCTCCCATGCCTTCGTGGCCTGTTGTGGGTGACTTGGAGCGGTGTATTGCCAAGGATATAGTAGCTATTTAATTCATCAGAATGTCGTTTGATGAATTCCTCGATGGATGGAATATCAGCCATCTCCCTCAATGCGTCTAACCGAATGTATCTGTCATTGTTTGTTCATCATCCTCTTCAGTCTCCCAATAGGGGATTAGGGGAGCAAAACACTGAGCAGGCCTAGACCATCGTTGGTCTGATGACCTGCTTGTAGATCAACTCCTTGTTCTCCATGAACAGATTGAAATCAACCGGTATGTCCACAGCTCGTTGAATTGCAAATCTGACATGCCTACCAAGTGTTGATAGTCTAACCAGCTGTACCCACAGGTACCGCACAGACTCCAAGTTGTCTATATGGTTTTTCAAACCTCTGAATTCTCCAGTGATCTTCGCGATTGTTTTGTGGAAATCACGCAATTTTGTTGCAAAAGTGTGATTGGGCGTAGATTGCCATCCACATATATGGCAGTTCCCGTGTCAGTGAACATGGAGAAGTCTTGTATATACAGTACAACATTGGTGGCAGTCTCGATCCTTGCGGTACACCTGATCCGTCCTTCTTCACCGTGGAGCTTGTGTCATTTAACCTCACCTTGAAAGTCCTGTCGACCAGGTATGAGTCTAAGATTCTTACCATATGATCAGGAATACCTCCTCGTAACATCTTCATGACTAGACCTTCAATCCAGACGAGATCGATTTTGATTGAAGCCCTCCCTCACCTTGTGGACAATCTTGTCCACTTGAGATATCGTCGATTGACTTCTCCTGAAGACAAACTCTTTCTCTGGGTGTTCTGGGGAACCTTTTTATTGACGAGATCGATTTTGATTGAAGCCCTCCCTCACCTTGTGGACAATCTTGTCCCCTTGAGAGATCGTCGATTGACTTCTCCTGAAGACAAACTCTTTCTCTGGGTGTTCTGGGGAACCTTTTTATTGTGTCACGAACCTCCTCGAAGTTTTTCAACAACTTCGAGAAGATTCTGTTGTCCATGCTTTCTTTGGGGGTATTTCTATACTATCTGGCTCCTCGCAAAATCTCTACGTGTTCTAGGGTGGCGTCGGCACTTGCCGGAAAGTACTTTGAAAGTACTCTGTCACCTCTTGTCTTTGACAATTTCCCAAGGCCAGGATGTTCCTATGCCTTTTTCGGATTCCTGCAATAGAAAGTTGTCTCTGAGATTCAGAAATTCCAGCTTTTCCTTCCAGGCTTCATCTCTGTGGCTCTGAAATAAATTGTTTTAGGTGATTTGCCACCTTCTCCTTTCTTTGTTATTCAGTTTGATTAAACTAAACCTCTTGAAGATGGTCACTTGGTGACTTTATTTGGTCTATTTACACAAATTTAGTCAATTAAAAAACAAAAACATTTAGCATTAGCGAGATATATTTAGGATTGAAAGAGTGATGCCCCTAAATGTAGGCAGCACGTTATGCAATTTCTTTAAAAATTGGACACGTTTTCTTAAGTAGCATGCTATGAAAATAAATGTCATGTCATTTATATTGTCAATTTCTTGAACAAAATATAATTGTATCCGAACATTTTCTCAACTTTATCTTGTAAAAAACATATTTAGAAATCTGAAAGCACCTCTTCGCATTTTAACACTTGTCAAAGATCAATCAACGATTTGAAGTTACCGTTAACTTTCGCATCCCTGATAAAGGACTCCGTTTTCTATAACGGCGTCAAGATTTACACTCATTTATCTACCAACTCATACTACAGAAATGAATTGGGGTGGAATGATACTGTGGTTTGTCCATCCAGCTCATGGGCCAAGGGTACAGGGATCAATTCCTGGGTGGGCAAGAATTTTTTTATTCAATTATGGTAGTATTGAATTCAGAATTCTGTTTGCCTTATCAAAACAAAATCCAATTATCTGAAGATTATTCAATCGAATGATTCAAGTCTTTCCGATATAGATATAATTTGTCAACGAGGTTAGTTCGACCCTGTAAAAACGACGAAGTTTTCAAGTCATGTCGTTAATTATCACTTTGGAGGTCACTGTTTCTCGCCAATGGATTTTCTTCATATTCAATTTAGGTTGTATGGAATTGAATGGAATTGAATGGAATTGAAACGAAATAGGGGCGGAATGAAAGTTGCGAGGTTTGAAAGAAACGCCACCTTCACAGCTTTTTCTTTGTTATTTCGAATGTCAGGCAAGTTTTTCAAAGACGATGAAGTGGTGTTCACAAGGAAAAACTAATTCATTTTCGGGTTCTTCGGCCGAAGTGAGTCCTGCGAGGCCGGCACGTAGATTGTAATAGATTTCGGAACAAATATTATGTTATTTCTCCAACATAGTATGTTCTTAGATAGGGCGTTACCCTTAGTGAACAAATAACTACGGGTTCTCATTTTTTTAGCCAAATGAAGGTTGAATCTACTGCTAATGAAACTTATTGAAGCTAATTTTTAATTCGGTAGGAGAACTTGAAAAATCATGAAAAATCCACTTCAAATTCAATCGAGTCAATCGACGTGAAAAAAAATCGAAAATATCATGAAAAATACAAATTCATCAGATCCACTTCAAATTCGCCATATATACGCAAAATGTCATGCTGATTCTAAAAATATATGATATGTTTATGCTTAGATGAAAGCAGTAAGAGAAAAGAAGGGAAAATCACTCCTCTCAACTTCAGATGAATTTTTCAACTCGCAAACGATTAAAGATAGAGCAATTCTGCGAACGCCAATCGTTTCAGAATGATGAAATTAGTATACTCTGTAAATTGCGAGTCAGTCGGCATATGGAAAAATTACTTGAAAAATCGAAAAAATCCAAAGGGGTAGACCCCTAAATTAGTATACTCTGTAAATTGCGAGTCAGTCGGCATATGAAAAAATTACTTGAAAAATCGAAAAAATCCAAAGGGGTAGACCCCTAAAAATCATGAATAATACAAAATCATCAGAACCACTTCAAATTCGCCATATATACGCTAAATTTCATGCTGATTCTGAAAATATATGAAATGTTTATGCTTAGATGAAAGAAATAGGAAAAAAGAGGGAGAAATTACTCCTTTCAACTTCAGATGAACTTTTCAACTCACAAACGGTTGAAGATAGAGCAATTCTGCAAACGCCAATCGATTCAGAATGATGAAATTAGTATACTCTGTAAATTGCGAGTCAGTCGACATATGGAAAAATTACTTGAAAAATCGAAAAAATCCAAAGGGGTAGACCCCTAAAAATCATGAATAATACAAAATCATTAGAACCACTTCAAATTCGCCATATATACGTAAAATTTCATGCTGATTTTAAAAATATATGATATGTTTATGCTCAGATGAAAGCAGTAGGAAAAAAGAAGGGAAAATCACTCCTCTCAACTTCAGATGAACTTTTCAACTCGCAAACGGTTGAAGATAGAGCAATTCTGCAAACGCCAATCGATTCAGAATGATGAAATTAGTATACTCTGTAAATTGCGAGTCAGTCGGCATATGAAAAAATTACTTGAAAAATCGAAAAAATCCAAAGGGGTAGACCCCTAAAAATCATGAATAATACAAAATCATCAGAACCACTTCAAATTCGCCATATATACGCAAAATTTCATGCTGATTCTGAAAATATATGTAATGTTTATGCTTAGATGAAAGAAATAGGGAAAAAGGGGGGAAATTACTCTTTTCAACTTCAGATGAACTTTTCAACTCGCAAACGGTTGAAGATAGAGTAATTCTGCAAACGCCAATCGATTCAGAATGATTAAATTAGTATACTCTGTAAATTGCGAGTCAGTCGACATATGGAAAAATTACTTGAAAAATCGAAAAAATCATGAATAATACAAAATCATTAGAACCACTTCAAATTCGCCATATATACGTAACATTTCATGCTCATTTTAAAAATATATGATATGTTTATGCTCAGATGAAAGCAGTAGGAAAAAAGAAGGGAAAATCACTCCTTTCAACTTCAGATGAACTTTTCAACTCGCAAACGGTTGAAGATAGAGCAATTCTGCGAACGCCAATCGATTCAGAATGATGAAATTAGTATACTCTGTAAATTGCGAGTCAGTCGACATATGGAAAAATTACTTGAAAAATCGAAAAAATCCAAAGGGGTAGACCCCTAAAAATCATGAATAATACAAAATCATTAGAACCACTTCAAATTCGCCATATATACGTAAAATTTCATGCTGATTTTAAAAATATATAATATGTTTATGCTCAGATGAAAGCAGTAGGAAAAAAGAAGGGAAAATGACTCCTTTCAACTTCAGATGAACTTTTCAACTCGCAAACGGTTGAAGATAGAGCAATTCTGCAAACGCCAATCGATTCAGAATGATGAAATTAGTATACTCTGTAAATTGCGAGTCAGTCGACATATGGAAAAATTACTTGAAAAATCGAAAAAATCCAAAGGGGTAGACCCCTAAAAATCATGAATAATACAAAATCATTAGAACCACTTCAAATTCGCCATATATACGTAAAATTTCATGCTGATTTTAAAAATATATGATATGTTTATGCTCAGATGAAAGCAGTAGGAAAAAAGAAGGGAAAATCACTCCTCTCAACTTCAGATGAACTTTTCAACTCACAAACGGTTGAAGATAGAGCAATTCTGCAAACGCCAATCGATTCAGAATGATGAAATTAGTATACTCTGTAAATTGCGAGTCAGTCGGCATATGAAAAAATTACTTGAAAAATCGAAAAAATTTAAAGGGGTAGACCCCTAAAAATCATGAATAATACAAAATCATCAGAACCACTTCAAATTCGCCATATATACGCAAAATTTCATGCTGATTCTGAAAATATATATAATGTTTATGCTTAGATGAAAGAAATAGGAAAAAAGAGGGGGAAATTACTCCTTTCAACTTCAGATGAACTTTTCAACTCGCAAACGGTTGAAGATAGAGCAATTCTGCAAACGCCAATCGATTCAGAATGATGAAATTAGTATACTCTGTAAATTGCGAGTCAGTCGACATATGGAAAAATTACTTGAAAAATCGAAAAAATCCAAAATCATGAATAATACAAAATCATTAGAACCACTTCAAATTCGCCATATATACGCAAAATTTCATGCTGCTTCTGAAAATATATGAAATGTTTATGCTTAGATGAAAGAAATAGGAAAAAAGAGGGGGAAATTACTCCTTTCAACTTCAGATGAACTTTTCAACTCACAAACGGTTGAAGATAGAGCAATTCTGCAAACGCCAATCGATTCAGAATGATGAAATTAGTATACTCTGTAAATTGCGAGTCAGTCGGCATATGAAAAAATTACTTGAAAAATCGAAAAAATCCAAAGGGGTAGACCCCTAAAAATCATGAATAATACAAAATCATTAGAACCACTTCAAATTCGCCATATGTACGCAAAATTTCATGCTGATTCTGAAAATATATGAAATTTTTATGCTCAGATGAAAGGAATAGGAAAAAAGGGGGGAAAATTACTCCTTTCAACTTCAGATGAACTTTTCAACTCGCAAACGGTTGAAGATAGAGCAATTCTGCAAACGCCAATCGATTCAGAATGATGAAATTAGTGTACTCTGTAAATTGCGAGTCAGTCGACATATGGAAAAATTACTTGAAAAATCGAAAAAATCCAAAATCATGAATAATACAAAATCATTAGAACCACTTCAAATTCGCCATATATACGCAAAATTTCATGCTGCTTCTGAAATTCTGCAAACGCCAATCGATTCAGAATGATGAAATCAGTATACCCTGTAAAATGCGAGTCAATCGATTTAAAAAAAAAAATTACTTGAAAAATAAAAAAAATCCAAAAATGAAAAATACAAAATCATCAGATCCACTTCGCCATTTATACCATATATACGCAAAATTTATAGAGCATTTCTGCAAACGCCAATCGATTCAGAATGATGGAATTAGTATAATCTCTAAATTGCAAGTCAAACGACATCAACAGTTTATAATAGAGCGATTCTGAGAATATCAATCGATTCAGAATGATGAAATTGGTAAATTGAACAAAATTTTTAAAAATCCACTTGAAATTGGCACTATACCGGGTGACCACGAGGTGAGGTACGCCCCCCAATTTTTCTATAGTTTTGAAGATACAGGTTTCAAATTTGGCAAGTCGATATATTACTCAAATACGCATATTTTGACTCCATAACCGAAAATTCACCACTTCCGGTTTAACCGGAAGTGACCCCAAACTTTTTTTTTCAAATGACTCCCTGTACAATTTTTTTCATTATCAGGAAGAACACGCAATTTGTGATAACACTGTTCTCCAAAATTGAAAATCGGTTGAAAAATGGCGGAGATACAGTTGATTGTTCAATCGAACAAAGTTGGCCGTGAACATCAAACTCAAATCATCACAACTGACGAACGGCGTCAGCATTTACGAGAGGAAGGTTCGAGGTAAGATACAGCTGAAAATTGAGCTTCCCATGTAATTGCAGCAACCATATTTCCCATTAATTATCAAACATTTCCTCAAAACGGATTAGTACCCATAAAGGCTCACAACTGCCATTTCTCAAATAGCAACATACTCTTTTCACATTGTTATGTTGAAAGATGATGAATTATCAGATTACTCGAATGAAAAGATTTGAAGAATTCCGAAAGGAATCGAAGATACGGGATGTTTCATTATGAGTGTTCTCAAAATTGACTATTCTTAAACATAGGCGGCTTGAACCTACGAAAGCTAAACAAAAATTCATATTTAAAAAAAATAGTGAAAATTTGCGGTACATTGTGAATAATGGAACATTGTGAGTTGTCGAAAAACATTCCACGGCGATGGAGCGAACTTTTTTCTCATTACTCGTATGCTAATCGTAATTGATGGTGGATTCATACAGCAGTTTTAAGATCGTTGTTGGAATAAATATTCCATTAACGAACATTCTTATGACTTCTTACTAGTGACTAAAAACTCATGAATTGGAACTGCTGTATAAATCCACCATAAGAATATACCTGCAGAGTAAAAAAAAATGTATTAGATATTTATTCCAATTTCTAACATTTGATACAACTAATTTCTGAACGAAAAAAAAGGTATGAAGTAAATTGTTTATTGGTTCTGGTCACTTACTACACTAACAGAAATCAAAGTAATGAAAAAATGATTTACAAGTACTGTTCAAAATGTTCTCCATTATGTTCTCTGCACAAAATTGCAAGTCTCACTATTGCTTCCATAACTCCATTTAACTGAGCTTGAGTAATACTTGCAATTGCTTCTCTAAGGCGATGTTCCAAATCCTCCCTTGATGTAGGACTAGAAGAATAAACCTTGTTCTTCAGGTAACCCCATATGAAAAAATCCAGTGGCGTGAGGTCCGGTGACCTCGGAGGCCATCTTGTAGGACCATTCGTGCCAATCCATCGATTTGGGAATGTTTCATCTAGGTAACTGGTTACTATTCGGGAATTATGGGGAGGTGCACCATCCTGCTGGAAATACATATTTTGGTAGACGTCGAGAGGTAAATTCTCCATGAATCCTTCTATTTCGTTTCGTAGAAATCCCAAATAGCGTTGCCCATTCAACATACCATCAAATATTATGGGCCCAATGATTCGAGTTCCTATCAGACCTATTCACACGTTGAATCCAAAGCGTTCCTGAAAATTCCCTTGTCTTATGAGCCTGGGGTTTTCAGTTGCCCAGTATCTGGTGTTGTTTCTATTGAACATACCAAGATTCGTAAATCTTGATTCGTCGGAAAATATAATGTTTCTCGTCATATTCGGGTTCCTTATGTGGTTCTCAAGTAGCCAATTGCAATATTGGACCCTTCTTTGATGATCATTTTCGTAAAGGCGCTGATGTATCTGATATTTATACGGCTTAAACCCATGTTTTTTTAGAATTTTTCGAGCTGATTCTCGTCCAACTGGTAATTCATGTACGATTTGTCGAAGTGATATGGTGGGATCTACATAAACAACAGCCAAAACATTAGTTTCCGTCTCTGCATCAATAATAAAACTATCCTGATCATGTACGTTGTCATCTGGTTCTATCCTGAATTGCCTTTCCAAACGTGCGAAATAGTTTCTACTTGGTTGGCGTTGTCTGAGAGGGAATCATTCTCTGTAAAGAATGCAAGCCGCAGTTGCATTTTTTCTACACTCGCCATAAATTAGCAGTAAATCTACTTTTTCATTTCTAGTAAATTTTCGCTCCATCGGAATGTTTTTCAACAAGTTACAATTCTCTTGTATTGAATGAGTAGAACAAATTGTCACTTTGTTGACAAAATATGCTTTTTTGTTTATCTTTCTTATGTTCAAAGCCGCCTTCGTTGAAGAACATTCAATTTTGGGAACACTTGTATTTCTGGTTCCTTTCGGAATTCTTCAAATCTTTTCATTCGAGTAATCTGATAATTCATCATCTTTCAACATAACAATGTGAAAAGAGTATGTTGCTATTTGAGAAATGGCAGTTGTGAGCCTTTCTTTATGGGTACTAATCCGTTTTGAGGAAATGTTTGATAATTGATGGGAAATATGGTTGCTGCAATTACATGGGAAGCTCAATTTTCAGCTGTATCTTACCTCGAACCTTTCTCTCGTAAATGCTGACGCCGTTCGTCAGTTGTGATGATTTGAGTTTGATGTTCACGGCCAACTTTGTTCGATTGAACAATCAACTGTACCTCCGCCATTTTTCAACCGATTTTCAATTTTGGAGAACAGTGTTATCACAAATTGCGTGTTCTTCCTGATAATGAAAAAAATTGTACAGGGTGTCATTTGAAAAAAAAAGTTTGGGGTCACTTCCGGTTAAACCGGAAGTGGTGAATTTTCGGTTATGGAGTCAAAATATGCGTATTTGAGTAATATATCGACGTGCCAAATTTGAAACATGTATCTTCAAAACTATAGAAAAATTGGGGGGCGTACCTCACCTCGTGGTCACCCGGTATATGCAAAAGTTTCATGCTCTTTCTGAAAATATATGATTTGTTTATGCTCAGATAGTATAACTTCAAAAATTTCGCGATTCTGATACAAAAAATTAAATTGTTTTCCACCAAAAAAAATTCTCAAAAAGGCAATATTCAGGACCTTGAAAAAGTTAATTTCATCCATCCCATATATTTTCTATGTATGTTCCAGAATCTATTTGTTATTGGTCATCAAATTCACTCCACTAATTTTATTCAGATTACGAAGTTATAATTGCTATAATTATTCTCATCGTCGATGCTATTCTCAAATGAGCGCCAGGCTGAAAAACAGTTCATTTTCGCATATTCCCTAAATAGCCCCCCGGATGAATCCCTTTCATCCGAACTTCTCCAGTTATCTACATGAATAAGAATGCCATTTATTTGATTTCATTCAATCCGTCTTTCCCCTTCTTTGGAGAATAAGAAAATTAACTTCACAATTACATTCTGAATTGATAGTAGACACTCCTTGAATAATTCCGACATTTACTATAAGTGAAGTGTACCCCGAGGAGAAGGAATTTTAAGTTGGACATTAGGATTCAAAGGACTCGCAAAGATCGTAAAGGCGGAAATCCGGATCGTTTTATAACGTTCTGGGGACTGCGATACTAATTTCGCTGAATGACACTCTCTTACAACTCATATAACCACAATAACAGTTAATATGCCATGAGCGATTTGTTTGCGGGTCTTGCATTTTTCGTGCGCTGCATTGGAACGGGCGAAATTAGGTTTTGGGTTGCAATATTTGACGAAACATGATATTTCAGCGCTCTGTCAGCAGCAGAATGTTTTTGTGTTTATTTTTCGGTCATTTTATAAAAACAAACTGCACAGGTCCACAAACAAAATTGCTACTCGCATTGCATTTTTCATTTCATAACAGACATATTTCCATTTGAAATGGGAGGGTAAAAAATGTAATGAGTTAATTATGGAATCGTATTCGTAACATTTATTTTCCTTGGAATGGAATCATTATCAGCCAATTTCGATGTTCTGAGTCGTAGTTAGCTAGTTCCAACAACTGACTCAGAATTCTGAGTTGACGGTACAGAATTGGGTGATTCTGACTCACTGAGTAAACATTTGGACTTATTTCTTCAAAATTAACAAACCAAAATCTGACTCTCCGTTGGAAATCTAACTCAAATATTTCGACTAGATCAGAATTACGAATAAATGTCCTGAAATCAACCAATTTTTCTAGTCATCGAGTGAAACTTGGCCGAAACCAAAATACTGGTTAAAAATGTTGACTTGATATCTCAAAATCAGCCAATTCCTAAGTTCTAAGTTGAAGTTAGCAAATTGCAACAACTGAGTTAGATTTCTGAGTTGACGGTTCAGAAATGGGTGATTCTGACTCACTGTGGACTAGTTGGAAATCTAACTCAAATCTTGACTAGGTCTGAGTTCTGAATAAGTCTCTGAATTGACCAATTCTTTGAGATACCAAGTAAAAATAGGTCAAAACCAAAATATCAGGTCAGAATTTTAACTGAGTATCTATCTCAAATTCATCTATTTGTGAGATTTTGAGTGGAAGTCAAATACATTCCAAGCTACTGAGTCATAATTGTGACATAGCAACTCATAATTCGCTTATTCTGACTCACTGGGTCAAAACTCTGGCTCACTAAGTCGGCTGACTCCCTGCCTCGGAATTAGCAAAAACAAATTCTAAATAACTCTAAATTTCTTATAAATATCTTTTAATTAGCCAAATTTAAGAGATCTATATAGCCATAATTTTGATTCAGCCCACAAAATCAGCTATGATGTTCTGAGTTATCGTTTTCAAATTCCATGATCTTGGAATAATTATCCGTTTCTTTTAGAAACCTTATCAACATCAACAAATTACAAGATACTTAGTAGGGAGTCTGATGTAGTATCTCAAAGCTACCAAAAAATTCGGAATTATGACTCACTCAGTTGAACATTCAACTTATTATCTAGATAAGGTGACAATTCTGATAAAATATCTTACAATTAGCCAATTATCTGAATCACCGATCCAGAACTAGCCAAGTCCGACATACTGAGTCAAAGTTAGCAAATTCCAAGATACTGAGTCATAACTCTATTTTATGTCTCAAAACTATCAAAAAAATACGGAAGTTTGACTTACTTATTTGACCATCTAACTCATTATCTTGACAAGGTTACAATTCTGAAAATATCTCAGAATTAGCTAATTCTCTAAATAACCGACTTAAAGTTAGCAAATTCCAAAATACTGAGTCAGAATTATGTTTTAGTGTCTCAGAAAAAAATATAATCTATACAAGGTCACAATTCTGAAAAAAATATGCTAAAATCAGTCAATTCTCAAGAGCACCGATGCAAAACTAATAATATTCGATATTCCCAGTCAAATTCAAAAAATTCCAAGATATTGAGTAAGAATTCTGTTTCAGGGCTTCAGAACCAGCAAAAAAGTAGGAATTATGACTCCCTCAATTCAACTTTATATCTAGGCAAGGTTATGACTCAGATAAAGTATCTTAAAATTAGATAATTTCCTAAATCACTGATTCAAAACTAGCCAAGTCGAATATACCGAGTCGAAGTTAGCAAATTCCAAGATACTGATTAACAATTCTGTTCTACGCTAGCCAAGAACTCAGAATTTTCAATGAGTTGAAAATTTTGAGGAAATATCCTGAAATTGGCCAATTATCTGAGATAAAGAGTCATTATTAGCCAAATTCAAAATATAGAATCAGAATTTTGACTTATTATTTTAAAATCAGCCAACTGAGAGGTTCTGAGCACCTACAGAATGAAGCATTATTTTCTATGTGGAAGTAACAACAAATATTTGTTAGATTCTTCTGCAATGCACTTTATTGAAAAACATTCCAGCCTCCATTTCGGGAACGCACACTGTATCATCATCACATCATGATGCTCTGCATTCCTCGTCTTACGGACAGCTTCAGAGCATGTTTACACAACTTGGCAAACTTCTATCATCAGTTTGAAGGAACACACTGTGCATAATAAGGAGCTTGGAACATTTTCCACCCAAAGCAGTGTTATTCCTCACATTTGATTAACAGCAGAACACGGAATCTGCTGTCTGAATAGTTGAAGATAAAACCTAAGGAACGGTCTGTCATTATTCTCAGCTTAGAACATATATAATGCCGGAAAACAACAAACAAACGAATAAAAAACAAACGTTTCGCCAACGCAGCCACGTAATAAATTAAACCGCTAACACCGAGAGCAAGCATGAGTTACGCTCCTTGTTTCCAGTTTTAATCCAATATCCGCAAGAATCTGGAAGAAAATCGAGCAGTGGAATTGTTCTGCATATACGGGGGGATCGATATTTAACGGGGATGAATCTGAGATAACCTCATTTTCAGCATCCTCTCCAGAATTGTAATTATTTTTGTTAACGAGGCTGGTGCTATAAGTTTTCTGAATCACACAATCAATATTCTCTTCCAGATGTTGACCAAACAAGTCGAAAAGGAGAAGTAACTCTTTTTCAAGTCAGCTGCTTAGTTAAACTCTTTTGGATCGGTCAGTGAAAGTGTGAAAAATCTGAGAATATTAAAGAAACACTTGAAAACTGATTCAGGAACTTTTTGTCGATTGTTGAAATGCGTTTCTTTGGAATTATCATTATTAATATTGGACAATAACTACCACGAAAAAATCACGAGTTTAACACTTGAAAGGGTATCTTAAAGAATTATTTCAATTTTTATTCCCACTTGAATAAAAACGCCTATAATTCTTAAACGCAAATAAATCCTTTCGTTCTAACCCTCACTGGTTTCCTTTTACAGTTTCTTTAAATGTTCGCTCATATAATTGAAAGGTTGATTTACTTACATACCTGAATGGTTTCACACCACTATTATAGCCTATTTCATATGATTCGATAACTGATATCGACTCGAACTTTACTCATAAACTTTTAACAAAGTTGTCGACTCTGGTCTCGATTCATCCACGTCAAATAAACTTATACGTATTTTGATAAAAATCAATTCAATTGTTCCTACACATGTGTTCATTGTATTGTGAACAGACTTACTCTCAAAGGTTTGGAGCTACTGACACGGTTTCCTCATTCTTGTCTATCCTTTTAGAGTCAAATGTCTTTTCACTAATATTCCAATTTTTTCATAACACAATCAAATCAAATCAAAATATACTCTATTGTCCGAAGAATGAATTCTTATTGACAAAGCTTTTATACATATAAAAATAAAGACGGAAAGAAACATAAAAATGGTAAGCGTAAATATGTGTTGATAAAAACATGAGTCGTCAAAAGAAGGAAGATCAGGTTCATCAGAGAATCATCATAAGATATAATAGTATGATGTAAAAGCATACCTATCATAGGAGAAAATAATGCTACATACATTGTACATTAATGATAAAATAGTTAATAAACAATAACATAGGTATCAGTTTTGTTCATGTGTAAAATAATACTACATGTAGTTAAAATTGGATTACGCCAAGAAGCGAATGTCATTAAAATAGAAGAGAATGAGCATGAGTGTCTGAGATTAAGATAAGTTAGAGCAATTCCAATCTTTGTCTAGATACTCTTGAACACTGTACTATGGTTCATTGATAAAAAGATTTTTCACAGATCTCCTGAATAAAACTGGAGAGATAATTCTTCTGGTAGTAATTGGGAGATGATTAAATAGTATCAAAGCATTATAAATAAGAGACTTTTTTGTTAAATTCGATGATGGAATGGGAAGTCTTAGATTATTATTTTGGCGGGTAGAACTAACAACCGTCTCATATGACGATTTATTGCTGTGCACTAAACATACAGTCTCTAGAATAAATAAAGTTGGAAGGGTAAGGATTTTGAGTTCCAAGAAAAGAGGTTTACATGATACCCTAGGTCCAACATTGAAGAGGTAGCGAACGGCCCGTTTCTGGAGGATGAAAATAGAATGGAAATTGTGGTCATTGCAGATACCCCAGAAACGTAACCCGTATCTGATGTGAGATTCAATCAAAGCATGATAAACTAATTTTGCAGTGGCCACACCCAGTTCACTGGACACTACCCGCACGGCATAACAACCAGAGGCTAGTTTTTTTCTTAGTGTTCTCACATGACTTTCGAAGTTGAGCTTATCATCTAGATGAATGCCAAGAAACTTGGTATTCATTTTTTGTTCAATGAACATTCAGTACCTACTTGAATCTCTGGAAGATTGCACTTGATCGATAGGAGGCTGGTTTTATTTATGTTAAACGAAAGCAAATTTGCGTCACACCACTCCTTCACAACGGCAATTTTTGCGTGCAGGTTCTTTACTTCACTATCTTGCCAGAGGGATGTTGTTTCGTCCGCAAAAATAGTAAATTTACCGTCAATCTTTAGATTAGCTATATCATTGAAATAAAGTAGAAACAAGATAGGCCCCAATACAGAACCCTGTGGTACGCCATGACTAATCGAACCCGTATTAGACAACGTATCTGCTCCCACAATTTGGGTACGCTCCCCCAGGTAGGATTCCATCCAGCTAAGGCTAAGATTTCTGAACCCATAGTGTTGGAGTTTTCGCAGCAGGATTTGGTGGTTTACACAATCAAAAGCTTTTGAAAGGTCGCAAAATACCGCCGCGCAAACTTCCTTCTGATTCAGTTTGCAGTATAGTTCTCTCAGGAAGAAGAAGACAGCATCACCTGTGCTTTTATGTGGCTGAAAGCCATATTGCTGAGGATTGAGAATGTTGTGGACATTGATAAAATCATTTAATCTAGTTTTGACTAGCTTTTCTATAATTTTTGCCAAGGTCGGAATAAGAGAAATCGGTCGAAACTTAGAGGGATCCGTTGTATTACCACCCTTATGAAGAGGGATCACAAGACTTGCTTTGAGAAAGTTTGAGTAAAATCCCTTTGCGAAAGAGTCATTAATGAGCTGTACCAACAATTCAAGAGAGAAGATGGCCATGTTTTCAAGAATATTTATTCCACAGGAGGATTTATTTTTAACTTGTTTAATTGTATCCATGAGCTCCGTCAGATTCGTTGGATACAATACAAATGGTTCTGTGATATGTATTTCACTCAAATAATGGAGTGGATCCGGTGCCGCATCCATATTTTCTGTCAGTCTCTCAGCGATGGTGCAATAATATTCATTAAGAATGTTAGGATCCAAGGTAATATTGTTTGATCCAATATTTTTACCGCGAAGATCATTTACAATACGCCAGGTTTCCACTTGAAGTGAAATTTCTTTACTAACGTTCACTATATACTACTTCAACTTTTACTTAATATTACTTAATTATTTTGTCCATTACTATGAATGTAATGATTGCCGACTAATTATCTAAGAATGTTTTGTGACCTCGCTGATTATAGCAATTTGAGAGTTTATCGGAGTCAAAATGCCGATGTTTAGCCATTAATTAAAAACAAAATTGTACATAAAGTAATGGAATTTGATTTAGAAACAGGTTTATCATTTATATAATATAAGTAGCTAGGTTATAATCATATCTACCTGACAGAATGCATTATGTATTTTTCAGTGGCAGTTGGAGCAAATCTCTTTTAGTTTCAAATGGCGTACCACAAGGATGTGTCTTGGGTCCCATATTATTTCTTATATAGCGACTCCCCAAACAGCTCACTACTTTTCAATCATTCATTCGCGCATAATACACTTTTTGCTGAACGCTTCAATACATGTGATGTATCGTGTATGCATAAAAAAGAATAAAATAAAGACGTCAAATTTTTAAATCAAAAACCAAACGGAAACGTTGAAATCTATGAAAATATGGCCTTATAAAACTGAAGGATGACCATATATTTTTTTTTATTGAACTTATACATATTCTGTGATTTCCTAAACATGGAAGAAAATCTCAATAAATGGAAAAAATATAACTCGCTATTGGAACGATTTACCGAACAAAAACGAGTCAACTAGAAAAAATTATTTGGGAATTGATTTTTATGATTCATTACCCACAAAACTGAAAAATGTTAATTTGATTAAATTATCAAACTTCATATTGTTCAGCAATGTTTAAATTTTTTGTTCTGTAAGGCCGGCCACACACGTGCAGGTTCAACTGATAATTTGAACTGTTTAGAAGAAACTTTCTGGTTGAAACTGTTCACTTGCAACTGTTCAGCTGATACTCTACATGATACATGCATACAGTTCTCTCCTCTAGTTTTCACAATGGATTCTAGGGAGCAAAACGCTTCCATCACTCTTCGTTTACGTTCACAGACAATAAAAAATCTGAAACGCCTAAACATTTTTACGAAAAAACAGCGAACACATTAGCTTCTGACGCAAATTAAACTGAGGACTGAAATACTCACCCATGTGCGGCTTAAACAGTGAACAATAATTGAACTGAATAGTAGATACGAACTGTCAGTTTGAACTGAACGTTTATGGCCGGCCTGATGTATGCTACATTTGACCTGTCAGAACAGTACTGTGGATTCTGGACCAAAGAAAATTCTATTATTCTAATTCAGAAAACATCTAGGTATCTAACACGACAACTAACAACAAGTTTCTGGAGAACTATTCTTGGAAAATTGATAAAAGGGTTTTATTTCATTCTTGGTGATGATGTGACGTATTTATAACTGACCTTGTATCCTTTCTAGATGAAAATTTAATAATTTTGTATTTACAGAGTACATTTTCCCAAGTGCTTTTGAGATACACCAACAAGCATCACAATCATTGAAAACTCTACCTCTCTGCTATCCGGCAAAACGTAAGAAAACTTCAGAAATAACCCAACTATTTTCACCCCTGTCTTTGATTTCACGTACATCGCAATGATCCGTGTTCATTTTCGATCTCCTCGAGATGAGAAAACCGTACATAAACCTACAGGGCTTATCAAGACTCATCGTTTTTTTGATGAGCATCGCTGCCACCATCACTTCATGCTCGGCATAATAATATATGAAGAGTCAGTCTCATAAACAGAGCTTTATGCCTTGCCGCCTTTCCTGCTGCGGTTTCATGAATTACTAATGCCTATTTTCTGCGCGCTAGGAAGTTTCGCCTTGATGGATGTCTTGGAATCAGATGAGGAGAGATGAGACAACGAAACTACGTTATTTGCATCCGTGATAGCTTTTGTCGCCCAACTTGGAGGAAATCAGCGGGTTTTTCTCTCGCAGCGTCTGTGACAATAACTTGCCTGATCGGTGCACTTGGAGAATCTCAGACTGACAGTGTGATTTTGCGTCACATATTGTGGGTTGCATATTGGCTTTGAAGGATCAGTTGTGAAATATCAGAACTGGATTGAAGAACTGGCTCAATAATTAAAGGCCGCTTTTCACAGTGCAAGTTTGTTTCGAGTTTCCTGCAATGCAAGTGTTCGACTGTGTGAAAATCACATAAGCAAAATCTGATTCTTTACCTTTAGAATTCATGAGTATTAGTATGTAGATATTTGGCGAGTGGCGATAACCTAAGCAACTGGGCATTTTTCGTTTTCATCGATAGAACACTCTTTTCCAAAATCGTGCTCTTAATAAATGGGGCAAACACAAGAACACTGAAGCAGAAAGGGCATTTTATATGCCAATAAAACTTAGAAGTTTAATGATACTTTATCAAATATGCGCTAAATATTGAATCGTCAATTAGGTTCATTAATGCTGAATTAATATTAACTATGTTTCAAATTTACGTCCATTCGGTACATTCGGCAACTTTTTGATTCCCATGACTAATTTGCATGCCCTGGCCACTTCACCAAATAATCGTCTGAGAAAATGGTGAGAACGACAAGTCAATTAGTGCATTTTGCAGTATATAAACATCTGTGATATCGAAAGGTCTTGAAAATCACATCTGTTGTACTGTAAACAATATATAAATCATATCTGGGAGTCCTGTCGACGAAAATACCTAGTATATAAGTCTTTGGTTAAAATTTGATTATCAAATCCATTTTTCAAAATCGCTCGATGGTCATTAGTCAAGTGTGTTACCCCGCGAAAGCAGGAAGCAGAATGAACAAGCCAACAATATAATGGGAAAGGAAAAGGGGGATTTTTCATTCAAACTAATTTTTAAATCATTTTTTCATTTATTTTCGAAAAACTCAATCTTTTCTGAATATGCACACTAAATTAGAGAAATTTCACCAAAATCTGAAATTTCCAGTTGGAAATTTTGGAAAATTCGATCGTGGGAGGGAATTTTTGTGGTTTTGTTAATTTTTTTATGATAAGCATATACAAATCAAATATTTTCGTAATTAAAATGAAATTTTGGGCATATAGTGCGAATTTCAAATGAATGTGATGATTTGACCTTTATCAAGTTTTTTTCTTTCGCTGATTGACCCGAGTCTCACAAAATATACTTATATTCACTTCTGCAGAATTGATGTATCTCAAACCGTTCTCGAGTTGAAAATTTCATTCGGAGTAGAAAGGGGTCATTTCCATTCCAATAATTTTTTTAAATTAGTTTTTTAATCATTTCCAGTGATATATACACCAAATTTGAAGTCGATTCTTGAAGAGTTCATAGGCTTTTTACGAAACCTCCGCAATTTCTAGTTAAAATTTTCAAAAATTCGATCGTGCAAGGGAATTTTTGCTATAGTAAACCTTGTATCTAAGCATTATACAAATCGAACATCTCCAGAATCAGTTTGTTATTTGGCGTATATAGTGGTAATTTCTGCATCCTTTTCAAGAAAACATGGATTAGTTGCAAGAACTGGCTACTTCGCCAAATCATCGACTGCGAAAAAATTATATCGTAACAATCAAATACATGAATGTCATAGATCTGTAGTTTCTTTCAACTCATGGAAAACATCTGTGATATCGGAAGGTCTTGGAAATAACATCTGTTGTACTGTAATCTAGACATAAATCATATCTGGGAGTTCTGTCGACGAAAATTCCTATTATGAAGGTTTATAGATATAATAAATTATCAAATCCATTTTTCATAATGATGGTCATTCGTCAAGTTTCGCCCACTCATCATGAAAGCAGGTAAGAGAATGAGCAAGCCAATAATTTAATGCGATAATTTTTTTTTATTACATGAAAGCAAGCGAGATCCTACTCAAAATTGAAGGATTGTAAAAATACAATTTATGGACGAAAATAACACTGTATGCTTATAGTATGATATCCCAATAGAATATCAGTGGCATTAGTAACTTTTTTATTATTGAAGATACAAAATTGTTTGAATTAGCAAACTATCATTATTTTTAATTCTCTTTGGAATGGAAAACACAATTGAGCATCGCGTTTTTTGTATTAAACGTAGTAACGGCTACATCGATCAACATTTCAAGGTTCAGTAAGAAGTAGAGTACTTGAAAAAAGTTTAAATGAAAAAAATACTTCATTAAAATTGTGCTAGTAGTAATATTGTTTTCAATCAGTAGAGACGGAACATTGACCACTATTCAATTTGCTGTCACGTTTATGTTGCAAATCGACGATGTCATCTTCTGTCATTCACACACAGGGCACGAAATCCACCTAATATAAGTGTTTTTAAGGGATATTCATTGAATCACTACGGAACATAAAAGAAGTTTCACCAAGAACAATCTCCGGGTGGACGTGAATAAATCGCTGTACTTTCTCCTCTACAAAAAGCGTCTGCTCATTCGAAGTCTCACCACTAACCCGACAAAAACTACTCCAAACTCGACGGTCACTTCTTGTCTCGCCCCGCAACGACAATGGCTTGCTTAGGCGAGTTGAGAAAAGTTTCTGATGAAAATGTTCACGTCTGAACTCCGAACAGCTGTCAATATTTACCTATTCGAAAAGAATGGAAATTAAAAAGTTTTTTTCTCTGCGTCGACACATTTATCAGCACTTTTTGAATACGGCTGGCTTGAGATTTGAAAAGTTTTCTGCTGGAGAAAAGAAATACGCGTAGGGGAAGGGTTGCCTGGAATTTGATACGGTCGATGATTTCTTGAGGTCCGTTGGTTGTTGGGTTAAATGCTGGATTTATTCATCCTTGAGGCAGTTCTATTTATTGATGAGGAGGTTTCCTGCAAGTTCAGAAATTGCCTAAGGATGCAGATGAAAAGCTGAGTCTAAGTTCTGTGTAAGTTACCGACGACTTTCTGTCTTAATCTTCTAATTCCGAAGAAAAAAGGAATCAGGAGAATTGTGAAAGAATTGATGTATTTTTATCATATAAGACAGTGTATATTCGTTTAAATGGTGTTGCACTACTGGTGGTAGTTTTGTATGCTACCTCGTGTATATTTCTGGTCAAAACCTCCTAAAACACACTTCATTGAAAGTCGTACTGAACTCGTCATAGCATTCTGCAGTGATAATACCACAGCAAAAATATATTTACAGTTCGATAGAAAGTAACGCAGTTGGATCCGATTATGCAGGTCCTTTGGAATCATATAACCTTCACTTTCCGCAAGGCAATCGACTCAAATTACTTCTTTCTGCGTGAAAAAATCCTGATAAGCAGATGTATCAAAGAGATCTCTCGTTTCATATTCAACTTGAGTTTATTCTAAAGCCTTTAACAGAATACACCACCTATTTTCTCAGTAAAAAACTAATCTATCTAGAATTTCATGAAATTGTCCTCATTGGGAGGTTTTGGTCTGTCATCTGTCCTCTGTCCTCTGTCCTCTGTCCTCTGTCCTCTGTCCTCTGTCCTCTGTCCTCTGTCCTCTGTCCTCTGTCCTCTGTCCTCTGTCCTCTGTCCTCTGTCCTCTGTCCTCTGTCCTCTGTCCTCTGTCCTCTGTCCTCTGTCCTCTGTCCTCTGTCCTCTGTCCTCTGTCCTCTGTCCTCTGTCCTCTGTCCTCTGTCCTCTGTCCTCTGTCCTCTGTCCTCTGTCCTCTGTCCTCTGTCCTCTGTTCTTTGTCCTCTGCCCTTTGTTTTCCTCTATCAAGGCTTACAAATGAAGATGTAACTGGACGCCATCCACAGAAAATAGTCTCATCCTCTGTCTTTCAAAGAGCTAGATGGCCTACTTCATAAGGGTAACGTTTTTCAGTAAGAATTGCCCTAATAGTCCGAATTCTGCTGAAACGGTTTTCTCAAAATTTCATATCCTGTTCAAGAATAATAAAATATATAACTTTTCAATGTTACACAATGCGTATCTCTGTTCATATGTCTTTCACTGTAGTCGTTTTCAGTTCATCTGTCAAACCGAACAACAACGTCTGTTCTTTTTCTGAAAATGTCTCTGCCACCCTGACGAAAAATAAATTCCTCCGCTATGAAATTCTATCTGCGCCTTTTATCTTTTATCCGCGTGTCCGACCAAGCAAAGCTTTAGCAATCATACAACAAATTCCCTGTAATAGAGTAAAATACATTGTGTTCGGAGTTAATCCAATTGTAGTTCTGGCTAGTTCCCTTTATTGCTTCGGACGCAATGATTGAAACGTACGGAACCATCGGACTGTAACGAAATCCGCCGTGCTATTCTCCGTCTTGTCTTTCTATTCCTTCATTTTAATGAAGTGTGCTTTGATGTCGAAGAAAAGTAAATAGACCGTGTTTTGTTAGGATCGTCCTGTAATTTCGGATTTAATTTGTATTTTGTCGCGAATGAGACGAAAATTCTAAGGAGTGATCTGAAAAAATACGCCGCTCTCGGTAAGACCAATGTTTGATAGATAGGGACTTTGACCACTTTTTTCTCTTATTACACTGCGAAAATATTATAGTTTTGAGAGAAATATCCCAGAATTGATCAATTGTATACCACAGCTAACCAACGAAATTACCTTCAATCTTGGACTCGTCCATGCTCTCGTATTTGCAGTTCTTCCTCTCTTTCCCAATGCCTGCTACTGCTCATTGGCGTTCAGAACTAAAGTCCATGAATACTGAGGTCATAGTAACAACGCATGTGAAATTCCATCTGACTGGTTCACCAAATTTTCAAGGGATCAATGCCATTTCATCAGGTCTTCTCCCATCTTTGCAACTCACACCCACAGGCTCTAAGATTGATGGCATTTTGGCCGAATTCAAAGACTTCTTGATCGACTCATTCACAGCATCATGGCAAGAACTGAATTTGCAGCAGATTCATCTGATTCAGCAACCCATTAGCCTTTGTGGCGAATGGATAGAAGCTCTATAGAAGTTCTGAATGTTTTATCGTCAAGAAGATGACCTAGAGTAGAAACTGGAAGTGCATCTTGATTAATGTCAAGAAAATTGATGGTGTCGGTACATTGAAAATAATTTTTTTCTAAACTATCATCAATACAGAAGAAACTGGTACGTTTCGATACTTCATGATATGACTGTCTAATCGGGCTGCATTTCCTTCGTCGTCCTGCTGATGTGCGACACTGGTCGGTATCTTCCGCCAGCCACCGAGACACAAATCATAAGCAAAAACCGCACTATTACCTTCCTAGTCTAATCATCCTTCCCATTATCTCTGCAACCCCGTAAATTATGACCAATTCACTTCTATCGGCGTGTCTCATACACAAACTTCATTAGTGCTCGCAATTAGACCGGGCACGGAGCGCATTATGCAGATTGTCTGAAGGTGCTCCATGGCAACGCATTCGAGATCCTTTCTCTCGACTCGAGAGCTCTTGGGGCAGGGACGTATCCGTTGCAGGAACTGCTCTTGGACGTGAATCCAATGTTAGATGAACACCACGTAAAGTAGCTCATATTTTGTATAATATGTTCTCCTAGTTGAAATTGTTATATCCGTCGACCGGCTGCGCCCTTACGAACAACCCTCAGAAGTCAGAGACTTGTGCGAGCTGAGGAAGACGCAGCCCATACCTTTCAACGTGGGATGCATTGTACTCAGATATCTGAGTCGACAAATCCAAAGATTCGAAAGGCTTCTTGAACTGTTCGCAAGGTGGAGCGGCTTAGACACCATTTCATCAGCGTAAGGTAATGAAATATTCCCAAGTAGCACACTTGTACTGGGATAATATACGATATTGGCGATACTGTCGAAGCAATATTATTGGGACAGTATCGCTGTAGCACACTCATGTTGGGATAATATTGGTACAATCTCATGAAAATATTGTCAAAATATTCAAAGAAATCAATGTGACCATTTCGTGATATTGGTCCAAAATTACCTATTTGCACTTGATATTGACGTAACACTATCGAAGTAATATTGTTACAATATCGCTATACACTTATAGTGTGATAATATTGGTACAATGTTATGAAAATATTGACAAAATATTCAAACGTAGTATTGGTGAAAGAAAAATGTGAACATTTCGCTGTCCAACGTTACTTGGACAGTTTTTAAATTATATTGGCGAAATACTCTTGAAGCAATATTGTTACAATATTGCTGTAGAACTCTTGTTAATATTGGTACAATATCCCAAAAATATTGACAAAATATTCAAACGTGATATTTTTACGATATTAATAAAATACCCTCAAAATATTTTGTTCTCCAAATATTCAGTGATATTGGTACAATAATATCGCTTCATCACAATACTCTCAAAGTAATATTTTTCTCAAAACATTTAGTGATATCTATTGGTACAATAATAATATGAAGATAGAAAAATATTGGCGACAAGCAAACGTGAAAATTTCTCCATATTGGTCCAATAGTAATTGGACATGTTTAAAATAATATAGGCGAAATATTCTTGAAGCAATATTGACTTCAATATAAATATTCAAATGTAGTATTGGCGACAAGAAAATGTGAACGTTTCGCGATTTTTGTCCAAAGTTACTTGGACAGTTGAAAAATTATATTGGCGAAATACTTTCGAAGTAATATTGTTCTCAAGACATTTAGCTATTTTAGTACAATAATATGGCTGCATCACGCTTATATTGGGGACAATAGTTGTACAATATAATGAAAATATTAGAAAAATATTCAAATGTAGTATTGGCGATAAAGAACCATATTGGTCCAATAGTACTGGACCTGTTTAAAATAATATTGACGAAATACTCTGGAAGCAATATTGGTCTTATTACTTTCAGCGATATTGGTTCACAAATTTAAGAACTATATTGAAAAATTATCGAATAACTCGGGATTTGTACAATTTCAGTTCTTCTTCAATTGAGATGTGAACAGAGGCTGTCATAACCAGTGAGTAAACCAGCTAAAAACAAGTTGTGTAAAGCATTTAATATAGTTTCTTAGATTTCAGCTGACGTTTTATGTGTAGACCCGCCTAGCAGTTTCTTACCCTAGTTTGATTTATTGAATAATCGACCAATATTCAAATTTCAATAATGGTAACAGGGGTTCTTTGTGATATTATATCAATATTATTACTTCAGTATTGGCCTGTATTGACCAGTGTGCTAACAAGCTTGGATATACAGTGTTTTTCCTAGAGCCAATATGAGAGGACTATTGGGATGCGATCTTTATTCCATATATTGGATCAATATTAATTTTACATTTGCAATATATCTATATTAGCCTAATATGAAATGAAGATTCAGCCAACATGATTATGGTGCTCTGCAAATTCCTCGGATTAGTGAAATTTCCAAAGAACAGTGTATGAAAAAAATTAAATGATGCTCAACTTTTTTGTATGTTCAAAATAGGTCGTGGATGTTATAACACATGGAAAACGAATACATTTCAAATTCCAAAAGCACCAATGGCGGCCATCAAATTACAGACGGCTCTGCACTTTGGCTTCTTCAACTACCACTCGCGCTGCTTTTGGCGCGGGCCCTTGGAAACGTCTCAACGGGAGTATACATTAGCATAATAGTGATATATTTACTTTTGTGGTGGAGGTCGCTGTTTCAGTAGGTTTTAGTTGGAAATGAACTTGGAAAAAGTTGCTCTTGTGTCCATTAGTCCAACTGTTCGATGAAAGTGAAATGAAAATGATTTTTTTTCATACTCGGCTTTGTTTTGTTGCCAAACAGAATTGAATAAGAATTTCGTGGCTACCCTTTAGACTTATAGGGACTCTCAGAATGTATCAGTATTATCAGTACTAGTCTACAAGCTGTATTTCTCACATCGTCCTCTTTTGAGATGAAGCGTGGCACATTTGTCGATCCCAAACTCCATTCCGATAGCATGCGTGTACTCGTGCACTAACTTTAAGGATTGATGCAGATCCTTTTCTCCCTAGTCTTCAAATAGGGTCCAATAAAACTGTTTAATTCTTGAAGTCCACCTAGAGAGTAACTTGAACTGAATTAAATACATTCATGTGACAGTATGTTTCATTGAACATTTCGCATATTTTCTTCTTATAAAACAAGTTCATTTCTTTATTTTTCTATAGTAAAAAAATATCTGCAATTTTTACCAGTTTTTTTGAAATTTTAATAGCTTCCAGATATGAAAATTGCAGTTCAACATGTTCATCTCTTGCAGCTTACTGGCACCGAAATAAAATGAGAGCTATCGTAGCCATAGCATCCTCATTACCAAAGCAATATTCTCATGTCCGTTTTTCAATAATAATCCATTTATCAATCATCCAACACATTGCTGTTACGGCCATCTGATAACTTTTTATTGATATTTTTTATTCGCGTTGTTCGATGCGATCCCGTTTTTTGCAGGTCAATCTTCTTCCGCTACGTTAGAGATAATCTATCAGAGATCTGATGGCTTTTACATTTTTTGATGTACACTCATGGCTTGTGATGTGCAATATATCACGGGAATTTGTCAACTCACGCTGAAGAACGGCAGCGAGAATAAAATATTGACCGATTTATTTAATAACTAGAGGAGGAAATGGGTCATTCGAAGTGCCGTATCGCGTTTTATGGACTATTTGTAGTCTGGTTGTCAAAATTGGCCCGATAAATAAGCAGATTTAATGTTGGCGCTGGCGAAATCTTGTGACACCATTTTCACACGAGCGGAATATTAAACTACAGTTTGTTACATGATAAAAATCTAAGACTGTCAGGAAAAACCTGCCAGACACAATTTTGTAATATTAAAGAACTTTTCGGCAGCGAATAATGTGTAATTGAAAACCGTGAAATTTGTATAGTAATGAAAAAAATTTATATTTGAAGTGTCTCATATTTGGTAAACTCTGCTTTCTGCTCTCTGCTCTCTGCTCTCTGCTCTCTGCTCTCTGCTCTCTGCTCTCTGCTCTCTGCTCTCTGCTCTCTGCTCTCTGCTCTCTGCTCTCTGCTCTCTGCTCTCTGCTCTCTGCTCTTTGCTCGCTACTTTCTGCTCTCTGCTCTCTGCTTTCTGCTATCTGCTATCTGCTCTTTGCTCTCTACTCTCTACTCTCTACTCTCTGCTCTCTACTCTTCACTCTCTACTCTCTGCTTCTGTTCTCTTCTTCTTTTCTATTTATGTTCTGTTATATTCCTGTTCTATTTCGGTCCAATTTCTGTTTTCTTCCTGTTCTCTTCTGTTCTATTCTATTTCAGTTCTATTCTTTTTCAGTTCTATTCCATTTTTGTTTCATTCCATTTTTGTTCTATTCCATTTCTGTTTTATGTCTGTTCTGTTCTTTTTCTGTTCTATTCCTGTTCTATTTTTGTTCTGTTCTATTTCTGCTCGATTTCTGTTCTATTCCTTTTCTATTTCTGTTCCATTTTTCTTTTGTTTCTCTTCTATTTCTGTTCTATTTTGATTCTGTTCTAATTCTTTTGTGTTCTATTCCTGTTTCATTCTTGTTGTATTTCTGTTCAATTTTTCTTCTATGCATTTTCTCTTCCTGTTTTATATCTGTTTTATTTCTGTTCATTTTTTTTTTATTTCTGTTCTATTTCTGTTTCATTCATCTTCTATTTCTGTTCTATTCTTTTTTTGATTTGTTTCATTTCTGTTCTATATCTATTCTGTTCTATTACGAATATATCAAGCAATATTGCGATATCGTCAGAGATTTCTTATAATACTCTCGTTATACCACTCCCTTCTTCCCGCCGATCTCGATCGTATGACGTCACTGTCACTTCGCAACCCGATGATTTATTGATACGAGTATCTTAGGTAATTACCGACTCCATAAGCCCATATCTTATTAGTCGAGATCCGATCGGATTACTTATATAAATTACAGAGCGGGTTCATCGACATGTGAGTAATGTAAAGCGATCGGCGATATTTCAGGGCGTTGATTTAACTTTTCAGGTTTCCATTATGGAGTACAAAGTTATCAAGACGCCATTCCAGAAGTGATGATTCGGGCGCAGATATTCGCGCGATATATCAAAATTAGTTCGGCATTAGAGCAGGAAGTTATTTGAATATCGAAGTGTTTTGAATGAAATTTCCTTTAATGAAGTGACACACAACGAAGGTCCATCCAAGTGATTTCAAATGTAAAATTTTATTACATAATATTCTTTGGTCCTCCAAATTCATATCGCTTACTGGATTTGGTCCGTTGGTTTCTGGATGACTGTTCTGCCTTCATAAACCTGCATGACCTAAATATGGATTTCACATCCTCTCAAGTTTTGCTGGATGATGATGACAGTTGCATAAATCGCCTGTATTTTTCTGGTTCTGTTGATTTCGCCTGGGTGGTCTTGTGAGCTTTTGTCTTTCTAACGTGCTCCGAACCGTATTTTATCAGAACGAAATTTCATTGATCACATTTTAGTTCTCTAATTCCGTGTTGATTTCCACGAACTTCTTCTATACTCGATTGTAATTCGAGACACAAACATTCAAAATAGAGCTAAACTGCCTTTGAAGCAAAAAAGAGCGATCGTTGTGTGTAACGCTATGCGTCAGTCCGAATCCTTCCTTTTTTGCTTTGAAAAATGACGATGAGATCTCTACACACTCGCTTCCATTCCAACAAGTTATCATTCACGTTACGTTTTCGCCCAAAAACGTAAAATCCTTCTCGCACATTAAATACTTCAGCCAGAGACGCCACTCACGTTTCCTAATGAATAATTAAAGTGGATATTATGGAGTTTTACGTTTATAGGCATTTCAGGCGCTGACAAATACTCCTCTTCGTTGTTATTAAGGGTTTACGATAGCACCTGATGAAAGCCTAGAGGTTTAAGCATCCCTACTGAATGGTGATTTGCGATTGTTTTCGTTCTTACAGGGTTGTGAGTCAGAGGAAGATTTTGGTTGAGAATATCAAACTACAATATTATAAAAATAAAGAGATTTTGTATGAGCTCAAAGTATGATTGAATAGCTGTTAGACTGTTACAAGCAGTTAACTGCAACTCATTCCTGGCACTCACAGTCAAACAGCTTTTCTTAACGAATCACCCAAGTTTTCGAAGAAAACCCCTCAAAAGCAGAGCTTGTGCGAGCAAGGGTGATCCGAGACCTATAGTGTGAATAAAAGTGGATTGCGAACCACTTCAGCTCAGTGGCAGGCTGTCCCGGGGATCGAACCCCGGCCGTCTAGGTGGGAGCAAACGCTCTAACACCACGACCACTTCACTAGTCTAAGTTCAAGAGGGGAAATGCGGAAAAACGGCTATGCAAACGTATTTTTGCAGGCAATTTTTTGTGCGAATTCAAACTTGAACTTGAAATTGATGGAGTTAGTGCATAGATAAAGGTTGGAAATAGGTGTTGAGAACATTTAAAACTTTTCGTCTCAGACTTTAATGAAAAGTTCTCAATACCTGCCTAGAAAGTATCAGCTCATAAATATCAGTCGTTTGGTAGAATTTGGCCAAAAAAGTTATTTTCATACTTGAGGTAATGGCTGTCATTTTGATAGTCTATAACGGAGAAACAATATTTTGGACATTATGTACCAGATGGCAGCGCCGTTGTTATACGCATCAATTGTACAACGAAAAAAGGAGAAATTATATTATTCAACTCAGTTCTTGTTATACTGAAATAATCTCAATATAATTTTCTATCTCGTTTTTTTGGCACATCTGTTAGGTATCATGCTTCACAATCAGTCACAATCATTGTTTGTTGTTGTTAAAATTGTTATTTCCGTCAACCAGCTGCACACCCTCAAGAGTACAACCCTCAAAAGTCTTCGAAAGACTTGTTCGAGTCAGGGAAGACGCAGCCCTTACCTTTTAACGTGTGATGCCATGCACGAGACCGATGACCATGCTGGGAATCGAACCCATGACCCTTAGGTTAAGAGACGAGCGCTCTACCATCATGACCATCACAGCCCATAAATACAATACTAGGAGACTCGAGCGACATTTGCAACTAAGGAACTCAACCGCTCAAATTTAACCGTATATTTTACACTAGCGACCAATGACGGTGAATTGATTGTGCATTCCCCATCTTGAACTGAATAACACTTCAAGCTGATTATGAAATCGGGCCTACGTCATCCTGAAAACGTTTTTCTTGCTCTTACACAGGAGTAGCGCTGCGGCTTACTTATTTCAAGTCACGACTTTCGCTAGAGACAAATCTTATTGAACAGAAGACTCATCGTTCAGTTGATTGGGACACGGATCACTTCAATGTTGTCCAACCTAACCGAGCACTGATGAGAGGAGGGAACCTCGAAACACTGTTGTATGGAAATGGTAATTCTAGCTAAATCAAGACTAAGCAATGGTGTATGATACTTGGTACGATGTAATAGTATTTTTCCCATGGGAAAGTTCAGAAATATCTGGAAATTAGTAATTTTTTGAGATATTCGCCTAATATTTTCGACTTTGTGGGAATATATATCAAAATATTCATGATGAAATGTCTGGTTCTACAACAAAAACTTTTGAAGTTCCTCATGGTACTATATTTGGGGCGTTACTTTTCAATATAACTTAAAATAACGAAAGGAATATTACCGAATTTAATCTTTTACATTCAATTTCTTTCTGATTCAAATATTATGTTGATGATCGTATTGTTGTTTTCCGTGATTCTTTACTAGAAGTTGATTTTCGTTTATCTTTCTATGTAAGTTCTTTACGTCCTCCCATTGAATTAACCATGAAAATTGCCCATAATATTTCCTGTCCATTTCTGGATATTTTCTCGAAGCAGACAACAATGAAATTGAGTTTTTTCATCTACCTTAAGCCAACACATACCGACCCTGTAATAACTTTTTTCTACGAACGTGCATTTTTACCTACTTTCCCGTACGCATTTTAGTTTTGAAAGTGTCACTTTCCCGCACTAGGGAACTAATTTCGCTGGTGTATTTACCAATCTTCTAAACAATAAATAAATTTATTTGAAACATTTCTATCAGTCACTATTTCAATTTTTCTTCACTGTTGCTGTCTCTCTGCGGACTCTCGAACTGTATCTACAACACTTGCGATCACACGTGGCTCATACTTACGAGCCGAGGATCAATAATTAATTAGGCGTTTGAATCTGTATGCGGTCGTAGAAGAAATAATGTTCCTAATTCAGGCGTAAAGTGTCTTTCCGCACTTGTTAGGACTGAAATTATTTTTTCTTGTCGTCGCTCTCAACATAAATATGCCGCCTTTCAGCATAAATTGAGAACAGTTGCCAGAATGCGCCTGATAGATGAAAAGATACGAGTTAACTTCAGGCTCTCGTTATCCGAAAACTTCTCGTACTTAACAGAAGCTTTGCTTAATAAAGTAATAACTCAATTTGCAGCCGCCTTCGGTGTTTTTTGTGTGACACAATTCAAACCATCCCCCGGCACATTCATCATCCCCGTACAAAGTAAACGGCAACAACTCCAAGATTAGATGCTAACGTTGTTCTCATTCAACTCCACCTTTCCCATCATCTCCGACTCAAGGGTTGTTTATTTGATCCTCTCGGTAGGAACGAGCGAATGGAATTTCTCCCCGGCAACGACCGACTCTCACCCCGGTTTCTATTAACGTTTATTTGTTTCGTGGAAAATGATTATAGCTACACTGTTCCTACATATTAATTAGGCCCGAAAACGGGCTGAAGGCCCGAAATGTTCCTCGCCAAACTTAATGCCACACTGAATGGGGCACGTTCCTACCAGCTCTCGAATGAAAATGTTCAGTTTGTGTGCTTAATAATTTGTTCTTTTGCTCTGGAGAACCTCTGTGTACCTCGGTTGGTTCATTACATCCGTCGAAATTAGTTCTTGATATTGTAGAGTTATCGTAGAGGCTTGCATTGAAACGTACAGGATGAAATACCGGCACAGAGTGATCAAAAATTATTACCAAAAACAGTATTTGATTTGTAGGAGCACGCAGCCTATGCCTATGTGTATAAACTTACTCTAACTCCCCCTATAATTAGACAGACTTGGGATCGACAGCAAAGCTGGTGGGGTCAGAAGTGAAATTTAGGAACTAGTCAAACTTGAAACTGGTAAAAATTAATGAGTTATTTCGGCGGAGTGGACAGATAAAGTAGGCTAGAGTAGATATTGACTTGGTTTACATACTCTTCAGATACATTTGTAGCTTGTAGCTTGGAGAGAGTCACCGACCGGATTGGAAAAGTACTGGCAAAACACGACGTGAAAGCCATTTAGATTAGATTAGATTAGTAGGGGGCTTCTGTGCCATAAGCATCTAGACCGCGACCTTTGCAAATCTATTGTGTGTGCCCTCGAAATCGTTTAGAGTTCTTTGTCTAGCCCTGTCTTCATCAAGAGACTCCATAGGCTAGTTTTTAGAACTGCCATATATTTGGGAGCTTCTGGTTTTTCTTCTCCCAGCATTAGAAACCTCAGCCTTGACAAGCCCTCGCAGTGGCATAGTATGTGTGCTGATGTGACCACCTTTATTGTGAGGGTTCTGAACATATTGTTGAAACTTCCAGAAACTCGAAGTTTGTATGGAATAACGATATATTTCGTCGGGGTTTTTCTTTTTGGAGAGTTGAAGAGTTACAATGAAGGCATCACAAAAACATATAGACATTGGGAAATAAAATTAGCTCACTGCTTTTCTGAAGAGTGAGTTGAGACTATACGAGGAGAAGAAAGCTGTAGTATTGAAAATAGCACACGTGGAAGATTTTTTTAGACAGTTTAGATAATGAACTTTGAAATATGTAGGTTGCACTAATAATGGAAGTGTATAGTGCCTGTTGATGCCGTGGGTTGACGAACTTGAAAATCAGTGATGTACAAGACAGGAGCGCATATCTGCTCGTTTCGATATCAGATACGAAGACCGGCATGAATTATAGAAGCAAGATCCTTTGTCAATACTGTGGGGACGTGTGGAAAATACATGTCCTTGCGTCAGAAGAAGTTATCCGACTACAGATTCTTTTTTATGATAAGCCGATCAGAAATGTACCACAACCTATTGGAATCAACACTTTGTCGAAAGTTCCTTTAACATTTGCTTCATCAACGACATGGTGGGTGGAGAATCCTAGCTGTAGGAGTGAGTTATATCGATGATTTTAAATGTAATAAACTTGACATAGCTATAATAATCCAATGTTTTCCTGATACTACTCGTACCTTACAAGAGGAAGCATCCTTTGATTCTAGAGGTTTATCAAAGACTTCGACAGGCACTATGCGTTCTGATACCGATCACAATGCAAGCTTGTTATTGATGTAAACGAAGTGAAAAATGATAAAACTAAAAACGAAATGTCTATTAATATATATAAATGTTGATATTAATATTGATGAGGAATAAGTAAAATCTGATAGATTCAAGATTGTATTTTCCATTATTCCACTAGTGGATAAAGTGGTACTTCATACAGTTCATAAGTGTGGATAAAACTTCTATTATAAGGTGATTGTGGATTGTTTAACATGTGACGGACTGATTGATTGAAGTAGTAGCGAAAAACATCGCACTCTTCTGTTCGAAATATGAATCGAGGTTATCGGATGGAAAATCAACGCCCTCATAGACTATCCCATTCAGTTTCGAGAGTCGCCGACCGAGTGATAACAAAAACGGGCTCGTTTTTCCATCCGAAATTCCAACAAAACACCGTGGATGCGTTCTCCTCCGCACTTCAATGAGCCCCATAAATCTGCGACTCCCAATGCATATTACCTTTATATATCATCGTCGAAACGCGAAAAAGTGTTCGGACGTCATCAGATTTATGTGCCGTTCCGACGTGTCGTTATCGGACCGATGGACAGAACGCGTCAATCATCCGCCGAACAAAGACCTCCCGACTGGAACGGCGACGGGCAAAAACGCGGCCGAAGTCGGCCGTACGCCGGCAAAAAGCGCGCCGTATACATCGTCCGAAAACTGTCCGGAACGAGCAGCGCGACATAAATTCAGCCATTTTACCACTGCGTAATTACGTCCACAGTTCGGGGGATGAATAGTGGGACCGACATCAGGGTCTCATCGTCGGGGAAAAGTCGAAGGAGAAGCTTCTTTTCTCCCTGAAGAAGTACACGTAACAAATTGAGAAACTATGCGCGAAAACAAATGCGGAAGTTACGGAAATCAATTATGACTTTGCTACAGGAACGCTTTTCAAAAATGCACAATGCCTGTATGCCTTTGAGACCAATAACCAGTTGCAAACACTCGCCAACCTACAACTCGTCCAAATTTCTCCTGCCCATTCTGGATCTCTTACAAAGAAAAAGTAGTTCCTACGTAAAGAACTCTGGACATTTTTGAGGACATCATATTACAACCTGAGGATCGTTTCGTCAATTTTGATGTAGAAAGTCTAAACTCGAGAGAGCTGATTTATCTATCCCAGCAATATTAGAATTACTAGAAATATGTCTCCATAAGTCCTATTTCCAGAAAAAAGGTCGCTTCTTCGCCCAACTGGATGGACTTCTGATGGGGTCCTTCCTATCCCAAGTCGTCGCCAACATTTACATGGAATGGTTTGAGAACCATATCATCCAACAAGTTGAAAGCAAACCTTAGCTATGGTTGAAATATGTTGACGACACATTCATAATATGGAACCATGGGGACCAAGCCTTCAACGATTTCTATCTGATATTAATAACATAAAGGACGATATCAGGTTCACAATGAAGAAGGAAGTCAACAACTCACTACCCTTCTTGGATCAAAAAATGGAGAGAAGAAGCGATTCCATCCAGACATCGGTTTATAGAAAAAAGACTCAAACCGGAAAGTATTTGGCTCTTGACTCTAAGTACCCGCATTCAACGAAGACAGACATCGTAAGAAGCACTCCAAGCTGAATTGACTAACATAAGGAGTGATTTGCGCCAAAACGAATATCCGGAAAAACTTTTGGAGAATTTTAGAAGACAAGGCACTAACTCCAAACCAATCGAGGAAGAACAACCAAGACTAATAGTTCACCTACCGTACATTAAAGGAATCTCCAAAAAGGTAGAATGATTGGGAACAAGTTCAATATTAAAAGCTCCTTCGAATCCGGAAACACGTTAAGGGGGTTTCTCATCAAAACCAAACCGGAAAATGAGGTCCCATGCGAATACGGTTTTTCGTACTTCAGTGGAAGAATGCCGGAGTAATACATAGCGAAGAACCCTGGTGTAGAAGGAAATTTAAAGAGGCGGTTTATATCCATGCCAACAGAGCCTTCAGTCAGCCCAGCGTAGAAATCAAGAACGTTCGGAAACCACTCATTGATAGTTTTGGTGTGAACCGAAGAGAAGACCAGCCAGATTACACTGAGCTGGTAGCAGGTAGAAAAACTAGAAACGAGTAATCAAGCTAACCAGTAATTTCCATTTACTTACTGATAAATTATCAAAAAAAAACGAAGGAAACAAACGAAGAATATGATTAGACAGTGTAAAAGAGAATGGACGGCCAAAAAATTGCAGAAAATTTAACAGGAATGTGAAAATAAAAATACAAAAAGTTTCTATGGGAAAATTGAAGAACGAAATAAGAAAAGCAAGAGTAAAACAAACGGAATTAAGAATAAAGAAGGAACAGTGATACTGGAAGACAAGCAGTCCAAACAAGTTTTGAAGGAATAGTACTAAGAATTATTGGTAGATGAAGCCGCAAAGGATGAAGGGAGAGCAATAGAAGACGAAAAGGAAATGAGCGAAGAAGAAAATAATATATTGAATGAGCCCACCAGAGAGGAGATAGAGTCATTGCGAAATGTAGAAATGGTAAGGCACCCAACACACAATATCTATCCATAAGCGTGTAAAATAGTGACATCAATAATACAATCAAGGTTGGCAAGTATTACAAAAAACATGATAGGATCATATCAAAGCGGATTTACACAAGGAAAATCAACCATAGACGCGATTCATACACCAAAGCAAGTGATAGAAAAATCCCATGAACACAAGATAAACCTCGAACTGCTCTTTGTAGATTTCGAGCAAGTATTTGACTCAATAAAAAGAAACCAACTCATGATAGCACTGAAAGAGATAAAAATCCCACAAAAACTGAGAAAACTGATATCAATGACGATACAGTTATATCCATCAATAAAAATACGAAAATACCACAGTTAATTTTTTCTGTCGCCTTGCATTATATATCCATTTTTCCTTTCGTCTCCAAGATTGAGATGAACCCAGATTTCCGTATCACACTTCCTCGACTTCGCCGTAAAGATGTTGATAGTTTTCACCAAACGCGGATACAGGTAATTCAGATAGGGAGAGTTTTATACTAGATTACGTTTCAACAAATAACGCAACACGGGCTGTAAAACCTGAATAGACCAGATGGCACAAAAATACTGCTGCCTCGTTTCGTTTGTGCGAATAGCCGGGAATTTTTATCTTTTTATCATTGAAGTGCCAAGCTACTTCGGGGATTGTTCGCTGAATTTTTTGCACGGTTTATGTCTGAAACATTATGAAAATTGCCTTGTTTAGAGAGGCATGCACGGAAAATATTTCCTCAAATTCGTACACGTCTGTGTCGCCGATCCCACTTCTGATATCCGCCAACCTGTTTGTGTCAACATTATGAGATAATCGAATCGGATACCCATAATAATTATCACTGATTGGGATACGTGGTTTCGTTTGAAATTACGTATTTGAATAAAAATGGAACATAATTTTTTGTATACTCCCGATATTGAATATTTGATAATAATAAATACAACGGAATGATTCGAGCTTTCTCAAACTTGATTTTAAATTCACATGTTTCACTAACACAGTAGCTTTTTCAAGCAAAGTTTATCAAGACTGAATCGTTCCCATGTATTTTTTACAATTAGTATGGATCTTCGGAAATCAATCAGAAATATTGATAAATGAAGTAATGATTTAATGTTTCGAAATTTATCTCCAACAACACCATCACCTTTTGGTACAATGGTTTGGAATTGATCAAAAAATCAACGCCTTTCTCAATTGGGTTCTTTGCATGGAAAGCGTTGATTGCCCTCATTTAAAAAACAAAATATTATGTTCGTCAATGATCTTGGTCAGCACTACAACTGGGATTTCCGATTATTTGATTAATTTTATCTGTTTGCACTCGTCCAAATCACTTCCATAACTCGTATAGGAACAATACGAATTTCAGAACTCTAGAATGCGAAGAAACATATCAGATATGTCAACTATTGTTCAGTAGTTTGTGTACGAAAAACAAGTTTCTCACCAGAAATATATAGATACAATTGTATCAGAGGTTTCATGAAAAGCTGATGAAATCTTCAATTGAAGGGATTGAATTTTTTTGAAAATGAAAAAAAAAACTTCTTTGAAGAAATTTGTATGGAAATTACTCCTTTCAACTTCAGATAAACATTTCAACTCGCGAACGGTTACAGACAGATACATTCTGCAAACGCCAATCGATTCAGAATGATGAAATTAGTATACTCTGTGAATGTCGAGTAAATAGTCGTGAAAAAAAATTACTCAAAAATCGAAAAAAATTCAAAAATTTATGAAAAATACAAAACCTTCAGATCAACTTCAAATTCACCATATATACTCAAAATTTCATGCTGACTCTGAAAATATATGACATAATTATGCTCTGATAAAAGGGTTAGGAAAAAATGAGGGAAATGACTCCTTTCAACTCCAGATGAACTTTTCAACTCGCAAACGGTTGAAGATAGAGCAATTCTGCGAACGCCAATCGATTCAGAATGATGAAATCAGTATACTCTGTGAATGTCGAGTAAATCGCCGTGAAAAGAAATAACTCGAAAAATCAAAAAAAATTCAAAGGGGTAGACCCCTAAAAATCATGAAAACTACAAAATCTTCAGATCCACTTCAAATTCTCCATATATACTCTAAATTTCATGCTGAATCTGAAAATATATGACATAATTATGCTCAGATAGGAGTAGGAAAAAATTTGGGAAATGACTCTTATAATCGCCGTAAAAAGAAATTACTCGAAATTCGAAAAAAAAAACCTAAAGATTGTATCAAAATGGGTAGTGATATTATATAGCACCGCAGGTAATTTCAGCTTTTTAATAGGTCTGAGATTGGCTGGAAATATAAACAAGTAAACATGTTTCATGATGAAATGGATGAGGATAGTGTTTGATTTATATTATACTTTTCAATATTTGAATTTTCAATAACGGCATGAAAGTTCATGATAAAAATTTGATTTCGTATAGGATTCTAAAAGTCGTAGAAAAACTATAGTGTACAATGAACATGAAATGGCCCATTTTCCCCTCGTAGATGTATGAAATTTTGTAGTGCTCCGACTATTCTGTTCGATTTGTAATACTGATCGTAAGACACTTTGAACTACCGTTAATACACACATTCAATTTTCGGTTATCCTCCGCCCTGATCACCCACCGAATACACCACCGATACTAATCGCATGTCAATCAAGGCGATATTGCTGCATTTAGGGCCGCTTTCCGTCAAAGCAGGTTTCAACGAATGTTCCTCTTTGTTCCCTTGGGCCCTACACGGAAAAGGGCCGTCCCTCGGCGAGAAATACCGGCCGCTAATGGCCGAAATATGTGTGAACTACTGCCTAATCCCGGAGTAGTTCAGGTGCCAGGGACCGGCTCAGTCGATATCCGGAGTAACGCTGTGCCCGGACTTACGGACCTCTCCTCCCTTATCGATTATTCATTATTTATACAAACGTCCTTATTATTCCCCAGGCGAGCTTTCCTTTTCTACTAC
The DNA here is from genome assembly GCA_958502065.1 of Chrysolina americana. Taxonomy (NCBI): domain Eukaryota; kingdom Metazoa; phylum Arthropoda; class Insecta; order Coleoptera; family Chrysomelidae; genus Chrysolina; species Chrysolina americana. The sequence continues at coordinate 2,843,369 of OY293413.1, read as the reverse complement.
TTACGGAGAAATCGTTTTGCGAAAGGACGGAGATTTCTCAGAAGCGGCTCGGCTCGAATGGACGAGGAATTTCATTATAAGGGGCTTTATGCGAGGAAACTCTTTTCCCGCGAAGATATCGGTTCTTTCGCTGCTTATCATGAATGGGTGTCGGGTTTTTATCTATTGTTGGGTGTTCCACAAGGCTCAGTATTGGGCCCTTTTTTGTTTTCACTGTACATTAATGACATTGACAAGGCTGACGACACATCATTGTTGATATCAATTGAATGTGATGGTTCTTTACAAAATAATTGTAATATAGCTTCGGGTAATTTGGTCAGTTGGTTTAGTTCCAACTCATTATAATAATAATATTAATACTCCCTCATAAACACTCCTTGAGTGTACCCAAACGCATAGCCTGTGCGGGTAGAGGACGGCTATTATTATTATTTGCCGTGACGCTCCGGGCGATGTTTCAGGTGATGTATTCACTTTTCAGCTGTAGGAAAACCCGGAAAACCTACAGCACCACCTCGGGTGGTTGGTGTGCACTCCAAGCTAGCACTAGACGAGATTGGCATCTAGACAACTCACAATACACTTGCTTTTCAACAAGGCATGCGGCCGCCTATCGATCCGATAAAAAGTAGTTGAGAAAAATTCTCTTGTACTAACTACATCGGGCTCGAACCGACTGTCGCTATGCTGGAGTTTCGAACGGCCTGTGCGTTAGACCGCTAAGCCACCGACCACCTTAATGAAAAAAACAATGTGATGATATTCAGAACCCATCACAGTAAGTGTGAAGATCTCGATATTATTGTAAATGATAAAATTGTCAGTACTGCAGAATCAGTAATATTTCTAGGTATTAGTAGACCAACACTTGACCTGGAGGAAACACTGTGAATCACTTGGTCGGTCGGTGGCTCAGTCTCTAGCAGTGGAACTTCTAGCTCGCGAGGCTCGGGTACGGAATCTTTTTTCTCATGTACACTACGGATCTCTTCAGGTGGCCGGCCACATGCCTTGTTGTGAATCAAGTGTGATGTGAGTTGCCTAGATGCCAATCCCGACGTCTGGTACTAGCTTGAACCAACCGGGGTGGTGCTGTAGGTTTTCCGGGTTTTCCTACAGCTGAAAAGTGAATACACCACCGAAAACATCAGTAAGTCGCCCCGGAGCGCCACGGCAAATAATAATAATAGCCGTCCTCTACCCGCACATGCTATGCCTTTGTGTACACTCTACGAGTGTTCATGAGGGAGTATTATTGGTATTATCACGTTGACTGCGTTACGGGGCAAATATTTCCCGTGAAGCACCAGACTCATGTGCGGCATTGCATTTTGGTAAAAATGCCCATCTTGCGGGGCTCATAATATTTATGTTTGTCGGAATATTCAGATGAAACTCGTAGCTACGGCATCAGGGATATTTAAACTACTCATTTTCAACATTTAAGTGTACGCCCTAAATAGACCTCGAATCGCACATATGGCTAATTTCTCATCTTAGGTGCTATACGGGGTCATCGCAGTACGAGACTTTCAAGCCTCGAACCGCATACAACCTTGAAAAGCAGAATTTCTATACAATTGTTATTACAATTGGTCTAACGATTCCTTATACAATAATAAATTTATTTCATCGTACATGCCAAGAGACCGATTTCTACTTATTTGACGCTTTACCGACAATGCAGCAGATACGGGTGAGGACATGTTGTATAAAATAGAAGTGGTTGCGCTGTTTGCTTCCCACCTAGGCAGCCCGGGTTCGATCCCCACCGCCTGCCACTGAGATAAAGTGGTCCGTAATCCACTGGATCTCCCTTGCTCACACAAGCTCTGCTTTTGAGGGGTTTTCTCTGAAAACCTGGGCGATTCGTAAAAATAAATTTTACAAAATTTTGTTCAATTCTTCTAAAAAATTAGTTGTTGATATATCTATGATTCCATAGAGGTCTCGCCTAAGAAAACAGTACGTAAAAATCATAAATTTGATAGATACAGAAAGAGTCAAGAGAGGAGAAGCTGTTGAAAAACCTGGATGCGTAATTGATCTATAGAAGGCGTTGATTACAGTATCATATTCATCAGAGCCCTTTATGTAATATTCTAAAATGGTACAAGAATATTGCCGTCGAATTGATTTTCAATGCAGCCGTCGCCGTCATAAATGCTTTTGGTTCAATTCCAAAAATAAGTTTCCTATATTACAATTTAGGGATGAATTACCAAAATGCCTTTATCAATGTTTCAGAGAAATTGAAATTTTAAAATTCCCCCAATTATTGAGAAATTAGATTTTAAATTTGAAACTGACAAATAAATATCTAAATAACTTCTTTCGAGGTGTAGAAAGCATGGACTAGAGTTAGTAAAATAAAATCAAGAGGCAGGAAATGTAGCTAATGAAAAACGAGAATTATAAAAGCCTGAAGTTAATGTAGTTGCAGTTTTGGGATATGTTCATCTTAATCCTACGTATAGAGCACGAGGCAGCTGGCATCTGTGTCTGGGATCAATCGAACTAGCATCCAAACTATTTCGAAGAAAAATAAATTCCATCCTCATAAAATACGTTAGTCCATGAACTCAATGAGGATGATTATGACCACCGTTTGCAGTTTTGTGAAACAATGAGTGAGCGAACAGGGCACGATCCACAGTTCCTTTTTGATATATGTTTTTCCGATTAGTGCAGTTTTTCTTTGAACGGGACGTAAATCGTCACAATTGCCGCTATTGGTCCGATTTGAACCCAAGAGTTCTTCACGAGGTGCATACACAGCAACCGGAGAAATTAAATATGACGAAGATTCTTTTTATTTTCAACAGGACGGTGCTCCTCCGCATTATGCGACGATTGTTCGTCAAGACCAACGTTTTCCATGGCATTAGATTGGGAGAAGAGGCAGCATTGAATGGCCTCCACGATCGCCTGATTTATCGCCCCTCGATCTAAACAGTAAAATCTATAAAGCACAATCAGCGTCGTTGGAAGATTTGCGTAAAGAAATCGTTGACAAATGACAAATGCCGTCGAGTTACTCCGAAAGTTCTTCAGAATGTGCGTGAACGTTTCGAACAAAATCATTATTATTGTATGGAAGCGGACGGTCATCAGAATGAACATTTAATCAATTAAGTAGTAAGTAAGCAACTGAATTTATTTGAATTTTAACACGTACTATTTTTCAAAGTATTGGGGAGAAATGTATGGTAAGAGCAGGAGTATAAAAAATAATGTGTATTTCCTGGTCTAAAGTTTAGAAATTTTTTTGGTTTGTATCAATAGTTTCCGTCGGAACAGAACCGGAATACCACATTTCTCCGTGGTTAATGCAAATGTAAAATAAAAATCGCCTGCAATAACTAAACCTATAAAACACTTTAAAATCGTTCAATTCTGCAGAGTAAACAATTCGAAAAGCTTTTTGCCGTCGGAAATTCCAAAAGACTTCACTCTGCGTCAATGTGTTTTTTCTGTACTCTTCTTATGAATCCCTAATGATTCTCCCGCATTTGCGGTACGGTCCCCGCCAATTGAAATTCGATAATAATGTCGAACTCCTCTTTTGTTCTCCATTGTAATGTACTAATTGCACTGCATTCAAATAAAGTTCACCCCGGTTAATACTGAACTTTCGAGAATATTCATCCGCGAATTATACAGCGATATTCCAATCGTTTGATGGGACAATTAATGGAATATATCAAAGGAGATAAATAATTGGACGATCCTTAGGTTTCATACAATTTCCGTTCATACGGGGGTTAAACACCAAACATTTTCATGAAATGTATAGAAAAATGAGAAATAATTAGAACAAATGATCTGGTGGTCGCGTTCAGGATTTTCACACCTTTTTGGACACTCCAGAGAACCAATTCCGGAGAACTCATTCCACTCAAAAGTGGGTTACTCAGAAACGTGTCCTCTGAAAGCCTCAACATTCATAGCATTGTAGTCTAGGATATCGTTCATTTCTGCTTGCCCTTTTCTGAATTTTATACAGAAGATCAGATAGCGATGAAGATAAAAATGTCGACTGGAGACTAAACTCGATAATTCTTCTATGTACTTTCTGTACAAGACAGAAGAAAGAGTCACCCAGAAAGGTTGAACTGATGATGGAACAATAGGATGAAACCGGTATGGACCTGCTTATCACATGTGACTCAAACGATCACCATGTCCTATGAGGCACCAGATACACTAATCCCAAGGGTAGAACCCTAATCAAATGGCGAAAGCCAAACTGAATGAAAATTTTGGGCTACCAGGATATCAAGAGAATGTCATTAGCACAGTTAGATGACGGTGAATCTGCTAGAAGAATCCACCAAGAAAGCTCCAAGAAAAGTGGAACAATGATATCGATTGAAAGTTTGATTGATCCAGAGGCATTCATCGCTTAGGATATGCCGATCACCTTGATAATATTGCAGAAGAAAGGGTCGCAAGAACACAAATTGCTTTGCATACAATCAGTGGCACAGCAAATATATCAGTTTGGGAGAACTAACTATAGAATTTATCGAACCGATTGTTATAAATAACGGAAGTAATTAGTGGCTTGGGAGGTCTTTGACAGGTGCTGTATTGAAATACAACTGACAACGGACCCCCATGAAACCATGCAATTGGATTCTCACGAAAAAAAGTACTAAGGATACCAGTACTCAACGGAACAGAAATTATTTTTGCCCAAGAGGTAAAATACTAGAGTCACATTTGACCATGACCTGTGTACAAGAAGATCTCCCAGAAGATTCAAAATCTTGCCTATGAAGTTTTTCAACAGAGTAAGAGCTATTTCGAGGGTAAAAAAAAAAATATCGGAAGAGGTCGTGCTGTAGAGGCTTGTAGCACGGAAATCCCAATCAGATCTAATCTTGTTGAACCTACAATGTCAAAAACAGTTCATTTGGACTTCTTGAAGTGATTTTTCCTCTTCATGTATGAATGCTCATGAAAATTTCCTAATTGTCATTAATGATATTGTTACGAGATTAAAAAAAATCTCCTAGCTACGCTGCTGTCAAATGTCGACCATAAAATGTAATTCATTTGCGTCAAAAATAAACCGGCACCGATCGCAGTAAACATTTCCTTATTCTTGGAATCATTCTGAAGTTTTTCTGTACTGATCAATCTGAAGAACGGAAGAATCCCGAAAAATCTACACTGGTCGAATCGAATATATAAGGCGACACATTTCAATCGGAGAGGAAGCTTTGAAGAAGTTCTTAAGAAGTTATATTTAGCTAGTTGAAAGGAGTTTTTATCAGTCTCTGTAGTAGTTTTATGTTTATAGCGAAGTTCATAAAAACAGTTTGGTGTTCTCAGCGTATTTTTTAGAAATATCGTAAAAGTAGTGTCGGAAGTGGGATATTAGTGAAAAGCAGGAGTTATTTATGTTGAATACGAAGAGAACATCGTAAAATCAATTTACGGATTTGGAAAGAAGTCGCCAGGAGGAAAAACAAGAAGAGGAAAAGCGGCGCCAGAAGAAAAAAGAAGAACGACAAAATGAAAAACAAGAAGAGGAAAAGCGGCTCCAAGGTTAAAAACAAGAAGAGGAAACGTGACGGTTGGCTGAAAAGAAAAAACGAGAAGAGGCACTCCAGACAATTCTCCAACAAAGAGAGCGAGAACATGAAAAACAAAAAAACAAAAATGAGAAAAATGAATACAAGAACGAGAAGAAGCACTCCAGAAACTTCTCGAACAACAAAAGAACGAATTAGAATGAATAAAAAAACAAAGGAAAACATACTTCCCGAAGGTTTTAGAACATCGAGACAAGTTCTTCCAACATGTATCACAGAAAACCGAAGTACAAATGTAGGAACTGAAAGAAGAACCGAAAGAAGACGTCAAGAAATTCGACGATGAGCTCAATAAGAAAGTAGATACAGTGCGAGAGGAGGTGAAGGGACTCGAAAACCAGATAGCTCTCCTCAAGAACCATGATCGTCGAGACATGGTTCCACATCAGGGATTTCCGTAAAACCACTGACTCTTGGTCTATGTATCGCTGGCAATTTGAAGCTACGGCAGTGGCTAATGGATGGGGCGAAGAAGAAGAAGCCACGGCACTCATAGTAGCTTTGAGAAGGCCTGCGTTGCAGATGATAGCCGTCAAACAACAAACTAAATATGAAGACCAGATTACTGCATTAGAGTTACGATATGGCGATCAACATCGAGAACAGCTGTATCGGGCTCAAATGAAAACGCGCACTCAAAAATTGGGTGGGAGTCTGCAAGAATTTGAAGCAATTCAGCTGGCTTACCAAGAAGAATCGGGAGATTTCAAGGAACAGCTAGCGGTGCCGTTATTAATAGATGGACTGAGAGACAACAAAATCCAAAGTACTCTGCAACTAACACACCTCAAGAGGAGTAGCGATGCCTTGGTAGGTTCTCTAGAAGTGGAGGCGACCCTCAACCCTTTGATTCCGAGAGTACAAGCGGTATCAATAGAAGAACCCAAACAACGATTAAGCGCACTTACTAGTTCAATCGAGAAGGTTCTGGATGAGATAAAATATTTGGTAAGCAGAATAAGCACTCAGAAGAACAGGGCATGCTATCGATGTGGAAAATTGGGACATCGCGAATGCTAGTTGAAGTAGTTTAAAGAGATCCATGTGTTTAATCAGTCAGTGTAGTAGTTGCATGTTTATAGCGGAGTATCAAATCGTATCAGAATCTATGTCACACTTCGATCAAGCAATTGTTTAAGAGTTGCAAAATTTCCAGTCCAAGAAAATAAACTTTCAAACCTTGTACGTAACCATTTACGTGTCATATGATTACTCTAAGCAGTTTCTGAAGGGTTTCACGTCGTTCTCTACTCTATCTCACCTCTCCCGTAGCCGTCTTCCTGATATAACTCACAAATTGTTGAATAAGTGAACAATCAATCGAGTACGTGGCATTTCGCAGCGCTGATGAACTCACCTGTTGTTGGAAATGAAAGAAAATGGTTTCCAGCTCCTGTTACTCACAAAGCAACAGATACCATCACATCTCGCTGGAGCGCCGAACCAGCTCTCTCTGTCTCTCTTCCGCTCGTTACGTAGTCGAAATAATTATTGTGTGAGTTTGATTAGACAAACACTCTACCGCCGATGAGAATTCCAGTGTATACGGGATTGCGAAGTCGGTGAAATTCACGGAAACGACGGGAAATAAAATGTCGGAAGGAAACAGGAAGACCCTAACGTGGAATTCTTGTTTGCTTATTATAATAACGAGGCGAGCTACTTCATTGAGGTTGTTTTGTTGTTCTGGTGAGTTTATTTTGAATGCATGGCAGAAGAAGGGATCGGATGGTTGGAGCTGGAACCAATTTCAACGTTATGAAGGTGATTGTCAACTTCTGGACACTTTTTTTGCAGCTGTTTCAAGTGAGCAATCGTGGATCTGACAAACTTTTTTTATTTTTTTTCTAGCAATTCTACATACATATTTTTCTCCGCCCTATTGTTCTAAATTAGTATTGCGTATGTTCTACTTTCAATTTCGCCAAAGTGAAGTAGCAAAAGTTAGTTACATTTACCGATCATAACAGGGGTTCCCAACCAGTGGTACCCGTACCACTGATGGTACGAGGGAACGTTTGAGGTGGTACGCGTGAGTGATGTGAGCAACATTCATCAATAGTGTAGTGTAGCTTGTAGTGAATCTTGGCCAGACCTGTCCCCTGATTTGCATAATATATCACAGCTCTACCTCAGGGATACTCATTTGTAAACAACTATGCGTCACCGCTTCCCGAAACGACCAGAAAGAGAGATTCATCTGTGTTCCAGAAGATGCGTCGAACGCTCTCGAGTGCTACTGGATATATAAGAGTAGCTACCACGAGAGGTGAGGATGATTCCGAACAGGATATTTGCAGTCAGTTTTAGCAGGAAAAGTAAATGTTCAGATGAATTAGTTTGTGATTGTGCAATGTTTATATGTTGTTGTGATGGTTCGTTGTGGATGTTGTAATAATTAGTTGTGATTTCAGATAAGAAACCTGAACTATGAAACGATTTCTGACGTCCTCTTCTACTTCAAAGGATTGCGTGCTAAAAAACCTAAATCACCGGCCAATCATGAAGAAAGCTACTTCCAGTACGGTTTTATAGTGAAGCCATGGACTAAAACCAGTGACATTTCTATTCCTCAATGTGTTGTATGTCTTGAAACACTTTCGAATCAAAGCATAAAGTCTTCTTTACTGATGCGACACCAAAATACTAAGCACCCTGATTTGATTGGTAAGCCCATTGAATTTTTTAAAAGAAAATTTAATTTTTTTAAGAAAAAACCCATTGTTTGACGAACTTTGTCAATACTGATAATAACTTGACAAAGACGTCATACCTTGCTAGTTCAAGGATTGCAAAAGATGGAAAGCCTCACACAATCGGTGAGACGCTTTTACTGCCGGTCACTGTGGATAAGATCCAAGCCGTGTTAGGAGAAAAGGCAGCCAAAGAAATTGAAAAAATACCACTGATATCATTGTTTACTTGGAAGCCCTTCAAAAAAGCTTTAAGTAGTATTCCTCTGAAAATTATTCAAAAGTGGAACCAAAAGAAAGTTTTGTCGATCTTACAGAAGATACTTCCATGAAAAATTATTTCACAGAGAAATCTTTAATTAACTTCTGGATCGGATGTGAAACCATCAAGTTCTGCAATTTTTGATGCCATTTGTTTCGAGTACATAAAAAATTAACAAAGAAGCAGAATAAGTGTTGAAGAGGACGTAAGAGTGAAGATAAGTTCCATTACTCCTAATATTGATATTTTAATCACAGGCAAACAAGTTTCGCACTATATATTTTGTATGATGACCAATTTTTTGCTGAGTTTGTACTAATTTTGTATTTGTATATTTTGAGACCTATGAGTAATGAATAAAACTGTAAATTTATACAATTTTGATGTTTTTATTTCTCGTTTATTCTATGCATGTTATAAATAAACAAATATCTAACCATTAAAGTTTTCTGAAGAATTTATTTCAATAAGCCTTTGAACACTTTTAGAAGAGTGAATATTACATGTTTATTAAAATATTTAGGTCTGGTGGTACCCCAAAATTTCTCAAAAAGTGGTACGCAGGTGCAAAAAGGTTGAGAAGAGTATTCAATGATGAATTGTCAAAGTTTAACAAGAAAATTGTATAAATTTTCCATTATTTACAATTTTATGGTATATAATCACATTAACCACATGAGTACTGTACAAAATAGGTCCTACCACTGATCCTTGGAGGACGCCAATTCTGTTTAAAAGTCATCATGTAAATAAAATTGGTTTTCCGTCGACCGTTTATTTATTTTAAAGTCGTTGATTAATGACCACTGTTAATGAATGATTTTCTATTAATCAACGATTCACTTATATGCAACCCAACCTACATATTACATTTGTATAGTGACCTGTGGCGTATGCAACCAAACATATTTATACTTATCCGCTAAAACATTTATTTTGAAATCAAGTAGCTGTGTTAGTTCTCTGTCATTATTTATTTCATTGTAATTCCTTACAATTCTAAGTTTATTTTGAAATCAAAAGAGGATAGTGACGAAGTTCTGTAAAAAAAAAATTCAGAAAACATCAAATATATCAGTACAGTTGTCAGTAGAATTAATAGCTGGATAGTCACGCAGCCGGCTGGTGAAATGCTGGTTTGAGTCCTGAGGTGATAGCAAGGTCGAGGGTTCAATCCCCAAGTGGTACCATTTTTTTATCTATTTTTTGTTAATCGCCCTTATCAATACACTTGTTCGTATTGTTCTCAACATTTATTTTCACTTTTCGGGAATGAACTCACAGGTAGACAGGAAGCAGCCATGTGGACTACCTAGGCCCTCAATAATTGCTTCCTTCCAATCCTTTTCCAAAAAAAATTATCAACTTTCGTCAATCGAACTTGTAAAAATCATTTCCGCTTTCTGTTTTTATTAGTATTCCATGGAACAAATAGTTCACTGTACTCTATTTTCTTCACTAGTTACTTAGTAGCGTTTGCTATCACCAAGTAATTTTAATTCAAATTTAAATTAATTACAGTTGCAAATTATATCTTATATCTATCCATTCGTTCTATTATCATGTCTTTCCGTCGAGTTTCTCAATTGAATCATTCGATTCAGGTCTTTCATTAGCGACTTAATACACGAATATGTTCGTCAGTCAAGTTCTTCAAGCCTCTATTATTATTTGGATATTTATTCTGAGGGTGAATCACAAAGGATTCAATGGTTCGTTTTAAAACGGATTTTAATTTACGCGTTTTCGATGATATTCGAGGCAACTCAAGTTTCACGAAGAGCAGAGAATAATTAAGTGTTCCTTCGTATTGGACGTCGATTTATGGTAAAGGAAATGTTTCAAAGACATTTACGTTATAAAATATGAATTAAATTATATTGTTTCGAAATATACGGCCTATTTATAATTCAAGAAATATCGTTTCATCTGCACAAGTGTTCAAAATTGATTGAGCAACATCATGTGAGGGTGTCCAATTTGAATTTCAAAAGTGAATGTCATTTCCAGTAAAGCAGAAGTAGTGAGAACTATTTTGGTCCATTGAAATGAAATTGTTCAGTTGGTATAAAAATGTTCTGGTGAACCCAATGCCTGAATTCAATAATAACGAAAGTACTAGCCGGGTTTCCCTATGAATATATCACCCTAAATAGTCAGCTTCTCTTAGTTTCATTGAACCATATTTTTTCTTATTAGGGGGATGTGACTTGCTTTGGTTCATTCTGCATACTACAAAAATGCTCTCAAAGTAATCCATGTTTTTTTTTAATTTCAGGTAAACAGAATTCCATTCCGTTCGAGAAAATGTACCTAGCTGCGTGAGTACGGATATTATATATAATTTCACAAAATGAACTGTATTCAAGCGTTGTACAAATATTAATTCTACAATTGTCCAACAAGAGTGCCAAAAAACGTATTATTACAAACTCTCGGTGAGTTCTCCAAATCAATAACACCCAGTAACTTTTATGACAAGACAATTATAATTCAAATATCATTCTTATCTGAATGAGTGAAATTCATAAGTGGAGAGCTACTTAACTTCTTGCACTGTATACAGGGTGTCAATTTGAATCAATAAAAAATCAGGGTATCATTGGAAAAAGAATTGAACCCCAATCAAAATAATGTGCCACTGACCCCCCTTCTCATTTAAGATTATATCTACCCCTCCCAGGGTGTTGAACCACGAAGGCTACAGATTTTCCTTGAAAGTGTTCCTCTGGAAAATAAAATTGACCAGTTTTTTCCATTCCTTATATTATTTACTGGAAGGAAGATATGAAGGGAGGAAGTTTTCAAATTGACAGCCTCTATATGAGGAACTCATTTCAATTCTATTATTTTGATGCGAAAGTTGTATTCAAACTATTTTGGCCCTGAAAAGAAGATATATTTTCCTATCAAAGGAGTGTAATCGCAGTATGAATTGAACTGATTGAAACTTCGTATCGATTCTAAAAAATTTAGCGAAAATTTTACACTGAAAACCGACAAGCCTGTGCGGCCTTCAGTGGAAATTACTCTTCCAATTTATAGGAATCAAGCTCTATTTCCATTAAACTCATTTGGCGAACGAAGCAACATCGGATTCGCGTGATGTTTTCGTCCTTTTGAATGCGAAAAAACATCTGAGCATTACTGATATCGTCGATCAGGGACCAATAAACGATCCGGAATAAATCAAAGCGGTACATTTGTTTTTATACCGGCGTTAAAAAGTTTGTCGGTAATAGGAGATAGGAGCTGGGTCGGTCTGGCATCCGCTATTAAAAAACTTTCTCAGATATATACGCCATTCGGGCTCAGACCGTGCAAAACTCGGATTTATAGAGAGTGTGGGTTATTGATTCCCGATCAGTGGGACGCTTTTGAACTAGTTTCCGCAATCTCAAGGATATCTTGCAGAAATGTTTTTTCTTCTTTTCGCCATAAATAAAAGAGGAAGCGTTGCGTCAGATTGGAAATTTATTGGAATGAGCAGGTGATTTTTTTTCTTGTTTGTGTCTGCGATTTTATATTTGTATCTCGGCGATTTATATGCGGGACGATCGCTTTCTAGAGGTGTTTTCGCTCGAAGGGAGTGAGGAAATGGAGGAGTTTGATTTCTTGGATCGAATTGGATTGCTCCGAATGGAAATGGTGGCGTGGGTTTGCGTGTGACTGTCAGTCAAACGTTCGCGTATCGGCAAAGATATTGGCAGGAAACGTATTTGTTTTTTTTGAGGCAGTGGTAGTAACTCTTTTAGAATAATGTGGACCTGGGCGATTTTCAATATCCCTTATGAAAATTTCATTATTTGCAGATTTTCTGAATGAGGTTTTTTCTAAATCTACAGGGTGTTTCTCAATTGAAATGAAGCTCGATAATCCTTGGATGATTTCGAAAAAAATCCTTGTATGAACACAGGTACACAACAGCTTTATTTCTGAGATTCAGAGTGTTGAAATTCAGCCAAAATAATTTTATTTTTCAAATAGAAAACCACCCGTTAAACGGAAATAAAGTCAATAGACCCTGTTTATAAAAAGATAGAAAACAATTAAAAAAATAATATATTTTTGACAAAAAGACATTAACGTATCAATATTTTACTTGAAAACATTGCTGGGCATGTTGAAAGGAACGCCACTGATGCAAATAAAAAAAAACTGTAAAAATAATATTTTCAATGCGTACTTTCCATTTACCGTAATTGGAAGGACCAAGCGGTTCCAGAAATATGGGGAAAAATCTATTTTTTTATTGAATTTCAACAATGAACAGGTTGCGGGTCTATATTCATCCGAAGATTTTTTCTTGAAATCATCCAGGATTTATGAAACACCCTGTAAATAAATGTCCAGACAATTAACTATATTATGATTCGATTTTTCTGGTTGTATATCTGCATCTCCTAGTACATTTTTGTAAGGATGTATTTTGATTACTATAAAAGTATTATGACATATTTTCTTGTTCATTTCAAACTGCCACAAACTGTAACTCGAAGAAATATGAATTGGGGATTTAGCATTTTTTAGCGATTAAAAGAAGATCAAAGTCGACTAATGCAATATTTGATATTTATGACAAATAAAATTCTTTTTTCATGTGCATTTCTCAAGGGGGACTATTCTTGAGTTCATGCGGAAACATTTTCAAACGCGACAGCCATACAGACATCACTCATTGAAGAGAGATAACAACATCGAATTCATTTACGTTGAATCTCCAGAATAGACCCCTAAAGCTGAATTAATTTTTGCGTCCTAGTGCGAATTTCAAGTGGTTCTGATAATTAAGTATTTATCGTCATTTTTAAGGGGTTTACCAATTAGGACTTATATCAATTTCATCATTCTTAATCGATTGGCGTTCACTGAATTGTTCTATCATGAATCTTTCTCGAGTTGAAACGTTAATCAGAAGTTGAGAGGGATCAATTCCATCGATATATTTATTTTTTTTGGACGTGTTCATGACCATTTGAAATTAATTTCGAATAAATAAAATATTTCATAGGTTTTTTACAGAACCTCTGCAATTTCAATTTTGCGTATATAGTGCAAATTCAAGTAAATCTGAGGATTTTGAAATTTTTAGTGTAGGTGTACTAATTTCCTCACTCCAAATCGATTGGCGTTCGCAGAATTGCTCTATCTTCAACCGTTTGCGAGTTGAAAAGTTCATCTGGAGTTGAAAACAGAACTTTTGACGTTTTATTCCGTTTTTATGCTGAACCTTGTATCTGAGCATATACATATCACATATGTTCTAAATCAGCATGAAATTTTGCGTATATAGTGCAAATTTCAAGTGATTCTGAGGATTTTGAATTTTTCGTAATTTTTAAGGGTCTACCCCTTGGGATTTTTGACTTTTTTCGAGTAATTTTTGTGTTTTTGCCGTTCGCCTTGAAATTTATTGTGTATACTAATTTCATCACTCCGAATCGATTGGCGTTCGCAGAATTGCTGTATCTTCAACCGTTTGCGAGTTGAAAAGTTCATCTGGAGTTGAGAGAAGAATTTTTGACGTTTCATTCCGTTTTTATGCTTAACCCTGTATTTGAGCATATACATATCACATATTTTCGAAATCAACATGAAATTTTGCGTATATAGTTCAAATTTCAAGTAAATCTAATGATTTTTAATTTTTCTTGATATTTAGGGGTCTACCACTTGGGATTTTTGACTTTTTTCGAGTAATTTTTGTGCTTTGCCATTCGCCTTGATGGTGTATACTAATTTCATCACTCCGAATCGATTGGCGTTCGCAGAATTGCTCTATCTTCAACCGTTCGCGAGTTGAAAAATTCATCTCAGGAGTTGAGAGAAGATTTCATCAAGTTTACTTTCTTTTTTATGTTAAACCTTGCATCTGACAATATACAAATCATATATTTAATCAGCATGAAATTTTGCATATATAGTGCGAATATTCCAAGTAGGTCTGGTAGTTTTATATTTATCGTGATTTTTAGGGGTCTATCCCTTAGGACTTTTATCGAGTAATTTTTTTTTCCGTCTATTTGAAATTTATTTGCTCTATCTTGAACCGTTCTCAAGTTGAAGAGTTTACCAGAAGTTGAGAGCGATCAGTCCCTCCAAAAATTTAATTTTAATTTTTTTCTACTACTATTAATGAAAATTGATCTCTTCTGAATGTACTCACCAAATTTAGAACCTTTTCCGAGTCGAATGAATATTTCATTGTCTCTTTACAGAACCTCCGCAATTTCGAATTGAAAATTTTCTAAATTCGATCGTGCGTTGGAATTTTTTATGTTTTTTTTTCTTATGTTAAACTATCTATGCAAATCGTAGTCTCTCGAAATCAACATGAAGTTTTGCGTATATAGTGCAAACTTCAAGTAGGTCTGATGATTTTGCATTTTTCGTGATTTTTAGGGGTCTATCCCTTAGGAATTTTTCGAGCAATATTTTTTCAATACGAAAATACTAATTTCATCGTTCTATTTTTAACCGTTCCTCAATTAAAAAGTTCATAAGACATTGATAGAAAATTATTTTTTAAAAATATTTAATTCGTTCAAATGTTAACGGCGGACAGACTCTTTCAACAATTTCCTCGCTACCCAAAGAGGTTCACAAGACTCTAAATCAACAAATAGAACCAATTCGCCAAAAAATCGACATTTTCTTGTTCTAACAACACCAAACAACCTGCTAAAAGGAAATCGAGTAGAAAGGTCTCAATAATTGACGGGCGAGAAATATATAGACGCAATATTTTACAGCCCGTTAAGATTTACATCAAAACAGCTTTATATATTGTTCCCATTCAAAATTTAACGTATAAAGCACGAAGTCGTTGCTACAAGTTTTTTGATAAACATCAACTGAGATTGTAGACGGTAAAAAGCTTTTCGAGATTTATGGACGCGCTTGATGTAGCTAAGGGAAGCAAATTGTTGAGCTGATTCTGGATATAAGTTTCAGCAGATTTATTTCATTAATAATATCGTATTGTACAATTGAGCAGTAGTGACTTTCGTACACAAGGTGGATCGAAAACGTACCGCGCGCTAGGCAAAATCAAAAAACACGATGATTTTTTGTAAAACCTCCTTCTTTGTAAGTAGAATGCACTGATTTTTTTCTTCATGCGTTGTAATTCTGTCCCGAATGGAGAAAAATCAAAGAAACTGTCTCTGTTCAACAGGAAAGGACATTATAACTACCTAACTGATGATGTTTCAAATATGGATTCCTGCATCTTGGTTGCCATAAAAAAATTAAGACCGATGTCAAACAATCGCAATTAACCATCTTAACCTTGATTAGTCATGATCTTACGAAAAGTTTTCACACATTTTTTTATTTAGATCAATGAGTTCGTTCCATAACGTAGCCTCGCACTATACAGTGTCACACAGAGTTCGCAAAATATGGATTGTGTTTGAAAAATGAGTGAAAAACAGCCTCTTTTTTGAAGGTAAGTTTTTTTTTCTGGTAACAGACCAATGTAGGTATTTTCTGTGCAAGATATGACATGAATTCTCGTTTTCATCAAAATTATAAAATGTTATTGAAGTTTCGTTCGAAAAATTAAAGAACTTGCAAAACCGTCGAAGTAACTGTAGCAACGTTCTTTGGCATTTTTCATAATTTACAAAAAAAACTGATTTTTTGAAGATTTTAGAAAATAATGTCAAATTTAACAGGTTTAGAGTAGCACATGACAAAAGGAAAGATGCTGTTTTTTACTAATTTTTCAAGCACAAACTAACTGCGAAGTCAAATTTTCATCAAGTCTAATAATAAAAAAAAACTTCCATACACTGACACTGTATATATCATGAGCCTCAGAGCGGCATCTTTCTCATTGGGCCAATAACCACAGACTCCCCAATTGATATCAATATTCCCTGCTGAACCCTGATGGCCGTCAATAGCTCCTCGTCAATAAATTAGAGCCAATCACTTTTCATTCATCTAATTGAACAGGTACATGGGGAGGAATAATGTCATCCCACTCCAACAGATGATGCATTTGATCAATTGTGGCAATGCGGTCTGAATTTGTGGGGGCTGTTGAATTCTGAGAATTTGCCTACGAGACACAAATGGATCGCTCGGATTTCGAGGAGAGATGAATTTTATTGCCAAAGCACAATATCAGACGTAATATCCAAAAACATCTAGGACCAATACACCAAAATCTTTTTTTTTTCATACTTCATTGTAAATAGAGGCACACTCTCCGAAATCGCACGCAAAGTGTTGAAATAAAGCATAGAGTAGAAAATATTCAAACACACTTCGTATCAACACCGATGTCCGAAGGAATTGGAATACCTCAGGGCTCTGTTTTGGGGCCGGTGTTGTTTGTAATTTATATTAATGAGTCGCCTATTATTTCACCAGGATCCTTCCCTTGTTTAAATGCTGACGACACAACCCTTTTGTTCCGATAAAAGAATGAGATGGTTCTTATCTTGATTTTTCAGTTGAGTGTCTTGTCAGTACCTATGGTCATCGTACATTTTCTGGTTTTTACGGGATTTGAAAGTGCGGAGGGGATGAACGAAAGTGGCAAAGTAAAACTTGGTTTGAAGTCAAAGTACCTAGCTTATTTCTATTCTATTTTTTGAACTGCTGTACGAACCGTACAACCGATGAGTCACTGTTTACAGTTTAGGTACCAGACTACACATTCAATAACCTTCTAGAAAGTTCTGAATTATTACGCGGTTTCATAGAATTTTTCAGCATGCAGCTTCCAGAAACTTCGACATTATCGTAGAATTGCATTACGGAGTGTTCTTTGAATAAGGGTTATTTAATACCTTGGGGATCAAAATTTTAGCAGCCTGTCGATCATCAATGAATGCGTATTTTTTTCAAATATAAAGTGTTTGGTACAGCCTCATTTGAAAGTTTTCCCACGCCAATTTTCTCGAAAACGAGAACTGTACCAAATATTATGATTGGGACGCAAATTTGTAATGAATCTGTACAAAATTATCTGCTAGTTTTTTTATTGCACCTCAAATGCTGGTGTAGTTCTTAGTTCATACCATTCCGAAACTCTGAATCGTCTTTATGTACAAAGTAGTCTGTCCCCGGAAGAAAACACACCCTGCGTAATGTTCAGTGGAGGTGAGGCATTTTCATTTGCTTAATGCGGTAGCTAGAGTTATTAGTGTATCTTGCAAGGTAATTTTGCATCGATAGAGTTAATATCGGTATTGATTTACGTCCAGAAACAACCATCTCAAAATGGACACCAATTCGCAGTTTTATTCATCAACGTAAAAGATCAGGCTAAATAAAATTCCAGCGAGCTGAAATTTTCCTATATACGAGATTCCATCAGTATCGATGCAGTTCATGGGAATATATGGAAATAGGTAGATATAATTGCATCGTCAGATGTAGGCTAGATTAATTTTTTTTTTCACAAAATCGTTCAGTTTGTGAATACATATGCTTTAGTTTTTTCCATAAACGGGAGAATTTATGAGTTGATCGACACAGTTGTTTGTGTTGAAAAATACAAAATACAAGAGTCTTACGAACCATAACAGGAGTCAGTTTCCAGGAAGCCAATGAATTTGTAGAACATCCTAGAGCCCAAATAATATATATTAATCTTTTTAGCATCATCACCTCTCAAGTATGAAGTACAGAGTATAAATAAGATATAGAATACACATAAATTACAACACACGGACATATTCTTATTAAACGAACCACAAATAAAATCGAAATACTACAAGTAGAGATATTACCATAATGGATTATAAACGTTTTATATATTTTACACACTGGCTTTTGAATTTACCCAATAATGGACAGTCTTTTAATTCTCTTGGTAATGAGTTGTAAAGCTGAAAACCTTTAACGAACACTGTGTTTGTAGCAGCATTAGCAGAACCTTCTCGAAGTTGATGACCAACATCGAGGAGGTTCGAAAAACAATCAAGAGGCCACCTAGAAACAAGGCACCTGGCATGGACAAGGTTGGTACCGTCCTGCTCAGGGACTTCCCAAGGAAGTCTCTTATCCAACTGGTTCATCCATATCTTCAAGCCGGGAAAGCCTGCTACAGTATCGCCCAATTTCGCTGCTCAGTATGGTAGCCAAGTTGGTGCAAAAAATCCTTTCACAAAGATATTAGAGAACTCAAAAAGGAGCAAAACTCATACCAGAGGGATCATTCAACGTCGGTTGTTTCAGGTTGTCAGGATTGCCTATGTTATGAGGAAGGGTTTTCTTTAACAACTATGATCCTGCTGGGTATTGAATACTTATTTGACACTGTCTAGATGAATGAGAATGATAAGAGCAGGCATGCCTTCATTCTTGGTAAAAATACTTGACTCGTACAGGTTATCTTTTTCTTGTATAACTTTTATCGCCTATGTATAATAGAAAACAAGTACATCCTTTGCCAAAACCTCACCCAATATAGAATTATTTCTATCACACATATGTGCAAAAATCCTGTAGGACCCTAATTTGAAGGAACAGCTCTGTAGATGCTTTCCAACACAAAAAGGAAGACTTCACTCAATTTAGAAAAAGAACCAACTGCAGATCGCTTTCATTATTATTATTTCTCAGAGAGAAACCTTTTTGTACTCGGATTTTCTGAAACCGTCCCATGAAAAGTACAGAACTTGTTTCATAAATGTTTCAAAACTAGCATTCAATATTTCGTTGCAAGACCATGGAAATTCTCAAGTGCCCGATCTTTACGAAACTCCAGGAAATGAAACCAATAATATTTCAAGTGAGGAAAATACGTCTTTCGTTGTGATAAACGCCTCCACATTTTCCGGCGATTTGACTCTTCTCGGCCGTTGGCAATGTAAATATTATGGCATTCTTCATTTTTAGCGTCGAGTGTGAAATACTGCCCATATCATACGCTACGTTTACATCTTTCAAGAATGTTCGCAGTTTCGTTAGGTGAAAATTCGCCAGAAAATCTAGTTTCAAGAATATACAGAAGTGAACAGAACTCTACTATCAATAATTTATCTTGATTATTGTAATAGGAGTTTTCATTCTGAGTGTTGTAATGAGGATAATACTAAATCCTTGTTGTAGTTGATACTTTACTTACTCGAAAACACAGTAACCGATATCTTTTACGTCTCCCAATGTGCATCAAATCCAGTCATCTTTGCTGCAAAAATACTTTCATACCGAATATTCTGTAAATATACTTCTGCCTGAACTTTCTACCAACGAAATCTTCGAATATTTCGTTATAAGTATTCCGTTGTACATTTTCATCTTTTATTCCCACTCGCGATATATTTTCCGCTTCCCTTTCAGTGTCGCATTCTTGTGTATCATTATCTGAGATGATTCGCCCTCCCCAATTCCAAATTCCATCAAAACTCGGTAAACACGCAAACTCCCCTCGCAAATTTATATTGGAGGATCCGCTAAATTTTTAATTTATTTCGTTGTTTTCGACGAATTCCTGGCAGCTCGAAGTTTACCGATAAATATTTATCCCGACTAAGATCTGCGAGTTTTCCTTACAGTTCGGGAGAGGTTGGTAAATGTTAGCTTTCGCGAAGTTTTTATTGACGGATAGTCTCCTGATTTATCTTCTCAATAACAGTTGTCACTATGGAGAAACAAACCGACGTGCAAACACCTGCTGTATCTTACGAGGTGTCGCCATTCCATCCGTTGGTGAAATTTGGATGTTCGGAAGGAAACTCGAAGACTATAATATATGTTGTTACGGCTATCTTATATACATCAAAGTCGTGGCAAGACTCAATCATCATAATCCTCCGAATCACCTAATTTTATGATTACTAGTTGGCAAAACGGAATATTCACGTTCTTTTGAAATCTCGTGTAAAGATCTTTATATTCCTCACTTAAGATTCTCCTAACGTGTTCTACCACTTCTCCGCTTAGATTTGAACATTGATTGGATTTTCTCAATTTGTTTTTTATAAATGCCCAAACCAATTCAATGGAAAAAATCAGACAAAGTCTGATGGCTTCAGGAGAGAGATATAACTTCAACAAAGAAACCCCTTATTCTCTCCTCAATTTTAGGCAGATATCTGACAGAAAACAACTACTTCCCTGGCTAATACCACGACGGACGTTGAATTAAATCTGACAGATATCTGTGCAGGGTTCTCCCTAGAATCTGGGAGACAGCCACAAATGCTTTCTGTGTCAAGTAGCAGAATCCTGCTCGACATGATCAAGGACTTGACCACTTACATACCGGTTTCGAGGTGTATTGCCTCTCTTCAGTGCAAGGTAGGTGCGACAACATTTACAGTCGTCGACGTCCTTGGTCATGCCATGCAATTCACTGATACTTGAAATGATTCTCTGAAGTGGATGCGGAGTCTCAATGGGGTTGAGAACACACTTATATAGAGGTAACCTCAGAAGCGTATAACCAGAATATTTCCTGCGACTAATTATATTCAGGATAATCTGATAATTTTGTTTTGATTGATTCCATAAACTTGCTTTCGGAGAAAATATTTTGTGTTCTCATCAAATTTGTTAAATTTCTGATCTTTTCGTTTTCTTTTACGAGAATGATTGATCTACAACATCTTCAACATCTCCTTGTTTAACCATATCCCAAACTGGTGAGATGAGATATCCTTCCGAAAATTGCATTGTCACATTTGTCGTTCATTTCCTTTTTCTTTGCGTCTGAACATGAAGTTCTTCGTTTTTAAATTCCCATTGTTCATCCGGTTGTGAGTCTTGTTCCTAACGTTCTTCGAATGGTCTCCAAAATACCATGTTTTCACACTGAATACACAACCGTTAATACTGAAATTTTAATGTTGATTTTCACAATTTCAGTTTAAAAAACCGCTACATATGTTTTACCAGTACAATGGATTCTTCAAGCAGAAGTATACTGAGATACTATTGCATGAATTAATTTGGGAATGGTTTTATATCTGGTTTACGATAACAAATATTGTTTGTCAATAATTAATTACATTTATCTTGTATAACAGCAAAACAAAATTAAGTAGAGGGGAAATATTGAGTTCTGTTTGATCGTTCATTAAATTCTGAGAATTCTTCTCTTTATTATTTTCCAAACTTGCAAGCAGGTTCAATTCCAACTCGTTTCCTTCCACATGGAGTATTTCAAAATTGTGCACAATAGTATGATTTTCTGCGAGTTCCCAATTCAATACAAAAGAAGGACATTGTAATAGTAACTCAGTATACTTTTGCCTGAAGAAAGCCATCGTATGTGTAAAAGTTTAAAAACGTATATACAGTGTGTTTCTACTCAAGTTCGCAAGCATATGCACTTTTTTATTATGAATTGTACAAAAAAAAGTTACTTCTGATAAAAAAATCTGCATGATCTAAAATCTGAAACTCAACCGTCAGATATTAATTTTTTTTGGGTATACGAGGTTTCATGAAAAATATGAATTTCGTGCAAGAGTAAAGTAGGTACCTTTCACGATATTGAAAATTGTTATGAAAAAAAGTGGATTTGAACTGAAAACTACGTTTAGATATGCATGCAAAACTTTAAATGAACAATACGTTTTATTTCTTAAACTTTAATAAAAAAATAAAATAAAAAACAAGATAATTTTCACCGGACTGAAGTGGACCGGTTATAAAGAAATTGAACGAGTTAATACGTCGTAAGAAACTGCATCTCTTGCACAACTCCATTTTCTTCCAACGCCGATAAACATATACTACGGAACGCCATTATTCCCGAATAATGCAAGTCGTTCAGGAAAACTCGCTGGAACAAGAACCAAATTGTTTTGATCTCGCAGCACAGAACACACACAAGTTTATCCAGGCGGCGCGGCGTGGAGAAACTGCAAAGATTCCGTGAAAACAAAAGAGGAAACTTCATTTTAAATTCCAATCTATCCGAGAAAACTTTTGATAGCCTTTTGTCTATAAGAAATGGAGCGAAACGGAACTCTCCCGAATTCCACCCACCACGTAGCGCGAGCTATATGAATTTCCCACCCTCCATCATGCCCAATGGTTATGGAGTTTCGAAGTAGTATCGTTTTTCCCTTTTTTGTCCCGAACAACTGTTTTTCCTGCCGAATGTGTTACACAATGCAATGCATTTTATAAGAAGCGGGAAATGTTATTTAAATTTGCTATGGATGTTATTTGCGTCTGGTGAAGTTATGGGTTCGCAGTGGGAGCTGGAACGGGATTGTAATGGAAAACGAAACGATCGAGCTGTATGCGTTGTGAGGCTATAGTTGCTGGAATAATTTATTTGGACAAGCTTTCCATTCATGTAAAAGAGCTCGATTCGAAAAATGGGCTCGCAACGCTGTATTATCAGACTAGGCACGGGAAATATTTCAATTGACTTGTGAGTATGTGTGTGAAAGGAAAATATATTACATACCAATAGAGTAATAATAGTAATAATTGTTATTATGAAAGGTCTTCATTTCTCATATGTAACAAAAAAGCAGAAAAACAAAGAATATTGACTATACAGGGTGTTCCAAATTAAGTCGGCACCATTACCAGCCCCGTTAACCGAAAACAAAAAAATAGACAGTCGAGTTTTCAGAATATTTCATAAAATGATATTTTTTTCAATGGAACACCCTATATTTATTCATGCATTTCGATTCGTAATTACATTCTCAACAACAAAGCTCACATCACCTTTCATTCTAAAGTGGAAAATTAACGACTTATGTGGAAATATTTATTTCTTTCACTAGTACAAACAATTTCTTTGTTTTGGCGAATAAAACCTCATGATTGTCCAAAACCCAATTTTGGTACTTATACAAATGATAATATTTTGTTACTAATAGCAAAATAAGACAGTAAAAAGAAAAAATTGCGCTGGGATGTGAACTCGTGAAACCCGTGATCATCATGTCGCACCACTCAATTGACACCACTGAGCTATTTGGTATTAATCTACAAAACGATAATTTCCATCTTATTCCGCTAGCCGCATTTATTTTGTGATTCAAAATATGTCTACTGTAATGATAACTTTGAAGCCGTTTTTGTACAGAACAGAAAATACCGGAGGGTCATATGAATGTGGTTGGAAAAAATGTGTTTGATTCGATAAAACATAATTATTATGAGCAATCAAGTTGCCTTTAAACTTTGTTGGAATACTATTTGCCAAATATTCTCAAGTATATCATGACGATGTCATAAATTATTGTAACTGTCAACTACTGTTCGAATATTTTTCGAAATGCCGTTTTCCTATCAAGAAAAATGTGATATGTTAGAATCCTACTTGGTTTGCCAGAAAAATAGCGTAAGAACACTCCAACACTAGAGCAATTCGTTCCCCGATCATGAATTACCTAATCGGCGTTTTTTTGCTGTGCTTCATCGTCGATTCAGGAACAATGAAAAAGTTTATGAGAAGAGGAGAACTAAGGAACGTTTTGTTATATATGAAGATACAGAAATTGACGTTTTATCGTACTTTGAGGTATATCCAAATAATTCCATCAGTATTCATCTAGAGAAATTGCTATACCACTGTCTGGTATTCAACGAATTCTGAAGAAACATAAGATTTCTCCTTATAAGTTAAGACCAGTGCAAACACTAGAACCTGGTGATCCTGAGAGATGATTGGGGTTTTGTCGGTGGTTCATGAATAAATGCAGACAAGATCCAAACTTCTATAGAAATATGATATGGAGCGATGAGGCTAATTTTTCAAATCGTGGGATGTATAATAGAATGAATTTTCTGAATTGGAGTAGACATAATCCATTTCTATTCCATCCCCACAATCCGCAAAGACGATTCTGGGTCTTATGATTGCCTCGTATAGCCAGTTCATGACTTTCGGTTTCAGTACCCATGTTTTTCCAAAAGCTTTTCTGCACATCATTAATGATGATTTTCTTTTGTTGATTACATGTTGCAGATGCATGTTCCAGGTTAGTTTCTTTCTCAGAAACAGCCCTAAGTATTTGTCATCATCAGCTATTTGTAGTGTTTCGCCAAAGAATTTGGGTAGTTTCATGCCCCCAGAATTCTTTCACGTGTGAAGGGAATCAGTGTGTTTTTGCTGGGGTTTGCTCTCAGTCCGTCTCTTTTGTACCATTCCTTTACGGTCCTCAGTGCATTTTGCATTAGTTCAGAGGTTATTTGGACGTGCTACCCCTACGACGACTACTATGTCGTCCGCATAACCTTGGGTTTTCCTCACACTATACTTTCTCTCTGATCTTGATCGTCCAGATCGAAAGCTACAGTTTTGTTTTTGGAGAGAAGTTTCTTTTGCCATTAGTCAGTCCGATTGAATACTCCAGAATTTTCTCGGGCGAAACAGTGAGTTCCTCAGCATGATTCTACTGAGTATACTCGTATTAGGTCTCCATCCATCGATTGAAATTCGAAACGAACGTTATCAATCCGTCTATTAGTCTAGAGCGAATTTTCCTGCATGGATTATAATATACAACAATGTGCACTGGCAATTTGTTGCGAAAATTAACGAGGTCGTTATTGGATAACGATAATACCCAACCAACAATTATTCGTCGGTAGAATTAATAGGCAAACTCTGTACGCCAGTGATGTTCGGTAATCCACATGGAACATACCGGATCCGGGGATAATTCAGAATTAATCCCTCTATGTTGCAACGAATGAACTGGCTGCCATTCTTTTCCATCACAAAGTCACTCCGAGGTTTCTGGAATAGGATTAAATTAGGAAGTTTACAATATCATAATGCGTTAATTTCGATTATTGTAAGTGTCAGGTGAGGAACACGTAGATTTTCCTCCAGTTTTATTGTGATAACTGAATTCACTGAACACTGATCAAATTGTACTTGAAAACAAAAAATTTCTCGACGCGCGTTTCGACAACAAAATTAGCATCATCAGGAGCTACACGTTTTCTTACTCAAAATACTCACTCTATGTACAGGGTGGGCCAAACTGGGCACTTTTAAAGCAAAAGTCCTGTTTTCAAACTGGATGGATCAAAACAGATGGCTGTGTCCAAGGATCAATTATTATGAAAAATTTCTTGGTGAAAACCACATTTGGAGAAGTTGCCTGTCAAAAATTCTTTGTTTCTATTAAAGCATTTTCGAGGCACATTTTGACGTAGAATCCAATGGTGTGAGTGAATTTTTTCTTTTTCAAATCATATATATTAATGGAAAATCTTTTTTTTCAATGAGACAAGCAAGAACACTCCATTTCAAAAATGTAGTACATTTGATGTTCTGCTAGAGTCATCTGTGAAATTCAGAGCTTTGAGGATTTTTTCATGTATGCTTTGAAAAGTACACAGAATTTTTTAGAGCGGCGAGAAGAATTTATTCGGAAAAAGTTTAATGCCCAAAATTTCATGCTGATTCCGAAAATATATGATATGGATATGCTTAGTTACAAGGAGTGCTATAAAAAAGCGATAAACGTAAAATATTTTCTCGCACACTGGGATTTTTGAAACATTCTACTTTATATTTTTTGAAACATTCCTTCAAACGTATTTCAACGAGCTGATTTCGAATAACGAATTTTTGATTCATAATTCGAAATCGAAATGTGTGTGACAACTTTTTCTCAAATGTATCTCGATTTCGAATAATTTAAAAATTTCATTCAACAAAGGACTAACGAAATGAGAACCATTTTTTCATCGGAATCTCATAAATCGAAATCAGCTCGTCGAGATGTAAGTGAGAGAAGTTTGCAATTTTTTGAAAAATGAAAAATGAAATTTTTTTAAAAAGGTACAACTCAATTTGCAGAGGTTGCGTAAAAAACCTACCAAATCTTGATTTGATTCGGAATCGATCTCAAATTCAGTGAGCAGATACAAAAAAATTCTTCTTCTACGAATATGAAATTAAAAAAAATGGAAACAAGAATTTGGCAGGAGATTACAGCTCTTATATAAGTATTAACTTTTCAACTCGAGAACGGTTTGAGATAGAGCAATTCTGCGAACGCCAATCGATTCAGGATGACGAAATTAGTATACGCTCTGAGTTTAAAGTCAATCGGCAAAAAAAATATTACTCGTAAAAAGTCCAAAGGGGTATACCCCTAAAAATCATGAAAGTACAAAATCATCAGATTCGCTTGAAATTAGCACTATGTATCTAAAATTTCATGCTGATTCCGAAAATATATGATTTGAATATGCCCAGATACAAGGTGTATCATAAAAAGCGATAAAACGTGAAATATCTTTTGGAAATATCAAAATTTCGAAATATTTCATTCTTGATTTTTTGAAAAATCACAAACTTCCACTTCCATCCAACATATCTCGACGAACGAAAATTTGATTCAACGAAGATTAACGAAACGAGGAAAATTTTTACGCCGTAATCACAAAAATTGTCGTTATTTCGTTAATCCTTTGTCGTATTCAATTTTTGATACATAAATCGCAATCAGCTCTCCGAAATACGTTCCAGGGGAAATTGCAATTTTTTTTTATTTAAAATTAAAACGTCATATTTTGGTACTTATTTACTTCAAAAATGAATTATTAGATAGTTCATTAGATGCGCTTTCACAACATGTAGGTATATACAAGGTGTTCAATTTGAAAAAAAATTGTTTCATTCATTTGAAACTGGCGACATTCTGTCGTTTTTTCAAAACATTCTGTGTATTCTACATGGCTCCGAATATTGTGTATATTATGACAAATAGCTCCAGTACTTGCATGCTCAGATTGTCCCATCAATCTTTCATGATGAAATTTTGTTGAATTTTTTTCTCGTCCATGATTTTTCGATGAATTTTATTGAAATGTGAATAAACGGCAACGTTGTATCTGATCCGTGAAAATAATAAAAATATTTCTACAGCATAATTGACGCCGATTCTGAACATGAAAGAATATACAGGGTGATCCATTTGAAAGAGAGGCCAAATGTGTCCTGGATTTATTTATGGTGCACTTATTTTCAATTTTGGCTTCAAAAGAATCTTAGCGGTGCAAAAAATATTGTATTCTATTCTATCGTCTCCAGCTTTTATTGCGTTTATCGCGACTGCATCTTGCAGGATTAGCAACCCCGATTACTTTACCCTTCAGCGGATCCCTTTATTTCAAATCCGAGACTATGAGATTTCGAACACAATTTATTCGCTCGTGATTCTGTTGTACACACAAATTTTTCAGTTTTCGTTTTATGAAGTACGCTGCTATTGCGATTTCTTTTATTTGTTGTGTTGCCAGCTGGAATGCATGTTGTGTGCAAGAAGTTGGAATTGGGGCCAACGGCGGGGTCTGCAAAACGTGATGCGCCTACCACAAATGAACCGCCCTCTTAACTTCCGCCCACCCCAAGAAGTTTAGTCTGTGTTCGGGGATCGGGGCGAATCCTGGTTTTACGAGGGTAGCGCTGATAGTTTCTCGAGATGTAATCGAGTTATACTTTGGGGTGAATCGTTATTCGAATCGAGATATCTTGGCGTCGCATTTTAATAAACTGGACTTGGTTTATTTATCGGATTTTTTTCTGTTTTCACTCTGATACGCCTTATATTCTATTGAGTGTCCTTTAGGCTTGAAATCAAACTACTTGGTTTTACCTAATTCCTGGCTGGCTTCTTGGTTTTACCTAATTCCTCGCTGGCTTCTTGGTTTTAAATAATGTGGTTCGGTGTTAGTGAAGTGTTGAATCAGACACAGAGATTGAAGAAATCCTCCAAGCTCAAAAGTCCACGGCCTCCCTGTTGCCTGGGGATGTATAACCGGGGAACAGACCTCTGAAGATACTTCATTTTGCGAGTTTTTGCGTCGAGTTGTCGCAGCTCTTCTTGAGTCCGTATCATTACTCTGATGACCAGATTTGTCGGAGGTTATGCTGATACTTACCGCGGAGTTGTTATAACAGTTTACCTTTCTATTACTTATTATTAGTATTATGATTATCATTCAATACAACCCTTTGAAATCAGAGTCTCAGTAGTAAATTACCACAATTTTTCAGATAGTTCTTCCTCATCCTTGAGGCCGATAAGGCCTTGCGGTCGATAGCCTGAAACATTATAATCTTGTCATCAAAATCCGATCTGTAAGTCTCCGATGCATGGCACTATAACGAATAACTCTGCTATTCGTCTTCGATGCGCAGCACTGACTAATTCGTCAAATTAACTTTTCTTAGTTTTAATGTAGTCATTTCTCTCACTTCAATTATTTTGATCGCTCTAGACAGACACCTCCCTGTTCCAAAAATTGCAACGTGGTTTTGACGACGACTCATCAGTCTCTTGCGTAGACCATTAATTGCCGTTTCCAGCGATTTTGCTGGGGTAGGGATACCGTCTCGTTCCCTAGTACTGGATAAATTAAACAACCTCTACTCGATAAATATTAATTTTTTATCACAAACAAAATATATGTTCGCGAAAGTCATAACACAAATAATGTTTCGATGCGAGCTGTTATACAGAACGATATTTAAAAAAAATGTCAAGTGCCTTAGCATTGAGTCCGTCGAGGAAAATATACTAAAGGTCTAGACAGCCGTATCTTGGAAGAATTGTCATCGGTAAATTTTCCTGAATGTTTGAGAGTTTGACCTTCTGAACAAAAGCGTTCTTGATGGGTAGAGCTAGATTATGTTACTAGTTTTCGAAATACAGCGGGTTGAAGTTCGGAAATGGTCATATTTTGTAAGTAATATTCTCTTACGAATACATTTTACGACGGCGCCTCCGCCATATAACCCAAATGGGGACCAATTATTCTTTCATAAAATAAGCTCGTAGTTGAGTCTCGATCAGCTTTTCCTGTTTCAAATGGCCTCACAATACACCGATCATTTGACAATTTGAAAATATTATTTCCTTTTATTTATTCGATAATTATGATACATGCTATCAAGTCAGGATTGTAGTGTTATACTGTAATAAAAGAAAAAAGTTCATTTTATATCGGCTGTCTTCTATTCTACCACGGAAATGGCGCCATCTCTATATCAATGTTTAAACTCTCATTTCAATGGAATATTATCAGTTTCAAAATTAGATTATGCATTCACTAATATGAGTAATAATGATTACTCAGAAACTCTACACCATTTTAATCTGGGTGATCACTATGGCCTAGTATGAGATATCAAATAAAAACTGCATGTTCGGAGAAATGGACATTTTCTATAGAGGGATATAAATGAACAATCCGAAATTTACGAAATTATTTGTAACATGAAATCTTTTGTGGGTTGGATAACTGTGGCCATGTCATGCCACATTACCTACGCTTTTTACTGTCTGAATCTAAGTTTTGTTGAAACGAAACTTTATGCTATGGGATTTCTAATTCTTGCTAAACCTTAGACATCGTTAAATTGTTGTTGAATCAGGTCAAACCCCCTCAAAAGGATCTGAAGTTGATTTAGAGGTTCCCTAGGGTTCTGTGTTGAAACCTTTTATATTCCTACTGTTTATTAATGATTTGCCGTCATTCGTGATCACGGACTACATTGTTTTATGCATAACGGAAACAGTAGTAATTTCAGCACGCCCTGTATAATATGGAGTCGATTTCTTGGTGTTGGTCCAAAATGCAGTAAAAATATCAACTTTTCTTCAATTGAGAGAACATACTGATTTACTTACTTGAAAGACTATAATTATTTTTTATCGTGAAAACCAATATAGATTGGTACAAGACATTATCAACAAAAAAGATTTATAATTGAAGGTCCAATCTAAAATTTTTTTAATATACGAGGTGTCCTATTCAAAAAAATTAAGTTGCTAGGACTTTTTGACAGAAGCGACGTCACAATGCTGATATTTTCGATAGATTAAACAGGTAAGGCAAAATGAGATGTGAAATATTTTGAAAAATCCTGCGTTACGTTTTCCATACCTTTCTCACCTATCACCGACCGTGAGTAAGGTATATCAGCTCGAGTATCGCAGAAGGACTCATTATGTTGACTCTGTCGAAATCTATCATGGATCTGGAAATTTCTTATATCTGAAATCGAGTATTTCCTCCAACTGTTTTCACATTTTGTTGAACTGGAAGACTCTTCCCTCAATATGGGCCTCTTCCAAATATTCATTATCTCATAGAGTCTCTTTGATTGATTCCAAACTATCAATAATTTCTATTCCGGGGTATTTATTTAATTCTGAGAACAATTAATTCTGTTGCTTCTACTCGTCGCCCACACAGCCATGATGGCAGCCTTAAATACTCTTGAAGTTCCACAATGTCGACTAAATACCGGCATCTTGCTAAGCTTTATAATGTATAACTGGTTGCCTGTCTGGAGTTCCTAAGCCGTGTTTGATAGTCTTGCTCAACTCAAAACGGGTACACTAGCTGTGTATATTTGTACGATTCAACAGCCATAGGCGTGCTAAGGACGGTTCAAGGGGATCTTGAATGAATTAAATAATCCTGAGGAAATTCGCAACAAAAAGTCTATTATTCAACGAGCATATAATGATGACCATTACATACATAACCCTGAAGCTTATGTTCTTATGCGGCGGAAGGCGTTCTTGGACTTGAAGTTATGTTGGACTGGCTTTTACATTTTATTTTTCTTTATCTTTCTCTCTTGAGTTGTTTGATGCATTTTTACATCAATATATCGTCTGACATCTATTTCACGTGTTTGTAACACATCAGTGGCGTCGGATTGTTGACAAGGGGGCCTACCGGTAAATTTACGAATGGGGCCTCCCAATTCGGCTTTCACTACGAGTCGCTCAATGACTTTTTGTATGTTGTAGAGGTAAAGAGTGACTGAAGAAAAATGCCCCAAGCCATAGCCCCCTATTTTCTGACCGATATTCTTATAATATTCCCCCATTAACTACTGTTAATTGTCCATGATTTTCAAATGAATACATTATCTTTGTTTTAAAATTTTCATGATAGTTTTTTCCTGAGTTCACTGTTGTAAAAATTGATTCTCGTGCAATGTGAATAAAAATATGTTTTCTAATTTAAATTTTCAGGTACTAAATTGTAAAAGGTCAATATTCAACAAAATAATTTGTTAATTTTTCATGTTTTATTGAAATTTGTAATATACATGCATTAATGAAATACAATATGAAATAGTTCGTTTGGAGGGAGGAAATGAGTAATTTCCCTCACTCCTGATTATACTAATGTTGCCATTTTGAATCAATTAGCGTTCGCAGAATTGCCCTATCTTCAACCGTTCTCGAGTTGAAGAGTTCATTTGGAGTGGGAAGGAGTTATTTCCCTCCAAATTTGTTTCCAGTGTTTTTTTTTTATTTCAAATATATCCGCATCAACCATTTAGGTTATTAGCGAGGTTAGATACATGTATATGTTACAAAAAACATTTATACGTTTTAGAAACGTGATAAGTCTTTCAAAATTCACAGATTATGCCAATTTGATAATTCTGAATCGAGTGGCCTTCGCAGAATTGCCCTATCTTTACCGTTCTCGAGTTGAAGAGTTCATCTATGGTGGGAAGAAGTAATTTCCCTTCAATATTTTTCCAGTCCTCTTCGTACCATTTTTGACGTTGTATTCCTTTCATATGCCAAACCTTGTATCTGAGCATACAAAAATCATATATTTTCGGAATCTGCATGAAATTTTGCGTATATAGTGCGGATTGTTGTGAATCTGCCGATTTTATACTTTTCATGATTTTTTATCCTTTTGCATTCTTCCGCCTATGATTTCTGCCACATCACGGCAAACCTGTATTACTTTCAGATATTATCAAATGATTGGCAATTCATTTTCATGGTGCAATTTCATGTTCCCTCTGTAGGCGGATCTAAGAGATCTTTTCAGTTATGAAATTCGTCGGAAATTATAAGATTATCCGTAGAGAATAGACAAAAGTGTTTTACTCTATTTTTATCATTAATAATATTATCATTATACAACCTCCAGTTCAACCTCGTTAAATAATTCAAATATAGGCTCAGGGTGTTTATGGCTACATTTCGTTGTTGAGTTCTGCCGTTCTGCGCGTAAAATTTTCACAGATCCGAAATCGTGATATGATCACACTTATCCGTATGCATAAATAAATCCTCCGAATTCGCCTCTGATCTCACGAACCGGATTTCTGTGCGGTGGCGGAGCAGTTACATTGGCTTATGAATTACGAGCAGATATTCCTCATGTATCCATTTCCATTTACAATGTAAATACGTGTTTCGTCCGATCAGTTGCATATGCATTACAAATCGGTATTTTGTTTTACATTTTGGTAGCGGATACGGCATCTTGGGTACACTAGATCCCGTTACAAACGTCTTGGGAATGAAAAATACGCGACCGGATTCAGGAGTATGACCGCAATCGACCATAACACTTCAAAGACTTTTATTATACGAACCTTTTCAAGATTTTAATTTTTTAGGTGATTTATTTCTGAAACCTGTCCACCAACTGTCATGGTCACCTATCCTATTTATAACAAAAATGAAATGATAAACCGATTCCATAATATAATCTATCAGAACGGCAAAATGTAGAACCGAAACAGTCTGTGAATCAAAAGAACCGGAACCAACAAAGTTCAATAACAATATTCTGGAAAACCGAATTAGATAGGAAATAACTTTGAAGAAATGGAAAAGAACTGAAAAATAACTTTGTAAAACCAAAACAGTACAATAAAATAGAATTGAATCAGAAATGAATTATGTCAGAATCCGAAATCATCACATCAGACTTTTGTAGAACCGAAATTCGATCAACTAAACATCACAAGAAGCTACATTTAAAAACATAAAATGGAATGAACGAAATATGAAGACGAATATTCGATCAAACCAGCAAATTACAAGAACAAAATTTTGTAAGAATGATGAAGTATCGTGAAGGCTGAAACACAATGGGAGTTTTATGTTTTAAGTTTTAATTTTTATAAATTTGGATTTCCGTTTAACGCAAAACTATCATTCAACTATCATTTGAACTTATTATTATTTTGATCATGCCCCACAAAATATCTAGGTCGTAGAATTCAACCTTCATTGTTCAATTCTGATTTGCATCCACTTCAATTTCCAAAATTGATATGCAAAATTGCGAAACTTAAAACTCATCACATAAAACTTTCGTGTCTACGGCTTAAGTCTGCAAAGCACAATAAGTATTCGAAAGTTATAAGAATTAAAATCTTTGAATCACAGGACTTGAAATTGACATACTGAAAGTCATCAGAAGAATAAATAGTAAAATCAAAATGTACAGAACCGAACACTATCATAAAATGGATCGATGGTTGTTCTACTCTCTCAGAGATGGCGCAGCGTGCGTTCAATATAAATAAATTCTCATATAGCGATTACATTTCTATTTATTTTTGTTCCACCACCATATATTACCAAAATTAAATTCACCATCAGTATCGTCAAAGAAAAATAAGTCTGCCTTCAAATCTTTTATGGATTGGCACGCTACGCAGCAAACATCCTCTTTTTCCGAAAGTGTTCTTATTTTTCTGTTAATGCTGAATAATGATCAAGATCTGGAAATATCCAAATATTGAAAAATTTAAGCATTTCTTGAGAAAAAGTTGAATGGATGTTAAGTTCTTCGAGGAATGTATGAATGCCTTGGAATGAGACAATCGTGGTAGGTTTTGCCAGAAGTTCAATGATTTCCCAGCTGTCCAGGTGTTCAATGTATATTTGGCAAAACTTGGTGAGATGCCAATGGCTGCTTCTAGTCCAATGAATCTACTTGCGACACCTCTTTCAAGAAGGTCCGCCGTTTGATTGGCCTCCATACTGAAGTGGCCAGGAATCCAGACCAGAAACACACTGTTGAGTCTTCCTACCAAGGAGAGTCTTCTCTAGCAGTTTGACACCAGCTTTCAAAGCCGTTTGACTTAAAAAAAATTGAATGATCTTTGTGTGAGGTTGATTTCTTCCAGTCTCTCTACACCTAGATCGATGGCGAGAATTTCCTCCTGAAATACTGTCGCATATAATCTTATGGTTGATATTTTTGTCCTACGTATACGGCTGTATACACCTGCACCAGAACCTGAGGGTATTTATGAACCATCTGTGAACCAACAGTAATCTGCTCTAAGTAGTTCTCTCTTCGTCGTCTCTCTTCGGAATTAGAACGGTACAAGGCAGATCAAAATTAACTGTTAGAGGCATTAGGTCAGAGGTCATTCTGTGACTTTTAGTGTCAATCAGCATTCTGCTACGCTCTGAATAAGTATGTTGCTTACAATTGGCAATATGCATGATTGTGTAGGCTCTCTCTCCAAGAAGAGGTGGGAAGGAGGTAAGTCTACTAGGATTTTGATAGCTGCTGATGGTGTGGTGCTGATACAAGCCTGTCTCTGTGAACTTGAGAGCTTCACCGGGGCCATTCGCTGTGTGGTTTTCGGCCACCTCGTATAAACATCGTATGTGATCATTGGTCTAACAACCATCACATATATCCAGTTGATTTCTTTGGAACCTAGCCCCTCAAAATTTTCTACAAATCCATAAGGACATTCTGGCTCTGTGGATGAATGAGCGTTCCATGTGAGTTTTTTGTCAAGGGTGACCACTAGATATTTCACTTCTGCTGCAAATGGATTAACCTTGCCATTGTAAAAGAGTGGAGTTAGAGATCTTCTGATTTTTTTTTCTGGTAAAGGGTATTATCACAGCTTTGCTGGGGTTGACAGACATATGTTCCCTCTGGCACCAACTGTGAACGTCGTCCAACGTTCTTTGGAGGATATTAGAGGCTACCCTTGCCGACGTGGTGTGGTCCTTGCCAGAATGATAAGGTCGTATGCATAAGCCTGAAGCTTCAACCCTCTTCTCTCATGGGCATCCCCTGGAGACCCTGTACCTAATGACCTCATTTTGAAGAGATTAAGTGGCAGCCCTGTTCATGAGCATTGCGTAGATCCAGCCTGACATGGTTGGTAATTAAAGCTGATCTAATAGAGTTTGGTAGTGTGTTACCGAGTGCTCCTTCAATATAAAAAAAAATAGTCACAGCAATCTCTTTGTTATTGAGTGATTGGGTGATTTTCTCTACAAGGTCATGTTATGCTGAATCTGTCGATTTGCTGGTTCGATAGAAATACTCGTGGTTGTTCAGGGGGAGCGTGCAGAGAGCGTTTCGTCTGATATGTCCGTCCGACTTCGTCCAGGATCCTTTCAAGTCCTTTTAACAGCGAGAATGTTTGGCTGATTGGTCGTATCGTTGGGGTGTGGATCTGTTCGGCCCACTTTCGGTATGTATACCACTCTAGCCGCCAACCAACTGGGTGGTGTATAATTTCACGCCAGACTAGCTCTTTGCAGTTGGGGGGGGGAATTGAATACAGAATTCAGATTAACGAAAATATATTATTTTTCAAATACCGTATTAAATTAACTTTGATCAGTTCAAGAATCATTAGGTCATTATCGTATTATTTATTGAAGTTATCGGGTCCAGTGACTTCCCTAGTATTGTCTGCATTAGGTCTCAACATTCCATAAGTTCAATATTTGCTGGGAATAGGTATCAATTTTTTTATTGCTTTTTGTTTTTTAATTGTTTGGTGAGTAAGTAAGTTTGGAACAGATTGCAAAATCTGTACCTCACTGCTAAACATTCATAGTATGCAATAATATTTATTGCTTTGTCGTTACTACCAAAAAACAAGAAAGAAACTCATCTCAAGTGAAACCGGGTGAGAGCTGTTAAAAACATGCTCATAAAAGTTATCGTTGTTTTTTAATATAATATGAAAGTCTACATTATAAAACGATCACCATCTCTAATTTTGAATATTCATAGTGCCGGTAATGGAATGAATACAATCTGTCTGATTTGTGTTCGACCCTGACCTGAGCCAAGACCGTTTCCAGCACAAAAATTGCACATGCATGGTCTCACAATGTGTGTACTTTACAATTTTAGAGCTGTTGTGTGTCTGGTTCTTGTATATTTTATTGCATTTCCGTGACACTCAAAGCACAGGGATATAATACATGCGAGTGATGCATCTGTAGTACGACGAACTCTTGGAGCGATGGGGAGGATTCCGCGAAAGCCGCGTCTGATATCCCGGATAGCGGGAACGTTCAAGAAAATTATTGAATACTTGAATGAAATGAATAAAATCGACAAAGTCGGAGTACCGTATCTCTCCTATGGCAAACATCTGTCAGAAAACAAGTACTTCCCTGGCTAATACCACGACGGACATTGAACTACATCCACTTGGCGGAAACGTGTGGAAATAAAGGGTACTTCGACTTTGTCCATTTCATTCATTTCATTATCGCGATAATCTCCAACATATATTTTCGAACTTTGTTCGAAATAATACAATTACCTCTTCCTAGAGTCTGTGCTTCTCGAGGAGTGTGTTTCTTGATTTTCCATGCGGTCGGCGCTGCGATCAACTCAGTTGTGGGTCGTAGCTTCATCCGTGGGGAAATATTAGTTAAACAGTTGATTATTATTCAATTGATAGGGACAGGACAATTATAATGTTGTCCGTCCTACCCTGGCACCGATGATAGGCAAAACTTCGAAACATGCATGTCTGCAGATGGTCATCTCCAGACGAATGAAGGATAATCTGCTGTTCAGTTACAAAATAAGTACCTACTTGAAGTTGGATCGCCTTGGAAGAACGGGGCACACATATCTGTCCGATGTAGTTCAATGTCCGTCATGGTACTAGCCAGGGAAGTAGTTGTTTCCTGACAAATGTTTGTCTCATTTTTCCACTGGGCGGAAACATGTAGAGAAAAAAGGACCTTCGACTTTGTCGATTTTATTCTGTTACATTTGAGACTGGTAAGGATTGCAATAATAACAAAGTCAAGAAAAAACGACTAACATGTAGGCCTACCTGGTTCCTTTACTGGCTTCCCACTCAGCCGTTTCTCCTCTGGGGTTGCAACCACCGTTCTCCTGAGGGGGGTTGTGGACTGTAGTTGGTTATGGTAGTATACTAGGGAGCACTAGGGAAGTATATTCCTTGCACGGACACCGTACTTTTGCGTAATTCGAGTACTGCCGAAAAATGGCATATACGAGCGTACCGATAGTACCGGGAGTAAAATTGAGACTGCCCGTATCGCTAGGTGATTTCCTTCGCGATAGGCCATTCTGAATAGCCGAGTCTTGACTTGTATAAAAAAAAAAGTTGAACTCTACATAAATAAAGAAATAATTTGTACTAGCAACGTATTACAATGGAAAACTAAAGGGATTCCCAATGAGTTAAATAAAAATTAAATTGAATACAGGTATATGTACTTAAATTATAACTTAACAAAAAATATGATACGGGGCGTAAACATATTCGTTTCTTTATAATAAATTTGATATTTCCTTTGGTTGTTTTGTTCACTCAGAGCTGTTTTCTTCTGCAGCAATAAATAATTACCCCGAAATAAGGTCGAACACAATATTGTCAAGATTTTGAACACCAATGTGTCTTACGTTTCCGGCCATCGGTATCGTAGACACTGGCCCAACGAAAACCGAATGGCGAATGTTTCACATCACTTTGGTTAAATACCATACTGTCAGTTGCCCTTCGTTCCATTGAAGATATTATAAAAGTTCGCTGGTGAATTGTAACTCTTCCGACATTGCCAGCGCAGGAAAGCGAACTTTATAATTTGACAAGTGAATGGCGGGGAAATAAATCATGATTGCGTATTACACCACTGGTGTTCTGACAGAAGTACAAGTTGAATCATATCTTTGAGTTTTCCGCGTATCGTTCGAGAATCCTCACTATAGAATTGTGCAGATGCCACTTCCGATTAAATTCATTCCATGCCTAGCTCTGTAAGACAATTCTATAATCCCGGAAAATGAGAGTGCAGGACATTGACTTCATCTATCAAATATTCGTGCAAGATTCCTCAAGGATCAGTGCCTGGATAAGGTGAATGAAAATTCATCAATTTTTTAATATCCAAAACTCCCCATCGCTCATACGCGATTATGAAATTTATCGAAATTCGAATAATTTTGCCATTAAAAGAATCTTTGGGATTTGTTGAAGAAATGTCTCGGCTTCAATGTAAACATAACAAATGTCTTACGAAGGGCGCGGACCGAATAAAGCTGCGAAAACTGGCGAAAATAAAATCGTATAAACATCGAATAGTCAAATTTAATTTTGAAAAATTCTAGAAAAGTTTTCCGACAGTTTCGTGGAAAACAGGAAGAAAAAAATGTATCGGCCAGGAGGCTCGGGCCTCTCTTCTTTTCGAAAAAAGTTGCGAAAATTCACAGAAACAAAATTTGAAAAATCCGTTAAAATGGTGAAAAATGTCAGAACACCAGTTGATTCATTCCCTTGCATCCTCCAAAGCTTGATAGAGAATACGTAGAAATTCGAAAAAGATTTCGACGGGTTCGGACATGGAACATTACGCCAAAAAAATGCCAGTCATCAAGAAAATTAAATCAAAAAACCCGTAAAAATCGAAAAACATCGGAATGTCGAATAATTTAATTGAGATGAAAAGCCTCTCTGCCTCCCTGAAGACCGTTTGAAACGTGAAAAATCACGACGATGAAAAAAATCATCATTCCAAGAAAGTTGTGAAAACTCGCGGAATTAATGGTTGTGTATGAGAAAAAGACAACTTTTAAAAATTTAAATATGTTTTTGAAAGCTTGAGGCGTCATTAAACTTGAATTAAGCTTCGTATAAAGATTCATATGATTTTTAATTAATTGATGGATGTAGCCGTACTACGTGGTATTTTTTTATACCACTTTAACTTGTAACACTTTGTTACTGCAGTTTCGTCCTATATGGACATTCTCAAAAGGCATGCATTATTCATGCTGGATTCAAAATACGTGGAGAGCACGCATGTATTTTAATCGTCTTTTAGAAAAAATCATGTTTTACACTGCATTACACTTTTTTTCCTTGTTAACCAAATATGCATTTCTTTTTTTGGCATGATCAATCATTGATAGCCGAAACCAAAATTGAAACAGTGTTTTTTATTATGATTTTTTATTAACAGAAATATAAAAAACGAAATAACAATAAACAAGCGTAATACAGAGTCTCAAATGGAGTAATGGACAGAAAGCCACGGCATCTTGATCATCGTAGACAGACATCATTAGATGCTCTTTCTTTACAATGCATGAAGATGGCCGGTTTTCTGGCATCACTTCAGTCTAATGATGTTCGTCGTGGTCGTGTTTTTCGAAGCCGCTGTGCGACTTGTGCGCTTTCTTGATGTAAACATGCTTGTAAATGGGCACGTGAACAGGATAGGGCTTGTCCACGTAGACGGGGTAGTGCTTCTCTACCACGACCTGGTACGGCTTCTTGATGTAAACCGGAACGAGTTTGTTGACGTGAATGGGGATCTTCTTCTCGATCTCTTGCGGTACCAGCTTGTAAATCGGTATCTCCACCGGATGCGGAACGCTCACGTGCACCGCGTAAGGAGACGGTACGCCGACCTTGACGACTTGCGGTACCGGAAAGTGGACGGGATGCGGTTGAGGCACGCCTACTTTCTTGACCACCGGGATGTTGTACGGCTTGGTTTGCTCGATTACTTGGGACGGTTCGTAGTCGTACTTGTGCTCGACTGATGAGTGTCCTCCGTGGCCGAAACTGTGGGCGTCTCCGGATTCGAAGTCTTTGTCGGAGAAACTAGCGAAGGCGGGTGACAGTATCGCCAACAGTAAAGGGATGATCTGAAAAACGAAAAACAAATGTGAAATAATGTGGAAGAAAGATCAAAACGAAATCTGTTTCATCTTAATCCAGATATATATTTATACAGTGCAGTTTTACATGCGGTAGGTGTGGGCGTAGGAATCTGCAAAAATGGTGGAAAAATTAAAAATAAAGTAATAGAACGCCGATTGGAACTTCTGTTATGAATAGTTGGTATCAAACTAAGTTGAAATTAAATTGTCAGCTGCATCGTGGAGAAAGGATTATGCGTCAGCTACTCGTTTGAACCTATCACTAGAGGCAAAAGAGATAGAACGCCGGATGAAATTTTACTGGGTGATCGTTTACATTTTTAGAAGTACAAAAACAACAGTCAGCTGCATGTATAGCGGTGGAAAAACCGTCAGCTCATGCGGTAGAGGTAAACATTATTTTGTTTCTTCTTTGCAGACAAACATTTCGCGATAGATATTGAATATACAATGACATACAACAAGTCTTTACAGTTGAAACAAATCTCTCAAAAAAATTAAAAACTCAGGCTTGTCTTGATTCGAACAGGGAATTTCAAGTGAGTAAAAGAATCTACCTAGGGTCGATATGTACAAACAAAGCGGAATATAATAATTCTTTCAGTTTTTTCAGTTCATTCAACTGATTACATGACATATTCGATTCAACTACGGATAATTATCAACTGCTCTATTATTTTTATTATCCTTATCCCTAATGCTACGAGAAGTACTGCATATGTATGCAAACGCCTTCATATGTATGTAGATTCATTTCGAAACAATATCCTACAGTTACGAGAAATTTGAATATACAAGTAAGTAATGAAGATAATCGAGAAACAACAGCGCTATATGGTGAATGTAATAATTAAAATGGTAGCGATGACCGTCATGGTCCGTGAAGGGAAACGAATCTGTCGAACTTGAAAGAGTATTTTTACTTGCAGCAGAGCAAAAAGAAATGCGGGAACTAAGCGGAGCGTAGAAAGTGCAAATATTCGATTTCATTTGTTGTAATAACGTTTCAAAGACACAATGAAAGGCTGGGCAGGAGAAAGGCCTGGAGGGCTAGCAAGTACAGGGGCTCTGCCGTATTTGGGCAAAAATTGCATTACGTGATATTGTTTGTAGATTATTGATGACTTCCAAAATAGTTGCTAGTGAAAGGCATATTCGAGTTTACTTATCGTACGAGGATGTATTGATCATCATGATTATCATCTTCCCAGAGTAACCGGGGTGAACTAAGCGTTGTGGCCTTTTGCATTCTTCCGGCTAGGATTTCAGCCGCATCACGGCAAGTCGGTAACATTTTAAAATTCGAGAGCAGCGTGTCCGTCATTTTACCAAGTACCCCTATAATCAGAACTTTAAGATTTCAACAGAATGGTTTGGGTAAAACCTGCGGAGTTCAAAGAGTTTTCAGCCCTTTTTTCCCCCTCTTTTCGAAAGATGTTCGTAAGTAAATTATGATAGTCAGCACTTATCCATACTGAAAAGTACTTTGTTCGCGACAAACTGTCAGTACCATAGTATTTATTTGGAAACCATCTGCATTGAGTAGGGCATCGGGACAAACAGCCTCCGGAAAATTATTGATGGATAATAATAGAAATAGAGGTCCCACTTTAGACCCTTGGAATACACCAGATTTTGCCAAAAATTTTATCGACTCCTTTGCATGATATCTATTGAATTCAGTGTGACGGGTATGATGAGTGATATTTTCAAAAATACCACTCGAGTTAAGACATCAGTTTGGACAAAATATTGTCATGGTGAACTTCATCAACCGCCTTCGCAAGGTCAGTGTACACCACATACTCCAGGCTTTCTCTATTCAATAATTCATCGACGTTTACAAGTATGGCTAGATTTCTTGATGTTTTTTGGGGATTTGAACCTTCCACGGTCTGAAAATGAATCAAGTAAAATCAAGGAAATCTTCCACACTTGTCTGTTTTTTTTGTACCAATCTACCCTTTTTATGCTCTTCGTTTCCGACAGTACAAATAAAAAATCAATCATCATCTAAATCTAAGATCCGTATCTCCAAATTGTTGAATTTCACCTTTTTATCTCCCGATAGACCTTCTTTGAACTGTCAAATTTCACTTCAATAATGTAAAACCGCACATGTATTATCAAAAAACCTCAACTATTGCAGCTGAATGTTTAGAATTCTCAGCTGAAGTGGTAAAATACTTTTTCACGAATGATAAAGGATTCGTTTTCATTGCAATGAATTTGCGGCAAGATTATGTATGGTTATGGATTGGAAATATGAGTTATGCGGTACTTACAGTTAAATTAATCATTTTGATACTTGGAAATATCCACAAGGACACTGAAACGGAAGTGATGAGGAATCTCGGATGCCATTAGTCTTTTATAGCTGCATAAAGACGGGTATAATCAAGTGAAAGGCTGATTCAGTTCACAACTGACTGAATATGTCTCAGACGCCTCAGTTACTTGATGCATTAGAATGTGGTGGTAACAATTTCAGATGTGCTCCGATGGAATATATCGTACAGTGAGGCCCATTGTTCAAATATTAGGCTCACAAGCACTTTTTTGAAAATGTGTCCTTGTATGGCACCAAACGATCAACAACGCTGCGGTAAAATTTCGCTAACTTGTAATAGCCACAAGCTATCAACATTTTTATATATATATATATATATATATATATATATATATATATATATATATATATATATATATATATATATATATAATTTGGTCTCCAAAAAATCCAAATAAATTTTTTTGCGGTCTCAAGTAATTTCGGAACTTTTTTATTGATAACTGGCATTTCCTAGCACACATTCCTGCCACGAAAAAAACACTAAAAATTCTTCCTTCTTTGAGTTTGCATATTTGCACGGCCAACTTTTCGAGCCATTTTACGTCAATATGGATAGGAAATTATTCATTCACGTTTTTTTCCAGTTACCAACTTGAAATTGATAAAATTCACTAGCCATTTTGCCTAGATTTGTTGTTTATGTAGTCATAAAAGAAAAATGAGTTTTTTCATAAAGAGTGCTATTTTCAACCGAGAAAAAGCGTGAGTTCTAAAAATTTTTTTTTTCCAACGCTGCTGCATGACAGAGTTTTGAGGTATTAATTTGAACTAACCAAAACACATTGTGCTGTACGTCGATGCATTCGCGTTGAAAAATAGTGTGTCATACAGGGTGTATTTTTTTCGTGCCATATAAAAAAACGAAGTCGATGATGGTTTTCTTCGAAACGAAACGTTGGACTGAGATTGTGCAAACAGCATTTTGTAGAGCTGAAAAAGTAGCGACGAGAAAGTATCTTTGGTTATTTCATCCTTATTTTGAGCACACTGTATACCTTATATTAGCTGAAATGAGAATTCCATTTCAAATATATTGACGAAAAATCCTATCTTTTTTCTATCTAATAGCAACATTGATTTACGATATACATTTACCTTATAGACCTACATGATCGAAAGATTTCTCATATCACATAGAAAATAATTTACTGACATTTCAAAAATATTACAAAATGTTTTTTTTTTTTTGATTGCTAAATACATTGTTTATTCAAAAAAGGAATCATAATAATATAACGTATGAATTATATACGTACTATAACGTATATATTTTATGCAATCGAATAATAGTTGAAATAAATGAAATTCTCGTTATTTGTTCAAAATAGCCTTCATTATTGTAGTATGGTCATTGCGAGAAATGACATCCACATGCCAGCACTCGGAAATATAAATCTAACCGCCAAGAGTCAGAGTCGGCTCCACAACAGACTTTCCCAACACTATAACTGGCTCTTTACTTTCAGTGCGGGTTCTGGATGTGACGGAAGAAAAGTAGTGGGTTTGAGCCACAATAGAGAAGAAAAATCACTCTCTCAAATTCAACCCAATGTAACCTGCAAACGCTTTTTCCCATTAGAAATTTCACTGAGGAAAATAATCATTATTATTATCTTATATAAACTTCACAGT
The DNA here is from genome assembly GCA_958502065.1 of Chrysolina americana. Taxonomy (NCBI): domain Eukaryota; kingdom Metazoa; phylum Arthropoda; class Insecta; order Coleoptera; family Chrysomelidae; genus Chrysolina; species Chrysolina americana. The sequence continues at coordinate 2,799,146 of OY293413.1, read as the reverse complement.
ATAAACAAACCCTTCGTTCATCAACAAAAGGATCATCAATTACAAAAACAACAAAAAAAAGCTGTAAATAATAAAAAGACGAAACGAAAGTCTATAAATACCTTATATATCGAAGCTAAGCTTCAAGACTTGTGATGTTATATTTTTGCAACACGGACAGATCATTTCTTAGAGAGCAACAAACTCTCAAATAATTTTCAAGGTGGTTCCATATTAACAAATCAACAAAACATAATTGAATAATAATCACATATTGCCTTGTGGATTGATTTTCAAGGGCATTTGGTTCAATCGATCTTCACTTATTGATGGACAAACTTGGTGATCACAGAAGTATGCCAGTGGCAGTTCCACAAGGATCAGTATTGGGCCCTGTATACCACAACGTTAAATGCATATTACACAAATTTTTCATGATCAACAGATTTATCAGGACTACTACACTTCAGCAAATGAATTGTATACCTATTGTCTATATTTTATAACCAGTAAGTACTAAAAACTTGCAAATAATAATCTTTCCACCTTCTACTAAAAAATATCAAATCCACTTTCAGTTACCTAGTTGAGCCATTCCAAATTTTCAGGCCACACTATGATCAACAAACCAACTTCAAAATACCGTTTTATCAAATCATAAAGTAAACCGAGTAGTATATTTGCTTTTTGAAGAGAAAGTTTTCTCTTATGCCCTGATATTTTGGGGTAGTTAGGCAAGTTTATATTCACCAGTCTTTTCAGGAAAAAATTGTAAGATGCCTGGCAAGCTCGATGACATGGGATCCTTCACCAAAATATTCAAAAATCTTCGAAAACCTATACTTTTATCTTTGTGAAATTCATAAAAGTATTGGTGAATTTTGTGCTAAGAAATATAAAAAACCTTGATTTTTTTTAATTAAAATAATTTTTTTGAATTATTATGAAGTGGGAGGTCTCAGATATTTTGAGTTTGTACATATGCAAATTTAATTCCACACCAATACTCATGAAATGTGTATGTTCAAAAGACCTTTCTCATACTTCTGAAACACTACTCCTCACAATCAATCTACTCTTAACAGAGTAAGAATTAGCCCTAATTAATTGAAATAATAAAAATATGATAATTCCAAAATCCAAAAAGTTTAACTCTTGGAAAATATCACTCATCTGGTCATCTTTGACTTTAAGTCTATCCGATGATAATTTTTTCAAGTAAGTTGGTGTAGAATATATAATAGATATAGTAACCATTTATCGACATGATTAAATAAAGATTAAATAAAATTCAAAACAAAAGTAAAACTGAGTTGTGAAATGAAATGAGTATATGAATTAAGGTAAATTAATATACAACATTCAAATGAACATCAACAAAAACTTACTTCTTTGTGTATCTATTGGAAATAAACTATTCACTTTAATATTTTGTAGCAAAGGTTCCAAAACTGATCCTTGAGGTATACCGCATACTGTAACCTTCGTGTGACTATCACTGTCGATATTGTTTGCGTTCCAGAACAACTGTCTTATTTCAACTATTAAAAAAATACGCAAATCGTGTCTTGCCTAGTGCGAGACAAAATGACAAATGCTTGATTTTCTAACGAATGCTATCCGGACAATTGGCTGCATTTGAACCTTAGGAAAATATTGCTGTCCCACACGAGATACATCAACATGCGAATATTCTGTGGGCGAGAACCGGCCCATATCGTGGCCATAATTTAAAAACGGCGAATTGAAATCGCCCATTCAGTAAAGCTGTCACGATCCGCAATCGCAATGATAAACAATTCCACGTTTATTTTGTGCACATTCAATTTATTCTGCATAATTTTTGCTCTGTCGCATTCTGAATGGCTTTTGTAGGAGCCAGATATAGAAGAGCGAGCGTGACTAAACGTCACAATACAAAATTACCTCTTAATTTGGAAGGCGGAATTGTGGTACCCATGAAAATAAAATGAATTGCCGAAGAAATTGCTTTATCGAATGCTTTCCGAAAATTTCGGTAATTCCTTGCATGGAAAAGTGGATTTCGGGTCGTTTGTTATTCAGGACTGCCTTTCTAATTTTTTATTTCATATTTGGATTGAATAATGTGGAAGCAGTATTAGTAGTCCATTTAAAAGTATATAGGATGTTACACCCGGATATCTCTGAAAGTATATATTGTAATAGTAATTCACTCAACTCTAATTCATTCATTTACGGATAAAAACAACTGTTTAATTTTTATCCACAAGCTTGATTCATGTAATTCATGTCTAGCTGATACTATTGGGCATGCAACTTCGTTTGCAGAGTCGAGAGCGGTGACTTTGCATTCTCGTTTTTTCAAGTGAGTCACTTTTTCAAATAGGGGAAAAAGATATAACCATCTCACCTTCAGTGCCGCCCTTTAAATTAAAATGGGAGAGGTGTTCTAAAGGCTTTTCAATCCATTCAATATTTATTCGAAATCAAGCTCTAAAATTCTCATTTTACAAAATTTTCAAGCTCAAGTAGTTTGATTCAATGCGATCTCACTTGAATAGTCGAGTAGCATCAAATCTGGACATCTGGTGGCCAAAGGATTGAACGCCATCTACTGGACCATCACTTAGACAGCACCAGATTGAAGATCTCAGTTGGCATGCCCAGTAAATGTCAAAATATTCTCTTGATTGACGATGGCGAACTAATAACAATAATCTTCATTCACCCACATTCATTATAGATAAAAAGTGTCATCAGATTAAACGTCTAATTAAATAATGTACTCGACAAGTGACTAAAACACCAGTTTCAAGGAAAATATAATATGAAATATATACTATATGCCAGTTCGAAAATTTACCACCCTGAATAGTTCAGTAGTTTCCTCATTACTTGAGTTGAGTGAAAATTCTATTTCCTGTTGTTCAATTTGCCTTTCGGGTAATATTGAGAATTTATCGTGTCCAGCTGATAGGTGAATAGTTCGTTTCCTCTAGATTGATGATGAGTGGTTTGAACTTCAATAATTTCTTAATCGAAAAATTGAATATTAACATATTATCACAAGCAAATTTGATTTTTCCATAGTACTGGTCCAAGTACGGTACCTTGTGGTACACCACAATCTATTTTTTCTCCCACAGTATTGGTCCAAGTACGGTACCTTGTGGTACACCATAATCTATTTCTTCTATTCAGCTGAATACTACATCAACTCTAACAACACAGTTTATGTTATTTGTATACATTTTGAATAGTTGTAAGTAGTTGTCCATTATACCAATTCCTTCCAGTTTATTAGGATACAGAGATATTTTTCAGCTGATTTCATCTTCTCACAGTTGCAAACCTCACCAGAGGCTGCGACCAACACATCTGCACCGACGTGTAACTAGTTTTAATGGACTAAAAATACCCGCTTCTCCAAATATGACGCGAATTCCGATGTAATGATTGTGATTACAGTCTCCGACCTTTCTCCAAAAAGTCCAAAAGTAACTGGAATGCTTTAATTAATCGACATTGAACGTACCTCAAGAGAGAGAGAGTAATATCGAGTCGAATAACGGACTTACTTCTTTTAATACCCTGTATTTAGTACACTTTCGCTATCGAATCACTATTATCATCGTTTGAGTATTCACACGTAGAACGATATCACTCCATTTATCAACACAACAACTGTTATTCTACGAGATGGTTCATTAGAATATTTGTTACTAGGCAATTCATATCAAAAATTCCTCAATGATCTCGACAATTTGAAAAAATGTATGACTGTAGAATCACACAAAGAGAAACTTGATCGTACTGTAGTTCTGTAGGGGATTAGCAGATTACAACAATCAAAATTGTCATTATCTATTCTGATATTTCTTAGTATTTGTCATTTGAGTACTCCTTTTTGTTTGAATTTCCAATAGTCATCTTTCTAATTAAAATTAACCTCAAACTGACTTTTCTTCTTCGTGACCGCCATCTGTTTGCAAATAGTTCAAAATCATCTGTCTTTGATCACGGAATCTTACTTCCAGATCTAGTGTTTTGGCCTCAGAATCCTCAGGTTCTCTGTCTCTGAGCCTATGAAATTGCGCGTACTTACGCAATTCTCATGAAATTTGCTAGTTTGATAAATGATGATCTAAATCTAAGAATTCTTAATTTCAACACGTTGAGAACTACTAATTATCTCCATGGAATCAAATTTTGGGAAGTTTGTATCACTGAAGATGTGCACAAGCTGTGCGCAACAGTTCTTTTATGGAGCAAAGGTTCTTGACATGCTGGCAATTTGTGATGAAAAACGTTAAAACGGTGTTTCAATAGTTCCATTTCGTTCTCACGATGGAGGATGGTATAAATGAACTATTTTTCTCTCGATACTGTATGGGACGCTGACCGGCTTCGGTATTTCTTGATTTTTCACTTCACAAAACTTCTTAAAGGTAGGAAGTTTACATGTACTGGTTAGATTAGGTCTTGGGACACTTATTTTGTTTGAACTTTCAACAAATTTTTATTTTGATTTGAAACGTTGGAAAGCAATTCCAAAACAGGACTAACTGTCTTTGAACCCAGAAAGAAATAGTTATAGCTCAATTTTGAGCCGCGATGAAATGAAGATCATTCGGTCCTTCTGCGATATCAAAAATTTCGTTTGAGATGTAAACTCTGCTCACTCCGTAGTTGATCTTCTATTCCGTAGACCCTCAAGAGACCCATTTTATCTACCCCTTCTTGTTCTAGTCATTAGTCTCTTCAATAATTGACCTTGAATGATAATAATTCATAGAAGTAATTAAAGTGAAAAGTGCATCGTAAAATGGAAACGGCAGCCATAGCGTTTCATCGCATGATATATAGAATATAAAAATAATTTTGAGTGGAGTTTTAATTTAAATTTATGGGGGCTGAAATTACTTCCTAACAATCGGGTAATGAAAAAACTAGCCTTTATGGAGTTATTCTGTACGCCAGCACTTTTATAATGTTCATGAGACGAGTTTTTGTTTAGTAATATGGAAGTAGTAAAGAGGGTTTCGCACATCACTTCCTGTCCTTAAAAGCTCGGTAGTTCTCGATTTGTTAATGCGTTGTGCTGATATAATAAAATCGAATATAGGGGATGCAGTGTTGAAAATTAAGAGAAAAAAATCACTAGATAGTTTAGTAATTCTACTGATGAAATTAACTTGGTTAACGAAATGCACTATCATAGTAATAAAATAATGTGGTGAAAGGAAAAAAAAAATTTGTTCTCGGGTAGTGTAATATTTGATAATGAAAGAAACCGAATTTTCAATTTTTTTTTCTTTATGAACTGAAAATCGGCTGAAAATGGTTAAAGATCCGGCAATTTTGCCATTCGGAATGATGAAATTAGTATACTCTATGAATTTCAAGTCGATCTGCAAAAAAAATTACTCGAAAATATTCCCGAGGGGTAGACCCCTAAAATTCATGATAAATACAAAATTCCCTCTCACAAACGAATTTCTATTTTTCAGAAAATCGCGAAAGTCCTTCAAGTGAGTCTCGACACAAGCTTAATCCAATTCATACCAAAAATTAAATTTTTATGACAAATTATCAAAATTCCAGAAAATTTTTAGTCAAAAAAATGCAATTCACAAAATCAGCATTTTCTGAGGAAATAGGGTTTTAATTGAAAAATATGAGCAGATTTCGCATTCTTAAAAGATTGACAAACAATCGAAGTCAGATAATGCTATATTCGATATTTGAAAGCGAATTTTCGAAAACTTGTATTTTTATATTTTTTTTTATCGCCAGATCCCCCCGATGAGATGATACGGAATTATAAAAAAAATGGTAGGAATAAAGATGAGCAATTAAGCGAATTCATATCGATTCAGAGTGATGAAATCAGAATTTCGAGTCGATCTGAGAAAAAAAATCGAAAAGTCTCAAAAAATCTTGAAAATTACAAAATCATCAGATTCACTTGAAAATATCACTATTTACGCAAAATTTCATGCTGATTTCGAAAATATATGATTTGTTAATACTTAGATAAAAGATTCAGAATAAAAAGGCTATAAAAGGTCAAAAATTTCCTCGTATTATCAAATTTTGCTGAATTTTCAATTAGCATTTATCAAAAAATTGCAAACCTCTCAAGTAAATAATAATAATTAATAATCAATAAATTAGATAATGATGACGTTTTTGTCACATACAGATCGAAAAATCATTGTCAACTGTGATATCTAAAGAGCATTGCAAAGTAATTCTTGTAGAAAACTTTGCCAAGTATCAAACAGGTATTCAACTGTCGTGGTTGTTTTTTGTTGTAAACTTGTCAACGAGAGAACCTATTGTTATTCATTTTTCATTTTTACAAATTGAATTATTCATTGAGATAAATATTTTTATCAGAAAACAAACCGGGTTGATTTTTTTTCTATTTCTTCAGCTCAGAGGCAGGCGGTGGGGATCGAACCCACGACGCCTGGGTGGGAAGGAATCGCTCTAACACCACGACCACTTCGCTCGTCGAACCAGGTATCAAGATGTATTCTCCATTGTTCCATTTGGATTCGTGGATACCCATGAAGACGTTGTCTTACTGAGTGGAAAGGGAGGAGGTGTATTATATCTACTATCAAGGCACACCATTCTGATTGGTGCTTATATTACATCAGATGAGAGTTTCATATACCGAGTGAAATTATCACTCTAACGGAGGACCTAGTTATGAGATTTTGTTGACGCAATGGTGCATTTTAATTGGAACGGAGGGAATTAAATGGTATGAAAAAATCATCCAAACGACTAAGGTCGATTCAGATACATGCATGCTCAAAAAATAGTCTAGGGAATCTTTGATGCCTAGGGAGTTTTTGATTTTTTATCGTGAGGACTACACCAGTGTTCAATCCGCGATTTCAGTGAAAGCGTACATCCTCAGACGTTCAGCTCGTCCACCAGCAGTGAGGAAGCCCTGACGACTCTCCATCCTAGCTAGCTTAGCGCAGTCTGCCTATCGTCCAGACTGGTGTGTTTGTCGTGGTTTAAATTTAAAGTAGAAAGCATATCGAGTTACCAGCTGCGAATCGCACACACACGGAGAATTCTCCGGTTCTAAAATTAAAACACCCTTCACACGAGAGAACCGACTCTAAGTTCATTGAAAATGCCAACGCGTGCGCCTCTAAATATATCCGATTTTAGTATCATATTGAGTTTCAGACAAGCTTATTCGAGTAACGGCCATAATTTCATAACGTTTATTCGTAAGACGGCGATGGGGGTCACTCACATCTAGTGATAATTGATGTAAGGCGCTGCGTCAAACAGCGATCGAACACGAGTAAAAGTAAATGTAAAAAATTACACAGAAAACGATTAAATCTTTATCAATTCGAAAATTCGAATTGCACGACGTGTTTCGGTAAGACGGTGGTATACGAGTACTGTCGAGTACTGTAGACAATACAGAGAGTATACAGACCAACTTTCAGAGAGGTCAATTGACGATATTAAAATGAACGACCCCGCACCATGCCCAGAATAGCGTGACCCCCCTGAGGATTTTTTTTTCTACTACCTTACTAGAAAACTTCATTTCGAACCCCTAAAGAAGCGAGGAAAATGGTCTTTTCCTTCTGCCGCACAGTGGGGCAAGATACCCAAAAAGATGGCAAAAAATCAGAAAACAAAGGATTTTTTCATTCATGTATGAGGTACAATGATGCCAATTGAAAAACGAATGCATGAAAAAACGCGGAATGAGAATTGCGGTTAGGTACTATGAATTGAAAATTTTGATAATCCATAAGTTTCTTCAATGGAAATAACACAAGTTATGTACATACTTTGCTTTAGAAATCAGGATCGGTATCATCATCAATTTCTTCTTCCTTCCCTTCCATCAATTACATTTACTAGCATTTTTTCAAGTTCATTCTTTTTGATTTTGCTTTTGCTCGTAATGACTGGATGGCTATACTGATAAGTTGAAAATAGCTATATTACTTTTGGATCTATTACACTTCCTAGAATGATGTTCTCTGTATCTTTTAAAAGCTTTATTCCTTGCTTTCTGGGCTTCCTCACTCACTGTCCAATAGGTATCAGTGCTCAGGATATGATCTCAGGTTCCTGTATTGAATATTTATGCATGGTTGGTGACAAACTGTACCAAAGAATCTAAGAGGTTGAAATTGATATTTCTGTCAACCGGCTGCACCCTTACGAGCAACTCTCAGAAGTCTCTGAGAGACTTGTGCGAGCTAGGGAAGACGTAGACCTCCTCTTTTCAAACATTTGATGCCACGCACGAGACCGGTGACCGTGCTGAGGTTCGAACCCATGCACCTACAGCTGATTGAATTAAGAAGCGAGCGCTTAACCCGCTCGCCACCACGGTCCATGGGTAGGAAAAGTACCTAGCCATTTCATGAAAATAATATCGAATTCCATCAAAATCAGTTTTAATACATGCGACAGCTTTCAATACGTTATGCAACAAAGTTGATCCAAGTATGCAACATGAGTTGCCACAACTTCATCGATACTTTGCAGTAATCTTTGTACAGTATGGTTCCGTCAATTCTGTAAAGGTAAATCCACTGATCTTTCTGTTGCTTAAATATATTTAAAGTAACAATTTTTTCAAACTTTTTATCTCGCTCAACGCCTTCAATTAACATTTTATTTCAATCATGGTATCGAGACCTTTCCTTTGATACACTATGTGATGGGATTCAAATGTAAAATATTTTTCGGGCTACCTTTTGGACCGCCAATTATTATTATTATTCCCAAACACTTTATTCATCTTTTCCTACAACTTTCTCCGCCTCGGGGCGGGATACGTTGTATTTCCATTAATCATCAAAATTACTCATACGAAACTAATGTCTAATTGATTTAAAAGGCAAGAAAAGGCAAACACGGAATAGCATATTTTACAGAAGACTCTTAAGCTTTCTACTGGATTCAAAATAAAAGCGGTATCTGGTGGAGCTCAATAAAAAAGTTCCAAGATATTTACGTGAAATTCAAAAATATCAACACTCTCAACATGTAATATATAAATGCATTATTGACCAACTCTTTTTAATTATATTGTAACATTTAAATAATAAAATTATCGTCAATTACCTGAAGTTGAAGACTCCATATTTGGTTTTATAATATGTTCATAACATAATAGCCAACTAATTATTCAAAAGTTGAGTAATCAAAAAAATAAGGTTGACTGCTGACCAAAACATTGTGATACGGTGACAATCATAGTCAACTGACACGTTATTACAAAGCTCGGTGAGGAGAATAAGGGTATTATCTGATCCGTAGGACTGTTTATTATGTGTTCAATACAAAAAAAATTCTCCAAAACTAATTTCCATTTTTGATTTTTTGTCAACGTTTTGGGAATTCTGCCCCACTGTGCTTCGGGAGAAAAACTATTTTTCTTCTCAGAGAACAAAAATGTTATGTTAATACTTTCACATAAGCAAGACTTTTTGACCTAGTTTATTTGATTTTGTAAGAATAATATTTATGAAAATATAATAAAAAATACATCAAAGCGTCATTTCCTTTTTTTTATCAAGCAACAATATAATACATGAAACGTTATCAACATGATCCCTAGAAGAACTTGGCATTGCAGTGAATTCCTGACCAGTAATGATTTTATCCCTCAGCAATATTCCCACACTCACAACCTTCATTATGTTGCTCAAGTGTCACCAAGTCACCAACTGTATTGACGAGCAGCGTAGCCGAAGTTCTTCGGGAACAATGGCCGGTATAACTTTGGGGGTTTCTTAATTTTGAAAATGTTGCAATTTCAAATGGAATTATAGCCATTGTATTCTTTCCGATTTCATTGACAGATTTTTCTTTATAGTAATCAAAAAAATGTCTGGAGTGCGATGTTACCTCTATTTTCAAACCACCCTGTATATATAAAATGATGTCAGTTGATTTCGATCGAGATGTACGAAGTTCATCCAGGCTGAATTGAATCTCTGATTCTCCTCGAGAGAACTCACACTGGATGGTTTAAAATTAATCGAATTGGATGTTTCTGTTCACCCTAAACCAATTTGAAATTGCAGAGGATTCGTGAAAAGCCTACGTAATCCCTATTTGACTTGGAATCGATTTCAAAATCGGAAAGCATAAACAAAAAAGGTTGATTTCTACGAATATCAAAAAATCAAAATAAAAAAAAAATTGAAAAATGTTTGTTGAGAAATTACAGCTCTCAACTCAGGTTCGAGATAGAGAAATTCTGCTAACGCTAATCGATTCAGGATGACGAAATTAGAATATTCTGTGGGTTTGAAGTTAATCGGCAAAATAAAAAAAAAATCTGGAAAAAATTACTCTTTTTAACTTCAGATGAACTTTTCAACTCGCAAACGATTCAAGATAGAGCAATTCTGCGAACGTCAATCGATTCAGAATGATAAAATTAGTATTCACTGTAAATGGCGAGTAAATCGCGGTAAAAAGAAATTACTCGAAAAATAGAAAAAAATACTAAAAATCATGAAAAGTACAAAATCGTCAGATTTACTTGAAATTAGCACTATATACCCAAAATTCCATGCTGATTCCGAAAATATATGATTCAAATATGCCCAGATACAAGGTGTATCAAAAAAAGTGATGAAACGTCAAATATTTTCTAGCACCATCAAAATTTCGAAATATTTTATTTCTGATTTTTTGAAAATTCGCAAAACTCCATTCAACATAATTTGACAAGCTGATTTCGAGTTACGTCTCAAAAATTGAATTCAACGAAGGATTAACGAAATGAGGGAGATTTTGGGAATTTTTTTTGTTGGAATCGCTAAAATTGTCGTTATTTCGTTATTCCCTTGTCGAATTTAATTGTTGATGCATAATTCGAAATCAGCTCGTCAAGATGTGTTTGAGAAAAGTTTGCGACTTTTTGAAAAATGTAAAGTAAATATTTTAGAAAAAAGATTCAACTCGAATTTGCAGAGGTTCTGTAAAAAGCCAACCAAACCTTTAGTTGATTCGGAATCGATCTCAGATTCAGTGTGCATATACAGAAAAGGTTGTATTTTACGACTATGAAAGAAAAAAAAATAACAAGAATTTCGCAGGAAATTACAGCTCTCAGCTCAGGATGAACTTTTCAACTCGACAACGGTGTTTATTATTCACATCAATAATCTATTAGAACAGATGAGGCCTGCTACAGTCGACTCGTAGCTTATGCTGATGACACAATTTTTTTTTGTGGCTGATAGCATCGATAATGCTTGAAATAAATTAAATTAAATGAAACAATTTTAGGATTAATGTCGTTTTATCAGGAATATGATGCCTATAATTTCGATAAATTGACGTGGTTACCTGAACAAAGAAATTAGCGTATACTTACTGAAAAAATATGACCAGTCCTGCACGAATTTATAGAAAATATAGAAACGATGATGCACTTTATTACCATAACACTATTTGTCTTTTTTCAATCTTCAACTGTAACTTGGGGAATACTTTTGATAAAAACATGAATTCACAAAAAAGAACATTGGAGTATTCTCAAGAGCTTCCTTTTTGATTGAGAAATGAAAATGTTGAAATACTGGATGAAGAAAAATTACTTTTGTCTAATATCCACTGAGATTGCTACGACCTTTTTCGGCTTTCACACCATAATCAAGGAACTACTAGGTAGTACAGTTCATAATATATATAGTTAATAGGTAATTATTCATTATCCAGTAGGTGTGGCTTTGGTTAATGAGATCGCAATTAGAATTAGAATGGTGTAAATGTCAAAACCAGAAATAAACCAAGTTTCAGTGGAAATCAGACAAACATTTTTTCACTTCATCCTGTCAATGACATAAAATAAAAAAATCATCAATCGAAAAAGATAAAAATGTTGCTTCCATTCTGAATGTGAACGTATTCGATCCTTTCTTGTTCTTTTTCATGTTATGAGAGTTTTTTTTTTCAAGCGTACACCTAGAAAGGATTTTTCATGCAGAACTAAACTAGTTTACTATTCGTCGCCTTCTTATCGATTCTGATGCAGAAGAAACTTGTATTCCAGAGCAACTAGTGTATTCATTATGAAATGAAAGTTCAATTTGTTCATGGTTGTTATTACTCAATTAAAATTTCAATTATAAACTCGTTCGAATCACTGCATCAATATTTTCATTGAAGCCTATATTTAATACTCAAAAAGTATTGTGACAGAGTAGCTAGTTTCGATTCTCATTGCAGATTAGAGTATTCAAATTATTTTAATACTTTGTGAAATTACGTGAAATATTTATTTTCTTTCGAACCCTAAGTACGTTCAGTTATAATTTTGGCTAGATGACTTTTTTATTGCTTGCTTCAGATTATCATCTTCAGGCTGACATGAAAACGATGAACGCTGTTTTATCAATTCTGTTCCACAAATCTGGGTTCCTCTAGAATATGTGAATATATCAAAGAATAGGTTCACTCTTCTGAGATAATGATAAAATATTCAATTATATGGATACCCCAGGGTAGTGTTCTCGGTCCACTTGTTTTCGTAATATACATTTAGGATCTTCCAAGCTTAAACTTAGTCACTTCAAATGATTGAGTTGTGACTTAGATGTTGGATTCAATTGTTTGACTAAAGTTTTCATTCACTCTTCTGTACATTTTTCGTAAGCTTGTATTTTCAGAGATATTCGTTATCTTATTTTTCAGATAGAACACCCTGTATAATAAATCTTCATAATGATTTTGAAATCATAAACATCCGAATGTGTAATTTCAAATGCCAAATAATGAAAAGAACTGATAATTTTAACCAAAACTATAGGTTTCTGTTTCAGCAGCTTCAGTGATTCACGTGATCTATGAACAGACCGTTAAATCAAATTTCAGTCTACTCTGATGTCATAATTTTATGATAAAAGGAAGTAAATGAAAGTTCTGGGTAAAAATGATAATTCTGATAAATTTTTTGTTGAATATGGATTTCACAAGTTGACAGGCATGTTCAGACTTTGAAGCAAATTGAAATTAGTCAATTTAAAAAGGTATAAACTTGATATTTTTTTCTTTTTTAAATAAAAAAACGGACAGTGGTGTCAAAGTACATTCTTTTACGAACATTCCCACTTCGTTGGCAAATATTTTACAGAAAACAACTACTTTTCTGGCTACTGATGTACCGCATCTAATATAGAGTTTTGCAATATTCCTTCTATTCTAATATCAAAAATTACAACTGGAAGGTTTTCATTCTATCATCGATGGATACGACATGGGATTCAACGTTGCCTCCAGCAAAAAAAATTGAATATTATATTATTAACGTCGGAAATATTGTTGGTCACAACATTTTTTATTGTGTTGTCAACTGTTTCCGAAATAAGTTCAGTTGTATTGGATAAAAATTTTAAATTTCAAATGGAATCTATAGTATCATCTGTAATAAGTTCATTTTTATTTTAAAGCAAATAATAATACTTGAATTGAATGACACCAATCCCAGAAGTGACCCTTGTGGAACACCGTGAGTATTTTTCTGTCGATGAATGACCCCGTACATTCAATTTCAGTGTTCGACGAAAACTATACAGTTTCGGAATTTTGACGATATCCGTCGAAGTGTGAAATAAAATCCAAAAGTATGCTCGAACGCCATTGAAGATGTTCTTTGCTGTAGCATGCTTATAAAATTTCCCAGCTTCCTGTTACTCATCCGTACCGAACATAAACAGACAACAATCGACCAGACAATCCTAAAAATCATAAATTCATAAGCACAACATCTGGGTAGCATATTTATCGGCATCTACCTCCTACTGTTTGTTCCTTTTGGAGACTGGATGAGATAGATGGGCTAGTCAGGGTATTTACCAAACAAGGTCATATTCTTTAACGACTTTATTAACAGCTCTCGTAAAACACTTGGAGTTTCTTATTAAATTTCAAAGTTTTAAACGGTATTTCTGGCAATATATTTCGGAGCAGTAAAACACCAATACATAAAGCTTTCTTCACTGTAAACTGTTATGGCCATAGCTCATAAAACAATGGATTCAAATATTCTTGAGATTTTTTTGAAACAATACAGATATAACAAAACCAACTCTCAGTACATTGAACTACGTAAAAAACTTCTTTGTCACGTTTTTCTTCATTCGGCTTCACACAAAAATATAAATGAACATGGTGAGGAATCAATTTCAATTTCGACTAGATATATCTAATACATATTAGCAACATGATGGTACATGCCTTCAAAAAAACCAATGGTTCGTACATGAAGGTAAGGAAGGATGTTAGCTAAAATAATCATAATAGTGCATCAATATGTAATAAATTGAAAAATTGTAGATAAACCTATTATCATATCTAGTATAATATAAATGTTCAACATATTTTTTAAAATTTTTTTTTATTTTGCATTTGAATTGTTTGATACTAGTAATTTTTTTATTGTTCCGATGACAAAACGTCTAAACGTGTATTTTGAATGTGCCTTAACGCAACTCAGAATGTAATGAAGGAGTACCACAAGGAGGTATGGTGGGACCTGTATTATTTTCTATATGCACAACGACTTGCCAGAAGTGGTAGGTGAAAGCTCAGTTCATCTTTTTGTTGATGATCTGCTTCTTTCTCAACAATCACATGGAATTCAAAGGTATAAAATAAAACTCTTATTTACAGTTAGTGTTGTGCTAATAACTTGAAAATTAATTTGGAGAAGACCGAATACATAAGAATACATAAGTAAAGAAAAACGTTACTACATGAACTTCTGCAACTGAAAGTATGAAATTATATTGGGACCTGAAATAAAAACAATTACAGACAAAGAAAAACAATCGATAGTTAGAAATATATCGATTTTACATTATTTTTATTCAACAGGAAGAGTGTGTGTGAAGTTATGAATAAAATATAGTATGTATCTCATTACGGGGTTCAAAGAAAATATATCTTTTCAGATGCTGATTGAATGCATTAATATTTTTGACGTTTTTTGAACTGTCTGGTAGATTGTTGTATAATTTCAAACTCTGTTATCTGTGACTTCTCTGTCCAATACTTTTATTCATGAAAGAAATATTTTATTTATGTTCTCTTCTTCTTGTTTGATATTTGTGATCTATTTTTATGTAACGCTTACTTATTTTCATGTAACCTTATGTTACTTTGTAATCGAAAAACTTTGTATGACTATGAGAAACACTTGAGTATGTTGTAGTAAACAGTTTACATATATAACTGATATATCAGGGCTCCTAGAACTGAACCCTGTGGAACATCAAGTTTTACAATAGCAGTGGTTCCTGTTCCTATGCATATTTCCAGCCAATTTGTGGAACTGATGGGAGTCATAAAGGTGACAATTTTAATGCGTTCTTCATTCATTGCAAGAAAACACTTGAGTCATTATATATTATATCTTTTGAATTTTCTGTGTGATCATGGGATTTTGCAAAGAAACTGAAATTCTGTGTCGAATGTTCAGAATTGCTCCTGCAAGATGAAGCGTGTCTAATTCGACTTCTCTCCTGCGACTTCCGAAGTTTTTCCGATCCAGTTAAAATATTTCGCGTTAGTGGCGACCATATTAAAAAAGTTTCTTACGTCCATGACACCGGATAAGCTCTGAAAAACTCTAATTGGAAATTTCATGTATGACTGCCTCTAATTTGATTGATAATTTATGCTGTGTCATTCCAGAGTTTTATTTTCGTTTTGCATACCGCGCCGTGCCATTTTAGGTTATGGGAAATGTTCGTTTGAATGACTGGGAAAGGTATGTGGGCTCGACTGAAAATCCCTTAGGTCGAGTGGAAGAGAGTAGAAGAGAGTCACTTTCGGTTTAGACAAAAGCCAACTCTGTATTTTGGTAGAAAATTTTCAATTATGATAGTTATTAAGTTTTTTTCTACCAATAAAAGCTTTCATTATTATTATTATTATTATTATTATTACTATTATTAAATCATTCTCAGCAACCTGATACTACCTTGAATTCGTGAAATAATGTTCTAGAATAACTCAAATATTCTAGTTCCATAATATTTCGAACTACATGAATATGTACTGTGATACTTGTCATTAATTATTATTCTCAAGAAAAAACACCCATAGTAATGTTTCTCTGTTTCAAATTTTCGGGTGGTGTCTATCTGAACGTCAAGCCACCATGAGATCGGTTACTGTTTGGACGGATGACATCATACGTAGATGGACAGTTTCAGTACTCGGGATCGCAGGTTAAAGGGTAAGACCCTCGTCATTCCCAGCCGCACAAGTCTTCTGAAGATTTCAGAGGGTGACGGGTGACGGTTAGAAAAATGTTTCGAAAAAGATGTTCCTCAAGGAGTTTCCCTATCACACTTATCGTGTTGTCGTCGGGAAACATAGTTACTTTTCCATTTCTTATGTGATATAGGGTATGCCATTCACATACAATAAAAATAGTAGTAGTTCCAAAACAGAACCTTGTGGAACTCTAGGAGATACCTGGTAAAAGTATGAGTTGATTTCCAATCATTACAATAATGCCACGGTGTGAGAAATGAGATGTTATCCAATCTAAAAGAGAGGTATACTCTTTCCAAGTGATGTTAATTTTTTTGTAATATTACTAATACTGCTGTCATAATCCTTAGAAAGATCAAATAAAATTGTCATCACAGAGTTTTCCTTATATATTTCTTAGTACGCATATTCAAACAGTTGATAAGATCTCGACCCTACTGACTTTTTTATCTGAAACAATGTTGGCTGGAAGTTATCACAGTAAATAATAATAATAAATGCTCTTTATTTGTAATAAAACCAAATGGTCATCAAATCAGTTATTATGATATCGATCGCTCTTTCTAAAATGTTTGAGAGTTCTGATAGCAATGGTATTTGACGGAAATTTTCGATATCCTGCACATTTCCATTTTTTTGTGTAGTGGAAAATCTATTGCTAATTTGACTGAATCTGGAAAAATGTCCTGTGATAAATAAAATATTCAGCATGAATGCAAGAGAAGAAGCGATACTCTTATTAACATAGTTCATCGATACTGCAACAGTTTTTGTTTTTCATCGATTTGACTATATTTGAAACATCATACTGGGAAATATAAGGCACAAAAATTTAATATTGTAAAATGGCTTGACGTTATGTAAAATATGTGACAAATCGTTTTCAAATGCTTTTTCAAACAAAATTAGTGTCTTTCAATTATGCCCCCAATGTGAATAGTACATTTACTGTGAAATTTCTAGAGCTATTTCTGAACAGCAATCTTAATTTTCTCTCTGACTCTCTCTGAGATAATCGATTCTTTTTAATGCTTGTTTACATCATCTTCATTCTGATCATGTAGAAATACATTTTATAGGAATGTAACAACTCTCTTAGTTTTGGAACATCAAAATATAGAGATGAGGATATGTTTGTTTTGACTTCCTAAATATGTTAGTTATCCCTATTTCGCTAAATGAATAAACTGAAGCTTCACTTACCTTCTAAACATAATATTGTTCTACAATTACTCCTTTTACCTCTGATACGATGTTGATAATTGTAAAAGAAATCGAAGGAATTCTTGACTCTATTGATGAATGCAAACATTTCTTTTTATTGAAACCAGGAAGTGACGCATGGATCAGAAAAATGGAGGGGGTTGCACTCAAAGAGTATAGTCCATTAGTTACATTTCATACACTGCCCAACAAGTGAATTATAGATATAAACTGCTCGACAATAATGAAAAATGTATTCAAATCTAAAATTTCATCGGCAATTATGGTATGATCCAGCAAAGAATTATCCTTTAAAATAA
This sequence comes from Chrysolina americana, assembly GCA_958502065.1. Classification (NCBI taxonomy): domain Eukaryota; kingdom Metazoa; phylum Arthropoda; class Insecta; order Coleoptera; family Chrysomelidae; genus Chrysolina; species Chrysolina americana. Next base: position 2,781,354 of record OY293413.1, on the reverse strand, counting down.
CATACGTTCTTATATAAATTAGCTTCCAAAATATTTTCTGGGAAATTAGCACTTTGAATATGAATGAATCAAAGATCCATGTTTTCACCAATGACGTCACTGGTAGCACAATTAGTAATGCCTTCAAAAATTGATTAGGTATATCAATCACCGGACATGACGACATTGGTAGCAGGTACAACTAGCCCAATGAAACTTAGTAAGCGATTAACTTTGTATATGAAATCAATTCCACATTGATGATTTTCAACTACTTATTACTTCTTGTGACTCGATCCGGTACATAGATTGTTGAAAATGATTTCGATCTCTTGTGACTTTCCATTTAGCAACTATGAGAGAAAATGTTCCTATTGCTGTTTTGGATTCAAGAAAAATTAGAAAATTACCGACTTTGACTCTGTTTATCCTTGAATTGGAAGAACTTATTTGAGGTAATTTTCTCCTACCAATAAAGTTAAGAGACTTTAAAGAAGATTTGGTGATCTTCAACCAATAGTCTTTACCTCCTCAATAACATCTAGGGGTTTCGTCGGGTATTATCCGCATAATAAAGAATTTGTACTCTGATGCAACTGTCAGAATAAAAGGTGATGATGGAACTACAAGAGCCTTTGAAGTGACATGTGGTGTTCTACAAGATGAATCTCTGAGCCCTCTTCTATTTTCGTTATTTTTAGTTGATATTGGTAATTTTTTTCTTGCAAACAGAGCTCAAGGGGTCAATGTAGACGACAGAAACGATGATATAACCTTACTTTATGCTGATGACCTTGTTATTCTTGCTCACTCCGAGGTTGATGTAGCAAGAAAACTGAAAATTCTGGAAATGTATACTGCTCTACTCGACCTCACCATAAATTCCGTGGATTGCAACAAATCAAGCAGAAATCAGCTGAAATCATGTTTTGTGTTTGCTGGTGCTGAGGACATATGGAATAATGCCATTCGTCTTGGTGAATTTGACACAAAAAAAGTTTTGTCCAGCTTTTATGATAAACTTTTCAATGCTGATATTTCTCTCTTACAAAGATGCACCTTTTTACCACTCTACATTAATTCTACCCCCTCAAAAATTCCGAAAAACTACTTGCTGCTCCAACTTCCGATACAGGTTACCCGTACCATAGCCCAACTGCGTTTAATGAATAATTTCAAAATTAAATTCACCTTGAATGGGTTGTCGCATCTGATTGACCCTAACGAGATATGCACAGTTTGCAATCGCCACGATTTTTCATATTCTGTTTGAATGTCCCATTTATAATGTTATGAAATCGAAATGTAAATCTCTAGAATCCTGGGAATCCCAACTTTCCTCCTTAGATACAGTCTCTTTAGATGATGCTAATATTATATCTAGTTTTCTATGGAATATTTTGAGGCTTAGGTCCTTCATTCATAATGAGTAAGCTTACTTTTTATATATGTATATATATATTTTTTTTTCTAATATACGATTTATTATTTTTTTTTGTTTTTCATTTTGATAAAGTTATGTAATTTTTTCTTTTCTCCTCTTACTTAACTCTTGTTGTAAAACGATTTTTTAAGATGCAATAAAGGTATTATTATTATTATTATTATTATTATTAGGTATGGACGAGTACATTTGGAATTTTCATATAATATGATTTGTCATAGTTCATTTGATCATATTTTGTTTTTTACGTTAAACTATTGTCTTGAATGAAAAAGTGCGATATTCTGTAAGCCATAACTGAATGAATAAAACCATAAAACCCGTCAGCCAGTTTGATATTTTGATGTCGTAAATGAACAAATTGTTATTAAAAATTTCAACCTAGACATTTCAATTTTTGACAAAAAATTGGAATTTTTATTTGGTTATGGATATTGATGCAAAATTGTATACCACTGGACCAAATTGTCATTTTATAGCTCAGGTGAACCAATTTCCTCCTCGGGATAAAAACGACATCTACTCTCTTGATATATAAAATATTATTAGTCTTGTAATCGATTTTTTTTAATAATTATTCAATTCTGTACCTCTAATTACAAGTAAGTAGGTAGGATAGGATTTCACGAATCCAATCTTTCGCCATTGATCAGTATTTTGTTAATACGAAAACATTACACCTTCAAATCACTCTCCTGGACATTTATACTTTTCACTTGGGTGTGGCAAATATTATCACATCAAAATAACCGGCAAATTTTCTGCAACAAACATTAATCAGTTCTAAACCACTATTGTTCCTTATTCCCCTAGCGCACCTACGTAAGCGATCACTAGATATGTCACTGTTCGTCACAGGTATCCCACAAGGCACACACACAGGTCCACTTTCCGTATATGATGCTAACAAGCCCTCGATGCTCCATACTTCTTTACATTCCATACGTCGAAATCACTATGGGATAGTAAGGAAGTACGGAACCTGAGGGACTTCGAAAATCGTCCTTGGTACCATACTTGACGGCTCTTCAACTAGAACTGACTTCACCACCCATCTTGTCGCCTCTTAGGTAGCTGAGTTTCTAAAAATGGTGCCGTGCTCTCGATTGGTGGACTACCCCTCTATCCAAATTTGTCTTTTCCTAAAATACATCTGGGATCTGGGAGCCTCGTCGACTCTCCCCACCACCCCTTACCGTATAATTATAGACCATGTGGTAACACATGTGCACGGCCTCCTAGGTTTACACTACGACGCGGCGTTGCCAGATCTGATTGGCGTGAAGACACCAGAAATTTTGCCGAGTTGAAGTCATGGGAAATTTGATAATGCTCTAATCTGGAAAGTGTGGGGAGGTTCTGCTGTCTCATAGGTGTTGCACTGGCCATTTTTTTCGAACGGTATGCCGTTATTTGAGCGAAGGGGTGCATTTCTGGTTTTTAAATCCGTTGAAGCAAAGCCAAGATTGCGCGATGTTTGCGCACAAAATGGCTATTATGTTTGTTACTAGGTAGTATTCAAAAACGATTTCTCATAGTTCATCAAGGGTTTTACGAAGAAAAATCATTTGATATTTAAGAATTTCTAGACGTTTTCTAAACATGGTGCTATTGGGGGAAAATTGTTTATCAGAAGTATAAAAATATGGGAAATGAGGTAAATCACATAGTCTGAAAAAAATACATGTTTTTCTTTGAAATATTAGATATGATAAATCTCGTAATTTTATACCGTATAGTATACTCACAGACTGTACCAAATTTCAAGATAGAAATATTTTTCAAATGTTATAATATAACTTTTGGTTTTTTTACCACTGTGAAAGCATATCTAGCTTTCATGTAAATCCGGTATTGTACAGAAAACAGATTTTGAGTCCTTGCAATAATGAATTTTCTTTTCTAAAAATAATCATTCGCTTTTTGGAAAAAATTTAAATTTCTCACAAAACCTTGTAATCATAAATAAGTAAGCGAAAAAAATACCCTAATCTACATTAAAAACAAATGAAGACTTCATAGCTCTCCCTCACATTACATTTACACCTGTGCGTATTTTCTATGAAAAAGGATTTTTTAACACTAAACTCTTAAGTCGTTGATAAGAATGAATTTTTGATCTGCGATTCTTATATCTTAAAATTCTTTATCCATGGAATTTTCAAAGTACTCTAAAAAAGTGGTTCACCCTTGAAAAACAATTCATAAACAGTCTCACAAAAGTCCGAGGCTTTCAAATTCGAAAAAGTTCCTCAAAGGAGATTTTTGATTAAAAAAAATCAAGTAGTATTATTGATCGACCTGCTCGGAGTTTCTTCAAATAATGTCACTTTTTAATGTCCACACAGTAGGTACTTGAAACTGAAACATAGTTGAATATAGTTTATTCAAGACGACATTGGTGAGCTATAGACTTTCACAATCACTCATCGTTATTTCTGAAAACAAACTCATTGCTAACCATCTTGGCGATCTATTTCTCCCATCTGTTAAAATTGGCAACGATGCGGGGTATTTTTGATCATGGCAGGCCTGTCGGTAACCGCGCGCGCGAGAGATCTGTAATTTCAAACGTTTATGATGCTTTGGAAAATTATTTGTGTGCTTTGACGACTTCACGGAAAATATCGATGCAGGGGTTTCACATCTCTTGCTGAGGATATTGTTTCCGATTACATATGTGTCTCGCCATCTGCTATGACGGTGGTGAAGGCAAAAAATAGTTTCGGATTTTTTACGGAATTGATGATGTTTTTTACTCTGTCTGTACCCTGTCTGGTGGTGGTTATATTTCCTATTCCCGTTGAAACCGTTTAGAAATGCATACCCTTTTTACTACCAGGGAAATGAATACTCACCTAATCATCGTCAAGGGACAAAGTTCCTCCACCAAATCAAACTTTCAATCAACGTTCGTATTTGTTTTGATGGTAATTGACCATTCAAATAATGTAATTCAATGTCCATCGTGGTATTAGCCAGGGAAGTAGTTGTTTTCTGACAGGCGTTTGCTAATTTTTCCACTTGGTGGAATACTATTGTTTCAATACAATATTCAGCCCTATGCTGTATCACTTCCGTGAAAAATAACGTCACCGTTATTCGCCATTTACGTTATTTTGCTATTATTTGGCAATCACACATTTTTTCATAAAAAATCGTTTAAAGTTTTTTATATTAGTGGCTGTTTCGAAATTTGATATCTTCTATCGAAAAAAATGTATTTGTTTCATCGATTCACTTTAAAAATAAGTACTGTCATCGAGCTTATTTCAATCGCGTATTATGTGTATAAAGTATGACAAAAAGTTTCAAATATTATGGGTATGTTAGTGAAGAAGATGAAGAATTCTGATTCAGAAGACTCGCAGCGTTTGCAGTTGTTTGCATCATATTTGAGCAGGGAATACTGAAGTTAGTTTCACGAAATTAGTTGCAAACTCGGGTATTCCACAGGATTCTAAACTTGGACCACTGTTGAATAGTACTTGCCAATACATTGAAATGTATGGTGCTATCATCAACTAGGAAATAGATACAAAGGAATACTTATATATGATTTGGGCTCAGTCACTTGGTAAAAAAACGGTTACTGTAGTATTTGAATATTTCAAGCTCTGTAACCATCAAAAACGGTCTGGTGGATAAAAATGTGAACCAAGACACTAGTTCACTATTGGACACGGCCTTCATCAAGTTATCGTGCCATCCTTAATCTTATTTTCACATACGACCATGCATTTCTAATTACTTTTCCTCTACAAATTGCCTGTTAGTCAAATCGACCGGAATTACATCACCACGTATCACCACACATCTTTTCAAAATTGAAAGTAGCGGCACGTGACACTAAATCGCACTATCTTGGGAGATGTCGAATCGAACGTTGCGAGACGTCGAAAGTTGTGCCGTCGCGACGCCTATTTGATCGCTCTCAGCCACGTCTGCGTACTTTTTATCCGCGCTCATCTAGAATAAATATACAGTTTTTTTCTGCTGTTTGGGTTGATGTCAACACTAATCCAGGATGCCGGTGTTACGTCAATATTTTCGCTAGCGCGTCTAGCTCTGTCACCGACTTTTTCGGGCTCGGTCAGTTGCTAATCGATAATGATAATAATAATAGTAGTAATATGAGGCTAATGACCACAGCAGTCGATGCCTTGAACAAAAAAAAAAACAAAAAAAAAAATAATAATAGTCCCGATTCAATACGAAAAGTGACACATCACAACCGCGCGCATCATGGCCAACTGAGATTAATTAAATTCACGAATACGTGATTTTCTAGAACAGAGAAATGTTGATTCGCCAATATTTCGAAAACTGTTGAATATAGGCATAAAATAACCGTATCCGAAAGCTAGCCTCATTTTCGATAATGAATACCCGGACAACAACCAGAACGAAAACAATGATATTATAAAATTGGGGGATTCCATTTGAAAAACGCATAAATCTCTTAATTTATTTGTTTGAAGCGTCTGTGAAACATTTTGGGAAAGAGCTGTAATAAAACTGGGTGTCACTGACATGAAGATGAACTCTACAATAAATTATAGAAGAATATAAAGCTAATTATAGTAGCCCTACGATAGATCCTTGTTGCACGCCAGAATGTAGCGCCAAATATTATAATTCAAATCCATCCAAAGCAAAAAGTAAACGGAATTTTCAGACGAACTAGTACAGTGTAAAATAATATGTACACATTACAAAAGCGCAAAAGTGCCATAATTTTTATTTTTTTTTTCGTTTTGAAGATTAAATGAGAAATGTTGTCATTAATCTTGAAATTTCGACATTAGAGTTGAAAGGTCGAAAAAAAAAGTCGACATTAATATATTAAAGTCTTGATTTCTTGAAAATAGTCGAAAGTTTGACATAGAATTCTTAAAAGTCGAAATTTCGAGCAAGTATTGAAAAAACAGTTGAAATTTTATGAAAAAAGTCGAAATTTTGAAAAAAAGGCCTATTTCCAAGAAAAAGTCGAAATTTCGAGAAAAACTTCGAAATTTCGACAATTAGGTAAGTTCCAATTCGAACATAATAGTCGCAATTTCTTGAAAATTAATATTAATCTCGAAATTTCGAGAAAAAAATCGAGATTTCAACATAAAAGTTAAAATTTCGACATTTAAGTTGAAATTTTTATTAAAAAGTCGATTTACGAGAAAAAGTCTAAATTTCGAAATTAAAGTCGCAATTTCTTGAAAATTAATATTAATCTCGAAATTTTGAGCAAAAAATCGAGATTTCAGCATAGAAGTTGAAATTTCGACATATGTTTAAATTTTGGTAAAAAGTCGATTTTCGAGAAAAAGTCGAAATTTAGAGATTATTCACAAAATTTCGAGAGAAGTGCCGAAATTTCGACAAGAAGGTAAATCAAAATTTCGAGAAAAAAGTCGAAATTTCGACAATTAAGTAACAAGTATAAAAACAGTTGAAATTTTATGAAAAAAATCGAAATTTCCACATTAAAGTCGCAATGTCTTCGGAACTTTAAAAAAATTAGCCAATTTTCGAGAAAAAGTCGAAATTTCGAAAAAATGTCGAAATTTCGACAATTAGGTAAGTCGCAATTTTGACATCAAAGTCGCAATTTCTTGAAAATTAATATAAATTTCGAAATTTCGTGAAAAAAATCGAGATTTCAACATAAAAATTCTTATTCCGGTAGTCAGTTTGAGAGTTTCAGATAAACAAATCAGACAGAGGATAACATATATGCAAATATATCTAGTAAAAAGTAGCAGCCTCAGATTGAAAACGCGTTTCATGTCATTCTCATCATTCGCTTTTGTATAAATGTTGAACCCCAAATTAAACTTTTAATTTGTTTTGACGCTACTCCAGCGTCCAAGTCGTATTTCGCCTCGACGTTTCCGTCAACCTCAAAATCATCACGCCAACAAATTTATGAAACGATTACGCCATTATTACTCGAGTAGCTCTGGCACGTTGAAGAGCCATCTAGATAAACATCGTACTAAAAAGCGACGAACCGTGCTAAGTGCCCTTCTAGACATATCTGTCTTTTCGTTGTCCCTCTTGACCTCAAAATCTCAATCCCAGATTAAACACAACGTCCCGGCATGTCGGGTTGACCACGTTACGGAGGGTTGGGGTTTTCTTTTTACCACGTTTTTTTCCAAGAACTAAATGTCATTCATGCTGTGTACCTACGCAGTATTTCTGCACCCTCGTGTTCCATATTTATAGCAATTTGTATGCCTCGTGTCGAATCTATCACGATACCGAAACAAACGACGAATAGTGGCTTACTTTCGTAAATAAGGACAGAGAGTAAGAACATAATTTGATCAGTAAATATGTTGGTGTTCCACGAGGTAGTGTGTTAGGTCCAGATTCATTCATTTTTTCCTTCTATGATCTCAGTTACTGTGAGCTCGTCGAATGTTTTGCTGGTAATATCCTCGTGATAGCTAAAGATAGTCTCTGAAAGCTTAATTTTGTAAAAAAATCATTTTTCAATATGTTCCATTCCTGAAATTTTTTGAAAACTCTTCATCCCATCAAGTATTATGTACTTTTATATAATTATTTATAGAATGACTATTTAACCTTATTTTACCGATGGTTTTAATTGACTTCTTTAGTTGATCAAAATCACTACGGTATTTATTTTTAAAACGTCACCTTTGTGATGTATGCCCCATTTACTTCAATCAATTCATCTGTTATGACCATTAAATTCACAACTACTGAAGAGAAAAACGCATGATAACGAAAAAACTACAAATAACTCAATTTTCATCAGTCCTGGTTAGGATACCAAAGTTTTGAGTTCATAAATCATCGCAAATGTCCCGGTATCGATAATATTGAGGCAGATACACTCAAAGGGATTGCATGTCATATAGTCACTAACTTACATAATCAACAAATGCATAGAATTTGACAAATTTCCTGATCCTTTTCAGAGGTGAGACTCATTTTTGAAAATGGAGATCAAACAGAAGAAATTATAAAGTCAAATTTCTAGTTTTGCTTCAAAGAAGGCAAATCATAGAAAATACTTGTGTAGAAATCTGTTTATGGAGCCTTAGATGAAAGTAAACTATGCCTTGGTGTTTTACTAGATCAATTGCCAAGGTAAAAGAAGGGATACTTTCCCTAGTTTATTTAAAAACTATATTGAAATACGCCAACAATGAGCTAAAATTAATGAAACTTGCAGCGAGTTCGTAACAGTAGGGTTGGAGTGCCACAAGGTACAACGTTGAGGGCAATACTTTTTTCAATTTGTATAAGTGATATTTTTTGCGAAGGAAAATTAATTAGCTATGCGTATGATTGATGTCTGATCTGTCTAGTAGAGTATACCAATTTCAGAAAGCCTTCATAATAGGTACCGATATTTTCAGGTGGTGGACTTTATCGAACGCGTTCGAAACATCGGTGTACACATTATTCACCTGAAATCAACTCGGTCTGTACTAAACTATCTCTGAAAAAATGTTGTTGATATTCGCTAGAAAGTGAGTCCAGGCGAAAGAAAAAGTGTGAATACCATTTGCATTTAGAAAAAACATCCTATACGACGAATACTTTACTAGTTACACTGTTTACTTCATACATCCACAAAGTAGTTTTTAGCATCAATCATCTATTTGAAATAAACAGAGAACCAACGGTTTTATATTGAATGCAAATTTTCAACATGGAAATCATCTACTCCAAATTATTTGGATTCCCATTCGATTCGCTGGTAGTAGAGCCAATAATTTCTCTTGCCAAAACAGAATCTCTCGATTGTTGTCATGGCTTCTCATTGAAAGTGGCAATCTCCGGAAAATTCACATACGGAAGCCCAAATGTGTCGAGATAATCTTGAATCTTTAATTTAGAGCTTTTCCGTCGTACTCTGAGTAAAGTTGCAATTAAGATAAGGCTGATCGCGAAAATACCCTGTCTAATTTATTGCCGGGTCTCTTTTGTTTTAATATCCGCAATAAATATAAAAGAATTGATGTTATCTCTCTCTCTCTCTCTAACAGAGATACTGTATAAGCTCAGGTATTCTTTCAGGGTAAAGCTAAACATTCTGTTGATTACCTTATTTCAGTTCGGAACGAAATGAATGAGAAGCTATAGATGAACATGAAAGTATTTGAGGTTCAGAATGGATAGATAAAGCTTTATTGTCAAAAATGAAAATATTTTCTCGATATTTCCTAGTATTAAGCAGGCTCGATCATTAGCAGATCTTATCTGGGATTAGACTTACCATACAAATCTTTTGTCCTATTATATTTATCATATTTATTATTGAGAATTTCATAAATACCTTAAAAGAAACCATTTTTCCAGGTGAACCATTTATTTCTGATTCAAAATTGTTGAAAAATTTATCAAATCACTAAATTTAAACAATCATATTGGTACGGTTTAACTGGGCTCAGGTATTTTCCGATACCCTCTCCATATATACGTCCCTAAAGAGATTGAGTAGAAACAAAACTTCAGGGGGATGTACCAAGATCTGATTCAAAACAATTGACATTTCACTAGTTAACAGTTACAGAATTAATATTTACATCTATCATCACCAAAAACATATAACATTTCATCATCTGCAAATAGATATATTCTATATTCATGCAAGAGTCTAGATGCAATAAATCGTTCATTGAACGAATGAAATTCATGAGCCCCAATACACTATCTCTGGAACACCATTTTATTGTTTCCTAATGCGGTAGTGTTTTAATTGGTATGTATTCTTCAATTTTAGACGTATGTAGTATTTTTGGAACTGAAATCAATGACTAGAGAACTTTTGAAACTTGTTCCTTTGCCTCCCGTCTCTCAGATTGTGCTCCTTGTTTTGAACCGAACTATAGTAGACCGTTAATCATCTGCTCGGAAATTATTTAATGAAAAATTAGGTAATTGAAATTAAATTCCTCCCCCATCTGCGATGGGATATTATTAGAGAAGTTAATTTTGAAGCGTGCGCAAGAACCGTGCTTATTAATAGAATTCGGAATTTCACGTGGGCCGAAGTTTTATAATAAATATCACATGAATTTGTTTTGTTGAAAATTACGCGGGGACTTAGCGTGGTTGCTAATGGTGGGTTTGAACGATGAAAAATATGCTTCTCCTTATGTTTGAGTTTCAATTCGGTGACTTAGTGTGGATTACCAGTTCAGTGTCAAATACAAATTTGCAGTGAAGGAAATCTAAACTTCTGATGGCGTTACAGGCTCCATCCAGGACTATTCTGTTATGGAGACACTCAAGTTCAAAAGTCCACGGCCTACCTGTTGTCTGAGGAAATATAACCGTAGAACGGACTATTTTGAACGCTCTTAAGAACATACTCTACAAGATTTCAAGACTAGCTGTAGCAGCACTTTCTGAATCCATTTCATCACTCCCAAGAAGTAGAAGTAGGATCTGATCGACAGGAATATAAGTTGCTCAGATTGTGTTCTTCCCTGACATATCTGATGACCATATGTATCTGAGATTTTGCTGATACTTGCCAACGGAGAGAGTTTTACGTCTTTCTTTCATCAAGATAATGTAGGATTCTCCTGTCTACGATCTGAACATCATTTCCGTATTTATCGCATCGTCCTCTTTTGAGATAAACTGTGGCACATTTTTCCATACCAAAATAATTTTTGATTCACCGGATCAACTGTGCAAAGTATTCATATGCATAAATTGAGAATAACATCTTATAACATGCATCCAAGCTAATCAAAATCAAATCATGCTTTGTTGTCTGAAGAACTATAGATATTATAAAAAATCTGGTACAATATAATCAATAAATGAAAATGAAACACAATAGGTGCATAATAAAAAAAAAATAAATTTGGTACAACGTTTTCACCGTACTAGTCATCAACAAACATGTATAATTTAAAAAAGATACTAGTGCACACAATTCAATAAAACATATTAAAATTGAATCCTGAATAACTAGGAAAGGATCACAAAGTTGAATTTCACAGCATTAAGAGTTCTCGCAGTAGATCATTTAATAACAGGAGGAGATGTTTCACGGAATTTTCAAATATTTTTTTATTTTCTATAATTTTATTCTCGTTAGGTAGTAGGTGATTAAATAATTTTTTGGCATTATAAGTTATAGAATTTTTTACATATCGATGTTGGAATTGATAATTTTATATTTACTGTTTATCTAGTGATATGATGGGTTATCGTATAAACTTCGTTTCTAAATCTACTGTGAATGAGACACACACTGCTTCTAAAATAAAAATATACGGTAGTGATACAATTTTGTGTTCAATGAAAAGTTGCTTACAAGAATTCCGAAATTTAGCCATGCACATATACCTTATTCCTCTTTTTTGCAAAACAAAATTCATTTTTCCCGAACCGAACCGAAAACAGCATTTTTAGTTTTCCCTGTATAAGTCGGGAAGGGCGAGAGTCCCCGTAGATTTTCTCTGACCAATGTACTGCTCACCACAATAGTTACATTTTTTCCATTTAATCGTCTTTGTATCTATTACGGTTTAGAATATAGCAATGTTACCACATGATAAAAGAAACGGCCTGTATACATGATCCCCAAAAACAAATTCCATATCTCAGATGTGAGTCGACTAATGCATAATACACACTCTTTGCCATATCTTCCATATCTTACGGCAAAACACCCTGACGATAGTTTTCTTCCGAGTTTTTCAATGTGATCTTCAAATTTCAATTCTTCATAATTACACATAATTTTTTTTTCTGGCCTATAACTGATCACTTGACTTCCTACATGAAGTTCTAGAAGATAACATTTTAATTATTTAGTCAGGATGTTAGTTTTTTGCATATTAAATGATAATTTATTAGCATTGCACCAATCTTTCACTATACTAATATCATTCTCAATCAGTTGATGCAGTTTTGAGTCATTTTTATCATGCCAAAGTATTGTGGTGTCATTTGCGAATTGAGTGAACTCTCCGGAAATATAAATTGAGGGTAGATTATTAATTTATAAAAAAAAGTGTCGGTTCCAGGACTGACCCCTGAGGCACTCCCCATTTAATTTCTAGTTTGAGCGATAAGCTTCCTTGAATAGATACACTTTGAGTTCGTCCAGATAAATATGACTCAAACCATTAGATTGCCACCTTTCTAGACCCACATACCTCCAATTTTTTCAATAATATTTGTGACTAACCCAGTCGAAGGCCTTTGCCGGGTCACAAAAAACCGCTACAGCATGCAGCATGTTATCGGTCTACACAAAATAATCCGAGATCTGTTGCTCTCCATCTAGGTCTAAACTCTTGCCAAATAAATGGTAGGTGCTTCAAGATTTTTTTCACCAATCGTTGTTTAGTGTATCAGGGCCTGGAACAGCAAAGTTCTTCGAGCTTCTGAGGGTCTTTCGAAAATTTTCTGAGGTTATCGGGTTGGGCGAAGCATAATGCTGAGGCTAATGAAGCCTTCTATGGAAAGCTTTGAACCTTGTTAGGTCTGAAGTACCTCCATTGCAGCAAAACTAGCAGAAGAGATACTTAGGCAAAAGTTTAAGGGTAAAAGACCAACGCCATACTCTGACAGCCAGGTGGCTATAAAAGCGATCAGCTCCATGCAGATTGATTCCATACTCGTTTGGTATTGCATAGAAACCTTACAAGAGTTGAGCAGCCAAAATAGACTGTTCTTAGCCTGGGTACCAGGTCGCACAGTTACAAGGGCAATGAAGAGAAATATTGGCTAGCACATCCACCCATCCACCAGCATTCCTATGTTATCAAGACAGTACTGTTTCATGGTAGACAGTACGCCTTGATTCTATGTTTGATGAGGTCTCAATTTTGCATCTAGTCCACCTCACATTGGATACGTGACGCGTGTTGTCTCGCCGACTTGATCTTAGCTTTCATCTTGTGTACGCGCCATTCATGCCTCCTTATCAAAGGGATGGTATTCCTCCTTTCCGATTGGGAGCAGCAGCAGCGTCATACATGGCAGAGTTGATCTAACAGATGTCAGCTTTTTCTGAGAAGCTAAGCTTTGTGATGTTGTGAAGCGCCTCACGGATTTTGATGTCCTGCATTGGTGATATGATGTGAGCCTCCTATGCAGCTAAAGGCCATCCAGACAAACTTGAAGGCAACGAAGCCAATCAAAATTCAAGTATCCAACGCTGCGAGCATTTTGATTGGCTGAACTCCGTTATGTATTCATGCTATGTGCTGTGCAAGTCTGTCTGAGAATGCCCTGAACCGACATGTGGTATATTTGCCACTTCGTGAACCAGCTGAGGAGGAGCTCTGACATAGCCTCAATCCCGAAGATGCAATACTTAGTCCCCAATATATTATTCTTATGCAGGAATTATAAAAACCTCAAGAATGCATCAACACACAGCAAAACATCGATGAAATATCTTCACGTATTGTTTGTACAGTGAATATCTCATGCGGATGCTGCATGGGTAGGTATGCGCCAAAAAAATCCACGATGTGCTATTTTTAGCCTCCTAAATGCAGGAGGTCAAGACAATAAGCAGATGCAGTCCACACACACACACACACACACAATTTTCTACTGATTCTTTTTAATTTTAGATTGCTCCCGTCAACGTCTATTTTCGAACCATTCATTACTAGAATGTTCGCAGTGAAAGAGCCAGTAAATCGAACCCATGCGACTCTCTATTATGGCCTTAGGTGTGGTAACAGTTTTCGTTTCTTTTATTCTTAACAGATGTATCAGTTATGTTACATTTGTATTTACGGACGGTTCGGAATGGGATTCGGGAACCCAGAAACGCCAACCGAGAGCGGAGCATTTTTAATTTTTGTAATGGATCTTTGGCGATTTGCCATGTGCGATGTATGCAAGCTGAAGGGGTGGAAGGTCGCGTATTTGGTTATCAAAAATTTGAGTAGAGGCAAATAGCATTGCACTCTAGTTCAGAGCAATCACATAGTTTTATTGAGAAGCTCATAGTTTTAGGAAGACTTCATTTTTAATTTTGTCAAAGTTATGTGACTAGACGAATTTAAACCAATAATAAAACTCCTTAAGAGAGCAGCGTAGAGAGAAAATATAACTTTCAATTTAAAAAAAATAATAATTTTATACTATTATCGCTAATATGTTTCATCGTCATCAATATATCATTCCCAAGCTCACATCTATAAGTAATTATATTAGTTTCTGAATATTAAGAGAAAGACGATTCGAGTCAAACCAATTCTTTTCTTCCAGTATCAGTAGATATGATTTTTACCGAATCATTTGGGTTGTCAGAGTGCCATAAATGACAGTATCGTCTGCAAAGAGAGTGAATTTTCCTGCTCGTCAAATCTGTTGAATATATGAGGAATAATGTTGGCCCTAATATCGAACCTTGAGGCACGCCACTAAATATTTTCGCTATTGCTGAGCGATGGTTGTTTTCACCATTTCACTACGATATAATAAGGAAGTTTCCTCAACAGTATATCGTGATCAATCTGTATTTTTTCAGTATATCGTATTCGTTTTGACAAATAGTCTTTACAAGTGTCTCCCTCCAAAAAAAATTTGCCGTGCCTTTCCGAATTTCCAAATCTATTACTGAAAGAAATATGAGTGTGGAATGTTTTCAAATTAAACTGTAGTACTGAAGTATGCCAAAATGTATTCAAAAAACGAAAAGGTCGATATGCAGCTAATATGTGGAGGGTACCTACTGAATAACTTACATACGTCACGTGACCACCAATATGTAACGGCAGTACATATAAAAAAATATCTCACTATTTTATCTTTTTTGTTATAATAGAGAATATATACTCTTCTTCATGAAAGTGTTATCTAAATAACTAATTTCATCATTTCGAATCGATTAATGCTCGCAGAATTGATCTATCTTCAACAGTTCTCAAGTTGAAAAGTTCATCTGGAGTTGAGAGAGGTCATTTCCCTCCGAAAAAAAAATTATTTATATTAGTGATAATTTCGTTATTGTGTTAATTCGCCATCAAAATTCATAGAAAAAATTTGACTGTATTGAAAATCCAGTGGCGTCGTCATATTTCTTTTGAAAAGTTTGCCAACACATTTTTTTGTTTTTGGCGAAGTAACTCTTGAAAATTTGAATCTTATTTCGAAGTATCGGCACTAATTTAGAGCTACCGATGCTTTATTACAAAAATCAGTTCAAATCGGACAATAAAAAAAATCAGAGGAAAGCTTCGCTTTAATATGAGCCACATTATAGGTATAGAAATGAAAGATGGCCTAAAATACTACCTTGAGGTGGTATATAGCAAAACATGGCTACAGTTGGTGAAAATATTTCTTGACTAATTTTGGTTTGCTCTTTTATATCATTCAAATAGTCGGTTAATGTTTCAA
Source organism: Chrysolina americana (assembly GCA_958502065.1). Taxonomy (NCBI): domain Eukaryota; kingdom Metazoa; phylum Arthropoda; class Insecta; order Coleoptera; family Chrysomelidae; genus Chrysolina; species Chrysolina americana. The sequence goes on along the minus strand of OY293413.1, from coordinate 2,765,561 downwards.
GCAACAGAACGAATGTTTTTTATTCAATTTAGAATTAGTCGGTTTGAAATAAAAAAACAAAACGGTTCTAATTTTGTCTGGACAACCCGTTGTGTTTTACGAAATCACAGTAATATAACTTTTTTGAAAGATAATCAATTCACTTCTTTACGTTATTCCTCTCATAATGCGTCTTCGCAAATCCAATACCGAAAATAACGAAAAAAAAAAGCAAAAAAAAATTAATCAAAATAACATCGTGGCACTTAGTGGCTTGTTTAATACCGCTATTAAAATTCAAATTGAACTGCGTAAGCCTTCATGAAAGCAATTCGGAAAACATGGGGCACTGTAATTACCCAGAATACTAATAAAAAGACTCGTTACTGAAAATTGATTCGATGTTCATCCAGCTATGTTTGTTAAGTGCCGAGCATTGCGAGTAAGGCGTTCGCGTAATAATTTAATTTCTAATTCGCAATGCGGCCCGACGGCCCGACCGAATCCGTCTCAGTTATTAAAATATCTCGTGAGAAGAAGAAGAGGTATGAATACGTAAAATGCAAATCTGGCGGAATAATAAACGAAGTGACGAGAGACGAGAGTCTCTGCACTAGGATGACGCCGGTGGAGAGGTTTTCTCGAGAGCGACACGCTGTGTATAAAAAGCTGCTTTGCTTACGAAACGACATGCCGGCCGATGATATAATCAGCCCCACTTTTTATCGGCGATTAGCGAAAATTCGACGCTTCAGTTTTCTTGCAGGTGAAAAAGGCCACTGGCGGCGCCGTTTTTGTATAAACAATGTTCTCCGACGATATGATACAGCTGATTTCAGCTCCAAACTTGCTATCTGTGGCCAAACATGAATCAAAACAGCTGTAAGTAAAGTTATAGTACCTATTATGGTCTTTGTACCTGTTATGGACCGCCAATCAATATTTTTATTCAGTGTGATGTAGGAGTGGTTCAAATTAGGTGCCCTGTATTATTTTTTGTGCCAATTGTGGACTGTACAGTCCAAATTAGGGGTACCACTTCGAAATCAAAGTGTAATGTAATTGATTCACCAGGAAAACAGAATTCCATTGATCTGAGTTAGAGACGGATTATGTGATAACAACCTATTTTGGACCATAATTGGCATATATGATGGTCTATAAGAGACGCATTTCAAAAATTAAACTTTTCATTCGTAAAATGGAAAAGTGCACTTCAAGAAATAGCCAATGGAATGCATTTCAGAGCTGCAAGTAAATGTATGGTATCCCCAGAGTCACCCTTAAGAAGAAAGAAAACGTAAAGAAAGATAAGATAAAAGAGAAAAAAAAGGAAAATAGTAAAATCCCCTTCAGTAACATCAACATCATTTGAAGATTCCCATTTCAGCCTGCAAGAGTCTGCAGATTCTGATTGGCAAGAAGAAGAAACCGGTGATGAGGTTACCACTATTGATAATATTAAAGGAGATTTTGTCACCAGCTTTCCAGGTGTAGAAAGAAAAACAACCAAATTTGTATCTGCCATGCATACAGGAAATAAAGGGATTCTTCATTAGAAGATATTTTATGAACGAAATGAACAAAACATTAATGATCATCTTTTAATCACGCGAATACGTTTTATATCAACATTTGTAATGGTAGAATTGAAGAAACTGAAAGAGGGTCCGAAAAGTCTATCTTTACACTCGTATTTTACGACTGTGCTACAAAATCGAACAAAACATTAATGGTCGATTTAAAAAATTGTGTATTAATGTCAAATCAGCCATTTCGATTATATTGGATAATATCAAACAGACATGTTAATACGAGGTTGACGGAAAACTTTTTAAATCGAAGCTTAAAAAATTGTTGATCCACAATTGTCTTCATAGTATTGATGAACATTTCAATCAATGAGAAAATATTTTTATTCATTTTATAGAACTGTTATGTTCTTATGTTTTTTTAAATTGAGTTGTGGTCTCAAAAATACTGACGCTAAACTGTTAGCAGATGAGAAAGTAAAAGTTGGACTTCATAAAGCTTCAGAAGAAACAATTTTAAATATCAGCCTAACAATCCCAAAACACGTTCCTGGTATTATTCAAAATGCCGAATCATTAATCGTCACCTGTTTACGTTTTACGCTTCGGGTAAGCAACAATGGAGAATGGTCATCGACTACCTAAAGCTGAAACAGTTGACTGTAGACGATAAATATCCATTGCTAAATATTTCGGACTTCTTAGATCAGCTTGGAGAGTGTCAATACTTCACCACGCTCAACCAACACACGTCCAAAAAACAGCCTTTTCGGTAGAAAATTACCACAATGAATTTGTTCGTATGCCATTTGGACTGAAGAATGCTCCGTCAACGCTCCAGCGAACAACATTCAACATTCTCCTGGGCATACAAAACAAAGATGTTTTGTCTCCATGGATAACATCATAATTTATTCCCACAATATCCATGAACACATTGCGAGACTCAATGGGGTATTCAAAAGACTCTGCAAAGCGAATTCAAAGATTCAACCAGATAAGTTCGAATTCTTGAAGAAAGAAGTTGCCTATTTTGGGCATGTGAATACCTAGGAAGGAGTAAGACTAAATCCCTCAGAGAAGGAATGCATTCAAAACTTTCCCGAACCAAAAACCCAAAAAGAAACCCAAAAAAACGACGATTTACATGTAATTTGGCTAAAACTTCAATACCCCTAACGAGATTATTACAAAAAGACATTCTTTTCAATTTTAACAGAAATATTTTTAGCTGTAACTGTAATGTACGCATGTATACGTTGTATGTCGTATGCTATATCATTGTATGGTTGTAAAGGATTCAATACATTTTATTATTACTATTACCTCGATTTTTTCATAATTTTCATCAAGTAATTTGTGTATTAAGATTATTATCTATCCGATTTTACTATTGAATATTTCAATAAAATTTTGTAAACATTAGAAAAAGAATAATTATGATTTGTGTTTCTGAATACGTGGACACCCGGTAACCAGTATATGGGCGGACCTAAATACCCGAGTAATTACTGTACGATTGTTATATGTCAGCTAAGGATAATAAATAAATGAACGTTCTACTTTCTAAGCCACGTTACTGCAACCGATTCATTAAAAATAGATCACGACAAAGTAATTTTTAGCAACCGGTGCTGTCGTTCCACCTCTGAACTTTCTTAAAACTATCATAATGCCGTACTTTGGTCGGATATGCAAGTCAAGTTGCAACTTCCCGAGTGCAAAACTTCGTCACCTTCTCATTAAACTTGACAAAACGGGCACAGAGGAGGGTTTTGTTGATATTGTTGAAATAGTTTCTGTTCACGTATTCACGTCGCGTCTTTGGTGTTTACACAGTTTCGTGATAAGAGACTGTTTAAGGGTGACGTTCAGGGTGTTTTTGGTACTTCTGCAGTGGAGAATTTTGGGCCAATGTTGAGAATTTTTTGCTCCAAAATAGAAACAAACGTAGAAGCATTAACATTTTAGGTGTACTTCTCCTCCATCCACATCGTTAACTCGTTAAACTGTAGTGGAATCTTCCAAATCTCTACTACAAATTATTCGATCTTGGGAGGAAATTCTGATTGACCTCTTACCTCAACTAAAAAACTGTATAACTGGATGAACTGTTATCTCCATGGCAACCGTGAAGATTGTCCAAACTTTTTGCAGGCACATTTGATCCTTCTTCAAAAAAGTGCAGGGCCATGAATGCAATCTCAGTATGAAAGTTCTGACATGATGAATGATTCACATATTTCAAGGTTTCATATTATTGCTTGGATTTTTTTTTGCCATTAAAAATTCCTAAGCGCATTGTATGATATTTTACATAGACGATTTACATGTTTTGAATATTTCGTATCTGGACTGGAAGGATAGTCGCTCGAGTTTAGAGCCAAACGTCTAGAGTTTAGAATGTTTAGATTTTGATGTATTTAGTTTCAAGTTATATGCGGATGAAATATCGTACAATAGTGCCAGATCCGCATTAATATGTTCCACGGTAAGTTATACAATTTCCAATTGGAAACTTAGGTATAGCGTGCGTCATCCGCATATTGGTGTAATTGACAAAATTCATGAATTCAGTGAAATATAAATGGAGAACAATAGCGGGCCAAGAATGGAACCATGTGGTACACCATAGGTACGTGGTTTTATATGGCTCATGAGATACTAATGGTATATTTCATTTGAAAAGATACTATACACACATCAAGTGGTTTCAAAAAGTAAACAACACTCTTTTATCGAAATATCTCTGTTAGATTAATACTTTTTTGGGTGAAATAGAAAGTATCTACTTACATCAATACAACAGAATATTCGCATATTCTTCTTGATGACGGAGCTTTTATTCGAGAAGGGAAAATCCTCTCGATCGAAGCATTTTCCTCGACGCCACGTCATTTAGAACGACACAAATGAGTTCACCAATTATTTAAATAAAACTCGAGAGCCCATTCATTAAAAACAAATGCTGAACGAATTCAATGAATTTTTAATTTTCGAACCTGTGACAATCTGTAATTACGGCCTCGAGTGTACTCGAAACTCGTCAACGAAACACTAGTGAGAAGATTCGAGTCTGAAAAACGGATTATTATTTTCACTTTGGAATAATTAGGAGTGTGTACTGAGACCGCCAAATAAGCGAATGCTGTTCGTGAATACCATACAGTTTCAATTAAAAGCGTTCAGATGCGAGTCATGTACGTACTAGATGGTTTTCGAGCGGGTGGTGCTCCAAAAATTCGGAAACAGAAAAGTACCCAAACGACAAAACGATCTTTTTGTTATAAAAATACGCTTTACTATAATCCACTAATTTTGTAACTTATCGGACATGCCATTTATACAATTTCACACAAAGATGAAACAGAGAATGTACCTACAGAAAATTCAAACATGAAAATTGGATAATAAACGGGTGGTTCACAGTTTTTTGTAGCTTCTCTAAAAGAACAATATGAAGAACTAAACAGTTTAATGTTGTAGTTGTGAGTATTTGCTATTTTCATAATGCTTTAGTAATAATTTGTTCTACAGAATGCATCCCTATTTCTTCTAGAGTTTGCAGAGAGAGTAGTCAGTTCCACAATTTCGGGAGAATCAATGTAGCCATTGATAATTTTATGAACGAATTCTAGATCATTTTCCATTCTTCTATTTTTCAACGCATTCATATTAGGCACAACTTCTTGATTACGGAATTGAAATCGAAGTTGAAACAATTGGAATACCTATCCTAAATTTTCAATAGACTGGCTGGCTCGTACGTGCTAGGTCATTGTTTCGTCCTTAAATTCAATGGTACCGCATTGAATCCGAAAGACATTAATCAATATGTCCCACAGGGTTCAATCTTGGGACCCCTAACTGTTTCTCATTGTTATATTTGGTATACCATCGTGTATTTTAGAGAGGTCAAGTGACCCAGCATGAATTGTATTCAGAACCATGCTACTGTATGAAACAATAACTTTAAACAGTATGTCGTCAATTTTGGGCGGTGAAGATGTGCTTTTTCGACGACAAAATATTCGTGTACGATGACATGCCATCTAGAATCTACTCTCGTAAGAAATAGTGGAACAGGAAGTCAGAAGAAGTCTTGATTTTCCGAAATATGGCGTTTGTATAATTCCGGTTCTCCGCTTACACATATTCATTATTTGTTGGTTACAGGGGTGGGCGCAACCCCCTACCCTAGTCCCGTACCGTTCAATATCATTGCAAAATGCATTGAATCCGTAATATTATTCAACACCTGAAATGATTTGCTGATTCTATCCAAAAGTACCTGTGTGTATCATGATAATTTTGGAATGGAATCCAAGCTGGGCGCGTTTGTTCAAACTCAATTAATAAATCAACGGGATTACCTGACTGTTTCAACACATTAAATATTGACATATATTAATATATATTTCCATCGCGATCGAAAGTGTTGGTCACCGTAGATTTAAGGCTATAAAGTTTTGGGTAAACATTTACATTTCCCGAACATTTATCGGCTCGAATCCAGTCACGTATAATAATACTTTTTATGCTTCAGGATTTCGAAGCTTGTATGTGGAAATGCTGTTTACAGTTTGTTGCAAGTCAAATATACAGTTTGTTACAACTCGAAGACCCTGAGTTAACAGAGGTTTCCAAACAATCTGAATTCCGCGGTTTTGTCGCAAACTGATGCCGTATAGATTTTTCAATTTTTTTGTGTATAAGCCTGAGCCCAAAATGAAAGAAGGACATATACAGTGAATTTCAGTGTGTCTTATTGTATCTATTTTTTCTAAATGACTGAATTTCAACATATCGTCCCTAGAAGTACAAAAAGCCAGCCGCATGAGAAACAAATTGAGGAATCTATTCAGTTCTTCATGAATTTATTATACCGAAAAAATATTTCGATTTTCAATAATAATTTTTGAAAGCTAAATAGTAGTTCTAGATCCATGAAATATGAATCTTTTACACAAGAAAACCTAACTAGAATTAATTTTTGAGTTATTTTTTATAAAATCTCCTGCTCAAATCTTCACAGGGACGTCTCTGATAGCTCTCCCACTTGAACAACGCATATGTTGATGACTTAGCCTGTCTAGCCTCTGCCTACCGAATAATCAGTAGCAATCTGTATCGAAAAGCAGAGCCGTCTTCGCCCCCTTCAAACGATTTATATATCGCCACTTAATGAAACATTATCAGTAAAATCAGTACTTGAAATTTCAGAGTAAAGTGTTGGTGCCTGTGATTCAATGTAAAGAAATTTTTGAAGATTCAGTACCACGAAACGTACTTCTTTTTAGTGAATTACTGACACTGAAATGGTTTTCTTTCAGTTTAAAAACAATGTTCACATCAACGATTCTATAGAAATAGCCTAGTGCTTTGAATAAGTTGTCTAAACAACCATAACTGGCCATATGCAGAAAAAAATGTGCAACCACTCTTTATTCCTACGCTCTGCACCGGAAAATTAAATGAAAGAAATCGTCTACCAACTGAAGAACTAGAAACCTCCTTAGTATTGATGATGTCAAAGCAGAAACCTTCAAACTTATTTCCAAATATACCGGGTGTCCCAACTGTCGATATATGGAAAATGCTTATATTTATGAAAAGAAAAACTCAAATAAAAGTTACACGGCACCAGAAAGGTCATGTTTGGAAAATAGGTCTAGATGCACAGGGTGTGGCATTTTCCCATCATAGCAAAAAAAAAATATGTTTCAAATGGATCAACCAGTTTATTTTCCTGTTAGTGAAATGGTCCCTTCGTTCCTTACTCAGCACCATCGAATTATTATTGATAATATATTACTATTAACGTGTAATCGCATCAATCTTGATTTCCTAGTATGACTATTGAAAATGCTAACTCAAAAAATTTCCCGCCATATAGTACACAATAAACCAATTATATCCAAGTCCATCTCTGGTGAATTGTTTTATGAGTGGTACCTACTCATCGCGGTATTTATATCCAATATGTATCATGTATCAAACACGTCTTACATGGAAAATACGTTTCGGGCAACTTATTACAGAATGAGTAGTTCACCGAGAGAAAAATTACATATCTGATCTTGTATTATACATGGTGTTAATACAATGGTATCGTCAGAAATTATAATATGATTGAAAATAACCTTGGATTTTTTTTCTGATTGGAATTCCATTAAACTTATTTTGTAATCCTACAACTTCTGGCAATGATTTAAACAACGTTTAATGTTAATAATATAAAAACATCAATAAATGGGTAACAAATAAACGTAATATGCCACGAAAGCATCGTTTATGTGTAACAGACATTTTTAAAATACAATTAAGAGAACACAATGCATTTAAAAAAAGTTATGTAATTATAACAAATAATCATAAAATTATCAGACAAAAATAAAACAATCAATAGTTGTGAAACAATACTTCGACATTGATTTTACAAAATTTGTATGAGTGTGATTGAACTTATCAATAAAATGTAGTGTGTATTTCAGTACTGAGTTTAGAGAAAATATATGTTTTGCTTTTTTACTGCATATGTGTTTTTGATGTTTTTCAATCTGTCCAGTAGATTGTTGTAAAGTTTCAACCTCTGATATCTTCTTCTTTCTATACTTGTTTGATATTCACGTATTATTTATTTTATATAACGCGTACTTATTTTTATGTAATCTAATGTTGCTGTAGTGGAAGAAAACTTGTATTGGGTTCAACATTTCTGTTTATTGATATAAATCATCTGATTTTTGAGAAGCCCTTTTGTGATATTGATATTTATCCATTATTGTTTTACTTATCGACCCCCAGCTAGAATCCCATAAGAAATATGTCATTGAAAATGGCAAAATGGCCAGGTTTTAATCCTCAAGAGATCTTGCAATTGAGTTTTTTTGGAAGAATACCGCACAAATATCTGTCAGATATGTCTATCGTGGTATTAGAGATATAGTTGTTTTCCGTCAGATGTTTTCCTCATTTTTCCACCCTGTGGAAACGTGTGGAGAGAAGGGTACTTCAACATTATCGATTTCACTCGCATACTTTCTTGCCCATCCAGCATCTGATTTTCAATTTATTTTTACAGTTTGATATCGACACACTCGAACCCCTACCTAGGGATGCTTCTTTCGGTGGCATCGCAATAAAAATATAAAACCGAGCCATTTCATATGTATTGAGTGGTGATTTTGTTCGGGTTCGATTTTACGACCCGGCCAAGTTATTAGATTAAGGTACGACGAACTGAATAAAATTTGTCTCTCGAGCTGATTCTGCAAACATCCGTTCGATCGTTTTGAAAATAATAAAAGCGCGGCTTTTTCGGTGTAAGTGCGTGCTAGATGTGGATTTATGCGATGGGCAAACGTCGGCGATAAAGTCAACGAAAATAGCAGTTTATAACGTTTTAAGATATTGCAGCGCTCTCTGCCGAGGGATCGACGACCTCTAGGGCTCGTTTATTTCATACAATATCCTGATATATTCCGCGGAGTAGTCTGGATATAGTGGATGATATGAAAAATTTCGCAATAAAAACGTTTTTTCGAGCCGACCGAAGACATAAATCTAGGACGAGCCACTTTTTGGATTGCCGGAATATGATAATGAAATTTCGTATTTCCAGTTCGGACATTTTTCATAAAGGAATTGTTCGGTGGGTTAAGAGGTTATGGCATACATTTTTGTGGGCGCTCACTTGTTCGGTAGGGAAAGAGGGGCCAAAACTTATATGTAGAAAAACAAACTGTTGTGTATTTTAATGATTCCCATTCAAAAAATATCGCATAACTTCAACTGAAGAACACAGATTATTCAACCCACTACCCTGACAAAAATCTGAGAGTTGTGTGTTCATAACTGTATAACGGAAGTTTTAGAGGGAAAACCACTTGGATAATATATCCTTTTTTTTTTTTTTCTATACGACAGAAACTGTTCGGTAGTGATTACAATTCATCTGATTCTAACTAATAACTATTTCGTTCTGTTCTTCAAGACCTTTGGCAGCCCTTACAATTTTTCAAAAGAACCCCTTATTTGATAAGGCTTATTATGTCTTTCATTAAGCTAGTATAGAAGAATAAAAAAGGACTAGTCAAGTTTTCGAGGCCCCATGTTGGGCGCCAATTGTATAACGTCCCACACTCTGGAAATGCAAATTGAAAGATATAAGAGAAAATTACTGGAAATTAATCACTTTTTTGCTACTTAGATTTGTTTGGTAAGGATGTACGTAAGATTCAACCGATAATTGATCATTAGGTGATGACTCTTGAACAAAATAAGACATGAGTTGACTCGACTAGTTCAGATAGGAAGGCGCTACGTTTCCAAAGACAAAACCGAAGAGAAGTATAAATTACAAAGGTGTTCACCTTTCTTCATCAACGCTTCATTCCAAAAAGAACCGCTCCAGAACCTAGATCTCCCTATTCGGATATCGATTCGTTCCGAAATGCCTTTGACATTTGACATCCGTATAAAAATACTGACCGTGGCTACTATTCCGGAGAATGGAATTCGCGGACTTCAGAAAATGTGGTGATTGATCTGTTTGGGATATAACTAAATGAATGAATCGAAATATCCATCACAACCATTCATTTTCCTAAAAGTATTTATCATATTAGTTGGAAGAACTCTAGACCTTTATTAGGAATATAGAATGAACTGAACGTCACTCTATTTTGTGAATCTTTTAAATTTTTCTGTTTATTCGTGATTGAAGAAAACCTTTAGTTTTATTATTATTATTATTATATTTTTCCTATATCAAAATACTCTGTTATTATAGGGGGAATTCACATTAGTCGATATATAAACGTTTATTCAGATACTTAACATAAAAATCCCCTTATATCTCGATTGATACAACTAACTGATTCTAAACCTATTTATTTTCAGTGCTATGAAGATTCTGTTGGCAAAACTGCCAAGACCATGGATCGTGGACGAGAAGAAAGATGACGGATACACAGCTCTTCATTTGGCAGCTCTAAACAACCACGTCGAAGTCGCTGAACAACTGGTTCTCAATGGAAAGGCCAACATGGACCTTCAAAATGTCAACTTGCAAACGGCACTTCATCTTGCCGTCGAAAGACAACATACTCAGATAGTTAGGGTGAGCATTTTACGTTCAGTTGAGATTTACATGACTGAGATTTTTACAGAGGACACCACCGACCGGTTGGACTAAGCATTAGTTCCATTTTATACGCGTGGCGCATAGATCGCTATGACAGTAATCAAGCTAGGCAGCGTACACATAACAGCGTTTTACGTTGTTCATGACTTTTGTTTCAGTTTTGTCATTGAATTCTTATTGAAATTTCATGTACACGATGTCGCTGAACAGTAAACAGTGAATTCGAAACTAAGAAGTAGGTAATCATGGCGAATTAAAGCTTAATCAATTAGGATGGAGTTTTCAGTTTGATCCTACAATTTTGTAGGTAACATCAGACACCACCAGAAATTTCATACATCTCTTGTGATTTTGGTTTGATGGCCAACATTCCTTCAAACGACCTTAATCAGAAGTATTCAGGAATGTTAATATTATCTGCTGGACTGATGGTTCTGGAGTTTCGTTCAAAAGCTTTTACTGGAGGATGTTCACCTTCGATCTTTTAGAGCTGTTCGATTACGATGTACATAATACCAGAGGGAAGCATCTGTTATGTTGAATTCCCAATATAGAATGTTAAGTTCCAATCACGTCATTTCGACATAGTCAAATCGGTTCCATTAATATATTAGGAGATTAATGTAGCCAAATGAATCATCTATTGAACACTTTTTCTTCCATCTCAAGTGAGTGAATTATTTTTGTTTCAGCTTCTTGTTAGAGAAGGCGCGAATCTGAACATAGCCGACAAGGACGGAGACACTCCACTGCACGAAGCGCTTCGCCATCACACGCTCTCCCAACTGCGCCAACTTCAAGACGTACAAGACGTGGGAAAACTCCTGATGGGGTTAGGAACCCAAGGATCCGACAAAAAATCATCGGCAAGCATCGCTTGTTTCTTGGCGGGCAACGGCGCCGACCTCACCATCAAAAACAAGAAAGGACAGACGCCTTTGGACCTCTGTCCGGACCCGAACCTTTGCAAAACGCTCACCAAGTGTCACAAGGATAAGCAGAGCGGAGAGATGGAAATGGGTCCCAACCAGAACACCCAGAACTCGAACGTGAATTCCACCCTGGAGGAATGTTTGGTCTGCTCCGACGCCAAGAGGGATATGATCTTTCAGCCGTGTGGGCATGTTACGTGCTGTTCTGCCTGCGCTCCCAGGGTCAAGAAGTGTCTGATCTGCCGGGAGTCGGTGATCACTAGAGTCAAGGTGAGAATATTGGATCGTTATTAGAATATTGATATGCAAATTCAATCGCCTCTTATTTATTCATTCATTTTGAGACAGTCATTTATATTTGGTTGTTATTTTAGATCGAAGAATGTCTCGTTTGCTCGGACAAAAAATCATCCGTCCTCTTCAAACCGTGCGGTCATATGTGTGCGTGCGAATTCTGCGTGCAGATAATGAAGAAATGCGTCATGTGTCGAGCACAGATAGAGCGTCTGGTACCACTGACCGTTTGCGCAGGTGGTCTGGGGACCATATCAGAGGTGGAGGCAGACGTCGAGGAGGAACTCAAGCCGTCGACCAGTGACATACCGACTATCATCCAGGGACCGATCATGAACAACGGTGGGAGGGATACGACGAACTCAAATGATATCCAGAAGCTTCAGCAGCAGTTGCAAGACATCAAAGAGCAGGTTAGTATTATTATTGATGAAGTCCCGAAGGTATTTTTGATAGGGCGTGAAATTGAGAGTCTTTTACTCGACTAACATTTTGGACCATCTTTGACTGAAATATAGTGCATGGTATCACACGTAAAAAAGTGAGGGCCTCGTCTTCCCTGGCTCGCACAAGTATCTCGAAGACATCTAACTGTTGCTCGTAAGAGTGCAGTTGGTGATAGAACAAATTTTAGAAAAAAAATATATCTATAATGGTCCATCTAATAACTGGGGTTCTGTCTATTTCTTTGTAATTATTTTTGTTTTTACAATGCCACTAGAAAAGTAATTCGAATGGTGGCTCAATGAAATTATGCATTAAAATTTAAAAAGTGGGAATTTCGAAAATAAACTTGAAATTTCGAAAAGTTTTAATTCGAATTGGAACATCGAGAAAAAATCGAAATTTTTAAATATTAACGGAACTTTCGTCTAATTATTCGGTTTTGCCTAACAGAGTTTTTATATCCTAACCACATCCCCTAAAAGAACTGAAACAAGATTTTCAGTAGGATGTATGAGCCGGTTCTGGGCCTTCCCCCCACCTTTTTGACGTCAGTCGGTGACCTTCCAGCGACCTTGAAAGGTCTGTCTGGACATACGTGCCATTGTGTGGCTATGACTTCGAGCTGTCCTTAGAGGACTTCAAAAATGTTCAAACCTCAATGAAGATGGTGTTTTTGTGTTTAGGGTTCTATGTCGTAAAATCATGTGTACTTTTCAACAAACTGGCAGTTAGGTTAACATAAAATAAAGTTGAAAAAAAATTGAAAAACATAGCCTTCTACGCCTTCTTTCGTGCACAAAACTTTTTCAATTTCGAGATTTTTTTAACGGACTGGGTATTAAGGTCTTAGCTACATTTTTTGAATCGAAATCAGTTCACCGGACGAAAAAAGTCAGGAAACGATTTTTATGGAGAGATATAGGACAATTAAAAACTATATTTATTGAAAAAAGACAGTGACGTTTAATTTTTTCAAGCCATGTTAACAGGGACGCCACTGATGAATATTAAAAAACCGTCATCATGGATAAAATGTATTTTTATGCGTACTCTGATGCAAGAGACAACTGTTTTTTTGGTGAAATTCTACAACCTGTGATCTGATGAAGAACTTTTCTTAAAAGTCATTCAAGGTTTATCGCCATTTAGCATCATCATTCAATTATGAAACGTCATGTCAAAAAAAACACATCTTGACGGAACTCGGCATGAACTTATACAAATCTCCAACGAAAACAACTATTGTCACCTACGACTGTTGCATTTTATCTGATAGATTTTTGGTGAAGCGTCTAGAGGCCTACTTACCAAATACAAAAAGTAGTGTTATCTTGATGACGCATCAGCACAGTTGTCAGATCTGTAATATTACACAGATACTGGTGTAGGCTGCGAAATTGACCCCTGAGACATTATTTTAAACACGTTTCAACATTAATTTGATTCTTTTTTACTTTTCAGACGATGTGTCCGGTCTGTTTGGATAGACTGAAGAACATGATCTTTCTCTGTGGACATGGCTTGTGTCAGATGTGCGGCGATCAAATGACTGAATGTCCAATATGCAGAAAAGCCGTCGAGAAGAGGATTCTTTTATATTAGGATTGAAATTAGTGTAATTTCAAATGCGGATTTTCGGAAATGTGTATGAATTACTGCATTTCAACTGTAATCAGGCGCACATCGAGAAATCTAGTGCATCAATTGCGTCTTGACAAAAATAATTACCGTCAAAGCTACAAATAGAAAAATAGTTGCGGAGATTCATGAAAAATACTGAAAAGGATATTTTGTTTTTATAGAGTAATAACTGCCCATATTTCAACTCCACAAAATTATATCTGAGATATTCGAAAAAGCGACACAAGCATGGTCGTCTTGGTAAGTCGTTGTTGGGGTGTATGGAGAGTTGAATTGTTTATCATCCAAGAATTTGTTGAAGGACATCTTGACAAACTGATTTAGATTCGTTGAGATGAACAAGTAATTTTTTATCGGTAATTTTGAATAAGGCTAGTAGAATCAGGAACAGGTTGCATCCTACTTTATGGAAGTGGATTTTTACATTATCAATTTCGGTTTTTCAAAAATAAAAATTGCATTCGATTGCTTCGAAAGTTTAAATTACATTCGATAGCAACCAATTATTGCTTCATGAAATCTTATTTTCCTGAATCGTCTTCTCTGGAATCTTTTCTAAAATATCTTTGTGTACATTGAATTATATGTTGAAAACTTTCATTAGTATATATTAATATAATCGTAAAGTGTATGTGTGATATATTGACAAATCCGTTGGGAAAAACATCTGTTGATTCTCACACGGATTTTTGTTGGTTAAAATAATAATGTGAGATCTGAGATTCTTCAAATCATACTTCTCATTTCTCTGTTATTTATACAGTTTATATACCAGTTTTTTATGTAATTGTTATACTTTTTTTTTAATTAATGTTTTCTTCAATATCATTTCACTTTCTGCATCTACTGAGTGCGGAATTGTTACAAGTTTATCTCAATATGTATGGCAGGCAAGTTGAATTCAATGTGGACGTTGATTATATTTCATAGTGAAAATATTACAGCGATTCTAGTCCAAGATCCCAGTATAAAACGACCTTCACCGAGCTGGTTAATGGTTGAAAAGTATTTTATATCAAATTAAATATGTCAATAAATATATTTGGCTAAAAAATTTCAATCCAGAATATGATTTATCAACATTTTGAAAAATATTTCACTGGTTTGGTTAATAGACAAATTCCATACCAATCGAAAGTATAAGGCCTATAGAATATGCGAAGGTTAGGTTGACTATTTTTTCCCGTCACAACTCTTGGGTAGGCCGGTATACCTAAACAAGTGAATCGATACTAGTAACTTGCACCGGTCTGATTAATGGATTAAAGTTAAGTTAGAATAAAGAAGAACACGGTGGTATAGGGTTGTCTGTGAAAAATCAGTCCTGAATTTCGGTTGTCGAGTTTTAAAAAGTGAAACTTCGCTGCGAGTGAATACGTGCGACAGAGAGGTCCCAGCGAACCATCCCATGCGATAGAAGAGGACACAGCACTGCAGCTGTGTGTATTCGTCCATTGAATGAAAGAGAGTGCACATGCTATTTGTCCGTGAAAATGAAACGGATAGCGATAGACTCGTAAATGCTGTGCATCAGTTTGGAGTAGCTTGTCGCTATAGTTAGAATAGAAAAAACGGGCTACTATAGTTATTGTTGTTAAAAAATGGCCAAAAAGTGTTTTTTGTGTATTTCGGATGATGGTGTAATTTGTTTCAAAGATTAAAAACTGTTCATTGAAGTTAGCTTTTCGTAAAATAAAAAACTCAACAATGTTGTTGAAGAATGTTCTGAATTTAGAGATCATAATTCAATATCCGATGACTCGGATGCTGAATAATTTGTAAATTTAAAAACTTGAGTATTTATATTTTTTTTAAATAAAAACTTTGTATGAAACATAACATCCTAATTATAGATAATTTTTATTTTGTCTGCTGATTAAAAATATTTAATAATAATAATAATATAATAATAATACTCCCTCATAAACACTCGTTGAGTGTACCCAAAGGCATAGCCTGGGCGGGTAGAGGACGGCTATTATTATTATTTGCCGTGGCGCTATTTAAAAAACATTCTTTTATTTCAACACTGTTTTCTATTTTAATATTAAGCTACTCCATAATAATGCACAGCATTTACGAGTCTATCGCTATCCTTTTCATTTTCACGGACAAATAGCATGCGCACCCTCTTTCATTCAACAGACGAATACACACAGCTGCAATGCTGTGTCCTCTTCTAGCACATGGGATGGTTCGTTGGAAACTCTCTGTCGCACGTATTAGGTTTTCATTCCACTTTTTAAAACTCGACAACCGGAATTCAGGACTGATTTTTCGCAGACAACCCTATACCACCGTGTTTTTAATGAGTCTTCATTCTAGCTTAACTTTGATTCATTAACCAGGTGAAAGTTACTAGTATCGATCTACCTGTTTATACCTGCCTACCAAAGAGTTGTGACGGGAAAAAACTAGTCAACCTAACGTTTGCTTATTCTATTGGCTTCATACTTTCGGTTGGTATGGAATTTGTCTAATAACTAAACCAGTGAAATGTTAAAAAAAAAGATTAATCATATTCTGGACTGAAATTTTTTAGTCAACCCATTTGCAACATATTTATTGACATATTTAATTTGATATAAAATATTTTTCATCGATTAACCAACTCGGTGAAGGTCCTATACTATTTCACATTTTTGTCTTTTTAGGACTGGTTCTTACAGACAGTTGATTTTTGTCTTTTGGAATATGTTTTGCAATCTGATATCAGTATTGTGTAACCTTCACGAACTGAACTTCTATTGTTATGTTGATAATACACTGTATTTTAAGATAAATAGGTTTGTAAGACTATGTATGTCAGTAACTATACAGAGATGAACAGAAATAAATAAGAAACACGGAAAAAGAGAACCGGTAAATTATATTTTGAATTCAAACGTAATGAAATAGGTCAAATAGGGGTGTTAATATAATTTATACAGGGACAATATATATATATACTTTCGCTTTTTCGATGTCTCTTATTTCTCGTCTAACCACTTTGGGCTCGTAAATTGAAAATTCATTGCCAATTCTTTGGTCCACCTGTGTAGAAGTGAGTTCAACTCCTCTAGAACAGATTATTGATAATGCTCCACTACATACTGTACAGGTAACAAAGAATCTGTAAGTTTTCATCCAAGAGATGAAAAGTGTCCCCTAGAACTGTGAGCTAGCTGACTTTCGCTCGAGAAAGGTATAGGGAATTATTCCAAAAATTGTAAACCTTTCTAGTGCAAATTAAAATTTTATTTCTTTTCTGTAATTTGTTACTTTATATCAATAAAGAATTTCTAATAATTTGATGATTTTTTTTTTCAAAAACTTTTCTCAATGTTTCCGTAGAAGTGCGATAGGTCTGAAAGTGATAAGTTGGATCTGTTCTTCTTTTTTGGGGGGGCTGGTTGTAAACCTAACCTTCTCTATTTTATTATTGTCTCGATCAACGGCTCTTTATTTGCTATAAGTCCGGGTGAAAACTCCGGGTAAGAAGTCCGGGAAAAAAATCAATTAAAAATTTAGAGAGTAAAATTCAGAAAAAAAAGTCCGGAAACAGAGTATTGAAAACTTTCCGCGAAAAAAACTACGAGAAAATATGTTCTGGATGAAGTTTCAAATGTTCGGGACAATATGTACAGGTAAGTGTTCTTGGAAAAAGTCATGGTAGAACGCCCGGGTAAAAAGTCCGGGTAAAATCTCCGGGTAAATAGTCCGGGTAAAAACTCCGGGTAAGAATGAAAAATTTCAAGAAAATAAAATTCAGAAAAAAAAGTCCGCAAACAGTTTTGAAAAAATTTCCGTGAAAAAACTACGAGAAAATATATTCCTGCAGAGAGTCATAGTCGAAAGTCCGGGTACATAGTCCGGGTGAAAAGGCCGGGTAAAAAGTCCCGGTAAACAGTCCGGGTAAAAAGTCCGGGTAAATAGTCCGGGTAAAAACTCCGGGTAGGAATAAAAAATTTCGAGAAGATTAAATTCAGAAAAAAAGTCTGGAAACAGAGTACTTATTGAGAAAATTTCCGTGAAAAAACTACGAGAAAATATGTTTTGAACTCTAGTTTCAAACGTTCGGGATAATATGTACAGATAAGTTTTCTTGGAAAGAGTCATAGTAGAAAGTCCGGGTAAAAACTCCGGGTAAATTGTCCGGGTGAAAACTTCGGGTAAGAATAAAAAGTTTCAAGAAAATAAAATTCAGAAAAAAAATTGAGTATTTAAAAAATGTTCGTGAAAAAACTACGAGAAAATATGTTCAGGCTGTGGTTTCAAATGTTTGGGAAAATATGTACAGGTAAGTGTTCTTTGAAAAAGTCATGGTAGAAAGTCCGGATAAAAAGTCCGGGTAAATATAGTCCGGGTAAAAAAGCCGGGTAAGAATGAAAAGTTTCAAGAATATAAAATTGAGAAAAAAAGTCCGAAAACAGAGTATTAAAATAAAATCTGTGAAAAAAAACTACGAGAAAATATGTTCAAGCTGTGGTTTCAAATGTTCGGGAAAATATGTACAGGCAAGTGTTCTTTGAAAAAGTCATAGTAGAAAGTCCGGGTAAAAAGTCCGGGTGAAAAGTCCGGGTTAATAGTCCGGGTAAAAACTCCGGGTAAGAATGAAAAGTTTCAAGAAGATAAAATTGAGAAAAAAAGTCCAAAAACAGAGTATTAAAATAAAATCTGTGAAAAAAAACTACGAGAAAATATGTTCAGGCTGTGGTTTCAAATGTTCGGGAAAATATGTACAGGCAAGTGTTCTTTGAAAAAGTCATGGTATAAAGTCCGGGTAAAAATTCCGGGTAAGAATGAAAAGTTTCAAGAAAATAAAATTGAGAAAAAAAAGTCCGAAAACAGTATTAAAAAAAAAATCCGTGAATAAATCTTCGAGAAAATATGTTCAGGCTGTGGTTTCAAATGTTCGGGAAAATATGTACAGGCAAGTGTTCTTTGAAAAAGTCATGGTAGAAAGTCCGGGTAAAAAGTCCGGGTAAATATAGTCCGGGTAAAAAAGCCGGGTAAGAATGAAAAGTTTCAAGAATATAAAATTGAAAAAAAAAAGTCCGAAAACAGAGTATTAAAATAAAATCTGTGAAAAAAAACTACGAGAAAATATGTTCAAGCTGTGGTTTCAAATGTTCGGGAAAATATGTACAGGCAAGTGTTCTTTGAAAAAGTCATGGTATAAAGTCCGGGTAAGAATGAAAAGTTTCAAGAAAATAAAATTGAGAAAAAAAAGTCCGAAAACAGAGTATTAAAAAAAAATCCGTGAATAAAACTACGAGAAAATATGTTCAGGCTGTGGTTTCAAATGTTTGGGAAAATATGTACAGGTAAATGTTCTTTGAAAAAGTCATGGTAGAAAGTCCGGGTAAAAAGTCCGGGTAAATATAGTCCGGGTAAAAAAGCCGGGTAAGAATGAAAAGTTTCGAGAATATAAAATTGAGAAAAAAAAGTCCGAAAACAGAGTATTAAAATAAAATCTGTGAAAAAAAACTACGAGAAAATATGTTCAAGCTGTGGTTTCAAATGTTCGGGAAAAATATGTACAGGTAAGTGTTCTTAGAAAAAGTCATAGTAGAAAGTCCGGGTAAAAAGTCCGGGTAAAAAGTCCGGGTAAAAAGTCCAGGCAAAAACTACGAGAAAATATGTCCAGGCTGTGGTTTCAAATGTTTGGGAAAATATGTACAGGTAAGTGTTCTTGAAAAAAGTCATGGTAGAAAGTCCGTGTGAAAAGTCCGTGTGAAAAGTCCGGGTAAATATAGTCCGGGTAAAAAAGCCGGGTAAGAATGAAAAGTTTCAAGAATATAAAATTGAGAAAAAAAGTCCGAAAACAGAGAATTAAAATAAAATCTGTGAAAAAAAACTACGAGAAAATATGTTCAAGCTGTGGTTTCAAATGTTCGGGAAAATATGTACAGGCAAGTGTTCTTTGAAAAAGTCATGGTATAAAGTCCGGGTAAAAACTCCGGGTAAGAATGAAAAGTTTCAAGAATATAAAATTGAGAAAAAAAGTCCGAAAACAGAGAATTAAAATAAAATCTGTGAAAAAAAACTACGAGAAAATATGTTCAAGCTGTGGTTTCAAATGTTCGGGAAAATATGTACAGGCAAGTGTTCTTTGAAAAAGTCATGGTATAAAGTCCGGGTAAAAACTCCGGGTAAGAATGAAAAGTTTCAAGAAAATAAAATTGAGAAAAAAAAGTCCGAAAACAGAGTATTAAAAAAAAATCCGTGAATAAAACTACGAGAAAATATGTTCAGGCTATGGTTTCAAATGTTCGGGAAAATATGTAAAGGCAAGTGTTCTTGGAAAAAGTCATAGTAGAAAGTCCGGGTAAAAAGTCCGGGTAAAAAGTCCGGGTGAAAAGTCCGGGTTAATAGTCCGGGTAAAAACTCCGGATAAGAATGAAAAGTTTCAAGAAGATAAAATTGAGAAAAAAAAGTCCAAAAACAGAGTATCAAAATAAAATCTGTGAAAAAAAACTACGAGAAAATATGTTCAGGCTGTGGTTTCAAATGTTCGGGAAAATATGTACAGGCAAGTGTTCTTTGAAAAAGTCATGGTATAAAGTCCGGGTAAAAACTCCGGGTAAGAATGAAAAGTTTCAAGAAAATAAAATTGAGAAAAAAAAGTCCGAAAACAGAGTATTAAAAAAAAATCCGTGAATAAAACTACGAGAAAATATGTTCAGGCTGTGGTTTCAAATGTTTGGGAAAATATGTACAGGTAAGTGTTCTTTGAAAAAGTCATGGTAGAAAGTCCGGGTAAAAAGTCCGGGTAAAAAGTCCGGGTCAAAAGTCCGGGTAAAAAGTCTGGGTAAATAGTTCGGGTAAAAACTCCGGGAAAGAATGAAAAGTTTCAAGAAAATGAAATTCAGAAAGAAAAGTACGAAAACAGAGTATTAAAAAAATTTCCGTGAAAAAAACTACGAGAAAATATGTTCAGGATGTAGTTTCAAATGTTCGGGAAAATATGTACCTTGGAAAAAGTCATAGTAGAAAGTCCGGATAAGAAGTCCGGGTAAATAGTCCGGGTAAAAACTCCGAGTAAGAATGAAAAATTTCGAGAAAATAAAATTCAGAAAAAAAGTCCGGAGAAAATGTCCGAAAAAAAAATACGAGAAAATCTGTTCAAGCTTTGGTTTCAAATGTTCGGGAAAATATGTACAGGTAAGTGTTCTTAGAAAAAGTCATAGTAGAAAGTCTGGGTAAAAAGTCTGGGTAAAAAGTCTGGGTAAATAGTCCGGGTAAAACTACGAGAAAATATGTCCAGGCTGTGGTTACAAATGTTCGGGAAAATATGTACAGGTAAATGTTCTTGAAAAGAGTCATAGTAGAAAGTCCGGGTAAAAAGTCCGGGTGAAAAGTCCGGGTAAATAGTCCGGGTAAAAACTACGGGTAAGAATGAAAAGTTTCAATTAAATGAAATTCAGAAAGAAAAGTACGAAAACAGAGTATTAAAAAAAATTCCGTGAAAAAACTACGAGAAAATATGTTCAGGATGTAGTTTCAAATGTTCGGGAAAATATGTACAGGTAAGTGTTCTTTGAAAAAGTCATGGTAGAAAGTCCGGGTAAAAAGTCCGGGTAAATATAGTCCGGGTAAAAAAGCCGGGTAAGAATGAAAAGTTTCAAGAATATAAAATTGAAAAAAAAAGTCCGAAAACAGAGTATTAAAATAAAATCTGTGAAAAAAAACTACGAGAAAATATGTTCAAGCTGTGGTTTCAAATGTTCGGGAAAATATGTACAGGCAAGTGTTCTTTGAAAAAGTCATGGTATAAAGTCCGGGTAAGAATGAAAAGTTTCAAGAAAATAAAATTGAGAAAAAAAAAGTCCGAAAACAGAGTATTAAAAAAAAATCCGTGAATAAAACTACGAGAAAATATGTTCAGGCTGTGGTTTCAAATGTTTGGGAAAATATGTACAGGTAAGTGTTCTTAGAAAAAGTCATAGTAGAAAGACCGGGTAAAAAGTCCGGGTGAAAAGTCCGGGTAAAAACTTCGGGTAAGAATAAAAAGTTTTAAGATAAAATTCAGAAAAAAAAGTCCGAAGAGTATTAAAAAAAATCCGTGAAAAAAAAAATACGAGAAAAAATGTTCAGGCTGTGGTTTCAAATGTTCGGGAAAATATGTACAGGCAAGTGTTCTTTGAAAAAGTCATGGTATAAAGTCCGGGTAAATATAGTCCGGGTAAAAAAGCCGGGTAAGAATGAAAAGTTTCAAGAATATAAAATTGAAAAAAAAAGTCCGAAAACAGAGTATTAAAATAAAATCTGTGAAAAAAAACTACGAGAAAATATGTTCAAGCTGTGGTTTCAAATGTTCGGGAAAATATGTACAGGCAAGTGTTCTTTGAAAAAGTCATGGTATAAAGTCCGGGTAAGAATGAAAAGTTTCAAGAAAATAAAATTGAGAAAAAAAAAGTCCGAAAACAGAGTATTAAAAAAAAATCCGTGAATAAAACTACGAGAAAATATGTTCAGGCTGTGGTTTCAAATGTTTGGGAAAATATGTACAGGTAAGTGTTCTTAGAAAAAGTCATAGTAGAAAGACCGGGTAAAAAGTCCGGGTGAAAAGTCCGGGTAAAAACTTCGGGTAAGAATAAAAAGTTTTAAGATAAAATTCAGAAAAAAAAGTCCGAAGAGTATTAAAAAAAATCCGTGAAAAAAAAAATACGAGAAAATATGTTCAGGCTGTGGTTTCAAATGTTCGGGAAAATATGTACAGGCAAGTGTTCTTTGAAAAAGTCATGGTATAAAGTCCGGGTAAATATAGTCCGGGTAAAAAAGCCGGGTAAGAATGAAAAGTTTCAAGAATATAAAATTGAAAAAAAAAGTCCGAAAACAGAGTATTAAAATAAAATCTGTGAAAAAAAACTACGAGAAAATATGTTCAAGCTGTGGTTTCAAATGTTCGGGAAAATATGTACAGGCAAGTGTTCTTTGAAAAAGTCATGGTATAAAGTCCGGGTAAGAATGAAAAGTTTCAAGAAAATAAAATTGAGAAAAAAAAAGTCCGAAAACAGAGTATTAAAAAAAAATCCGTGAATAAAACTACGAGAAAATATGTTCAGGCTGTGGTTTCAAATGTTTGGGAAAATATGTACAGGTAAGTGTTCTTAGAAAAAGTCATAGTAGAAAGACCGGGTAAAAAGTCCGGGTGAAAAGTCCGGGTAAAAACTTCGGGTAAGAATAAAAAGTTTTAAGATAAAATTCAGAAAAAAAAGTCCGAAGAGTATTAAAAAAAATCCGTGAAAAAAAAATACGAGAAAATATGTTCAGGCTGTGGTTTCAAATGTTCGGGAAAATATGTACAGGCAAGTGTTCTTTGAAAAAGTCATGGTATAAAGTCCGGGTAAAAACTCCGGGTAAGAATGAAAAGTTTCAAGAAAATAAAATTGAGAAAAAAAAGTCCGAAAACAGAGTATTAAAAAAAATCCGTGAATAAAACTACGAAAAAATATGTTCAGGCTGTGGTTTCAAATGTTCGAGAAAATATGTAAAGGAAAGTGTTCTTGGAAAAAGTCATAGTAGAAAGTCCGGGTAAAAAGTCCGGGTAAAAAGTCCGGGTAAATAGTCCGGGTAAAAACTCCGGGTAAGAATGAAAAGTTTCAAGAAGATAAAATTGAGAAAAAAAAGTCCGAAAACATAGTATTAAAATAAAATCTGTGAAAAAAAAATACGAGAAAATATGTTCAGGCTGTGGTTTCAAATGTTCGGGAAAATATGTACAGGCAAGTGTTCTTTGAAAAAGTCATGGTATAAAGTCCGGGTAAAAACTCCGGGTAAGAATGAAAAGTTTCAAGAAAATAAAATTGAGAAAAAAAAGTCCGAAAAAAAATCCGTGAATAAAACTACAAGAAAATATGTTCAGGTTGTGGTTTCAAATGTTCGGGAAAATATGTACAGTTAAGTGTTCTTGAAAAAAGTCATGGTAGAAAGTCCGGGTAAAACTTCCGGGTAAATAGTCCGGGTAAAAACTACGGGTAAATATTCCGGGTAAAAACAACCGGTAAATATTCCGGGTAAATAGTCTGGATAAAAACTCTGACAAAGTCAAAGAAAAATTTCGAGAAAATGAAATTTAGAAAAAAATGCCCGGAAACAAAGTATCGAAAATATTTTCGTGAAAAAACTACGAGAAAATATGTCCAGGATGCGGCTACAAATGTCCGGGTAAAAATTCCGGTAAATAGTCCGGTAAATAATCCGGGTAAATAATCCGGGTAAAACCTCTGGGTAAAAACTCCGGGTAAAAACTCCGGGTAAAAACTCCGGGTAAGAAGTTCGGCGAAAAAGTCAAATAAAATTCTTGAGAAAATAAAATTCAGGAAAAATTGATAAGAAAAATATCCAGAAGGTATTGAAGAAATTTCTGTGAAAAAAACTACGAGAAAATATATCCTGGGTGTGGTTACAAATGTCCAGGAAAATATACACAGGTAAAAGTTTTCAGAAAAGTTATGGCAGAAAGTCCGAGTAAAAAGTCCGGGTAAAACTCCGGGTAAATAATCCAGGTCAAAACTCTGGGTAAAAAACTCCAGGGAAAACTCCGGAGAAAAAGTCAAAGAAATATTTCGAGACAATAAAGTTCAGGAAAAAAGTTAGAAAGTCCGAGTAGAAACTCCGGGTATATAGTCCGAGTAAAAGGTCCGGAGAAAAAGTCAAACGAAAAGTAAAAGAAAAATTTCGAGAAAAAAATACATGAAAAAGTTTGGAAACATGTCCGGAAAGTTAGTGGATGAAATCCAAAAATGCAACCTAAGAAAAAAAAATTATAAAAAAGCGTTCTGACGAAAGTTCGGAAAAAGTACCAAAAAAAATTATGGACAACGGTTTCTTCGGAACAAGAGAGCTTGCTTATTTGCCATGTTGGAATTACTTTACTGTTATGTGTGTTTGTCCGGTCGTATAACGTACCTTGTATCGAATATATACTTAACAACGGATGAAGTATTGCTTCGAGCACGACCACCTGTATTCGAAATCTCGACACGAAATTGAAATTTTATGTAAAAGGGAGAGAGCTGGTGATACGGCTCTTATGGAGCAACACCATTATTATTGACAAGTGACTCTAATTTCCATAATAAATAATCATAACCTCGAAATCTCTCGTCCTCGTCTAGAAAGATTACGAGAGGATCTGGTGAAGGAATTTAAGTAAAAAATGGCTAACACAACAGATAAAGCTCTAAGCTTGCTCCGTTACTTACCTAGAGTCTGTCTCGCTAATATCAGAGACAATCCAGGCGCGGCAAAGGTAATGTTATAAACTTTTTTAACCCCGATTTAGTACACGGGATATTTCAGAAAGCCCGAAGAGGCAGAGCACAGCACGGGGGTGATTACCATGGTGCTGGTAACAAAGGTTCTGGTCAAAGACAAAACTACATGCGATTAGGATATGAAACAGGCAACAACCCCTTTTATTTACGCTTCCCATGGGAACCTTACTACAAAGGCCACCAGTGAGTAAAATTACAGAGAGCTTTGGGTTTGACGATTTTTAAATATTACTCATTCCAGCTTGAGAAGGCAATATCCTCCCCTCTCCATGCTTGACCTACAGAAACTCATCGATACAAACAGAGTCGATACTACGAAACCAATTGATTTACAAGCAATCTTGAACACTGGTTTGTACAGACTGTTTCCTGACCAGAAAGAATTCGGAGTTCAGTTGACTGATGAAGGTGCCGATATTTTCTGTGCTAAAATCAACCTGGAAGTCCAATGGGCCAACGAGTTGGTCATTGCTGCCATAGAAAAATCAGGAGGAGTGATAACCACTGCTTATTATGATCCACATAGTTTGCAAGCTATGTTGAATACCACGAAGTTTTTTGAAAGAGGTTAGTTTTCAGTTGTAAACTTGTATCAATAGTATTATCACTAGTGAATGAAATATTCAATATTCTGCTGACGTACAGGGGCGGCGAGTTCGGGGGGCAGAGTTCGGGGAGCAGGCTCCCCCACTTTTTGATCAAAATTGAATTATTGGAAAATAAATTTGAATATACTCTTGAGTGTCACCACTTTTCTGATAACTATCAAAATTATTTGAAAATTTGAAACAATTTGTGCATATTTTTCATAGTTACTAAGTAGAATGAAGTAAGAATAATTTTTTAGAAATAATTTTTATTTTCCACGCCGATAATAACAATTATGTTTGATTGAACATTGTACAAATGGGTCTAAAACTACAAATTCGTGTACAATAAGGACCTTCACTGGCGAATTAAGTATCCTGCAAAAACCGACTATTATCACAGCTAATAATTTGACGACCATTGAAAGGTTATGTAAGACTGACTGAAAAAAAAGTGATCAACTCAAGTAGTTTTGTCTCTTGAACACGAACTTGAAGAAAAATCGAGGCGATCTCATCTATTTTTCAAGTTATGTCCTTCTGATTCTTAAAAATTGCCCATTTTCAACCATAAATTTATCGATAAATATCACATGTTGCCTTCTTCTTTTTGATAATTCCTTGTTTCAGAAGCTGATTTACCTAATTTCACAATTACAAGCACCAAAAACAACCGTTTCACACAAAAACTCGACCTTTTATAATCACAAACATAACCTCCATTTTCTTAGTTATTTTCATTGTCACGGTAGGTTGGTCACTTGGAATATGAACTATTCAAATTCAATGATGAGTAAATATTTACTTCCTCTTAATTGACATGTTCAATTGGTCAATTTTCTCCATTATTTGAAAATACACAAAATTTGTTTTTCTTTCAATTAAATTACCACACACGCCTTTATTTACTTGGTTTCGGCAGTTTTTAGTGGAAAAACTATTATTTTTTTGAAATGTTAACAAATCATTCGAATTTCATTGTCGAACACTGAATATGTGGTGTTTTTGTTTATGCAATGTTGGGAACAAGATTGGAATTGCTCAGGATTCTTCGGGTCTAGTCGGAAGGCAAGGTAAAGGTAAGTTTATCGAACTCGGCCTTGAAATAGAAAAAAAAATATGTGACTCGCGCAGTTATGTCTGGTAAACACGAGTCCGAAGGCCATAATCCTAATTATTAATCGTAGAAGAAGGGGACACGACCTAATATAACCTAGCTATCCAAGTTGCTGGTATCCGATCTCTAATTGGCATGAAAAAGTTAAATCAAAGTAGATGCTCGCTGTCAATAAACTTACCTTTACCTTGCTCACCAACTAAACCCGACGAAACCCGAACAATCCCAATCTCGTTGCCAACATTGCATAAACAAAATTACCAGATATTCAGTTTTCAACAATGAAATTCGAATTATTTGTTTACGTTTCGAAAAATGGTGACTTTTTTGAAAAAATAGGTGGAGCTTCTCGAAAAAATTGGTCAATATCTTCGAAAATATAGTTGTGACCACCAAAAATTTCATTTGGATTTTTGTTCAGGAGACCATACTACCGAAGATTTATCAAGTTCGGTAGTAGTCTGAAAGTGACATTTTACAACTTCAACACTCTGTAACTCGTTAACTATATATGCATTTTTTTTTCAGGCTCTCTCCGGAGATTTTTTTTATATATAAAAAACACGCTTCCATAACACATTCAACTAAAAACTAAAAAATAATTGTTTATATAGGCAGAACATAACAGATGAAGAATATTACTGTGAAAAAGCATGGGGTGCTTGATATACGAAAATATGAAACAAAGCGCCCCACGCTTTTTTTCTATATCTGCTGTTGTAAAAGCGTGTTTTTTAGTTTTTTCAAACTACTTTTTTGAATACCTTCACGAATGATCATGGCGCGTTGAAATTGGTTCTACTCACAGTTGATTGTCGAATATTTCTTTGACGCTTGGCGAAACACTATTTTCTGCACCTATCTGGACAATATTTTTAGTTTTTCTTGCAAAGTCAACATTATTTCATTTATCTTTCCTGGTGGAAAAACTATTCACTTCACAATCTTCACATCTTAACTTAAAATATTTAGAACTGTCATAAGTTTGAATATTGTTTTATTTTCATAGCTCACTAGATAGAATCAGTGTACTTTCATAATTTCATCCTTAGGACTATTTCGGTATTCTGTGGATTCTATGGTTATATTTACTTTGGTAATAGGGAACAGGCATGATTTTATTTTTTTGGCTTTTCTGTATCAATTTGGGCCTCAAAAATATCATTTAATAAAAATAATTCATTAAATACTATTTTTTTCCGAAATTTTGAGTTTTGAAATTGCTCTTTTTGATTTGACCTTGAGGTCGAATAACTTTTCCCAAACACTAGCGCTCCTTGTGGTTGTTGGCGGAATGATGAGTAACTTTGACAGTTTTACACAGCTTTTTGAGCCTTCAAACGGTGAAAGTTTTAACAGTGTGAAGTAACGATAGGAATCGCTAGGAGTACGTTTTTAAATGGGATGAAAAAAGTAGCATTTTCTCTATTAGAGATTTCTAATGGATCTGGACACCCTAATAAAAAGAGACGAAAGTTCTTAATTTTTCCGTCCTTGTTGCCAGGGAATGTACTCTGTGATTGGTTACTATAAGGTCAGGGAGTATAAATGTCATTTTCAACTGTAGCTGTCATGGCATTCAAACTCCCCGCCATTATGGTAACCAATCACAGAGCGCGCCCCTGGCAACAAGGATGGAAAAATTAAGAACTTTCGTCTCTTTTTATTTGGGTGTCCAAATCTCTATTAAGAATTAGAAGAAATGAAACACAAAATTTCAAATTATGAGTTTGTCACTTAGCTTCTCGGGCGATAACGTTCATGCGCAAATAAAAATATTTCAAAAAGGGGGGACATGCCTGTTCCTTATTATTTTGACGTCTCTCATTAATAAGAAGTGTTCTGGAAACTCACAAATATACCTGACTTGCAACAAACAATATAATGTCGAATTAAACCTGTAATACATCTACTACAAAATCTATTATCGACGTTTTAAGATGACCTGTGTATCGTCATCAATTCACCATCATCTGGAGAGAAAATTAAACTAAATCTAACTACATGGATGACTTTGCATACTTTTTTTTTTTTCAAGAAACATCCCATTTGCTGTAGACTTTACTTGCAGAAAGCACATACAAAGTTAGATTACAGATGTAGACAGGTATAATTCCAAGGTTGTATACTTTCAATTATTATTTTTTGTTACAAATCAGGTGTTCCAATACCAAGACGAATGATGCCGCCTCCAGATGCCATCGAATATTACACAGATCCCTCAAAGAGGGGCTACTTAGCAGACCCGGAAAAAGTATCAGAGGAACGTTTGGTTCTAGCGCAAAAATATGGTTATACGCTACCGAAAATTGAAGACGATCCCGATTATGAAATGTTGACGGAAAGGAAAGACCCACGGCAGATATTTTTTGGATTGCATCCAGGCTGGATCGTTAATTTGAAAGACGAGGTCATACTCAAGCCACAGGATGAAGAGTTGAAGGAATATTATGCTACGTAAATTTAATGTATGAATGGTTGTGTTTAGTTAAATAAAACATTAATATTAAATGAGGATGTTATTTTGAATAATTCTGCTTGTTTACTTGAGTCAATTGAAGTGGGGAATAGTTTTATCACACAACAAAGCTATTTCTCTAACATTGTGCAACATTAGAAGGTTACAAAATGGCAATCGAAAAATATAGAAAAATAGAGTATGAATCGAATTTTGCAAATTCTACAATTTTACTTCAAACATAATGGAAGTGAATTAGTAGTAAAATGGTTGATCTGATTACGAATCCAAAGACATTTTGAGCTATTTTGCAGTGTGTATCACTTCAAATGATTCTTTCGAAGATATTTGGTACATTTTTGGTGTCGACTCTACAAAATCAGAAAGATACGGAAATGTTTCCTTATGAAGTGAGACACGCCGTATATGACGTCACCACCAAGTGGATCTTTCCAACACTGCTACTAGAGATTTAATGAAAATTCGAATGATGTGATTCTGATTGAGAACATTGAGGGAAATTTACAATTTACAATATTTGGAACTACATAATGACAAAACACTGTTAAATTTTAGAAAAACGTAAACAAAAAATTGGCATCAGGGTGTTATGTACGAAATTTAGTGTCGAAATTTCAACATTAAAGTCAGAATTTTAAGATAACTGGAAATTTCGATCATAAACTTTGAAATTTCGTGAATAAACTCGAAATTTCGATACAAAAATTGAAATTCTGAGAAAAACAAAACGTCGGTTCGAGAAAAACGTACAAATTTCGACATTAAACTCGAAATTTTGACAGTAAACTCAAAAATTCAACAGTAAACTCAAAAATTCGACAATAACCTTGAAAAGTTCGACAATAAACTCGAAAAGTTGACCAGAAATTCGAAATTTCGAGAAAATGTCGAAATTTCGGAAAAAAGTCGGTTCGAGAAAAACTTACAAATTTCGACATTAAACTCGAAATTTCGACATTAAACTCGAAATTTCGACAGTAAACTCAAAAATTCGACAGTAAACTCAAAAATTCGACAATAAAGTTGAAAAGTTGGAAAATAAACTCGAAAAGTTGACCATAAATGCGAAATTTCGACACAAAAATTGAAATTCTGAGAAAAACAAAACGTCGATTACGAGACACTTCTGAAATTTCGGAAAAAAAGTCGGATTCGAGAAAAAATTTGAAATTTCGACATTAAACTCGAAATTTCGACATTAAACTCGAAATTTAGACAGTAAACTAAAAATTCGACAGTAAACTCAAAAATTCGACAAATAACTTCAAAATTCGACAATAAACTTGAAAAGTTGACCAGAAATTCGAAATTTCGACATAAAGGTTGAAATTCTGAAAAAAACAAAACGTTAAGTTTCGAGAAAATGTCGAAATTTCGGAAAAAAGTCGGTTCGAGAAAAACGTACAAATTTTGACATTAAACTCGAAATTCTGACATTAAACTCAAAAATTCAACAGTAAACTCAAAAATTCGACAGTAAACTCAAAAATTCGACAATAACCTTGAAAAGTTCGACAATAAACTCGAAAAGTTGACCATAAATTCGAAATTTCGACACAAAAATTGAAATTCTGAGAAAAACAAAACGTCGATTACGAGACACTTTTGAAATTTCGGAAAAAAAAGTCGGTTTCGAGAAAAAATTAGAAATTTCGACATTAAACTCGAAATTTCGACATTAAACTAGAAATTTAGACAGTAAAATCAAAAATTCGACAGTAAACTCAAAAATTCGACAATAAACTTCATAATTCGACAATAAACTTGAAAAGTTGACCATAAATTCGAAATTTCGACACAAAAATTGAAATTCTGAGAAAAACA
Source organism: Chrysolina americana (assembly GCA_958502065.1). NCBI lineage: Eukaryota > Metazoa > Arthropoda > Insecta > Coleoptera > Chrysomelidae > Chrysolina > Chrysolina americana. Next base: position 2,734,317 of record OY293413.1, on the reverse strand, counting down.
AAACGTCGATTACGAGACACTTTTGAAATTTCGGAAAAAAAGTCGGATTCGAGAAAAAATTAGAAATTTCGACATTAAACTCGAAATTTCGACATTAAACTCGAAATTTAGACAGTAAACTCAAAAATTCGACAGTAAACTCAAAAATTCGACAAATAACTTCAAAATTCGACAATAAACTCGAAAAGTTGACCAGAAATTCGAAATTTCGAGAAAATGTCGAAATTTCGGAAAAAAGTCGGTTCGAGAAAAACTTACAAATTTCGACATTAAACTCGAAATTTCGACATTAAACTCGAAATTTCGACATTAAACTCGAAATTTCGACAGTAAACTCAAAAATTCGACAGTAAACTCAAAAATTCGACAATAAAGTTGAAAAGTTGGAAAATAAACTCGAAAAGTTGACCATAAATGCGAAATTTCGACACAAAAATTGAAATTCTGAGAAAAACAAAACGTCGATTACGAGACACTTCTGAAATTTCGGAAAAAAAGTCGGATTCGAGAAAAAATTTGAAATTTCGACATTAAACTCGAAATTTCGACATTAAACTCGAAATTTAGACAGTAAACTAAAAATTCGACAGTAAACTCAAAAATTCGACAAATAACTTCAAAATTCGACAATAAACTTGAAAAGTTGACCAGAAATTCGAAATTTCGACATAAAGGTTGAAATTCTGAAAAAAACAAAACGTTAAGTTTCGAGAAAATGTCGAAATTTCGGAAAAAAGTCGGTTCGAGAAAAACGTACAAATTTTGACATTAAACTCGAAATTCTGACATTAAACTCAAAAATTCAACAGTAAACTCAAAAATTCGACAGTAAACTCAAAAATTCGACAATAACCTTGAAAAGTTCGACAATAAACTCGAAAAGTTGACCATAAATTCGAAATTTCGACACAAAAATTGAAATTCTGAGAAAAACAAAACGTCGATTACGAGACACTTTTGAAATTTCGGAAAAAAAAGTCGGTTTCGAGAAAAAATTAGAAATTTCGACATTAAACTCGAAATTTCGACATTAAACTAGAAATTTAGACAGTAAAATCAAAAATTCGACAGTAAACTCAAAAATTCGACAATAAACTTCATAATTCGACAATAAACTTGAAAAGTTGACCATAAATTCGAAATTTCGACACAAAAATTGAAATTCTGAGAAAAACAAAACGTCGATTACGAGACACTTTTGAAATTTCGGAAAAAAAGTCGGATTCGAGAAAAAATTAGAAATTTCGACATTAAACTCGAAATTTCGACATTAAACTCGAAATTTAGACAGTAAACTCAAAAATTCGACAGTAAACTCAAAAATTCGACAATAAACTTCAAAATTCGACAATAAACTTGGAAAGTTGACCAGAAATTCGAAATTTCGACATAAAGGTTGAAATTCTGAAAAAAACAAAACGTTAAATTTCGAGAAAATGTCGAAATTTCGGAAAAAAGTCGGTTTGAGAAAAACGTACAAATTTTGACATTAAACTCGAAATTTTGACAGTAAACTCAAAAATTCAACAGTAAACTCCAAAATTCGACAGTAAACTCAAAAATTCGACAATATCCTTGAAAAGTTCGACAATAAACTCGAAAAGTTGACACGAAATTCGAAATTTCGACATAAAGGTTGAAATTCTGAAAATAACAAAACGTTAAATTTGGAGAAAATGTCGAAATTTCGGAAAAAGTCGGTTCGAGAAAAACGTACAAATTTCGAAATTAAACTCGAAATTTCGACAGTAAACTCGAAATTTCGACAGTAAACTCAAAAATTCGACAGTAAACTCAAAAATTCGACAATAAAGTTGAAAAGTTGGAAAATAAACTCGAAAAGTTGACCATAAATGCGAAATTTCGACACAAAAATTGAAATTCTGAGAAAAACAAAACGTCGATTACGAGACACTTTTGAAATTTCGGAAAAAAAGTCGGATTCGAGAAAAAATTTGAAATTTCGACATTAAACTCGAAATTTCGACATTAAACTCGAAATTTAGACAGTAAACTAAAAATTCGACAGTAAACTCAAAAATTCGACAATTAACTTCAAAATTCGACAATAAACTTGAAAAGTTGACCAGAAATTCGAAATTTCGACATAAAGGTTGAAATTCTGAAAAAAACAAAACGTTAAATTTCGAGAAAATGTCGAAATTTCGGAAAAAAGTCGGTTCGAGAAAAACGTACAAATTTTGACATTAAACTCGAAATTCTGACATTAAACTCAAAAATTCAACAGTAAACTCAAAAATTCTACAGTAAACTCAAAAATTCGACAATAACCTTGAAAAGTTCGACAATAAACTCGAAAAGTTGACCATAAATTCGAAATTTCGACACAAAAATTGAAATTCTGAGAAAAACAAAACGTCGATTACGAGACACTTTTGAAATTTCGGAAAAAAAAGTCGGTTTCGAGAAAAAATTAGAAATTTCGACATTAAACTCGAAATTTCGAAATTAAACTAGAAATTTAGACAGTAAAATCAAAAATTCGACAGTAAACTCAAAAATTCGACAATAAACTTCATAATTCGACAATAAACTTGAAAAGTTGACCATAAATTCGAAATTTCGACACAAAAATTGAAATTCTGAGAAAAACAAAACGTCGATTACGAGACACTTTTGAAATTTCGGAAAAAAAGTCGGATTCGAGAAAAAATTAGAAATTTCGACATTAAACTCGAAATTTCGACATTAAACTCGAAATTTAGACAGTAAACTCAAAAATTCGACAGTAAACTCAAAAATTCGACAATAAACTTCAAAATTCGACAATAAACTTGGAAAGTTGACCAGAAATTCGAAATTTCGACATAAAGGTTGGAATTCTGAAAAAAACGAAACGTTAAATTTCGAGAAAATGTCGAAATTTCGGAAAAAAGTCGGTTCGAGAAAAACGTACAAATTTTGACATTAAACTCGAAATTTTGACAGTAAACTCAAAAATTCAACAGTAAACTCCAAAATTCGACAGTAAACTCAAAAATTCGACAGTAAACTCAAAAATTCGACAATAAAGTTGAAAAGTTCGACAATAAACTCGAAAAGTTGACCATAAATTCGAAATTTCGACATAAAAGTTAAAATTCTGAGAAAAACAAAACGTCAAATTTCGAGAAAATGTCGAAATGTCGGATAAAAGTCGGATTCGAGAAAAAACTAGAAATTTCGACATAAAACTCGAGATTTCGACAATAAACTTGTGAGTTCGACAATAAACTAGAAATTTTTATCATAAATTCGAAATTTCGACATAAAAAAAGAAATTCTGAGAAAAACAAAACGTCGAATTTCGAGAAAATGTCGAAATTTCGGAAAAAAAAGTCGGATTCGAGAAAAAATTAGAAATTTCGACATTAAAGTCGAAATTTCAACAATAAACTCAAAATTTCGGCAACAAACTCGAAATTTCGACATAAAAATGAAATTTTGAAAGAGATGTCGAAATTCGAGAAAATGTCGAAATTTTGCAATTAGAGCGCTCTCATGTTTCCCTGAAGAGAAAGTTCACGTTTCAAAATGTTTCTTCTCAATCATCCATTGCAATAACCCACAAAAACCAATGATCACCCATAATGAAACGAACATTTGAGGTATAATTATTGAAATATAACATAATATGAGAAATTGTATTTCTTGATCTCCTGATCTGGAAAAAAGTATACCTACCACACAGCTTCTTACTGTTCGACATTAGAGCCTATCCATCAAGAAACAGGATCAGTTGCTGCTGTAATACGCGAGCAAACATCAAAAATACCCACCGTTCATCGCCCTGAGGATGAGTCAACATAAGTCGAAACGTCAGCAACAGATCCACAGTTGGTTACAATCTAGAATACGTCTTTTGGGGGGTTTAGATATAATAAATAATTTATTGTAAATTCACTTTGAGATGGTAAAATATAACTTATTTACAATAGTAAGTTTTCGCTACTGGTACTTAAGTTAGGCAAAGATTTAAAAACGCTGCTTCTGTTTTTAACTACCTCAGTCTTCAAAGAATTCTGCAACGAATACTTCTTTTTGCTATTATTAGGGCACTCGATATCTAAAGCTAAAATGTTATTTCTGGATAAATCTGAAGAGTTTGGGGAGTCTATTTCGTTTCTCGGTGTATCACACAAGTCTTCGACGTGAACGTCCGCTTTTTGGATCGACGATGCACTGCTACTGCAGCATTTCACCTAAAAAATTAGCTATTCAGCATCGATGCATATAGAATGATTTTATACCAACATGAACTAATCTAGTTCACATTGGTTGTCAGTTTTGTCATTTGACTATGTTCACTCAAACAAATATCTTTTACTAAGATGATATCAATTGAACATCTCACAAATTTAATATATCAACTTGTTTTTGAAAAATGAGCCTTAAACTACAACTATCCATATCGATGGAACTGCAAAACCTCGTAAGTTGTTTTTTATAACTTTTACAGGAGGAGCAAAAAACAATTAGTCTTCAATCTTCAGTCTGGCAAATAAGTTTTACGAGGTTTTAACAGATGGCGCCACGGGTCCCTAAAATTAATAATGTACTTACGAGATTTTGCATTCTTAGAGATTATGAATATTTGTAATGTTAAATGGGAAAAAATGGACTTGAGAGGTTTTGCACTTTAACACGTTGCATGCTAATGACGCCAATCGGCGCCATTGTATGATTCTGCGATATGCTAGCGACGCCGCAAATGGCGTTTGCCTAGTTTTCGGGGATGGAAACAATTCTGAAGGAAGATATTTTCTCAGAATTGATTGATTAGCTCATCATCGAGTTTATTGTGGATGAAATTATATTTTTTACCTAAAACGTTTTTTATAATCTCGCTTTCTTGTTTGTCTGCACATTTTGACCCACTTGAAATTTGGCAGGGTGTTCATGTACTGCATTATGGAAATTATGTAGAAGGAAACAAAAATGGCGGCTTCAAGATAGCGGTGGTGTGATAGGGTTCTCGAGGTCGGTGATTATGAAAATTCTCCTATTAGTAGATACATCTGTTGAAAAATCTTAAAGCAAAAATTTTAACTTTCATTGATTGTTTTTTTGTGTGTTGGTGGTGGTGATGGAAGATGATGACTACAACTCAATTTTCAGTCACAGATAATTCTACATTTGGATTATATATAAATGACTTTGTTCGTAATTTCGAAAGGAATTCAGTGTATTATCAATTCTCACAATAATCCATATTGGACCACCAAAATAGGCAACAAGGGACCAAGCACCAGGCCAACCAAGAAAAAAATAATAAAAACCGAAAATGAAACACAAGACAAATGTTGTTAAAAAAATATTTGTTGTTTTCGTTTTGGAAAACAGAAGTTTTTCCTAATCCTACGGCGCGGTTTACGGAGGATCCAAAATTCATCTAAATTTTGTTTAGTATGAAATAATTACACCTGATGGACTATATGCAACTCTAACTCATACCTTCTAAAAAAAATGGTATTTACTACTGCCTCTTTTCTCAACTCCCTCATAATACGATTTCTGTTTCGGTAAATGATGTAAAGTATCGCTGATACAGTATGTCTCAATAAGTTGGAACCATATGAGAACTTTTTTATTATTAATTATAGGGAAAAAAGTTATTCCTCATAGAACCTTCTGCATGTTCACAAATCTAGAATACAATTATCAGATATCAACTTTTTTCACAAATATACTCGGTTTGTCCAAAAATATTGATTTCACTCAAGACATGTTTAAATTACAAAATTGATAAAAAACATTCAGAAACGAAAAGGTTATCATGTGATTCATAATCATAACAGATAAATTTTCATTCAAAATAGAAAAATTACCAAAACCTAATTTTTTATTGCAAATATTTAAATAGTTTTCAAATCTGAACAACTTTTTGCAATAACAATTTTCGATATCGTCAAATTTAAAATTACTTTATTTTTTCGTGAAATTCATATTTTTTTTTGATAAACTGACTTCCTGACTGAAAAAACTTGATATCTGATTATTGTATGTCAGATTTCAGAACATGCAGAACTTTTCATGAAGAATAACTTTTTTTCTCTGAAAATGAATAATAACAAAGTTTTCTATATGGTTCCAACTTGGAGAGACATTCCATTATGGTAATAGATAGATGGATGAGAACAAAAGAAGTTTTCCCCTTCACCACACTGGCAATATCATTTCTAGATGCGCATTTTGTTAACTGAGTTAACTTCATCAGTAGGATTACTAAACTGCATATGGGATTTCTAGGAATCAAATTACAAGTATTGTGAAGGAAAAAACTTCTTTTGTTCTCATTGAGTGACACCACAGGCGTTTCAATACTGAAATTACACATACAATATCGACAAAAAATTCCTAATCTCCCACACCAAAAACTCCCACATAACCATTTTGAAAATAATTGGACTATAGTCACAAATCTCGTCCACTACGTTGAATTAATGAAATTTGACAAAAACATTCATAATCTTCTCATCTACCATCATGGAGCCGTCATTTTGTTTTTGCTTTAACAAAAATTTCATAATGCACTGTCACCGGAATTATAAAGCATCAGAGTGCTCTTGCAAAAGTGCAGATAAACAAGAATGGGTAGAAACGTGGTAAAAAATAATTCTTTTCACAATAAAATCGATGAATACGAAGTTTCCTTTATCAAATTGGAAAAATATACCATCGAGTTTTCGAGGATGAGATCATTATTCAATTCAGAGGAAAAAATTTCACTCACTCTCAAATACTAGGAAAACGCCAGTTGCGGCGTCGTTAGCATCTCGCAAAACTACACACTGACGTTGTCAGCATGCAACGTGTTAACCATCAATATCTATCAGCTTATATTTCTTTCTTTCACTCTGTAACCATTCTACTCTGGCTTCATTTAGCTTTTTCCCATAATATATTTCTTTCATTCTCCTTCCTAGAAGCTCTCTCTGTCTCTACTCTCCATCTCTCTCTGTGCCTCCATGTTCAGGCTCACCAAATGTCTCTATTCTCTAGATCTCCACTTTTTAACTATTTCAGGATATTTTTCTTATTTTGTTTTTAAATCTGCGGCTCCTCTCTACCTTTCTCACTCGCATTCACATCTCCCTTCGTCTTTCATTCTTTTCTCTCTATTTGTCTTTTTGTTCCTCCCTCTCCCACTGCATCCCTCTATATTATCTATATGCAGAGATATATTTTTGCTCCTCAACTGATTTATCTTCCTCTTTATCTGTTTCTAATCTCTGGCGCTTCTTTCCTTTACCTTCTACTAGAATGTTATCCCTTGATATGTTTCTCTCTCTTTCTCAACGTTTCTTTCTTTCATGAGGTTCGTTCTCTCTTTGTCTTTTTTCTACCTCTCTCTATCTTTCTCTTCTTCATCGTTTTGGTTTCTCTCTTACCCTCTCTCTTTCTCTATATCTCTATTTTGTGTACGTATTATAGTCTCCATTCAGAATATATCATATCTCTGCCTTTCTCTCTCCGTTTTCTGTGATTTTGAATCCGCAGCTCTTCTCTACCTTTCTCACTCGCATTCACCTCTTCCTTTGTCTTTCATTCTTCTCTCTCTATTTGTCTTTTTCTGTCCCCCTATTGATATTGATGTTTCTCTCTCTTTACATTTTTCTCCCTCTCCATGCTTCTTTTTTTGCATTGCTCTCCCTTTCCATTCAAACTATGCATTGTCTCGTCCTTTCCCCGCCCTCCCTGCATAATTGCCACTTCTTTGTATACCTTTGCATTTATCTTCCTCTTGGTCTGTTTCTCATCTCTGGCCCTTTTTTTCTTTGCTTTTTTATAAAATCTTTTCCCTTGATGTTCCTCTCTCTCTTGAAGTTCTTTCTCTTCTTCATCTTTCTGGTTTGCCCCTTACTCTCTCTCTCTCTCTTACTAGCTTTGTACCTCTTTCCTATATCTCCCATAACCATTGTCTTCATTTTGTGAATCAGTCTCCATTCAGTATATATCTCTGCATATTTTTCCTTCTGTTTTCTGTGTCTCCATTCATATCTTTCAATTACCTGTGTATCTGCAAAATCTGCACATGCTGTGCCTTTGGATACACTAATACTACTCTTTTTGTTGATCTTTCTCTCGTTTCCTATGTTTCTATCTGCTTCTTCAATACTTCTCTCTGCGTTTTCTCTTCCTCTATGTCTTTGTCTTCATCATTTATTCTGTTCTTTTTCTCCCTGTTCTAGGTAGCTTTCTCTGTCTGTCTGAATGTTTACTGTCATTCTCAATATATCTTTCAATCTGTATACTTCTTTCTACATACCTCTTCATTTATTTCCTTTAATATATTTTTGTCCTCTATACCTCTTATCTATTTCTGTCACAATCTCTCTTTTTTATCTTTACATCTCATGATATGCCTCTCTTAACCTCTACATATATTTGCCTGTCTTTCACTCCCCCCTATCCTCCTTACTCTATCCCCTCTCTCAGTCCCCCTTTGACAGTCAATCTCTCTGTTCACTCTATCTTTCAATCTTTTTCTATAAACTGTATCTCATTCTGTCCACCCTGTCATTATTTTTTTAATGCACACTGAATTGATAACTGGTTGATTTGAAACATTTAACATATTTGCTATCAACTTTGTCGTTTTTACACATTCTAACTACTATCTGTTAGTTATGATAAGCACAATAATGCATACATACCTTGCATTCATTTTCGAAAACGTAACACATTTGCATATCACTTCTAGAATTCGAATTGGTCACAGAGGAAGGTTGATTATACTCAGCAACTGTTACTACCTGAGTGGGCACATGTTGTCTGCCATCTCTTGTAAAGTATGGTGATGGAGGTGGTGCTGACTGTTTTTCTGGTGCATTTTGTACAAGAATGATACTAAAATCATAAGATTAAAAAAATATTTTTGGTAGGTAATGTTCCTGATTGTTTCTCGAATTTTTCATCAGAACAATACTATGAGATAAAACCCAACCTCTAGAGATCAGCTGACTGTAAATGGGACATCAAAGTAAAAGTTGAAATATACTTTATTGTGGGAAGTTATAAAAAACTCATATACAATAATGTTAATGATAATGATAATGTTGAAATTGAACTGAACTGAATTAATTGTCTCATTAAATATCATTGCTCTGGCTCAATCAAAGAATGGGCAGTTTTCAAAGATGATAGATATTTGCACAGTGAATTTAATCTGATTTTCTTCTTAGGGCTGCAATATGAGATTCGAATTAACAAGGGATTTTGATATACAGTGAATTATATTATCCCCTGATACTCATGATGAAAATGTTAATTATAATGAATACTTCTTGGTTGAAAAAGCAACAGGTAATGTTGATTATCTGCCAACTATGACTAAAAACTTAAGAAAACTGATATTTTCAGGCATAGTTTTGTTACTAGCCTTCAGACACCTATATACAGCACCAAATAAACTAGAAATACTCACCGATTATGTGCTTTCCATCTGGAAAACAAATGTAAGTACTGCCTGCACTGAATATACATAAAGACAACCCCGCCAGTAGATCCCACCGACACCACCACTAGCTTCGTCCAAAATGGCCAGGCTGAAAACAGGAAAAAAACAAACCAAAATGACACTACAGTGACAGTGTCACAAAGCCTCACCAATCAGCCCCTTTTTCACCTCTTCTGCAGCTCGGTCAATTAACACAAACAGTGACCAAATCACGCAAACTGCCGCCACAAAATGAAACAAAATGGCACATAACAATCTCCTCCTTTCAACGCTGCTCATTTCCAAAATACGCCACTAAAAAAATCAGATAGTACAGAATTGGGGTCACTCATAACCATTAGTAAGGGTGAAATATGTTACTACTAGTGAGAACACTAGCTGCTACATCACTTACCTCTGAAAATGGCTTGATTTTGGTGTGTAAAATAAAATTGAATTTGCATAATTCACAAGATCTCGTGTCTGAAGCAGCCAGCCACTGTCGCAAACAGGTTTGATGAACGTACTTCAAGCTCCCAGAACAGTAACAAGGAGAGAGCAAAGGATTATCAGTATCTGCTTCACAGTGACATATTCTGCATATATCTCCAACAGAGTTTGATAAGTTGGAAGAAGAATCCCAGTCTTGGGTCTTTACGGAACTAGTGAATGCTGTTTTAGGTGTGGCCACCACATTTTCCTTGACTTTGATAAACTGTTGAGGCATTTTTAGATGTGAATGTAAAGATGTCAACACATTTATATAACTACTTCACTCTTGGCACCTCATCTGGAATAACACAGCCTGTTGCTTCTGTTGAACGATCGTTCAATCAGTGATGGTTAAGTATTTCAAACATTTCAAAAATTATTCCAACTATTTATGCATGTATATCAATGTTTTTGTTTTTAAGATAAGTACAAATTTTCCAGTTCCCGATAAGGTTGACAACCCTGTCAGTTGTCAAATGTCTTTTTCAGTTTCAGCCCAGCTGGCGATGACATGGGGTGTGTTCGAAAACGGCCTTTATGGTCACAGATTAGAGATAATCGGGTCAATTCTGTTTCTCACTAGCAATATTGTTATCATAGCAAGGCAATTTCCACAGCAAAATATATCTCGATTTTGTAGAAGGCTTGCTATCTATCTTGCTTTATTGGCAGTAGATGACTTGGCAGCAACATCTGCCGATATTTTTCAAGCCTTCTACAAAATTGAAATATATTTTGCTATGAAAAATGTCTTGCTATGATAACAATCTTGCTACTGAGAAACAGAATTGTCCTGAATATGCTATGGTATTTTCTTTTCAAAATCATTTGTAATTCAACGTAAACGGACTTCGTTCATGGGTGAAAAAATGCTTTGCGAACATCAGTTTTGACATTGTAATAAAATTTTAATATTATCAAAATATATCTAAACGAATAATTTATTTCTTTGGTAACATGTAAATATCAGCATTCATATACTTCACTTGTGAATTCTTAATTCATAGAAGAAATGTGGGTTGGCTATAAATTGGGCTTGTTTCCTACTTTCCCACTGTAAAAGATCTGGAACGATCGAACCCACAAAGCTTGAAACAAACCACTGCAAAATACGTCACTTCAAGGCAGTTTGACCGAACTATTTGACAGTGAGCTACGAGCTCAACGGTACACTTGAACTACGGAAGCATGGTATAAAGTAAAAGGCATCTCGCTGGCGTCATTGATAAGCCGATAAAATTAGACGATAGTGCCATCCTCTTCAAATAGTGTTGACAGTCCTTGGATCATTAAACTTCAACTCCCTATTATGTTGTTCTTTGAGTTCTTTAAACGTCATCAAGCACTGGGGCTTCTTATTCCTTACTTGCTCTTGGTCGAATTTGACAAATGTCAAGTTTTAGCTGATGACTGAGATAGAATAAAAGTCCTAAAACTGCATCATCCGTCATTTTGAAGAGTTTTCAACTTTGCTCAATAGATGGCGCAAGTAAAACTCGTAACCTAAAAAAAATCGTTTGTTGATGTATTGATTTTTACATGTATGTATACTAATCAAAAATTCCCTTATTAGATTAACAAATCAATTACTTTATGTGTTAATCTGCCGTGAGTTAACCAGTTTCAAAACGAGTCAACAGCACTATGTCTGAGGAGTTGAGAAAACGGCATGGAAAAACTTCCGAATCGGAAAATGTGAGTAGTTTCTTCTGGAAAACATGAGTAATTATATTTGTTTTGGATCATATAACGCAAACCATATGAGATAATAAGCTGATCAAGTGAAGTTTTGTGGCTTTTAGTGTCATTTTGCTTGTTCAAAATGTTAATTTTATTCAAAAGAATCATAAATTGAAGTCCAAATAAAATTTTCTAATAGGAGGTATTTTCAGTGTATTATTTCTACATCACCAAAACATAATTAAGGGATCTTTCTTACCGTGATATAGATAATTGAATTAAAATATTTTATATAAGTGTACATACACAAATTTAGTATGATTTTTTGAACATATAGTTTATCGCTTTGCTAGGATTATAGTTTTTACTGTCGTATTTGGTATTACCTATAAAGAATTATTTTTCTCCTAGTATCTCACCTTAGGTGATTTTGTTCTTAAACTGCATCAAACAAAACTATAGAATACTGTATAGTCATTGGTATTTATCACTTATTAGTCATGGCAGCTATACCTAAGTAAAATTCATAAGAAAGTCAGCATAAGAATAGTACAATGTTTTTCAATGGATCATTATTATTCTATTTGCTAATAATTAATGGCCTGTGAATGTTTTTAAGTTACTGTAATGGTTATTTTATTCATTCATTATATTTAATTACAAGATTCTAATAGAAACCATTAGTTGGGTAATAATGAGGTGATATCAGTATTTCTTTATGTTCCTTTCTTATGTATGACTGTTGAGGAAGAACAATCATAATTTTTTACCATCCAAAAAAAGCACCTTTATATGACACACAATCTAAAGAAGATATTGTATCTATCCAGAATTTCATGGACTTGTCTAATGCCTTTGACTATGAAAATGTTGCCATTACAAAGTGACAACCATAAACTACAAAAGTTATAAGTTGACAAACAGCATGTTTTTGAAGTATCTAGTCAAAATTTGCAAATCAAGTGCTCTCAATGCCCGGGGGGTTCTACAAGGCTATGTATTGGGGCCACTAAGTAAAAAAGCATTTCACGAACCAATTATAACTATTACATCCTGATTATATCATTTGTAAATGCATTTTTACTGGAAGCAGTTTGGATTGTGAAAAGATTATTTTTTCGTTTGTAAAATCACATCGATGTAGATACTGGACGCTCACTGTTTGTGGGAAAATATTTTGTGGTAGTACCGGAAAAGGCTACAAGCAAAAAACCTCATTGGATGGATGGAAATCCATAAAATCAACATTTTGAAAATGGCGTTGTAATTAAAAAATACAAGTTAATTTCGCAATTTATAAAAATTCACAGATGATTAAAATCTAGGAATGATATTATATTCGATATTAAAGGAAACCAAAGTTTCAAAAAAAAATTTTTCACTCTACAAATGGTCTCGACGAATTACGAAAAAAATTGGTGCAAAATTACCCGTCTCAACTCGAGATTTAGAATGATGAAATTAGTTGAATAGATAATACCTTCATTTAGGAGAGTAAATTCTTCATTCCAGCAAAAAAAAGTCAGTGTCCTGTGATTTTTTTTCATATCTTGAAATAATTTGACAATGTTTCGCTGCATACAAGTTTCATTTCCTCTCTGTTTCCAATTAGGACAAATTGAATTCCTACACTATACTACAATCAATATTTACACAAGGATGATTGTCAGACTAAAGTGCATTATTATTTTTTCATGTAATATCTGTTACACCAATTTAAAAGTATCCTACATCAAGGGGCGTAGTCAGTTTAATAAAAAAAATGGCCAACATATTTTAAAGGATATTTGGCTTTGAAAAAAAAAGGAAGACCTTGACATTTTAAATTTTATTTCAAATTTATGACAATTTAATGAGTAATTGAAGCTCTTTTTATCAGAAAAAACATTTTCCAAATCCATGCTTTTAATAGGTTCACTCTGTATATTTAGGTAAATGTTTAATTCATATTTATAGATTTCTCACTAAGTTTTTTTTCAATACTCATTGAGTAATTGCTCGTATATAAATTAACAAATAAAAAATTAAAATAGGATGAAAATTCTCCTACAGGTTATTATAATATTAAATTAAATTATCCTTCATGAAAGTGTAAATTTGAAAAGTTTTTTATGTGGATTGATAGCTGATCATAAATCTTCTTACTTTAAAAATGGGAACAATCTTGATACTCTAAAGCTACTTATATTATAATACGATGTACCTACTCATAAAAAAAACTCATCTTTATTCACTTCTTCAAATAGGCGGAACCAAATCTAGATGGTGGAGAAACGAGCAGCAGTAAAGAAAATCTGCAATCGAACCTGAGAGACAGTGAAGTAAGCTCTAAAACTACGTCTATTTATTATTCCTTACGGCAGTTCGTTTTCAGATTGACAGTGAAGATGATAAAATCGGCCGAAAAGACAGCATTGACTTGTCGTACAACATTCCTTCCGGCACCGATAAAGCCCCCTCTGTCTTGGATTCCCTCCTGCAAGATCTGCCCGACAAGTGGAGGAATTGGATCGTGAGGGGAATTTTCAGTTTTTTGATGCTCACCTTTTTCTTGGTCGTCATATACGGAGGACCCCTAGCACTTATGATTACAGTAAGTAAGACTAAAGCTTTTGATGAAAATTACGAAAATTATCACCTACTTTGAAAGAAAATATTTAATTTTTCCGAATATACTTTAATCCTTTGTTATTTTAGTTGTACTGATTTTTTTTTCAGACACTTGTAGTTCAAGTGAAGTGTTTCCAAGAAATCATCAATATAGGCTACATAGTCTACAGAATTCATGGTCTTCCTTGGTTTAGGTCTTTGTCGTGGTACTTTCTGATCTCCTCCAATTATTTTTTTTATGGTGAAAGTCTGGTAGAATACTTTGGAGTAGTCATTAATAGAACGGTAAGTTTCAGACTTTCAGTTACTTTTTTATTGCGAAAAATGTATATTTTTGACATTTTAGTAGAGAAAGTTTCAAAATAAGAAAGAAAACAGTTGCAGTTCAGTCAGTGATTTTTATGTATGAAATATGTATTGATTATTGTTCTTTAGTCAATATGAAAATAAAGACTATTATTATTATAATTGTGGATTACATTGTGAAACATTATACATTTTAAAAGGTTTCAGTATATCATAATAAGCACATACAGTGACATTCAGAAAGTACACAAGAAATGGAAAAAATCTTTGTGATTTTTCAAAAAATAAATCTGTCATCAACTTAGCCCTGATCAGTTATTATGAGTGATTTTCAGTTTGTTGAAAAAACGATTTTTTTGAATATTAGCAAAATCTCACAAAACCAAACAAAATGTATATTATTATATTAATTATAAATTTTCTGTATCAGAAATTGATTTAAAAACTCCGTTTGTTTTTTTTTTATTTCCTCAGAGATGGCTATGGATTGTTTTTCAGTAAAACTGAATGGCGTAATTGTTTGCAAGTTTCATAATTTGTTCTGGGTTTTTTCAATAAGTGAATCCGTTTAAAGCAGTTTTCTTAAAGACAGGTATTGCAAGGCAATGTAGAAATTGTGTCTTACATTTATGCAATTACTGTTGTGTTGCCAGCAGTTTATACCAACATAAATATATTTCGAGAAAATCTAACCTCAATAAAATATTTTGATATTTTGTTGGTTTGTACTTAACTGAAATTCGAAAAATTGCATTCCACCTATCACTAACGCTTTTGACAAATTTTCTATTTCTTTTTTAACGGCTGGTAGCTTCACTAAGCCCTAGAGCGGCTTTACATTATGCAATTTTCATGCAATTTTTGTGCAATGCAAGACTAAATTTTACATTGCGCTTGCGCCCATGCAAGTTATGTGCAAGCCCGAAAAATTTCGACTGGTTGAAATTTTCACGCAATTCGTGAGCAATTCTAGTGAGTTTTCTGGTGAGAAATTCATTGCCAATAGCACACCAAAGTATCTGTAGATATTGTTTTTCGAGTGTCTCCTAACCTTTAACTCCAACTTAAAAAAGAAATAGAAAATTTGTCAAAAGCGTTAGTGATACGTGGAATGTAATTTTTCGAATGTCAGTTAAGTACAAACCAACAAAATATCAAAATATTTTATTGAGGTTAGATTTTCTCGAAATATATTATGTTGGTATAAACTGCTGGCAACACAACAATAATTGCATAAATGTAAGACACAATTTCTTCATTGCCTTGCAATACCTGTCTTGCATTGCATAAATGTAAAGCCGCTCCTAGTCGCGACAATATCTACAGGTACTTTGGTGTGCTATTGGCATTGAATTTCTCACCAGAAAACTCACTAGAATTGCTCACGAATTGCGTGAAAATTTCAACCAGTCGAAATTTTTTGGGCTTGCACATAACTTGCATGGGCGCAAGCGCAATGTAAAATTTAGTCTTGCATTGCACAAAAATTGCATGAAAATTGCATAATGTAAAGCCGCTCTTACACACAAATCTTAATGCGTGTGCGGCGAGTTACTCATCTAGGTTATGTTATGACTTTTTCTTCATATAGGGAATTATGAGGTCATATTTAACTGAGTTGGATATACTATGGGTATATAAGTATATCTAATAGGGGCTAAGTATTTTGTTTACTTTTTGAATGTCACTATACCGGGTGGCTACGGAAGTATTGCCTACGGAATATCTCATTTATTGTATGAAGTAGGTTTGTGAAATTTAGAGCGTCGATATAATGATATAAGAGCTAGAATTTGAGCATATTGACATTGGTATTTCATTTCAAAAAATTACTTTCTATTATATCATTAGAAAGGAATGGTTGTGCTGAATAGTACAGGCAAGAAAAAGTTGTATGTTCATATTTAAGTTACGGACCTACAGAGTATTGTTTTTTCCCAATTTTTCCAATATTTTTTTTGGCGGCTTTTTATAACGCCGACGAATGAAAATAAAATATCACAGTAGTAGCAACTGTTATCAAGTGACGTATGGTTTCCATAGCCAACTTTTCAATTTTTGGCTTTCATTTTGCTTCCACGGCCTACTCGGTGAATTTTAATAATAATTTTTTTCTGATCTAGTTTCTGGTTAGATACCAACTTGTGATATGTCATTAGAAAGGGAATTGAATGCTGAATAAAGCGAAAAGAAAAAAAAATAGGGTTTCCATTTAAAATAAGAAAGTTGATGTTACTTCCGGTCAGACCGGAAGTTAACTTCGACATGTCAATATGCTCAAATTCTAGCTTTTATGTCATTATATCGGCGCTCCAAATTTCACAAACCTACTTCATACAATAACTGAGATATTACGTAGGCAATACTTCCGTAGCCACCCGGTATATGACCAGACACCTATTAAAAAATAATTATTTTATTTTTATTCATAATTTGCTAGGATTTCCTGAGAGTCTTGGTGACCTATCACCGATTCATCTCGTTCAGCTTGTACTGTGGGGGCTTTGTTCTCTTCGTCCTGAGCCTAGTCAAGAAGTATTACATGAAACAGTTCTCTCTTTTCGCTTGGACTCACGTCGCACTGATTATCGTCGTAACTCAGTCGTATCTAATCATAAAGAACATCTTCGAAGGTCTGATTTGGTTCATAGTGCCCGTTTCTATGATAATCTGCAACGACATTATGGCTTACGTATTCGGGTTCTTTTTCGGAAAGACGCCTTTGATTAAGCTCTCGCCGAAGAAGACCTGGGAAGGATTCATTGGAGGTGGGGTGTCTACTGTTATTTTCGGATTTCTGGTGAGCTTTTTCTAAAATTACTAAATTTGATACTGATTGATGCGATTTGAGGATTTATAAATAGCAAATCTTGCAGCATCGACACTATCTGACACCCTTGTCACACTCTGCATTTTTCGTATCTATTTATCTACCTGATTAGCAGTGGCTGATGTTTAAAACAAATACGCATGCGTTGGAGTCTATTTTGTAGACTGTTTCAGGCATTAAAATAAATAGGGCATGATTATATTTTCCCCCTGAATCGACGGGTTTCGAAGGACGTTTTTGTGGGAATGTCAGATTGGTCTTAATTAATTCTCTGATTTGACATAACCAACAAATAAATAAAAATAATCACACAGTTTTCGTTTTTTTATTATGGCATTATTACCTCAAACAATCATTTAAAAAGGCACGGTGTAATAATGTCTGTCATTTGGTGAAATTTAGCCAACAAATAGCGTTAAACTAGGCACGAAAAAAGGCATAGTTTAATAAGGGTTTAAGACAAGTTTTGAATTAATCTTCTTATGGTTTGAAACACTAAGGCTACATTTTGATGTAATATTTTACTTTAGTGGAAAGGTTTAGTGGATTAAAAAACAGTATAAATTACAAGGTAACTCCTGAAACATACACCAAATAATCAAATTTAAGGCAAATGAGTGAAATGCTCTTTCAATAAAAAATTGTATACCAACAATTTTGATAAAGTTTTTAAAAGAAATCCCTGTCACAATAAATGATAATTCTTTTCAAAATATGAATATTGAAAACAGGTGTGTCTATCTAGATACGTATTTCATGGTTCACCCGATCATCAGTGTAGACCCGGACACAACATGCAAACGATTTTCACTTAGTTTTGCCAACTGGCCCTATAACAACCCAATGTCAATGATATGAAATAAATTGATTATTTTATAAATAAGAAACAGAGTCTGGTTTGAAGATACACTATCAAACGAAATAGAGATTGATGTGGGTGTTCCCCAGGGCAGCGTTTTGGGCCCTCTTCGTTTTGTTATATCTGAACGATATTGAACTTTTTGTTGAATCTGAGTTTTTAACCCTTTTCGTCGGTGAAACATTGCTTATCTTATATAAACCTCAATATCGATAATGAAAAATTTGAAGTTGTGTCAACAGTCAAATACCTTGGTTTTCACTAGACAATTTACGGAGTTTCAACAGTCACTTTGAAATATATCCATAAAAAAGATTAAAGAAACCATATTTATTCAGTAGAATAGCACAAAATTTGTCATTGCAGTCCAAAGTTACAGTTTACAACACTATATCATTCAGCCTCATTTTCATTATTGTGCGTCTATATTTTATTCAATCTCAATAAATTAAACATGCTACAAAAACTCCAAAACCGTGGAATGAGGGTAATCTTGAAAACAAATCGTCTTACTCCCATAAAAAGTATTCTAAATTGTTTGAATTGGTTGTCAGTTGAAAGTAGAATTTCACAATGATTCTAGTATTCAAAATAGTAAAAGATTATGGCATCGGAATATTTTGAACGGTACCTTATCTTGAACAAAAACATTCTTAATTACAATACCGGAAATTTGAATAATATACATATAAACAGAACTGCATTCAGAAGTACCATAAACTCGTTATTTTTTTAAAGTTTCCACAAATTCAACGAATTACCATAGTCGTTAAAAAAATTCCAACTGGGAAGATTTCAAAGCAGCACTTAAACTGTTTCTAAAATAATAAACAGACCCATAAAACCGAATACGGCAGATATAATGTGGAAAGATAAGGAGATAGATAAGGATGTACTTCATTGTTTAAATCATTTATTGTTTTTAATCATGTGATTTAATTTATCTTTTTTATTGCTTGACAACAAATTTATCCGTAACCAAGCCGAATATTTTTATTTATTGCGGATTTGTTTATCTGCATGTTATTATTAATTTTGACTTTTTCTCACTGTCATTATATATATATTTCAAGTTGTTTGTTTCATTTACTATTCATAGTTTTTTTATATAAGGTTTCCTCTTTCAAAATGAAGATGTTATAAAAATAACAGTGGTCCAAGGTTACTACCCTGTGGTACTCCGTTATCGTTGTGAATTACAAAGGAAGTAAAGTTTTTGACCCTTGTGATCTGTTTCCTGTTCAACACACTTTGATTTTGAGAGAGTAGAACATTTTGCTTACTAAAAGATGTATTTTTGAAACACAGGTTTCGTATGTGATGTGTCAATATCCATATTTCGTGTGTCCCAATGAGTACAGCGAAACCTTGGGAAGAATGACAATGGAATGCGAACCAAGTCCTATCTTCAGACCAACGGACTATGAATTACCCGGTTTTTTGAGTGGATTTTTAAGTTTGGTAAAGAAATTCTTGAATAAGTTCGCCTTCCATACTATATCTTTTTTTTTACAGTTTGGTCTCTCCACTAGTGTGTCCATATATCCATTCGTTCTTCATTCGCTGCCACTGTCTGTTTTCAGCAGTGTTATCGGGCCTTTTGGTGGCTTCTTTGCTTCTGGTTTCAAGAGAGCTTTCAAAATAAAGGTATGTCAAATTCGACAGATTTATCGTTGATGTTCATTTCGATTGTGATTTTCCTGTTCAAAGGACTTCGGGGACGTTATTCCTGGTCACGGTGGCGTGATGGACCGTTTCGACTGTCAATTCTTGATGGCCACTTTCGTGAACGTCTACATCACCAGCTTCATCAAATCCGAGAGCCCTCAAAAACTGCTGTCAGAAGTGCTCTTCTTGGAGCCTGACCAGCAGTTGCATCTTTTCCACAAGTTGAAAGAGCACTTGGAAAGCAGGAACATCCTGGTACCTATCGAATAACTTTTTATATATTGATGTGTTTATATTTTATGAATTTTAATATATTTATTTATTTATTCGTGCCATTAACGTTTTATGTTAATAGTTTGAAAGAGAAATGTTTAAGTTCCGTTGAGGATTTTCGATGTTATCCATCTTGTTTGAACGTTATTACATGTTGTGAATACCAAATACGTTAGAAATGTGATTTAGATAGATGTGTCCTTTTATCGAATCGCAGGGGAGCTAGAAGTTTCTTCCACAGACATACATGGTGTAATATCATCGGTTACGGAAAATTAATCATTGTTTTATACCCAGTACAAGAAAATGAAAAAATTTAATTATGACTTTGGGTCAAAATAATTATGTCACTAATTGTAAATTGTATGGTTGTGAACAGACTCACTCGCGAAAAATGTTCTAAGTCATCAGGAATGGCTCTCAAATTTTATAGGTGCTCTACAATTGAATTTTCACGTTTCAATGAAACTTGCCCCAAAAAAGTTCATAAAGGACTAGAAAACACTGTAATTAGAAAGTATATACGCTAATATTACTTGGAAATTTTAATCTATTTTTTCTGACCACCAGTTTTTCCATAATATGAAAAAAGGGGTTTCGTGACGTCACGTTCATCAAAATTAAACTTGGCAACGTCGTATAAGTTGTACACCATGGAATCTCAAATTATCATTACATGGATTGTGTTCTATGATAGTTGTCATTTGATACCAGATGGGTTTGTTCGTTTGTTTCACAGAGCAGATCAATAGCAATTGTTTTTCTCTGTTTAAATCATTTGCTTACCTTATGTTATACAAGATAGATGCTAGTAGATCAAATCTATATGCTGGAAACTATCAGGCTCTTGAATATTTTATTTTCTGAGGTTAATGGCAACCGCAACAACAAACAATAACCTCAAATCCCAAATATAACCACAAAACAAATGTATGTGTTCTGTGGTAATAACAAGTTTTGTTCCATGAGAACTGTAATTATAATTTGCGGTGTTGCCAACAATAGTTTTTCATCAAAAGGCAGGTTCGTTCAGAAAATTTGAAAGTTACAAATAATATAAAAAATTGATTTTACGTAAAATTTTTAGATGTGTTGATTCAGTGACAAATTTTTAATTATTTCTCGATGGCTCATGATCAGCCAGTAGCTATATTTTATAGGAGAACGATATTCCCTATTTTGATTATGGTGGGGGATGTTTCCGATGATCGTGACGTCAGAGGCATACTTTGAAATGTGATATTTTTCTTAAATAAAGAAATTAGAGTGGCACTCGTTGATAAATAGACATTTCAGACTATTAACAATCGATTGAAACGAGTTTTAGAAATAATTTTTGAAGAATGGTTAGTTTTCCTGCGATTTTTCATTGGTATTCTTTCAATAGCATAGTTGAATGTGTCTATCTATTGTCTTAAAATAGATAAGTTAGGCCAGTACATACCATGCGAATGTTGGAAGACGATATAATTCCATAAAGTGAGGTTTTTGAAACTTTCACGGACTCTTGTGAAAACTGTTTGGTTTGATAAAGTCCGACTTCTCTCATTTTTTGTGCTGATTGAATATTTTGGTTCATTTCTCATTCTCTGTATGATTTCGTTTATTCTTTGTATCATGACTTTTATTTACAAAATATTTACTTTGCATTATTTACTACTTTGCCGAAAGCTTGGATTTGCAAGTTTTTAAAATGTACTGAGAAAGAACTGACAATGCCAAACCTAATCCTGATGAAGTGCCCTCCTGATGTAGGGTTTGTAGTTCAGCATAGTGTGTAGAATCGTATAGAATATACAGGGTGGATCATTAGATGGGAAAAGTTCGTTACTCGCTCATATCAAGTGATGATAAAAAATAATCTATTCACATTCAGGGTTTCATATTCAAATTTCTGCATGGGGATTTGCCCAATTGAGAACATATTGAAAGCTCAATTTTACATTTTTATTTTCTTCAATCATTCCAATACCCACTTGAAAATCTCTTCAAGAATTCGAGATGATTCCAAACATAATGAAACTGTCGTATATGATACGATAAACGAAAAAAAAAATAGAAAAAAACTCTGGAAAAATACCCCTGGAAAAAAAAAAACTGGAAAAAATACCCCTGGAAAAAAAACTGGAAAAAATACCCCTGGAAAAAAACGAAAAAAAAAACGTAAAAAACGGAAAAAATAACCCACCGAAAAAAAAACGGAAAGAAAACCCCCGGAAAATAACGCCCGGAAAGAATACCCCTATATGCGATAACAATGGCCGGTACCCATTTTACAATACAGAGGGGCGGAACAACAGATTTTCCAGCCTTGCAAATAGGCGAATCTGTCACCAGGTTAGTTTGTTCAGGAACAATCGAGTCATAAAAATTCGTCTTTTTTTGGTCGTCGACGATGAACATTCCACAGGATAGGTTAAAACTTTTATTGGTATTGTAAAATGAATCAAATATGGTCTAGTTTCTTTAACATGACACACAATTGAAATTTCATTACTTTTTGTGTATTGGCCATTGTTATCGCATATAGGGGTATTTTTTCCGTTTTTTTCCCCCGGGGGTTTTCTTTCCGGGGTTTATTTTCCGTTGGGTATTTTTTTCGGGGAGTTTTTTCCGGGGGTATTTTTTCCGTTTTTTTTTTCAGGGTTTTTTTTTTTCTATAAAAGAAATGCACAGAATTGAAATACTCACAAAAGACAAGTTTTCTGAAAATATTTCTAGTAATTTCGTACTACCGATAATTATCGAAAAAATTAATATTTGTCTGATGAGGAAAAAAATATATAATTTATATTTTTTATTATTATACAGTGCGGCTTCTAATAGTCCCCCTCTTGTTAACTTTTAAACAGTTTGACTTTAAAAACACTTAAAAAAATGTTTGGAGAGCATAACCGATACTGTGTTTTGAAATAAAATACATTGTAATTGCTTCATAGATGGCGCGGGGGGGCACATCAACTTGAAAATAAAAAAAATCATGGGGTTAAAAATTTGATGGATTACGAGAGAATTGAATTAACTTTTCAACGATGTGACACATGACCCCCTTATGCCATTTAAATCTTTTTAGTTGATGTAACCCCCTTCCGCCATCTATCGAGCAATCATAATGTGTTTTATTTCAGAAAGTAGTGTCGGTGATACCTTCCAAACAGTTTTTTTTTATGTTTGTACGTCAAACCGTTGGAAACTTAACACGGGGGGGAATATTAAAAGCCGCACTGTATTATGAAACTAGCAATTGGCTGCATTGTTTCAGTAATTTAGAGTTGATATCGATAAATTGCACACTTTTTTTATTTTGCCAAGATATTTTCAAAATATAGTTGCTTTCTCACATTTTCTAAAAAATATTAATATTAATTGAAGTTTATTAAGAAGTGTTTGTGAATTTTGAACGCTTTTCTGTCATTATTATTTGAAAACTTCATTTCAGTGAACTCCTAATCCTAATATATCCATTCTTTACATTATGTATACATATATTTTTTATATTTTATAAATAACAACAACAATTAAAAAAAAACAATTCAAAATATATATTTTTTGATCTAATTAGACCCACCCTGTATGCTGCAGTATTATCACAAGGTCTAGAACAGAATGATGCATTTTCGAATATATTATTTTTCATAAATGTGTGGTGGATCGTATATTAATGATGTTTTTCTTAGATATTAATACTGTGCAATAACATGAAATGGCATTTCTTCACACTACATTCTGATTTATCGGAAATTTTATGAATTCCTTATCTCCTCTTAATAGTTACTTGGTGTGGAAGGAATATTTATGGAATCTTAATAATTTTTTTGTGAGTGTATGGTGATTGGAGATTTTTTTTGTTGAACCTATAGATTGTTATAAGAGAGAAGAAATATATTATAATCGTAAAAAAATATTTACAGTTAGTTTTATTCCATTATAGTGTTCCGAAAATTCTCAAAAATGAAAAATTGCATTCGAGGGCACCACAAATAAAAATTGCATTCGAGTACTTTAATTAATACCAAAGTATCATTTAAACCAGAGCTTAATTTTGAGTCAGAGTTTCTCTGACGGTGGGTATTAGTACATCCAGAAATTTCACAGGGTTTCTGAAATACGCTCTGACTTCTTATAAGTATAAATTAAATTTGCATCCGAGAGTTCGTAGAAATTTCAGAATGCTCAAAACTCTTGCATGCAAGTTAATTTATGGAATATTTTGATTGGTTCGAAAATTTCCACGCACGATCTTTTCGAAGGAATCTGCGGAAGAAAAAATAACTCGAAAAAGCCCTAAACAGTCCTAAAGGGTAGATCCCTAAAAATCATGAAAAATACAAAACCATTTGATTCACTTGAAATTCACACTATATAAGCAAAATTCTAAGCTGATTGCGAAAATAAGTGATTTGTATATATGCTCAGATGCATAAAAAATAGGATAAAACGTCCAAAAGTCCCTCGCACATTCGAACTTTCGGAAATTGTCAATTCAAAAATGAAAAGTCTAAATGAATCGGAATCGATTTCAATTTCCGTGTGCATATTCAGAAAAAAAATATATTTCACTAATATGAGTAGAACAAAATTTAGAATTTTTTTTGGAGGGAAATTTTCAAATTTTGATAAAGTTAATCACATTATACCTACTCGTCAACAAACTGGAGAATTTTTCGATGAACAATGATATGATAGACATGATAAAGTCATGCATACTTAGAAAATAGGGTGCAATATGTACAACTTCCGAAACCTTTATAGTAATATCAGGAGTTCCTCAGGGATAAACACTGGGTCCATTGTACCGAGTACAGTGAAGAACCTTGATGGCATTGCAGAGTTCTGTCCTGATAAATTTTGAAGTTAAATGAAGGGAAATGTAAAGTTCTGACTTTTAAAATAGGAGAGTAACCACACTAGAAAGATTAGATCACAATTGAAGACCTAAGTGGATGAAAGTGTTGAGCAACATTTTGCTGAAAATTGAGATATCCATATGTATTCAAGGCGTCATCATTAATGAACATCGAAGGAAATTCTCCGACTTTAAAAATGGATGAAGGTGTTATGTGACTAGCTGGCATTACTTTGTCACTCTCCAATGCCGCTTTTCTCTGAATATCATTTTTGTGACTTATCACCTTCATCCACTTAGGTCTTCAATTCTAATCCAGTTCTAGTGAAAAACTTTGACTTGAACTATGATATTTATATTGCAATTGTTTATATCTTATTTATTTATTTAATTTGTTTTTATGTTATTCATATACCTACTTTTGACAAAACCTTATAATATTATTGTATTTTACGATGAATGGAGGCTATATTCTATTCTTTGATGAAGAAGATGAAACACAAACATATATTTGACAGGTTGATTTAGACAGTTGCCATAAGGAGAATCATGAAATATGAAAGACAAGGATGAACTGATAAGAACATGCAGCTGGTGAAGAGTTGACAAATATCGGCACCAGAAACAACCGTTTTACACAAAAAAACTCACCTTCTTATAACCACAAACATAACCTCGTTCTTTAGGTAACTTTGATTCTCGCGGTAGGTAAGTTGATCACTTTCAGTCAACTTCCCCCTATTTTATACGTTCAATTGTTTAATTTTCGGTGAGTCCGATAAACTTTTACCTTTACCAAAGCGTGCAAGGGTAAATAAAAATATCGTGTTCGATCAATAATCGAATTTAGGCGGATGACCAAAATGTTTTGGTATTTACCAATTTAAATTGTTATTTACCAAAACGTTTAGGCGTTTTTGGTTATTAGATTGGTTTTCATCTAATGACGTCACGAATCAGCTGTTTAATGTCATAGTTGTCACCAAAATTTTGTGGTAATTACCCAACTCCAAAGTTGTTTTTCATTTTCGGTTATGGTTATTATCGAAAAGAAAACTAACCTCATTCTGACCGTGTTTTTAATTGGTCTTTTAAGTTCATACTTCACGATATGGCGACAACATATTTACTGAGTTTGAATTACGAAGGGACAGATTGCCAGGTGGAAGTACAAGATTTGCTGTTGACGGGATTTTATTAGGAGGGATATACCCCTGGTTAAAAGCAAAAATCCTCCCTGACGAGAGTTGATACAAAAATACGAAAAACCAGAATAATTAAGATTAAAACAAAGAAATAACATGAAGGCAGAAATAAAACAAATGTTTTAGTTTACACTTTTTGAATTTTAATAACCAGGAACCAGAGTTTAAACCAAAAGGTTTAGGCGAAAGCAAACGTTGACGTCACGTCTGTCATTTATCATGAAAGACCAAGGTATAATTGCGGTAAATACCAAAGAATTGTGGTTATCCGCCTAAATTCGATTTTATGTTCGGTTGTAAAAAATGAATTAAATTTAGAGGAGAGTATGTTGAATAATATTTTTTTTTTTTTTATTTTGCTCACTTTTGTTATAGTAGGCTATGAATTTTTCAGTTGGTACTTCCCCGTATTGAGTAATGAAACACGTGTATTGGCCAATTAGATTTATTACCATTAGAAAGAGTTATTCATATTATGTTAACTACTCTAGATTTACCTAATATAGGTGTTGTAATTATATGTGTAAATCTTCCTACCTAAATAAATACACGTAAAATTTGGTCCATTTGTTTAAAATTCACAACCATAATTATTTTAACATGATACAAAGAAATTTACAGTCATTTGAATTCCGCTCCGACGTAATAAATGAATACATCAAACTAGAACACTTACGTGACTTTCCTTAAATTTCACATTTTTGAAAATCTGTATTTAGTTGATCAGTAAATTCACGTACCTACATGAACTTTCTATTTATTTTACAATCTACACCTACCTACATATTTTCTCAATAAATTAATGAAATAAGTCTAATATGTACATTTGGAAGACACTTGGTCTAACTAGAAGCTACAACTTCTTAAAACTCTGCGTTTTCGTTGAAATATCTTTTCAAACATTCGCTATACATTTGAACAGAATAATTCACAATTCAGAGTGACGAGCCAGGAAAACATTTTCACTCAGTTCATTCAGTTAAATTCTGTTATATGTTTAAAAGTAGCAAAAACATTCTTCGCCAGATTATCCTATTCGTTGGAAATTGTGCAAACACAGCAGCTGGGAATCCAGAACAGGTCTGTGTATAGTTGATTTCCCCCACCTTCAAGGGCTACAAGCCTTTTCTGTATATATTTCTGCTCACACCTCGAAGAGTATCCTTGAGGCAGGCTGCAAATACCATTACAGGTTTGGGATCTATCAAACAAAAAATATATTTTTATCGGCATCACTTTTTAGTGTTGCAATTGATTCTTATTAAAATGTAGGTATTATAGGTAATAAAATATGAACTATCAGGTAATAAAATGAAAATTTGGAATTATTTGTGTGAATTTAATTCAAGAACAACAAGAAATCTGGATCGGTACTTCCAAAGATGAGACAGAAGAAGAAGGAGAACCAATTAAAGTATGTACATAGGTCAAACTAGAAGACCCTTGAAAGTGCGGTTCAAGGAGCACGCATTGGTCAAATCAGATTTTTGATATCAGAAAAATCGAGTAGGGCAACATGCTTTGGAATTGAAATAATTATTGATAAATGTACTTATGTGTCGCAATATGAAAATTGATTGTCATGGATGTAATTTTTTCTTAATCTTGGTGGAGCTACGTTTTGAATGATCATGTGTAGGAATTACAAGAAAAGAAGCTTACCCAAAATGGAACGATCTAGTAAAACCTCCTGGTGGATATACTTACACACATGTTTCGCTTTTGACAAGCTGGGTATACTGATTGTCCACTTCCGGCATGTTGACGACGTACATCCAGTTTCCCTTGTTGTTGAGGGCAGCTCGGGGCATGACATACTGCGATCTAAATCTGCATAAAGTCTCCCCACCACTAGTGCTTTGTCTTTTGCTTCTGGGGCTGGTGCTGTTAGAACTACCATCTTCGAAATGTTTCAGGATGGTCTGCTCAGATCTCTGGTACTTCAGAGATCGCTTCAGTCTTTGGTAATTCTCGACTCTCCTGAATAGAGGGCGTACAAATCAGTTGGACATGAACGAAATGTTGCTGGTTAAAGAGAAGAAGAGAGTCAGGCAGAGAAAAAGGAGGAACAAAAAAGGAAGGGTCAGAAAGATGGCAAACAAGCTATAACTAACAGAATACGTGCTAAATGAGGTGACAAGAGTGGGAGAAAATATGAGGATAGTAAAAGTAATGGTGAGAAATTGATAAAATTAAGCGGAATATTGTGACGGGAATCATGAAATCATCAATAAAGAGCAGGAATAAATCAAGGAAACAAACGAAAGAAGAAGCACAGTAATTATATAAGAGCTGAGAATGCAAGAGGAGAGGATTAAAAAAAAATCGAAAGAAGTGAAGATGGTCAATAAAGCGGAGTGCTAGAAAAAAGAGCATGTGAACGAGACGGATGAGGAGAAATGATGCGAAAAATTAATAGTTTATGAGAAAAAGAGACGAGCGAATAGGAATAGAGGCAAAAGAAAGATATGGGGTGGTGTGAGGAAAAGAGCATGCGAGACAACAGTGAGGGAAGGAAATATTCATGTTGGAAAAAAGAAAATATCCTCTTAAAAAAATTTAAAATATTTTTTTTTCGAATGAAAACAACCTACGATAAAAGAAGATTTTTTTGGAATATCTAACAAGGAAAGTAGTTGTTTTCTTTTGTTTTATTTTGTACAACTAATTTTTCAGAAATCCCAAAAATAAAATACATCTCTGGTGAACGAGGTGGCCACTTCTGAATAGACCACAACAAACATTGATACTAAAATAGTCTTTGCGAATGGCGGGAATGGACTAGAAATGGATTATTTATTATTTTATACAGCACACAATTTGAAAAATTAGTTATCGCTCCATATATTTCTATAGAAGTTTGGATATTGTCTGCATTTACCAGGCTCTAGTGTTTCCACTGCTCGTAAAATAAAAGGAGAAATTCAATGTTTTTTTCAGAATTCATCGTAGGCAGTGGAACAGCAATTTCCATTGATTAGTCTCTGATGGAATTATATAGGAATTATATAAGCTAAAACGTCAATTTCTGTATCCTCAGATATTACAAAAGGTTTTTTCTAGCAAACCAAGTATGATTCGTAGCATCAATAATAACGGAGTTGGCAATAGTGCCGACCTACTTTGGAACACCCTGTATATAATATAATCAAAGACTCACCTTCTCCAAATATGGTTATTGTAAGGCCCGTACTGAGCTTCATCAGCCGAACCATAATAGCCCTGCGGTTGGTACTGCGGTCTATTTTCTTGCGGAAAGTTGAAGTTCATGTGGTGACCTCTTCTTTGCTGTCTCCTGTCTGGATACCCGCTTACATTCTGAACGGGGTACAGGTTCGGTGGGATGTAGGTGTCGCCGTAATCCTGGAAGGGGTACTGAGGTTTTGGTATATGTATTGGCTCCGGATAGTTGGTGAATGCAGGAGGTCCGAAACTGTGGTAGTTCGGTGGACCGTAAGTGGAACTCGGCGGAGGAAAGAAGTACGATGAAAAGTCTTCCCGGGATTCGGAACTTATTATGGTGGAGTGATCGAATCGCCATTTTTGGATGAGGAAGTGGATTAACTGTCTGAAATAAAAAACAATTGAACTTTCGGGAGGTAGCAGATCTAGACGTAGTAGAGAACATATAATAACTTTTCCTTCCTCTCATGGCTGTTATAATTCATTTAATAATAAAATAAATAAATAAATCTTGAAATAATAGTATTTCATTCACCAGCAGACTGAGTCGCTTCCCTTACTATCGAGAAATTTTGTGACGTCATAATTCTTTGACGATTTTGGAGCGTTGTTGTTTTCTGGCAACCTCAAAAGTTTTCAGGGGCCCTAAAAAAACGCCCAGTATGTTGTGCAACTCGATATTGAGAACAGATATACGAAGTCTCAACGTTTAGGTGATCATTTTTTTCCCCTCTGCTCTAAGTATATACCACAAATTTTTGTAGAAACTGTCATGAGATTTATCAACTGTTGATGTCTTAGGATGCTCTACAAATTTCTGAAAATATTGACAAAGAAAAATTTGTGAAACAGAAACATATCCTGGCCCTTCCAATCTAAGTGAGAAACTTTACAAATTTACAAAGGACCCCGCACTTTTCTTATGTAAAGTGGTGACCGGTCAAATTTTCTGATACTTTGGTATGTTGTTGTACTCGACCTAGTAACCAAAAGTTTCAATGGGCCCAACCCAATCCTATGACTTGTTTTTAGATACGGGGTGTTGAAACTGAAAACTGCCCAGATTTTCGGATTTTTTTTGTTAACTTACGAACTATAGATTGAATTTCTGTTTCATACACACGTTTTCTACATGTTTTAGTAATACAATGGTGAATACGTATGATCAAAAATATTCATAAGTTCGGACTCACAAATTAATGAGTGACAGTAGTGTTTTATGAAATCTCACTTTTTCTACTGTGACCTCAAGGAAGTATATTTTTGAAAAGTACCCCTTAATATATATAGTATTTTGAGGAGAAAATATCGCTTAGAACATATTTTCCATACAGAGTGTTTCATAGAGGAGTCCACGATATCAAATATTTTTTTTATTGATGAATTCAAAACCCTAAACCTACCTACTTATGGATTGATTTGAGGGAAAATTATTACCACTAATATATGAGAGTCTTTAAGCTTCAAGATATACCAGTTTGTTAATTTGCCGAAAGGTATTCTATTCCGAGATAAGTACAAAATCCGTGAACACTCTGTATTATGAAATTTCTACGGTCAAATGTAACCATTTTCTCAGTATATGATTATTTTAATAACGTCTTGGTAGGTATGATTTCCACATCCGATCCTATGACCAGTTTTCTAGATACAGGGCGTTAAACTGGAGAAATACTGATTTCATCAGTTTTTTTCCTCAAATTGAAAAATTGCATTCACTTACATTGCGGATGTAAGTTCAATATGAGTTTTGGTCAGATGTACATTGAGAGGTACAGCTAAATATTTACTGCTACAGGGTGATTTACGAATGATTCACAATACTTTTTCCAACACTCAATAATTCAACATTTCCGCCACAGACAACTTATTTTTTGAAGTTTATACTCACCCCCACTTAATTTTGAGACTAAATGATTTCGATATCATAATCAGACGGTTTGTCATATGGCTCATCCTGTACAAAACTAATGATATCGAAATCTTTTAGCCTCGAAATTGTGAACGAGTAAATAAGTATATACTTGTAGAACTAAGTTTTCTGTGGCGCAAATGTTGAATTGTTGAGTGTTTGAAAAACGTATTAATTGTGAATCACCCTGTAGCAGTAAATATTTCTGACTGTAAGTTTCAATGTACCTCCAACCAAAACTTATTATGAAGTAATATTTGCAATATAAGTCGTTGCAGTTATTCAATTTTAGGAAAAAAAACTGATGAAATCAGCATTTCTCCACTTTAACACTGGTATCTAGAAAACGGGTCAGAGGATCTGATGAAGACATCATATCTCCCAAGACGTTATTGAAATTATTATATACTGAGAAAATGGTTAAATTTGAGCAGGGAAATTTTAGAATACAGAGTGTTCATGGTTTTTATACTTATCAGAATAGAATCCTTTCGCCTCATAAACCATCTTTTATATCTTGAAGCTTAGAGAAACTCATATATTATAGTGATAATAATTTACCTTCAAATAAATCCATAGGTAGGTAAATTTGAATCAATCCATAAAAAAATTATTTGATATTGTGGTTCTCTCTATGAAACACCCTGTATAGAGAATGTTCAGTTACGATAGTTTCTCCTTAAAATATTATATCGAGAAGTACCTTTCAAAAATATGCTTTGCTAAGGTCACAGTAGAGAAAATGAGATTTTGCAAAAAATCTCTGTCAGTCATTTGTAAGTAATATTTTTAGTAATACGTATTCACACGTTTCAACACCCCGTATCTAGAAATCTAGTCATAGGATTGGGTTGACACTTTTGGTTACTAGGTCAAGTACAACATCATATCAAAGTTTCAGAAAATTTGACCTGTCGCCACTTTACATAAGAAAAGTGCGGGGTCCTTTGGAGTGTTGTTTAGGTAATTTCAATTTTTTCCAAGTTTACTTCGTGTAGGTATCATTGATCCAAGGGAACAGGTGATCGCCAAGTGCGTGATTTTACTTTTTTATAATCGTCTGCATACATTGTCAGAACGAACAGGGTTCAGGGCCGATCCCTGGGGAACTCCCATATTCATATATCGTTCGTACTATTAATAAACTCACCCGGGATAATGATCCGGTTGTTCACAGTAGGTCAATCCATGATGGGCACAAGATGGCGTTTTACCAGGTGGTGAGGGCAGAAAAGCACAAGGTTCACTTCCATATACAGGGGAGCACCCGGAATGACAGTGTACTTCAGCGATCGGAAATATCCATGTTAACTGTAAACAAAATTTCATAGATATCGTTGATACAGATCTCGATGGTGACGATGACGAATTGATTTAGTTTATTGTAGTGAAAATGAGTATTTCAAAAAATAGGTGCTAGAGTGAACTAATAAAATAGCTATCTCACTCACCGGACTTTACACCCATTGATTTTGATCTTTGTTTGTATAGGAAATAAGCGAAAGGCTACTTTGATCAATACTCATTTCGTAAATTTTTTTAATCCACATTCTAATTTGTGTTTTATAATAATACTACTTCACGTGGAAGCATCTACAGTAAAGAAATCATTCTGAAGGACAATCAGTCACTTTATAACCATGACAATTATTCAACACTATTCATTAAGTGCTCTAGTTACATGAATGATGAATGTTATTGTTTAGCTGTCTTTTTTATATGTTATTTATTGTTATAAGAAGGTGTGCCTCATTTTATTCGATCATTTATTTTTTATAGAGACGTGAAATGATTAATAATCGATCAATCCAGTCAGATACTGATCGTGTGCTTCCGAAAGAGATAAAAGCTTGAACAAATGAGGTATGAGTTGCAAATTCTAGTCATTGCGTAGATCTCCAAGTAAAACAGGATTTTTATGTCGTTATCGTAAGAAAAATATACAGCAAGTAAGTACTAACATAATTTGATAAAACTCATATTAGCCAAGACAACAACTTGCCAGCAGAATTACAAAAGTTAGTTTCTACCTGTTCTAAAGGCATAGATAAACCTCAATAACTGAATTAAAACATCTAGTCAAGAAACACCAAGACATCTTCGATACTGGACAAGGAAAAGGTGGTAGAACGAAGGTAGTTCAGAACAAAATTGACATTGGGAATTCCCGATCAAAATACGACAATCAGCCTAAAGAATTCCTCTGACCAAAAACGAAGAGTCTGACAACATAATCAATGATATGAAGAAAGAGTCATCTTGCCATCTGACAGTCCCTGGTCCTCTCCAGTGGTAATAGTAAAGAAGAAAGATGGGCCAATCCGGTTTTGCGTAGATTATCGTCAACTGAACAACCTGACGAAAAAAGACAGTTACCCTCTCCCAAGGATAGACGACATGTTACATTCTAGCCACGTTCGAAAGATTGTTGGAGACGGTTTTGAAAGGACTGTCATGGAAGACATGTCTGGTGTATCTCGACGACATTGTGGTTGGCACATCGTTCAATGACCACGTGAAAAACTTGGAGTAGGCATTTCAGAGATTAAAAACCCCTGGATTGAAACTGAGCCCCAAGAAATGCCATTTGTCTATGGGGAAGGAGTCCTTATACTCAAACCACGAGACATTTTCAAGGTGCCTGCCGATTACGCGTTAGCTCACTGTGTAGCAGAAGATCTCCATTTTGGAACGAAACGTCTTTAAGACGGGGGCAATGTAATGATTCTAAGGCAGGAACTGACCGCGATATTCAAGCTCAGCCTGCTCGGGGCTATCTGAACCAGCCACCCTATACTCTCGAAGGTTCGACAATCGTGAAAGGAATCTACTTGCAGGTATACAAGACGCTTAACATCAGATGGCAGGCAGAGTTGCAGTTGCAGATATAGTTCGAGAGTTCGAAAATAGACAGAGTAGCAACGATAATTGCTATAAATATTTTAAGTAAATTGAGTTGTTGTTGAGTGCATTTTCACTACAATATCGAGATTTATTTATTTCCAAACATTCCTATCGTAACTTTTGATTCGGAACACCTTGTATATGTTATAACGTTATCACCTACAGTATTGATGTAGGTTATGAATTATTGATAGCTTCTCAATAACATAATAACTCTGTTGGTATTGTTTTTGTTTCGCTCATTCATATTCAGCAAATCATCGAGGGCACCATTAGAAAGTGATTTCTACCGTGACAATACAAAGTAGATATACGCGATTCGTGGATTCATTGTGAGTTTATTCGAAGGAAAACGTCAACTTGTGTGAGTAACAGATGTGCTGTAAACGATAAACGATCAATTAGGAAAAAAACATTTTGGGTGTAAGTACTTGAGTGAAAATCAAAGGCGGAGTTCAATTTTGATTGAGTAAAATGTTGCTAAATAAAAATTATTCTTCCACATAACCGGAAAAAATCTTTGGGAGTGAGTGAGATAGAAAGGGTAAACAACAAAAAAAATAGAAACATATATCTCTGTGATCTGTGAACAGAAATGACGGAGCAGTTTGTCCGATCAAGACATTATAGCGTTGTTTTAAAATAATATTCCTATTTACCGATTGCCATAGTTATTTAAAAGGAATTATTTCAATGCAAAGATACGAAAGCTGAAAAGATGCCTTGAATAATTCGGTAATAAATGAATGTTGATATTTTATGAATTTCAGTACATGTAACAAGTTTATGATAGAGAAACTAATATTATGTATCCATAGCCGCTTTTCAATTGCCACAGGGGTAGAGAACACAAAATAGAGCTTATTACTTATTACCTCTGAACTGAACCTGAAGAAAAAAGCACCTGACTTTATAAATGGGGTTTAATTGGAACATGATTTTTCATAGTCGTCAAAATACTTCAGTAGCTACCCAGGAGTTACCCGGAGCTACTCCCTGTGGCAATAATTGAAAAGCGACTAATGATTGTGATTATGATAATGAAAAGTTAGCTCATCACACATATCACTTCTGAAAGGCAATTAAAATAATAAATAATGATCAATATAGGTTAAACTCGAACATATTTTCCCTAGATTAACAGGTTATAATGGTGAATTTCCATGCAACTAAATTTCAATACTTTTATGTGAAAGGTGTGATTATTATTCATTCCAATAATTCGCATTTCAGCAAAACAAAAATAATATACCTAATACCTACGACCTACGTCGAAATTATAACGAATAAAGCTGCTTGCAGACAGTGATTTCGAAAATTTGAATGATTATGTTGTTTTATTCATTTCATGCTCGTAGGCAATAATCGAAACTTCTGCTCATGAAAATTTACCCTAACAAGAAAACCGCGACGATAGCGAAATGCGAAATGCGTTCCCGCTAGATGGCGCTCAGAATTAAGGCGCGAAACTGTGCAATGGTGATCAGCCTACAAATTCCATAAGAGATCATAGTGTTTAATTTTATTCTCATTCAAATTTGAACAAATTGCTGAAGATGTCGATAATTGAAATATGTTAATCAAACATTTTCATATACGTAGTCATTGCCACTTTTTGCCTAATTCTATGTTTGCAATGGGAAAATTATGTAAAAAACTTTGTGTTTGGTACTATTCATGTTGCATTAAGCATTGGGGCACTGAGCAAATACGCCTATTGTTTGGATTGCTTAATTCTGCCTCCATTTCAGTTATATTCTGAAACTATGAACATGAGGGAATATCACCAAACTCAATTTAATATCCAAAACTCGATTAATTATGAGAAAACAGATGAAATATATACACTAACTCTTATGGCAAAACAAGACCTTGCAACATTACATTAGTTCAACGAAATAATTATAGCTGTCGCACCCTTCGCGCAGGTCGCGAATTTTGAAAACAGAACATGATTTCATTTGTTTTCTCGTAATCAAGCTGGCGAATGTCTCCCACAGTTTTATTGGTTTTCCATGTTATAAGTCGGCATACAAGCGTTTTTAGACATCTTATCAGAAAGTTGAAATGTAATCATGCCAATGTATAAAGTGATTTTTTTATTTTGCGGGTAAGTAACTATTTTTTTGAATTACCATAATGGAATAGTAATATCGTTCAATAAGTTTCCAAACGTGCTGGTCATGTCATATCGCAAAGTAGGTATATAAAATCCAGAAGCACGTCTACATTTTTTGCTCTAGGTACAGTACTTTCATTTTAATTTATCCCACTTTTGATAGGGTGTACAATATTTAGTTTTTGAGCTAACAGTTTGGATAAAAGAAGAAATTGTAGTATTTTTCGTTAATTTTTATGCTGTCCAGTGACGAATATCCTTACGACTTGCGACTTAAAACTTCAGCATAATCCAGCATAAGTTTATTATGTGAATCAAACTTTTGACATCACTGCAAATCTTCATTTATGAACCAACAAAGCTGTTAGAAAGGCAATCCGGATGCTACGAATGAATATTAAAATTTTGATTGTCCAACCGATCGTTATTAGTTGACACCCTGTTATTTCGAGATGTAAAACTGTCGAAAATTTATTAGATGCAGCCGAATTAGATACGAATTTCATCTTCTGAATAGCAGAAGCGTCAATTTAAAGATATGCATACCCGATTTTATGCCATAATTTATGAGC
Organism: Chrysolina americana; assembly: GCA_958502065.1. Taxonomy (NCBI): domain Eukaryota; kingdom Metazoa; phylum Arthropoda; class Insecta; order Coleoptera; family Chrysomelidae; genus Chrysolina; species Chrysolina americana. The sequence goes on along the minus strand of OY293413.1, from coordinate 2,697,419 downwards.
TTTCTACTGGAGAAACTAGATTCTAGACGAAATCATCACGTTTTAGCATCGTTTCAGTACCTTTGAACTTCAGACTGGTGTGTTACGGAGACTATCCTTGATCGGAACCATTAGTGAAATGTGACACATCAATGTTTCGAAACGCCGTGGGTTTTTCAAAAGGAAACATGCAATTTCGCTCATCTGGTCCACTTTCATTCGAGTGTAACATTATTTTGGACCGAGATTATGAAATAGGAAGTCGTAGAAAAACTTATGGGTAATGCCTAATCTGGGTGGCAGATAAACTCCGCCGGCTAATTATCTACGTGAATTATTAATACCTAATACATCTTTATTTCTAAAAATAAAACATAGAGAGATGAATTTAACACTGAATACTTATAGATATCATTGGTAAAGAAGCGGAATATCAGCAGAAGCTGTTCAAAAACTCTAATTATAATGCATTTTGAAAATTAAACTTTGAAATTTCCCAAAAGTACCACATTCATAATGGCTGAATCTTAGTTTATTCATATTGGGCCTATATTGCAGATGTTAAAATAATACTGATCCAATATGGATGAATATTGAACATACAATATATTATTCTATAAATATTGGTTCAACCTATTGTGAATGTAGATTGTCACTGTGTAATATTGGTTCAATGTTGGTTGACTAATTTTTACCAATATCAATAAAAAAATATTGTGTGGACAAATTGTTTTTAAGAATAAAAACAATATTGTATATCCAAGTTTGAAAGTATATTGGTTGAATATTTTTTCACCAATATTCAACAACTCATATTTACCTATGTTGATTAAAGTTTGAACGAAAACTTCATGCCAATATTGAAATCATTACTTATATTGATATAATAATATTATAAAGAAAACCTATTGCCAATATTTGATACATGATAAAAACGTTGTAATAAACCGTTAAATGGCTCTACATATCACAATCACATTTTTTCAAATAATTTAATTTTAATATTCTACAGGACGTTTATCATGTGGTAACATTGCTATATTCTAAACCGTAATAGATACAAAGACGATTAAATGGGAAAAAAGGTAACTATTGTGGTGAGCAGTACATTGGTCATAGAAAATTTACGGGGATTCTCGCCCTTCCCAACTCATACAGGGAAAACTGAAAATGCTGTTATCGGTTTTTTACGAATAGAATTGTTATTTCAGAAAATATAAAAAAATTAAAAAGGAAAGTTATTTGTATTCAAAATGTACTAGAACTACGTAACGATAAATTTTGAATCAATCGTTTCTTGTCAACACCGCCATCATCAACTATTTTTTTCAAATACGTACCTGTCTATTTCATCACAAACATTGACAAAGCGATGAAATCACAATTCAGTGGTATATCACACTTGACATTTTTATAGCGTTTCATATAAAATAACTGGCATCATCAGTGACAACAATTTTTAATTACGGTCCTGTCGTTAGTTCTTTTGTAAATTGTTTCGATTTCTTCAGAAGTCATTCAACTATTAGGATACATCAGTCATTACCCAATACTTTCGATAGGAAGATACCCCAACACAACAAACATTCGTATTTTTCCTTTTTGGGGATTTTTGTATTACAGTAATCCTTGATTCAAGGCTGATTTCTCCTGTATCAATTTTTACACGGATTGTTTTCATAATTCTCAATCCTGGAAGTAAGTAATGAAAATATCAGTTTTTGATCAAAATACAAGTGTTGTCTAATTTGGTACAATTAAATAGCATCTCACTTCTTTTACCATATTTAAACACGTAGGCTTTGCTTGATCTCTATGGCAGGAAAAATAAATGAGTTGTTGATATCTGTTAAGAACTGTCAGACATTTAAGCACTCGGTTACATATTAAAGATGTATTCGAATGACGAAAGGACCGATATGCTAAATCAAATAGAAATCCTCTTTTGGCAAGAAATATGTATGGTGAGCTAATCCCGAGTCGTCGCATTCCAAACATTCAAATGTTTAGACGATTAGAAATAAATTTGAGAGACTGTGGTGCATTTGACGGAAATAAAACTAGAAAATGTGTTGTTACTGGAAGTATAAGGAACCAAATAAATGTTTTGGACAAGCAAATATTACCTTATAAAGACTAAAAAGTGAAAAATAACGTCTTTTTTTTAAATCTAGGATTGGTCAGTTACAAAAATTTTTCTAATCAAGATTGTTCTTTACGAGAAATTGCCCACGAACTTGGGATATCTGAAAAATCTACCAGAAATATTTTGAAAAAGAACAAATACAAATGCTACTGGATACGCAATGTTCATCACTTTAATGAAAGGGATTACGGAAGGAGAGTACGATTTGCGAAATGGTTAAGACGTAGAAATAGGGAAGTTTGAAATATTTGTAAAAAAATAATATGGACGGACGAATCAAAATTCACCAACAATGGTTGGTTTAACAGAAACATCCATTATAGGTGGAATAATATGAATGAACATTTACATAGAGAAACCAATTTCCAGGAGAGGTTCGGAATGAATGTTTGGTTGGGAATTTTGGGAACAAACATACTAGGTCCTTTCTTTTACGATGAGCATTTGAATGGTAAAATGTATTTAAATTTTTTATCCAATGAGTTTGATGGCTACTTAGATGAATTTCCATTAAGCACCCGCCGTGAAATACAATATTTTCATCAAGACGGTGCCCCTCCCCATAATGCAGCAATAGTAAGGGAACATTTAGATGCAATATTCCCAACAAAGTGGATTGGAAACAATGGACCAATTGCCTGGCCAGCTCAATCCCCAGACCTTACTCCTTTGGATTTTTTTGTCTGGGGATACATAAAGGATAAAGTTTTTTCGACACCTAGTACCGATATCGACCATCTCAAACAGAAAATAAGAGATGCATGTAATAGCATTACAACCATCATGCTAGAAAATTGCCACAGAAATTGTATGGACAGACAACTTATGTGCATTCAACAAAGAGGTCGTCAATTCGAGCATTTAATGTAGAATTCTTTTTCTGTATTGGTTTTATTTTCTTCCACAAATTCATTATGAAATAAATTGTTTTTCTGTTTGTTTGATTTCTTCTCCTCTTAAGTAAGTTTATTTCTGGGGTAAATTGCTATCGTTCGTCTCTGAAACTGCAGAAATCTTTTATGAATTTTTATAGTATAAATACAATTTTCATAGATATATTCATTCAAAACGTCACTGATAATTTTTATATCGAAGCGTTAGATTCTGTGGAATTCATAAACAAACTAACAACAGGACCGTAATTAAAAATTGTTGTCACTGATGATGCTAGTTATTTTATATGAAACGTTATAAAAATGTCGAGTGTGATATACCACTGAATTGAGATTTTATCGCTCTATCAATATTTGTGATGAAATAGACAGGTCCGTATTTGAAAAAAATAGTTGATGATGGCGGTGTTGACACGAAACATTTGATTAAAAATGTATCGTTACGTAGTTCTAGTACATTTTGAATACAGTAAAACTTTCCTTTTTAATTTTTTTATATTTTCTGAAATAACAATTCTATTCGTAAAAAACCGAAAACAGCATTTTCAGTTTTCCCTGTATAAGTTGGGAAGGGCGAGAGTCACCGTAAATTTTCTATTACCAATTTACTGCTCACCACAATAGTTACCTTTTTTTCCATTTAATAGTCTTTGTATCTATTACGGTTTAGAATATAGCAATGTTACCACATGATAAAAGAAACGGCCTTCAATATTGCTTCAAGAATATCCCAGAAATATTATTTTCATAATGTCCAAACAATATTGGACCAATATCGCCATGTTCACATTTTTTTCTTGCCAATATTACGTTCGAATTATTTTCCGAAATTTTATCCAAATATAAGAGTACCAATATCGATAAGTTTACGATTGTCTCGAGAATATTTCGTCAATATCATCAAAATAACATTATATCTACCAATATCGGCAAATATTCAGGATTTTTTTTTGGCCAATATTACGTTTGTATTTTGCCAATATTTTCATAATATTGTACCAATATCGCTGAGGCCAATGTTGTCTCGAAAATATTTCACCAAATCAACCAAATAACATTGTACCAATATCGAGAAATATTCAGATTTTATTTTGGCCAATATTACGTTTGCATTTTTGCCAATATTTTCCAAATATAAGTTAACCAATATCGCTGAGGCCAATGTTGTCTCGAGAATATTTCGCCAATATCACCCAAGTAACATTGTACCGATGTCGAAAAATATTCAGATTTTCTTTTCGCTAATATTAACTTTGAATATTTTGCCAATATTTTCATAATATGGGAACAATATTGTCTCACATAAATGTGATACATAGGTTGATGCAGTTTGATCAATGATATGACACGTAGAATCCCAAAAAAGTAATATACAGGATATTTTATTAAAAGTTAGTCCCACAGTTTGTATACACGAAAAGCTTAAAGTATACTCGTATGATTCGTAATAATTTTTAAATATACGTATTGAGTTCTTCCATGACATTTCCGAACTAAGAGAGATATCGTGAGATGTGAGATACGATAACCAAATAAACCAATAAAAACAATAAAATATTTACAGTGGAATATTTTGCTTCACATATTTGTGGAGAGGAGGACTTTTCTCAATAATACTCTGTATGATGTTAATCGCAAAGACAAATAGTCGAAACCAAAGAAAGTGGTACCACTTTACATAATCCATGCCATCCATCGTGTACGGTCACAACCATAACCGTCTACAATGTTTAATGACTCACTAATTCGATAGCCTAGCGGGATTTTTTATTTATTAGCATCGGAAAACATTGCAGGTTAATCCGGCGCTATGAAATCTTCGAAAGCTGGTAATTATTCAAGTACTGGGCATGACATTGTTTCGGAGCAAAACAAACATTTTTTCCACGGTAAAAATAAGATTTATTATTATTATTATACAAAGCAGCAATGTTTTAGTTAAAAAGTGTTCTTTGATGATTAGGAAATTCTACCAACACATTCCAAAATGCAATGAAAATATTATAGAAATTTCCCCAAATTCTCCAGAAATTTTTAAAAAATATATGTTTATTTGTATTTATTTATTGATTTATTTATTCATTTATTCATTCAATCTCCTAGCCCTGTTTCCAATTATTATGTTCTGTGTCGGAAAATTTATTTTCGTAAGATTTAAAACATCGAAATGCTGAAATAATTTGCAAGAAACTTATAATAAATGAAAGTTATCAATCTATCATTCTTGAATTCAATTGTTATTCAAAGAATGTTTGTTGCTTTGTCATTGTTTCTGAGAAAATATCTCGATTTATTGTTCTTACTCAAGTGTAAAATTGATTTATTGTGTATCGCATGTATTTTATTGGCTGATACGTGATGAATAATACATATTACGTGATTAACATCAAAACAATAAAAGGTTTCTACTTGATTTCTGTTGGTGATGGAAGATATTTTTATCTAAATTTTCATCATGAAAAATATTTAAATATTTCTCATGTGGAACTAGAGTACTTGACGAAAGGCAATAAATTTCAAAACAAAATTTGATTATAAAAATAATCCAGCCTTTGGCAAATTTTCCTATACAATAGGATTGTCGGCAAACGTCGAACAGAAATAATTCGAAAGCCCCATACGACCGCCGAATCACGTCTACTCAACGCCTGGCAAAGTTTTCCTACAAGGATATACTTAGCAATCTTCCTGTAACAACCACCAACTGGCAATCGAAAACATGTGACATCTGCAGACCGGTTTCGCGATTCAACTCGCTCATCAGTACAGACTCGGCCACAATATGTAATTGATTTCCAATCGGTTTTGTTAACAGGCACTACGATATCTCCGGCACCCACTAAAAAGTGAGCAGCAGAGCCATCTGTAGAAACCACAGAAAGATTCCGACCAGTACCACGACTTTGTTTGAGTCGAATATCTAAATTTTCATCATGAAAAATATTTTAATATTTCTCATGTGGAACTAAGAGTACTTGACGAAAGGCAATAAATTTCAAAACAAAATTTGATTATAAAAATAATCCAGCCTTTCGCAAATTTTTCTATACAATAGGATTGTCGGCAAACGTCGAACAGAAATAATTCGAAAGCCCCATACGACCGCCGAATCACGTCTACTCAACGCCTGGCAAAGTTTTCCTACAAGGATATACTTTGCAATCTTCCTGTAACAACCACCAACTGGCAATCGAAAACATGTGACATCTGCAGACCGGTTTCGCGATTCAACTCGCTCATCAGTACAGACTCGGCCACAATATGTAATTGATTTCCAATCGGTTTTGTTAACAGGCACTACGATATCTCCGGCACCCACTAAAAAGTGAGCAGCAGAGCCATCTGTAGAAACCACAGAAAGATTCCGACCAGTACCACGACTTTGTTTGAGTCGAATATCTAAATTTTCATCATGAAATTACGGACGGAAATTATTTGCATGCAAGGACACAAGCTCTTTTATTTTGTTATTCATTGGGTTTTTTAGAAGGATAATTTCTAAAATTGATTAGTCAAGAATTTGTTGCAAGAGTGGTCGTTTAATTGCTAGTGCGTTGGTACATAATATAGATCCTAACGCCAAAGCACAGTTTATAGCTAAAAGAATCAGTTCGCTCACTTGGCGTCGGCACTTTGATCTTTTTGTGCACGTTTGTGCACTGTGCAACCTGCAACCTTATCCCTGGCGCATACAGGCGCTTACATACAATGCTCAACATAAAAATGGATACACTGCTGGAACTAAAAATAGGTACCTAAACTGTGGATATTTTGACCGTGTTGAGGTCTGTTTTTTTTATTGCAGATTATTGTTTTTTAACATAATTCAGTTGAAAAAGGAGTTTGTGATGGAAATATTACTTATTTTTTCGTTAATTTGAATATGACGTATCGAAATTAAATATTCAGAAGCTCATTTTGAAAACATATATAAGTTAATGAATTTAAGCAAGATGAGAAATTTCTTATGACACGATTTATTCCAATATTAGTGATTACCACACTCTAGTAATTGTAATTTTATAGGAGAAAGTATTTCAATTTTCCATTCACAATTATTTCAACTTGTTCAAAACACTGAAGAAGATATCTACATTTTTGATCAGGATCTTGATCTTGAATAAAAACTATAGAGTCCTATTGACTGTGGTAAACCAAATAGTGCTTTTACGGATCCAGAAAGATAAACAAGCAGTTCGTAAATATTGGGGTAAATGCAGTATTCGTAAACATTAAAAATAACTGAATATGTAGATAAATGAGTTTATGATTGTTTATTTGTATTACCTGTGGACTATATTCTAATATAGAAATTTAATAGAATTTAATAGAAATACGAACTCTCGTTAACAGTGACAATGAGTAATATTTTGAGAAGTCTTGACAAGGCTTACAGAAATCAATGTTTAAAAGACAATTTTGAATATTCTATTCAATACTTTATTTTGTGGTCAAATTTTCAAACAGTTCACAAGAACAGTTTTCAAGGGCATGTATATATTACAGAAAAAATAGTATGAAGATTTTTAAGTTGCCAAATGAATCATTATTGGCATTTGGATAAGCCCTGTGAAAACTGTAAATTGTTTGAGTCAGCTTGTTCATGCCATATTTCGATTCGAATATGTTTTTCACTGGTGTTTTTTTTTTAAACGAAACGAAATCATTATTTATGATATATTGAGGTTGATGTAGTCGTTTACTTCTACTTTGAGAGAATTGAATTGACGTGGTTGTTGAATCAAAATCAAGGCAGTTTGTTCCTTCGGAATTATCCAAATAGCTAATTGCAAAAAAATTTTAAATGTCCTTTAAAATTGTATGGGAGCAGAACTTCCGCAATTTCCACTTTACTGTCTGATTTTACCGAAAAAAAAATCTGAACAGGCTCTGGTATGAATTTTGTTTTCCTTTATATTTGCAAAAAGGCCGTGATTGACAATTCCCACCCAAAAATAAATTTCATCCCTTTGGTTATATTTTTGTTTCGTTAGAAGTGATTCATAGAACGCCAACATATCTTTAAGAAATTGAATTTGTGTATCTGTCCCCATGAAAGTCCTATTGAATGATTATGCCTTGAGGAGTTTTGATTAATTGAATAAATCAAAGAAATTATCAATTTTTTCTATGAATTCAACTGTCTTGAAGTCTGCTAATGGGAGTTTTTTGAATGATATAGGTATAAGCATTTGTTTCTGCGGAAATAGTGGCACTGAACACTTGAGCTGCATATGTTGCTCTCATTTTCTTAAAATTGCCTGGAAAAATAATGGTATTTCATGAATAAAGAAGTACTCAAACATGTTTGCAGTTTCCTATAGGAGCCTAGAAATCGTTTCAATGAAAAATAAAACAAGCGAAATTTATATACTTCTGTAAACTTTTAGTACACTTGACAACTATGTAAGTTTGTGTGCAAATCTATTGCACAACTCGAATTTGTTTCCCCTGCGCTTATTCTATCTTGTACACAAGATGGCGGCGAGTGAGCGAACTGATTCTTTTAGCTATAAACTGTGGTATGAGTAAGAAATGAAGAATGACCCGGCATAGAGGGATACGGACAGTACCTCTATTGAATTTCGAAATATTTTAATATTTCCGAAATTGTAGCAATAAATGAAATGAGTAATAGAAAACGAAAAATCAAAGTGGAATGAAAGAATACATTTTTCTCGAAAAAACATTATTTTGGAAAATATTGAACTTTATTTATTATTTATTGAATATTGAAGATTTCGGAAAACTCTGGAAAACTTTTGGGAACTTCTGGCCAGAGATCAACGGCCCCTAGATGTAAACAAAGCGATGACAAAAAAGGCCGGCGCGTAATAAATAACTTTGACAATATTGCCGACGTTGAATGGTTGAAAGATGGTATGATAAAGTAAACGATATTCTTTGTTTGGACAGTTCCCCTTTAGCTTCGAGGTAGACAGTGGGGGTCACTGAGTTGGCGTGGCCTCGGCCGCAACAACCCTCATCATTCAGTTCCCCTTTAAGGGCAAAGCTCGCGAGCTAATCGATTTAGAGTCGTATAGTGTTTGTCGTGGTATTCTTCGATCATATCGCTTCTTGCATTCATTAGGATATTTGTGATTATTTTACGTGCATATCAAAGATGAATTTTGGTTAAATCGTTTGATGAATCCATACGTTTAATTTAGGTAGGTACCTCTAGATTCTTGTTGTGATTCGGTATTCGACTGCATTCGTATTTTCTTTAACTACATCTCTGTTTTTCGAAATTCCTACAGTCCCTATTGGACTCGGCACTGTAGAAAATGTCAGTGTTGTTAGGTATTACGCACACGATATTTGCTATCGTGGTACTTTTCCAGGAACTCGATATTTCATTCGGATAATGGACGAAAATTTCGAAGCAATTAGGTAGGTAGTTGGAACCTAGGTAAAATAACAACGCCGTTCAACAGATGCGACAACAAGATAGTTTTCAGCGTGCTTGTGACTCGTTACTTCGTCGTGCGAGACTCTGCATAGAAAGTGGTGGGGGTCAGCGGTCATTTCGAATACCTGTTGTGAAATCAAATTCCGTTTAATCTCAGTAACTTTTCATGCAATACCCTGTTATGAAATGAGAATGCCTCATGGCTCTTATTTTCATTTAATTCATTGTTTTTATTTCGGTTCACACCGAAGCCAAATGTAATAACTGGCAAGGTTTACGAAATAATAATAAACTGACAACGTTGCGGGAATACGAGTAGTATCCGTGAAACCCTCCAAACGGTTTTTCAAACCGTTCAAAAGTTAACAGGGGGGAACTATTAAAAGCCGCATTGTATAGCAGTAAAGTATAATAGTGAATATAAATTCACTCTTACAGTACATAACGAGAAATCGTAATTAAACATGTTTCAAAAGGATAATATGAATTTTACAAGAATAATAATTAAAAAAATACGGAAGTAGTGAAGGTTCAGAACAAATTATCGAAGTTTTTAAGTATATTCCAGATATGAGTACGTACACATTCTCCAAAAACGTAATTAGATCGATACAACTTGTAAGGCATCGAACATCTGAAGGTTTCATAGAAAAATATACCTCCTAGCTCTCAGTATTTCAGTTTCGAATTTATAAAACATCCCACTTACGAAAACGGCGATTTTCATTCCCAAAAACATCTCACTAACCACTCGAAAGCACTCCGTTAATGGTACTTCAGACTCGCAGCACTGGTACTAAGGGTACTACCGAACATCGAGATGCGTCCTCAACCATCGCACGCGCTTCTTTTGCAAGACACTGTCAGATTAGAGTGGACCTCGCGCCGCACGAGGATTGTCTCGCTCTCGGCTGAAGACCACAAGAACCTACTTAAGCAATTAGAGGGGGCTTCGGGTCATACCCGTGTGTGGCACCGCAATGAAAGTGACGGTGAGTGGGACGGCGAACAATACAATTATTGATCTGTTCTTTCCGACGGTGATAATTATAATGGCGAAGTGTTGGTATTCATGTATTGAGAACATGCTGATATGATAATGATAGATTTGTTTGAAGGTTCATGATATTCAGTTAATTACTATATGTAGAGGTGGTTTATTTCTTTCTCTGGCTTCACTGTTCGATTTCGATATTTCTTAATTCCATTTATGCCCTGGCTCCTTTCTCCTCATCTATTTCCCAGTTTTTGTCTCCCATAATACGTTTACTGCCTTGTCTCCCTCCATTCGAACCATATATTCATGTATACAAATCATGTACAGACCACTGTTTTATATCATATATACAAATCATGTATAGACCACTGTTTTATGAAAGATTTCACCAGAATATTTCATTGAATCTGACGTTATTTTAACTGCATTGCCTTGTCTTCCTTCATTCGAAACATATTTATGTATACAAGTCATGGATAGACTACTTTTTTATAAAAGATTCTATCCACCGAACTATTTCATCACAACACAATAATAGATACAAAAATCTGACGTAACCTTTACTGCCTTGCCTTGTCTTCCTCAATTCTAAACATATTTATATATACAAATCATGTATAGACCACTGTTTTATGAAAGATTTCACAAGAATATTTCATTGCAACACTATAGTAAATACTAGAATCTGACGTTATTTTAACTGCATTGCCTTGTCTTCCTTCATTCGAAACATATTTATGTATACAAATCATGGATAGACTACTTTTTTATAAAAGATTCCATCCACCGAACTATTTCATCACAACACAATAATAGATTCAAAAATCTGACGTAACCTTTACTGCCTTGCTTTGTCTTCCTCAATTCTAAACATATTTATATATACAAATCATGTATAGACCACTGTTTTATAAAGGATTCCATCAACCAAACTGTTTCATTGCAACACAATATAGTAGATACTATCATCCGACGTTACTTTTACTGCCTTGCCTTGTCTTCCTCAATTCTAAACATATTTATATATACATATCATGTATAGACCACTGTTTTATGAAAGATTTCACCAGAATATTTCATTGCAACACTATAGTAAATACTAGAATCTGATGTTATTTTACCTGCATTGCCTTGTCTTCCTTCATTCGAAACATATTTATGTATACAAATCATGGATAGACTACTTTTTTATAAAAGATTCCATCCACCGAACTATTTCATCACAACACAATAATAGATTAAAAAATCTGACGTAACCTTTACTGCCTTGCCTTGTCTTCCTCAATTCTAAACATATTTATATATACAAATCATGTATAGACCACTGTTTTATGAAAGATTTCACAAGAATATTTCATTGCAACGCTATAGTAAATACTAGAATCTGATGTTATTTTAACTGCATTGCCTTGTCTTCCTTCATTCGAAACATATTTATGTATACAAATCATGTATAGACCACTGTTTTATGAAAGATTCCATCTGCCAAACTATTTCATTGCAACACAATATAGTAGATACTAAAATCCGACGTTACTTTTACTGCTTTGCCATGTCTTCCTTCATTCTAAACAAATTTATGTATACAAATCATGTATAGAGCACTGTTTTATAAAATATTCCACCAAAATAATTCATTACAACACATTAGTAGACACTTAAATCTGACGTTACATTTACTGCCTTGCCTCTTTTCCTTCATTCGAACCGTATATAAATCATGTATAGACCAGATTCCAAATGATCAACTTACCGCGAAAATGAAAGTTACTAATTAAAAGGAGTTTATGTTTGTGGTTATAAGAAGGTGAAATATTTGTGTGTAATGGTTGTTTTCAGTGTTAAAAGTTGTGTAGTTAGGTAGATTAACGAATGAAAAAGTGTTGATGAAAAGAATGAGGCATTTTATGTGACTTTTCAAGTCAAGCCAATTTTTAAGATTCAGAAGGACAAAGTAATTGAGAACCCTTAGAATTTTTTTCTAGTTCTGTTCAGGAGAGAAAAATATGTAAGGTAAAAACCACTTTTCACAAATTTCAAATCAACCTGTTTGCGGTTAGGAATCTGTATGGTGTTATGAATCTGTTTTTATTCTTTTTAGTTCGTTCAGAAAGTAATACATCAAAATAGTTTTATTTATGTAAAAAGTGGTAAAGTGGTACTTTTTTACGAGTAGGAAATATTGACACACGATGCCTTGGGCAGAAATTCCTACGATTACAAAAAAAAAAACACTTCACTCACGTGTTGCATACAATATTTTTTCTACAACTGTCAAAAAAATTGTACTCTTTTGTGTATTTGAGTGCCAAAAGAATGTAATTTATCAATATCAAAATACTGTTATACGCAAAATTTCATGCTGATTCCGATAATATATGATTTGTATCGTTAGATACAAGGTTTAGCATTATAAAAAAAATGAAACGTTAAAAAAAATCGCCCGAACGAATTTTTGGAAATGTTTAACTCAAAATTGCAAAGGTTGCGTAAAAAGCATATAATCTTTTCAATTAACTCGGAATCGACTTCAAAATTCGGTGAGTATATTCAGAAAAGATCGAATTTTCCTTTTTTTGGAGGGAAATGACCTCTTTCAACTCTAGATGAACTTTCTAACTAGAGAACAGTTGAAGATTGATCAACTCTGCGAACGCCAATTGATTCAGAATGATGAAATTAGTATACTCTGTGAATTTTGAGTCTGTGCATATTCAAAAGGAATTTAATTTCTGTTACATGAATATAAAAATAGTTTTGAACTTTTTTTGGAAGAAAATTACCCCTCTCAACTCATGATTAACTTTCCACCTGGAGAACGGTTATAATCAATTCATAATTAAAAAATTAGTATACTCTGTGAATTTCAAGTTCATCGATAGAAAAAAAAATAGGTACTTCAAAAAAGTCCCAAGGGGTAGACCACTCAAAGTCATAAAAATTAGGAAATAATCAGATTCACTTGAAATTTGCACGTATGAGCTCAGATACAGGGTTTAGCATAATAAAAGGATTAAACGTTAAACGTCAAAAATAGATTTTTTCGATTCTTTAAAAAAAATCATCTAGATATATTGAACAGGAATTAATTGAATGAAAGATGACTTAAATATTCACCCTGGAGATAAAATTGCATTTGTCGTAAAACCTTACGAAAAAAATGTGTCCTTTACTTTCTAAGTAAATAAGCCCTTCTAAAACTAAATGAAGACATCCAATGAATCGGTCACTCGAAACATATACACACGATATGTGACGTAACTCGGTTGTACGCGTTTGTCAATAGGAAAATACAGTTACGCAAATACGAGGAAGCACTCAAAATATTTGCAGTGAATACACAAGTAGGTACTGCATTAGATCCATGTCGACCAACTTTGTTAATGTCAATAAACTGATTTGAATTTTTGCTCCACGGGAAATGAAATCACGAGGAACATCTGCCTATGTATTTTGAAATTCATGTGACTGGTAAAACTTCATGCATATGAAAACGTAGTTGAAAAAACAAACAATTGACTATCTTCTAAAGCAAGTCTAAAAAAATTGTACTAAACAATGATAAACCTGACAGAAAAAAAAATTACGTGTTGTCCCCCAGGGCTCAGTTTTGGGCCCTATTCTGTTTCTGCTCTGCATCAACGAAATAGCCAACCTAGATATTTTTTACATTGTTTGCTGACGATACCATATTTCTCTAGCACAACGAAGATCGTGATCATTTTATCCGAGCATTCCTGCTGATGTAAAAAAAAATAAAATGTAGTAACATGCTGACATTGAATGCTACAAAAACTAATATGGATACTTTCAAGATGGACCTAGAACAAGTACCTTTAGGTTTTCAACGATTTAAAAGGGGTTCGAAACAAAGTTTCTTCGCGTACGCACATTGACAATAATCTGAAGTTCTGCATTCTTTGTGATTTTATAAATTTTTAATTAATGTTACAATTGCTAATATAGAAATTGAGGATATTCAATCAGTATTCATTTCTTTGTCAAATCAGTAATAAAGTATTTCTATTTCAGAATTAACTATGATACCATTTTTTTAAACCGATTTAAATCTATCATTTTAATCAGATCAGGTTATGGATTATATTTATCTACTAGGGATATACCACGTGGAAAATCCGCATCGATCTAAAAGGTGAAAAAATTATGGTCTTCAAAAACAATTACAATGATTGGACTTGCTTTGATCAGTACCATCCGAGAGTATTAATATATACAGAGTGTTCTATCTGAACATGAGTATATCGAGTTCTTAATGATTTGAAAGTAATACTTATTCATATAGTAATACTCCCTTATATATACGGACGGTTATTATTTTTTGCTGTGGTGCTCCAGGCACAGACATTAGCTCATCTAAATCCAAGGTTCCTAGAAAGCTCAACATGCTACTTATTTCATTACATTGACATGATGTGTTACGTGCCGATTTATTTGTCTGGGTTAAAACGAAAAACCCATTGAAATCCCAAAATGTACAAACGCGTAAATTCGTACCATGAAATTGCGTGCCTCGTATATAATGAAAATAAAAAAGTCGAGTATGTGAATTATGGTCAAATTTTTATGTCACAATTTCACGTTGTCTACATCTTCAAACACGAAAAACGAATTTGTGTAATGTCTCAACTAAAAGGCCCAACATAAAACTGTCATTATATGATCACACGGAGTAATACTTTCACTCACGTAGCGCACAATAATAACGTTTACCTACTGAAAAACCTACGTTCAATGAATGAAGAGATTAATAGTGAGCAATGCAATGAAGCAATAAATAATTGTAGATACTTGTATAACGACAATTCTAATGAATTTTAAACTTCATCAGGCAAAACTCGCATTTCAGGACATTGTGATAATATATCACACAGTGTGGTGAATTTATGAGTTGTCAGTGCATGGACATATCTAGAAAATAGGGTATTGGACGCCTGTAGTGTCACTCAATGAGAAGAAAAATGTTTTCCCTTCACCACACAAGTAATTTCATTCCTAGATGTGCAGTAGAATTACTAAACTAATAATAATAAGTACCATAACCAGTTGTATTAATATCAATCTAATTAATTACTATAATTAACATAATATGTAACATGTAACATCACTGTAAACATACCTGCGGCCAGGTATAATCTCAACGATGTTGTTCAATTTATGGGTATCACTCAAATAGTTTAGGATTTAATGAACTATTATGGTTACTCAGCAAAAGGGCCTGCTTGAACCGTTCTTGTATATTGCAAATATTTCATAACAATCTACAGGTTTTATTAATTTTTTATTTATTTTCTGATGAGTTTCTAGTAAATGATCAGCAACACTCGATTTATTTTCTCGTGAATATTTAGCATGGGCTAAATGTTCACGAAAACGAATATTCGTAGATCGCTTGGTTGGGCCTTAATCATATACGAGGATATATTGAGAAATTCTTAACCTACTATAGAACCAAACAAAATTTCAATGTCAAAATATTTTATTACTCAACATATTCTCCTCTTAATTGAATACATTTATTACAGCGAACCTGCAACGTCTCTAGACCTTTCAAAAAATGTTTCTTCTTGCTCTGCAAACCAGACCTCCACAGCTTTTATTACCTCCTCGTTGGAAGAAAATTTACGACCTTAAAATTTTTTTCAGTTGAGGAAAGTGATGATAGTCGGACAGAGCCAAATCTGGTGAATAAGGGGGATGTTCTAGTAATTCAAACCCAAATCACAAATTTTTTGCATGGCAACATGAGATTTGTGTGCAGGGGCAAATTCAAAACACCTTTGGATAGCTTTCCGCGTAATGTCGAATTGTAATCTCCAGTTATTGTTCTACCCTTATCCAAAAAATCAATCATGATTAGTCCATGGCAATCCCAAAAAACTGAAGCAAGAACTTTTCCAGCAGATTTTTGGACACGAAACTTCTTAGGTCTTGGAGAACCGGAGTGTCGCCATTCCATCGATTGTTGCTTTGTTTCTGGATCGTAGAAATGTACCCAAGTCTCATCCATAGTAACAATTCGGTTTAAGAAGTCTACATCGTTTTCAAATCGAGCACAGATCGACGCGATGCTACTACCCTTGCACGCTTTTGGTCAACATTCAAACATTTGGGGGTCCATTTTGCAGCAATTTTTCTCATGTCCAAATTGACGTGAACTATATGATGAACGCGTTCGTATGAAATATTCAGTACTTCAGATATCCGTTTTAGCCCAATTCGACTGCATCGATATTTTCGGGAACTGACACAGAAACTGGCCTTCCCGATCGGTCATCATCTTCATGGAAAATTTACCTCTTTTGAAGCTTGCAGTCCAATTTTTCACGGTCGCATACGAAGGACATTGATCACCAAAAGTATTAAGCATATCTTCGTAAATCTGCTTACCTCGTAACCCTTTTAAATACAGGTACTTGATGATGGCTCGATACTCCAATTTTTCGATGTTCACAATTTCGGTGGACATATTTTTTCTTTTAATTTATTGCGTAACTCTGGTTAACTTTTTTGACGTCAGACTTTGCACTGACACTTCTGATAAGTTATTGCTCGTTGCTATGGTAACGCAATATTTTGTTTATGCAGGGAACTGGTCTAGGCTAACTGGATATCAATACTCCTCGTACTATCACGATTTTGATAGCTTTTACTCAGTGATGAACATTTTCGGAAAGAAATAAAAACAATCAAGTAGATAGCCATTCATAATGGGTGTTCTCCTAACATAACAAAAATTATTTTCTGAAAAAGAAAAAGTTCAAAGTGTCTCTAGGAAATTCATAAAAATTACACACGATACACGGCTTACGAGAGCTATCTTCCGGGATGTAAACTTTCAATTTAAACGAACAATCTCCGAATGTTATTAGGTAACCCAAAAGGCAAAATTCCCAACTTTTATAGATAAGGAATTTGCGAAATTAGCTGTTAAAATTGTGATAATATACAGGGTACTCATTTCAGGACTTCCCACCCTAATTTTTTCGAAATGTGTGTATTTTCTTAAAAAATCCCGAGACACGTCAACAAATATATCGAAGGAAACAAGTTTTCATCAGGAAATGAACGCGCCCCCTTTCATCCCCTGCAAGGGGGAGCTACCAACTTCGAAATATTATTCGCGAAAGGGTATAGAGCAATACCTCATTTTGAAGTTTATTTTTAATATCTACACGTCGGTGTTTCTTTTTTTTTGAATTGATCGATCCGTCGTCGAAATATTTAGGAAAATCTGTTTGCTGCTTCGTAACATTGAAATAAAAACTGTATCTGTTTTTTCTTCTGTTTGCTTCCAATTACTGTGTATACCAAATGTTGCATTGGAAGGTGTGCAAAAAATTGTACTTTTTATAGAAAGTAAAAGATATATTGAATTGTTTATCATAGCAGTTATGTGATCAAGCAACGAATTAAAATGGTTCACACTTTGGCTGAAAAAGTCGAAATAGTGTTTAAAATCAATCGATTGGCGTTCGCAGAATTGCTGTATCTTCAACCGTTCCCGAATTGAAGAGTTCATCTGGTGCGGATTGGAACTGAATCTGCCGATTTTGTATTTTTTTTTACACCCATGGACACGAAATTCACAGATTGTACTAATTTTATCGTTCTGAATCGATTGGCGTTCTCAGAATTGGTTCAGGGGAAATATATTTTTAATTCTCATATCTATGAAATAGAAAAATATATCGAAAATGCCAAAATCCTTTTCGAAGCGACGTCGCGGAAACCAGTATAGCATATGAGTCAACCCCTATATTATAACCCCCTCCCCCCTCTGTCTTATCATCCCACATTTCAAAAGTTCAAAGATCAATATCCCATGTCTGATACATCATTGGAAGATTGGAACAAAGCTCTTTAAAAGTGCCTTTCAGTTTTAGTTAATGTAGTGATGAAAATCATTGATCATTCATTTCAAATAATCTATTGATCAAAATCTACCTATTTAATTTTTCAAAAACTACTACGAAGAAAATGAAGGTTGACTTTGTTCACGTGTCTCATTCTTCGAAAGGTTGAGCACGTCCCACAAATGTTGTGGTTTCCTGCGAATGTGACTGTGAGACCTTGTCAACTTTTGAGACCTTGTCCGAAAAAATCGAACCCGAGCAAGGCTAACACTGATGTAAATCCTTTATATGCGCGAAATAAAAACTCATTATATCGCAGACATCATCACCTGGTGTTGGTTAAGCCGAGCAAACTGTATCAAAGAGGTCAATTAGCCAATAAACAATTTTTAACACTGAGATTACTAAGAATATCCGGTTCAGTTCAATTATTACGTGTTTGAAGAAGGTTTTGATTCCAAAGAATGGCAATAAAAAAATATCATTTAGTAAAACGTGTGTACTTAGTTTCGTCAGTCTTACGAATCATTTTTTTCTGCTACTTATTTTATCATTCTGAATCGATTGGCGTTCGCAGAATTGCTCTATCTTCAACCGTTCTCGAGTTGAAAAGTGTATCTAAAGTTGTGAGGGGTCAATTGTCTCTAAACATTTTCTAAAAATATTTTTCCGCTGATATTTATGAAGATGAATCATTTCTGAATATGTACACCAAATTTCGAATTGATTCCGAGTCATATAAATATTTCATAGGCTTTTGATGGAACCTTTGCGATTTCGAATGGAAAATTTTCGAAAATTCTATAGTGCGATGGATTTTTTGACTTTTTATAATGTTTTATGCTGAACCTTGCATCAGAGCATAAGCAAATCACATATTTTCAGAATCAGCATGAAATTTTACATACAAAGTGCGAATTGCAACTGAATCTGGCTATTTTGTATTTTTCGTACTTTTTAGGGGTCAACCCCTTATGTTTTTTGTCGAGTAATTTATTTTCCCACCGAAAAACTTGAAATTGCTAGAGTATACTAATTTTATCATTTTGAATCGATTGGCGCTCGCAGAATTGCTCTATCTTTAACCGTTCTCGAGTTGAAAAGTGTATCTAAAGTTGAGAGGGGTCAATTGTCTCTAAACATTTTCTAAAAATATTTTTCCGCTGATATTTATGAAGATGAATCATTTCTGAATATGTACACCAAATTTCGAATTGATTCCGAGTCATATAAATATTTCATAGGCTTTTGATGGAACCTTTGCGATTTCGAATGGAAAATTTTCGAAAATTCTATAGTGCGATGGATTTTTTGACTTTTTTTAATGTTTTATGCTGAACCTTGCATCAGAGCATAAGCAAATCACATATTTTCAGAATCAGCATGAAATTTTACATACAAAGTGCGAATTGCAACTGAATCTGGCTATTTTGTATTTTTCGTACTTTTTAGGGGTCAACCCCTTATGTTTTTTGTCGAGTAATTTATTTTCCCACCGAAAAACTTGAAATTGCTAGAGTATACTAATTTTATCATTTTGAATCGATTGGCGCTCGCAGAATTGCTCTATCTTTAACCGTTCTCGAGTTGAAAAGTGTATCTAAAGTTGAGAGGGGTCAATTGTCTCTAAACATTTTCTAAAAATATTTTTCCGCTGATATTTATGAAGATGAATCATTTCTGAATATGTACACCAAATTTCGAATTGATTCCGAGTCATATAAATATTTCATAGGCTTTTGATGGAACCTTTGCGATTTCGAATGGAAAATTTTCGAAAATTCTATAGTGCGATGGATTTTTTGACTTTTTATAATGTTTTATGCTGAACCTTGCATCAGAGCATAAGCAAATCATATATTTTCAGAATCAGCATGAAATTTTACATACAAAGTGCGAATTGCAACTGAATCTGGCTATTTTGTATTTTTCGTACTTTTTAGGGGTCAACCCCTTATGTTTTTTTTCGAGTAATTTATTTTCCCACCGAAAAACTTGAAATTGCTAGAGTATACTAATTTTATCATTTTGAATCGATTGGCGCTCGCAGAATTGCTCTATCTTTAACCGTTCTCGAGTTGAAAAGTGTATCTAAAGTTGAGAGGGGTCAATTGTCTCTAAACATTTTCTAAAAATATTTTCTCCACTGATATTTATGAAGATGAATCATTTCTGAATATGTACACCAAATTTCGAATTGATTCCGAGTCATATAAATATTTCATAGGCTTTTTATGGAACCTTTGCGATTTCGAATGGAAAATTTTCGAAAATTCTATAGTGCGATGGATTTTTTGACTTTTTTTAATGTTTTATGCTGAACCTTGCATCAGAGCATAAGCAAATCATATATTTTAAGAATCAGCATGATATTTTACATATAAAGTGCGAATTGCAACTGAATCTGAATATTTTGTATTTTTCGTACTTTTTAGGGGTCAACCCCTTAGGTTTTTTTTCGAGTAATTTATTTTCCCACCGAAAAACTTGAAATTGCTAGAGTATACTAATTTTATCATTTTGAATCGATTGGCGCTCGCAGAATTGCTCTATCTTCAACCGTTCTCGAGTTGAAAAGTGTATCTAAAGTTGAGAGGGGTCAATTGTCTCTAAACATTTTCTAAAAATATTTTTCCGCTGATATTTATGAAGATGAATCATTTCTGAATATGTACACCAAATTTCGAATTGATTCCGAGTCATATAAATATTTCATAGGCTTTTGATGGAACCTTTGCGATTTCGAATGGAAAATTTTCGAAAATTCTATAGTGCGATGGATTTTTTGACTTTTTATAATGTTTTATGCTGAACCTTGCATCAGAGCATAAGCAAATCATATATTTTCAGAATCAGCATGAAATTTTACATACAAAGTGCGAATTGCAACTGAATCTGGCTATTTTGTATTTTTCGTACTTTTTAGGGGTCAACCCCTTATGTTTTTTTTCGAGTAATTTATTTTCCCACCGAAAAACTTGAAATTGCTAGAGTATACTAATTTTATCATTTTGAATCGATTGGCGCTCGCAGAATTGCTCTATCTTTAACCGTTCTCGAGTTGAAAAGTGTATCTAAAGTTGAGAGGGGTCAATTGTCTCTAAACATTTTCTAAAAATATTTTTTCCACTGATATTTATGAAGATGAATCATTTCTGAATATGTACACCAAATTTCGAATTGATTCCGAGTCATATAAATATTTCATAGGCTTTTTATGGAACCTTTGCGATTTCGAATGGAAAATTTTCGAAAATTCTATAGTGCGATGGATTTTTTGACTTTTTTTAATGTTTTATGCTGAACCTTGCATCAGAGCATAAGCAAATCATATATTTTCAGAATCAGCATGAAATTTTACATACAAAGTGCGAATTGCAACTGAATCTGGCTATTTTGTATTTTTCGTACTTTTTAGGGGTCAACCCCTTATGTTTTTTTTCGAGTAATTTATTTTCCCACCGAAAAACTTGAAATTGCTAGAGTATACTAATTTTATCATTTTGAATCGATTGGCGCTCGCAGAATTGCTCTATCTTCAACCGTTCTCGAGTTGAAAAGTGTATCTAAAGTTGAGAGGGGTCAATTGTCTCTAAACATTTTCTAAAAATATTTTTCCGCTGATATTTATGAAGATGAATCATTTCTGAATATGTACACCAAATTTCGAATTGATTCCGAGTCATATAAATATTTCATAGGCTTTTGATGGAACCTTTGCGATTTCGAATGGAAAATTTTCGAAAATTCTATAGTGCGATGGATTTTTTGACTTTTTATAATGTTTTATGCTGAACCTTGCATCAGAGCATAAGCAAATCATATATTTTCAGAATCAGCATGAAATTTTACATACAAAGTGCGAATTGCAACTGAATCTGGCTATTTTGTATTTTTCGTACTTTTTAGGGGTCAACCCCTTATGTTTTTTTTCGAGTAATTTATTTTCCCACCGAAAAACTTGAAATTGCTAGAGTATACTAATTTTATCATTTTGAATCGATTGGCGCTCGCAGAATTGCTCTATCTTTAACCGTTCTCGAGTTGAAAAGTGTATCTAAAGTTGAGAGGGGTCAATTGTCTCTAAACATTTTCTAAAAATATTTTTTCCACTGATATTTATGAAGATGAATCATTTCTGAATATGTACACCAAATTTCGAATTGATTCCGAGTCATATAAATATTTCATAGGCTTTTTATGGAACCTTTGCGATTTCGAATGGAAAATTTTCGAAAATTCTATAGTGCGATGGATTTTTTGACTTTTTTTAATGTTTTATGCTGAACCTTGCATCAGAGCATAAGCAAATCATATATTTTAAGAATCAGCATGATATTTTACATATAAAGTGCGAATTGCAACTGAATCTGAATATTTTGTATTTTTCGTACTTTTTAGGGGTCAACCCCTTAGGTTTTTTTTCGAGTAATTTATTTTCCCACCGAAAAACTTGAAATTGCTAGAGTATACTAATTTTATCATTTTGAATCGATTGGCGCTCGCAGAATTGCTCTATCTTTAACCGTTCTCGAGTTGAAAAGTGTATCTAAAGTTGAGAGGGGTCAATTGTCTCTAAACATTTTCTAAAAATATTTTTTCCACTGATATTTATGAAGATGAATCGTTTCTGGACATGTACACCAAATTTCGAATTGATTCCGAGTCATATAAATATTTCATAGGCTTTTGATGGAACCTTTGCGATTTCGAATGGAAAATTTTCAAAAATTCTATAGTGCGATGGATTATTTGACTTTTTTTAATGTTTTATGCTGAACCTTGCATCAGAGCATAAGCAAATCATATATTTTCAGAATCAGCATGAAATTTTACATACAAAGTGCGAATTGCAACTGAATCTGGCTATTTTGTATTTTTCGTACTTTTTAGGGGTCAACCCCTTATGTTTTTTTTCGAGTAATTTATTTTCCCACCGAAAAACTTGAAATTGCTAGAGTATACTAATTTTATCATTTTGAATCGATTGGCGCTCGCAGAATTGCTCTATCTTTAACCGTTCTCGAGTTGAAAAGTGTATCTAAAGTTGAGAGGGGTCAATTGTCTTTAAACATTTTCTAAAAATATTTTTTCCACTGATATTTATGAAGATGAATCGTTTCTGGACATGTACACCAAATTTCGAATTGATTCCGAGTCATATAAATATTTCATAGGCTTTTTATGGAACCTTTGCGATTTCGAATGGAAAATTTTCAAAAATTCTATAGTGCGATGGATTATTTGACTTTTTTTAATGTTTTATGCTAAACCTTGCATCAGAGCATAAGCAAATCATATATTTTCAGAATCAGCATGAAATTTTACATACAAAGTGCGAATTGCAACTGAATCTGGCTATTTTCTATTTTTCGTACTTTTTAGGGGTCAACCCCTTATGTTTTTTTCGAATAATTTATTTTTCCACTGAAAATTTTCAAATTCCTAGGGTATACTAATTTAATCATTCTGAATCGATTGGCGTTCGCAGAATTGCTCTATCTCAAACCGTTTTCAAGTTGCACAGTTCATTGGAATCGAATGATTTTTAGGGGTCTACCCCTTAGGACCTTTTTTGAATAATTTTTTTGTTTAGTCAAAATTTACAGTGTATACTAATTTCATCTTTCTGAATTGATTGGCGTTCGCAGAATTGCTCTATCTTCAACCGTTCTCGAGTTGAAAAGTGTATCTAAAGTTGTGAGGGGTCAATTGTCTCTAAACATTTTCTAAAAATATTTTTCCGCTGATATTTATGAAGATGAATCATTTCTGAATATGTACACCAAATTTCGAATTGATTCCGAGTCATATAAATATTTCATAGGCTTTTGATGGAACCTTTGCGATTTCGAATGGAAAATTTTCGAAAATTCTATAGTGCGATGGATTTTTTGACTTTTTTTAATGTTTTATGCTGAACCTTGCATCAGAGCATAAGCAAATCATATATTTTCAGAATCAGCATGAAATTTTACATACAAAGTGCGAATTGCAACTGAATCTGGCTATTTTGTATTTTTCGTACTTTTTAGGGGTCAACCCCTTATGTTTTTTTTCGAGTAATTTATTTTCCCACCGAAAAACTTGAAATTGCTAGAGTATACTAATTTTATCATTTTGAATCGATTGGCGCTCGCAGAATTGCTCTATCTTTAACCGTTCTCGAGTTGAAAAGTGTATCTAAAGTTGAGAGGGGTCAATTGTCTCTAAACATTTTCTAAAAATATTTTTTCCACTGATATTTATGAAGATGAATCGTTTCTGGACATGTACACCAAATTTCGAATTGATTCCGAGTCATATAAATATTTCATAGGCTTTTTATGGAACCTTTGCGATTTCGAATGGAAAATTTTCAAAAATTCTATAGTGCGATGGATTATTTGACTTTTTTTAATGTTTTATGCTAAACCTTGCATCAGAGCATAAGCAAATCATATATTTTCAGAATCAGCATGAAATTTTACATACAAAGTGCGAATTGCAACTGAATCTGGCTATTTTCTATTTTTCGTACTTTTTAGGGGTCAACCCCTTATGTTTTTTTCGAATAATTTATTTTTCCACTGAAAATTTTCAAATTCCTAGGGTATACTAATTTAATCATTCTGAATCGATTGGCGTTCGCAGAATTGCTCTATCTCAAACCGTTTTCAAGTTGCACAGTTCATTGGAATCGAATGATTTTTAGGGGTCTACCCCTTAGGACCTTTTTTGAATAATTTTTTTGTTTAGTCAAAATTTACAGTGTATACTAATTTCATCTTTCTGAATTGATTGGCGTTCGCAGAATTGCTCTATCTTAAACCGTTCTCGAGTTGAAAAGTGTATCTAAAGTTGAGAGGGGTCAATTGTCTCTAAACATTTTCTAAAAATATTTTTTCCACTGATATTTATGAAGATGAATCATTTCTGGACATGTACACCAAATTTCGAATTGATTCCGAGTCATATAAATATTTCATAGGCTTTTTATGGAACCTTTGCGATTTCGAATGGAAAATTTTCGAAAATTCTATAGTGCGATGGATTTTTTGACTTTTTTTAATGTTTTATGCTGAACCTTGCATCAGAGCATAAGCAAATCATATATTTTCAGAATCAGCATGAAATTTTACATACAAAGTGCGAATTGCAATTGAATCTGGCTATTTTGTTATGTTTTTTTTCGAGTAATTTATTTTCCCACCGAAAAACTTGAAATTCCTAAAGTTTACTAATTTTATCATTTTGAATCGATTGGCGCTCGCAGAATTGCTCTATTTTTAACCGTTCTCTAGTTGAAAAGTGTATCTAAAGTTGAGAGGGGTCAATTGTCTCTAAACATTTTCTAAAAATATTTTTCCGCTGATATTTATGAAGATGAATCATTTCTGAATATGTACACCAAATTTCGAATTGATTCCGAGTCATATAAATATTTCATAGGCTTTTGATGGAACCTTTGCGATTTCGAATGGAAAATTTTCAAAAATTCTATAGTGCGATGGATTATTTGACTTTTTTTAATGTTTTATGCTAAACCTTGCATCAGAGCATAAGCAAATCATATATTTTCAGAATCAGCATGAAATTTTACATACAAAGTGCGAATTGCAACTGAATCTGGCTATTTTCTATTTTTCGTACTTTTTAGGGGTCAACCCCTTATGTTTTTTTCGAATAATTTATTTTTCCACTGAAAATTTTCAAATTCCTAGGGTATACTAATTTAATCATTCTGAATCGATTGGCGTTCGCAGAATTGCTCTATCTCAAACCGTTTTCAAGTTGCACAGTTCATTGGAATCGAATGATTTTTAGGGGTCTACCCCTTAGGACCTTTTTTGAATAATTTTTTTGTTTAGTCAAAATTTACAGTGTATACTAATTTCATCTTTCTGAATTGATTGGCGTTCGCAGAATTGCTCTATCTTAAACCGTTCTCGAGTTGAAAAGTGTATCTAAAGTTGAGAGGGGTCAATTGTCTCTAAACATTTTCTAAAAATATTTTTTCCACTGATATTTATGAAGATGAATCGTTTCTGGACATGTACACCAAATTTCGAATTGATTCCGAGTCATATAAATATTTCATAGGCTTTTTATGGAACCTTTGCGATTTCGAATGGAAAATTTTCAAAAATTCTATAGTGCGATGGATTATTTGACTTTTTTTAATGTTTTATGCTAAACCTTGCATCAGAGCATAAGCAAATCATATATTTTCAGAATCAGCATGAAATTTTACATACAAAGTGCGAATTGCAATTGAATCTGGCTATTTTGTTATGTTTTTTTTCGAGTAATTTATTTTCCCACCGAAAAACTTGAAATTCCTAAAGTTTACTAATTTTATCATTTTGAATCGATTGGCGCTCGCAGAATTGCTCTATCTTTAACCGTTCTCGAGTTGAAAAGTTTATCTAAAGTTGTGAGTGGTAAATTCTCTCTAATCATTTTCTAAAAATATATTTTTTTACTGATAGTTATCTTATCAATTTTTCATGATTAATATTGCATTTGGGAATATGCATATCATGTAATTTTGATATCAGCATGAAATTTTGCGCCTGCAGTGCGAATTTCACGAGAATCTGATGACATGTCCATGCTATTTAGGGTTCAAAATTTTTGAAACGGCAGGTTTTGCCATCTATCAGTCGATAGTCGAAGTTCCTCAATCGTCGAACCTTTTCTTGCTAGATCTCTCTAGTCGGCAATGCTTTTTATACATTTTTTGTAGAGTCAAGTTGTCTTTCGTAATTTTAATGAGGAACCCTCCTCACAGATGACTTATCTGTTCTCGCGGATACTTTTCAATGGATTTATTTCCACGATTCCATGGCTTACGGATTCGTAACGACTGTGTCAGAGATTTCCTATTCAAATATTTTGGGCTCGGGACCGGAATTTAGACACAACAACTGCAACAACCAAACCGACGGACGAAGACAAGAGACAGGATCAAGGAGCAAGTGTTTTGAGTTCGACTGTTTTGGTCGTGTTGTGAGAGCGAGAAGTTTGAGCTATTATGCTCACCTGTTGATCTAACGAACATTCAAAAGTGCTTGAAAATCGCAAATCAGAATCAAAATTCAATTGTTTCGCGGTTTCTAACCAACCTCGTTTCTTCAGTCATTCCCGATTCTTGGCGTATCGTAATATGAAGATTCGAGATTTGAGGTCAACGTATTGAACGAAAAATGAGGTGCAAGGAATAACGTTAATGTAGAAAAAGTATGTAAACAATACATAAAATGGCATTTTTATGCCCTGTTCGCATCAGACGTGGTAAAAAGAAAAAATGTAAGTACTCGGATGTATTTTCAGAACCTGTTTATCTCTTGAAATGGTTGATTTTAGTCAAGTGGACTGGTAGATGGATTACTATTTGTATTCGAGAATTTGCCAGTGTGAATGAAATACACAAAAGTTCAAATATATTAGTTATATTCTGCATGAGTAATACAAGAAATTCTCAGATTTTTTATTCGATAGAATCTCATCCCTCAGTGTTCAAAACATAGTGTGTGTTGCATTAAACAAGTGTTGATCCAAGTCTGTCTTGGTTCAACATTTTCATCAACAATTTTGAGATTCTTTGATCCTGATAGAATTCTACTCGCATATTGAGAACTTATTACCACAGAAAGAAACTTGGGAATACTCTTGATTGGTAAAGAGAACGCTCGATAACTGAAAAAGCAGTAATACTTCATAACTCAGTAGTTATACCTGTGGAATCCTCGTTATAATAGAACTGTATTATAGTGGCAAACATACCGATGAAATATAATCTTTAGATTCAATAAAAATGGACATATTTTATTGGTTTGTATATTATTGAAGTGAAATGATTGTTTATACTGGTTCCTGAATGGTTTTTATAGTTTCTGTATTCTCTATATTTGTCAGTATCACAGTGAATTTGATGAAACCAACGGAGAACTTTGGATGAACTCCTGTTTGTTCTAGCATCGAGTGTTGATTTGGAGAAAGAACTTGCAAGGTCCAACAATGGGGTTACACCGGGAATGGGAAGAATTACAGGTTCGGCGAGTATTGAAACACTTGTCAGAGTTGGTATCGAGAAAGAACATGGCTTGTCTCCTGACAGCAAAATGGTCGTTTTGCACGATTTCACCCCTTGCGTAGATGATGAGCTAGAAGTCAAAAGAGGACAGGTGAGGTGCAGGTTTTTGCGTTAGTTGAATTACGAAACGTGGGGTTGCTAGTGAGTCATATATTTTCTGTTATAAGTTCCATAAAAATATAAACTATTATTTCAATATATTTTTGGTAAAATTCCGTTAACTTATAGCCACAAGCTAGGTATCAACAATTTTTTTATGGAACTTATGTAGTTTAGCCTCCTGATCAAAAAATCCAAATGGAATTTTTGGCTGTCTCAACTATTTTCGGAGATATGGGCCTATTTTTGAGTGATCACTGGCAGTTTTTAGGACACATTTCTACCGCGGAAAAACACTCGAGATTCTTCCTTCTTTAGACTAACACAATGTACACACTCTAATTAATCTGTTTCACACTCTTTCTTTATTGAAAACGCTACTTTTTAGGATTTTGGAAAAAAAGTGAGTGAATGATTTCCTATTCATGTTGAAATTGAATGCCTGGAAAAGTTGGCTGTGAAAATATCCTATATTCAAAGTTACCAACTTGACATAAATAAATTCACTAAAAATTTAACATGAATGTGTTGTTTTGATGTTTTTAAAAGAAGGATGAATTTTTGGATAAACTATGCCGCTTTTTAATAAAAAAATTGTGTGAATCAGGTGTATTAGGGTGTGTACATTGTGTTAGTTTAGAGAAGCAAGAATTTTGAGTAGTTTTTAATAATAATAATAATAATAATATCGACATTTTCGTACCAACATCAACTAATAGGTATGCAAAATTGATTTTATATTTGCAAGACAAATCTGATTTGGTTTTCTATTATTGACAGTTGTGGAAGAAAATACGGTATGAAATTAATTTGTGAATAGTGTTTTTTTCTTACTCCTAGGAATTGTCAACAATTCCTACTTTTAGAAAAAATCATTACTCACTTGATACATAAATAACTATACTATTTCATCATCGAAATAATGATGAATGAGAATTCAGCTGGAAAGTGACAACATGAAATATAGGAAGCAGAGGGGTTATTGTCGCTTCGTAAATTTCTCTCTATCTCCACCGCTCCTCCCCCGCAATCCTCCCCATCAAAGTCTCATTTTTCTTTCTTCCTGTTTCTACTCCTTTCTTTCATTAGAGATATTTTAATGTGTGGGTACATTATTACAGTATGAAATGTTGAAAAAAGGTACCTATAACTAATAATTGGAATGTTTTTTATTATTGATCAAAAGCGCTCAATTCTGTTCAATCTGGTTAGTGAAAGTTCAAAAAATGCCTTCTATTTTCCGTTTACGAAAAATGGAACTCCGCGCCATTTCTAGATTAGTTTTACAAAGTCACTCTCTGCTCATACTCACTCTAGAGCTAATTAGACATATTTCGAAAACTAATCCAAATAATTGAAATCTGAAAATTCCAAAAAGCAGGTTATTAACACTGATTTACTTGTTTAAAATAATTTAAATCCACTTCATTTCCGGTTTTCTTATTTTCAATAGAACAACGTTTATTTTTTCTTCAATCTTTTGAAAGTAAAATTGAATTCTTGACTCAATACTCAATTTTCTCTACCACTTATACAAATACTTGAATTCGAAGAAAGTACGAAAAGTGTACAAGAGAGTTTCAAATAAATGAAATTATTTTGACAAAGATTGATGGTTGAAGAAATATTTTATTTCGTTTTCAAAGAAAATATTAATGTATTAAATGCGAATAAAATAACTATTTTTATAAAAACCTGCGTACGCCACTGTCTGAATCAAATTGACATATCGCTTAAAAGATCAACAACTGGCTACATCCGGTATCGTAATGTTGGATCTCTTTCTATATCAGGAAACTGCTTAGATCATTAGTGAAAAGATGTCGCAAGAATTCTAGTAGGCGTTTAATAGTTTTAAACATACCAAATGGATTAAAACTGTCGTTTGGACCCTTCATCTCAGGTTTGCAATTTGTCGCTTGGTTCCTTTTCAATAATCATTATCCAATTGGTCCCTAGACTGATTTGACATCTTCAAAATATATGAACAACGCGTAATAATTTAATTGCGATATGTTTTTCTCAGTGTATTTTGTGGATGTGGCTAACTTCACTCCCGTTCCGGAATTTCAAATTGAAGACTTGAAAAAAATACAAAGATTGATGGTTGAAGAAATATTTTATTTCGTTTTCAAAGAAAATATTAATGTATTAAATGCGAATAAAATAACTATTTTTATAAAAACCTGCGTACGCCACTGTCTGAATCAAATTGACATATCGCTTAAAAGATCAACAACTGGCTACATCCGGTATCGTAATGTTGGATCTCTTTCTATATCAGGAAACTGCTTAGATCATTAGTGAAAAGATGTCGCAAGAATTCTAGTAGGCGTTTAATAGTTTTAAACATACCAAATGGATTAAAACTGTCGTTTGGACCCTTCATCTCAGGTTTGCAATTTGTCGCTTGGTTCCTTTTCAATAATCATTATCCAATTGGTCCCTAGACTGATTTGACATCTTCAAAATATATGAACAACGCGTAATAATTTAATTGCGATATGTTTTTCTCAGTGTATTTTGTGGATGTGGCTAACTTCACTCCCGTTCCGGAATTTCAAATTGAAGACTTGAAAAAAATACAAAGATTGATGGTTGAAGAAATATTTTATTTCGTTTTCAAAGAAAATATTAATGTATTAAATGCGAATAAAATAACTATTTTTATAAAAACCTGCGTACGCCACTGTCTGAATCAAATTGACATATCGCTTAAAAGATCAACAACTGGCTACATCCGGTATCGTAATGTTGGATCTCTTTCTATATCAGGAAACTGCTTAGATCATTAGTGAAAAGATGTCGCAAGAATTCTAGTAGGCGTTTAATAGTTTTAAACATACCAAATGGATTAAAACTGTCGTTTGGACCCTTCATCTCAGGTTTGCAATTTGTCGCTTGGTTCCTTTTCAATAATCATTATCCAATTGGTCCCTAGACTGATTTGACATCTTCAAAATATATGAACAACGCGTAATAATTTAATTGCGATATGTTTTTCTCAGTGTATTTTGTGGATGTGGCTAACTTCACTCCCGTTCCGGAATTTCAAATTGAAGACTTGAAAAAAATACAAAGATTGATGGTTGAAGAAATATTTTATTTCGTTTTCAAAGAAAATATTAATGTATTAAATGCGAATAAAATAACTATTTTTATAAAAACCTGCGTACGCCACTGTCTGAATCAAATTGACATATCGCTTAAAAGATCAACAACTGGCTACATCCGGTATCGTAATGTTGGATCTCTTTCTATATCAGGAAACTGCTTAGATCATTAGTGAAAAGATGTCGCAAGAATTCTAGTAGGCGTTTAATAGTTTTAAACATACCAAATGGATTAAAACTGTCGTTTGGACCCTTCATCTCAGGTTTGCAATTTGTCGCTTGGTTCCTTTTCAATAATCATTATCCAATTGGTCCCTAGACTGATTTGACATCTTCAAAATATATGAACAACGCGTAATAATTTAATTGCGATATGTTTTTCTCAGTGTATTTTGTGGATGTGGCTAACTTCACTCCCGTTCCGGAATTTCAAATTGAAGACTTGAAAAAAATACAAAGATTGATGGTTGAAGAAATATTTTATTTCGTTTTCAAAGAAAATATTAATGTATTAAATGCGAATAAAATAACTATTTTTATAAAAACCTGCGTACGCCACTGTCTGAATCAAATTGACATATCGCTTAAAAGATCAACAACTGGCTACATCCCCCGATTGAGAAAAATTTTGAACAAACTAAGCAATAGGTGAGTGAATTACAGAGATGGACACAAAAATACAAATCACACTGTACTTATCGAGACAATTAAAAAAAATTAAGTACCACTGAAGAGAGAAAAAAACAAGCTTTCTAGCGATACTGAACATGACATGGTTTCATTTAAGAAAAAGCCGATGATGTCACTTCTCAACCAATGGCACATCTAAAAAATATTTGAATTCCTAGAAAGATGCAGAGCAAAATACTCTTCAACTTTCATCCGAAATTTTTTTCGATTACCCTCATATTAATTGAGAAAAATTGGCGGGTCCATACAGTTGACTAACTCTGTATATAAAAAAAATTATCAAACATTTAACAGTATTTAGGCACATTTGTTTGTTTTTAGGAACAATTAATAAATGAATTATTTTGTTGTACTACGCACTATATTATTTAATATCTCATTTTTTTCGCAGTTTTCTGCGCTAGTAGAAAAATACAGTTATTTATTTCATACCCCATCGTTGAAAATATCGTAACCCAATTTTTTCAAATTTAAAGCCAATTTTTTTCAAATTGAATTCATTTCATTTCACATGCAATTACGGAGGATTTTTATGAATGATTCCCTATGTTTGTGTCTTAAAATGGTTATTTACGAACGAGAAGTGTATTAATAAGGGCGATTAAAGGCGGATTCATGCATCGTTCATTATAACTACATTTTCATTACATTATAATCAACATTGCATTACATTTTCACTAACGATTGACACGGTTCATACGATTGAACCATGAACTTGCGCATGCGTTGTATGTATGATTTTGTCCTGTCGTTACTGTTGCACTGCACTGGGTTTCTGATGATTAGAAATGTTTCATAGCATCGAAATGTGACGTCATATTCGAACGTTAGAAATGGAAAGCATAGTAGCAATATTTCGAATATGACGTCACATTTCGATTCCATAAAACATTTCTAATCATCGGAGTCCGGGGGCTGATCTATTAGTATACCTTGATCCATTTGAAAACAATCAATAATAAATGAAATACCAATTGTCGAAATCCGATCTTAACAGCTACCTAAACAGAGAACAAATCAACCATGACCAGAATTCACATTATAAAAAAAAACGGCGGTGAACCACAATACATGTATACGCGCATGCGTACTTGGTGTTTTGAGTAGAACTTCCCTTTGTAGCGCACGTGGATTGAACAATTCAGTAAAATGGTAGCCCAAAAGAAACAGAAAAAAGCAATCGAGGGTATCAACAGCCGACTGGCGTTGGTAATGAAATCCGGAAAGTACTGTTTAGGATACACAAACAGACTTTGAAGACGCTCCGCCAAGGTAAAGCAAAACTTATCATCATTTCTAACAACACGCCTCCGCTAAGGAAATAGAAATCGAGTACTATGCTATGTTGGCCAAAACTGGAGTACATCATTACACTGGAAACAACGTAGAATTGGGAGCAGCATGTGGTACTTCAGAGTTTGCTCTATGTCGATTACAGACCCAGGAGATAGTGATATCATATCAGGTCCATGCCTGCCGGAGACGGAGCCCCCCAATAACTAAATAATACGAATTGTTTTGTATAGTTTCATAGTTGAAAGTTGACCAACTTCTTGATGAAGCAGTGATAATGTAATGCGATAATGTGTTTGCATGACCGCCTCCTATGAAGTACTAAAATTCAACTTTTTCTAATTGTAATGTAGTGAAAATGTAATCGTAATGAACGTTGCATGAATCCGCCTTAACAATTGAGATATTTAAACGCGCGATATTGTTAATCGCCATTTTACATTGGGTTGCATATAAGTAAATCGTTGATTAATAGAAAATCATTCATTAACAGGGGCCATTAATCAACGATTTTGAGTGCGTTAATTTACATCGTAAATAAACGATCGACGGAAATATACATAAATGACGAACTTCATCATTCATGAGTTTTCACTAGAGTGCTATGGAATGAATTAAAATTTGTGATCTTGACAGAAGACGAAACAAATGAAGTCATTGTTGATAATTATTGTGGATACTCGCGTGTGAAATGTTTTCTTCAGATTATAGCACTGAATATTGTTCAGGATCGATTTGATTGTGATTTATCGTGAATCTAACAGAATTATATCTCGCAAATATCGTATTTTTGGCGACCGATGTCCTGATAAACGCCAACTCACTCTGCTCAAGAATTTTGGTGAGTTTGATTCCTTTCAGTAAAAAATTGGCAAAAATAAGCCATTGTTCAACGAGGACGCAATACAAATTAGTATAGAAGCCTTCTTACTGCTTTTTCAGTAGCTTGAATTCGTGAAATAGTGATTTGGTAGCCACGGTTATCATTCTCAACAATTCAGCGTATTTAAAAAAAGCCAAAATTCATGGAGATTCAATATCTTTTGTGGGTTGAGATGTGAGAAGTGGTTAATGTTGAATAATAACGGTGAAGGTGAAAATAATGCATTGGATTTTAATGATGAAATTGAATGAAAATAATTAGTAGTCGAGTGGTAGCCTTCATTTTTATGAAAACAATTTGACTTCATAAACATACCCTGCGATTTTGAATAATCAAGTCCAAAGGACTTCAGATAATTTGTCATATGTGGAAAGGGAAGGGGCCTGATACTAATAGGATCATGCTTCACAAAATACCAGAAGCGGTGGTGATATTTTGGAAGCAGTGTTTTGAGGAAAATTGTTAAGTTGGTCGAAATTGAAACAAAAAACTGTTATTAGGACAAGATAATACATCTATTCAGAATTACGGGAGTGGAGTTAGCCACATCCACAAAATACACTGAGAAAAATATATCCCAATGAAATTAATACGCGTTGTACATATATTTTGAAGTTGTTAAATCAATTTTGATGAGGTAGTTGTAAAATTATGCGTTTGTTTATGAAAACAAACTATTATCCCTGTTAATACGCGTTGTACGAGTATTTTGAGGACTGGAAATCAATCTAGGTATCAAATTTGATTGGCAAGTTGTGAAACTATAGTTCGTCATGCCTTCTGGGGGAAGAAAAAGGGATGGAAATAGAAAACAAATAATTATTTGTGGTAATACGCGTTGTATGTGTATTTTAAAGACAAGAAATCAATCTAGGGATCGAATCTTGCAACTCTCTTATCATAAATGACCCCTAGATTGATTTTCCGTCTTTGAAATACATGTACAATGCGTATTACCAGATAATAGTTTAATAGTTCATTTTCTATTTCCACCCCTCCCCACCAAACGGCCTGACAAACTATAATTTTACAACTTCCTCATCAAAATTGGATGATGATTATTGAAAAGGAACCAAGCGACTTGGACCATATTTTATGAACGGTATCGTAATGTTGGATCTCTTTCTATATCAGGAAACTGCTTAGATCATTAGTGAAAAGATGTCGCAAGAATTCTAGTAGGCGTTTAATAGTTTTAAACATACCAAATGGATTTAAAACTGTCGTTTGGACCCTTCATCTCAGGTTTGCAATTTGTCGCTTGGTTCCTTTTCAATAATCATTATCCAATTGGTCCCTAGACTGATTTGCCAACTTCAAAATATATGAACAACGCGTAATAATTTAATTGCGATATGTTTTTCTCAGTGTATTTTGTGGATGTGGCTAACTTCACTCCCGTTCCGGAATTTCAAATTGAAGACTTGAAAAAAATACAAAGATTGATGGTTGAAGAAATATTTTATTTCGTTTTCAAAGAAAATATTAATGTATTAAATGCGAATAAAATAACTATTTTTATAAAAACCTGCGTACGCCACTGTCTGAATCAAATTGACATATCGCTTAAAAGATCAACAACTGGCTACATCCGGTATCGTAATGTTGGATCTCTTTCTATATCAGGAAACTGCTTAGATCATTAGTGAAAAGATGTCGCAAGAATTCTAGTAGGCGTTTAATAGTTTTAAACATACCAAATGGATTAAAACTGTCGTTTGGACCCTTCATCTCAGGTTTGCAATTTGTCGCTTGGTTCCTTTTCAATAATCATTATCCAATTGGTCCCTAGACTGATTTGCCAACTTCAAAATATATGAACAACGCGTAATAATTTAATTGCGATATGTTTTTCTCAGTGTATTTTGTGGATGTGGCTAACTTCACTCCCGTTCCGGAATTTCAAATTGAAGACTTGAAAAAAATACAAAGATTGATGGTTGAAGAAATATATTATTTCGTTTTCAAAGAAAATATTAATGTATTAAATGCGAATAAAATAACTATTTTTATAAAAACCTGCGTACGCCACTGTCTGAATCAAATTGACATATCGCTTAAAAGATCAACAACTGGCTACATCCGGTATCGTAATGTTGGATCTCTTTCTATATCAGGAAACTGCTTAGATCATTAGTGAAAAGATGTCGCAAGAATTCTAGTAGGCGTTTAATAGTTTTAAACATACCAAATGGATTTAAAACTGTCGTTTGGACCCTTCATCTCAGGTTTGCAATTTGTCGCTTGGTTCCTTTTCAATAATCATTATCCAATTGGTCCCTAGACTGATTTGACATCTTCAAAATATATGAACAACGCGTAATAATTTAATTGCGATATGTTTTTCTCAGTGTATTTTGTGGATGTGGCTAACTTCACTCCCGTTCCGGAATTTCAAATTGAAGACTTGAAAAAAATACAAAGATTGATGGTTGAAGAAATATTTTATTTCGTTTTCAAAGAAAATATTAATGTATTAAATGCGAATAAAATAACTATTTTTATAAAAACCTGCGTACGCCACTGTCTGAATCAAATTGACATATCGCTTAAAAGATCAACAACTGGCTACATCCGGTATCGTAATGTTGGATCTCTTTCTATATCAGGAAACTGCTTAGATCATTAGTGAAAAGATGTCGCAAGAATTCTAGTAGGCGTTTAATAGTTTTAAACATACCAAATGGATTTAAAACTGTCGTTTGGACCCTTCATCTCAGGTTTGCAATTTGTCGCTTGGTTCCTTTTCAATAATCATTATCCAATTGGTCCCTAGACTGATTTGACATCTTCAAAATATATGAACAACGCGTAATAATTTAATTGCGATATGTTTTTCTCAGTGTATTTTGTGGATGTGGCTAACTTCACTCCCGTTCCGGAATTTCAAATTGAAGACTTGAAAAAAATACAAAGATTGATGGTTGAAGAAATATTTTATTTCGTTTTCAAAGAAAATATTAATGTATTAAATGCGAATAAAATAACTATTTTTATAAAAACCTGCGTACGCCACTGTCTGAATCAAATTGACATATCGCTTAAAAGATCAACAACTGGCTACATCCGGTATCGTAATGTTGGATCTCTTTCTATATCAGGAAACTGCTTAGATCATTAGTGAAAAGATGTCGCAAGAATTCTAGTAGGCGTTTAATAGTTTTAAACATACCAAATGGATTAAAACTGTCGTTTGGACCCTTCATCTCAGGTTTGCAATTTGTCGCTTGGTTCCTTTTCAATAATCATTATCCAATTGGTCCCTAGACTGATTTGACATCTTCAAAATATATGAACAACGCGTAATAATTTAATTGCGATATGTTTTTCTCAGTGTATTTTGTGGATGTGGCTAACTTCACTCCCGTTCCGGAATTTCAAATTGAAGACTTGAAAAAAATACAAAGATTGATGGTTGAAGAAATATTTTATTTCGTTTTCAAAGAAAATATTAATGTATTAAATGCGAATAAAATAACTATTTTTATAAAAACCTGCGTACGCCACTGTCTGAATCAAATTGACATATCGCTTAAAAGATCAACAACTGGCTACATCCGGTATCGTAATGTTGGATCTCTTTCTATATCAGGAAACTGCTTAGATCATTAGTGAAAAGATGTCGCAAGAATTCTAGTAGGCGTTTAATAGTTTTAAACATACCAAATGGATTAAAACTGTCGTTTGGACCCTTCATCTCAGGTTTGCAATTTGTCGCTTGGTTCCTTTTCAATAATCATTATCCAATTGGTCCCTAGACTGATTTGACATCTTCAAAATATATGAACAACGCGTAATAATTTAATTGCGATATGTTTTTCTCAGTGTATTTTGTGGATGTGGCTAACTTCACTCCCGTTCCGGAATTTCAAATTGAAGACTTGAAAAAAATACAAAGATTGATGGTTGAAGAAATATTTTATTTCGTTTTCAAAGAAAATATTAATGTATTAAATGCGAATAAAATAACTATTTTTATAAAAACCTGCGTACGCCACTGTCTGAATCAAATTGACATATCGCTTAAAAGATCAACAACTGGCTACATCCGGTATCGTAATGTTGGATCTCTTTCTATATCAGGAAACTGCTTAGATCATTAGTGAAAAGATGTCGCAAGAATTCTAGTAGGCGTTTAATAGTTTTAAACATACCAAATGGATTAAAACTGTCGTTTGGACCCTTCATCTCAGGTTTGCAATTTGTCGCTTGGTTCCTTTTCAATAATCATTATCCAATTGGTCCCTAGACTGATTTGACATCTTCAAAATATATGAACAACGCGTAATAATTTAATTGCGATATGTTTTTCTCAGTGTATTTTGTGGATGTGGCTAACTTCACTCCCGTTCCGGAATTTCAAATACAGGGTGTCCTATCAATTGAAGACCTTCCATATCGAATGATGTCTAATTGGCCTTCATCAATACTCATTTTGTGTGATAATAAAATGATGTATAAGGTTATACGAGTAATGTTTCCAGATCCTTTTATATTTCAGATTGTCAACATATTATACAGAGAAAACGATTGGGTGTATGTAATAGGACTCGATACTAGACAGGAAGGTTTCATCCCTTATTCATATTGCACTCCTTATAATAACCACCTGGCGGAAATGGCGATAAAGAAAAAATTGCCCAGAGAAGGGCTCTTAGCGACGGGTGAGAGTTTGGAAACGAATCATGACTGGTAGGAATAATTTTTTTTAAAACGATTTTTGATTATTTGTTGACTTTTGGTTGTGTCTATCAATTTATTATATATTGATGATTACCTGGGTTTACTCATTTTAATGTTTTTTTCTTTTATACTAATAGTAATATTCTATACTCTTATATTAAATTTATTTTATTTAATTTTTTATTTTTTTTATTTAATTCATTTTATTTTTATTTATTTGTATTTATTTTATTTATTTCATTCACTTTTTTAATTCTACTCATTTGATTGATTTTATTTATTTCCTTTATTTTATTTATTTTTTTATTTTCTTTTATTGTTTTAAATTTTTCTTTATTTAATCAATACATTATTGATTTTGAAGAGCATATTTTGTACTTTAGCGATGCAGGTGGTGGAGACACCAGTGACTGTGATTCCCTGGGTAAAAAACATGGTACAGGGGCCACGTCGCCCATCAGCATACACTCTGAACCAGACATGATACCTTTTTCCAAGGATCCTTCTGGGAGATATATCGTACTTTATACTTTTATAGCCAGAGATGAAAATGATGTGTCTGTTGAAAGAGGGGAGTTTGTAACAGGTAAGTCAAAATAAAATGTATACAATATACTGTGATATACAATATACAATAAAGTACAAAATCATTTGAAAACAAGTGATAAATATTTTATAATTCAACCGTTTTCAGTTTTATTAACTGTGATACTTCTTGTTTATTTTCATCGATTGTTTGATTTTTTTTTTTATTTTTTTTTCTCTCTATTGACAGAAATGTTTCTTGCGATCAAAGTAAATAAATTAAATAATTAAATGTACATTAAAATATATTGGATTTAAAAACGATAAAGAGTAGTCAAAAGTAATAGTAAATATTGGCGTACAAAATCACATAATATAAAATTGCACAAAAACATTAACATTAACACTTCCATATACTTTTTTTATTATAAAAAAATATATGTGCAGACAACACCAGAGATTATCACTGAAACCCAAACCCACTAATCACATCATCTTCTTCCATCACCAGCCTATACCAATATCCCCCGAATAGATAATAATAATAATGAAATACAAAAAATAATAAGGTACAATGAGATAAACTGAATAAACAATGGGAAATATTGGGCTGATCAACAATAATAGAAGGAAACATTGGCAAGAGTAAATATAGCTAATATTACTCATTGATTAAATGGAATAAAAATGTTTTTCTGCTAGCATATCATAATGACATCGTTATGTCACTGTATTTTAATGATATAATGAAGTTCAGATATTTATGAATTGGTAAAAACATGTTCCTTATGCATCCACTAAATCTGCCTTTAACCTAAATATTTCTAAATTTGAATCTGCTGTCGATAAAGCTTTTCTAGATATATAGGTAGATATCTACTTTTTTAAATAAATATTTGAACGCATAAGGGATTGTGGTTTATAATTAATTCTTCAATTCATATGCATAAGTAGACAACTAATGACAAGTGACAGTTTACAATTTCTTACCCTCGTTCAAGATCCCACGTAAAAAAATATTTTTCGATTCCCTTTGCGAAAAAACCCCTTTCCCAACTCCATTTCTGAATAAAACTGGCGAAACACTCTGAAGATTTTTGATTTGATGAAATATGGCGCCACATTCAAATTTTGAATCTGCGCAGGCGAATTAAATTTTTTATTTCATGTTGAATTATAGGATAAAATTCCAATAATGCATTAATTTGTGCATTATGAATTCGGTAAATCCGCCTTTACTAATATTCGTTTACATACCTAGTTTATTATTTTATACAGTGACACGAAAATTAAAAAAGACTTTGAAGAAGTTGAAATTTCCTTCATGAATCACACAAGTTAGGATGTGAGG
This sequence comes from Chrysolina americana, assembly GCA_958502065.1. Taxonomy (NCBI): domain Eukaryota; kingdom Metazoa; phylum Arthropoda; class Insecta; order Coleoptera; family Chrysomelidae; genus Chrysolina; species Chrysolina americana. The sequence goes on along the minus strand of OY293413.1, from coordinate 2,656,403 downwards.
TGAATACCTGCCAGAAAACAATTGCTTTCCTGGCCGATACCGCGTCCGCCATTGGACCACATCTAATGTTCCATAAAAACACTATTCCAGTGCTTCCGGTGATGAAAAAATAACAGAACTTCATTTGATTTGGATATCGAAGAGGAATAGAAAACTACCTAGGCACCACAGCCACGTCAATTAATTTCGATGCGTGTTTCGCCCATAACGTGAGCATCATCAGGAACCCTGAGGTGAAATTGACGTAGTTTCAACGATTCAGTAATTTATTTCTGAATTGTATTCACACCAAGGTCTCCAAATTTTCACGTATGTGACAATTTACGATCTGCAGATGTGTTTCGGTGTTCTTGACCTTCATCAGTGCCAGAGTAGGTAACCACATACGATGCTAAAGCTGTCTGTTTTCTGTCCAAATCCACCGAAGTTCTGGGCACTTGATTCCTTTGTCAGGAGCTAATGAAGTGGTGTATATTGTTAAATAGTCACCGCTTCGTCTATAACGGCACTGGATTTTGAATTCGATGTATGATTTTCGTGGTGTCGATGTAGTGTGCACTAAAAGTTTTCAAGAAATGTAGCGGTGTTGAAAATAACTAAAATCTCTGAAATTGCAAGTTTTTCTGGTTGTGAAGAACCGGCAGAAGACAATGAAGAAGACATTGATTTTAGAGAAGAGTTTGTGCAACACAGTGTGAAATCCTTCCTAGCCTTTCCTTCCACAGTAGTGGGATCCAAAATCACAGTTACCACGATCTCCTAGTCCTTCAAGATTATACAGGATGCAAGATTGTTCAATTTTCGATGTTTTTTTTAGTTCTCAATAGGGAAGACCCCGATTGGTACTGGATTGTGCGTAGCGATGGGCAAGAAGGTTTCATCCCCTCTGGTTTCGTATATCCGGCTGATAATGTGATACAGGGTTAGTATTTACCACTTTTGAGAATTTTGTACCTGTTTGATAAGTCTGTGACAAAGCTCTAACTGAATACGTTCTTGGATGTGGTTACAAATCATCCAAAACAACGACAATACCACTCGACGCGCGTTTCGCCAACCAAGTTGGCATGCTCAGGAGCTCAAAAAGCGTACTTACTACTTATACTGCTGTAATCTTTGGAATCTCATTCACAAAAATACAATGGAAAGAATAATCAAGAACAATTTGATGACAGCAGGTACAAACATGTTATCGACTAACAATGCAGTTACAGGTATAGGAGCGAATCAAATAACAATAATTTATGAGCCAGACTACCTGAGTCAGAATAATTGGATACAATTTGCGAACTAAGAAATCTCGAGTCATCAGTGAATTATCACGATGAAACTTCTGAAAAAGTCAGCCATATTTTTCGAGCATTTCTTTCCACCAATCGACACGAGCCTTTTTTTGAACGATTGACAAATTGTGTGAGATCCAACGCGAACAAATTTTTTTGACAGTCAAATGTTCATGCAATATTGAATGTATGCTGGTCCCACTAACCCTTTGAGGACACGACTTTTTGTATTTGGGAAAAAAATTATTGTTTGAAAATTTTCATGTATTGATTTTTTGAAGATTTTTTAGAAAAATCCAGAACAATGTGACGTCATGGGTTTTTGAAAAAAAAAATGTTCATTATAACGAACATGGTGACTCAATGAAACTCAATATGATCTTCAAATAAATAAGTTCATTGCAGAAAATGTCAGAAAAAACAATGAAATGTCAGCATTTATCTATGGTGAAAATCCCAGAAACAGTTGCGATCTCTGTTGATGCATAAATGTACTTTACATTTCTCACAACAGAAATGTGTTTTTTTTTTCATACAGCTTCTATTCTTGCATCTGGAACCATCTTTACTTGGATCACAAACAGAAAAATGATCAATCTGATCAAGACGAACTTCTGAAATAGGTCGTATTTCAACCTTACTCCGCTTGGGTAAACACTGATGCAATTTGAAGAATCTATTGACGCTCATATTTTCAAAAATAATTGGGATTCCTAATTTATTATTCCAATATAGCTTTACTCTTGGGTAATGTAGGTTCCCCATCATAATATGAATGCCAATTAGCTTCTTTATTTCATTTTCATTAGTTGCAGGAAAGTTATGAACGCTGTTTTGAACTGCAAAGAGATTCGTCATTTCGACCATTTTCTTCATAAGAGTCTTTGTAAAATATTCTGAGAAATAATTTATGGGGCTCAAAACTTCTGCACGTTCTACATTGTTCTTTGCATTTGTCGATACTTCACCCACGACACTTACTTCATCTATAGGCATTTCCTTTTCTTGGTCTCCTTCAGTTCCTACTATTTCTTCACCTATGTTCACTTCATCTTGGGCCTTATTATCACCAACTCCATCCTCAGTTTCCATACCTTCCTCATTTTCTTCACATTCATAATCATTATTTTCACCGATTTTGCCCGAAATAGTATTACACAATAATTGTCAACTAACTATTACCTATTATAATACCTTCAGAGGTGATTCTTCTACTGGATCAAGCTCATCACCGCTGAGCACGTCAATATCTGAAAAATTGTCCATTAAATCTAACAACTCCGCCTCTGTTAGACCTCTTCGTTTAGCCATGTTATCACCTTATTTCAACAAGTCCTGCAAAAAAAGTTTGACCTGGAGTCACAATGTTCGTTAAAACGAACACGTCAACAAACCAAAAAACCATACGCAATAAAAAGAGAAACGTGTGAAAAATATATATCAAACTTGCAGTCAATAGTATAATCTATCGCATAGAATTTTTTTCTTCCGAAAACCTACTTTCTTTATCACAAAAATTCCCACTGCAAAGTTTCCGTATACGATAACCTTCAAAATAGCCCTACATGAGAAATAATTCCATATGAAACATTCGAACAGTAGCCGATAGATGGCGGGAAAGATCATTAATATGCTAAGACAGGTTCGTTTTATGGAACACTATGATATTACGGCGTAAAAATTATTCTGGTGGCATTTGAAGACATGCAAATTCAATGTTCGTTTAAATGAACACAGTGACCGAAAGGGCTAATGTCTAACGTTGTCTCAATCTTACGATCGTTCACATGACGATCTTTCAATATCAGTTTGCGACCAGCACCAATGGGCTTCGGTAACAACTGATTTTGGACCACCTTTACAAAATTCGTCTTGGAGCGAACTACGATCTCGATTGAGTTCATCGATGCACGAAAATGTACACAATTTAACTCCAGTTTTTGGCCGAGATGAATCTTTTAAATTACTGTAAACAACACAAATAGCGCTCGTATGTCAAAACGTTCTGGGTACGTAAGATGTCTAAAAACCCTGGTGATTGCAATGATTCGATTTTGTTTTGATCTTTTCAGACGGCACCACCTGTTGCAATGTTGCATTACGTCCTAGTTCCCGATTCTCCGCTATGCTGTGCTTACATCACTGACAGAAAACTGTTAGGCAGCTTACGCATAACGGCGTTTTGCGTTCACGACTTTTATTTTTATTTTTATTCTGTTGTCTTATTGGTTTCTTCAAAAACTATTGAAGCTGTCATACATTTGACATTTTTATTTTGAATTTTTGATATAGTTGTGATATAATTCGTGTAGTGATTGTAGTTTCGGAAAGAGTAGGAAATATGAGTGAATGTCGAATTCATACGAAATTTCCACAGATGGCTTATTTAAACATGATTAAAAATGAAATATCCATGGGAAATTTTTTGCGTGGTGTGCAATGTAATTTTAGGTTACGTTGAGTATCAACTTGGATATCAAGGACCAATTTGGTTAAATTAGATCATGTTCGCATGTTCCTTTCGTTTATGGCTTAAAAATGAAAAAAGAAGGGAACATGATCTAACCTAACCAAACTAACCTTGCTATCCAAGTTGAATACTTGGGACTACTGTCAAATATACCGCCTTGTCCAGGATAGTTCTGATTGGTTCGTGCGGATTGCCTATTGGGAAGTGTTGTGGGTAGGAATTCTTGCAAGCAAATTTTGCGACGTTGCCAATTTGATTCCAGAAATATTCAATTCACTATCACGAGATATTTTATGAAAAATGAGTAGATATACCAAATTTTTCAAACATTAACTGCTCATTTAAAATGTTGGTACTCAAAATGTTGGTACTCAAAATGTTTGGAAATAAATGCAGACTGTCAGAATTTAAAAGATAGAATCACGAAAACTATTTTTGCATGTGCGCGAACATGTATACACACGCGCGCGCACATGTGCGTTAATATGCGCACACGCATGCGTAAGTAATGTTATTCTGTAAACGCAAAGAGAAATTCAGCGTTCAGCTTCATAAAAATGAAGACTACTTTTTAAATAATAGAACGTACTTGATGACTTCAATCCACATACCTAAAATGAGAATGGGATTGTTCGGGTTTCGTCGGTAAGCAAGGTAAAGGTAAGTTTATCGGCAGGTTGTGTGCGAGCACCTGCTTTGATTTCACTTTTTCACAATTACTGGACCGAAGATTTACCGAAAACAATTTCTCGCATTCTTCGTCCTCATAACGCTGGCTTTCCTTGTGCCAATTCAGGTTGTGGCGTGATATATTCCATGAAGTTCACATCTTCACCTGTTTTCAGAATGTTCGCAAATTATGTTTCTAATTTTTTATTATTGTTCTAAAATATTCCTATTTTGAATATTTCTGGAATTGAATTCTTACTTTGATAGTGTTTTCATCATGTTTTAACCCAACTGTGAAAATTTCGTACAAATCCGACTTTTTACCATATTCCCTACCATTGCCGTAATTTATCAACAATAACCTCACCTCAACTCACTCAAATCAAACCACTCCTAACTTCAAACACGAACGATCACCATCGGTCAAGATCTATCGTCGTGGATAAACATAACTGAGTCGGCCCTCTGGTAGTGTATTCGGTACTAAGCCGTAATTGACAAAAATCAAGCATAATCAAGTAGGCTGGTGACTTCTGTTTGATCCTACAGTTTTACAGGTATAAGTGCAAACACCAGGGTTTTTAGACATCTTATGAGTACGTATTACCTAAACAATGTCAAACTTTATGATAGAGCTGTCAGTTGCCAGATTGCAACCGTAGGATAGTCCAATCACGAAATATAAAAGGCAACCCTTGTATATCGCAACTAAATTCGCCATGCAGTTGTAGAGATATTTTTTCTTCTATGTTTTATTGTTCAACTAGTTTGGTCCCCAGTTATTTTTTTATGCACTTTCACATCTTTATGTATAAATGATTCATTATTTTTATTGAAAGTCACTGGCTTATCAAACTGCCCTCATAGATTCGTCTACGCTTATGCAACTTTGAATTTTTTTGAAACTTCTTATTTTGTTGCTAGGAAACTTGAACCCTGCAAGTCAAAACGGAGCTGGTAGCTTTCCCAATCCAGCCAACCCTCACTCGTTGACGGCTTCCACAGCTGAAGATCTCCGGTACCACGGCACGGAACTCGTGATGCTCTACGACTACAAAGCCCAAGCTCCCGACGACCTGACCGTTCGTCGGGGCGATTGGATTTACGCGGATCTCAATAATCAGACGGTGGATGGGTGGTTGTGGGCGTACGCCCCCAAAACCAGGAAGTATGGGTTCATTCCGAAGGCCTACGCTAGGCCCCCGGCCATGACGAGCCTGTAGTAATGCCATGCGGTGCACGCTCAATGTTTTTATTCTTTACAACTTTTTGATATTATTATTATTTTGTAAAAAGTATTTTATACCAAATAAAATTCGTATTTTGATACAACGTTCGGTTTTGTTGGTCTTCTGCGGTGAAAGAGCTTTTAGAAAGGAATTAAGGTGTTCTACGGTACGATTTATGATTGTATTTGATATTTGACGCATACATTCAAAACGGCAGACACTTGATGTGGTTCTAGTGTCTAGGCAGACAACATAACCTCATCTATATCGCTTTCATAATCTACTGCGCCTGCTTTCGCACTGACTCTACTCTAACATTACTAAACGTTTAATAAAATTCAATATAGTAGAATCCATGTACTGGTGTCCGTCTATACAGTGAGCACGTAAAGTTTGGGACAGATTCGCTAAAAGCTTGATATGACCATTGGGGAAAAAATGCTCGGATACGTCGATTTTCTTTTTCACTTGCGCATTTTTTTGGTCCACTCATATTTTTTATAACGTCATCACTGTTATGACGTCATTATATATTTTTTAAATGTCATTACCCCATTTTGAGAATACTGTAACGAGATTGATAAAAGCCACCTTGCTGCGCCGCCGAGTCCATTCCGCGGGTGCTTTGTCGATAATTATTTCCAAGAAAAGATTATTAGGGTGGAATTCTGTCGTGAGTAATCTAGAGCGGAATTCGGAAGCATCTGGTTGCACGGCTTGACTAAATAAAGCGAGAGACATATCACTGGCGAGATGAAGAAGTTTTATGAAGAGAAGTTAAGATTAAGAAGTTTATGAAGAAGTGATAAGCAGTTTTTGAAGAAATATATAAGTGTTTGAAATATTTAGCTAGTTGTATTGTTGTATAGATCTAAGTGTATTATTAGTCTGTGAAGTAGTTGTATGTTTTTTTAGTGAAGTTAAAAATAAACAGTTCAAAGTGTGCTCGGCTTATTATTTAGCAAGGTCGTAACAATACCCTTAAAGCTATTGCATTTGTCTGTATATGCATGTCATTTTTTTTTTGTTGCATAAGAACATTTCCAGAAATTAGTTCAAGATACTAAATTATGCATATTTCAAATTTTCGTAACGACGGCAACACTGACTTTAAATACATTTTTGGAATTATTTTCATCGGCTTTGTTCTTACATTATCAAAATCGTCAACTACCTGAAAATTCACTATTAGTACCAGCAAGATGGAGCGCCACCCCATAACGCACATTTACATGAATGTCTCGATAATAAAAAGGGGTGCTTGGTAGCGAGGCTGTTATATGCCGGCCTTCTAAACTTCCGCTCGCGTTTGATCAGGTTCGAATCCTGGAAAACGAGAAATTTTTTCTCTGTAAGTTTTCCGGGTTTTTCTACAGCTGAAAAGTGAATACGCCACCAAAAATCATTAAGTCACCACGGAGCGCCACGGCAAATAATAATAATAGCCATCCTCTACCCGTACAGGCTTTGCCTTTGGATACACTCTATGAGTGTTTATGAGGGAGTATTATTATTAATACATGCATTGGCAGACGCGAATTTTAACTGTTTTCAAGAGTTTCAACATCGCCTTGTATATTGTCAAGAGGCAAATGGCTTGCAATTCGAGTACCTATTTGTAGGTTTATTTAGTCCTGTAATCATGTTTAAAGTTACATTATTATAAAAGAATTATCTTTTATTTCTCGGACATACGGTTACAGAAAAATGCGTTCTTTTTGAAGGTATTATCAAAATAGGGTATTGCCATTGAAAAAAAATATAGTGACGTCAAAACTCGAACAGTGATGACGTCATCATAAATATGAGTAGACCAAATGATGCGCCAGTGGTAATGTCAAGTTTTTAACGAACTTGTTCCAACCTTTACGTGCTCACTGTATAAATTGCAGCGTTACTGGAATAGCGTAATTTATGTATATTTTTGGTACTTGCAAAATTATCTGCCATGATCTTGGAGCCGCCATGATTTCATCAACGATAAACGGCGTCGGATTTACAGATTTTACACATTCGGTAATTTTTCCATACCTAAGGCTTGAGGAAAATACGAAGCTTGCTGACAAACCGTTAGTTTGCTAACAATTTTGCAATAACATTTGGGTTGTGAAAAAGCTATGTGCACGTTGGATTCCAAACAATTGGAAAGAAGTCCATAAAATATCAGAGTCAAATAGACCAAGGAAATTCAACTGGGGTGTTTCAGAATTGATATTTGTATAAGCTAGAATCCTGCTCTAGATGTTGCACCCAAGCCAAAACCAACAAAAGTTACTTCCCCTTGCAGTGCAAAAATATATTTCTTGCAGCATTTGAAAAAAATAGGAAGACGATATTACTATCATAATTCGTCCTTGTAGGTCTGTTATACAGAGCAAAACTCGAAATCTTCAATTTCAATATTTTATTGTAAATATAATAAAGTTCTATACATTTATCACATAGTCAAATTGAAATATTATTAAGATGTCTTTTATATCAGGTTAGTTGTATATATTGTTATCTTTCAGTTCAACACGTTGGCCGTGGGTATTTTTTTTTCAAAGAAATACCAACTTTACTCCTTTTTCAGAATAGTCAGGATCTTAGATATGTTTCCATAAATCAAAGAATTGATATCCATCGATGTTTTCTGAACTTCATTGGGTGCTATTGAAATAGTATATTGTGTATCTAGTAGTAAAAGCAATACATTCCCGGACGACAATGTAAATTGTTGGCCAAGGCCAACAAGCATTGAAGTCTGGGAATGTACTTTTACTACGAGGTACACATACTATTTTTTCTGAAATCGCAATCAGCATTATCATAAATTAAGGAATTATACTTATTGTTTGCGTGCATTCTGTACCCTTCCTCTATTTTGAGCATTACAAACTAGATGTGTTTTATGAACAGTACCAAATCGTGGGACAGTTAATTATGATTTGATCTCTAATGACTGATAATAGTCCGAGACGATCTGCCATGCTTTTGGGGCCATGAATCCTTCTGGCGGGTCTTCTCCTGTCCTCGCAAATTCTGAGAAAAAATAACATACTTAGAAGTTTTATTTTAATATAATTTTGCTGCATAAATGTTGAATAGTACCACTAATATATTGGTGCTATTTTTACTCATCAGACCACACATTCTTGAGCACCCCAAGAATCAACACTTAGGCCATGTTTTTCTTATTATACAATAGTTATTCTTATTTATGTTGACTGAAAAAAAACTGATTTGACATCAATTCGCTATAGTTTGATGTATCGAAGATTCGTGTCACTTATATTGATGTGAGATTAATAATATGTACCTAGAAACAGATGCGCTAGACAGATCTGGGACCTCAAATTGGTAACAAAGTTTCTTCCAGTAGATATTGTTTTAATCGTCATTGCTAAGTTTTAGTTGTAGATCTATTCAATAAAAATACTGCTCAAAACTCAACATGTTGGCGTAGTATAAATGTATCCATGATTATTTTTAACAACTTGTTCAAATATTCTCTGATTATGTCTAAAAAAACTAGTGGATGAGTATATACTACTGTCTCTGTGTGTTTCGGTCTCTTTAATGATGCTATTCATCTCTCATTAAGATAGGTCGTATAATTTTGTTATTTCTAGTAAGTACTCACTTCGCATTTTGGTTCCAGAAATGAAGTCGAAATTGTCTTTCCTTTGGGGTTGGAAGAAATCCATCTTTTTGTTCGTCATGTCGTAGGCGGCCACTCTGAAAGGTATTATTTCCAGAGACGTCAGTCCTGGAGCCATTTTAAGAACGCGGCTGCCATGTGTTGCTTCGTACAAGTTACCATCGGGCGAGGCGTTCTTCCCTTGAGGATGTGGCACCCCTGCTGGGTCTCTGCCGACTATATAGTGGTGGGCACCTGCCACCATTCTGGCTTTGGCGTGCCATTGGACCTGAAATCGAGTTAAAACAAAGTTTTATTACTCAGTCATAATTTATTGAATCAGATACAGACAGAGGCTTGTGGACCAGTCATCGAATGCTACTTGTAACATTCACTTCACGATTGTAACGTTCACTTCTTGATTTAAATTGATCGTTACCTCTGTGGGGCCTGCATACATCATAGGGCTAGGAAAAATCGCCAGAACGGTACTCTCCTTGTCCAAAATACCCTGTTCCAGCACAGCCTCATGCTGCTTCATGCGTATCTCCAGCGGAACGTCGTCGTCTTTGGTCCAACCTCCTAGGGGGTTCAAGAGCAGCACCGGTTTCTTGTAGCCTTTTTCGCGCAGCTGTCGATGGGTGTCGTTCATCAGGAGGGCGTGGCCGTTGTGAATGGGATTGCGGAGCTGGAAGGCGAAAACGGCGTCCGCGTCCATTTCTTTGAACTTTTTTCGGAGTTGGTTCGGAGTCAAGCGGTAGTCGTCTAGTTTGTCGTTCCACTTTATCGGTCGCAGAACTTCCAAGTCGCCGCCGATTAACCAATCTCCGGAGTCGTAGATCATCTGGAAGACGAGAAATTTTAGTGAATTTTCAAAGACAACTTAACACTCACTATCTTTATTATCGTTTGGAAAGAAACGATGTGTTGTCATCCACCAGTATGAGTAAGTCTTTATTATCGTATGGAAAGAAATGGTTGTTCCAGTGTGACTACTAACGAAAACTTCAAATTAGAGTCGAAATGCGTGCTGATTTCGGGAACAGGAACAACATTCAAAGAGGCCAATGAAAAAAGAGGTTATAAAAGACAATCGTGAGCTACGTATAGTTTCTGTGCAATAAAAACTCTAAATATCGTCGACTTCGATTTATAGGCTGGCCACAGCCGTCTTAATTCTCCAAGCCATGTTGAAGAAATTTGACAACAATGTCATGACGACCTCATCGATGTTGAATGTTGATTCCTTGGACCTAGGGTGAACTATTTAGGTTCTGATTTATGAATTAACGTAAGTAACATGCTAAATAGGTGTATGAAATGTTTGTGAACACTGTAGTGTTCCATTCATTAATGAAAGTGTGTTTGAAGTCCATCAAAAATAATGTTAAACTCAAATGTGATTGCGAGGTTACCTAACTATTCCATATTTCTTTTCTGGAGGAAATGTGTATGTTATTTTTTCGAATAGGATTACCGGTTTTTGTGTGACAATGTGTAAATTCAAAGGTGATTCCCTAAAAAAAATATTAGTAATTTATTTCCCGAAAAACGAAAAATTCTCCTCTCAAAAGTCCAAGTATGTGCAAGATATTTTCATGAGGCTGATATCATCAGATATGAACATTACCTCTACCAGATGGATCAAAAAAAAACTTTGATTCAAAGTCGAAAGTTGACAAAAATTATAGTTCCTTCAATTTTTCCGAAAATTTTCAAAATATTTCCCGAATCCTGCAACATCATTGGAGAAACTAACACTGATGAAAGACGTCTAAAATGTTTAAGGCAGATTCAGATACATGTGTTCCTATGTAGGATTTTTTAAATATAAATTCATCAATTATAATTGACTTCGATATGAATGAGTCATGTATCCAATTTTGACGACACTAAATTTGTCATTCCATCACTTCTAGCGTAAACATGAAATTGCACCTTAAAATTATCGTGCAGTGTTGCCGATTTTTTCACTATAGCTCGGAGAATTAGACGGATTCTGACACCGTTGCGAGATATTTATGAAAATGTAAGATAATTCAAAAATAAGAACTATTGTGTTTATTAGAAAATAATGAATAATTGTCATAATCTCAAGATTAGTAAAAATTGAATTAATATATGGTTGCAAAAAAAATAATTACGCGCAAGGATAAAAATTGACTGATATTTTGCGGCTTTGAAATCATAGTGTGTAACTGTAAGGGAATCAGAAACATTTGAGCTACAAGTATGCAAGGCGCTCGAAAAAGAATGTTCAATTTGACGTGTTGAAATTATCGAAATTCTGTTCTAATGTAATCTTTATAAGAATATTGAATTCACCGGAAAGTCTTCTTAATTGTAATCACTATCACTGTTCTACAACTTGTGACAGTTGCTTCGTCTATAGAGACCATTTTGCAATAAAACTATAATTATTATCATCAAATACATAATTATTGAAAACAGCACTTACCTTGATATACGGATGGCCTTTATCGGTGGTACCAAACTGCCTGGCAACTCGTTCCTCTTTTCTGTGGTGGTAGATTTCGGGCTCCCTCAAGACTGCATTGAGTTCATCGTTGTAATACAGGGAAATCGCGTTATAACCCTCTAATCTTTCTTTATCGCTCGTACCGATGGCGAGTACTATGGGGATACTCTGACTTACCTTCTCACCGTCTTGTTCTATGGTATTGAAATGCAACGCCTTGAAACAATGGTGAAATTAGTGTAACAGTAAAGAATGTGCAGCACGCTCTTGATCAACAGTTACAGAGGTTAACCCCAACAACTCTTTATCTCTAATGTTGTCACGGGCCCACATTACAAAACGCCTAAGAAATTGCAGTCACACTACCGTTGCGCAGCAGTTCTGGTAACGTAAATTCTCGGCCGCTGTAAACAACGCCCAAGTCCCCCGTATTTTTTGAAAGGCATATCTAATCAACGGAAAAGTGTTTGATAGCGAATATTAGACGTTTTTGTTTCTGATTTTAAGTATTTGAGGAATCCACGAGGGAAGTTCCTAACACTGGTGTCAGAAGTGGGATTATTGCATATAAGCAGTTTCAAAATAATTTTTTGGTGGATCCAAATACCAGAGGCCAAAAAACTAGTGATGCCAGAGAATTGTAAGAAAGTTTTGGAAAAATCCAATTGGTGAACATTTATGGCTGATAAAAGACGAGAGGCAACCGAAATTAAGGATATTTGCGGGATAACTAGAAACCAGGAGGCTCAAAGAAAAACAGGATTATAAGAATAAGAAAATGGGTTATAGGAGGAAAGATAATCAAGAAGAAGAAGAGCAAGGAAAATTGGCATTTTTTTTCTATCCGCCATTCGACTGCACCCTTAAGAGCAACTCCCATGAAACTTCAGGAGATTCAGGAAGATGTCTGGAAGAGCCTAACCAGATTAAGAGGCACGATGCTGGACCAGAATCTCTTGGTCCTGGCTATCCCCTAATTTATGCTGTGGGATTGATGGGCTGGACTGGAGAGTTATAAGAATCATGTTGGAGACGATATTCAGATCCAGCGGCGTCAAGAGTTTGGTGTTCTGTAACCGTCTTCCTCACCCAACATGAAGACTGTGTAGTGTTACTTCCATCAAACGTCAAGGTACAGATATGGAGAATATTGCAGATACCTCCACGCTTCAAGAAGAACATTTCAGGGCGAAACGTCTTTAATAAGGGGGCAATGTAACGATTTTGAGTCCGGACCTGACCGCCTAATTATTCGATCTCGGCTTGTAAACAATGCATGACGATTTTAGATTGGCTCGAAATCCTCCAGAGAATATTTGTAAGATATCGAGGCGATTAGATCTAGAAGAGGGCATTGACATACGACAGTCGGGGAAAATTTTGGGAACGTCAATTTCCGTATGCTGTAATTACCGGCCAAGGCTCAGAATTATTTGACAGAAACATCTAGTCTACAGAGAACTATTTGTTTGATAGACATCGGTAAGCGGAGTGAGGGCGTTTATTTCTTGATGTTCTCGAACATTCGTGTGGTGAGCCCATACTCACCCTGTATTGCGCGAGCAGATATCGTAGTTCAAGTGTTAAAAAGAAAAGTGTTCAGATTGCGAGTCTAGTTGAATAATTATCGTCAGCTGCTCCTCCCTGTATGAACCGTAACCTAGTTCATTTTCATGCGTAGAAACATCTGGCCCCGTGTCGACGACCTGTTAGCGCGAAGCACTAGAAGTGCACGTGTTCAATAGGAATTCATAACCCCGCGTACAAAGCCGCCGAAATCGTAAATCATATCTCAAAGAAGTACCGCTACGAGCCGTGTAACATAAATCTGTCAGGTCGAATTAACTAAGAGCCGCGAGTGATCAAATTAGTAAATTTCCCGTCTCGCGCAAACTATAACTCACGGGTACAAAGGCCGCCGCTCAAAGAAGCCGACATCATAAATTTGTCATGCGCGACTGATTAACTGCCATCGAATGACCACGTGCAAGCTACCCCCGTTTGGACGTTACTATAAAAGCCGCGGTTCGCGTCCGATGGAGGCAATTCAATTCAATTCCGTAATTCGATTCCGTCAGTCGTTTATTCAGATGTAGACTCGGAATAGTGAGTTTTTAATCATGATTATTCATTCAGATCAATTCGACAATCAGTATGAAGTGATTTAAACCGGTTCAAAATGAATTCGTTCTTCGGTAATTAAAGTCATTTGGAAAAGAATCAATTACAGATCAGACCGGCCAGTGTTCAGTTAATAATAATATGGAGATCTAAATCAGTTAAAACAGTTTCATTATGATATGCATCAAAATGTGGAAAGAGTATGCAGCTACAGTTTTAATTCGTAAGTGAAAGAATAATCAATCGAGTTGAAGATATACCTATTAATCTCGCTATGATTTACCCGAGAACCTTTGAACTAGAATTATTGTCGTATCGGTATGAGAAGAATGTTTTTTTTTGTTGTTATTAGTTATTACTGTGCATGTAGTATTAAATTATGGGATTTCAAGCTGTGAGATACTGACTTGCTATGTTATACAAGATTAATTATGTGTCAATCCGATTTATTTGGATATCCCGATATGTATTGCACAGTGTGCACCAAATGTTTATGGATTAGTCCCGGTATATTAATGATTTCGACATAGGAGGTGTCCTGATGTATCTTATGTTCCTGCGTACTACAATAACTGAATTACTTGTGTTTATTATTGATTTGTTTTGAAAAACCTGTTATCGATACGTAATCCTGCGTTGCAAGTTAAGTTTGGAGTAATGTAAAGTAATTTCTCCGCACGATTCGTGGTAGATTCGCTGGCAAGCATGATGTTAAATATTTAAGGAATTTTGTTTCTTTTACAATGATTGTTTTCTTTCTAAGAATATGATATTTGCCGACAACAGGCAGATCCGATGTTCATGTGGAAGTGCATATTTGCTTTATTTTTAAAATAGATGTTTGAAAACGACTCGTGCCTTTTTGTTCATGATTTCGCTGATAGCCGTCTTAGAACAACTGTGATAGTAATAGGATAGTGCAAAAATCCACATAGGGTTACATTCGGCGGACGCTCGACGAATGAACCTTAATTATATGTCACGTCCCGACGTTTCGAACCACTTGTCCATCCTTGTGGCTTGGGTCCTTGCTCTCGGACCTTCGAGCGAGTGAGGAGGAACCGAGGAACGTGTTAATGGCGACTGAGACTAGTCTAGAACGCTATGTTTCCTTCCTAGGTTTGAAGACGAACTCTTGATTGACAACCGAGCTGAGTGAAAGCGTGTGTACCGCGTGGTCACGAAGCCCGCCCATTGACATTCGAATAGCAAGTGGAACTTTTTCATACTAATAAAGCTTTTATGAATCATCAACCGCATAGTAAGAAAGTGGGACACAATTGTTCTAGGTCGCCTAGGTCACCCTCAGTCTCACATTCATAAATAATATTTTGGAGCTTTGGAGTTAGGATTAAATTCCTTTTACCCTAAAGCTATTTATGAATATCCCATTTTAACATACTCCCTTTATTTTATTAATTTTGAAACAATCCAATTTACAAAGCTGATTTTTGTTAACTTTTACTTCGAAAAATATTTTCGTTTTTTCTTTTGTTTAATGGTTTGCTAAGTATTGAACCGTGACATTTTATAATTTTTTTGATTCAATTAACACAAAGGAAAAAATTTAATTGGTGAATTCACTCGAACTCGATACATTTTTATGATAATTCTGGAAAAGTCATACCTGTAGAAACTCGTTTTCTCGCATGAATCCCTTCAAGGGGTACGCCCAACCCTCACTGAGTACTTGCACCCACTGTAGATCCACAGTACCTAAGTCGAGTTTTGGAAATAATTCAGCATCACGCAAGGTTTCCTTCAGTTTGCGTTCTGGCACGAACAATTCTGGTATGGTGATATCGTGTTTCGCCAAGAAAACGTCTCCATTAGCCATCCCGTTCGTTTGACTATTGTCTATAGATTTCGGAATAATTCCCTGAAAGAATGTGTATCAAATATTAACTCAAGCTAGAGGGCAGTAGTTGGTATAGTGTACCACTGGGAATTTTGGCTATGTTCGCGGTGGTACCAAAAGTGAACCAGCATTTTATGATTTTACTACCGTTATTACCATCTATCAAATGTCTTAGCAACCTGTCTACTAGAAGATTTGGTTCATCTCCTCTTAAACAGATACCAAAATATGTGAAATTTCCAGTTTTTCCACGCCTGTTTCACATTAAGCTTGTTTTACTGTGCTGTCAAGTTTTTGGGGTATGTTCTAGTGGCAAATGAAGATACAGATAATATTTTTCTGTTCTGTGTTATAACTTTCGATGGCGGTTAACGAAATTACGAAAATTATCACTCATATAGGTAAATTTGTTTTTATTATATATTTTTGTAGGAAAATTACTCTTCTCAACTCAAAATGACTTTCCAACTCGAGAATGGTCAGAGATAGATCAATTCTGTGAACGTCAATCGATTCAGAATGATGAAATTAGTATACTATGAATTTCAAGTCGATCGACAGAAAACAAAATTACTCGAAAAAAGTCCTAAAAATCATGAAAAATAGAAAATGATTGGATTCACTTGAAATTCGCAGTATATACGCAAAATTTCATGCTGAATCCGAAAATATATGATTTGTAAATGTTCAGGTACAAGGTTTAGCATAAAAAAGGAATAAAACGTCAACAATTACCTCGCACCATCGAATTTTCGAAAGTTTTATTTTCGATTGTTCAAAAAATCGCAAACGTCCCTCAACTGTATTTCGACGAAATTTAAGAAGATTCAAGATTCAAAAAAATTCGACTTCCCGCAAGAACAACATTCTTTGATTTAAATGGCATTCTGATATCAGTCGTAGATGATTTTTGAATGCGAGGAATAAAATTACATTGTTAGAATTTCAGACTCTCAATTTTGAATAGTCTCATAACTTTACCGATTTTAAAAACATGAATCTTCAGGTTGTGTTCCTGAATTTGTTCTAAAATGAATTCTATCCGTCATCTGGGAAGGACGAGGGTCTTCCCTTTCAACGTGCGATCCCAAACACTGTGCGGTACTACAAAATGCAGAACAAACCATTTTTTTGTCCACTTAATTATTTGAAAAGTCTTCTCCAAAAAGAGTAGGACCGGGCACATTAAGAATTTATAACAGTAAAACTGTCAGTGACTCATCAATAAAAACATCGGTCCTAAATGTGATCCTTGTGGGACACTCTCCTACCGTGCACCCCAGATAAGACACCCATTTCATTAAAAAACGTTTAATATCACAAGAGAGTGAGAATAATTTGACAGATTTTTCTCAAACTTGTTGCCAAATGACAACAAGTTTGAGAAAAAAATCTGGAGAATTATTTTCTACTTTATCGAACTCTCGTGTGGTATTCGATGGATTATTTTTTGATACCCCAATCATAGATCCATTCTCTATATAACATTTTTATAACAACAATTTACTTGAATCACTATAAACAGAATGAAGTATGGAATTTGAAGTTCTCAGCATGATGTTTTGTCCTTGGCTGGAGGATATCGTAACATTGTTTTGTTCTGTTGGATTGAGAGTTATTGCTTTCTCTCTGTCTCTGGTTTATCAATTGAAACTGTTTTTAAAATGAAACATTACTCAAAATAGTATTCTTACATGCATTTTCGTTGATTTTCTTAAAATTTCATTTTTCACTTTTCATGCAAACTGATGGCAGACGTCAAATCAAAAGTATTAGTTGTCACATAATAAAAACAAAATACCACAAAATATTCCCGCGGCAATTTTCAAGGTAGAAAATTCCCAGTATAATAATGCTGCGATTGGCCTGAACGTACATGAATGCTTTGAATTGGTGGTTTCGATTGGTTGCAAGAATTGTCAAAAAATAATCTATTGTACTTTTTTCTTGACGTTTTCGTTACAAACTATCCACTTACGTTTTCCTCCAACATTTCCAAAACTAAATCGACCGACTCCTCTATAGACGCACTGACAGTTTTCAAAACCAGTTCTGGGTGTTCCGGCTTCTGGTATTCCTGATCGATTCCCGTGAATCCTTTGATGAGACCTTGCCTAGCCTTCTTGTACAGCCCCTTGATGTCTCGCTGCTCGCAGACGTTCAAAGGGGTGTCGACGAAGACTTCGAAGAAGGGTAGTCCGCTGTTTTCGTGTATTTTCCTCGCGGAGTCTCGATCTGACGCTTGAGGGGAAATGAAGCTGCATAGACAGATGTGTCCTGCGTCGGCAAACAGCCTCGCCACCTGTGAATCGAGATATATTATTATTATTATTGTCGCAGGCGAGTGATCGAATGCTCTGAGACGTTATGGAGTAGATTCTTAGATCTTAGCAAAAAAGGAAATATTTTTTTACGCTTAGGAACTAGTCAATCGAAAAATGCAGCCATCAGTATCTAGAACCGAAACTGTACAAAAACATTCCAGAAAATTTTTGCAAAATCTTTGACGAAATCCATAGAGTAGTCGCTGTTTCTTTATTTTTCCCCAGTTCTTGCAAATTAGTAGTTTAAAGTCGAATGGATTCGAAACTGAACTTGGATCATTATTTAAAATTCGTTTCCATACACATACATGCAAAATGTTCATAGTATAATGTATGCATCTGGCCTGAGGGTCTCTCGGAGGAATGTTTCCTCATATTCAAGGGGTTTTTTGTAGATTCAAAATTGGCCCTTTCTAGACTTGAAGTGCGAAATAACGAACTATAAGAGTGGCCTCTCTCGTCGGCTCCAGAAGACTCAGGATCCTTCGAAAAACACTTCGTTTTGTATGAAAGAGGATATGCTAGCAAAGGATACAGAGTTGATTTCAATTCCTATAATATAGAGTTGCATAACAATAGCAATATCCCTGCGACATATACCGGGTGACCACGCCCTCCAATTTTTCTATAGTTTCAAAGATACAGGTTTCAAATTTGGTACGTCGATATACGCATATTTTGACTCCATTACCGAAAATTCGCCACTTCCGGTTTAACAGGAAGTGACCCTAAACTTTTTTTTTCAAATCACAGCCTGTTGAAACCAATATTGATTTAAATTTACGAGAGTTACAATGTCTAAATACTCCAGATAAGTTTCTTCATTAAAAAAATGAGGGCCAAGGATTTGATCTCCACAAATTCCAGCCCATACGTTCAAACTGAACCGTCCCTGTTGCGAACTTATGACATAACAAAGTATCACATATTATACATCGTTTGAATCAGTATGAAAAAAAAGTTGATGGTGGCCAAGAGAAGAAACGTCGGACGGTAAATCTAAAAATACCGTCTTATAGCTGAGAAAAAATGACAATGTAAATGTGCTGATTATGTTGATATCCATCTAACTAACGCAAAAAAAATTTAAATTGGTTTTTCAAAATTTTGTGTTTTTTCCGGTTATTTCCGGATTTACTCGGAATTTTGAAGCTCCTTAACGGTATATTACTGGTCACATAGATGCGCAAAGTTACTTTGACTTCACAGCCAGGGGCATGCAAGTTAAGGATATTCAGGAAGTTAGTGTTCAAAATTTAATTTACTAAACTCATTAGAAGTATATCTATTTCACGGTTGTATATTTTTGTTTGATTCTTGCAATATTCCTCACCTCTGCTACTCTCCTGATATTCTCCTTTCTGTCGTCTTCAGAAAATCCCAAATTCTTGTTCAGTCCGTGCCTCATGTTATCACCGTCAAGACTGTAAGCGGCCAGACCATTTGACACCAGACGTTCCTCTAGAGAAAACGACACCGTTGTTTTCCCAGCCCCTGAAAGTCCCGTGAACCAAATGGTGCATCCGCGAAATCTGTCGTTCCCATTTCGTCCAAGAATTTGGCTTCTTTTTTCGCGGGATACATGGTGCGACTGCAGTTTCACATTCGTTGCTTTCTGGGTCTCCTGTAAAGATAATAATTGATGATTTTGAGCAACAACAACAAAAAATCCCTACAGACCAAACCATCCATACCTGTTGAGCTGTTTAATTTTTTTTCCTCTAGGTGAACGTGATATCGATTTCTAAGATCATTAGCCACTATGTGTTCTGGGTAGGCTGTATTACTAACTCCATACGCCACCTTAGTAGCACTGTTGATAAGCTATTGATTTACTATTTCATTGAAATTTCGGGATAAATCTGTCAGTGTTTTCAAGATGGAAATGTGCAACAGTAACAGACTACAGATAGTCTAAAATTACTTCTTGTGCATTAGTTTTTGATACGAATTCGAAGCCTATGGAGGAGTAAAAGTAATTTAAGATGTTAGAATCAACATCCAGCCCATCAATCCCTCAGGCAATTGCCAGGTCCACGAGATTCTGGTCCAGCATCGTGTCTCTTAATCTGGTAAGGCTCTTCCAGACAACTTCATAGGACGGTTTATCTCGAGAATGCTTCTTGGTAACCAGGTAGAAGATGTTTCTCTGACCCTTCTCCAACTGTAGCACCCCTCCAACTCCTGGGTTCTCGTCCCATAGTTCCTGTAGTCGACCGAACCTCTTGGAAAATACCACGGTGATGCCTCTCGGCATTTGAAGATCTTCTGCCACACAGTGAGCTAGCGTGTAATCAGCAGACACCTTGAAAAGGTCTCGTGGTTTGAGTATAAGGACATGAACTTCTGGAACGTCATCTCATCTTCCGGTGTTCTGAGAGTGCGAACTCTTGTTCGTGGTGTCCAGGGTAAGAGAGTTCCGTTGGGCCCACATTTTTTTGCGTCCGCATCTGGAACGATTTTTACGTTTGGAAGGAAAAAGCTCAGAATTGGTGCGTTGATCAATGCCCCTTTCAGCTTCCTGAACGAATCTTGGCATCCTTCACACCATTGGAACTTTGTTTGCCCTTCCGTAAGCCTGGTCAACGGTTTAGCGATGTTGGCGAACCCCAGCACATATCGGTGATAGTGAGTGCACAAGCTAAGAAAACTTCGCAGCTGATGTATGTAATTTGGAATGGACCACTTCTTCACAACTTTGATTTCTGCTCATCTACTGCTACTCCTTTCCCAGAAACGATGTGGCCGGAATACCGCACTTCTGACACCAATAAGGCCATGAAGGCGAGCTAAGCGTGATTATCCGAATAGGCGCGGTCAGGTCCGGCTCCAGGATATTACAATATAGATATGAAGTACCCAAAGTTGACAGCATTTTTGAGCAAATTATATAGGGGCTGAGGCCAAGGAAGCAGGTGTTTTTTCCAGAGAGGGAATTGAAAAGTTTATTGTCGCGGCATCAGAGGACCAGTACATGATAATGAAGGTATATTTTGATCATTGGTAAGTTATTCGTTACTAATTGGTTATTTTTTGTAGGTTGCTTTAATAATTGCAATATGTGATGCATGTGACAAATTATGGATTACACATGTCCGTTGAAGATTTACAAGATAAGGGTAATATTATTTTTATGGTACTGCCAGACATTAAAACCAAAATACAAGGGGAAGTTATCGTTACAAACAATACCATTGGCAATGTTAAAATCCTTGACATCA
Source organism: Chrysolina americana (assembly GCA_958502065.1). Lineage (NCBI taxonomy): Eukaryota > Metazoa > Arthropoda > Insecta > Coleoptera > Chrysomelidae > Chrysolina > Chrysolina americana. The sequence continues at coordinate 2,635,130 of OY293413.1, read as the reverse complement.
TCAAAAAGTATGCTGCTCTGAGACCAGCGAAAATAGATCTTCGTCAGTTCTTATAAGTCCATTAGTTGTTAATTTTTGTTCTTGTTGAAAAATTAAATATGATGGAAATATAAAGTGAAAAATTATGTGAAACGTTATTCAATTTTCAGTAAGTAACTTTTCTTCCGTATGAAGAAAAAGTGCCACTTTCAACCCTAAAACTAGGACAAGAAGTCAATTTTCAAAGTAGGTGTTAGAAAAAACAGGTATTCACCGAATTGAGTTCAAATTGAGTGAAAAATTTTAATACTCTCGAACTGGCTGGATTTGGATCAATCAAGAAGATATAAGAGAAACTAAAATAATCATTAAAATGCGTGCTGGGTGCGTGAGTACCATATTATTGACAAAAAGCTAGAAATAAAAATTCCTAGAATACCACAGATGATATTGTAAAATTTCTCTTATTATGTGTTACGTGAACGAATTTCAGTTGTTATGACATACCCAGTTATCAATGTAGCCACCTTTTCCCATGTTAACTCGAGTTGCAACCGCGAAAGTCTTACACCGACTAATTTACACTCGACTGATGAAGGGAGAAAGTCGTGCGATAGTTTTGAGAACACGAAATAATTGGCGCGTTCGTCGGAAACATTTCCTCAAGAATAATAAGAAAGATGACACAAATTTGCCTTGATGTCGTTCTAACTGAGAAAAAAACTTGAACGAGTATCTTAACACGTTCAGGAGAGTCGTAAAAGTAAACGTAAAAAACTTTTGAAAAAACTTTTATTTGAATGAGCAGAAAAGAAGAAAATAAACTTTGAAGTGACCCAAATCCACCATTTTGCTTCAGTGTAAAGTTTTATAAGACCCAGTAAATTTTAAAATTATCTTATAAGAATTACATAAATACTTCTTATGACACGCTTGTATATTATGTAAAATTCTACAATGTAGACTTACTCCAGAGTTTATTTATCAACTTCTTTTTAGCGCATTTGAATAAATTTTTTTTAAATTTGTTTAACGCTTGTTTTATTTACTTTGTACATTTTAGCGTTAACATTTGTTCTACTGACTTTTTATGCCTTAGTTTTCCACTCTATCTCTTCTATTTGATATTCAGGGGAGCATGGGGGTGAAATTATTTGAAACTACATTATTCGGAGGTCCGAAGTTTTTCACTATTTTTACGGTATTTTTTGATATAATTTTAACAGCAATTTTCCAAGCTTTATGCGCTAATACAGCGGGGTAACAGTTTTTTTAATTAAATTAGACGACTGTCCGGTATTTTTCACTCTTTTAAAGATTTTTAGCAACTTTTTTAGACCGACGTCCAAAACTGTCGGAAATTGTTTCGAATTCTTATACGTTGTCTATCTACAGCCTTGAGTGAGCAGGGGGAGGGCTGAAATCTTTGAAATAAATTTTTCGGGCGGTTCAATGTTCTTCACAAATTCTATTAATTTATTCAATTTTATTTTCTCTAGTTTTTGCAATTTTTTTCGAGAAAGAGTGGGTTTAATTTCTGTTCCTTGGTCGTAATTGCGAATTGATGAATAGAATATACAAAAAATAAGGCTTTTAATTTTAATTAATAATAATAACTGAAAATGTTCACAATACCCCATTATAAAGTTACTGTTATTTGATAATTCATTATCTGAAAGCCTTCAATGATTATTCTAACTTCAAGAAAGTAATTAACTTCATTCAAAATGCCAGAAACTGCCTTGTTATTTCCGATACCTTTTTGGTTGTTTTTTGATCGACGTAACTGAAAAAAAATCTGGAGGATAGTTTAGAGCACTCTATCTATCAACAGTTCTTGCCTCATATATTAAAGAGAACATGTTTTCTGTGATAAGCGTCAATAAGAAAATTATTTTTTTTTGTACTCATACCAACACATTGAACAACTTTCAGAAATTAAAAATATCCCTTTTTCTAATACTTTTTAAAATTATTGAGATCCGTATGATTTTCTCACAGAATTTGCAGCATGTAGTTCCTATAATTGATATAATATTTATTGGTGTTACTTTGTTGAAAGTATTTGGTATTTTTTTATGAAAGGAATTGTAAGTGGTATGAAAAAGAAATTATTATCTCTTTTGCTGCAGCTTAGTTTCAATTCAGATCACAGAGATTTAATATTTATTTTTAATTACAATGTTAAGAAGAAATATTTGACATATTCGGTTATGCTTAATGTGTATGGTTATTTGAAAACCAGTGTAGTAGAAACAATAATAAAAATAAATCCCTTGTTTTATCGTTTAAATGCATTCAAGTAACATAAATGATTGATAGAGTTGCACTAAGTAAGGACAGTTATATCAAGTATGCAATTACAATGTAGGTTTGTATGAAAATACTAACTAGACAGTCCACAAGAGTTATAAAAATTGAATGTATCTCACAAAAACAAATCAGTTGGGCATAAACAACAATTTCAGGCTGAAATTTTTTTCAGTTTCGATTTTGAACATATGAACATCGTGGGATGATTTTATATATTTTTCCAGTACGAGGACGTATTGGAAAATTTGTAGCCTACTATAGAACCAATCAAAATTTGAAAGTCAAAATATTCAATTATTCGAAACACCACCTATTCTTAATTAAATATATTTATAACTCAAAAAAAGTTCATCTTGCTTTGCAAACTAGGTTTTTACAGCTTTCTTTTTTGGAAGAAAATTTACGACCTTTTAAATTTTTTTCAGTTGAAGAAGAGTTTGTAGTCGATTATATAAAATCAGCTGCATAACCAACTTTTATATCTTGTCTTTTTCATAAAACTGCGTAAGTCGTTGACAAAAATATTAAATAGTAATAGGACCTTTACCTTGAACCTTGAAGATAAAGAAAAAAATTCAGTCTTCAACCTAAATTCTTGCCATTCAAATATAATTCTAATAATTTTTGGGCAACCTCCATTATTACCGAATTAAAAAAAAATATTTTATATAATATACTAATACTAATTTTTCATGCATTCCAATTGAGAGTAATTTAAAATTCAAGAAAAATAAATTTGGAGTCAAAAACTCTTGTATACTTGAATCAATGTTTAACAGAGACATACCATTTCATCAATTCACTCTCTTGTCAGCACCGATTTCAGTAACATTGTATAAGATTTAGCACGTTTCTCGTTTATAAATATTGGATTTTACGCTAGTTTGCACACAAAAGTATTACCGCTGATTAGATTTCTGGAAAAAAAGGAAAGATAAAAATGTCGGCCATGAAATATCCAAACACCATGTGCAGAAATGCGAAGGTCGCGACTATTTTCCGGAAATAGTTTGAGCTGCTTTAAAGACGATCATACCGATGAAATTCAATTATTATTCAAAGGGTGCTGTGGAGTCATGCAATTGTGGAATTGCAATTGTAAATTTATCATTTGTATTGATGGAGAAATTTGATGGCATTGAAAGTTTCTGTAAAATCTTGAATAGCGCCCAAAGCAGTGTCACTCGAGGCATTCAGTAGTCTCATATACCTTGTAAAAGACATTATCATTTCATGAAACTCAGAAGTCTTCTACAAATGCCACTATTCAATATCTAATTTAACCCATAAAAAGACCTCCAACGTCAGAACCATCGTCCATATGGAGTACCACAAGGCTCGGTCCTAGGACCATTGTCCTCCGTTATTCATATCGCTGACAGTTTTTGCCAAACATCACGTTATACTTCTAACATTAATTCTGCAAATATTCGTCAATCCTTTATTATATCCTCATGACAGCAAAAAACGTCAGTGGAAAAAAATTCTTGAGTTGTAGCAGAGCATAAAAACTGCTGCTGATCCTCTTACAATCAAAATTGACGTGAAATTTCCAACTTGAATCAGAATTATGAATCCCTAAAAAATTCGTCAATGGTTGTATTGCCACAGTGCCCTCATTTTAAATGTTGTGTTGAGTTTGGCTTGAAGTTTGACAAGACTATCAGCTTCTGTTGAAATGGAGGTATCATCGGCGAAAAGAGATAATGACGTTGTGCTTATATGTTGTGGTAAGTCATTGAAATAAATCAAAAGGAGTAAAGGTTCCAAAACAGAGCCCTGTGGAACACCAACGTCCACATTGATTAAGTTTTTCTATACTTTTTTTAGATAGGTATTCGGTTTGAAATAATTTTTAACTTGTTTTTGTATTTTGAAAGAATACGGGGTACCCTTGTCTCTGAGCATTTCCACCAAGTGGAAAATAAAAGGCAAACATCTGTCAGAAAACTACTACGGATGGCGCTTCGATCAATTTTGTTGTAGATCGTAGTGTTATCCGTGGGGAAATATTAGTTAAACAGTTGATTATTATTCATTTGGCAGGGACAGGACAATTATAATGTTGTCCGACCTACCCTGTCACTGACGAGAGGCAATAAACCTCGAAACATGCATGTCTGCAGGTGGTCATTCCCAGCCAAATGAAGGATAATTTTCTGTTTATTTACGAGACAAGCACTTGCAATTTGGTCTTCTTTGAAGAACGTTGCACAAATATCTGTCAGTTGTAGTTCAATGTCCGTCGTGGTATTAGCCAGGGAAGTAGTTGTTTTTTGACAGATGTTTGCCTTTTATTTTCCACTTGGTGAAAACGCTTAGAGAGAAGGGTACCCCGTATTATTTCGCATTGTTGATTCTACCTCTCTGGCACAATATATTCGAACACGTTCGAATTTTTACTGTAAACGTAAACGAACCTGTTTCTTGGGGTAATAAACTACTACTACTATATTTTTTAATGGTACACTGATGGAATCAGTAGCAAATTTGTATGTTCGATATCCAAGTAATTTTGTTTATTATTATTTGTCCCATCTCCCAAACCTTCTTTAATTCTCTTCCCGAGGTTTGTTTATCGATTCTTTGGTAATGAGAAACACTGTTTTCAACGTTTATCAATTTCAAAATGATTCAAATTTTTTGAGCGAGTGTACATACAACTTAGTTGAAGTTTGTTTACAATTTCCGCTAACGTCAAATGAAGGTCAGGTGTAAATTTTGCAGTATGGACTAAAAACTGTTATAGTTTTTTCAATATTGCCTTGACAAATTCCATTATATAATCAATACAATTGATCGGTTTTATATTGAAGTAAACTGTCTTCTGTCTACTTGAAGGAGAGGGAAAACTAGCTGGACAATCTTCTGGCGTGAATCACTTTCGCGTATTAGTGTGAATGTTGATTGAAAATAGTTCTCGTTCTCATCCAGACCTTTGGCATCTGAAAGCCCTAGTCCGCTCTGTTAGAACTTTTTCAGTATAATAATAATAAATCAGTAGGTGGGCCAACTGTCATCCGAGGCCTTGGCTGAGCAACAGTTTGAATGAATGATTTGCATAAAAAAGAATAAAACTTAAAATATTTCCTCGTACGATTTAATTTTCGAAAATGCTCAACCGGAAACTGTAGAGGTTTCGTAAAAAGCCTGTGAAATTTCTGATTGACTCGGAATCGACTTCAAATTCGGTGTGCATATTCAGAAAAGATTGATTGTCACCAATATGGGTAGGAAAAATTATTAAAATTTTTTTTTGGAGGTAATGACCTCTCTCACGTCACGGGAGCGGTAATACCCCATCAAAAGAGATTTGGTGGGCTTTTTACGGAACCTCTGCAATTTAGAGTTCAAACTTTTTCAAAAAATTTCAATTTTTAATTTTTCGAAATATCGCAAACTTGTTTCTAACGTATCTTGACGAACTGATTTCGAATTATGCATCGAAAGTTCAATTCGACTAGGGATTAACGGCAATTTTTGCGATTTTGACGAAAACTTTTTTTTTTTTTTATTAATCCTTCGTCCAATTTAATTTTTGATGTAAAACCTCTGTAATCTTGTTGAAACTTTTTTCTTCAATTTTTATTTTACAAAAATTATAAACTTCCCTCAATCGTATCTCGAATTATCACATCAAATATTGAATCGGACGGAAGATTAATCAAAAAAGGATATTTTTTTCATCAAAATTACAAAAATTGTCGCTAATCTTCCATCGAATTCAATTTTTGATGCATCATTCTAAATCAGCTCGTCGAGATGATTTTTCATGAGATTGGCATTCTCTGAGTAATGAGTTTTGACTACTTTTGTATTTAATTAATTTTTGGATTCAATAATACATTTTGTGAGACAACTTACTTCAATATTCTATATTTTCATCAGGCGCTAAACAAATCTGGTGTGAGGGTCTTAATTTGATGATAAAGTTTGCGGGGGGTGTTCAAGAAAACGTCACTCCACCGAGTATTTTTGCAATAGCATGTTGTCAGACTCGATATGAACAGATATAGGTGTCGCGGTTTAGGTAATTATTTTTTCTTGCATTGTGCCCGATTACTTTTTTTACAAGTATCTGATGGATATATTTCAATACCCGTCGTGGTATTAGCCAGTTGTAGTAGTTATTTGCTTACAGGTATTTGTTAAATAATCTATAGCAACCGTTTTTCCTAAGCAGGTAGCCATTATCGGCTCGAGAGGAAATTAACGAAAAATGTATAAATAAAACAGCAAATTACCATATTATACTATATTTTTTCACAGGTATTAAATAGAAACAATGGGTGAATCCCAAAAATCTGACCGAGATGTCTCAGCCTCCACAATATTATTATAACATAATATTTTCAACAAGTTTTCACTGAAATATTGCTCACCAACAAATAGGAAACTCAGAGACAACAAGTTCACAATGATTAGTACTTGGTACTAGTAAATATTTGAACATTAAAGTTATATATAACATATAAAATTGTCAACATAAATACATTTTCACAAACATAATCAGTAAACATATCTTTTGTCTTGTTATTTGTAATATAATAACACCTACATCTAACAACATATATTACCGATTCTATTTTAAGTGCTATGAGTGTTATAACATTAGATTTGTGTTGTATCTTATCCACCTATAAAGAAATATCAAAAGAACGGATGTAAAAATATCTCTGAACAAATGAAAATATTCATTCGAGCAATTTGCTGGAAAAATTCCCACCCAGTAGAATATACAGATTTAGACAATTCCAAAGGGAACATAGGGATCTCAACATGAGTGGACAAGAAACGGGAAAAATGAGAGGAACAAAGGAAGTAAACAGAGCTACCCCCACTCCCCGTCTAGGGCGCGCCTAGGACCAGCTGTATAAAGCCTATGTTCCGTTTTTAAACGTTCGAACCTGTATATCAATCGGCTAGTCCGTTTGGCGTCAAACAGGTTCTTAGTGATTTTACAAACTTAAATTAGTTCGTAAATAGATCAGTCGATAGTTTTCAGGAAACATTCATTGGTTCCAAATTCTACTTTGATTTACCCTACGGCTGAAATTAATATTACGGATACCACATTCAACGCAATATAATATATACAAAATTCTACTTTGCTCAGTTCCACTTCGTGATATATTGTGCGAATGCCACATCGAAATGCAATACGTATATACAGAATATATACAGCTCTAGACGCTACTTTGTTTTCCCACCAGAGCTTCGAGCAGCCTAGATTTTGCCTTGGCTTTCTTGTAAGCCGTATATATACTCTCCAAGGGCGCCCTGCCGTCTTTCTGTATCATTTTTCCCGTTGTAAGCTGCACGCTCAACTCGAATTCCTTTATTTTCCTCCGCAGGTTCTTTTTCTCTTCCGTCGCCAATTTCAGTTGGTCTATCATTTCTGGCCTGGACAGAGAGTGGAGGTTCTCGCCCACGGAGCTGTCAGAGTCGCTGCTGTCGGTACTGATAGATGGCGGTACCGTTGTTTTCTCCGATGTTTTTTCCGATTCGGTGTCGTTAGATTGGGACGAAGACGTCGGTGTGGTGAAATTCATAGTTTCGTTCTCGTGAATGGTGGCTAACTCGATTCCGGATGGGTTGTTCTGGAAAGAAAATAAAATGGTCTGAAAAAATTCAAATGCTTCACAATGATAGACACAAGCTGACATGGAAGAAACAGGAAATTCACTTGTATTGATCTTTAAAATGTACTTACCGCAGATATTTTGGAGACCATTCGTTTCAGGGTTCTGTATCTGTCGTAAAACGGCCGAACGATGTCACGATCTTCTCTGGAGTTTGGCCTTCCATGAATCGATTCCAAGAAGAGTAGCGCTTTCTGAATGGCAATTTTCTCGTCCATCAGTTGATCTGAGGACATATCTTCTATATGGAAACTTCTGTTCGCGGCTTCTCTCTTGGCAGTGAGTTTCTGAAAATAATACATCTTTCAAGATGTGTATCTCCATATAACGGAACGTTACAAAGTGTCAGGGATATGAAAAGCAGAGCTTAATACCCTTGGAACTTGGAAATCAGTTACCATCGGAACAACTAATTTAAGCAAAGTGCACCCAAGTACCTCTTCTCTGGCAGAAATACAAATCTACTAGAAGAGCTCACCAGAAGGCCATGAGGGACATTTAGTATGCCTTCTGCGAGGGCATAAACACAATGGCCTCAACAGGAAGGCAAAGCAAGGCATCTCTAAAAGTCTGGGAGAGGTGGGGGGTATTTTGTTCACATCGGCAGTGGAGGGCCGAGCAGACCCGCTCATTTTAAACCTAACCTAACTACGAAGGGCTATAGGTTCCTTCACACCATCCAAGTTAGCAGAGCATAATATGGTCAGTCCTCAGAGGAGGCTGGGCAGCACCATACCCCTGATGATAAGAATTATACCTTCCTGTCAACCCCTTCAGGCCTATGCTACATTTTAATCCCCTTGTTGATTAGTAGATCCACGTAGGACATGGGGCAAAAATCTTGCGAGTACATGATTTTTATGTAATGAAACATTACCTTTTCTATCTCGTTTATGGTGATTTGAAGACTGACCAAGCTCAGCTGATCTGGCTTCTCCCCGCCATTGATCAGCAAGGAACAGCTAGATGAAATCTCGGTCAAATGTTTCTGCTCCTTTTTCAATTTGCTGATGTCGCCGTAAAGTTTCTTGATGTTCTTATCGTTCAGCTTATCGGTGTGAGACGGTATATAGCCGTGCTTCAACTCAAAGTCCGCTTCGCATTTCTTAATCTTCTTCTTCAAGCTGTTGATCTTCTTCGCCGTTTTCTGCAATCTTTCGTCCACGGGGCTCTGTGGCTTCTTATCCAGATCGGAAGTCGTTTTCGGGATGTCCGGATCGAGATATATCTTGTGAGTTGCGATTATCGAGTTCCTAGGCGAAGACAGCAGACGGTTCAAGGCCACCGAGAGCCCGGGCATCGTTTCCGTGTTTTCGCAGATCTCCCGGGGCGTTTGTGCGAGAACCGGCTCGGAGCCGTCGACGAGTTCGTGGATCGTGGTCCAGTCCACGACCGGCGAGACCAACTCTTCTGTCGGGCTAGGGGACCGCTGTCTGTCGTATCCGTGTATCTTGAGAAAGTTCGAGGTTTCTTCGTAGTCGGTTGATTGGACATTTGCAGGCGGTACTGATTTCTTAGGCTCTTTGTTTTCGTTCGATAGATCAGGCTTGTATTTTGTTCGGGGCAGATATCTGGTCTTTAGGCGTTTGTTAGGGTATTTCCTGTTCTTGAGGGTTAGGGGTCTGGCGAATCTCTCGTGGGACCTGAAAAATATCGAGAACGGCTTTAGTTTTCACTTATAATTTAATTATTTGTTGACTTCACACAATTATTCTGTTTTTACCCTAACAATTGAAAGGTATGAAAAACTTGTTGGGTGAAATGGAACGAGAGAAGCGAGTGTTGACAATCTACAAAAAAAAACTGTAAATTAGTTTCATACGTGGTTTTTGTGGACTTAATTTCATAAAATTTGTCATTTTAGTGCAATCATGAACTATATATTCTCTTACTTCAGTCTGGTACACTAAGGTTTTCTCTGTATTGCAACCCTATTGTCACGTCCATCCTAGAATAAATGAATAGACGAGTTCGTTTGAGAATATGATTCAAAATAATATGTCCATATGTTCGTAAGTGCCTCGCATTCACATTGTAGGACCATTGCAGTGAAAATTATTCGTCCATACTTCTCAAACAATGACACATTATTCAATTGGATGATATATGGTAGATATTAAGTGACAGAAGATCAATAGTGGTGACAAGTGACAGGATAACTTATGCTGAGTCACAACAGATGACAAATGATAGGTAAAGAATTACAGGTAACATAAGTGATAACCAGTGACATGAAAGTCGAAAACTCAGCTAGAAGGTTTGGCATTTAGGAAGAATACAACGTCAAAAATGTCACGTAGGACTGTAAGAAATATATGGACGGAAGAGACTTCTTCCCACTCCAGATGAACTCTTCAACTCGAGAACGGTTGAAGATAGAGCAATTCTGCGAACGCCAATCGATTCAGAGTGATCAAATTAGTATAATCTGTGGATTTCGAGTCAATCGATATAACAACAATATTATTCGAAAAATCGAAGAAAGTCCAAAGGGGTAGACCCCTAAAAATCATGAACAATACAAAATCGGCAGATTCACTTGTAATTCGCACTGTATACGCAAAATTTTATGCTGATTCTGAAAATATACGATATGTGTATCCTCAGGTACAAGGTTTGGCATATAAAAGGGGTAAAACGTCAGAAGTGACTCATTTCAACTACAGATGAACTCTTCAACTCGCACACGATTGAAGATAGAGCAATTCTGCGAACGCCAATCGATTCAGAGTGATCAAATTAGTATAATCTGTGGATTTCGAGTCAATCGATATAACAACAATATTATTCGAAAAATCGAAGAAAGTCCAAAGGGGTAGACCCCTAAAAATCATGAAAAATACAAAATCGGTAGATTCACTTGTAATTCGCACTGTATACGCAAAATTTTATGCTGATTCTGAAAATATACGATATGTGTATCCTCAGGTACAAGGTTTGGCATATAAAAGGGGTAAAACGTCAGAAGTGACTCATTTCAACTACAGATGAACTCTTCAACTCGCACACGATTGAAGATAGAGCAATTCTGCGAACGCCAATCGATTCAGAGTGATCAAATTAGTATAATCTGTGGATTTCGAGTCAATCGATATAACAACAATATTATTCGAAAAATCGAAGAAAGTCCAAAGGGGTAGACCCCTAAATATCATGAAAAATACAAAATCGGCAGATTCACTTGTAATCCGAACTATATACGCAACATTTCATGCCGATTCCGAAAATATATGATTTGTTTGTGCTTTTGATGATGAGAGGGATGGGTGTAAAAGTGGGGGTGATCTCAAGCGACGCAGTAGCTACTCTCTAAGCTGTGCAAATGACAGGAAGAAATTCGTTGTATCTTTTTGTTTATCATTGCATTTTATGACCTGTCTATGCACTATTTAATTGAGACATGCAAAGATATTGGAAGTTCTCAAGTAATCCTACACATTAAAATGTTATATATTTATATTTAATAGTTATTTATGCAACAAGTGCAAAAAGTAAGTGTTTATTGCACGAGTTGCATTCAACATTTTATCTACGTTCATGCAAAAAGCAAAAAAGTATTTATTTAGGTGCGGCACTAGGTGAAGGAAAATGAAATACGCAATTTAAATAAATATTTATTACTATCGATTTCATCAACATCATCTAGTTTTCCATTAATATTACTCATTTTAAAACTTTCAGTTCTGTAATTGTCAGAATTAAATTTTGACTGACGTTTATATAACCACAGTTGCATTATAAAAATCAAAATCATAGTAGCCCTGAGCGCGTATGTTATCACGAGGTGTGGTCATGGTACAGACAGTTTGCTCTATGCAGGTAGACGGTTTAGAAGATAGCGGATCGGTTTTGATCATGAAGTTATTCTCGGGAAGGCATTGTTTGTTCAACTCTGACTGCTAATATTTATACAAAATAATATAAAATATGTAGCTGTTTAAAACGTATGGGCAATCTCGCAGAATATCTGCTAAATATGTAGTGGGTTTGAACGTTTATGTTTATCATGATAACAACACGTTGAAGTAGAATGACAGATGAGTGCAATAAAAACTTTATTGCACTAGTGCAATAAAGAGCTTCTTTTTCCACTGAATATAGTTCAATAAAGTTTTGCTTTTTGCATGAATGTAGAAAATAAAACAAACAAGTTGAAAAAAGTGGAATATGTGTAGTGAGATGGTTATATGAAGTATGTTTTAAAGTTTTATATTTACTGTACATCTGACTATTATTTTTGAAAATGGAAAAAATTATGGTACTGTTAATCATAAATACTTTCCTTTCATATAAGTTTTTTTTTTCAAAGTCACAAAATCAAAATTCGTTTCGGGTCATTAAACGTTATGATTAACAAAAGTTCATTGTATCTGGTAAAAAATTAACTATGTAGAACTGTTATATATGAATAGATTGCATGTACAATAACAAATAATAACAAACTTTGGGATTCCGAACACGCAACATATCTCCAGTGACCAGTGTCGACGACTACCTCTACCTTATCGTAAATGTAATGAAATTTAGCATGAAATACATAATTAGTGGGAACGGTTCATTTTTTCAATGTATTTATATTTTACCTTATATGAAAATTTTCCCATCGAATTTGATATCTTGTTCGCACTTATCTATTATGTAGTCCTGTTTTTGGTATTTTGAACCTGTTGGATGTATGATCAAATAAATAAATGCAGAACACAAATGAATCTAGTCAGATCTAAACAAAAAAAGACGATCCATTCGACTAGCAACTGCTTTCCCAGATACACTACCGAACGTGGCAAAATAAGCAAATTCAATATACTGTAAAGATTTCGAGACCGGCCCTGGTTGCCTTATTGATTATTCACCTCCGGCTTGTAAGTAAACGACGTGTGGCCAGTCGCATACAGTTCGATTATTTTATATTTGCCCATGCGTCAACAATTTATGATCGAAGAAATCACACACCCTCTATCAAACATTTCTTTCTATCGACCGCTATGAGCGAATTAAAATTCGTTAACATTTGTCTTCTAAGCTAACAATTATGGTATTGTGATCAGTGTTGCGCTGGGCTCCGTTGCCAGGTGTACTAAAAATGACTTCATTGGCTACTAAATTCGATTCTTCGATACTAAATTCCTTCTTAATCGACAAAACGCGGGAAATTCGAATATCTGTGACGAAACAAAATGCGGGAAATTCGAAAAGCTGATATAATAATTGAAAATGCGGAAAATTCAAAAAGCTGATATAATAATGTTTTCAATGAATAATATACAAACACAACATAATAAAAAGAGATATTAAATGAGTAACGGCAACCACACAGTTTTTAATAATCTGAACTCAACTCTATATCTGTCAGTCGTGTAACTTGTCACTTGCCAGCAATAAGACGTCAAAACGAAACGTCAATAGAGAGATTAAGGATATCACAGAACACGGAACACAGAGTTGAGCGCAGCGCACAAAACAGGGTTGCGTTCGGTTGAGATACTGTAGTTGTACGTTTACGCTGTGAAATCCCATTACCTCAACCTCTCATTCCATGGAAAAGCACATATCTGTTTGAATGAAAATAGCAGAATGACGTATATTGGCATGTTGGGTGAAAATACTAAATTTCCATTGAGAATACTAGGCTACTAAATGGAGTCGAGAAGTACTAAATTCAGTAGGATTATACTAAAAATCACAACCCTGATTGTGATGATCGATTAAAACTCAAAACAGTGAAAAGAGATAGCCATAAAACCGACAGTGTTTAACAGTTCAGCTAAAATTGTCAGCCATCAATTGCGTCATTGTTTTCTGTCATTAGGGTATTGTTTGTCGCCAGTTTTACTTTGTTTTGCAGTCGAATATATTATAAAAACTGTTTTTTTCACAGCTAAACGTCTCTTGGAATCATTACTTCCAAGTAAGTACAATACAATGTGTTTTATTCACAAATACTCTTTGAAATTTCTAACCTTACAATTGACATTTGTGACTATAATCCCGTACTGTCGGGATATTCACACAAGAGTTATTCATAGTATGAAAATCCTAATGAGACAAAAAAACATTACCTAAATCTATAAATATAGGTAAAAACATTCACAATATCAGTGCCCGCCTAAAGTCCATTCCCCCCTACTAATTTTTTAACCACCTGGTATATCGCAACGGAATTTGGAAGGCTTAAATAGGTGATAAAAACCTACTTTTTCATGAAAAAATAATAGCTTAAAGTTTTGAAATGGCAGCTGAGCGCCATCTTCAATAATTTTTTTAAATAGAACACCCGGTATATCATTGCATGATCTGTTAGGGATGATCATAAGGAATACAACAATACCAAGTTTGATGCTATTATCTCCAAAGACTACGGAGATATCGCCCATTCTTTTATCCATAAGCCAAATGATTGTGAGAGAGAATTTATTTTTCCGAACAGAAAAAGTTTTTCTCTTTTTTGTTAATCATGTGTTGAGTATTTCATTGCTAAATATATTTCAACTGGTGTATCTTTACTTCTTAGATATTCATTTATTTATCATTATACAGTGTGTCCTTGCATCCATGCACGAATAGGTAATGGAAAAAGTTTGAATACTCAAGTCTAGAAGATTCCTTTTCTGAGTTTTAGTCGTGTTTGAATGGAAACTCTTTTTTTGATATCAAAGTATGCAAAAGTTTTGGAAATATTGCACTCCAACCTGGTTTCTGAGCAACTTTTTTTGTTAACTGTTACATCTACAGAAATTGCATTAATGTGGATAAAATTAGGATTTGATGGATTTGTGTCAAACGGCTGCGGAGGTATGGATAAAACAACTTCCTTATATGAGTGTGACTGAAATTAGAATACAGTAGGCAGGTCAAAAGTTTCTAGTAAACTCACTGGGCAAATGAGAAAATTCCATGAACATATCTCTGCCTCCATGTTTCATTATCCTATCAAACGTGGTATCACTGGATTCATAATAATTGGAATACACCGTGTGCTAGGAATCGCACGCTAAAAGGTAAGACCTCGTTAATCCCTGGCTCGTACAAGTTTCAACTACTGATGGCTGCCGTTCGTAAGGGGACGACAGCTGGTTAACGGGAAAAATAATTTTAAACAGATTCATTCCTTTTCGCTTTTGTTTCTCCAGCAATATTTATGAAATTTGGAACATTGAATATGCTCACTGGACGGCACTTTTACATATTTGGAAAATAAAGGAGAAAAGGGGGTTGCATAATATTAGTTTAATTTGTATTCAGAATTATACTTTCTTTTTTGTCATCTTTGACAATTTTTCTCGTTAGGAACTTTAATGTAATAAATTGTATTATTTTCATAATGTTACTTGTGCCACCGTGTAGGTATGCCTTTCAGGTTTCATTTGTTGATTGCTCCACGCATGAGCGGTTTTTTCGGGAAAGCAGATTCTAGACGAATCTAGACATTTGAATTGAGATCGATATTGATTTTAAGTAAGACGCGCTTAGAAAACTCTTTCGCATTACTTTATAAGTGCACAAATATTCAAGAAACGTTGGTCCTTTCAAACAAGAAGATCCACCTGGGTACCCAGCATCGACCAGTTCAGCGGTTTTGGTGAGGCAATTTTGTTATCTGAAAGGCCGTCTATTATTATTTGAATTTTTGACTAATACGTGTACAGGGGTTGTACCCATGAGTGTGTGTCGCACGGTCTTCTGTTGGAACTAAAAAAAAACTCTCATTGTCTCGTGGTTCGTAATTTCCATGAATTTGAAAATGTCAATTCAGTAATTCATTATCCTACACGTTGTAATTTTATCGGGATATTAGCCACGGCATTCTACATTTAGACGTTATTTTGACCAACGTCTCGACTTATTTCATATGCATAACATTGATGACGCACGGGCGAAGATAAAATAATCGAACTGTATCTGCTGGCAACGAATCAACAACTATGACTCATCGTCGAGAACTAGTTCGATCGCTTCTATCCGCTTCGAGATTCTGTTGGAACTAAAAAAAAAACTCTCATTGTCTCGTGGTTCGTAATTTCCATGAATTTGAAAATGTCAATTCAGTAATTCATTATCCTACACGTTGTAATTTTATCGGGATATTAGCCACGGCATTCTACATTTAGACGTTATTTTGACAAACGTCTCGACTTATTTCATATGCATAACATTGATGACACACGGGTGAAGATAAAAAAATCGAACTGTATCTGCTGGCAACGAATCAACAACTATGACTTATCGCCGAGAACTAGTTCGATCGCTTCTATCCGCTTCGAGAGCCATCTGAATGAGTCGCTCTATAGTCTCGATAATTCGAGAACTGTGAAAAGAATCTGCTTGTCGGTATATGAGACGCTCTACATCAGAGCGCGGGCAGAGAGTCGCAAGTTGCGTTGCAGATATAGTTCGCAGACAGACAGCGACAGTGATGAATCGAAATAGTGACTGTGATATAAATGTTGCAAACAAATTAAGATATTGTTTAAGGCGAGTTTTACATAAATTAGTATAATGTATTTTCACTACAATACCTTCTCTTTTCGTGCTCGCAATCCTCGTACGACAAAACCTTATCGCTGCTTCCGCTCCTGTAGGGCGAGGCGTTCCTCTCCGAAGACGTCGACCTTTGGCTCTGGAAGTCCTCGCTGCTGGACACTCTTCGGATGCTGTCTATGATCTCGACGTGCTTCTTCTGCGTCGGTCTCTCCTCGGAGTTGGAGCGTATCACCTTTCGCTCGAGGTGCAGCGAGCTCACGCTCTCTTGTCTCTCTTTTCGCTTCCTCGCTTTGCAAGCGGCCTTCGCTTCGTCGTAGGTGGCGGGAACGGATTGCGCCTTTATGGCCAGCGCGGGGTTGGCGAGGCGCTTGGACTTGCACGCTTTCGTTTCGTACGCCCTCGGCGATGGTTCATCTTTCCTTGTAGGACCTTTCATTCTTCGTACTGAAAAAGAGAATTCGTTGAGAAGGAATTTGGACGAGTTCGCAAAATATCGCGCAAAAAACTAGATGTGAAGTTTGAATCGACCAGGATTTGAACCCGGGACCTCTCATTTCTCGTCAAGTGCGGTGTCTTTATGTCAACGGTCCTCGGTTTGACATACCGGGTGTAACAAGATCATGGTACACCCTACGAATCTTCTTTAATTTTAAAAGTAATTGATTGAAATTTGGGATATCCCATATTACATAATAAGCAGCACAAATGGTACCAATTTTTGATTTTCAAATGGAACACCCTGTATATTATTACATTTCTGAAATCTGCATAAGTTTCCGAATCTAATGATACCACATAAGTTACATGTTGAAGGTAAA
Source organism: Chrysolina americana (assembly GCA_958502065.1). Classification (NCBI taxonomy): domain Eukaryota; kingdom Metazoa; phylum Arthropoda; class Insecta; order Coleoptera; family Chrysomelidae; genus Chrysolina; species Chrysolina americana. The sequence continues at coordinate 2,617,897 of OY293413.1, read as the reverse complement.
CATTTTTGAAAATTTAATTTTTATTTTTCCATTTTAGTGTACCGTGATGGTTCCGAATAATTCCAATTGACCCGAAAAAAGTGGACATGTTAATCATTTATGGGTACTACAGAAAAAATGCCGTTGAGGCTAGAAACCTTTAATGCCGACCGATATTCTGATAGACAATGTCCAGCGAGAACTTATTTCAATCGTCTTGAAAATCAATCCCGAAGAAAACGTTATTATTGACGAAGGAACGGAAATTAATGTCTTAGCTCGAATAGAAGTTGATAAAGACAAATTGGGTTTGAATTGGAAATTAGTCACCAAACGGTAAGCCGAATCTTGCACAAACATAATTATAAATCTTTCAAATATCAGTTGCACCAGCACCTGTACGAAAATGATTATGAACGTAGGATGGAATATTGCAATGCTCCGCCCCATAATTCAAGAATAGTGATTAATACCTTCAACAGGCATTCGAAAAAAATGTAACTTCGACGAATGGCCCTGTGCGGTGGCCTCCAAGGTCACCTGATTTGACACCTCTTTATTTCTTCGTTGGGGACATTCAAAAAACATTGTCTATGCAACCGTCGTTACAATCTTCGAAGACCTGGAGTTGCGAGTAAGACCCGCAATTAATAGTATAACGGCCCAGCAATTAGCGAACGTTCTTCAAGAAACAGCTGTGCGAGTTCAGAAGAGCTTTGGATCATTTGATTTGAATGAATACCAGATCTTCTTTAAACTACGCTTTTCCAAACTCTCGTATTCTGGTTTACGATTTTGTAAAAATAACAGTAAAAGCCGCGAATGTGTTAAATAAAGTCTCAGTAGAAACCAGACAAACTTTTTATCTTAGTTCTATATTTAACATGAATCTCCACAAAATAAATAGATTTTCATTCGAAAACTATATTTACGCACCCCTAACCATCCTACTTAATGAATATAATTATTTACATATAAATCAAAATACTCACAATTCCACAATTATTATCACTCAAACAGCGGCACTTTTCTCTAGTTTCTGTATAAGAATTCCAACGATATGCAAATGCACAATTGAACAAGGCAATGGTAAATGGAGAATTTTAAAGGGGGTTTCAATAATATTAAAACAGGGATACCACTCACATTACCTGAAATATATCGAAAATACAAACTGGAAATATCGAAAACTTTCCTAAACAATAATTAAACTTTCACTTTATTCTTACAGATATGGTATCACTATAATTTTGTCGCAACCGTTGGTTTTTCGTTCAACATCTTCTTTTTGATACGTTGAGATCGTTTTGGGGTGAGATTCCGTGTCTCATAAATTCAACGATAATGTCATCTCACTTATTTCATCGACTGTAGAATTCTATGGTACACGGAATCCCATCCCTGCTGGTTGTGTTCCGTGTGCTATGTTGTCATTGTCGCCAACTTCGCGATCTTGTAGTATTATTTTATTGTTTCGTGTATTGTTACTGTTGCCAACTATGTAATTTTGTTAGTGTTCTTGCATATCAAAATGATTTTTCCTGTTGTTGTTTCGGTTCGTTTTTCAATAAATTCGTTATTTATGTACCTGAAAATCATTTACTTTAGGAGAAAGAAGACCAGCAGTAAATATTTAGCAACAATGTTTGTTCTCAATCCCTGACAACAGAACCTTATTGATGTTGAATGCAAACAACTGATCCCAAGCGAAAGCTGACAGCAATAATTCCGAAAGATTCATCAGTATCCAAAGTATCAGAAACGGGAAAAGCTTGCCATACTCCTGCAGCCTTGAGGTGAGCTATTTCAATTATTTCAGTATTTAATTGAAGTTTTCGCATCTCTGGTTATTGTTTTCAAAATGCCAAGGATGAAATACGATCGAAAATATTTATTACGAGCAATATCTAATCTAAGATAATTTTTTTCCAATTATAGTACGAGGTGTTATATTTATTTGCTTTATAACTTACCTGTCTAATCATATGTCTACCAGTTTTGAAACTTTGTTATCGTAACGTATTTTATATGAGCCAGGAATTTACTAAAAGCATTAAACTGATTCAGAAAACTAGGCTGGAACGATAAGACTCTCAATAAAACTTAGATAATGCCGAGGGTGATCAGCAAAAAGTGTATTGAGATAAAGAATTCTGCAAGTTTTTTAGTTTCGATTAGAGGGAGTAATAAAAAACGAAATAATTAGAATAATAAAAAAAATCCTGATTGCTTTATTTACATTATAAAATTTTTAATACTTTTGAGTGTTAATAAAAAAGTGAAAATTCAAAAATTTTCAAAAAGTAAAAGACAATTCTAGGTTTTTAATTTTGAAATGATCAGCGTTTTTATGTTAACTTTCGAATGCTAAAAACTAATAATTAACAAAAGCGTAGTTGATTAAAAAATTGAGATAAAAATTATTTGTTATCGAATTATTGTTAATTTGTGGGACATAGAGATTATCCTTCATTTGGCTGGGAATGACCACCTGCAGACATGCATGCTTCGAGGTTTGTTGCCTCTCATCAGTGACAGGGTAGGTCGGACAACATTATAATTGTCCTGTCCCCGCCAAATGAATATTAATCAACCGTTCAACAAATATTTCCCCACGGAGGACACTACGATCCACAACAAAGTTGATCGCAGCGCCATCCGCACGGGAAATCAAGAAACAAGATAAGCAATCCTAGGCAGCACAGACTCCGGGAAGAGAAAACTGTAATATTTCGAAAACAATGTGCCAGAGAGGTATCCACAAAGTGAAATGAATACGGGGCACCCTTCTCTCTTGGAGTTTCCACCAAGTGGAAAAATAAAGGTAAATATCTGTCAGAAAACAACTACTATGTTGTTCAATGTCCGTCGTGGTATTAGCCAGGGAAGTAGTTGTTTTCTGACAGATATTTGCCTTTATTTTTCCACTTGGTGAAAACGCTAAGAGAGAAGGGTACCCGTATTCATTTCACTGGGATGCTTTTAAAAAAAAATTGGCGTCGGTGTCGCGACGCCATAACGGATGACGTCTAGTGATGGATCTATACGTAAATAAGAGGACCCTTTGACATTAAAATCATCTGCTTTCACGAAATATGAATGTTCTCTTTCATTTTCCAGATATTTGCCCGCGGAGTTTTATATGGGACGTCCTGTATATTTTTTCGGTTATTTTTTTATCAAGTGATTCGATCGACGCGCACAGTTCAAGAAGGTGGGACTTTGAAAATTTTTGTTATCTCAAATAGTTTTTGAAATATTCTCAAAAAACGAAACCATTCTATTGTCTTTTACGTTGTTGTTTATAACTTTTGCAATTTCATTGAGACCAAAATGATAATTTTCGGTGGTCCAGCCTAGATTTTTGACGAAAAGAAACTTGTGAACAAAAGCCTTGCTTTACTCACTAAACCGAATGGAATTAATGTCAGAGTCGATCTAATAATTCACGGGCGTCGAGTTTATGTATTTCAATTGAAATAAATATTGATTGACTGCAGTTATCCCACTCGCCAGCCTGATTTCGTTCACTGAACCGAATCCAATGTTCGATGATCAATTTAATGGGTCATCGGGATTAAAATAATTACGTAGTGACGCCGTGGTGATAATGAAGATGAATAATTGAGTTGTCACGCATTTTTGCGGAATTTTCCTCGCGTCCAAAGTCTCTTTGTCCAGGATTAGTATAGGTATTAACAGCAGATGATTAGAGAAATCAATCATGAGTTAATCCGATAAAGCAATTAGCAAGAACCTCAAAAAATTTGTGGAGACATCTGTCAAAACTAAATAAAAACGTTTGACACCAATTTGGTTACGATACAGAATGCTAAAAATTTGCTCCAGGCTTTTCAAAATGGTTAGAAGTACATCGTCTATTCAGTTGGGGTGAAGATTCAAAATTGGGCGACTGAGGGCCCGTTCACAATGGGCCTCTCAGCAGCGCCACGGCAGCGTTCTACCGCGCTACCACCCAGAGGCTATGGATGAGAGCACCACGGCTATGGCGCTGCTAAATACGTGGGAAACATTAGCCCACTTATAGAGCTGAGGTTTTCTTGAAGGGATCGATGTTCAACTGAGGCATTTACCTACAGTTCATTATCATCGGCATAGAACAACTTTCAAGTTTTTTTTATGAAGACCAAGGTCACGTGCATAAACAGTAAAGAGGAGTGGGCCAAGGACATAACACTGGGGAACTTCATTTGTAACTGGTATGTAATATCGATAATGGCAATCTTGAAATAGAAAATGAAGCAATATTGAAAAACAACAACTCAATAAATAGAATGTGAAAAAACGACGTACTATCAAGCTAGAGTTGAAAACACAAACAGGAATATTGCCAAATAAAAACAAGTTTTGTAGAAGCTGATGGTGAAAAAATTATCACTAAACATTTTTTCCAGTGCATTTCCCAAATATTATTAGATTAGCGATCAAAACTCGTTTAGGTTACACGGCTGGTACATTCTGTCCAAAATTTGAAGAATCCAAAGTCAGTTGGAGTTGACTGCATACTGACTAAAATTGTCAAATGTCTGGCCATTCAAATTATGTCACAATACAAGCGTATTTTTTCTGAAAACTTGAAATAGTAATGTCTATATTAAAAAACTATGACCAGTAACTGTTATCATCAAAGTAATATAGAGAGAACTATAGAAAAAATATTGCATTTTACGAATATGAAATGGAAAAAAAATTGAAAAATTTCTGGCAGACACAGGTCACCTCCGAATGGCCAATCCGAAAAAAAAATACTTCCGACGGTTCAAGAATTTTTTCAGTATTTTTAAGAAAAATTACAAAAATTCAAATATCAAATTCGATGTTTGAAAATGCAGACGTTCGTTGAAACGCCTACAGAAACTATGTTTGACCTGCGATCGCTTTAAACTTCGGTGAAACTATAAATAAAACATTGCATTTCATGAATATGATATGGAAAAAAATTTGAAAAATTTCTGGCGGCCGCAGGTCACCTCCGAACAACTAATTCGGTATACTAACCCATATAACCGACCCAAAAAAATACTTCCGACAGTTCTGGAATTTTTCCACTATTTTTTTCGTTCTCTGCGCCGTCGATTCAACACGATACAGTTTTGAAAAATTGCAAAGAATCAAATTTCAAATTCGACATGTTTGAAGATGCAGACGTTCGTTGAAACGCCTACAGAAACTATGTTCGATCAGCGATCGCTTTGAAATTCGGTGAAACAATAGGTAAAACATTGCATTTCACGAATATGATATGGAAAAAAATTAGAAAAATTTCTGGCGGGCGCAGGTCACCTCCGAACAACTAATTCGGTATACTAACCCATATAACCGCCCCAAAAAAATACTTCCGACGGTTCTGGAATTTTTTCACAATTTTTTTCGTGTTCTACGCGATTGATTTAACATGATACAATTGCCAAAAATCAAATTTCAAATTCGACATTTATGTAAACATCCTATCCTGATAAACTGGAATAATTGTGGACTTGCAGAATGGATTTTATCAAGCACAGTTGGCAGAAAGTGTCGTGTACAAGTTTGTTGAATACATCTATAAACATTTAGATCAGAGAAAGCTCATAGGTGAACTCATTTGCGTAACAAAATAAACATTTCTTCATTCCCAGAAGTATTTACATGTTTTCTGTACTGAATAATCTGGAGAACGGAAGAATCCCAAAAAATCTACTCTGGACGAATTGAGTATATAAGGCGACACATTTCATTCGGAAGGATAGTTTGAAGTTAAGAGAAGTTTTAGGAAGTTTTGACGAAGTTCATAAGTGTTTAGAATATTCAGCTTGTTGAAGCAGATCTAAGTGTTTTATTAGTCAGTGTAGTAGTTATATTTTCATAGCGAAAGTAATAAAAACATTTTAGAAGTGTGCTCGACGTATTATTCAGTATTATCGCAACAATATTATCATGGCCCATGTCTTCTTTAAACGACAAAAAATTGCCATAAAGCTCAACGAAAGAGTCGCAGAACCCAAGAGGGTTGAGCTGGGAGTCCCCCAGGATTCCGTACTGGGACAACTAATTTCATCATGTTTATAAATGACTTGCCTATGCATATGGAAACATATTTCATAGTATTATATGCTGATGTGCCACTGGCAATATATTTATGCTGAAAATTAGAAAATACTGAATTACCATTCAAACGTTGATAAAGACAGTATTATTTCGACGAAAATTCAAAAGCTCATGAGATAAACTATTCAAATTGATGATACAATTGCTACAATTTGTCTGTATCTTCGAGAAAACTTTGCATGACACATTTTCGTAAAGAGTTTTCTTGAATTCGCGTGTTTTTTGAACTCGGTTGTGCTTCTTTCAACAACGTTAACGCTCCTAAAATAAAGTCCAACTTTACGAACTTGTGTCATAAACAACGATTGTCTTACCGACATGACTGTTCCATTTGCCGATGATGATCGCGGAAAGAGAACGGTGAAATGTTATCGGCATCGGGGGAAGTGAAACTTTCTTTCCTTTGACACTGTGCCTCTCCCTTGACGTTGTACATCCTGTCACTCACTTTGCAACTGTAAGAATGAACACGGAAGCGGATTCTATTAATAAAAATCCGTCCAAGTAAAGTGGAAACGATGAGGAGTATCCTTCCTAAAGGTTGTGACACAATGTCAGCTGTTTTAGCAAGGTGAATAAATAAAATGCGAAAAAATTCTGTTTGGTTATTATTAGTTGCCTTGATCGACAGAAATAGATGCATAATTGCGTGAAGACATAGGCGGAGGTCTGGTGAGACCTTGGTGGAAAGGTATATGGAAACGACTAACTAGAAATAGCGGTAAAAAGAAAGAAGACTGCTAAGAAAATATTCGAATACAAAACGGCCTACAAAATAGGTAGGAACGATTTATAGAAAAGAGGGAAATCAAGAAAAGAGTGATCAAAATTTGAAAAAGGGAAAAACAAATTGGCAGAATTCAGAGAGAAAACATAATTGGCGTTGAACAAAATACAAAAGCTATACCTACTTTGCTATGATACGAAATATGAAAAACAACAAAAACAAAATAATGAACAGTAAATGCACTAAATGACGGAATAATAAAAGTTCCAAGAAGCGGGTAAGCTTTTTAATGAATTTTAATTTGCTTACATTGAGCTCAAGGTTACCACTGGCATATTACACTTAAACTGTTCTGAAAAACTCAAGAATAAATATTATAATCTATTTTTGTAAATATTTCATCTAAACTTATGAATGCGTACCTCTGAAATGGCTGAAATACCATTGATACCCACATAACACAAATAACAATGGCCCCAAGTTAGACCCTTGCGGTATCCAGGAAGTGACAGTATATTTCACATTCGAGGCCACAGTTGGGATTTCGGAGACTACAAAAGAAACAAAGACGGTTAAATTTAGGCAAATTTGCGCATCTATGTAACGAACCTGTTAAGAAAGTTTCATTCCGAGTATATCCGGAGATGATCGGAAAAACCGAAATTTTGGAAAAACATCTTTATTTTTTTTGCGTTATTTGATGATGGTTATCAAAATAAACAGCACATTAACATTGCCATTCAAACTGAACCGTACATGTGGCCTATCTGCTTTAATCGTACCACAATTATAGTAGGGGAGCCCACGATGCTAAATGTGGATTTACTCATGCGTCGTAATGTATACCTTTTCATCGGAGGGGGAAGCAGCTGTAGATTTTCAAATTTGTAAAAAAAACTGTTGCATGGACATACTCGAGCGCGTCAGATATTGATAGCATCAATGTTCTACGGTGGTTATAGGTGGGGGTTGAAAATTAAATAAAAAAACAATCGAGCGCTTCAGAGTTTCTTAGGGGGTGTTGAGTGAACCTAAAGATGAGCTACCATGTGTTACGAGTCAAAATATACGGTTCAGTAGCTCAAATGATTCAGCTAAAATAATATAGAATTTATTACTATTCACAATAAATAATATGCATCTGCTATTTCATTTCTTCATACTAGTAGCTTTAGCCTTTCGCTCGGCTTTGAAAATAAAACAATCACACTCTATGAAGTTTCAGTTGATTCACCAGTATTATATGATGCTTGAAAGTGGTAGCCTCTTCGGTGTATTACTTTTACAGTTTCCATAAGAATCCTAGAAAACAGACAATTGTAGAGCTAAATTATCTTCATCATTATCATTATTACATTTAGCCAATTTAAGAAATCGCCGAGTACGATATCTGAGCAATTTCAGAATTTCCGTGATTTACTTAAGCATGTAAACATTGAGTCATTTATTCAATTTGATTATTCTAACCTAAATGTCAAAATTAGGGTTAACAATGATCCTTGACATAGAACAATCACAATCGAAAGTGAACTACTCAATCATGATTGGAATTGATCCATAATCATTGATCCAAGTAATCTCATTAGCAAAAGAATATCAAAAGGAACCGTAACAAGGGACAAACCTCTACAAAAAAATAAAGAGAAGCCTTTTTTTGGGAGATTCTTTTCAATATTCGAGAGGCACATGGCTAGATCGAGTAGCTCTTGTTAGATAGAAATTCTCTCACCTTTGGTGGATTTGCCAATATCATTCAGTTGTGACGGAATACGTAAGTTCTCCTCGAGCAGATTAGGAGAAACACTGTGTGGATTTATACTATTCTGTGCTCTAAACTGTGCTTTCATTCCGAGACACATCATTCAGGCCACACACCATCTGCAGATAGGTCTTGTTACTATCCTAAAATATATGTTCATAATTATTGATGTTTAAGTAATTTCTCGTTACCTTGTGAATACCTTAGAGGTTGCCGTAGAATTTGCTCTCTTCTTTTACTTATCGATTTCCTGGTATACCGCTGGACTATTGACGATCAAGCTTATGCACCTGGTTAAAGTCGCAGGTTAACGCTGCCTGCTTACTCACTTATATCCTAATGAGGGTTCCATAGATGATGCAGAGTCTTGCCAACTACAAGTGTTACAGAAGACACCTATAACACCATTCAGGCGAGCTCCTTCCTTTTATGTGCTATCTTAGATGATTGACATCCATTGCTACACTGCTTTTCACTATTTATTGATTAATTATTTCCCTTGCTAGTAGCAGACTTGATAACAAGTAGCGCTTAGAGCTGACGCTTTCATATCCTAGCTTAACTAGTAGTAGGTTCATTGTTGGTACTGGAAAAGAAATTTAGCTTGAGAATTGTTTATGAATTTAAATGAATTAATGCTTACCTTGGTTAATAAAAAGTTGTGAACTCTTATGTATATATACATTCGGGCAGATGAAAGTATACTGTACCGTAGCTAAGCTAGAGTGCCTAACTGACCAACTGCTTCTGTACGTATTGTCCAAAAGAAAGTGCTACCTGTTCTGTATATAAAAACTCTCTCCTCATAGATACAATTATATCACCAGCTTCACCTGATTTGGCTGTATTATTCCACGCCCAATCTACCCCTGAACGAACCGGACATTTTTCCCGTCCAACATCGTTTTGTTACCCCACTTTAGCTCCCTCCACAGCAGGTATAAATAGAGGTAACACATGCACTGACGATGTCGATGTGACGCAAACTGGCGGCCATTATTATAATTTGAAAAAAAATCGCCATTTTGAAATACTCAGATTAAGATATATATGGTTCATCTTTATGTCCTAGATGTGCCGTCTTCTAAGCTGACCATTATCTAGAGGGATTCGCCTAGTCTGACAAAAAAAAATTAGGAAAACGTTCGACCCTAAAGGCCATCCCTGCAACTTCCCGCCATACCTAAGCGCTCACCAATTCACTTACTTTGTTTTTGAGTTCTCCGAGCTCAAAAATATGATTTTTGTGTCATTATGAGGTCTCCGAGCTCAAAAATCTGGTAGAAGTTTAAACAATTCTTTTAATTTTCAAACCGCTATAACTTTTTAATGAATGAACCGGTACGAATCGGTTCAAATTATATTCAAAATCCAAGTTTGGCCAAGCCAAATAGATAGAGAAAGAGTGAGAGAGAAACAGTAACGCGGAGAGGGGAATAGAGGCATTACGCAGCTGCACGCATTGGACTTCATCGACGAATTTTTGTTATTTCGCCTCGTGGAAATCGTCAGATTATATATTTTTCATTATCCTTGAATTATTTACTTCAAAATATAAAAGAATTCGGCCACGCTCGACAATGTCGAGATGACGTATTTTTTTTACAACTTTGTAGCCCTCCCCTTTCTTTACGTCACTCTCAAATTGTCAGATTAGTAGAATATACACTTTTTAGCATGAAATTAACTCACCCTATCTTAATCTGACACGCTCGGGAATTTCTGATGATCATTTTTTTTTTTACTAATCTGATCCTTTATCCTGGACGCGCGGCCTTATTTATGAGGTTCATATTTGGTGGAGATACTTTGTAAATGTGCTGTTTATTTTGACATCCTTCATCAAATATCGCCAGAAAAAAATAAAGATGGTTTTTCAAAATTTTGGATTTTTCCGGATATACTCGGAATTTTTAAACATTCTTAACGGCATATTGCTTTCCAAAATCCGAATGGTGTCCCTCGAATTTGATTTACCCGGTATATTAAGGATGCAAGATGCAATACATTTCATGAGGGCATTTACGGAACTCTTTCGAACGAAAATTGGTATCGATAAAAATAACTTTTGATTCATTCTGAAAGTCAGGCGCCCTGAAAATACTTACATCTTGAAAAAAATTCAACAAACCCTCTATGAAATATCAGACAAAGTCTGATGGCTTCAGGAGAGAGACAGAAATTTAAGTGAAAACCCCTTATTCTCTCCTCAATTTCTGTCAATATCTGTCAGATTTAATTCAACGTCCGTCTTGTGTTAGCCAGGGAAGTAGTTGTTTTCTGTCAGATATCTGCCTAAATTGAGGAGAGAATAAGGGGTTTTCACTTAAAACCCTCTAATGTTTGAAGTATTCTTTCTTCTTACATCTTGCTCTCTCCTGTTTCCCGGGGTCTGGCATTTGCCTTTGTCTCCTATTTTTATACTGGATAATTCAATATGACAGTTGAAAATACAGAATATCGCTCGCTGTCTCAAGACAACTCATTCTGATTTTCAGAGCATTTCATAATAATTTTGACTTAAATCGGTGGTCAATTTATTTGTCTTCACTCAAAAGCCACAGTGCGAATCGACAGAGAACTCGAATTTTATAGCTCCCTACTTACAATCAACAAACGGAAGCTGCGTAATGTAATCTTTATCCGTGGTTGTCTACAGGGCCTTATCTCATTGCCTTTGTTTGTTTCCATTTATAGTACTGAGGATTTGTTTTGATAAAGTCTCAGCTTATCGGGAATATTTGCCTCTGTTGTATTGATTTCAGTTTCCAAATTGAAAATGCCATAATGAATTCATGCACTTTATATTGATAAATCCTATGCTGCTCAGAGAAAATAATATTCCCTTATCCTCCCTATTTATTGAATTGTTTGATGAACACTGGTTATAGGGATAGAAGAAGTCAAAAAGCAAACTTCATTCTCGTGAATAATAGATACCAACCAATATTCCAACATGAATTCTTTTCACGAATTTGAACAAATGCTCGATTACAATTAGCATTTGCTGGAGGAATATTGCACAAATAGATGTAATTCAATGTTCGTAAGGAGAGGTATTTGTTTTCTGACAGATATTTGTCGAAATTATTCGTTTCATGAATAGGCGAGGACACGAAAAAATATTTTTGCTCCAAATGTGTTTTAAAATACTTGAATAAATGTACCCAGAAAAATTTTTTTGAGTCAAATTTCAATTACAGCTGGTATAATTTCTTTCTGAAAAATAGCAAATTTTGAAGGTTCTAATATTGGCGCTCTTCTGACGTACGTGCTCGAGCAACCAATAGGCGTAATCGGCAACGTTGCCAAGCTTCTAAAACTATAAACCAGAGAACATCATACCATAGAGAAGTGAAAAAATACACTATTTCCAATGTTAAACGGGGATGGCGAATTTGAAAGGTATGAAAACCACCATGAAAACATTGGATTTGTTTGAAACAATATGTTTGTATATAAACAAAGAACTGGATAGTTTTAATATTGTGAATTATTATTGTGGTCCATAAAAATGATGTTCGAGGGAAAAAGCTAGTCATTTATCTTTGTTTTGCCTCAAAAGTAGTTTGAATACTTTTTTCCCGTTTATAGGTACTAGTTGAGCGAATGACTAAACCATAAATCTGGTTATTTACGAAAGCCGGTTCCTGTTAAAAAGTCACCATTATGTCATTAGAATCACAGAACAACAATCATCGGCAGTTTGCTTACACGTTCGGTTAACCAACTGTGGTAACAGAGAATACTTTACCGCTGTCACATCTACAAGACAGTAATTATGTGATATGTCACCTCTTCTTCTCAATTTGACAACTCTACTCAAAGTAAAAGAGGGATCGTTATATTCATTTGTTTTTATTTGTGTTTTTGGTTATGTTGTTTTTGGTGTGATATATTGTGACTGCGAGACTATTAGTAAATCAAAAATGTTATCCTGAAATCCACTTTGCACGAGTTTTCGGATCACTAGGAATAGAAATAAACACTTTATTGCTATTTTCACTATTGTTCAAACGCTTGGATTCGAAACAAACTTTGAAAGGCATTCTGAAAAATCTGATCCAAAAAAGAGCAATTTCTTAATACAAGATAAACAACCACAGAATAAATATAACTCAATACCAATTTGAGCATGCGCATTGCTGCATTACTTGTCCATGACCATAGATCTCAAAATTTCTTCGTTCCATTATTTGTGTTTTGTGGACATAAGTATGGCAACGATGCTAAATTGATTGACGCTGTCAACTGTGGGATTGGTTGCTCGGGGTAGTACGTCACAATGGCGCTAAAAAGAAGCCATTTGAATTTATGAATAGGGTATTCATACGCCGCAGAATCCATTAAACATATTTTGAAAATTTCGTTTCCTCGCCTATTTTTTCACTCTATTCATTCCTAGAAAAACCATATTCTTACCACTCCATCTGGTGTTCGGTCAAGAAGATAAAATTTAAATAAATTCTTCCAGAGTGTGAAAATATGCCAAAACACCGTCCAGCTGACAATATTTGAAATATTTGCTGAGAATTCTGTGTTGTGTATATAATCTTTCGTCTATTTTCGTTTGTGAGCATGTTCCGTATTGTTATCGACTTTGACTAATACCTAGAAATAATCTTTGGTGCATGTTTAAATTCAAAATAAATAGAGCGTTTGTTTTTCCGATATTGCAATCGGAATTAAAAAAAAAAATATTATCCTGCATACACTAAAGTTTATGTGCGTTCAAAAAACGTGTTTCGCTTGAATTGTGTTGATTGTCCATTACAGAGCACGTAAATAGATTTCATAGGTACTGAAATAATACTAAATATTGTACCGATCGACCTTCAGAATGGAATCCTAGGAAATATCTGACGAAGAAGGTTTTCTTAGAACTGTTTATCTTTCTTCCTTGAAACTTTGGGACAGCCTCGAAAATAATTGATTTGAAAACAATACATTTTTTGTTGAAAGAATACAGGAGTACCCTTCTCTCTAAGCGTTTCCACAAAGTGGAAAATAAAGGCAAACATCTGCCAGAAAACAACTACTTTCCTGACTAATACAACGACGGTCATTGAACTACAACTGACAGATATTTGTGCAACGTTCTTCAAAGAAGGCCCAATTGCAAGTGCTTGTCTCGTAAATAAACAGAAAATTATCCTTCATTTGGCTGGGAATGACCACCTGCAGACATGCATGTTTCGAGGTTTATTGCCTCTCGTCAGTGACAGGGTAGGTCGGACAACATTATAATTGTCCTGTCCCTGCCAAATGAATAATAACCAACTGTTTAACTAATATTTCCCCACGGATAACACCACGATCTACAACAAAGTTGATCGAAGCGCCATCCGCACGGAACAAGACAAAACACTCCCAAGCAGCAGAATATCAAGCAAAAAAAATTGGATTCTGTCAATTATTTTTCGAGAATTCAATGTTGAAGTTGGAAAATCACTATTTGTTGCGAAGTTGTTGACTTGTCAAATCTATTTCACAGTTTGATCTATGATCCACCTCAAACCAAACCTGCATTTACCCACAACTACCTAGTCAACGACTATTTGCTTGCGGAATATTAAAACGCAGGGTTGGGCCAAGGAGAAGGATAAACTATCGGTTATCTAAGAAATCCGTTAGAAAAAAATACGCAATATTATTGAAGTGTGTTCATTTTTAAAAACAGGCGGTATTTGAGTAACAGTTGTGCAGATATCATTGCGTATGTTACAGAAATAGCAAACTCTGTTGTATTTTTGGCAGTGGTTGATGTGCTGTTCTATTATTAAAAAGCGATGTAGGTATTGATATTTTCGACATTGGACTTTATCTGGAATTCTGGCAACAAACCTGAGGATATTCCAATTATTCAACAGCTATATGATCATTTATTTGTATTTCATAATGACAAATGACAGAGTGACAGTATCGTTCTCAATCTCAAAAAGATTATTTGTAATTAGTGAATTAAATGCTAGGAATCGCACGTTAAAAGGTAATACCTCGTTAATCCTTAGCTCGCACAAGTTTGAAACTTTCTATGTTTTTGTACCGCTTATATTGGTAACACTAATGTTACTGCAGTTTCGACCTGTATGGACATTCTCAAGTCATATAGGACGAAACTGCTGTAGCATTATTGTCACAAAAACAAGTGGTACCAAAACATACGGAGCTTTATTTCTCATATTTCATGCTGATAGTAACGGTTACATCTACCAATTTATTGGCTCCAACTTACTGGTTCACATTCACTTCTGCAAACACGTCTAACATGGCCTTGCCTATCACAGTTAACCCAATACTCATTAAAAAATGCTAACGTTTGGTGGCCTACTTACAACTCCCCCCCAATCGTGAATATGTATGGCTTATAATATGCTCTTCCATGCAAATACACATGTTTCCATAGATAAATGAATTATTCTATAGTAGGGAGAGAACTGAAGGTTTTTTAGGCTTCTTACCTCAGCATTTCCGAGTCAAATATTTTGGAAAATCTGCTAAGGTGTGCAATCAAAAATTTGTCTGTGGATATTTTCGATTCAAATTCACAATTTACACTAATTTCATCATTCTGAATCGATTGGCGTTTACAGAATTGCTCTATCTCACACCGTTTTCGAGTTGAAAAATTTGTCTGAAGTTGAAGGGTTCATATACAGCAAAGTGTTCAAAGGCCAAATTAGAGTTTGTATTATTATTGTCAATTACCGTCAGTCATTTTCCAATTGATTTACTATTTACTTAATTTTTCTCTGAATCATTGAAAACCTGAAAAGTAATTTAATATTGATAAATCTGAGTTTTTGAGAGGTTAGGACTTGATATCGGTTTAATCCGGGACTTGTAATTGGTCCCATCAAAAAACTTTAAGCCCATAACGGCAATCCCACTTCCAAAATTTAAGGCTAGGACAGTCTTCTTATTTTTTTATATTATTTACGCAAAGGAAGATACTAAGGGCGGAAAATTTTCAAATTGACACCTTTTGTATTATTTTAATCGACGCAGCTTTTGATTATTGTTGCATTTACTATTATTCAACGTTTCAAGTGTGTAAAAAAGTTGTTTATTATAATTATAAGTAAATGGGGAAACATTTCTCAAAACAAGCACTACAGCAAATATCAATACCTACCATTATTGAAACTGTTTTCGTTAGTTTATTACGATTTAATGATTTATTTAAATCAAGTAGCCGCTTTGTCAATTCAAACAAACAAGTTAGTTGGTACAAATAAATAATATTCTTACCTCGCTTATTGTAGTATCAGGTGAACAGCTCAGGTGGAGTTTTAAATGGGTAACTAGATTGATACACAACCGCTATTCGCGATGACGAAACTTTTACTAGCTACGACAAAAATGAACGAGTTGTTCTTAGTAGATGATGGATGACGTCGAACACAACGGGTTCATATCTCGATCACGACACATCGCAATCTATGGCTGTTTCAAAAAGTGCGTCGAAACTAGTCGAAATTTCAGCATGTGCCTGAGTCCGGCCCGCAACGCACTATTCTCTCTCGAGCGCTGACTAGTTCAAACCTGCAACACGAAAAATACAGGGTTATCGGAGGAAAATATTCGTCGATGCGGCGTTGCCAGATTTTGGGTTTGGTGCGGTTTCTAGGGAAACTAGGAGGGATCGGTGAATTTCACATTAGTATTTGACTTCCGAAGACAATAATAGTAGATTGTAAATGAACTTAGGGAGTAAAGTGGCACTTTCAGTCACGTGGTGTGTAGCCCGACCGGAGGAGTGATTAAAAGAAAATGGTGATGCTTTTTCAAAAAAAAACTAACGCCAAAATATATCTCCGGATATACTCGGAATTTTGAAAATTTCTCAACGGCATATTGTTCGTCACATAGATGCGCAAATTTGCCCGAATTTAACCATTATTGTATCTCTTATTGTTTCCGAAATCCCAATGCTGACACTGAATGGTTGAAAAATAAACAGTCTCTCCATAAAGTAACCCCCTGTTAACTTTTCACCGAATTAACATTATTGGGTCGCCATTTTGAAAGATTTTTTTTAATTGAGGCATTGGTGGTTGAAGTGATACAACAGCAAAATTTCAGACAATAATATTTATCCAAAAAAAAGTGGCGGTACATGTTTGAACTTTCATAAAAGGGATTCTTTGGATATCTCTGATTAAAGATACAAGCAACAAGCAATCGAAACGTCGGTCAAAACCTTTAACCCATCGATACGATGACAACTTAGAAGCAAGCACCCATAAACATTATCCTACCAAATTTGTAAAAAAAGCTGGAAATCCGGCAACACAGCTGTAATCTTCTCAAGAAAATAGAGCGTCATCCAAAATTTGTTTACTACATGTTTTATGCAACGTCGTCTATTTTCCAAAAAGTAAACTACTGTCACAACGATAAACAAATTTGGCTGATGGACGAGATTGAATCGGTTCTATCAAGTATGATAATGAAATTCTGTTATGTAGGCAGTTTCCATAACGGATCGATCACACGTGGAAAGGATGTTTTTTCCAATGTTAGAATCGTGAGAACGTCCCACTTTTAGCAATAAATCATCGTTATCGGACACTTTTATTTTTAGCAGTGATAGGTACGAACCTTATGGGACTTTCAAGGACTATCGATAATGTTTTGCAATAGTTGGTATTGTTCGCAACCATTGAAAATGTTTTTTTGAGCGTAATCAATTGAATCCACACCAAAGGTCTGAATATTCATGCGATGAGTTGAAGATGATGTACCTAATCGCTTGGTAATTATTTGACTCAACTCAGTCTTTGATTTTTTTTTCAAATACAAAAAGGATCAATAAGTTTTCCTTCAACTCATATCACGAAGTGTTGAAAGAAATATACAATGAAAGATCAATAGACATGCAGTGTCAACACAAAAATACACATGGAAACTTGATTTTGTCCTTCATGGTGGTGAAAATATCCAAGTTTTATATGAAAGTATAGAGAAAGAGAAAAATGCCACAAAATGTTAAAAGAAAAATTATAACCAAAATTTTATACCAGTTAATTTTAGCCAATCAGATGCCTGCATTTTGACATGTTGCTATGACAATAACCTAATTTCTTCGGAAATTTCACTGCGTAGAGGGAAATTAATAAGTGGAAATTTCACTGCGTAGAGGGAAATTAATAAGTGGAAATTTCCCTCTGGCTTGACAGCTGTCATAAACAGTGGCGTAAAATATTTTTGACAGATATGAATTTATATCTTAATTACAGATAATATAACATGTACTATTATCTTCTATTTAATTATTTAAACCACATTTCAATAAAGCATAGGGAAATTATAATATTTGACAACAAATCCGATGTAATTCATTAGCGTCCGATAGAAGTAGACCTTAACTTTTTTTCCCTTTCCTCTAGTACTATAAAATTATGTGATTTTGGTAAAATATTTGCTTCTCTATTCAATTATTTAAACCACATTTCACTAGAGCATAGGGAAATTAAAATATTTGATATCAAATTTGCAAAAAAAATAATTCGCAATTCGCTGTTGTGAGACAAAGCCTTAACAACAGCCTTCTACGATGTCCGTTACGTGGATAATAATATACCACCTAAGTGTAACCAATTTAATTTCTATTTCAAAAAAGTTTTGATATAAATTTTTTTTACCGAATCTCCCGCGAGCATGAATTAATATTCCGGAAATTTTCCTCAGTTGCGAATTTTCAAAGAATTTGCACTTCGAGAAAAATTCCGGAAATAATTCATACGCTAGGGAGATTATAAGTGAAATTTTTTTCACAGTAAAATTTTGTCATGTAAAACATTACACTGAGAACAGAACTGTCAAATGGATGATATAAGAACGATATAGAAATATATCAGTGAGGCGATACTGGAATCGATAGAAGAAACTGAGGGAGTAAAAAAAGACAATTAAAAAGAGGTTTGATAATGAATAAAAAGAGATAACAGAAGGGGGACCAAATTAATAATGAAAATAACCGAGAACCAATAGTTGAGGCGACTGAAAAATACAAACATAACCAAATTATATTGTTACGAGATTGATAAAAGCCCCCTAGCTGCGCCGCTGAGTCCATTCCGCGGACGCCTCATCCATAATTAGTTCCAAGAAGTGTTGATTTGGATGGATCGTTTTCTGTAATGCATGAATAGTCTAGATAACGGAGCTGCCGCGTCATCGCTCAATTCCTGTTAATGTGTAGAAGTTCTCCGTTTTGAGTATTCTCGAATCATCGCGATTAATCCAGTCCACATGATGAGCGCCTATATAAACGGAGACGTTTGACTGGGAAGGAAGTTTTTATGAAGAGAATTATTTAAGAAGATCAGAAAGTGATAATAAGCAGAAGTGTTTGGAATATTTAGCTAGTTGTATTGTTGTATAGATATTAGTCAGTGAAGTGTAGTATGTTTGTTTATAGTGAAGTTAGAAAATAAACAGTTTAGTAGTGTGCTCGGCCTATTATTTAGCAAAACGTAACAATATATATTGAAGAAATAGAAATAGAATAGAAATAGAAAATGGAGGGAAAATAAGAACCTGATAAATAGAGCGATGAAATGGAAGAAAGGAATTTAAGAACAAGAAAAAGGATACCAACCCCGAACAACAAAATCAGAGACAAACAGTAAAATAATTCAGCCATTGCGTGAATATGTTATGGAACCACTTGATAGAATGTAAGAAGAACACCTCAAGCTCAAATCTAATATAAAAAAATTGAAGAATATTAGGGACAGAAAAAAATACTAGAATAAATAGCATATCATGATAAATTATAAAATATGGGGAATCCACAACAGTAAGAGAAACGATAACATTAAGAGCAATTATTTTTGTGAGACGACAAATTAATATCAATCATACCTGTGCATGTAGAATGGAATGGAATGTACTGCATATCAATCGGATTGGTACGAAGCAAGTGAATAACAAAATGAAATAATGCATGAATTGACAGACGGCTAAGCTACCCCTTACTTATCCTTATCTTTATCTGATGGTTTGGATTATTTATAAAAATAATCAAATTTATCATTATTATGTTTGAAACCCAAGAACCTTTTGTGTTTGTATTACGGTTTGAATCTAGTAGCAATGTCATTCATCTCGTTAAAGCAATTGGAATTTGTTTTCACTTTCTGATCGACGAGATTGCGCTCTGTTGCCAAGTTGTGACTTATGTATGAGTTTCTTAAGATTATCAACTAAGAGTGGAAGAAAACCATGCAATTTTGTTAGGGGGATGGAGAACTTAATAATTAACAACTTTTTCTTTAGTCGTTTTCCAAAATGTAGAGACATTACCGAACTATTTCTAATTTTCAAAAAATGTCAAATTTGACGGGTCTAGCAGATGGACCTTGAAAAATTAAGGGTGATAATCTTGGATAATTTCAAAAAGTCTTCATTCATTGGAACGTAGGTCAGTAACTTCTTCATTTTTCAGATACAGGGGTTTGAAATTCAACAAGAAAATCCCAATATCTCTGAAACCGCTTCATATTTATTTTTCAAATTTGATACATGCAAAGTACGCACGAAAATATATATTTTTTTTCATGATGAAGGTTTTTTTATTAAAATTTCATCAGTAGCGTCCCTGTTAACATGCCCAGCAATACTTTCACTCAAAATATTGATACGCTACTGTTTTTTTGTCAGATAAATATTATTTTTATATTCATCTTCTCATAAAAATGAACTCTTTGACTCTTTTCCTTCGGCCGACAGACGGTTTCCGAAAAAAAAAATGCTTTCATTAAATTTTAACTGTGAATGAATGAATATATTTTATTTTCAAAATCGAAAAACATTCGACTGACGAAAAGGCCATTTTTTAGGGAAGATAGGGGACACGTTCAAAAATAATGTTCATTCGGAAAGGAACAGTGGCGTATCATTTAGAATTTTGATAAATTCCACTCTCTGTACCTCGAAAATAAAGCGGTTGTGGACCTAAGTTCATGCAAAGATTTTTTCTTGAAGGATTGTTGCTTGTTACGACCATCATTCAATTATAAAACACCCTGTATATATCCGCAATTCAATATTCCGTTATTCGACTACCTTTTGTATGAGAGCGTCTTCTCAACTAATGGCATTTTTTAATTTTGAGTTTGCAACAAAAAAAAAAGATTATTTTTCCTTGATTTCCTAATTTTACTTGTTGCAATACTTGATGCAAACACTAGTACATTTTTACTGTAGAGGCCAAAAAATAGGATTTCTCCTTTTTTCCTACACACATTTTTTTATAAATGATTTTACAAAATTATCAGCTGAACTTTATTGAAACATGTTGTTTAAATCCAAATAGAAATGTAGAACAACAAATTCATCAAGGGTCAGTCAGTAATTTTACCTGGTAACTCATTAAATCCCGATAAATTATATATCTGTTGAATGGGACCCAAATTAACGAAAACAAAATTCCCAGAGCTGATTGAATGACCAGGCGGAATAGAATGAAATCCTGTTAGAATTTGTGTTTCTGTGGGATTAAACCTATTTACATTCGTTTACTAATTATTATGCATGGATCAGATTAAAATCCCATTAGTTGAGAAGATGATCTCATACAAACGGTAGTCAAATAACGGAATATTGAATTGTGGGTATATACAGGGTGTTTTATTATTGAATGATGGTCGTAACAAGCAACAATCCTTCAAGAAAAAATCTTTGCATGAACTTATGTCCACTACCGCTTTATTTTTGAGGTACAAGGTGTGAAATTTACCAAAAATAATGATAATACGCCACTGTTCTCTTTCAAATAAATATTATTTTTATAATTGTCCTCTATCTGCTCTTTAAAATGGCCGCTTGACTTCTTTTCGTCCGACGAACAGTTTTCAGTTTAGAATTCAATCATTCACAGTTAAAATTAAATAAAGGCATTTTTTAAAAATCAAAAACCGTCTGTGGGCCGGAGGAAAAAGTCAATGTTTATGAAAAGATACACATAAAAACGTAGAGTATCAATATTAAAAAAAAAAAAATTGCTGGCCATGTTAACAGGGACGCCACTGACGAAAATTAAAAAAGCTTTCACCCTTCATGTAGATAGATGTAGTTAGATATCTGAAAGTAGTTTTTCACTCTCATCAACTCTTCTAAATAACAATTTTCTCAAAAATAAAGATACTTTATTCTTGAGACATTTCATATTTATTGACAACCCTCGTATACGGACAGATTGTAAATTTTTTTCTTGAAATATCGTAAAATAAAACTTTTTTGTTTCCTGGAAAGATATGACGAATACAATTTATATTTCATATTTTTTTCAATTTGTATTGAAAAATCTGCTCGGTCATGTAGGTATATGCAGAGAAAAATTAATCAATAACTAGGTATGTCAAATAATGTGAAATTCGACCACCCTGGCTGTTGATTTCATGACGACACAACTCCGGATGCATGACAAAATATTATTAACCCGTACCAACCAGCAAAATATCACAAATTATATGCAAAGTCGACGTGTTCGACTTTTCAGCAATGCCTTTCGGTTTTGCACTCGATTCGAATACTGTCGAATCGACAAAAATAACTCGCTAACTTGGCAATCCTGCACACCTTTTTTGTTTACGCCGGCCGTAAATAAATATCGATAATTCGTCAAAACTTCCACAGAAGCCGCGGCCAAAATAGTGCGTAAATACGCTATTTCGGCCGTATTATGTAAGACCTTCGTCCGAAAATACTCGGATCACCTCCATTTACGAAAAACGGTGCAGGATGGACAAGCGAAAGCGGTGAGCAATGCCGACATGTCAGATGTACCGGCGGCACCTAATGCGTTAGTACGTTGGACTCGGGCAAATCATGAGCACTTACCGTTAGTCATAACTGAAAAACTTATGGCCATGTTTACATAAAATGAGGAAGGACTACGTGTTCTTTCTCTCGGAAGCGGATGTCAACTAACTTTTATCGATCTTGAGGCCAATAGCGCTAGAGAAATGTGCACGATGTTTGCGCGCACGCAGTGGAATACTGGCGCACTTTCCGAGTTATATCCCTCAGCTTATGTCATAGCGGAGGTGGGTCGGCAGACGGTGTCATGCCGAGAGATGCTCCGCGAAGTTGATGGGTCTTTCCTTATTGCGTCACGCCGTCCAGTTGTGCTGTTTCTGGTCGCTCGGCTCGAGGTCTGGGGTACTAGGCTACTGTTGCTGCAAGCTGCACCTAGCTCGGAGTGTGTGGCAGGCGGTCAGGGCCGTCAGCGGCCAGAGGGGCCTTCGAGGGGTCGAATACTTTTGGAGCCCGATGTTATGAAAATAACGGCAAGTTTGTTTGTCATATGACTCCCATGAAAAGGTGAATTCCGTGTGTTAGGCGATGATATCTTCGGTTCAATTTCAAACTTATACCAAAGCAAACAACCACTTCTCAGCCGCTCACCCTAATAAACCAAAGTATATGATGTTTTTTATAGTTTTATTACTGACCGGGATATTATAAGCTTGTATCATAGTTCCGCTATCAATAAAGAGGGCCAACTCCCTTGTGACATTATAGATTTTATAATTCCCTCTCTACCTTCCTATATGTTTATTCATTTATGAAATGGAAACTGAACCATATTTTATTTATTCACGTCATTACAAATCATAAATGCTCAAAAAAAATCTGATTCTGAAATACTACTTAGTGTATCAGAATTCCGAGATACTAGTCAGAATTCCAACTTAGTATCTCAGAATTCCGACTTAATATCTCAAAATTAGCTAACTCCGACTTAGTATCTCAGAATTAGCTAATTTCGAGATGTTGAGTCAGAATTCCGACAGTATCTCAAAATTAGTTAATTCCGAAATACTAAGTTAGAATTCTGAGTTAGTATCTCAAAATTCCGACTTAGTATCTCAAAATTAGCTAACTCCGACTTAGTATCTCAGAGTTAGCGAATCCCGAGATGTCGAGTCAGAATTCCGACTTAGTATCTCAAAATTAGTTATTTCCGACTCAGTATCTCAGAATTAGTTGATTCCTACTTAGTATCTCTGAATTAGCTAATTCCAAAATACTAAGTCAGAATAATTCGGACTTAGTGTCTCAGAATTAGCCAATTCCGAGATACTAAGTCAGAATTCCAACTTAGTATCTCAGAACTCCGACTTGGTATCTCAAAATTAGCTAACTCCGACTTAGTATCTCAGAATTTGCTAATTCCGAGGTGTTGAGTCAGAATTCCGACTTAGTATCTCAAAATTAGTTAAATCCGACTTAGTATCTCAGAATTTGTTGATTCCGACTTAGTATCTCAGAATTAGCTACTTCCGAAATACCAAATCAGAATAATTCTGACTTGGTGTCTCAGAATTAGCTAATTCCGAGATACTAAGTCAGAATTCCAACTTAGTATCTCAGAATTTCGACTTATTATTTCAAAATTAGCTAACTCCGACTTAGTATCTCAGAATTAGCTAATTTCGAGATGTTGAGTCAGAATTCCGACATAGTATCTCAAAATTAGTTAATTCCGACTTAGTATATCAGAATTAGCTAATTCCGAAATACTAAGTTAGAATTCTGAGTTAGTATCTCAAAATTCCGACTTAGTATCTCAAAATTAGCTAACTCCGACTTAGTATCTCAGAATTAGCTAATTTCGAGATGTTGAGTCAGAATTCCGACATAGTATCTCAAAATTAGTTAATTCCGACTTAGTATATCAGAATTAGCTAATTCCGAAATACTAAGTCAGAATTCCAACTTAGTATCTCAGAATTTCGACTTAGTATCTCAAAATTAGCTAACTCCGACTTAGTATCTCAGAATTAGCTAATTCCGAGGTGTTGAGTCAGAATTCCGACTCAGTATCTCAAAATTAGTTAATTTCGACTTAGTATCTCAGAGTTAGCTAATTCTGATATCGACTATTTCAGACGTTCTAGATGCCACAGGAGTTTTCGATGTTTTTAGGGGGTGTTGCATGAAATTTTAGGAGTTTATTCAAGTTGTATGATTGAATTATTGTTGATTTTGAATTCTGATGGAGTTATCGAAGTACTCTAGAATGGATTTAAGTTTAAGTGTGTTTCGGAAACTAGTGACCATCATATTACCCCTATTACCCCAGTTAACTCTTGTTTACATCACTTTTGCGGTTTCGTTGGTCTATATATAAATCAGTAATGTTGATGATAAAATAGTCGTAAAAAAGTATATTCAGATCGACAGTTTTATTGGATTCAGTGATGAATCGTCTGATATTCTTTTGTTACTGTTACGCTTATGTTTTTTCAGAGGTACGTGATTCCAAATGCATAACGAGTAAACAATCTGTTCTGGAATCTGGAATAAGACTAGATCCAAGCACGCATAATTCCACAGCGTGTATTATAGATGAGCAGGATTTTGGTGAGTCTTAACGTTCTAATTTGAGATATATTAATTTTAGGGTGTATAAGTGGATTACCCGAGTTTCCCAGATAGTAAATTTGGCGGTCACTCATTCAGTCCTAAGGTTAGCTGTTTGGCCCAATAATTTAATTATTCGGATTATAATTATGTTACTATAAAAGTTGTTCAATTTTGATACTGAGTGTCACTATTTTGGATGACCCACGAAGAATATGTATTTATGCGAAATTTGTCAGTACTCCTGGAGTTTCTGGACCTCAGCCCGTGACTGTTGCCCAGAATGTACGGGGTGATCTGGATCACAATGTGTTCGTTCGACGAGATGTATTATTGTACGTTAATTTGACGATGAATTTTTGCTACTGCGACGCACATGAAATGGCCCTACTACGTCTCACATTGAGGTATTGATCCTTGACAAACGTGAGGTAGGTCACGTAAGCAGAACTGAACTTATATTTGCGACGCAATTTTCAGACGGCCGTGATCTACGCTTTGTGTACATTGAAATGGAGAATCGGTTTCGGGGAATGGATAACTCTAATGCTGAAGACGTATAGTAGAAGGAAATTGCGTCTCCCACCCAATGATGCAATTGTCTAATCATGGAAAATGGATTATATGATCCAATATTCCACAGAAAACTCTAAAAAATAGGTATTTTAGTCGAAAAGTATTCAACAGAAAACAACTACTGCCCTTACGACCGTTGAATTAGGTATATCTGTTGGTCTGGAACCTAGAAATGGCGCTGGTTATCAAACAGATATAATTCAACGATCGTAGGGGCAAGTAGCTGTTTCTTGTTGGATACTTACCGTCTTCTGTCAAGTAGTATCGTTCATTCTTCATGAACCAAATCAATTTCCGTTGGATATGTCCCATTTTGAAACGAATTGTGCTGTAACCACAGTTGCACGTATCAACTGATGGATACGTCGAGATGAGTATTTCATCCACGTCACTGAAGATGTCTGCCGCTGTTGCATACGAAACGTTGAGAGACTTTAACCAGAAAAACACGGCAAAACAGGAAAAAATCTCACAGCAAAAAAGGGTTTTTGATAATGGTCTTACTCCAGCGGGTCTGGATCTTCTTAAAGTTTGTGGAAAATGTCCAGAGCTTGATAGATAATGCACCCGTATATATGGAAAGGGTGTAGTCGTTGTCATACTCCCTAATGCGAGTTACATTCCTCGTCAAAGTGCGTCAACGTGCAGCGTATCCAACAGAATGTATCGCTCACTGTTTTTGTCCATATGGAATATTTTGTTTTGCATTCTGTCAAGCTTCGCAGAATAATGGACAGGCGCACGTCATGGGCCTAATTATTCGGTGACCGGCAGCTAAGCGGTTTAGGTCACTGGCCGAGGAACTTCTGTTCGCATCGGGCTGAGGTTCGATGCCACAGTACGCAAGAATTTTTCTCAAGTGCGTCAGTTTCGTTAGGCGGCCACATGCCTTGTGGCAAAGCAAGTGTGATTGATGTGAGTTGTCTAGATGCCAATCGAACAATACGCTTGGAGCTCCTGAGGATGCCAACTTTGTTGCGTCGTGTGAAATTTAACTTCGTTTGGTGTTCGGGATAGTTTGTATTTCTTGAATGACAAGAGCTTTTGTTGTTTGAGAAATTGTGGTTGTGATAATTTATTTATGGGCACCACTCTTTTTGAGGAAATTTTTGTAAATTATTGAAAAATATGGAATGTGCAATTCCGTGAGAAACTCAATTTTCAACTGTATTGTACCTAGAAGCTTGCTCTGGTAACTGCTCCTTAAATAAAGTACTCAACTATATTCCAACAAACCCAGTTTCAAATGTCTGACAACTTTTATAATCGAATGACTAGTTGTTGTTCGGAACCATCAGTATGGCGTAACTTGACAAGCCTCTTATATGGATAAGGATTTTTTTAATATGTTTTGAACTAATTCCATACCTTTACTATAAATCACCAAAGATGGTATGATTTATTGATTTATTACTTGTGCGTTACGATGGTGTGATAAAATGAACTTTTTTCTCAACGATTTTTCAAAACAGACTCATGTTTACACATCTGTCCCCAATGATGAAATAACTGCAGATATAACGGATTTATTTGAACACAACATGATATCTTGCAAATATAAATGTCACAACAGAATTTGTTAGTCTGGGGGCAAATCGAAACAAAAACAACTTCGTAATATGAAAATCAACACAATCTGGCTCGTAAGACCAAGAGTCAGAATATCTGTGTGGTGAAAAAGTAGGAGAGAAAAGTTCAGGAAAAATTGTCTGTGGGAGAAAGTCAAGAAAAAACTTTTGGTAAAAAACTCTGGTGACAAAAGTCCGGGCACAAAAATTCGGTGAAGAAAAGTCCGAGACAAAAGTTTGTTGAGAAATATTTCGAGGAAAAAAGTGTTACGAAGTTAAGAAAACTCCGGAAAAATGTGTGTGTGAAGGAAATCCAGGGAAAAACGTCTGGGAAGGAAGTTGGGAGAAACAATTCCGAAAGTTCGGGGACAAAAGTTCCGGGAAAAAGTGCGAGGAAAAAAGTCCAGATACAAAAGTTTGATCAAAAAATTTCAAGGAAAGATATTGAGGAAAAAACCGTGCAGGTAAAACGTAAAAAAAAAGTTCGAGAAAAAAAAATCGTGGAAAAAAGTCCGGAGATAAAAGTTTGTTGAAAAAAACCTCAGGACAAATGTTCGGGGAAAAAAGTTTGGAGAATGAGAGTTCGAAAAATAAATGGGAAAAAATCCGGAGAAAAATGTTCGGGAAGAAAGTCAAGAAAAATAATCCCGATGAAAAGTGCAAGGCAAAAGGTCTGTGGGAAAAAGTCTGGAAAAAAAGTCTGGTGAAAAAAGTCCAGGAACAAAATTTCCGGAACAAAGTTCGAGCAAAAGTCCGACACGAAACGTTCAACGAAAAGAGGCATGGAAAACTCCGGAAAAAAATATGCGAAGAAAACGGCCGAGAAGGAAGTCATGAAAAAAAAAAGTCCGAAAAAAAGTGCGAAGCAAAAGATTTGGGGAAGAAAAGTCCAGGGACAAAACACAAAAAGTTTGAGGGAAAAAGTTCTGAGGACAAAAGTCCTAGGAAAGAGAGTCTGGGGAAAAAGTCTCGGGAAAAAGTTTTGGAAAAAAATCCGGAGACACAAGTTCGGAGAAAAGAGTTATGGGAAAATGGTCTTGGGAAAGTCGGTGAAAAACTCTCGAGAAAAAATTAGGGCACAAAAATTTCTGGGAAGAAAGTCAGAAAAAAAAGTCAGGAGAAAAAGTCCGAGGAAAAAAGTTCGGGGAAAAAATCTGCATAAAAAAGTCCGGGGGAAAAGTCTGGGAAGAAATTACGGGGAAAAAAGTCCGCGTAAAAAAAGTCCAAGGAAAAGGTCTGTCGTCAAAAATTATGTTCCGAGTAATTGTCATCAACGGAAAAAGAAAGCAACTATCAAAACATCATAAAAAAATGAACTTGTATTGGTAAATATATTTAATTGTTAATCTGTACAGGGGTTACGAGATGAATGCATACATGATAAGTACATACAATATATAATAAATATACAAAATTACAAAATACTACAACTCTTAAATATCCTTGTATACAATAATATAAATCATCGCAAAAATATTGTAAGTATTTAGGCCACTATTACATTGACTTGTTAATTTTCTTGAGGCACCCAAATATCGCAATATCGAAACATCCAAAATCCCAATGATGTCAGATCTCCAATTCTACGACATCCTAATCGCATCACATCCGATTCCAGCGACTTTCAGTTCTTAAATAGTATACTGTAGTATACGAAATATGCGATGAGGCGGGTCAATCGTTTTATTTGTAAATGAGTCAACGTGCGATAATATTGCAGTAGTTAGTGCATATTGGAACACCAACCCAGCATAACCCAACTATACATAATAACTGAAACTCGATCTCCATTTGATAGGTCAGATAGCCCCAGTTTTTTGTCCTATAGGGTTCTTGAAGAAATCAATTTTTTTACTTGGTCCAAAATATTCATTAGTTTTGATTTATCAGAAATTTTTAAATCTTCTGATCGTCATTTTGAATCCACCAATCTACTAATATTTATCTATTCTTATTTAAATTTCAAGTGGGGTCAAACTTTTACCTCAAAATTTTACACATGGTGTACCCACAGTATTATTGAATATAGGAATTATTATTGGATGTCACATTCATTATTGGATGTCACATTCATTATTCGATGTCATAATGTTTATTTCATATTGCGAGTATTTTAGGATATTACGAGTATAATGGGATGACGTGACAAATACTGAAAAATTCAGATTTGGATGTTGTATCATTGGAGAACGGGATTATTATTGGATGACGCAAACAATGAACGTCATAAGAAATTAATGTCATTCCAGTGCCAAAAGGGCTTTCATTCTCCGATCTACCAATATTTATTTGTTCTCATTTAGTTTTCTGGTTCCCATTATCCTCATAACGTCCATATATGATTGTGACATCCAATTCGAGGCTTCGGTACGGAATCTTTTTTCTGAAGTACACGGGTTCCTTTAGGTGGCCACATGCCTTGTTGTAAATCAAGTGTGTGAGTTGCCTAGATGCCAATACCGACGTCTGGTGCTAGCTTGAAGTGCGCACCGACCATCCGGGGTGGTGCTGTAGGTTTTTCGGGTTTTCATACAGCTAAAAAATGAATACATCACCAAAAATATCAGTAAGTCGTCCCGGAGCGCCACGGAAATTAATAATAGTTATTCGTCCGCTAACCGCACAGGCTAGGCCTGTGGGTACATTCTATGAGTGTTTATGAGGGAGTATTATTATTATAATGATCTTGAGATCCAATAATAATCGCGACATCTAGCGATACTCACGGTAGCTAAAATATCCAGGACAAAATTGTTATCCCACCTGAAAACTAAATGAGAACAAAAATTAGTCCTGGACATTGTACCCACCATGTAGACTATCACTAGATGTCGCGATTATTATTGGATGTCAAGATCATTATTGGATGTCGCGAACAATTAACGTCAAAATAATTGAAAGTCACGCATGAAATTCCAGTGCCAAAAGGGCATTCGGTCTCCAAAATCTACCAATCATTTGTTCTCATTTAGTTTTAAGCAAGGATAACAATTTTGTCCCGGGAACTTTAGCAGAGCATCGTTAGATGTCGCAATTATTATTGGATGTCGAGATCATTATTATCGGATGTCATGAGTATTTTGGATGTTGCGAGAACAACAAAATGACGTGACAAATACTAGAAACGTCAAAGTTGAATATTGCATCACTAGAGAACGTGATCATTATTAGATGTCATAGGAATTGAACGTCACGGTACTCCAGTACCAAAAAGTCATTCATTCTCCGATCTACTAATAATCATTTTCTCGTTTTCAGGTGGGATAACAATTCTGCCCTGGAAATTTCAGCCACCGTGTAGAGTATCACTAGACGTCGTGATTAGTATTGGATGTAGATCATTATTGGATGTCACAATCATTATGGATATCACACCAGCATTTTTGGATGTTACGATTATAATGGATTACATGAAAAATACTAAAAACTTCAGACTGGGATGTTGTATTATTGAAGAAAGTGAGTATTATTGTCGCGAAAACTGAAAGTCATAAGAATTGAATGTCACGACATGTCAGCACCAACGCTGTATTGACAATATTCCACAGGCTATCGGTGATTGTTTTTTTCCTGTCAGGTTGGTAATGAATTTTGGTTTTTATCATTTGAAACACTGTATTTTGATACACTGACATGTGCCATGTGTCAACAATGACAAATGTCAAATTACTATCAGCTGAGGATTGGTTATAATAATTTGACATTTGTCATTGTTGACATATGGCACATGTCAGTGTATCTAAAAACAATGTTTCAAATATTAAAAACCAAAATTCATTACCAACCTGACAGCAAAAAAACGATCACCGATAGCCTGTGGAATATTGTCAATTCATTCTCCAATTATCTACTAATATGTATTTGTTCTCATTTCGAGGTGGGATGAAAATTTTGTCCTTGTCATTTTACCCACCGTGTCACTAGATGTCGCGTCCATTATTGGATGTCACGAGTATTTTTGGATGTTGCGAGCATAATGGAATGAAATGACAAATACTAGAAACTGAGTTGAATATTGCATTATTAGAGAACGTAATCATTGATGGATATCGCGAACAATTAACGTCCAAAGAATTGAATGTCTCGCATGACATTCCAGTGCCATAAGGGCTTCAGTCTCCGATCTACCAATATTCATTTGTTCAGTAGAGATAACATTTTTGTCTTGGACATTTTAGCCACCATGTACAGCATCACTATATGTGGCGATTATTATTAGATGTCAAGATCATTATTGGATGTCAAAATCATCATTGGATGTCAAGAGTATTTTTGGATGTTGCAATCACTGGACATCACAAGAATTGGATGTCACGACATTTCAGAGCCAAAAATGATTTAATTTTCCGCAGGAATTCAACCTAGTCTTATGCAAACTTTGCCTTAAAAAAGTTTGCAAAAGAAAAGCTACACCAGTCCGAAATCCGTGTGCACCACGTCGCAGTTGTTCTGCTTCTCGACGTTGGCTGCCATATTCAACTCCACCAGAGTATCGACGCTGTTGATACTGACGCCCTTGAGGATTTTCTGGGCGGCCAAACTGGTGAAATTGAAACTAAGGTCACTTAGGCTGGGGAACTGTTGGTTGCTGTTCTCCCTGGTCAGCGTTCTTTCTTTGTAGCAGATGTTCGGCTCCGAACCCATTATGTTTTTGTCCAGACCCTTGCCGTTTTCCAACAGCTGGAACGACTTCTCCAACGACGTTTTTGACCCCACCTCGTTCTTAATGTACTTGCCCGAAGAGAGCAGAGGGATTCCCTCGAAGCTCTTCGTCGGACTAGGAGGACTGCTGGTGTACAGCGGGTTCTTCGATATTTCTCTGAAGCTGTTCGCTATGGGGGAGTCCGGATTGGAGTTCGAGTTGAACTGATTGTGCGAAACGTTTTTAATCACGTTGTGGTAGTTCAAGCTGTCCCTCGAAGGCAGTTGAAGCGAAAGCTTCCTGCTGTTGTTCATCGTCTCGAACTTGGAATCGTTGCTGATTGTGTCTCTGGAATTGTTCAGGCTGTGCTGGGGTTCCTTCATATGGTTGGTGTTCTTCGTCGGCTTGAAGTCGTCCGTCTCGCTCGCAGAAGCCGTGGCTTCGCTTTTCTCCCCTCCGTTGACGATGACCAAGTTGGGGTTCCCCTCGTCCTGACCGTTCTCGAACGTTATCACCGACCTCACGGGGCAGTTTTGGACGAATATCTTCGTGTTCCCGCCGCCGCTGTTGATGGCGGTGGTAGCGCTGGCGTTGATTTTGTTATTGACGTTCATCCCGTTCTGGTTCGTCGTGACCTGGAGGGTGAACGAGTTGCTGTGGGACATCGACGGTTTGGGGCTCGGCGCCGAGGTGGCTTTGGGGCTGTACTTGATCTTGTCTTTCCTGTGCACCTTCTTAGTAGTTCTCGGGTCCACCTTGGGCGACTCTCCCAGGCTCTTGTTGATGACCGTCTTGTGCGACTCGAGACTAGACGGTCCACTGGTTAGCGAACTGCCGGTTTTGCTGCTCTTGTGCGACTCTATGCTGCTCGGGCCGCTGTTGTCGATGCTGGAGAGGTTCTTCACAGGTGAATCCGCGGTGGATCCGCTGTTCTTTTCGTAGGTGAAGTTCGTTGTGCATCTATGACTAGTTTTGGTGGGTTCTACAACTGCTATGCACAGCCTCTCGTTGATTTTCGATGACGGTTCCGGTTCCTGCGGCTTTTCTTCCGTCTTGGCTTCCGGAGCAGCTTGCGGCTTGGTCAGGCTGCTCCTGCTGGTTTTCCTGGAGCTCTCCCTGCTTCTGTAGCCGTGTTTCCTGGGTAAGGTGCTGGTCGCGTAGGAAGAGTTGGCGTATCGAGAAACGGGAGAGTTTTCCCTGGAACCGGTCGATGGCGTTCCGTAGTTCAGATCGCAGGAGGGTTGTCTTCGATGGTTTCGTGGTAACGTGGCGGATCTGGACGAGCCCACCTGGCAGGTTTCCAAGTAGGCAGCGATATTGAGACCCGTTTCCTGGAAAAGGTCAATAACTTATTATCGATGAAATATCTGGCTTGATTGAAAATTCTATTCATTTTGGATTTGTCACACTGTGAACATCATTATAGAAAGTTCAGAATGCTAACGATATGCAAAACAGTCTCACTCTGTTTCTGTAAAACCGTCAACGAGAGGACAAAATGTTTATGGCTTTTTTTAGGTGGGTATTGCCTGAGGCATTCTCCCAGGAATATTGACGATGGTTCTTAACTGATTTTTTCGTGTCCAAACTTTTGAACGAAACTACTTATCAATAGCGAGTAATTACCTCTAATAATTTCAGAAATGTAAAGGATGCGTGAGTACAGTACCTTTTCTGTTGTTGAAGTTTGTGTTCCGACATTGTGCAGATGTACAGCTTTGGAGTTGAACCATTCGGTTGGAGGAAACTGAGCACTGAACGTTCCTATGTGGCATTGCGAACGTTTCGATCTCCGGAACAGCCTTGACAGAAGAGATTCTTTTTCTGAAAAAACAACAAACAATTAGTGAAGAACCGTATATACTGTTTTCAGGGATATTTTTAAAAGTTTTTTTTACTCATTATTATTCATGTCCATCGGATTGGTTGAAGTGTACCCAACGCACCTCAAGGTCACGACTAAGATACATTTTATGAAACTATACAATAATTCAATATGAGAATCATCATTCTTACTTGGCGTTGGCGTCGAATCTCCGCTGTTGGGGTATTCGGTACTACTGCTGGTATCGACATAGTGCTTGGCGATCGTCCTTGTTGAGGCCGATCTCCTCAACCGCCTACTCGAACTCCAAAGACGGAAAGATCCCCTCCGATCCGGGCTTCTTGGCGAGGGGAATGACGCCGATCTTCTTTTGGTTCTTGGGTATAGAATTTTATCACTAGCGTTTCCTACAATAGAGATTTTTCCTTAGAATTATTCAACGGTAACGTTTTTAATGGATGCGGTGGTAAATTTGCGACAGTGAAGATAACAAATTGGACCTCTATCTGATATCATGTACTGTGACTAGACCCACCGGCAGGGAGCAAGCTGATGGCTTTACTAATGAGGTAATGTTGGTAGTGACCGTCAAAAAAGAGGAAACGTTGATGTCTCAAGTGAAAACGGTGCTCAAACGGATATTAAATTGAATGGAGAGAAGGCAACTCAAACTAGCTCCGTATGAGGCAGTGCTCCTCACCTCTAAAAGGAGAATAGATTCGACCCAGTTCAACACACAAGGAAAAGTGGTCAAACTCTGCAAGACTCAAAAATTTCTCGAAGTTAGCCTTGATATCAAGATCAGTTTCGTAGATCACGTTAGCAAAATCCTAAAAAAAGTAGGAAAACAGAAACAGCTCGATGCAAACTCATACCTAATATCGGTAGATCAAGGGCCACAAAGAGGCACCTACATAAATACCATACAGTTAGAGGAAACAAGATCATTGAAAGATTAATCGGGTCTGTAGTGAACACAAATTTCGACAGATTTTTTGGGCGTCACAACTGTGCCGGAATTTCTCCAATAAAGTTTCTAATTCAATGGAAAATTGAATTGTATTCCCGAGAGATACTGCCAGAGTTGGAGCTTGTGGATTTTTCCAACGGCTTTGACTCATACCGCTGCAGATTATAAAGTTACGTTTTGGCTGTCGTCTGCTGACGTTTTGAAAACATCTTCATTCGAGTCCTACGAGCGTACGGTGAAGATTAACGTGGCACGCGTCCATACCGAATAAAGATATCGTACGACAGCCAAAACGTAACTTTATAATCTGCGGCGGTATGAGTCATAGCCGTTAAGAAAAGCGACAAGCTCTAACCTCATTATCCAACGGCAGGAAAAGTAGAACCAAAGAAGGTATGGACATTGGACTTGATGCTTCATTCCGGACAATCAAAGATGGCTTTATAAACCTTAGGGAGAAGTCGATTGTTTAGATTAGGCACTATAGGATGTGATTACGAGTGTTTTAGAGAATATCTCTTTGAACAGGAAAGAGCAGAAGCGAGGACGATGAATCTAGGAAAAAACCTCGGAAAAAATACCCTCGAAAAAAAAAAACAAAAAAAAACGAAAAAAAAAAAACAAAAAAAAACAGAAAAAAACCCCGGAAAAAATACCCCTATATGCGATAACAATGGCCAGAACACAAAAAGTAATGAAATTTCAACTGTGTGTCATGTTAAAGAAACTAGCCCATATTTGATTCATTTTACAATACCAATAAAAGTTTCAACCTATCCTGTGGAATGTTCATCGTCGACGACCAAAAAAAAAACGATTTTTATATTTTTATGACTCGATTGTTCCTGAACGAACTAACCTGGTGACAGATTCGCCTTTTTGCAAGGCTTGAAAATCTGTTGTTCCGCCCCTCTGTATTGTAAAATGGGTACCGGCCATTGTTATCGCATATAGGGGTATTTTTTCCGTTTTTTTTCTATTTTTTTTCCGGGGTATTTTTTTCCGGAGGGTATTTTTCCCGTTTTTTTTTTGTGGGGGTATTTTTTCCGTTTACCGAGGACGAGATGGCACATACTCTGAACTTACGGTCTATATGGCGAGAAACGGAAGGAAAGTACGAACGACCTAATAGAATCGGAAGAAATCTGGAAATAAGTCTATACTTATGTCAGATATATCGTGGCTGCTTTTAGGCTAAATAATTTTCCTCAACACTTGTTGCAAATTAAAATATTCGGAACACTAATTTTTCAATTGTTTGAAGGAATTATAAAACAATTGAAGGATGACACGCAGAATCGTGAAGCGTTCCACATGTTTATTCTGCTCTAGCTGGATTCCATAAATTATCCAATAATATAAAAAATTGTAAACATTATTCTAAATTAATAATATCTGTAAAAAACCGTTATAGATAAAATTAATATCCTGCCTGCTGTTGACAGTTCGATTTTATAATTATTGTATATGTTTATCAGTGATTTATGATTTTTTTTACTGCAAATGTTCATTTAATCCTTTTTATAATATGAAAAACTTCCTCATACCAGAACTTGTTCTGACTGAAAGCTTTCATTCAATAAATAAAGATTTTTTTTTACTATTATTATTATTTACCTCCACAAATGACGTCCGCCAAATTGGTTTGTATGCATTGGTGGGTTATGTTGCCGTCCCTTATGGTAGCCATATCCCCGTGCACCATAGCCATGGCCTCCTCGGTGGACATTAGCATCGACTTATTCGGGACGTACTCCAT
Source organism: Chrysolina americana (assembly GCA_958502065.1). Classification (NCBI taxonomy): domain Eukaryota; kingdom Metazoa; phylum Arthropoda; class Insecta; order Coleoptera; family Chrysomelidae; genus Chrysolina; species Chrysolina americana. The sequence goes on along the minus strand of OY293413.1, from coordinate 2,581,604 downwards.
GTTGACTTCATCTTTCTTCCTGTTTCTGGATTGACTCCTCGATCGTCGACGTCTAAATAGTTCGACCAAAAAATAATTTCAGTAAAAATATATCTCGATCGTTCAGTGTGATTAGGGAAATTTAAAATAATCCAAATCCGCTTGATGGATTCAAGTGGTCTTGACCATTTGGGTGTATCCCAACAGACACAACGGAATACTTTTACTTTGGCATGAATGTATTACAAAAGACCCAATGATTTCGATCTAATCTCTTCATTTAGTTGTCGTTTTGGTCATTGGGGGACTGAACTGTAATCTTTCGTAGAGGAAATTAAAATGAAAGTGAAGGAAATATAAACCCATTTCTTCCACAAAATTTCAATCAATTTTTACTACTACATTTTGCTATTTTATCATAAAAAATTCCGGAGAAGATACACTATCGCAAAATTCGTGGAAATGCTCTTACAGGGTACGAAAATAATAGACTTTTTCGTCCCATATGAAGTGTTTATCGAGATTTTGGACTGTCCTACACATCGTCCAGATCTCAATCCCATCGACTGTTTATCAAAAAAGAGAAAATTACATTCAAATATGAAGTGCCCCCCCTCCCAAAAAAAAATCTTGATTGGCCGCAAGTTGTAGATAAAAATTGACTGGAAAAATCCGGATTTCCTTCCAATGTTCGACTTTTTTCTGCAAAATTCAGGACTGATATTTATCAAATTGTATTCAAAAAAATACTAAATAAGTTCATCAATCAACAAGTTCAAAATAACTTAAACTACCATTCGAAACTGCCAACGACATCTGCACTTACTCGGGCGTAACTATAAAATATCCGCTGGAGGTATTATACAGTTTCCTCTCCTTTGTTAGTTGCACCAGCGTATCGTACATCGCTTGCTCGCTAGGTGGCGATACGTGCGGAAAAGCCATGATTAAAGATTCTCTGATGGTTTCGATGCCCGCTGGTCTTCCTTGACTCGACAGTCTCAGTATAACCGAGCAAACTGCTTCCGGCAGGGGCGTCCATTGGGTCTGGGTTACTGGGGTGGTGGCACAATGTTCTATGTCTTCTGCAAAACAAAAATTCAACTCGAAAATTTTAAACTGGATCAAGTATCGGAATGGGAGGTCTTCAAACATCGTTACTCAAAAATAGCTGTATAACTGAGATTTTTTGTGGTCAAAAGGGTACCAGGAGAAAGTTTTTCTTGACCAAATTGCCTTTTCGTCTTGAATCAAAATGTTATCAATGTTTCGTGAATTAAACATATCGAATTATTGTTATGGCTTAACTCACAATTTTTTTTCCTATGACTAGGAGGTCTGTTGATAATTCTACTTTGATTTTTTAATGCAATCTCACGATGAAAAAAATGTAGGTGAAAATTATTAAGGCCAATTGACTTCTAATTGCTCAATGATTAATTACAAGTGAAATCTATTATTATTTTATCCCTCTGCTATGCCCCCCTTCTTTCTGCTAGTAACAGCAAACTACGCATCAGCTAATTTCAAGTAGTCAACACTGTTAGACTATCTTTATCTCATATTCCATTCCCTGTGAGTAGTATTGTTTGAATATAACTATTGGGTGTATTGAATCATGAATTGTGCAATCTTTTCATCCTTTTTTGGGTTCTTGGTGTTCAGTAAGATTTTTTTTAAAACAATAAGGTAATATATACCTATGCATCGTGAAACTTACCTAAAGCTACTATTTGGTATCCAGGCGGTGGTTGTAGAACTCTTCTAGCCCAAGCGTTCCTTAATATCTCCAGTGCGCATGGCTCTGAACCCACTAATAATGCCCCAGGGTTTACGTATCCGTAGTAAACTAAACTTTTCGTTGCTCCATTCAGCCCGTTATTCCACCAGCACACTGAGTTCGACGAAAGTAAACCCTACAAAAAAAAAGCTGTAAAAACAAAAAATTAAATTGTTCATTCGCAAAAATTTCATCACATCAGACAAGAGGTACTTTTTAAAAATAAATTTCTAGGAATTCAGTTTAAATTCCGTCACACCTGAAACTATCCGATCTATTAATTCCTCTGTTGTTTTTTCTACAGAGATTGTGTGAGTTTAAATTATCAGTACTATGATATTTTCTTGAAATGTAACCCCTGTATTAAGATATATTCGCAGATATGTGGGTTGCAGCCGCTGGCTGTATAGTTTTCTAGCTCTCGTTGGAAATAACCTCGAACTTTGAACTTTCTCTGGACATATCGTAGATTGTACATTTCAATAACAAATCAATCATTCTATTTTTCTGTAGCTAATTCGTGAATTGTGGATCCTTTTATGGGTGAATGAAACATAGGCCAAGGTTAAAATTTATATTATCATTTTGTAATTTTCAACCGTGTCTAATCTCGCTAATTTGGCATACCAGAATTAGCTGTACACCGCGCAGTTGCTAAACAAATTTCAGGTTTTTTATTCTGCGACAGCTTATTCCCAAGACGAGATATTCAGCTCTCAGAGGTGTTTATTATCGAATGCAGCGGTAAATCCCATAGCTGTTGTCTACAATAAAATTAACGATAGTACAGAAACAAACAAAAAATTTATGGTTTCCACTACTTTCGTCAATCAAGTTGGGTATTCTTTACGGAAAGAAGAACTATTGTATTGTTATAATGTTGTCTAGTGAGAGGTTTTTAATTTTCAAACTCTTGGCAGATATAACCAAAGATCCTGCAGTTACTTCACCTATGAAAATATGTCCAAATCATAATGGAAAGTGATAAATTTTGAGAGAAATGAAAACAAAACCAGTACTAATATCAGGGATATATTTTCCGAAACTTTCAACGCTTTCTTGGATGATTAAATCATAAAATTACTCCCTACAACATCTAGTACTGATTTATTCAACTTCAGAAACTTCCCTGTTCCAAATAGTTTCTTCTTCTTAGTTCCAGAACAGAAGATGACATATTGAATGAAATAAGGTCAACGAAAAACTGTAAGTGCTTGGATGGAAATGAATCAAATAGTGAAATAATTAGGGAAACTTCCAATATCACATTGAAACCACTAACCAAAATCACTTTTCTGAAATGTTTCCTGATGCATTCAAACTATTTCAAGGTTATTCCTCTGTTAGAAAAGGTGATATTTCTCTTGCCGACAATTTCTGTCCAATATCTATAATTTCTATTTGATCAAATAATTGAGAGAATCCTAAAATGACGCCTCACAGCATATTACTCTCTGTGACTTATCCAAGGCCTTCGACTGCATCGCTTATGACATTTTACTGGAAAAACCATTTCACATGACATCAAGGGAGTGTCTTTGTCTTCAATGAGGTCATATTTAGAGGGTCGACATCAGGCTATAGCTACAAAAAATTCTATTTCGAATTTCAAACTTGTTATGCTTGGTGTTCCTCAAAGATCAATATTGTGACCGCTCTTGCGTATCATTTATGTAAATGAATCCGATTTATGAACCAACATAGTTCTGTATTGTTGGCAGACGTTACTATTGTCGTTTACTTCGATAAGGACTTACTAGCACTTTCGAGAGTATGTGAAGACGTAAATAGCATGGCAAACAAACTCAATTGAATTCTGACAAAACTCAACAACTTAACTTTTCAGCTAGAACTACTACGTCGGATATGTGTAAAATTAATTGGATCAATTATTGTGGACAGCAATCTTTTTTAGAATGATTTCGTCAAAAAAATAAAAGAAAAGGTATGTAGAACACGTTTCTCATTTTGTCAACTGAAGAATATCAACAGCTATGATATACCAAAAACTTCGTATTTATCACTTTTTTCACTCTCACATCATTCTCTGGAAAAACTCTAGTGGAACTATAAGCTTCTTAAACTTCAGAAAAGAACAATCAAATTCCTAACAAATTCAGAATATAAAGATAATTGCCAACCTCTTTTTATGAAACTTCAAATAATGCCTGTACCCACCCTATATTCATACACTGTCTTGTTAGAAATCCATGAGGCAAATATGTCAATCAAAAGTTTTTAAATATTTGTACAAATCGCTACCGCCTGAGTGAATCCAAAAGAAATACGGTAGACTTCAATCTTTAGTCAGTTGCCATATAATAGCATCTGAATTGTTCTAAAACCACTAATATCTAGTGGTGGTATTTTTTCAAATTCAGTTCTTGTACTCTGTTTCCTACTGCTAGCAAAAGATCATGTGGCACTAGTATATCTTCCACAGAACTCAATCTGCTTCTACTCGTCAAAAAAGTGAGAGTGGGTGGAAATGAAATGTTGATACTTTTTCTAACCTTATGTATGTTAATGTTCGCTGTCCTTCGCCAAGAAACTAAATTTGTCAAATGTTTCGTGAGAATTTAGCAAAATTCGAAGTCACACATCAATATTTTCCGGTGATTATAATGTATATTAATTATGTATCATGGTGGAATTAATTATTAATTATGGCGGAATGAGTCTGACCAACATCAATTTTTAATTGCTCCCATCACTTCGATATTTTAATGGCGGTTTTATGTTCCATTATTACTGTTTGTCACCAGTAGTGTCAGTCATTTCGGATTCTAATTTAGATTTAAAGTGTCTTTCTATATTTAATTTCAAAAGTTTCAGCATTTTTTATGTTTGTTTCTGAAAACTGCATTTTCCTTCGCATATAATATGTGCCTTTCACTCCATGTCTATGACAAAATTATGTTTTTCATCTGTTGTCCACTTTTGTTTCTCTTTTGATTTTCTACAGACATTTCGAAAATGTAACATAGTTTAATAAATACTTTACTGCTATGTGGAGAGTATGACTCTACCTTCATTTTTTATATTCCATTATAAGTATCGGAAAATGCATTCTAGATGATTTGTCGGATTATATCGTGTGTATAAAAAATGTACTATCTGAACTGAATTCACTAAATTTTTTCATAAATATCGCTGTATATGTAAAACAATTTTTTTGTTCTTGGAGTATTTCATAAGACAATTTTTTTCCTTCATCCTTCAGATTGTGGAATTCATCACCTCTGAAACATTTTTCGAACATTGCTACGATTTTAATGTCATATTTAATTGTTTTTCGCCTTATATACAATTCATTCAACTAGTCGGCCTCTGTTCTGTGCCGATAATGATTTACTGAGTGAGATTCAATTCCAAATATGGACACAATTTGTAAGATGAATTTGGGCGAGTACTTAATGGTCGACCTTGGTATCGTAATAATAATTATCTCCGGTCTAACAAAGGAGCGATAATGATACCTCCGCGAACATTGAATTTTCCTTCACCTGGAATTAGTTTATTAGCAGCACATTTATACTTAACTTTGATTTTTTGGGAGCCTCGTCTTGGATAGATTTGATTATATTGACTGAGTTACTCCTGAGTCAAAAGCTTGTCGGACTTTTGTTTTACAAAAAAAATAAAAAAATAAAAATTCTATCACTAACGGAGCATGAGATATAGGTGTGGATTAATTTTTTCCAGATTCACGTCTGTAATTTCGACCTGAAATTAATTAATCGGTTAAACCGTTAATAAGCGTGCAATTTAAAATTCGCCTCTGAGCTGTTTATGTAGCTCGATACTGTAACTCGATATTCAAATTCATACATCGAAGTCGCCTTTATGCAAATCACTTCCCACATTTTTGCAACACGAACGTGGATGTCTATAATTGACGTATCGCTAATGCAAAATCATTATTTGCTACCTTAGTGGTTAAAATAATGGGATAAGAACAGTTATTTCGATGGACATTCTATGCAAATAGATAATTGAATCATTTTTCATAACTAATTAATATTTCGTAAGGTAGCGGGCGGGATTTTAATCGTTGGGTAATCGTCGGAAGTGAGACGAGACGTGTTGAGTTGCTAACTGTCTTAAAAAAAATACGAATAAAATTAAGAGATATCTGTTGGCAATAGGTGAAAAAGAACCGTCTATACTGAACTCAGTTGAGGTTTAGAAAATGAAATGATACTGAAAAGCTAACTATGAAGTCAGCTACCTAGTTTTTGATAAACTCGATAAACTTCTTCCAACGATAATCCAACTTTTTTTAACCCATATGCTTGTTTGATTGATGTTTGACCTTTTTGTTGAAAATCCGTTGTTTTGTACCATAATATGGCGTTCCATACAACGAAAAGTGGACACTTGGCATTACAAATTACATCTCACAAAAATACGGATCCAAATATTTTTCAATGTAACTTAGATTCGAAAAATTCATGACAGACAACAAAACATTGTAATGAAATTTTTGCTGCAAATAACAGCATTAAGACAAACTGTCAAATCTTGAATCAGCATTCACCAACAGTGATGGTCTTGAACTTTACGCATTTTTCACATCGTGTTAGTGTCAAAAAGAGCTGCAGAGATTCTAAAGTGAAAGATTTTTTTTTAATTTACCCGTTGACTACACCATTTAACAGACTGGGCCTTTAACAAAGGAAAAAATATTACAAGGCCACAACGAACGATATAAAAAAATAAAAAGAAATAAATACATGTGCCTACCGAAAAAAAATAAAAGTAAAAAAAGTATTGATATATATATATATAGCCTTATAAAAGGGATCGAAAGTACTTGATATGAGTGAAACTATAGAAGAATAACTGTTATAATAAAAATCCAAAAATATAACTTGGATAAATAATCCATATCGAACAGAACTTCTCGCTTTGCCTGACATTTGTTAAGATACTTTACTAAAATCTTCATTCCAAATTTTTTTCTTCAGAAAGATAGTTGAACGTGTTTTATCTACAATATTTGCCTTACTGAAAACATTCCAAGATATGAGGACCCTTTTTTGGCATAGGCCATTGATAACAGATCAATTTCGGTGTTGCAAGAGCAGAAGAAAATCTCGTGAACGTCGGCCAAAAATTCTGAAAATCACCATGTAAGTTACGATGGGCACGAAAGCATTTTACTATTCATCACGAGGAGAAAATGTTTCTTCTTCGCCAAATGAGTTTTTTCAATCAATACGTAATATCTACGTAATTATGGGCCGCAGTGGTCGTGATGGTAGAGCGCTAGTCTGCCAATCAGAGGGACGTGGGTTCGATTCCCAGCATGGTCACTGGTCTCGTGCTAGGAATCGCACGTTAAAAGGTAAGACCTCGTTAACCGTTAGCTCGCACAAGTTTCGACTTCTGAGGGCTGCCGTTCGTAGGGGGATGACAGCTGGTTGACGGAAAAAAACAATATCTATTCAATAATACTAAATAGACTCAGCAGCCCTAGATTTACCTATTACAATTGGTTAATGAAAAAAAAAGATACTTTTTATGTTGGAAATACACCAATGAAGCCATTCTACGAGCCATTTCATTATTGATTCTGGGTCAATTTTGCTTTGATGAAAGATAGTTATAATCCTGAAACTGGTACAAAATTTAATTTTAACCCTTCGTTTTGTTGATTCTTTACAGCTGGATTTGACAGATATATCAATGGCATCAGCAAAGAGTATAGAGCATAGAGCATAAATCAACAAACAGTATGGTTGTTCTCTGCAAAAATTTGGAATTTTAATTGGTACGAACAACACAGAATTTGCAATAGAAACAATTCCAGAAGAACCAGACCCGTCACTGGATCTGATTATCTCATTTGAAATTTGCCCGTTGATACCATCAAAAATTATACGGATGAATCATTCAACACCTGTATTGGGTTCAATTCCACTCGTCATTTTGAAGTTAATTGTCATTTGGTTGTTTTTACAGTGGTAACAAGTCCTGAAACAACTAATAAGAAATGGAAAATACCCAACAATGTCAATATCACTCGACGTGCGTTTCGGCAACAAAGTTGGCATCCTCGGGAGCTCAAAAAAGCGTACTCAGCGCAGTGCTAATCGCTTCTATTTCAATTCAATTCTTTTTGATTCTACTAATATTTTCACTGCCAATATTACTCTAAAAATCTTTCTATAGAAACAATCTCAACTGCTTACAAAATATATTTCAATATGATAATTAAAATTCAAATTTTGGACACGGATCATTGAAATAATCATTTCAATAAATTGCCACACAAGCATTTCAAGAATTTTTCTCGTTTATATTCTTGAGTTATACTCTTCATTTCCGCCGATTACCGACATTTACCTCAAACTGCACTTAATCAAAAACAAACAGCGCTCGAAGGCACGCCGCATAATTTATAGAAAGTATTCGTGGTTCTTCGACCGAAGATGAGTAATCGAGACGGAATAATATTAGACGACCTTTCGTGTTTGTGAATATTTGCCAACGTCACGTTTCAATTTTGTAACAATGACATAATGATGGAACACTCTATAATTTCGAGGTAAAAGTGCAAACTCGTTGAGAGGATTATTAGAATATGATACGTTTATAACGAAGAGTGTTGAAGGTATTTTGATATAATCGGTTATGACGATATAACAAGGTATGGTTGTGGGAAGTCGACACGTTCTGTAGTGTTGATTTCATAATTGAAGAATTAGGTGACCAATCGATATATCAATTTCGCGATCATAAATGAACAATGTAATTTTTTTTTAAGTTTCATTCATCTATGTATAACCAAACTGATGTACAATACCAATAGTGTTTCAATTTTGAAAGTTACCATTATTGGGAATATTTCAAGAAGGGAAAAAATCAAGAAATGCCCAAAGTCGTGGAACAAAACAGCATAAGAGCAAACTTCGATATCGTCCCCCCTTCGTCCCATCAACTCCCACTTCAAAAATTGAAATGGCAACTCCTATATGTGAAAAGTTCTTAAGAAATGATAGCGACGAATTTTTGATATTTTTTTCTATAGTTTTGTCTGTTTCCTAAACATCGTTCAGTAGTTGTTTCCGAATAGCAAATTTTTTGCTACATTTTATAAATTCAAAATATTCCTGTATTTTTTATATTACAGTGTTGCTAGTGTATCTTATGAACTCAATTTGACGAAAAGTTGGCTTTCAAGAAACGTATTTTCAGTCAACTCAAGACCCCATATCCAACGAAAAACTTCTGTACCTAATCATAGAAAAAGTCGTTAAAAACAACATTTTTACTATTACTAATTATCGAAAATATGAACTGTACCCATTATAGGTATAGCGGTTATGAATCGAGAGTGACGAAGTGCCGTCAAAGCTTCATGTGCATATCTCAAATATTTGAACGGAGTCCATTGATCAGCCGACTGTTTTCTTTTTCTGAGAAAGTGGACTTATATAAATATATTGATGCGGAATTCGACGATGTTCGCGTTTGAACAGCTGTTCACTACACGATTCTGAGATACTGGAATTTCAATCAGGAATAGGAACCAAGTGAAGTAATGAGAAAACATACATGCAAATCAATTTTTTTTTAAATACTCAAATATTTATATTCCGCCTGAGCATATAAATGGATTAGGAACGACAAAAAGTGTAGGTACGAAAAGGAAATGAAATAAATATTTCATTTACAGTAAAACCAATCTCTAAAAACGAATATAAACTTTGCTTAACAACTATTGGCTAGCGGTTGATCGCTATTTGATGTCACTTTCCTAGCGTTTTTGATTATCGTATTCCAGATTTGTTTTCGTTTCAGGGTTTCCTTCTTCCTATTGGAATAATTCGTGTATTTATAAATTTTTCCCGCTTCTGCTAGAAGTCGGTTGTGATTCGATATATCCTTAAGAGGGAGCATGAAGATTTATATATCTAAAAAGCATTTTGTGGTTTCCTTTGCTAGGCTCGATGTTCAGCGATTGCTGATTTGTTCGTTCGACCTAAACTGCAGTAAACAATCCGTTTGTCTTCGTAAGAATTCGTTAAACACTCTAAGCCTTACCGGCGAAGTGTATCCAAATGGTTCGGAATGAATCGTCCCTGAGTTTCTACAGAATATACGATGGTGTTTAGATGTTAGTTTTTAAATGCAACATATCAAGATGGCTGTACTGCCGAAGTGACCTGCTCGATCTCCAGACCTAAACCCCTTGAATTCGTTCCAATTGCTGGACAGAATGAGCTATTCTAGTAGAACACGAAAATATTTCAGAAATTGGATAAGTACTGTCCTTAAAATCTCTATTATTTTGTTTTGCTCTATTTCACAGCTGATCATTAGCGTACAACCAAAAACAAATGAACATATATCAGCGCCTCCCTATCGTCGCGCAATCGTGAAGAAAGATCACCATCTCTAATTACCAATTATATATGGATCCTTTCAGTGGAATCGTTGGTCTTAACAAAGAGATTTTACTTTTCATGGGAGACTGAAACTACAGGTAACTGAACTATCAACTGCACTTTCCTAGCCGTAGACACACGCGAAAGTTAATCAAATCGTGATTTTTTATTCGGAAATAAATGTATTCACAGCAGGTGAAAAGTACATTCCGCTGTCATTGATCGGTAGGTCGTGAAAGAACAATAAAGCAGATATAAATAGGTGTTAATCTTCTCACCATCTATTCACTTTCTGCAAGTTCTTTTGTGCGATGACAAAATAAGAATAAACACGTTTATTGTTCAGTTCGAATATAGGTCTTCCCATCAAAAAAGTGATAGTTATTCAGTTTTGGAAACGCAAGATTAGTCTTCAGTTCTAGTGTTTTGCAGTTATACAGGGCATTCTTGAAGCATTGTAACCCGTCCATATATCTTATGATAATAATAGTAATAATGATAAAGTGATGAAGACTATTGCAATTTGCTCGGATGATAAAGCAGCCAATACTGGAACTAGAATCAAAGATCAGATCCAAGCTCTTATCCGAATGCAGAAATGGAAGAATGAAGTCAGTACTATATGGTTTTCAGAACACTCAGATATCCTCAGATACGAGGAAGCAGTCAGACTAGCCAAAAAGGGATCTGAAAAACCACCTATAATTGGGCCGGAACCCATCTTAGGAATCCCTAACCTGAAATGAGGACCATGAATTGAGACAATTGAAGCTCCGATTGGGCATTTGAAAACTGTCAAGAGGGAAATCCTCTCAAATTGATGACTGGGCTTCTACCGGGTTAAAATCTGACAGCCACTTAATCCTGATTGTAATCGTATGATACTTTCTGTAGATAGTGAAGATGACTAAATATCATCATAACTCCTCACGGAATGACCAGCATTCAGCCCTAAGCTGTATCACTTCCGTCAAAAATAACGTCACCGCTATTTGCCGTTGTTTTGCTATTATCAAGCAATGGCAAAATAACGGAAATAGCGAATAGCGGTGACGTTATTTTTGACAAAAGTGATACAGCATAGGTGCATCAGAGACAAATCGTGTTTAGAAACAGTATATCGAATTCAGAGAACGTCAAAAAGATTTGGCCACGCATGCTGCTAAATTATATCAGTGAAGCTGTCCAACATGTGGGGCCCAAGCAGAGGTCCTTCGTGCAAGGAATTCAAAACTCGCCTACTTGTGTCAGAAAAAAAAACACCTACTTCTTCTTCTTCAACAAGATGTGTAACAAAGCAATACATTTGCATGAACTGGCCTAACTAAGGAAATATTTGAGATATAGCGTATCGAATAAAAACGCCATTCATATACTCAGACCACCTTTGTTTGTGGTTTGAGTAGTTAGTGGCTGTCGAAACGCATTACGTAACGTTCCAGCACACCTGTCTTGCCATACGAATACCTCAATAGTCCATTTAGGCGTTTCTAATGGGGTAATTTTTAAAATCGCACGTTGCTTTGCTTTTAACGACATTCCAGCCTACGCTACTGCCGCAAAGTGCTCATTGTTCTTCTTGTTCCGTCATTCATTACGACCTTTGAAAGTATTTATGAAGAGGTGTAGCAAAGATTTAATATCGATTATGGCGAACTACGTTCTCAAGACGGACATAACTCAGTTTTAAATTGAATATAGTCGACGGAAATTGGCTGAGAAGGTAATAAACTTATTCTTTGATATGAAAATGGTGAAATAGACTAAACAGCAACTGTGACAACTCGACGTAAAAACTCGCCGAATGATGCATCTACATAGGAACCTGCATCTTGAATCGCCCATGGTTATACTTTTGTAGAGACAGCAAGAATTTGGATATTCTTAGCTACATGGTCCACGACAAGTAAAAACCTGGAATCGAAGCATTTCTCCTTGAGGCAGCAGCCCGTGCAGTCGATGAATTTGGTCTAGTATTCGACATAACGGAAAGATCCAAAATCTTCTATCGGGATGGATCCCGTTTAGCAAAAAACTAACATCAAAAGTATGGAGACTGCGATACTCCTACAGCTACATAAGAATAAGCCTGACGAGTGTTAGACAGCTCTCACATATTTTCTCTCACTCCAATTATTAAAAACGAAGTTTTGGCTATACTAACCTTAGAATATAAAAAAGCCCCAAGACTGAACTGAATAACTACCTGAAGAGAATTAACCCAAAGAAGTTTCCAAAAAGATCGCAACGTTTAATCAAAGAAATGACCGAAAGACCTAACTAAGAGGCTAATATCAATCATAACCTGTCCGGCTAAAATCTTTGAATAGCCCCAAGATCAAAAATAAATGATATGGGATCCGAGAAACAAAATGTGTTAAGAGAAAAACAGCCAACAAATGATTTAATTTCTAACAAGTCAGATTACTATTTCAACATAACTGATCCTACTTTATGCGGTTCATATTTTTAAACAAAACAGAAACCATGTACGTAATGCTTGATGATTGTTTCAATGTGACTGGAATATTTGAGGTCGTACATAATAAGGACTCTCGGATCTTGGTTTGTTTGAATCTATATATATGCGCCGTAACGTTTTACATTTTTTGATATCTTCTCCGATTCTAAGATAATCTGTGTTAGGGATTCTGAATAATTTCGCGTCATTCGCAAAAAATGATGCTGCAAAGTCGCTCATGAGAATATTGAACAGTAGTGGCCCGAGGATGGATCCCTGAGGCACACCATCAGCAACGGAATCTTCATATCATTAATAATTTTTACCCTACAAGCCTGTCAGTGGTACCCAAAATGATTCCACTGAATGCATAAAGCATAGAATAATTTGAAATATTCACCTGAAAGAGTAGGTAGCCATTCTCATACATCCAGAAATCGCCAGGATCTCCCCTGCAGCCCTCCTTCCTCACGACTATAGCTAAAATCTGCTTGAGTTTCACGCGGCAGTTGTAACCGCCATCCACCCCGTTTCGATTTGTATTCATCTTCAGGTTATCATCCTGCAAAAAAAATTTAAATGTCAAAACAAAACAATGAGATAGGTATAACGAACGAAGAAGGAATTAGAACAGATTCCTTCTAACCATGTAGCTTTTTTTTGAGATTTTATTGTGCATTGTTTTTCAGTTCAAGACGAGTGACATCAGTGATGTAGTAATGATTTTTTTTCCACAGGGTGTCTCGGAATCGGAGATATATTTTCAGTGGTACTCCGTTTGGACCAAATAAGACTCAATAAGTTAACAACATCGAAAAATCATGTACGAAGGAACTCAGACGTAAATAAAATAGTTGATTTTTGAACTTCCACACAGCCATTTGACGGAAATATCAATTTTAACAACAATTTAAACAATATCTCATTCGAAGAAAATTTTGTAATTAGGATCAGGACTGTTAAATTTAACAGTGAATTGTGGACAGTTTTTCATCTATCTACTGCTAGAACTGAATGAAAAATGCTATTAAAAACTTTTTCAATCAAATAATTGTTTTTCAATTAGACTATGCATACATATAAAGGCAACAAAAAGCGACTTGAATTCAGGAATGTCTGCCAAACACTTGATTTTCCTTAATAAAACTATGCTGATATTCTCTCCAGCTCACGACTGCTTATAATAGCTTCCGTAACATACCAAACTAAGTTTTTTAATATTTCACGAATCGTGGTTGGAATTTTCGTTCCACGATACATTCAATAGGTACCTATGAATGAATGGTAGCGTGTATGTAATTGAGTCTAATTGTTACGTATAGGAGTACAATTACGACGTACCAAATAATTAGCTTTTTATCGAAACCGAAACGTTTCAATTACGAACCGTTTTGTAGGTATTCAACACTATCAATCAACTAGACGTAATTATTGTAAATATCGCGAAACGAATGCACATCCACGGATTGATAAATCGAACACGGCGTTTTCATTTACTGCTTTCCGTTTTGATGGATGTGTATTGAGAGCTTGACATCTTTATTATGTCAAATAAAAAAATGCTAAATTGTATTTCACGCTTTTTTAATGGCGTGCGTGTTGTTCGGCAATGGACCTTTCTCTACGGTTAACCCAATTCGGAATATATCTTATTGGTAGGGATATTGAATCAAGGTGTTGAGAAAGTGGGTCATCTAGTTTGATTTAAATGTTATTGTATATTTTTCGTTTTTTTTTTCTGCATAATCAAAAGCGTCTCATCAGAAAATCAAAATGCCCCTCTACCTACAGCAATTTTTTCACAAAGGCAAAATAAATCAAAATATAGAGATCGACAGAACAACAAAGCGGAATTCTATAGTCGTCTGTATGTTTTCAATATTTTCAAATATATTCAAAAAAATTGAAGTGAATAAAATAAAAAAACAAGGAAGTGTTTCAAGAGGCGATTTATCGGGACTTTTGCGCAACACAACATTTCATTCAAGCCAAGTATTTCAGAAAGTTGATAGTGCAAGCCATTTTAATGAAAAAGTGTGTATAAATGAAGCTGTGAAACCTAATATTTATTTTATTTCATACATATGGATCAATTGTCTTAGAATTGGATCCGGCGCCTCCACCATTTGCGTCACACTTCCCAATAGGGAATTATAATCGAAGGTTGTTGATAACCACTTGGAAAATAACGACGGAAAAACAACAAAATAGTGAAACGTTTGGGGATAACTGTGGATTCCACTGTGAAATTGAACTATCAGCAAGAAAAGCGTTGATTAAATGAAGCTGTGAAACCTGGTATTTTATTTTTTTATGCACGTTTCAATTTCCCTAGAATTGGACCTAGCGCCTCCACCATTTACTTCACACTATGAATTGGCACAAGAGCGTAGATACAAAATAAGTTCATTCGAAATATATCCAAGAAACTCTATGGGAATTCTTCGGAATCTGAGGATGAAAGAGTACTTATCTCGTCTAGAATAGTAGAATTGTGGACCAGCTAACAAGCTTGCAGCTGAATATACTGGAGTTTTATCCCAACACCAAACCACTATTTTCAACACCTCGACACGTGTTTCGGTCATCAAGTGAACATCTTCAAGAGGAAGATTAAGCTTGCAGCTATTTAATTTTGCTGCAAAACTTTATATACCATAATTCAGGCAATAAGATCCAAGATCCAAAAATATTTCTTTAAAAGAAATCACCAGATATAATTTAATGATGAAAGTTGCTATTTCTTACCACAGTTTTTCACACCAATCGGAAAAAGAAATCGGAAACTATACTTACCCGCACTGGAAACGAATCCAACTTGATCACAATCGTTCGCAACTATTTTTCCTATGTGATCTTGCCAACAAAACACCAGGAATTACCATGAAACGATTCCCATTCTCGAAACCGAGAAAGCAGGAGTAGAACAATGCATTAATCATTCTGAAATTGCTACTTCCAACGAAATTCACAATTAACATAATAATTAATAACTTAATTGTTTCGAACACAATCTACGCTAAAAGTATTCATTTTAAGAGAATCGTTAGCGATGTTATCGTTTGGAGCGGCATCATTATCGCAAAATGTAGAAGTAAAAGTGATGCAAGAATTTCAATGTAATGATGTGAACGGTTTGGGCGGGACAGATACGGACTAGATAGCCAGACGAGAAAAAAGTGAGATGTGATTATTGTTTAACAATACGTATAATGGAGCAGCAAATTATTTTTTGAATAACTTTCAAAAACACTGATGAAATATAGTCAGCAACATCGGTACACAAGAAAAAGTATAATATGAAAACATATAGTATATTTCATGACTGATATTGATGTTTCACATTCCATAATTATATTTGGGGCCATAAAAAATTATAACACCCACCAACTCAACATTTAAAATTCATTTATCACTCATAACATAAGTATGGAACACGGAAATAGCAATGTCAATGTTATGAAAACACTCATGAATTGTGATTTTACACTTAAGATTCAAGAATGACCAATTTCCAACAAAAGAAATTGACTTTGCATTAGCCCGAATGAAAAGC
The DNA here is from genome assembly GCA_958502065.1 of Chrysolina americana. Taxonomy (NCBI): domain Eukaryota; kingdom Metazoa; phylum Arthropoda; class Insecta; order Coleoptera; family Chrysomelidae; genus Chrysolina; species Chrysolina americana. Next base: position 2,565,432 of record OY293413.1, on the reverse strand, counting down.
TGAATTGAACTCATCTGTCTCTTGCAAATATTAGATGTGAAGAGTAATCAACTTAAGAAAATACAACTTTCGTTTTAATGAAATTTGTGTTCGAAATACTTGTTACTAAAATATGCCTCAAATCATAAAGTGAAAATTGTTTAATGTTGAATAAAAAAAGTTTCAATAAAGAGACCACTCATGAAACTCACACATACTTGTGAATATTTCATTAAAGATTATTATAGTTGAAGATTTTTGTCGAAAACTGTATCAGTGATATCGATCTAATCCACAACTTCCATAAATCCGATTTTTGTTATTTTTTTTTTCGATTTAGAAATAGATTTCCTCACTAGCTTGAAAATCTGCGAAAAGAAGTCCTTCATGGCCGTATGAAGCTTCGAACAAACCATAAATGAGATGGCGCAGGAGGTACGGTGCAAACTTGACTACTGTAAGCATCGAGCAGTCAGAGACGAAAGACATCTGCACCACAATCCAGATGGACCACCCTGGCAAGAAATCTTATCTGGATATCTCCTAAACGCGTGCAAATGCTTTTAGAAATTGCTACTTATCTCGTTGATGATGTCTCACTCACAAACTCGTGCACTTCTCTCAAACACCGCAAAAAATTGCCGATGTTTCTCTTTTTTATGAATATTACCATAGCTGATATTCCATCTGTTCCATCGTCAGCAGTTTCATCGAAATTTATTCGAGGACCTCAGTTTCACTTTTCATTGTCTTCATTTTGGATACCTAACCTACCGCCTTCCTTCATGGTCATCTCTTGTTTGCATTGCGTCTTGAATTTCAACTCTCCAGCATTTAGAGTGTCTTTTTTTTTCATTCTGGAAGTATCCATAATAACAGCTTACTATTGTGAATGATTGAACCATTTAGTTTTCCACATTTATGTGGTCAATGATGTTCCTTTCCAATATCTATTATTGTTTATATTTTTTTTCAAAAAAAATTTCAGCCTGGATTTTTCGATAGCACCTTCGCCAGTTCCACAATTTCATTTCTTCTCCATTTATGTCACTCTATTTCAGCCCCGTCTAGCATACTACTTTGTACGATTGTTCTGTAAATTTTTTTCTGGTCTCTTTTCATTTCCTTTGCCCTCGAAATGGACTTGAGTGCTCCTATTGTTCTTCCTCCTTTTTTATTTCTGACTAGCTCCTATTGTTCATCTTCTTTTTTTATCCCTAACTCGCTGTTGTCGCATTTATCAAAGATCTCTCCGAAATATTTGCATCTATCTATTCTGCAGAAGCACCTGTTGGATGTCATTTTAAGTCTCCTTTGATTATACATCTTGCAATTCTCTTACCACATATCCTAGATCGTTTTCGTCTTCTGCTTCTTGATCGTCAGTGAAATATAAGATGTGTCCAATTTCCTTCCCAAGTCGGCGCCTATGATTGCTCCTGGTGAACCTAGCGACGTAGAAAACAAAATCGCATTGACGATGTCAGAAAAAATAAATAAGTTGAGTTGTCAAATTTTCACATTTTGTAATTTACATTTATTAAAAGAAAAGAATTGCAACCAGCGCGTTCATTCTTCAACTACATTCATACAAGATGGCTGAGTGAACTTCGCCGACTTTGAGTCCCATGTTCCTACACTCTTCAGTCCATACAAGAAAAGACTAGTCCAAATGCATTATAAACTATTTAGGAGACATAGCCTTGTCGAAATGCTTTCGACGTCCGAATAGAATACGGTTGATTTGATTTCTTCTCCAATACGGTTCAGAATTTCAGCAATATCTTCTTCTATTAGGCCTTCTGCGATTCTGGAATAGATCTTGCCAACTGTTAGGATCACATCTATACGATAGTTTCTCGCCTTTTCCAATGAATCGGCGATATATATATATATACAGTGCGGTCCAAAGGTATGGAATAAATTCATTTTTAGCGTTATTATGTATTTTATGAAAAAATCCTGAAACAGGTCAATTTTTATTGGCAATTTGACAATTTACAGTATGAAAATATTACCCCCTTCTTGCACCCCCTCTGAATTATGAGCACCCCCTCAAAAATTTTAAATGAGATGGGGGGTCGTGTGGCATCTTGTTCGAAAGGGATTTTCATTATCTGTTCAGCAATACTAAGTGTTTCATATTTGGTGCAACCATAACGAAGAAATTTTTTTATTAAAATTTAAAAATATTGACACTGTAAATGATGTATCCGTTGAAACAACCTGAAACAGGTCGATTTCTATTCTCAATTTGACAATTTATAGTATGAAAATATCACCCCCTTCTTGCACCCCTTCTGAATTATGAGCACCCCCTCAAAAAATTTGAATGAGAAAGGGGGTTGTGTTGCACCTTTTTCAAAAGGGATTTTCATTCTCTGTTCAGCAATACTGAGAAAATTTATTCTGAATATGTCAAATGTTGATAGACTGAAGGAAATAATGTAACATAATGTTTAGGAAGTATATTTCAATTTGTTTCACAGTTAAATTAAATGTTCAAAATGACCACCATTCACTTCTTGACAATAAGCAAGGCGATCTTGGAATTCTCGTAGAACATTTTGTAGGACCTCAGGGGTTATGTTGTTAATTTCTTCCGATATCCTAGTTTTTAAATCTGCAATATTGTCTGGTCTATTGAAATATACTTTTGATTTTAAATAACCCCATAAAAAGTAATCGAGAGGAGTCAAATCGGGGGATCTAGGCGGCCATTCAATCGGTCCACGTCTGCCAATCCACCTATTGGGAAAAACTTCTGTCAAATAATCTCGAACAATACGTGTGTAATGCGGTGGAGCTCCGTCTTGTTGATACCAAATTGATCTATCTATTCCATTTGGATCATTAACATCGGGAAAAAGTCGTTTTAATGTAGGCACTAAAAAGTTCATCAAAAAACCTAGATAAACCTCACCATTAATTGTGCCTTCAAAAAAATAGGGGCCAATAATTTTGTTTTTAATGATACCAGCCCAAACGTTCACTTTTTTGGGATATTGTGTGTGAGCCTCACACATCCAATGAGGATTTTCTCTGCTCCAATATCTACAGTTTTGTCTATTAACCGTTCCATTTAAATAAAAAGTAGCTTCATCAGAAAACACAATTTTGTTTATGAACTGCAAATCTGCTTCGATTCTATCCATCATCAGTTCACAGAATTGTTGCCTTCTATCAGGGTCATCCTCATTTAACTCCTGAACCAACTGAACTTTATAAGGATGGTATTTTTCTTTATGTAAAGCTCTCAATATCGATGATTTACTTACATCATTGTCGGCGGCAAGTTGTCTACTTGTCATATGCGGATTTTCCTCAATCGCTAACAGTACATCTAACTTTTTCTCCTCATCCAATGCAGCATTTCGACCTGGTTTTTGACGAGTTTTTACATGTCCAGTTTCACGGTATTTTGTTTCTATTTTGCTAACTGTAGATTGTGATACGTGTTGACCAGGGTATTTATTATTGAACATTTCACAAACTTCCGTTTGAGTTCGTGTTTTATTACCGCATCCAAGCATAATTAAAATGTCTATTCTTTGAGTTTCGGATAAATGAGCCATAGATGAATCGAATACACACAAAAATATTTTTCAATACACTGACGTCTGCCAGCAACTCACAAATATCAAAATAACAGTAGTCTACTAGATTGACATTATATTATTTATGGGTTTTGTGAATAATTTTTTGGTGTCTTCAACGACTTTTTCCTGACTTTTTTAGCAAGACAGATAAGAAAGTATAAATTGTCAAATTGAGAATAGAAATCGACCTGTTTCAGGTTTTTTCAACGGATACATAATTTACAGTGTCAATATTTTTAAATTTTAATAAAAAAATTTCTCAGTTATGGTTGCACCAAATATGAAACACTTAGTATTGCTGAACAGATAATGAAAATCCCTTTCGAACAAGATGCCACACGACCCCCCTTCTCATTTAAAATTTTTGAGGGGGTGCTCATAATTCAGAGGGGGTGCAAGAAGGGGGTAATATTTTCATACTGTAAATTGTCAAATTGCCAATAAAAATTGACCTGTTTCAGGATTTTTTCATAAAATACATAATAACGCTAAAAATGAATTTATTCCATACCTTTGGACCGCACTGTATGATATTTTTTAGGGTCATATTTTAAAAACAGGTAAAAAGGACCACCAAAACATTTTATCCGAAGAACAGGACCTCCGAAGCCGCCTCTGTCCCCGTACACACGCTTGTCCTTTCAGCTATTGTTTGAAAGTCAAGACCGAATGTAGAAATTTAGCTCTAAGACATAGTAAATCCACACATACGCCAAGTACGAATACGGCTCTCTCTTTGATGTCTCGAAGCGATCAACAGCCTCAGGGAATTTCAACGATATAAGTACATGCGCTTTTTCGAAATAACACTCGAATTTTCAGCGCTAATCCGCTAATTTATGCGTATCGAATGTAATGAAGGTAGACGTTGGTCGATAATTAATTTAATTAGCAGGCAGTAATCAAGGGGAAATTTAATAGAGCGTTAATTGTCGTGAACTCGGGTCGCTGGATGGGAGTGGGTGGCGGTTATCGAGTCTGCACAAATTGGTTTCTTAATACTCAGCGATTTCATTAATAATTGTAAGCTATTAACGTTATAGCGTAACATTCATGATTCATAATTCACAATATTGATTTTTTTATGTCGATAGAATGCGTCGGAGGAATATTTCAAGATGCCGATGGTTGAGAAACTTGAATGAAATTACTTCCTCTTATCTTCGAGTGACAATTTGCTTTTCTGGATAACAGGAAGTTACACAAGAATCTCTGATATGGTGTCATTCCATGGCGTAATGGAGGCATTCAAGGCAGAAATTCCCTGAGGCTGTTTATCTGGAGGAATATACTGTAATACCCTCACATGCAAAAAAACGCAACAAGTTAATATTTGTAAAATTTCAGGTCTCGTAGTTTTTTTTATTTACAGTTCAATTTTCAAAATTTGATCATTAAACTGCAGATAAATTATTGATTTTAACTTACACATTCAGTATTTCGTTAAATGCTGGCTTATTAGTAATTATACAGAGTTAATTAGAAGTTTGTTGTTAAACCCTAATTTCAAAACATCCTGTGGAATAACTTCGTGGTCAAATTCTTTCAAAATACCAATTTTTGTAAAGAACCATTTCTTTCCAACATTTTGTTTTTGGTTCATGCCTTAAGTGCACTAGTTCATTTTGAAGAGAGAAATGAACTTGTCATCAACGGTTTACTTTATTAAATATAATTTTCTGAAGAGATGGCTTTGCTCGTTGTTACGAAAGCGTAGAAGGGCCACAAATATTTTTGTTTTATTTTATAGCTTTTTCCGACTTAGATCTCGGAATTCCGACTTAGATCTCGGAATTTCGACTTGCATCTCGGAATTCCGACTTAGATCTCGGAATTCCGACTTGCATCTCGGAATTCCGACTTAGATCTCGGAGTTCTGACTTACAAGTCGGAATTCCGACTTAAGGTACAAACATAGAGGAGCGACGCGGCAAGAGGCAAGCAACGCGACTAGCGATGAGACAAAAATCAGGTACATAGTAACGCGACAGTTATGAAACTGTCGCGTGAAAATATAAGTTCGAACACAGTGGACGAATTTTTTTATCAGATATCCCAACACTGCGGTTTTTACTTGCAAAGGGTTATAATAGACAATACGCTGTACTTTCCATAAATCTAAAAAGAAATGTATTGAGACAATATTAATCTCTATTTTTGACATTAAAAAAAAACATCTAGATGAATTTTTTGAGTATCTACGAATGGATATAAACACTTTCAGCCACATAGTGGAAAGTATTGCACCGCTTTTGGTGACAAAATTAACAAATTTTCTACCACAGCCTATAGAACTATGAAAAAAACTTGTTGTCAGTTTGAGGTAAGTAATAAAACAAAAACTTCATTAAATAAAATAATTAACAAAACAATTACTTGAGTTTATGAAAAATTTGAATTAAACCAACACCCCTTTAGGAGTCTCGTCGCTCGGGATACGTCAGGCGTCATCGCGTCGCTCACTTCCTCACTAAATTGCACACCTACACAAAAGCTGCTTTCCAATTGCCGGGGGTAGAAGCACCCAGTAGAGCTTATTACCCCTGAACTGAACCTGAAGTGAACCGCACCTGACTTAATAAATGGGGTTTAATTGGAACATGGTTTATCGTCATCTGTCAAATCACTTTAGTAGCTACTACGAGAAATATTCTAGTCGCGTCGCTTGCCTCTTACCGCGTCGCTCGTCTATGTTTGTACCTTTAGATGGAATTCCGACATGTAAGTCGGAATTCCGAGTTGCAAGATGGAATTCCGAGATCTAAGTCGAAATTCCGAGATGCAAGTCGGAATTCCGAGATCTAAGTCGGAAAAACCTATGAAATAAAAAAATATATTTGTGGCCCTTCTACGCTTTCGTACGTTGTTGTCCTAATGTCCTAAAAACCCTAAAAGAATTTCAAGGGCGGAACATTGCGCAAAGGTTGTTGCTCTTGTTGAAGATGAACGTAATTATGAATATGTTACAAGAACCCTTCATGTTCATCGCTCTACCATCAAAAGAATAGTCGAAGTTTTAGACAAACTGGCAGAAAATAAGCGTAGGGTAGGTAGTGGCAGAAAACGAAAAAACGACTGCTATTGTTGATGACAGATTTCTTCACGTCAATATTTTTGTTACATAAAACTTGTGAACTCTGTTAGGCTTATTGTTAATTGTTTAATTTTCAAAAATTTAATTGTTAAAAATTTGTCTGGCTTTGCAGTATTGTATATTATTATTATGCCAAAATTAATGTGTATTTAGAATGTAAAATCTGTAAATGAATATTAAGTGGGTATTGTTTTGGGCTTCTGCCTGTTGTACCCCAAACATAAATAAATAAATAAATATTCTGCGGGATCGTCATTTAACATCAGTACAGTCTAGAAATCAACTTTAAGCGGTCCGATGTACAAATGTAGCGCGTGGAAACTTCGCCGAAAGTTGAAGGACTTCGGTTTGAAAGCTTGCAGACCAGCAACTGGACCCAAATACTTCGGCGTCACCGAGTAGCTAGACTGCAATTTGCTACTGAACATTTACATTGGAACATAGGGCAATGGAACAATGTTCTTCACTGACGAATCCACATTCTGCATACATTCTCCAGATGGACGAAAAAGAGTATGAAGAAGGAAAGGAGGAAGATTCGCAGAGGGCACGTTTAGTCCCCGCCTGAGTTAAGGAGGAAGTTCAGTAATATCCCGGGAGGCCTGCACTGTGTTGGTGGTCATCGATGAATCCTTGACGGCCCACCGATATATTGAGGAGATATTGAGCAATTATGTTGTATCTTTCAGTAGATTTATTGGCGATGATTCATCCTGATGCAGGATAATGCATGACCACATACAGCAAGGTATCAACGAAACGAACTGGCCAGCATGTTCGCCTGATCTCAACCCTATAGAGCATGCTTGGTAGGCGAGTCAGAGATCGCGAAGTAGCTCCGGCTACGATAAATGAGCTTCGTTTAGCAATTCAGGAGGAATGGCAAAATATTCCTCAAGATGCTATTCGTAACCTAATTGACAGTATGAACCGACGTATGCAGGCAGCAATAAGAGCTAGAGGTGTTGATACAAAATATTAAGTTGAATTTGTTGTAAAAAAAGACGTTTCTTCAGGTTATTTAAGTTACAGTTTGCATTTGAATTGAGTAGGTTTGCATAAATTAATTTTGCAGTAATTGCTTTTTATTATAACTAAACAATAAATTGTTATCTTCTCATTGCTAGACTCATAGCTGTCAAACTGACATTATGGCACAATGAGCAAAGCCATCTCGTCAAAAAATAACGTTTCTAAAAATTGGGTAAACTGTTGTTTGGAGTTCATTTCTCTCACTTAGAGGCACTTAGAGGCATAAAACAAATAGCAAAATGTTGGAAAGGAATTTGACCACGAAATTATTCCACAGGATCTTTCAAAATTAGGGTTTAACAACAAACTTGTAATTAACCCTGTATAATAACTAATAAGCCATCAGTTAACGAAAGACTGAATGTGCAAGTTGTTGAAATTAATCATTTTATCGACACTTTGATGAAAAAATTTTGAAAATTGAACGAAAACCAAAACAAGTATGAGACCTCTAATTTTACCAAATTACCAAATATTAGGTAACTTGTTGCGTGTTTTTTTGCATGTGAGTGTATAATGTGAAGTGGTCGAAATTACTTTTGTACAAATGCTATACTCTGTGATTAAATTATTATGATTTGATAATAGTTGTAGAAGAATTATAGTGTACAATTTTGTTAGTAAACAAATATCCTCGCCCAGTAGTCATACCTTCAGTTTGTAGCTCTTTTATCTGTTTAGGCTTAGAAACGCCAGAGGCAATGAAGATCCCCTTATCTACAGAAAGGTTTTTTCTGGTTTTTTTAGTCACCATAATATGCAATATTGTTGTAGTGAAAGAATAGAAAAATAGAAACAAATTTGTCAGTTGTCTTTCTTTAATGAAATTTTGCTCAGGGAGCAAATACCAACTTCTCAATTCTTAAGATACCTGTTCTGAAAGAAAACTATCCTATTTTTCAATTACATAAACAAATTAAATCAAATTTGCTAACCATAGACATGGAATTCTAGCTTCAGTATGTAGACTTAGAGTGTGTAACACTACTCTTGAAAATTATTTGATTCAGTGCTTCAAAGTGAGGTTAAGAGTTTATATTTCTACTTGCATAAAAGTTTCTAAACTGTCTTTAAAGGATTATTTTCTTGGAAAATCGTGTGGAGTGAAGTAGTTCTTTAAAATATCTGTAAAATTTATGGACTACCTGGTCTGACGAACTCGCCAAAGGTCACCTTCCAATGAATTCTACTTTCAGCTGGGATTTTTCAATTATAAGGAGCGCAGATAAGATTATTACTTTTTTTTGTGGAATCTGGTTCTTATACAGGGTGTCCCAACGAAAACTTTCCACACGGATTTACTGGGAAATGACAAATTATTTTCGGAAACGCTGAAACACGTCGATTTTAATTTCTAGGGGGACATATGTCATTGATGAATTTAGTCACGCAACTTCATCCCCCTGACAGGGGCGGCTACCCCATTGCGAATCATCATAGGGAACTTGGGTCGAGTGATACATCATCTTAAAGCTCTCGTCATTCTCTACCCAAACGTTCATATTTTTTCAAAATCGAATGACTGGTGAGATTAGTGTGGTAATAGGTTTAATTTAAATAATCAATATCGTACCTGTTCTTATCGAAATTCAATTTATTAATTGCTCGAAATGAGCCCCTCCTACCTCCATACAATGATAAAGTCTACTTTCGACACTATTACGAACGTTTGCCAATACTTCTGCAGTTATTCTGCCGCACTCGTTTACAATTCGACCACGTAGACCAGATAGATAGTGACTCTGGCGGAGTGGCAGAAACTTTGCTTTTGAGATGCCCTCATAAAAAATAATCCAACGGGTTGAAGTCCGGTGATCTAGCTGGCCACTCAATTGGTCCTCGTCGCCCTATCCAATGATTGGTATATCGTTCATCCAGAAAGTTTTTAACCGCCACTGCATAGTGAGGTGGTGCTCCATCTTGTTGAAAATGGAGGTTGTCTTCCGAATAATCTCCATCGTTTTCGATAATATCCGTTATCATGGGATCGATGACATTCTCAAGAATATTTAAATACATTTGTCCATTCAAATTATCATCTATAAAAAGTGGTCCAGTAATATTTTTGCCAAAAATACCACACCAAACATTCAACTTCTGCGGAGTTTGTGTGTGGACCTCACGTATTAACCTGGGATTGGTATCGCTCCAGTAGCGGCAATTGTGACGATTTACGTTTCCATTAACAAAATTGTACTCTCGTCTGAAAAACAAATATTAAAGAGCAAATTGGGATTTGTTCTCAGACGCTCAGACATTTCCTCACAAAACTGTTGACGTCTGTCAAAATCGTCTTCGTTCAGTTCATGTACAAGTTTTAGTTTGTATGGATGGAATCGCTGTGACTTGAGAATTCTCTGAATACTCGATCGCGCTACACCTGACGCGTCAGCCAAGCTTCGAATACTTTGAGTAGGATCCATAGCCACGTGTCCCAAAACCGCTACCTCAACAGCCTCGTTCCTTATCAGACGTTCAGGATGATGTTTCTGGTTTCCCACAGACCCAGTTCTTTCGAATTTCTCAATCAACGTTTGAACATAGGTATGAGATGCATTTTTCCCTGGATGCCTTGTATTGAAAATCGTTCTTCTAATGCGTAAACCATTGTCAGGCAGAAACTGAACTCACAGAATACGAATCAAATGATATTTCTATAAGAATCACGCGAACTGTGAATTCATGCTGAGAACATACACGCAGGAGAACCATAAAAAACAGGTATTTTGTCTATGAAAAAGTCAACAGAACAAAAACTAAGAAATATGGTTTCCGGGCTTCAGTGCCGTGGTCGGTTCACCTTTGTGGAGGAGGTTCCTTTGGACGTTTTGCTCACAATTGGGGTGGGCATCTTCCGCTTGTAATGTTGTATTCGCGAATAGCGACATAAAACTGATACTTGGTTGAAAGATCTTCGCAATTAATAGACCCAGCCTGGCTACTTACTTTGTTTTGACTAATTTGTTTTCGTTTTTCGTGGGGTGACTGGGTTACCTGACCGGATGGGATGTTGCCATTTTCTATCTGTCCACTCATTGAGTCTTAAAATAGTTAATAAATTGAATTTGAATAGGAACAGGTAAGATATTGACTATTTACATTGAACCTGTCAACAACACTAATATCAATTACCATTCATTCGATTTTGAAAAAATTGGATAGAGAATAAAGAGAGCTTTAAGATGATGTATCACTCGACCCACGTTCCCTATGATGATTCGCAAGGGGGTAGCCGCCCCCGTCAGGGGGATGAAGTTGCTCGACTAAATCCATTACTAACATGTGTCCCCCTAGAAATTAAAATCGACCTGTTTTCGCGTTTCCGAAAATTATTTGTCATTTCCCAGTAAATCCGGGTGGAAAGTTTTCGTTGGGACACCCTGTATAATGTATCTAATGTAGATTTTTTGTTATCTTATTTTGGTTTCTAGGATGTTCAATATTTCTTCTAATTTCTCTCTAAGCAACTTTTTTACTTGTTATTATCTCCTTGGTTACCACACTCTTTTCTAAAGCAGCGGTTTTTGCATTTGTTTTCCACAGTTCACTATTTTATACTTTGACAATTATTGAAATTATTTAATCTAACAAATGCTGATCTTTATTCAATTAGTACTTATTTTTCAGAAGCTATAAAATTATTGCTTATCATTTGGATCTACTTGTTTTGCCTTTTCACCAGATGTTCAGCAGGCACTCTTCTATGAATTACAACAAAAAACAAATATTATTTTCCCTTCATTTTCACTTCAAGCAGCAGGCTAGAAAACCTAACATTACCATCTACGCATCCAACTCCGAGCTCCACTAAATAACAACAATCATCAGAATCGCAGGATGTTTAGCTCGCGCTTTCCCAGACGTTGTCCGAAACAAACAACAATGCCGTATTTACAATGATCCATTTTTCATAAAATAACATACTCGAATAACGAAAGTATATCTTTGTTTTTTTTGCGTGTAACTCGGCAAAGATATATGATCCTGCACGAGTGTCCTTAGCGAAATAGTTTCTCACACTTTCGCCTCGCATGTTTGCTCACTTCAGGATGTCAGATCGTATATAATGAGGGGACAAAAGATTGAATTACAAATCAATTTTATGTTTCTATTATAGTTTTTTTGTTACGCGACCGCAAAATAGAATTCGAAGATAAGCTTTGAAGATATGTCATGAACAGTATAATCGAAAACACTAATTCGATTTCAGTTACGAGGGGATTGGGAAAAATCGTTTTTTGTGTTCACTACAAACAATAATCGCAAACGACACATCGCAGAGAAATGGAAGAACACGATTTATACGAATAGTTGGGAATGAGATCTACAAAAAAGCACCGAAATCACGGTGAAGTATTTGGCGAAGCGCGACAAAACTTCATTAACGAAATAATGAAGAATGGATACGAAATCCAATTTTCCGCAACATTTTTTTGAATGAGAATTTCATCACTGAGCATCCAACAGGAAATGAATACTATCCTTACGGTCAATAAATTACATTTTGCCTCAAAATTAACGTTTTAGTCTATACGAGGTCAGTTGAGACACCATAAAAACTCAAACTGGACTTTCAATAGGCAAATCCTTCGTGAAGAAAGCATGCATAGCGACAGAAATGCTTTTTGTACATTTACAAAGAATAATTTGTTTTTGAAACGAAGTTTTTCTCGTGCCTACGGAATCGGTTTGACTCTTCAGAAACTCACACTGTAGGTAAGTACTGTATACCTAAGAAAAAAATGTCGTTTGTCTGTACGGAATAATCTCAAAGGAAGTTTATTCGACAAGTGCATGGTATATTGTTTTCATCTAACAGTTTGACCAAATGTTTCTGTTTTTTGAAACGGTTCCGCAGAAAATGCAAACTGAAAAATGTTTATTCCACTTCAAATGCGAGTCTGAGATCATACCCAGATACATCTTTTCTGTAGCAGATTTCATAGTGGGGTCATTGAAAATTGTAAAGTTTAGATTGAATAACTATTCATACTCGACCACTTCAAAGTTTCCTTATCGCGTAAATTTGCGAACCTTTGCTCTGAACCAAGAATAGGCCATTCGGACAAATACTGAATAATACAGGGCCCGAGGTAGTTCCTTGAGGCACACCCCACTCTATTTTTGTTCGTCGCTATTGATTGCCTTCCGGAGATATAAATATTGAATGATTTCAATGTGAAAGCTTGTACTCCAATATTTTCTAAGGATTCTATATTAAATCTTCGTCACTTAATTTTGTCGTGTCTACGATACTTCAAGAATTTCCTACGTAAGAAGGTCGGATCTACAGAATTCTGAGCAAAATAGCAGATGTAGATACTGCTCTTTTGCTTAGAACGGCAGTATACTTAGACACATATAGAGGGCTATTCAAATTCGTTTCTGTACATGGGGATCTCGTAAACGATAAGAGATAGAGTGTCAGTTAGATTGTGGCAATAACGAATAAAGAATATATGTATATCTCCAGAACCAAAAGAGCTAAATTCGATTTTTTTACATCATTGAATAGGTCTCTAAAATACGCAACTTTGCCACGATTCAACCGACACTCTATCTCTTATCGTTTACGAGATCCCCATGTACAGAAACGAATTTGAATAGCCCTGTATATTACCAAACAGTATTGTCATGTAACTTCGATACTTTAGTCATTGGCAAAAAAAATTCAGTGAAACGGCCCACCCTAATAAATATATATACGTTCTGATAATTTTTTGGGTATATAATATTTTCATACCTACCTATTGTTTTTTTTTTTCAAGAATTGAATATCAGTTTCTTTCGCATTGACATAAAAGCACATCAATATCGCGTCCTTCCGCTTCTATTCCTGATAACGGCTTCACTTCATGTCTGTGAAAATTGCTGAAGGAATATTTGGCGTACCCCTCGTATAATAAAATCCTGCGATTATAAATTACTCCACGTTTCATTCATGTGGCGTGAATCATCACGAGACATTTTCGTTCGTACTGAAAAAAGAATATATCATCTCGAGAAAATTGCGATGCCCAACATACACATTATGATTGTTATATCGTTGATAGCCGGCAGCAGTTTCTCATGAAAAAATCGTGTCAAATATTAGAATCGTTTAAGCTGACGTGTGAACTGGTTCCGAATAATATAATTTACGGCCACTTTCTGACCAACGTAATTAAATAATTTACCTTCTGATCCAATGAACTGTCGATTTTGGTTTAATTAGTGGTGGAGATTGGTGCATAATGCTCTAGTTGAGGAAGTGACAAACCTTCGAGAGATTAAATACTATCAAAATTCACACGCTTCCACACATGTTCACACAGTTCCGCAATATATAATTGATAATAATCGATAAGAGGTGTGGATTGAAATTTCTGAATGACTTCGGCAGATTCGATTTCTAGTAGAGCAAATGGAAAGGCGTACTTCCCAAAGAAATTTGAATGTTAATTGATGCAAGAAACAATTCTGAAGCAGATGGTGGTAATGATATTGATAAAAACAACATAAAAAAATGAACGTCTTTCTCACCTATTTAAATACTCTTTAAAATACTTCCATAGTATAATTTGAAACACCGTGCTTTCTGGTGAAGAGGAGCATGTCGTCTTCATTCCTGAGAATATTTGAAATCAATTTTTTTATGTACAGTATGATACTATAAGCCTCAACAAATTTTCTATAATTGAATCATCAGTCAGTAGTCAGAGTTCTGTCGTTGAAATTTGTACATTTCAGTTGATTGCATACCTCCGCTGCATTTTGTAACCATGACCTTCATGGTCCACTAATTTTCCACCTGTTGAATGCTGATGCGACATGCTCGAAAAACAAGGGTCATGAAGACTACCTTCACGCAGCGCCAATCACCAACCATGTGTGAATCGAGAAAACCTCTAGAGTTTTGTTGAGGCGAAAAAGGGTTGGGGTTACTTTCGTTCGAAACAATCAAGTTCATCAAGATAAAATAAATATTTATTCAATACGCATTGTGAAATTCTGGTAAGTTCAGTGAGTTTCTGAAGAGTGGCTATATTATCACGTGAAATGTCGAAAAGTGAAACCATATACCGAAAAGAATACAAGATATATCTGGAGTGGCTGACACGGAAAAATGTTATGCCAAAAGATGCCACTGAAAATGTATTTCTGTCATATTTTCAAGAACTGGTTAGTTATGTTCTATGTTTTTTGGTAGATTTGGTAGTAATTGTGTTTATTCCTTGCAGTCAGAAACGTATAATCCAAATTCGTTGTGGACTAAATGGTCAATGCTAAAATCGATGGTGACTATACAATGAACCAAAGGCTTTTTTGAAACGGACTTAATGTGAGTCAAAAAAAAACATATGACAATTGCCATTCCTGAACATTGACAAATCTTTAGTAACAAAAGATTATAATCTGTCATTTACAGAGAATACAACGCCAACAAGTATACTTGCCAAGACTTCTACCAGTATAAACAGCACGATCAATATGGTCAATTTCTAGTTCATTGTTCGATTCAGTTTCCTGACCATTTTTTTCAAATATAGTAAGCTCGGGTAAGTGTGACCGTGATTTTCATTAGTTCGCATTGAATTTAGTCCATCTGATGAACCTGAACTAATATAACAATGAACTTTTGCAGGTATTTACTTCGAAGGTCAGTCTTTGTAATATGCCACAGAAAACTGTTGAAAAACGTATTCTATGATTTTTATTTATATATTCAGATATATATCTCCATAGGTCACACTTCCCCGGAAATTTGGGGCAAGTGTGATTCTGGCCAAATTTAAAGATATTAATGCACGTAAATCTCTTTTTGGGGCAGGTGTGAGTAAACAGTAAAGAAACTTTCACCACAATTTATTTGTTTCGAGATATCTTCATTCAAAACATAGTTAGGAACTTTTTAATATTGAATTTAAAATGCCGCATTGGAAAAAACAAAATATAATCGTGAAAGTGAACATTTGTTGAAAAGAAAAATGTACAGGTAGAAATCAAATGAGAATTTCATTGATCCCCATCTTCTGACGAGTGGTGATGGAAGCACTGTTGTTATATTATCCTCTAAAAGTGTATAAATGTCTTCCACATCTGGCCAAGTATATTGTTTAGCTCTCTGAGATTTCCGTATATAATTTTGTACTAGAGCTGAAAAAATATTACTGTTTAGATTGGCCAAAGGAACCAGGTTCCCACTTACCCCGACAGATAGGTCACACTATCCCCAATAACATTTAATTTCGGGGTAAGTGTGACATGCAATGGAAAAGTGTAAAAAAAAACAACTTCATGAAAAAACGGCAATCTATAGTCAGATTCATTATTTAGGCAGAAGAAAAGTGTATAAAATGGATTCTTACCTTTAACAATACACTCAAAGCTTGAAATAAACTCGTTATACTCTTTCGGATTGATGAATTGTAGGTTAGAAAATTGGGGAAAATATTTGGATTTCACAAGATCTCTTTTGTATTTTATATGATGGTTATGGATTCATTATGAGTGTAGGCTATACGTCAATAGATGGCATTGGGCTGTCGCCCGGTTTAGCGAAGATAGCGAGCAAACTCACACTTGCCCCAAATTCACACTTACCCGAGCTTACCTTAATATCACCCTAAATGGAGATAATATCATAAGAACGTCAGTGATCGTGGCTAGTTCATAATATGATTTGAAATAGGGTAATACAAATAAAAACATATGTTTCAAAAACTATTTATTAAAAAAAACAGAAGGTTCATATAGTGTACCATTTTGAACGCAAATCACTTGTTTTTGAGCTGCAGACAGTGACTTATTATAGGTTAATGTTTTACATTTCGTCGCCTTGTTGTTTTCAATACTTCTGGTTTATCAGAACAGGCCATGCTTGGGATCGCACGGTAAAAGAGGACCCTCGTTATTCCAAGCTCTTGGAACTTTTTTCCAGTAATTTTTTTTCGCCGAATTCACAGAGCGTACTTATTTCATCATTATACCAAAAATTCAGCCAAATTGACGGAAAACCATTTCCCATAAGAAATGTGCGGGGTACTTTGTTTGGGTGAGGGAATTTTTGACGTTTCATTCCTTTTTTATGGTAAACCTTGTATCTGAGCATATCTGAATCATACATTTTCGGAATTAGCATGAAATTTTACGTATATAGCGAGAATTTCAAGTGATTCTGATGCTTTTCTATTTTTCGTGATTTTTAGGGGTCTACCCCTTTGGACTTTTTTCGATTTTTCGAATAATTTTGTTTTATATCGGTTGACTCGAAACTCACAGATTATACTAATTTCATCATTCTGAATCGATTGGCGTTCGCAGAATTGCTCTATCTTCAACGGTTTTCGAGTTAATCCGGAGTGAGAGAGGGTCTTACCCCATAGAAATTTTTTTGAGTAATCTTATTTTCCGTCGATCGATTTTAAATTGAGAGATTATACTAACTTCATCATTCTGAATCGATTGGCGTTCACAGAATTGATCTATTTTTAACGGTTCTCCACTTGGAAAGTTCATCTGGAATTGAAATTGAAATTTACCTTATTTTCGTGATAATTTTCGTTATTTCGTTAATTCGCCAACACACAACAAAAAGAATTATATTTACTTGCCACTAGCACTAACCACAAAACTGCACGAGGAATGTCAGTTTCGCTATCTGTTTGAGAGGAGATGAACCAAATCTTCGAGATGGTTCACTTTTAGTACCACCTTGCACATAGCCGAAATTCTTAGTGGTACACTATGTCAACTACTGCCCTCTGTCCTCCTAAGAGTTGAATCATATCTGTAATGAAAATAAAGAGTTTTTCTGTAACATCTAACAGAAACCTACTACTTTCCCGGCTATAGCCATGCTGGACCTTGAACTAAATCTGCTAAATATTGTGAAAAGAATAAAGAGATCCTGACCATCTGCTGTGGAGGAATTGTCCACGGCTTTTGCACTTATTTTCTATTCCAACCATATCAATTCAAATCTGTTTGATAGATTCCCCATTCGCTATATTCTCTTCAGAACAATCCACTCTGTATCAGCATCAATTTGGATGGGTATGACTTAAGCATTACAACACTAAGAGATGATAAAAACTTCATGCCAGCGCAAAATAATCGTTTCTTGTATGCACAAAAAAAACGACTTTCACGTCATTATCTCCAACTGAAGGCAGAGTTAGAGAGTCCTGAAAAAAATCAATGAAGACACCTATAATGGATGAAATGCAATCGGTGATTAGCTAGAATCACTTATGGTCAATAATGATTGCCCCTCATAGGGTCGTTTGAAGCACCTGTCGTTGCTTTCCTTCCATAATGAGATATTGATATCAAGCGAAAGTACAATTAATCGGCATAAGAATTGCGTCAAAGTAAGAATGTTGCAGAATTGCAAGATATACATGGTTATCGAGAAAATTGATTACATATCATTTGCTACTGTTTCTATTCGAAGATATAATAAAATATTGATACATAGCAGACTATTTTCAACAAGTTGTGAAATCAGTGTTCTCTCTTGTACTTTATATTAAAGAGATTGCGATTTTTTTTTAATGCAAACTGGCCATTTTTTCGATTTTTTCGTCATAATCTCCATGCACAACTTTCTATACTGCGATATTTCATCTGGATTCTGTTGAGAATAAATTCTATTCAATGAACAATTTCTGTCTGATTCACTTAATATGAAAATCATATCAATCAAATCAGATACAGTAATATTCTCTAAAGATTTCAATTCTGATACTGGCATTCACTATTTCAATATTTATGTACACTGGCAGGCAAGTATTTTGACCTGCCAAACTTATTGATTTTGTGAGAATCAATTTATTCACATTTCTTTAAAAGGTTGTAGACCGGAAGATGAAAGCACAAATTTCTAGATGATTGAAACGATTGTAAATATTCCAAAACATACATTTTGATGTGAATGAAAATAATAACAAAGTGTTGTCGAATTTACAACTTATTCATCTTCTAAACGGGTAATTATAGATATAGAGCGATATTTTAAAGAAGGGGCTGGACAAAAACTATAAATCAAATGAGCGAATTACAAGGTGTTCTATTACGAGATATTTGTTCCAAACATAACATATGGCGAAGGAATACGAACAATTTCCATTTTTCGACAGAATAAAAAACTATTGATTTTAATTTTTTTAAGGAATATTCAATATTGGCCTTTTTATAGATCGATCATATACAAGGGTGTTCAATTCAAAATAAAAAAGATTAGGCCCATTTTTATTTACAATGTTTGGCAAGCTATTTTTCGCACCCTGTATGTCACAGGTTGATTTGAGATAATATCGTTTGAAAGAGTCACCAACGTACAATATTTGACCAAGAATGAATTTTAATGGAACTTGGAACACCTTTTTACAGGATGTTATTTAAGTACGTTGCCAAACTTGAGAAGACTAAAAGTCCGGTGATGCTTCGTTTTCAAGATACAGGGTGTCAACATTTTTAAAAGAAATCGATTTTTT
The DNA here is from genome assembly GCA_958502065.1 of Chrysolina americana. Lineage (NCBI taxonomy): Eukaryota > Metazoa > Arthropoda > Insecta > Coleoptera > Chrysomelidae > Chrysolina > Chrysolina americana. The sequence continues at coordinate 2,546,251 of OY293413.1, read as the reverse complement.
AGTAAATATCTTAATAATTCTTCAACCGATTTGGCAGCGTTATTAAGGGTCATAAAGGGCTGATTAAGCCCTAACTATACCGAACGTATCATGTCCAATGGAGTTCCGGAAGGTACCGTAACCAATATTTTTGCCAGAAAAAATGTGCGCCACAGATTTTTTTGTAGTTGTTTCACATTTAGAAACAGAAAGTTACAACTTTTTTATATCTGGAGTTTTTTCGTATCTTTGTTTTTGTGAAAAACTGAAATATAAAAATCACTTCTATGTAAGTCCCTGCATGGGACAACACAATAAAACGTTTCAACTACTAAATCATCCACTGTTATTTTTTTCTATACAGTGTGTTTCACTTCTCATGGAAACACCCTCGTATCTTCTATAATTTTTGACGAAATATCATGAAATTCTCAGGATCGATAGAGACACTAGAGATGAACTCTCTGCACGAAAGGGGTCATCCTACGTAATATACACTGCTCGCCAGCAGCGATGAAACCACCCATTTTTCCGGAAAGTAATATTAGGGAGTAAAATTGGTCAAAAAATCTTTCGGATTCGCGTTTAGGATCCCAAAATTACTACTAATACACTTGTCTCCTGAAAAATTTCAGTTCTGAAAAATTCAATTTTTTTTCACTTACTTCACGTATGATGACCCCTTTCGTGTAGGGAGTTCATCTCTAGTGTATCTATCGATCCTGAAAATTTCATGGTTATACGTTGAAAATTATGGAAGATACGGGGGCGTTTCCATGAGAAGTGAAACAAATTCGAAATTTTCAGGACTGAAAATTTTTCAAGAAACAGGTGTATCAGTAGTAATTCGGGGATCCTAAACACGAATCCGAAGGAATGTTTGGCCAATTTTGACCCCTAATATAAGTTTCTGGAAAAATGGGTGGTTCCATTGCTATTTTCGTGCTGTGTATCACGTAAGATGACGCCTTCTGTGCAGCGAGTTCATTTATAGTGAATCCATCAATCCTGAAAATTTCATGGTTCTACGTTGAAAATTATGGAAGATACGGGGGCGTTTCCATGAGAAGTGAAACAAATTCGAATTTTTCAGGACTGAAAATTTTTCAAGAAACAGGTGTATCAGTAGTAATTCGGGGATCCTAAACACGAATCCGAAGGAATGTTTGGCCAATTTTGACCCCTAATATAAGTTTCTGGAAAAATGGGTGGTTCCATCGCTATTTTCGTGCAGTGTATATCACGTAGGATGACGCCTTCTGTGCAGCGAGTTCATTTATAGTGAATCTATCAATCCTGAAAATTTCATAGTTCTACGTTGAAAATTACGGAAGATACGGAGGTGTTTCCATGAGAAGTGAAACACACTGTCTATTCCATTCTTCGAATTTTTATCAAAATTAATACAATAATGATGATGATAATACGAAAACGACGATTTCTTTGGTGTCAAATTCCAATGAACTTGAGTGTTTATCCTATGTCAAGGTCTTTTCTTATTTTTTTTTACATTCTGAATTTATCTCGGTGACTCCTTTAGTTCGTCAAATTACTTAATTTCTGCTGCTTGTATAGTAAAAGTTCATTGATTTTCTATTCCAGTGTTGATTTCTATTTCATCTCTTCCATTGTCTTCTATTTCCACCTCCAAATATTTAATTTTTTTAACTTGTTCAACGTTTACTCCTTCATTTGTACATTTATCTCTGTTAGGTTTTTATAAACTTTATATTATACAACTTTATAATTTCAATTTCAATAATTTCAAATATTATCGAAAACCCTCAATATTTTAGAAGAAAGATAAACATAAGTGCCTTTTATTTCTGTAGTAGAAACCGAAAAACTGATGGACAATACAGGTTGCTGTTCAAAAAAACAAAGTTGGGACCCGCTCAGAAACAGCTGAACACCCTGTGTTAGTGTCATCATTTTGATTTTATAGAGCACAGAAAATTCCATCATAATGGAGATAATTAAACTGTGAATTCTTCTCAATCACTCAATTTCGTCTGTTTTGATTTCCATGACCCACTCAGTAATTCTTCAACGGCAACGAACATACTGATTCATCAAAATAGTTTTTCGTTATAATTGTCATTTCGTGTAATTTGTCTGAAGAAGGATGTCTTAAAAAGCAAAAACATTTAAACTCCATCACCGGGGGTTGTAATCGAAATTGTCATCCGAAAGGTCAAGGCCTTACAATTTCGAGCTTAAGGTCATTTTACCCGAACAATGGACTGTATTAATTGCCCCTGCTGCAACAAACATTCAGCGGTGCATTTCATTCTCAGATTGTTATTGACTAAAGAAAAATGTCAACTTCCATTTCAATATCTCGGTGACATTTCCCAACGCAAACAAACTATTTCCTATCTACTTGCTAATGTTACGGCAAACAATTCTATTTATATACATTGTGGATACGTCTAACGATAATGGTACTGTTACGTGTGATTGGACATAAATGAACCCATAAATATTGGTCTGGTACTGCAATGAGTTTCATTTGATAATCGCCTTTCAACTGTTACGGGACACCTCAATTTGCCAAGCACAGTGGCATAATATGCAGTTTGAATCATGCAGAAATTGTTGTGGTTGTGGATACCATGACAAATGAATGGGTAAGAAATTAGCCTAGAGACTGTTTTGTAGGTTAGTCTGATGGCCACAGTAGCAAAGACAATGCTAGTATTTAGCCATGTTGTGTTGTTATTGCTAGACAAGATGGGACAAATTAGTTTCCAATAACTTGCCTATCGACGTTATTTTTCAATACTTTCTGATAAAATAATATAATTAAAAAAACTGAGGATACCTATTTTCAGGTCGTATATTACTATAAACGCGTGTTTCTTCAGCTTATCAAAACTATTTTTTATTTTCACTATTATTATTATTATATTGTTATCTTAGAAAGAGCATGTCATGCAATATAATACTGCATTGTCATCCAGTTCTGATCTATGTTCAAAGTTAGTTTATAATCGATTGCAATATTTGTACATTATTATTATTTTTCTGATAGACTCGATCATTACTTGATGAAGATCCATACGACCTCCTCCTGAAAAAATTGAACTACCTACTTTGAAATAAAGTTTCACCTCAAAAATAGAATGCACCTGGTTTATTTGAATGATGTGCCTACAAGATATCGAAAAGTCGACTATGGTGTGTCTCAAGGCTCTGTGGTGAGGCCGCTGCTTTTTATCATTTATCTAAACGATTTCTTTCATACTATATCCCCAGTTTTCTTTGTTTGTCATGCATGATGATGCCACATTGATTCAATTCCACAAACAGTTATTTGTACCTATTGTCGTATCAGTATTCAATGTTTTTTTTTCACAGTTCTAATGAATTTTAATGTTTTAGCAGAGCTAAACAAATTGGAAAAGAACGAAGTTTCAAAGGCGTAAGTAAATCTTTTAAATTTTAGTATGTGGATGAAACCAATGTGCTATATGTAAATCATGTGAAGAAAGTTGGTGAGAATAATTGTTCTCTGAACAAAGGAAAATTGTTCGTCCATGAAATTCCAAACACTATTTCGTGTAAACAATACCTATATATTTTTTTTAGTGAATTAGAATAGTAGAAAAGTGAACGCGACAGTGAGAGTAGGCTTTCTCGTCATTTGTTAAAAAACGATAACAAGAAAAACTAAGTCTTCTGAAACAAATGAATTCATTGCAGGTCAAATCAATACACGTAGTGCCATCTTCAGAAGTTTGAAAGGCAAGCACCCATGCATGATATATCATCGGAAAGCTCTTTTCAAAAATACTTTTTGGGGGTACTAATCCAATTTAAGATTCTTTCATGGCCAACTTAACTGTAATGTTCAAATGATTTTTTTTCGGCGGAAATAGGAACTTTTGGCCACAATTAAAAATTTACACAACTTTTTTTCTGGCAACTTGCGATGTCTGTAGCTTGAAGAGAGTAAATTTTAGGACACATGTTTATGGGGAAAAAAATCTTATTTTGATCCCAGGAATACACCTTTCGAATATTTATATTGAATTTAGAAACACCCTGTATATCTACAGAAGAAGAAGATATATTGTTTATTTCTACATTCATTTTTTTTTCTGCTAATTCGAAGTGTGGTAGCGTAAAGTGAAGAGTTATTATCCTTGTCTATTCAGTTTTGAAATGTGTACTTATGTTTTTAAGAATAAAGAACAATAAAAAAAAAACTCTGATGTTCATGCATATGAAACAGGAAATATGTACAATTTTCATATAAATCCTTCTAAAAGGAAAATCCAATTTTTTATTTATTTATCGACAATTCCAATACATGTCAAAAAACGGAAATAAAGATTGATTGAATGATTGATTGATTTTTGAAGCATTGGGTATCCTATTTTGGAAATTCGCTAGTGTTTCATGCTCTACAATTCTCTTTCATTGTTTCAGGTTACTTTGGAGTTGAGAACATATGAATTTTGTGACTAATTACGTTGATTTTTATTGCTTGAATTTCGTTGACTTGTGGCAATTGCTTGTACTGGTAACTTTTGGATTTGACACACTGTATATCATGAGTTCATTCACTTTCTCCAAATCCCATTTGAAATAGTAACGTTTCAACCATTCCAAATTTGAAAGGCAAGGAAAAACTCACATATATCACTGGTGAAATGTGATAAGACACTCTTGTTGGTCGGGAACCAATTGATGAAAAATTTACCCACACTAGTAACAACGAATAGCAAAAGCGTTGCGAAAGACCAGTGCAATCCCAGCACAAGTCCATTGTTGGAATTCAAACACAAACAGTCATGTCGGAACGATCGAAGATCTGATAAAAATTATGAAACAATTGCCTGTCACAAAATTACTTTATGAACATGGTAGTTCTCAGGCGTTTACAAAATGTTCATGTGTGTTCAAACTTTCTTCGCAATAGGCACATTCGGTTTTAATCGCCCGGCACAGCCTCAGAGCAAAAGTTCAATGAGTCTTATTCGCTTTGTTGATTGTATCTACTAATAACTAACAAGACGTGTACCAACTTGTCGAAAACCAAAACGGATATTGCATCATAAATGAAATATTAACAATTATGAAGGATATGTGTGCATGGTATTTACGATTAATCTCGGATTAGGAATATTATTGAGGAATTAAATTCCACTGATGTGAAACGTGATGTATTTTTCGTGAGAGCACTCCTTTTTAAAATATATTATTTTTTCAACGCTCTATCAGTGAAGTTTCAAGCGAATGAAATGCAGAAAAGGTTGAAAATGATGTATCTGAGAAAAACAAGTAGAAACGTTTCTAGACGTGAAATGAGAACGTCAAAAAGTTCTTCCAAAATTCTGTTTAATATTACGCGCATTCCCATTATTTCAAATTACTCGAGTTCAAATTGATAAAAAAAATGAGAAAAGTCTCATAAGATGCACGGATTTTTGGTACTTTCTATAGAATCCCAAATTCATTATCAAAACAACATCTCTCAAATCTCAATGACCCAAATATTCCAACGTTATTTATTCATCTAATTGTTTGCGGTGGAATCAGACATCTTTTTCACTAATTTCTTTAATAACGTTCAGATAATAAGCGTAGTTATTCACTTTGGAAAAACCAGAGCATTGATAAATTAATATAAATGACGTATTATGACCACAAACATTCAAATAAATAATTAATATTGTTCCAGTTTTTTTGAAAAAAATTGTAAAGTTGGTCATTCGTTCTAGGTTTCATTTTATAAACAGATTGTTGATTATACTGATGCAGTAAAATGTCCTGCTGCAGTTTTTTGTGATTTCAGCAGGACATTTGGCTGCTGACTAAATTGGAAATGTATGGTTTGAGAGGTGCATCTTTATACTGGATATCATCTTTTCCAGAACATCGCGAACAATTTGTTTCATTAGAAGCTTCACAGATTCCAACAATTCAATCCAGAGAAGTTAACATTAGAGAAGGGGGTTCCCCAAGGCTCAATTTTGGGCCCGGTACTTTTTATACTCCATGTGAATCAACTCGATAATTAAGGCGACACACTGCATATGCAGAAAACCTTGCACTCAATAACAAATGCTCAGTTTAATGACTATTTTAACAATAATAGTTTGTTTTTCAATACCCAGAAAACAGAAATTATAAGAATTCATCATACCCAGAGATGAGTTGATGATTTGGTTTTCAGTATTGAAAATTGTCCAATGTATAGTAATCACAACTCGGTTAGATTCCTAGGTATCAATCTAGATGAAGGAAAGAGCATTGAAAAAAAATTACGTCCAAGATATGTTCCTTAAAATTAACTTTTCATCAAATTGAGAGAAGTAGGTACTGGAAATTAATCAACTGAATTTTTTTATTATTTACAAGTAGATTCAAGAAGAAATTTTCAGTGCGAATTTTTTGAAAATTCGCAACAGGAAAATTTCCGGAATATTAATTCGTGCTCGCGGGAGATTCGGAAAGAAAATTTTATACCAAAACTTTTTAAAATAGAAATATCATACTTAGGTAACATATTATTATCCATGTCACGGACATCATAGTAGGCCTGTGTTAAGGCTTTGTCTCACAACACGAATTGCAAATTATTTTTTTTGTGGATTTGATAGAAAATCTGACATTATATCATTATACCGCTTCAAATTTTTATAAAAAACAAATTTCTAGAGTGGGCGAAGGAAAAACATCGATTTAATAATAATAAACGAATAATATAATCTAATCTTCTGCAAAAAGCAACCAACGGAAAATAACTACAATACAAAGACGTATTTTTCAAAATATCACAAAGCAAAATGCCGGTTTAGTGATACGAACAACTTTAGTGTGTGTGTGCATCCTTCTGGATGAGTATTATAATCATCTTGACGATCGTATACCGACTTATTGTTATACAAAACTTTTTCCCATGAAATCACCATACCATGTCTCCAGTTACGAGTTCGTTGCACCATTTCATGTGAGGGAGTACGCCGCCGGTGGAATTTTTCAACGTGTAATAATTCTTGAGAAAGCAATTTTTGTTGTGAGACGAGGAGATCCGCAACAAGATACGAAAAGTTCGAGATCTTGCCCGATTGGATGGGAATCACTGCGATGAATTTTGCATCTTCACTTTGGTAGTTTTTGCACATAGCAAAGGGTTGATCCGAGGAATCTTCAACGATATTACTGAAAATGTAGGCAAATACATTGAAATCATTGATAGGAATGTGGATTTTGTGGAGGAAATACGTTTCTTGGGATTATAGAAATTTTAACATACAAGTGTAAAAGGGCGAATTAATATTCTTTTATAGCCTTGTTTTTTAAAAGGAAAGTTTGTTCATGGTATCAGCTTATCTATATATATTTTTACATATTCGAATTCGACAGGCCAAAACACTTACGACTAAAGATTCGAATTCAATTTCGACAGTTCTTTGTTTGAAAATAATATTTTTTGGTACTGGAGGCGGAGACTTCGCCAAATTATCGACAATCTAATCGAAATTGATCTCTTTCAGTATATGCGTATTATATGACGAGGTCCTTGCCTTTTAAAGTGTGATTAAGACTAGATGCAACATTTGGGGAAAACTTATTTCTTATAATTAATAAATTTCCAGAATGTCACAGTATGGTCTGTATGCATGTGGCATAAACCAACTCATACAAGTTCATAGTTAGGAATGCAACTAATGACAATTCACCGCACCTTTCATATCATTGAAGAACTTCAAAGATTTTATTTACTACAGAAATATTCTAGGTATCTAGTTCTGTATACGATCTCATTGAAAATTCGATAACTTTCTAGCGGTTTTACTTACAGAAAGTTCTATAATGATAGGAGTTCTGAAAATATTACAGAATATTATAAAATCTTTCAGATTTTTTTAAAAACATCTGAAATATCCAAAATATTATTCTGGAAAACGTAAAAACCCCATCTTTTAAGTTCCACTTATGAAAACAGCCCCTGATATTGTGGATATTCCTTTTGGAAAATAATAATGATGTTCTCAATGACATGCATAAACATGTGCAGAATTTGTCAAAAAATGCTTAACTAAAAACTAGAACTAAAACTAAAAACTAAGAAAGAACATTTTTGCAACAGATAGTGATTAAATGTTATTCAAAAACTCTTCCAAAGAATAAAATCCTCTTTTCAGTATCTTGAGACATTGTTTGAATGCTTTCAATGTTACAGATGATTTAATGTTAGCTGGAAATTTATTGAACAACCTCTACCCAATCACACTGTGTGATCTATAAAAGAGGTTAGTTTTTTTGTCTCGTGTTGATAAAATGGAACTAGTCATACAAATTAGAAAGAACTTTCACATCATTTTTTTAAGGAATGATTGGGTTTTTCGGAAATGAGTATGGGAGTGTCGTCTGCATATAACGTGAAATGTGTAGATGGGCTCACTCTGTCATAAATAAGGAACAACATTTGGCCTAGTACTGACCCTTGAGAAATACCTAAACACAGATCACAAAATATAACAACAGGGCAATAGCCTGCATCAGTCAAATTGGTCAGATTTTCATAAAAGGAGTGGACAGCACTGTTTGTGGATTTGTTTGCTTGAAATCCATTGCTCATCCATCGATATTATATTATTCTGCTTCAAATATTGATGGAATAGTTAAGGGACGATAACTACTAACCTGTTTTAGATGGTCTCTTTTCAGAATTGGAACAACCTTACCAGTTTTGACAAAGGTTGACAAAATAGGCCAAAGGAGTTATTATAGAAAAATCAACATTTTTTTAGCAAAAAACGTATAAACGGTATTTACTTGTAATGTGGAATTCACGTGATCATGATATACGGATAACAGCAAATATAGGGTCCTATTTCGTGGGGTTAAATCTGTGCCTTTCTGAATCAATCATTCCATGCGAAATGATTATTTCCCAAACCAGGAAGAAACGCAAGCAATCATCTGCATCGCTCATCCCAACAAATTGCTCAATAACGAGTGTAAATAACGCAGATAAAGCATAACCTGCCTTATTTGACTTTCATATTTTCGACAAATAAGTATAATAAAATGTGAAATCACATTCAATTTGCATAATTCTAATACAAACCTGTTCGCTTTTGTAATTCGATTTTATATTCACTTCACAGTTCGCGTACATTTCCCATCTGCTCGATTCCCCCTTATTCTAAACATGATTTATACAGGGTCCTAGTGAAATGGTGTTCAAGTAACGTTTTTATAGTCGCCAATAAAAATATACGACTATCAAGTGGGCTAGTTTATTACCGGATTGGGAGGTGATAATTACCGCTATAAACGGTGGGTGTGTACTATGATGGATTTTTTTCAACACGTTGACCTGTTGTAGTACAATTTTTCATTCAATAATTAATTTCGTTGATTCGCAGGATTTGGATATACCTAGTCCGCAGAATATGTGGCAAATATTTGCCTGAAACAAGTTTTTCCTTGACTAATACCACGACACATATCAAATTTATCTGACGTATATTGATAACAACAGTTGATAATATATAGGATCTACCAGTAACCCTCATTTCAAATTCTTTCTGAATCTTCGAAATAGAACACAGTTTGATGTATTTCGTGGCTCGAGGATCTGGAATGCCGCAGGGGTCTAAGATTGGCCCTCTTCTTTCCCTGATCTTTATCAATGATCTTCTTTCAATGGTAATATCAGAATCTTTATTATATGCAGATGATTACAAAGTTTTCAAGTATGAGTATAATTGATCAATAAAAAATAAAGTACATGTCAGTATTAGATAAAACAAAAATATACTTTCCCATATTTTTTTGTACAGAATGGATGATTCAATATTAGAAAGAATATATGAGATTCGCGATCTGGGGGTGATATTTCAAACCAAAAATAATTGGAGTATATGCATGCATCATCTGGAATCTGCAAAATATAAGGTTTCATAGGAATCGCACGTTAAAAGGCAAGACCTCGTTAATCCTCAGCTCGCAAAAGTTTCGACTTCTGAGGGCTGTCGTTCGTAGGGGAATGAGAGCTGGTTAACGAATAAAAAAACAATTTTAATAAAATGTATTACAAAAAATATGGAACCAAGTAATTCTTAAAGCCTTGAATTTGGACTACTACTCCTCAAACATAGGGTCCATCGTAATTTAAAAATGAATAATAATTTTCAAAAACATTTTTTTTTTCATAAAAAACTTCGCGATAAAACACCTTTTCAGTTAATTTCTGAGAAGACTTGTCAACAATTGGCTCAAAAAAATTCAAGTTGGAGTATTTATTAATTTTGTGTTTTTTTTATCAATTCGGTTTATCTGATAAATCTCGTTTTCCGACCGATTCCTGGAAGTACAATATGTTCCAAGTTCATGACGTCACTTGATTACTGAGTATTCACTTGACAATCCGTAAGTAAATCTCTTATACGTACGTGTCTTTCTGCACAGAATGTTGTTTCAAAATATAAAAGATAATATGACGAAATTTAACAATTGATTTTCTATTTCAGATATTTATCTGACTGTCGATCTGAATTAGAACTAGCTCAAACCTCATTACTAACAATCTACTGAAGATATCTCCTGTATCAATAATATTGTTGGTATTTTCTGTTATTGTATTTTTCAATTTACTGAGATAGGTTTGTTAGAATCAGCAGACTTTGTTTTTCATATGACCACTCCGACATAAATCTAGGGGTATCAAATCTGGACCTCCAGGTGGCCAATGCATTGTTTCTTTCCTACCGATCCATGTATCATGATTCCATACAAAAAAATCCTCACACCCAGAATATAGTATTGAGATGTGTCATACAGTGGATTATTTCAATCATCAAAGTGGAAATAGTATCGGAAAGCTTCGATTTCATTCTCTTCAAAGTCAAAACACCTCCAAAATATATTGCTTTTTGTGATTCATATAAAAGTTGACCTTCAATAAAAAAAAAAATTATGTCAAAAGAAACTGCAGGTGATCAGTTTGATTTTTCTTCTAGAAGATATTCACTTGGTGTCTGAAAAACGTGAAAATAATGGTTTGATATCGTGATAAATATATCCATTTCTACACCAAAGGTTTCAAACAGTGCAGTACAATTGCAACTACCTATAGCGATTTGTCTAGATCCAACCTTGACAATTCAAAAAACTACACGATATCGCAGTCATGAAATAATATAATTCATGAGAAAAATGGCATTGACGATAAACTGAATAATCTAAATCATTATGTACCTACTTATTTGAATTATACAATAACCATGCACCACTTGAAACATCGTAGATGATTTCGCATAAGCCATGGATTAGCGATTATGTGACTATTTGGGTAAAAGAAAAAAATTATTTTGACGAAGTCCCCTTCTCTCCACAAAGTGGAAAATTTCCATTACAAACATTGAATTACATCTTATAAATACTTGTCGAAATTATTCTTTTCATTTATTTGAAACTCTCAAACGTACGTTTTTCTGTCTTTGTGGCTATACAGGGTGATTGAAAATTCAGTATATAAGATTTTACGGGCGTCTTTTTGCGACAGTCATGGAAAAAAAAAGTTAAATATATTTTTTTTAATTCGCTAGATTCAATTAGAATTTTTCAACGAAACAATGAAAAGAAAGATCATGTGGGCTTTGATTGCTGTTTCCATTTTGATATTTAGGTCCATTTTGAAGCATTTGACATTATTTAAAAGTTGTTTTATGTCTCATCGCGTATTTGTTAAATTTGTATAACATAAAATGGAAAATAAATCATATTCATTCGAACATCTGGCTGATACTGAATTCTGAAACACGTCGTATATGTTACTTTGTAGCAAATTGATTTTTTCCCATGGAAGAGTTCGAGATTTTCTCCTATTGAAGAATTCGAGATTTTCATCAGAAAGTACCCAAAATCGTTCATAAAATCCTATAGATGATCCTTTTTTTCAAAGAAATATTTTTTTTCGTTAGACTTTGAAAAGTGGAATTATTGACTTGCCATATGTGAAAACTTAACCCTTCCTCAATTTTTCATATTAGAGAAAAGCAAATAAATCATTCGACTTTAATTCGACTACATAATTGTAGCGTTTGAGCAATTCAATCATATAATTATGATTGAGTCATTATGGCACTCACTAACGAACTTCGCCTATTTCATCTTGGGAGGAAGTCGTTCATTCACAACTCTTCTCTCGCATAAAAAATGTAAATAAATACATTTCGAACAACTCATTAGTTATTGCTTCCTTATTTGAAACGACAAAACCGGCCGGTTGTTACAAAAATGTGTTGTCCAAAACGGTATCACTATATTGACCTTGTAATATTAATAATTTAACCGGAATCTTGCCTCGGGATGCTCTACATTGGTATGATATATTCTCAACTTGAGGAGTAGTAGCACTAGTAATGGTAGTAGTAGAATTGTGGGAACTCCATTCTTTTAATACATGATTACCGTGATGTCAGTCGTCTGACACACTAAATCTCGGTCTGTCAATTTTATTGAACCTCTCATGATGGCATAAAAGACATCAACTTCGAAAATGAAAATGATTCTGACAATAGGTTTGTTTTGGTTCTGAAAATTATCAGTCCTGGGACGTTAAGGATCATGCGCAGTTGACGAGAAGTGTGCTCTTTAGGTTCATATTCGCTCACTTTTTCTCAACTGCACATAATCGTGACGTCCCAGAACTATTAATTTTCAGAAACAGAACAAAGCTAATTTGAATAATATTGTTAACAGTGAAAAGAGATAGCCATAAAACCGACAGTGTTTTAGATTTCAACTAAACTTGCCAACCATCAATTGCGTCATTGTTTTCTGTCATTGGGGTATTGTTTGTCGCCAGTTTTACTCTGTTTTGCAGTCGAATATATTATAAAAACTGTTTTTTCAAAGCAAAACGTCTCTTGGAATCATTACTTCCAAAGTAAGTACAATATATTGTGTTTTATTCACAAATACTCTTTAAAATGTCTAACCTCACAATTGACATTTGTGACTATAATCCCGTACTGCCGGAATATTCACACAAGAGTTAGGGCAGAGGCACCACTTATGGCCATCACCCCACTTATGGCCACTTCCGGTAGTTCCTTGAAATAATAAGCTTCCTTGCAAATTTCAAATCAAATTTCACGCGGGAATCGAAGCGTTTGAATATTGGTAGCGGGGGGAGTGCCGTGACAAGATTTGGAAATAAGTTGGAGTTTCAGTATAAATGTGAGAGTGACCAGATGCATCGAGTGCCGGAAATCGTTAACGTTTTCCTTAAGAAATCTATCCTCAATCATCTTACTTACTTTGTGAATTTTTACGCCAAAATAGGATTCAATATTGCACAAAGGTGGGTGAGGTGTTCTTGAATTTGTATTTTCATTATAAGAAATCCACAAACTGTTGTTTTTTGTTAAATCGTGATGACCATTAGTGGAAATAAAATATGAGCGTGTTTCTACTTATGGCCATAGAGGTGGCTATAAGTGGAACTGCAAAATCCACTAATGGCCATCCGTTATTTCGATATTTATTTTCGACGGTACAACAAGAGCACTATAAAATTTTACTCATTATTGTAAACAAGACGAAATGAATGTAAATTGTTATTCTGTTTTTAGTGAAAAATTCCGACAAGAGTGCAATCAGGAAAAAGTAAAGTTGGCATTGGAATCGCGGCGAAAAGGCCGTTTCAAAGGCTAGCAAGATCTGTTCGGTTCCTCGATGATAATTCTCTCTTTCCAACCATCTAAAAATTTTTAGAATTCCGTTCCATTAAAAAAAAATTCTGTTCCGTTATTTTACATCAAACCATTCAGAAGTTATCGTGGCCAGGTAAGAAAAGAGATTTATATCCGCCAGATCCGCACTTATTCTGACATTTCAAATGCATATTGTGTATTTAGATGGTTGAAAAGAGAATTGAACTATCTTTTCAAAGATGTGACACATGACCCCCCAGGCCATTTAAATTTTTTTAGTTGATGTGCCCCTCCCGCGCCATTTATCGAGCAATCACAATGTGTTCTATGTCAAAAAGTAGTATCGGTAAAACCCTCCAAACGGTTTTTAACTTTCACATAGAAAATGTTCAAACCTCACCATGAACAATCCATTTCACGAAAAAATACCACTCCAGGTCAAGCTGACCATTCAATAAAGAAAGATGTCAATTAAATACATTATTTCACGAGAAAATTTTTGATTTTTATGTCCCAAGTGTATTATTTCACGAATCTGGTTGGCCTTGTATTGTCTTCTTTCGTGAAATAGAGTTTCATTTTTTACCATATTTAACACCTCTGGTAAATATCTAGCCATAAGTGGAAAAACGATGTGGTCATAAGTGGGGTAAAGATGGCCAAAAGTGGTGAATTTTACATTTTTTTCTAAAAATTGTTATAAAATTGTTATTTCTTGAAAACAAATTATATCATATATTCAATTCAATAGAGAACACTTACAAGTACACGATTTCATTAGGATTTTTTTGTTCCACACTTTCAGGAACCAATAGCAATATCAAAAGTTCTATATTTTTCTTAACCTGGCCATAGGTGGTGCCTCTGCTCTATTCATAGTGTGAAAATCCTAATGATAGAAAAAAAATTACCTAAATCTATAAATACAGGTAAAAACATTGGACCTTTTTTACCACGTTCATCTTTTCAAGAGGTAACAACACCATTTGTTGTTCTGCAGTATATGAATTCGTAACACAGCCTTGAAGAAATCGAAATGAATTCGACGAAAGGTTGGCTCAGAAAAAGAGTTTTCATCAATTCAACTCACATCCCAAAAAACATAAATGAGCATCATAGCAAAGGTCGAATGGGGGCACTGTCAATAGTGAAAATATTGTGCGTTGTCGATGTGTGTTTAGTTGTAATAAGAGAGCATTTTCATTACATAATTTAAAAAAATTTCAAGTCCTATATTGATAATAGTTTCGTTATAAAATTGAGGCGTGCTTGGTCTATTTCAAAGCAATGCTAGTTTGGATAGGAATATGGGGTATTATACTGTATTTTCTTATGTTATTCAACATTATTCAGCTCCATGTGAATAATGATAATTGTATTCTCCTTCTCTGCTTGGTATGCAATCATGAAAAAGAAGAGATTGAAGAATTTGTTTTCAAGGCAGCAACCCGTGCAGCCGATGAACTCGGTCTCGTATTCGACACTGAACGGACGAACCCAAACTCTGTCACCGAGTTGGAACCCGTTTAGCAAAAAGCCCATGTGAGAGCTGCGGAGCGTGACAGGCTCCTACAGCTACATAAGGATAAGCCCATGCATGAGATCTTCTTCAAGAACATTGAAGACCTTGGCTTATATAGAAACCTGACTTTTGCATTTCCTCAAGTGGGCTGAGGTCGGAAACCGAGGAGTTCATAATGTCCTACCAGGATGGTGTCTTCAACACCCTCGTCTGCCGCAGTCACTTGATGAGTAATATAGAGGTCCCTGACACTAGCAGAGCGTGTCGTTGGGCAGCTGAGGCCATAATGCAGCTGTCAAGCTTATACGGTCTCAGCCTATATCCACAGGCATAAACGCGGATCTACGAGTATTGTACTACCATGTAACACACCGATGTTGCCTTATGCTCAGGGGAATATTGAGTCCGTTGTGGAGAATGAGAGTGCTGAATCTATTGGTCGGACTCATTTCCCATCCTCAGGCAAATACAAGCCAATAAGCCTGATGTAGTCCTCGTCGACCATCAAAGTAGGACGATTTTCATCACTGAGTTTTCAGCTCCTGGCGAAACGAACATCGTCCGAAAAGAGGAGAAAAAACGGACTAAATATCGAGATCTACTCTTTGAATTCCGCAGGTTTTACCCAAACTATTCTATCAAGATGGTGGTTTTGATAATTGGGGTCCTTGCTGGAATGATGGATACACTGCTCTCAAACTTAAAAATCATACTGGCTTGCCGTAATATGGCAGAAATCCTAGCCGGGCGAATGCAGAAGGCCGTAATTGTTGGTTCACTCCGCCTGCTCAGGGTACATGATTCTCGGACCCAACAATCACTTACCCAACGGCCCTCCTGAAGTGTCGGGATTGGGATATTCGTAACGAATAGAAAAAAATAATTGTAGACCTAAAATTGGATGATTTGTTGTTCTCAAAGTCAGGGAAGTACCGTAATAATGTTGAGGTCGTTATGAAGGCGAATATGACTAAATAATGAATAATAATAATAATAGTTCAGAAGTGAACTTTGCCATATTTTTTTATTGTTATGATAATAGTTGTAGTTTCATTATAAATTATCATATATTATTAAAAATCGTTGCTCTCATGCTTCAATTAGTCGTTAATTAAGGGACGTTTATAATACTAGATACATATCCTTAACTGCAAAGTGAAATTCAACTTTTCTAGAAACAATCTTCGATTATTTCGGTCATACACCAACTTCTGGTCCCTAATATACATTTTTCCTCATGTTGAATACTACTTGGACTGAGATGTAGGTGCAAATATGTCAATATTTTTAACAATTCCATTATTTTAGACTACTTTCTCAAACTTTGTTTATAAACGAACAACCTCGTTACTTCTCCGTCCTACTATTGCTAATTTGTGCAAATTTCAGTTATTGCATAATAAAGCGCACTGTTCATGATCTCATTCGGAGTTGAATAACCTCACTAGATAGGTTTAGCAGAAGAAACTCAATTAAAATACCGTGTTCCAAAATAATCCAAACGATTATCGTCTTATATAATCTAGGCAACTTAATCTATGAACTTTTTACCAAAATACAAATTTTCAACGATCGTTCCGGGCGAGATCCGCAACCAAAAAAAAATGAATAAGAATGAGTCACAGTTCGGCGGAAAGTGAACGTCCAGTATTCAATTAGGCTCCTTAATTCGTCGTCGAAAGTCTTCGTACTACTGCTGTATACGGAATACGTTGGAGGCATCATCGCCAAAACATTTGAATATCAGCAGAATACCGTTAGAACGTAAAAGGTCAATGGATCTTGTCTGTAGCTCCGAGGAATATTAGTAATTGCCACGAAACGAATATTACGGTGTAAATTGTTCTGCCCGAGGAGAGATCTGTCTTGCTGAGCAAGAACAGAAATGGAAATTTGCACACCTAACACATTGTGTGACATTATAACTGATAATTGCTAATGGATACGGGGCAACTTCAAAACATTCTGCAAACGAGAAAAGAGCAATTTTTTTTGTAAAATAGTCAAACACTCGAAGCAAAGCAGATGCTAAACGTTGTTCGAAATGCATCGACATGACCTTAAATCGGACAAGAAAGTAACAAATCGAGAATAATCCTCCCCTTCTTTGGGGATTATGGCGCAGAATGATTGAACTGCCTCTAAAAATAGCAATGAAGTATCTGCCCCTCGTTCTAATTTTAATATAACGCACCGGAAGACACAAGAGGTTTAGTGATTTTATATTACATTTCAGATAAAGATATTAATACTCCCGAAATCCTGTCCGAAATTACCTTTTTGTCCTAACCAATCTAGTAAGTTGATATGGTGGTAAACGTTGAATTGCCACACGTGGTTTCTGAATGCATTTCGAGTATTTCTGGTACAATAGGTAAGTTGAAAATACGACGACCGAAAAGTTTTCTATTCCTTATTTCATCATAAAAACTATTTACAGATTTTTTATGTGAGAGCCATACTTGAAGCAAGGTAAAAATTCCTCATATGAAAATTGATTTTAAGTTCTCCATCAGCCTCTCGCCCATCACTATGAAAAAGGAATAAAACGTCAGAAATTCCCTTGCAACATGAAAATTGTAGAGGTTTCGTTTAACGCCTCTCATATCCTTAATTGACTCGGATTCGCCTTCAACTTTGGTGTGCATATTCAAAAAAGATCACATTTCAGGAATGAAAGAAGAAAAAAAAAATTAAAAATGTTTTTGGATGGAAATGATCCCTCTCAACTCCAGATGAACTCTTCAACTCGAGAACGGTTGAAGATAGAGCAATTCTGCGAACGCCAATCGATTCAGAATGATGAAATTAGTATACTTTGTGAATTTCTAGTTGTTCGAGGAACAAAATCAATCACTTGAAAAAAATCGTAAGGGGTAGACCCCTAAAAATGATGAAAACTACAAAATGATCAGATTCACTTGAAATTCGCACTATATACGTAAAATTTCATGCTGATTCCGAAAATATATGATTTTTATACGATCAAATATAAGAATCACTATGAAAAAGGAATAAAACGTCAGAAATTCCCTTGCAACATGAAAATTGCAGAGGTTTCGTTTAACGCCTCTTATATCCTTAATTGACTCGGAATCGACTTCAACTTTGGTGTGCATATTCAAAAAAGATCACATTTTAGGAATGAAAAGAAAAAATAAAAATGTTTTTGGATAAAAATGATCCCTCACAAGTCCAGATGAACTTTTCAACTCGAGAACGGTTGAAGATAGAGCAATTCTGCGAACACCAATCGATTCAGAATGATGAAATTAGTATACTTTGTGAATTTCTAGTTGTTCGAGGAACAAAATTAATCACTTGAAAAAAATCGTAAGGGGTATATCCCTAAAAATCATGAAATCTACAAAATGATCAGATTCACTTGAAATTCGCATTATACACGCAAAATTTCATGCTGATTCCGAAAATATATGATTTTTATACGATCAAATATAAGAATCACTATGAAAAAGGAATAAAACGTCAGAAATTCCCTTGCAACATGAAAATTGCAGAGGTTTCGTTTAACGCCTCTCATATCCTTAATTGACTCGGAATCGCCTTCAACTTTGGTGTGCATATTCAAAAAAGATCACATTTCAGGAATGAAAGAAGAAAAAAAAAATTAAAAATGTTTTTGGATGGAAATGATCCCTCTCAACTCCAGATGAACTCTTCAACTCGAGAACGGTTGAAGATAGAGCAATTCTGCGAACGCCAATCGATTCAGAATGATGAAATTAGTATACTTTGTGAATTTCTAGTTGTTCGAGGAACAAAATCAATCACTTGAAAAAAATCGTAAGGGGTAGACCCCTAAAAATCATGAAATCTACAAAATGATCAGATTCACTTGAAATGCGCATTATACACGCAAAATTTCATGCTGATTCCGAAAATATATGATTTTTATACGATCAAATATAAGAATCACTATGAAAAAGGAATAAAACGTCAGAAATTCCCTTGCAACATGAAAATTGCAGAGGTTTCGTTTAACGCCTCTCATATCCTTAATTAACTCGGAATCGACTTCAACTTTGGTGTGCATATTCAAAAAAGATCACATTTCAGGAATGAAAGAAGAAAAAAAATAAAAAATGTTTTTGGATGAAAATGATTCCTCTCAACTCCAGATGAACTCTTCAACTCGAGAACGGTTGAAGATAGAGCAATTCTGCGAACGCCAATCGATTCAGAATGATGAAATTAGTATACTTTGTGAATTTCTAGTTGTTCGAGGAACAAAATCAATCACTTGAAAAAAATCGTAAGACCCCTAAAAATCATGAAAACTACAAAATGATCAGATTCACTTGAAATTCGCACTATATACGCAAAATTTCATGCTGATTCCGAAAATATATGATTTTTATACGATCAAATATAAGAATCACTATGAAAAAGGAATAAAACGTCAGAAATTCCCTTGCAACATGAAAATTGCAGAGGTTTCGTTTAACGCCTCTCATATCCTTAATTGACTCGGAATCGCCTTCAACTTTGGTGTGCATATTCAAAAAAGATCACATTTCAGGAATGAAAGAAGAAAAAAAAAATTAAAAATGTTTTTGGATGGAAATGATCCCTCTCAACTCCAGATGAACTCTTCAACTCGAGAACGGTTGAAGATAGAGCAATTCTGCGAACGCCAATCGATTCAGAATGATGAAATTAGTATACTTTGTGAATTTCTAGTTGTTCGAGGAACAAAATCAATCACTTGAAAAAAATCGTAAGGGGTAGACCCCTAAAAATCATGAAAACTACAAAATGATCAGATTCACTTGAAATTTGCACTATATACGCAAAATTTCATGCTGATTCCGAAAATATATGATTTTGATAAAGCACTATAAAATATCGAGTAAATGTTCAAAACACCGCCTTCTTGTTGAACACATATTTGGGCCCTTCTATTGACACTACGTGTGGCATTCAACACATTTCGGCCAACAATTCTATTAATTATAGTTTCAATATAATTTTTCAGTTCATCTACATTATTATGTTTCATTTTGTACACCTCATTTTTTAGAAATCCCCAAAAATAAAAAGCTAGAGGTGTCATGTCTGGTGAAGGAAGGGGCCACTTAAAAGGACCATTTGTAGCAATCCATCTGATTCCAGAACAGCCTCGCAGCATTATTTTTACGCCACTGACATTATGTGCTGGTGCTCCATCCTGATGAAAATAGATCATCTGACGAGCCTCCAGATCAAGATCATCGGAAAACTCTTCCTACACTCTTGTTAATAAATTAATGTAACGGGGTCCGTTCAAAGAACGATGGTAGAAAAATGCACTGATAATTCTGCCTATAAATAGACCACACTAAACATTAATTCTAAATCGTTTTTGCGAATTGTAGGGATGGACTAGAAATGGATTATATCTACTCCAATAATGAAAATTCTTTGTTATACATCCCACGATTTGAAAAATTAGCCTCATCGCTCTATATAATATTTCTATAGAAGTTTGGATCTTGTCTGCATTTATTCATAAACCACAAACGAAACCCCAATCCTCTCTCAGGATCACCAGGTTCTAGTCTTTGCACTGGTCTTAACTTATAAGGAGAAATCTTATGTTTCTTCAGAATTCGTTGAATACCAGACAGTGGAACAGCTATTTCTCTAGATAAATCTCTGATGGAATTATTTGGATATGCCTCAAAGTAGGATAAAACGTCAATTTCTGTATCTTCGGATATTGCAAAACGTTTTATAGTTCTCCTCTTCTCAGAAACTTTTTCATTTTTCTTAAATCGACGATGAAGCACAGCAAAAAAAACGCCGATTAGGTAATTCAAGATCGGGGAACGAATTACTGTAGTGTTGGAGTGCTCTTACGCTATTTTTCTGGCAAACCAAGTAGGATTCTAACATATCACATTTTTCTCAATGGGAAAACGGCATTTCGAAAAATATTCGAACAGTAGTTGACAGTTTCAATAATTTATGACATTGTCATGATATACTTGAGAATATTTGACAAATAGTATTTCAACAAAGTTTCAAGGCAACTTCATTGCTCATAATAATTGTTTTTTATCGAATCAAACACATTTTTTCCAGCCTCCTTTTCTGTTCTGTACAAAAACTACTTCAAAGTTATCATTACAGCAGACATATTTTGATTCACAAAATGAATGCCGCTAGCGGAATGGCTTTAAGATGGAAATTATCGTTTTGTACATGAATACCAAATAGCTCAGTGGTGTCAATTGAGTGGTACGACATGATGATCACGGGTTTCACGAGTTCACATCCCAGCGCAATTTTTCTTTTTACTGTCTTATTTTGATATCAGTAACAAAATATTGTCATTCTTAGAGGTACCAAAATTGGGTGTTTGTACAATCATGAGGTTTTATTCGCCAAAACAAAGAAATTGTTTGTACTAGTGAAAGAAAGAAATATTTTCACACAAGTCGCTAATTTTCCACTTTAGGAAGAAAGGTGATATGAGCTTTGTTGTCGAGAATGTTATATAACGAATCGAAATGCATGAAAAAATATAGGGTGTTCCATTGAAAGAATAATCATTTCATGAAATATTTTGAAAACGCGACTGTCAATTTTTTTTTGTCTCCGGCATCGAGAAGGCAATTAAAATAGTTGGTAATGATGCCGACTTAATTTGGAACACCCAGATGCATAGAAAGAAAGAATAATTCTATCAGTTGAATATTTCATGAAGGCATGTGAAGCCATAGACCTTACATAATTTTGAATTGAAGCTTGCTATTTTGTCTAAAGATACCTGAGATCTAACAAGCTATTTTTGCGGTTCTCGTTAACTTCGATTCTCAAAGATTTAAAAAACAAATGAAGTTTTCTGCGACTATCCATATTGAGCCAATCAGACTCTCCAAGTCTGAATTTGGACATTTTATTTTTAGTTTTTCTCTCTGTCCGGTATTATTTTCCTGAATTGTTATTTCGGCAATTAACACATCATCCAATACTATTCTGTCTATCTATAAATGAAAAGAAAACATTTTACGGTACTCAGATTGTATGTATATTATATCTATTTCATTGGGATTATTACATGTAGGACAAATAGAATCAGCGACAAAAATTCATAAAACGTGCTGAAGAAAAAGAACACTGCCTCAAGACCATTGCAGTTGAGATAAGACAATAGCTGCATATTTCCAAACAAACGACTCACGATGTTGTTATGGAGTTTTTCTAAAACGTTTTGTCCTGTCCCAGGAAGCGTCTTCGTGTAGCAATTTCGTCGTGAAAGTATTGATCAGTAATGAATAATCTTGGAAATCGAAGATATGCCATGAACATTAACGATTCATTAACCATGTTTCGAAATTTTGCGATTTTAACATCTCGAGTGACATAATTCACGGTAATTTCTTGATGGGGATAGGATTATAATATAATTTCGCTATATCATAGCGAAAGCAAAACTACTGATTTTCATAATAATTCTTATCTGCAGTTACATAAAGAGTCACAAAAGAGTGACTGAAGTTTCTTTGTCTACAGAACTAATACAAGAATGTAATATATGAATATGTAGGGGTAATTTCAACAGGATTTTATACAATAACTAACCACCACAGGTGGGGTATCGTTCTGTTCAGAAAGGGGTAGATTGGTGTCCATCCATAATCATTGGATTTTCTCAATGTTTTCATATAGCTTGTTTTCTGCCGTCAATCAGCCCCATGCAGTATTACTTCCGTTAAAAATAACGTCACCGTTAAAAGATGGAATGTACCTATGCTGTCGAAATCTAACCACCCATTTCTGAAACTCTCCTGAAGGGTTTTATAAGATATCCAACCACAGAAGTAAAAAATGATCCGTACCAATGTGAAGTGCACCCCTTCAAAGTACGGCCCCAACTTTTCAGTACTGAAAATTATGGCTTACACCTCTCTTTCAGTAGCAGAATAGATTCTTTCTCCTTGGAACAAGGTTCTACTTGCATATGCGATAACATTCTCTTCTCACTAAATTCCTTGAGAAGCACCCCTCTTTAACCTGTACCGGAAGCACCACAATATACAGTGAATTTTTTTGAAAAATCTGGTCGAGATAAAATTGAAGCTGAAATGAACTTTCTGCAGCGTCATTCCCCTGTATTGTATGAGATTTTCATTTCCTCTAAGCAAGTCATTGACAGGGGACAAAAGAGTAATAAAGCTTGATAAATTCCCTGTACCAAGAACACTTTCCAACAAATCTGCCTATATCAGAGGCAGTTTGTGGACACGGATGATTTACCACGCCAGCAACTTTATCTGGATCAGTTCTCAATGAATTTGAGCCCACAATAAATCTCTTTGATCTACTCAATAATAATTCTTCCTCAATATTAACTGAAAATAAAGGGCAAGTGTTAGTGCCAGTGAAAAGATTTAAACTCAAATTAATTAGTGAACCTGACCATTTCCTATATTTTGTTTTGTGTGTCACACAGCAAATATCTGACACTTTTGAGTGTGACATAAATATACCTTCATGGTAGAAAGCAGTATGTCAGCTTCCATCGACACAGATCTATTGAATCACTTCCTACATCAGGTGTGATGCAGGGGTCCAACCTCGGGACCTTATGTTTCATAATGTTCGTCAATGATATTGTTGATACTCTCACCATCCGTCACTTACTGTATGCCGATAATCTTGTCAAAAAAAAAATAGACAATGTTGCATTGAATTATCTAAGTAATTATATTTAACAAACAACTTGCAGAAATATGAGAATTAGCAGTAGCCTAGGGCTAGACAAAGCTGTAGAATCCTTATAAGCATTCCAATATTCTCAACTTGCCACAGATTTTTATCTTAATTATTTATTTGGTAGTTTTTTTTGCATCAAACGAAAATATCAAATATGAAGTCATATCTTTCCAAAAATAAGTAAGAAAGGTCAACAAATGTTTGGGTTCGTTCCACAAATATTTTTACCATCACCGCAAATTGATCAAGTCATAAATATTGGATGAATCCTTCATTTTCTATTCAATATATTTACATACCATCATCATATGAAGATCAGCCTAGTTGTCCGTTGCCATCCAGTACCAACTAGGAAGCATTTTTCACATCACTTTTGTTCGCCATTCCTCACGTTTTCCATAATTTCATTTCACAATCGCAAAGGTAACAAACTAATAACAACTAAATGAACCTCATTTCATAACTCAGAGACGCAAACCGCGACCTTTTTTCCGTAAACTCCTTAACGTTCTCTTCGCCAGAAAAACCGCAGAGGTAGGTAATTGTTTTATTTGAGAAGCCGCTAATTTTTTGCTTGGATTCCCAGCGCTAATCCAAATAAACCATCACGTGGGGAATTGTATGAGATTCCAGGGTCGAGCATGGACGGTAAAACTTGTCAAGGAAAAATCGTGAAACTAGTTTTAACATAAACTTTATGGTACATCAGTACAAGCTCCTGCCACACCCACCGTGCATGTAAACATTCAGTAGATGCCGAGTACACGTTTCAATATCATGTGTAACAAACATAGATAATAATAACAATAAGCGGATAATAATATAAGCACAACAAGATGTTAACCAACACAGTTTTTTTCATTTCATGCCTCATTCTTCTTTTGTCTTCTTGAAGATTGCCATTTAGATATAAACTGTGGATTAAAAAGAGTCAAGTTAGGTGGAAGAAGTAAGTGAATGATTCGTTGATATTGTCAGCATCGAATTATTTTTACTGAGTATATTTCAAAAGTTTCTATTGAAAAGTTGAAGAACAAAATAAAAAAAAGAAGAGTAAAACAAACGGAATGTAGAATAAAGAAGGAACAGTGATACTAGAAGACAAGCAATACTAATAATGATAAGTTTGGATGGAATACTAGAAAGAATTATTGGTAGATGAAGACGCAAAGGCTGAACAGAAAGCAATAGTAGTGGAAGACGAAGAGGAAATGAGCGAAGAAGAGAATAATATATTAAATGAGCCCACCAGAGAGGAGAGATAGAAAGAGTCATTGGGAAAAGATGAAATTAACATCGAATTTATAAAATACGGAGGACAAGAGTTAAAGGAGAGGATGCTTGCATTAATAAAGAGAGGAAAAAATGCCAAAAGAATGGGAGACAGGACAAATTATAACTATCCATAAAAAAGGAGACCAACAAACCTGAAAGAATTACTGAGGAATAACACTACTCATCACAGCGTATGAAATAATGACATAAATAACCGAATCAAGGTTGGCAAGTACTACAAAAAACATAAGCAGACTTACACAAGAAAAATCAATCCTAGACGCGATTCATACACTAGAGCAAGTTATGGAAAAAGCCCATGAACACAAGATAAACCTCGAACTGCTCTTGTAGATTTCCAGCAAGCATTTGACTCGATGAAAAGAAACCAACTCATGATAGCACTGAATGTTACAATGGGACCCTAGCGGAGGAAAGAGAATAGGTAGACCAAGATCAAAATGAATGCAGTAAGTGGGAGAGGACTTACGCAGGGCAGGAGTGACAAACTGGCAAGAAAAAACCAAAGGCAGGATTGGATGGAGAAACATAGCCAAAAGCATAAATTAATAGATTGGAGTGGACATAAACCTTTCTCTAATTCTATACTATATTAGTTTGAGAACATAAATTTCCAGTGTTCAATTTGGCTCACCCTGTACATAGCTTCTGCGTCCCATCGTAGGTGATTATCAACCTCTAGCTTTAGTTAGCCATTATACATCTGTAATTTAGCGAAAAGTCTACTGGTTCGTGATAAGTCGAATAAATATTCATCCCTAAATATCATCAATTCACCAGACTAGAGAATTCGTACAAGACGAACCCAAAATCTCGAATAACAATGATACATTTCCGTGATAAAAAATACTTCCATTGTTCGCATCTTCACGATTGGTCTTTTTCCTTGAGAAAAAAAGTGCCTATAGATGATAATAGAATATTGAGCGGTGAGTAAACATTCTTTCATTTTCCAGGGTCAATAACGAGACTTTCGAATTATGGACGGTTCGTTAGTCCTTTCCACGGCTTTTGTATTAAGGATACAAAGGATTCATTCAACCAACTGCAAATTTTGTAATGGTTACGATTACTCATAATGAAAAAAGTACTGTTACATTACTGGAGTAATTAAGGAAATAATAGCATCTAATGAAAGGAGGAAAATGAATAAAATCTAAGAGTACGGTCACATTTCGTTAAAACCGTTTTCAGTCGGTCTTTAATTTAATTTAAAGAAAATTTGAGTTATGAACGTTTTAAACATCAAATCTTGAAATCAGAACGGGTACTTCCACGGGGTCATCTAAATCATAAAATAGTTATTTGTTTAACTAGAGAGGAAAGTGTGACTTTTCCTCTCGCATGCTAGAGCAGCAAATGGGAGGAAGAGACACTTTATTCCAGTGTGAAACATATTATTTTTTCTAACACCTCTCTCTACTCTCTTGAAACACCCACTAACAAAGCTTAAATAACCATTAGAGAGAAAAATAAGAAGAAAAATACAAAATTCAAACCCAATTAATCTCTTTGAAGACGTTGAATTCGTATCCGTAGTAACGTATAATGAACATCAAACATCTTGAATGTAATCTTGGCTGGATTCATTTGATACTGAGTTCAATAAATTTATTCATAAATATGGACGAATCAAAGGAATACAAAGGAAATGTTATACTCGATGACATTAAAAATGAAAAAAATACTGAATTGCCAGAAAAATCAAGATTCTGGTCTTTCAATTTTTCATAACGTTTCACCTGAAGAAGATCGCGGGTACAAGCAATCGAAACTTTGTGAAAAGTAAAGTAAGTAATCAACCACAGAAGCAATTCCTTTATCGAAAATTTACCCCTCTGCCATTTCTCTCAACTGCCATATGAATAACATACCCACCGAACTCTTCTCTTCAATTAACTTCATCAAATTTTTAAGTTACTTACCCAGGAAGGATGTCAGATGTGTAATTCAATGTTCACAGCAACATCTGAGATGCTGGGGAGTTCTGATAGTGGTTCTGTTCCTATTGGTGGTTTCCCCGATCCCTCCTTGTTCAGTCTGTGTGCTCATTTCTGAGAACACTGGAGTATTCTGGTACCCCTATGCGGCAGACTTTTCCCAAGACTTTCCGCACTTGGATACCAGCTTGGATGTTTTCCTGTTTGATCCCAGTGCAGACTGCTTAGGTCTTCGACACTTACAGCCGAGATTATTTTGGACGCAGATGAATATGACATATACTTCAGCCTGGATCACCGAGCCGTATTTGCCTGGAGAAATAAAAATTCCTTTCCCAGTCCTCTCTCCATATTTTTGCTCCTGGAGTTCACAATTGGTCCAAACTGCCCCATTCCTCCAATAGAATAAAACTGCTGTCCTGTCTTCTGTTCCAAATGACTAAATATCAAATTTTCGTACCTCTCCCACCCACTAGGTGGTACATGGGTAGTAATCCTAGTGAAACTTTCAAGTCTGTGGTGGTTGTTGCCATTTAGGCCCATCAAGCTAGCCTTTGAGCTTTCCAATGGTCTTGGGTGTTGAACCCCTCGTTTATACGAAGCCTAGTATGACTAGGTAGCCATTTCAGTGCGATGAGCGACTGCTCATTCTAGGTCAGCTTGGAGAGTCCAAAAGATTTTGTTTACCCTTCGTATTGAAGACACTTTTCTCAGACATAGATCTCAGATAGCTGGTGATGCCAGGGAATTCCACGTAGCTCGACTTCTACCACAGTATTACACCTATCCATACGATGAGACTAGACGTATAGATCCAAATGACGAACAAGCTTTTGACAGTATCTTGCTTTAGATTGTCGATGAAAAGTCCCATAGCGGATCTCAACACTTTCTCTATCGGGTGGTGAAAGGGTGTTTTGGATCACTTTACGTTGGGTAGGCGTATTGTTGATAGTGCAGTAGGATCCATTGCAGCAACTGTTCTCTAATGTGTCTGTCTATCAGTCTTTATAGTACATTCATGCTAAAGGAAGTCAGGCCAATGTGCTTTGGCTTGGGAGCACTAGTTTCTTCTAGGCTTTGAGATCAGAACGATTCTGATTGACCTCCAGGCAATCAATAGGTAGCGCATGGTCCAACGAAAACGTAGAATTCTGATCAACAGAAGGATGCTGGCGTCCGCTCCTACTGGAAGAGTGCCGGGAAATATACCATCCTCCTTCGGTAACTTGAAAGGTGGGAAGAACCTTGGCCCATCTCATTTACTACCAAAATTTGCTACTTTGTATGAGAAAAGTCATTATTTCCATGATATCTAAGTAGTAGTAGTGATTTGGGAGAGAACGCTATCGCAGCCAGGCAAGTAGGCTTCTACAAATCTACATTCTTCCTTCCAGGCTTCCTTCTTAAACCTTCGTGACCTCCTGATGAAGTTCAGTATGTCCGCCCATTTCAGGTCGGTAAGTTCCTCTTGTTGGAGGTTTTCAGCTCCAAAGATTTTAAATCTCAGCCTCTCTTACGCCTCGCACTCGCCGTGGAAGTGAGACGAAGTTTCTTCGCCTTCTTCGCATTTGCGGCAAGTGGGGTTGTCTTTTATACCAATTAGTGATAGGTGTCTGCCTAACTTGTTATACCCTGTTATTATTCCTATAAGGAGGCGTGGTGCTTGGCGGTTTCTGCCTAGGAGCCATGCCATTCTTGACTTGCTGGAGCCAACCACAAAATCTTTCGACGGCCTGCAGCCGGTATCATCCCTCCAAAGTTTATTCAGCTCTTCTTCCGCCCAGTCGTCAAGAGCTGAAGAGGTTTGGCCTCTTGCGATTCCTAGTACAAGCTCCGGGCCACATAACGGCTTTAAGTAACCAGTTCTAGCAAGTTCTTCTGCCACCTCGTTTCCGCGCACCCCTCTGTGACCTGGAACCCATACCAGCTGAACTTCTTTTGTTTCAGATTGTTTCTCGAGAGCATCTCTACATTCCTATATAAGTGCTGGGATTGGTTTAGGATGACATGGCTTTGAGCGCTGCCTTACTATCTTCCCATTGTTCTCTGCTCGGAATTTTTTTTTGTTTCAACGAATCACCCAGGTTTTCGGAGAAAACCCCTCAAAAGCAGAGCTTGTGCGAGCAAGGGAGATCCGGGACCTACAGTTTAAATAAAAGTGGAATCCGAACCACTTTAGCTCAGTGGCAGGCTGTCCCGGGGATCGAACCCGGGCCGTCTGGGTGGGAGCAAATACTCTAGCACCACGACCAACTTCACTTCACTGCACTAGTGAGAGCAAACTCTCTATTCCATCGCACTCTATCTTGTGCTCTCCTCACTCTGAGGGCGGAAAGAGGAATCTCCTGCTCTGCCCACTTCGCGATTTTCGCATTACCTATCATTGTTCCTTCGTTTACCCAGACTCCTAAGTCCCGTATCCTCAAATGAGCTGCCATTGCATCCTTTTCGATCCAGACCAGAAGCGGCGGCAGTCTCAGTAGTACTTCCAACACTGCAGTTTGAGACGCTCTCATTGCACCCGTTATCATCAAACAGGCCAACCTCTGCACCTTACTTAGTCTTCGGCTTAGTGTGCTGCCCTGTGCGCCTGGTCAATACAGCTGACCCTTATTGGATCTTTGGCCTTACGACTGCCATGTATGGCCAACGCATAGTCTCCGGGTTAGTACCCCGATTACTGCCTAAAATTATCCTCAGTTGCCATAGGATTGCTACCGACTCTTGTATGATCCTATCTACAAGCGGCGTCCATGAGAAGTTCAGAGTCCAGGACCACCTCTAGGCATTTGATCTGCTGGAATAGCTCCAGCTCTTTGCCAAACATGTGGCCTGAACTCGTCTTTTTTCCTTTGTTTGGTGAACGGGATCATCCCTGTTTTTGTCGGATTCACTGAGAGTCCTGCTTCACCGCACTATCTTTCGATTATTCTGCAGGCTGCTTACATACGGTCGCAGACGACTCCGATGAATCGTCTGCTGACTAGGACAACTCCATCGTCCGCGTATGCTTGTGCTTCGAAACCTTTATCTGTGAGATTGCCCAAGATTTCGTCCATAACTAAGCACCATAGATGGGGCGAGAGGCAGTTTCCCTGAGAGCAGCCCCCTTCCACCTCGGCATTCAGTCCGAGGTTGCCTCGGAATACCTCGACCCGCCTCCTCGTTAGCGACGATACAACCCAGCTGACCATCAAGTTAGCCGTTCCTATGGTCGCTGTTTCGCTTTGTCAAACGCGCTTTCCACTTTGAAGAACACTCCTAACGTTACCTCTTTGAAACTCAATTTCCTCTCAATCCTTCGCACTACAGTGTGCAGGGCCGATTCTGTCGACTTTTCCCTTTTGTATGAATGTAGATTTCAGTGGAGGGGGCTCACCATTAGGGGCCCGTTCAACAGGAACCTGTCCACCACCACCTTTTCCAGCGGTATTAGACTGATGGGTCTGAAGGACTTTGCTATTGTGTAGTCTATATTTACCGCCTTGGGGATAAAGACTACTCTCGCTGACTTTCAAGCCTTTGGAACATACCCCAGCGCTATGCTAGACCGGAATATCCTCCCCAAGATTGGGGTAAGAAATATCAGACCCCTCTGTAGCACGGCCAGGAAGTTTTCGTCGAGTCCTGCTGCCTTATGTTGGTTGAACTCGTTCACTACCCAGGCTATGACGTCGGGCGTAACAACCCTCTCCGCCAGTTGCTAATCCCCATGGCGGACTTGCTGTATTGGCAGGGCCTGTTCGTCGTTTTCGACACCTCCTGAGAAGTGTACCCCCAGTCATGATATCCAAGATGTCCTGCGAGCATCAGTTCATGATAATCCTTTCTTATACTTCGTGTTCCTGTGTGGCCAAACTTTCCCTGCCCCCCAAGGAGCTAGCACTGCGTGACAGATGTATACATTGTCGCGGTCATACCAATAAAAAAAAACAAAACAATCACGACTTTGTCGCAGTCAAACAATGCAATAGCTCGCCTCTATATTCGGCACAGAAAAGGCAGAAATAATAACGTTTCGTTCTACCGGCAGGTACTAAGTTGTGCCCTATTAGGAAACCTCTATCTAGCGTACTATCTCCCATCTGAGGCAGCAAATATTTCCTCATTATAACCCGGTGTTATCTACACAGTCATATATATCGTGTTAATACTTGACGGCGAAATGTAAATATGAAGCTTTTCGTTTAGCCGCGATTATAACTCTTCTGGACTTTCTAATGCAAATGCAATAATTGCAGATGTAGATGATAAATGGCGAATTAAATTTAATGTCGATGTAGGAAGTACACCGATTCGTGGCGATTGGATACATAACTGTAATGATTTTTACCATAATGCGTATTGGCTAATTTATCGCCAAGTTATGAATAAAATAGGATTAACTTCAGGATGAAAACCATGAAACAAACACTTGAATGCTGTGTGCCAGAAACACAAACACACTTCATAAATACAAAACAAAATGTTTGATTGGTAGGTACAGTGTCCAAAACGAATGGAAGATATATCTGGAGTGGCTGACACGGAAAAATGTTATGCCAAAAGATGCCACTGAAACTGTATTTCTGGTATTTTTTTAAAAACTGGTAAGGTATTCACTATTTTTTTCGGTAGCTTTGGTGTTTATTCTTATAGTCCGAATTCCTTATGGACTAAATGTTCAATGTTAAAATCGATTGTGACTATATGAGAAACGAGATATAAGATATAAGAGTTATAAGCCAAGAAAGTCTGCCGTTCTATCTTCTAATAATGTAATGGTAATAGTAATAGTAGTAATTAGATCTATTGTGCCCCATCTTCTTCTGCTATTTCAAGGTGTTCTCGTTTACAGCAGCCCCTCAAGTCCCAGTTCCTTGAGGATTTTGAGGGCGTCTATTCGTGGTATTTCTCCTACAGTCAGCTGGTGTGGTCCCAGTATATTCATTTTCTCGTGATGTACAGCATAACACCTCATCAATATATGTTGTGGTGTTTCTGAATGTTCCCCACAGAATCTGCAGGTGCTGTCCTCCTCTAAGCCTAGCTTCCTTAGGTGTTCTTTGAGTCTGCAGTGCCCCGTCAGAAATCCTGTGATTGTCTTGAGACTACTTTGGCTGAGGTTAATCAGTGTCTTCGATCTTGCTCGGTTGAAGTTGCCGAGGAGATCTTTGCCAGTATGTTACTCTCATTGCTTCTTCAGTTTTATTGATTTTTTTCTTGGAAGTGAGATTTTCCAAGTACGCAGAATGGTTCTGGCCCGATCAGTGGCGTTGATGCCCCTTTTCGTGCCAGGGTATCTGCTTGTTCATTGCTCTTCACTCCGGCCTAGATCATTAAGTTTATTTAGGGATTCCTAGACCATCTTTGAGTTGATGTTGTATTTATCTCCTATAGATGTAATCAAATTACTGAAGAACGCTCTTAATGAAATCCGTTTATTGCATGAGGGAATTTTTTTCGTATTTTCCTTTTTGTGTACATTTATTTTATTTTTTTTGTTATAGGTTGTTTTAATTATAGGTTATTTTGGAGGATGCAGAAGTCAGGAACTTTTGAATATGTAGATATCGGATATAGAGAACCGGGATTTCGTTATGGTAGTGAACGTACCGGAAAGTAAAACAGTTTTGGATGGAAAAGAGTTCTCCGTTTTGCCTTTATTAAGACTTTATTTTATGTCGTTGCATCCTGAAGGTATTGAACGATTTTTTTTGAGTTTCCGACATTATAAATGTACATCTCGGCCAATTGGAAAATTGCCAAACCCATCTTCTCTAGCTACTGCAGGAGTAACTATGACTAACTTAAAAAGACACGGAGGTTGGAAGTTCCACGGTGGCAGAGGGGTGTTTGGAGAATATAGCATCGAATTAAGGAATAAAACGACGCGAATGTTGTCTACTTTGCCATGAGAAGAGGCAGATACCTCGATATTATAAAATCTATAATGTCTCAAGGGAGTTATGACTGACCCTCTTTATTGATAGCTACGACGATGTAAGCTTATAAAATCTCAGTCAGAAATGAGAAACTTTAGACACGCTTACGTATGTCAAGCTGAAGTAATAAAAACTTTTGCACATGTAGAAGAAGAAGAAACGAACCATTTTTCGTTCTTGTGAAAACAATTTTCTTTATTTTAAGAACCAATCCTATGATCGAAAACCCTCTAAAACGACGCCGATATTCCAACAATCCATAACAAATCTCACACGTCGCAACAAGTGCTTGCATCGCATGTGTTTTGTTTGCACGGAACGCACTTGCCTCGCCATCCAGATACCCGCGGAATTCGGTTTGCGAGGGCGCGAGGTCACAAGGTCAAAGCTCTGTAAAAAGCCTCGGGAGCCACCGTTCTCAATGCAATAGCTACGGCAAACGCGCCAATTACAATTATTATATTACAGAGAGGCTATAATTATAACATTATGAATGCGAGCAAGTTGACAATAATTGCGTCGACGATCGAACGTCATTTACATGGTAATGGAATTTCATGCGCTTGATCAGGTCAATTTCGCGAGTTAACTGTTGTGAATTCTTCGTTTGGATGATGGACAAAGTAGTTGATATTCATGCGTTGGCCTAAAAACCAAGACTTCTCAAGACTTGACAATAACTCTGAATTCAGAACTCATTTGTTGAAAAATCATACATTAAATTATTGAAAACAGCTGAGAAAGACAAAGACTTTTAATATGAAAACCGCATGTTCATATCTATTTTGGTTCCAAAGTTCTGAATTTCCCCTCCCCCACTTACCTCCGTATTTCTGATTTTTTTTCATAAAATTGTATTGTCACCACATCAAATCATAAATCTGGAAACCGCATATTTGTATCTGTTTAGGTTCCCAAGGTTGAATTTTTCCCCTTTTCACCCCTCAACCACCCCCTCCACCCAATTTTTTTCAAAAGTAATTGTCATCGGACCTACACTAATGTGCCAAATTTCATTAAAATCGGTAACGGGAAGTGTGTCAAAAATGAATTGCAAGATTTGACAGCCCAAGCTTTTTGAAGTTAAATAAAATCGTTTGAAAATTGTTTTTTTTTTAATTGTATGAGAGTGTTAATTTTTGGTAGGGACCGCAGGTCGAGGCCAAAAACTCTCTAGAGTGTGCCATGAAGACATGTATTTTATAAACGAAATACCAACGACATTTTTTGTACAACTCTAAATGTGAAATTATATCGTTTGAAATATTTCATAAAATATCCACTTCCAATAAATTTCGACATGTCTATTTTTGCTCCGATAAGTTACTAAAATTGACCTGTCTGAAAAAATAAGTTAAAAATAACTAAATAATACTTCTAAATTTCTCTTGTCTATCAAAACTTGGGAAATACTCTGTATCAGATATCAAATGAAGAATTGAATTGTTTTATAATAATTAATTAACTTTTTTAAAAATGCACTTTTCCAAACGCATTATTTCATGTTTTTTCATGAATCATTTCTGCAGTAAAGAAATACTTGCAAAAATGTCAAGTTTTTTTTTTTCAACAGTCGTACAAAATACTTATTTTCGTACAACTGTGTATAAAATTTGTGTTTCTCAATGGCATATGAGAGTGTTAATTTATAAGCTATCCAAATATCAATGAAACGAATGATCGACAGAGTCGATATCCCCTTCTCTGCACACTATGCCACAGAGTGAGAAATTTGAGGAAGATATCTGTCATAAAACAACTACTTTCCCTTACGAACTTTGAATTACATCTATTTGTGCAATGATCCTCAAGCAGGACACTATTGCAAGTTATAAATGAAAGAGTTCGAAGTTATATTCTGTCATGTTTTCGATTCGCAACTGTCATTTATGTGTAGGAATGTAAGCTTTCACGGCTGGCGTCAATATTTTGTACTCTTCTAGACGTATCAACTGAAGTTGGATTATGGACCAAACTGAATTTGAAACAGAACACTGGAAACCCCAATGTGATGGGAGTCGTGAAGTCTTTAAAAAAAAACTACCTTACTCTTCGCTATATTGGCTAACGAAGAATTTTCTCGAAGTAACGAACTATTACTTAATAATTTCTATTAATTGCAAACACATGATTCACCTCCGTTACTTCAATTAATGTATGATGCAACTTCGACGATATCAAGATGTGGAAATGCCGTTTTAATTCTGTTGATATCATTAAAAATTTAATTGTAATCAAGCCATTAATTACACGATGCTGTTTACCATGTAATCAGCATTAATGCGAAGTTCAGTAGGTGAACCGGAGGGAAGACTACTAACTGAATTGTAAAAAACTCATCGAAAGTGTTACGGGTTATGTCTACCATCGTGACTGTACACAGTGCACAAAGACCTCTAGTTTTAGGCGTCACAT
Organism: Chrysolina americana; assembly: GCA_958502065.1. NCBI lineage: Eukaryota > Metazoa > Arthropoda > Insecta > Coleoptera > Chrysomelidae > Chrysolina > Chrysolina americana. Next base: position 2,510,766 of record OY293413.1, on the reverse strand, counting down.
TTATTATTATTATTATGCTGCGGAGCTGGCCATCGGCCGAAATGCAGGTCAGAAAATTTTATCAAGTACAGATTTTCGAGGACCCCATAGAAAAAACTGTAAGGGGTTCAAATCTGGAGATCCTCAAGGCCGCTTTCAATAGTAATTCCGAGGGCATAAGGTTACTGAGTTATTCCACATGGTTGATTTCAAACTTTATGCCTCGCTAGAAAAGGATTTACCTTGGGGATGGTGGAAGAGTACACGCCTGCTATGGGAATGGAATTTATGATAGGCAAATGTCACGGTTCATCTCAAAAGAGGACGATGGGAGGTATACAGGGAGGATTTGCAGCTCCAGCATTTTCAAAATATCGTGAATTTGACAAAGCTACAGACTTTATATTATAAAATATGAGAAGGAATCACCACTTGAGATAAAATAATGAGAACCACACACACATATAGTCGTTATTGCATAATAAGGAGAGTCATAAGTTCTGCTCATTGTTGTTGAAAATTCTCCACGCAAATAAATCTGATGAATATCTCACTTATGTAACCGTTGAACATTAGAGAATAAACATTACAAAACATTTGTTTGACTTCTTGCGGTTAACAAATACACACCATTAAGATAACGTCTCGAACAAGCATGAAGAATACTTTGTTCCAAGGTTGAGACCGCCAGAGAACTATCAAAATACCTCAACGAAGGCCGCATTTTTTTTGTATTTTTTGGTACGTGTCTAGCAGAATAACTACTTATATGAATTTTTTTATGATTGAGATGAACCAGGCAAATTACCTAGGGCGATTCGGACAATACTTATGTTTGTTCTCTCCACCTGATAATAACTTTGAAGGATTCTGAGCTTTCTGCATTTCATACTTCAACATTGACAGAGCCACTATTTCATCCAAACAGTACACTTTCCATACGATAAGGTCTAAACATCAGTAGATTTTTAGTAATCCCATGGCATTTTGATGGCCACTCGTATATTTCTCCCACTAAACCAATCTTTTAACGAAATTTAGAGGTGAATTGGGAGAATATTAATTTTCTCCGTTTCTCCTGAATTGAAAAAATTTGTTCTCCTCCGCGAAAATTTCTCCGGAAATATTTCCGCATTCTTGACTAATATGAAGTTTCTTAAATTAGACTAGTTGAGTTTTATGGAGAACTGATTTCACATGATCCATAGAAAAAACTCCAAGGGACTAAAATCTGGAGATCCTGGAGGCCACTGAATAGGTTGACGTAGAGTGCCGTCTTGGTGAAAGTATTCTGCTGCCAATTTTTTTATGGGCCCCATTTATTGTGTTGTGAATGTTGTTGACGATGTGCACCATAATTGTTCCATTTCTCAATATACCGGGTGGCTACGGAAGTATTGCCTACGGAATATCTCAGTTATTGATGAAGTAGGTTTGTGAAATTTGGAGCGTCGATATAATGACATAAGAGCTAGAATTTGAGCATATTGACATGTCGAAGTTAACTTCCGGTCTGACCGGAAGTAACATCAACTTTCTTATTTTAAATGGAAACCCTATTTTTTTTTCTTTTCGCTTTATTCAGCATTCAATTCCCTTTCTATGACATATCACAAGTTGGTATCTAACCAGAAACTAGATCAGAAAAAAGTTATTATTGAAATTAACCGAGTAGGCCGTGGAAGCAAAATGAAAGCCAAAAATTGAAAAGTTGGCTATGGAAACCATACGTCACTTGATAACAGTTGCTACTACTGTGATATTTTATTTTCATTCGTCGGCGTTATAAAAAGCCGCCAAAAAAAATATTGAAAAAATTGGGAAAAAAACAATACTCTGTAGGTCCATAACTTAACTAGGAACATACAACTTTTTCTTGCCTGTACTATTCAGCATAACCATTCCTTTCTAATGATATAATAGAAAGTAATTTTTTCAGCAGGCGAAGAACAAAAAACTGGATTATAGAAATTGGACGCTGTTTTAATATTATGTTTGTATTTAGATGAATGAAATATAATTTAATGTTGAAAGATATTGTGTTTTTCTTATACATTTTTCAAATCAAACTGATCAACAAATAACAAATGGAAATTTTCCTTATTTTACTACTTCAAGCTGTCCCAGATTATGTAAATCAAATTTCTAAATACTCAGTCTACCTAAAATTGAGTATCCCTTCAAAAAAATTTTACGACTATCTCCATCTATCAGTGAATATTTATACTGAATCTACTTAAATTTTAATCTTTCTTTTAATGTTATGAGAAAAATATTTTCTGTCACCCAAGTACAGGTTTGCCTGGTGCCGCCGATGTAATTCATTAGCGTCCGATAGAAGTAGACCTTAACTTTTTTTCCCTTTCCTCTAGTACTATAAAATTATGTGATTTTGGTAGAATATTTGCTTCTCTATTTAATTATTCAAACCACATTAAAATATTTTTTATATCAAATCCGCAAAAAAAATTATTCGCAATTCGCTGTTGTGAGACAAAGCCTTAACAACGGCCTACCATGATGTCCGTTACATGGATAATAATATGTCACCTGAGTATGTCACCAATTTAATTTCTATTTTAAAAAAGTTTTGGTATAAAATTTTCTTACCGAATCTCCCGCGAGCATGAATTAATATTCCAGAAATTTTCCTCAGTTGCGAATTTTTTAAGAAAATTTCGGTCTGCTGACATCTCAGGAAATTTTCAAAAAATTCACACTTCGAGAAAATTTCCGGAAATAATTCATGCTCTAGGGAGATTATAAGTGATAATTCCTTCAACAGTCCTCTGTGGAATTTGTCGTTCACATGGCATTTTTTTCTATATGAATTTCACTTTCATTCGTTGATACCGTTTGTTACAAATGAAATCTTTCGACGAAATTCACAAATACTTAACACAACGGTAAAAACATAAGAGCTGTTTTGTATTGCAAAAAATCAACAATATATAAAAGCAGTAAAATAATAATAACCTTCATTAAAATGAGTATTTGAAGGAGCAGAAATCACAATACAATTGGTATAATATTTTTTTGTGTTTTGTTCAGACAAAACTTCCCCAAAACAACCCATGATTTGCCAACAATACTCAACAACCATAGCTGAAAAGAGGTTAATTGAAGTGACGGTCGCTTACTAGATTTGAGAAACAGGTATTTTTATCGCGATAAAAAAGGATGCATCTTTTTCAACGCCGTCAAAGTGACTCAGACGTCATCATTCAATAGATGTCTTTCCACAGGAGTTGATTTATCAAATTTAAACATCGGTTGGTAGCTTGGACAGAAAACGATGCTTATCGATAAATCTTTTTCCGAAACCTAACACTACCTCAACGTAGTTCGTATAAAAACATCGCCCAGGCTTGACCCGAGATGATCCTTGCGGTACATTATATCTCTCCTTGGAGCTGTGTGTATTCAACTGAGAAATTAGGATGTGTAACTCAATACACCTATCGCATTTCTATTTAATTTCAACTTCGCCGCAATTCATAATCGAATATTCCGAATAAACACCGATAGATAGATGCCGGTTTGGCGCTCTGAGAATGAGAGATCTCCGATTGCACAAACCTCCAGTTTCGTTTTTCAGCTTCCGCTTCCTAATCGTTCAAACACGCGATACCATCAAAGTACACCTACTTGGATCGTTTACAAAACAGCGGAACTATTTCCTTGAAAGTTTCGGCATCGCTGCGAATACGCTTATCGACGACGTTCATCTTTCGAAGTGCATCCGATTCATACGCCACGGCAGGCTAGATTCGTTCTTTAGAATTGCAGACCACTGTCGGTTCAGGCCAATTAGCGTGAAAATGTCACAGTTTTACTCCAAAGGCTACAAATTGATTGCTCAGTATTATATTATACAAAGTACCTATTGACAGTGGGTTAATGCTTTGCTCAGTTACACTAAAGTAATATAAAGTATTTATTTAACTTCGTTTTAAATTTTTTTTTCATTTTTCATAACAGCGCAACTTGAAATGGTAGAGATTCCATAAAAAGTATATGAAATTTCAGTTGAATCGATTTCAAATATGATCAGCATATACTGAAAAGATTGAATTTTACAAACCTAAATGGGAAAATTGGGGGGGAAAATGGCGGTAAATTTCCTCTCTCTACTCCAATTGACCTTTTTAACTCGAGAACGGTTTAAGATAGATTAAATTCTGCCAACGCAAATCGATTCAGAATAATTAAATTGGTATAATTTGTGAATTATCGATGTTAAGATAATCGATGGAAAAAAAAGTTATTCGAAAGAAACATAATAAGGGGTAGAATCCTAAAAGTTATGAAAAATACAAAATCATCAGATTCACTTCACTATACCGGGTGGCTACGGAAGTATTGCCTACTCAATATCTCAGTTATTGTGTGAAGTAGGTTTGTGAAATTTGGAGCGTCGATATAATGACATAAGAGCTACAATTTGAGCATATTGACATGTCGAAGTTAACTTCCGGTCTGACCGGAAGTAACATCAACTTTCTTATTTTAAATGGAAACCCTATTTTTTTTCTCTTTTCGCCCTATTCAGCATTCAATTCCCTTTCTAATGACATATCACAAGTTGGTATCTAACCAGAAACTAGATCAGAAAAAAATTATTATTTAAATTCACCGAGTAGGCCGTGGAAGCAAAATGAAAGCCAAAAATTGAAAAGTTGGCTATGGAAACCATACGTCACTTGATAACAGTTGCTACTACTGTGATATTTTATTTTCATTCGTCGGCGTTATAAAAAGCTGCCAAAAAAAATATTGGAAAAATTGGGAAAAAAACAATACTCTGTAGGTCCATAACTTAAATAGGAACATACAACTTTTTCTTGCCTGTACTATTCAGCATAACCATTCCTTTCTAATGATATAATAGAAAGTAATTTTTTGAAATGAAATACCAAAAAATCCAATTATTATTATTCAAATAACAAAAAAACAGATTTATCGAAAAAAAAAAAAAAAGATTAAAATAAATTCAAAACAAATGTTCGAAATGCATTCAATCAGCGTCAATACATTTATTGACTCTGGTGATATTTTCATGTAAAACGTTTCTCAACATTTGGGGCGTGATATCTTGGAAAGCTCTGAGAATTTTCACTTCTAGCTCATGTAGAGTTGTAGGCTGTGTGGAATACACCCTATTTTTAAGATGCCCCCATAGAAAAAAGTCGCACGGAGTAAGATCAGGAGACCTTGGTGGCCACCTGACTGGAACATGGGTTGTTATAAGTCTCTCTTGAAAGCGATTTTGAAGATAATTTCTCGCTATTCTTCAATTATGCGGAGGGGCGCCATCTTGCTGGAAGTACATTCTCTCAGTTATTTCCGCTGGTAGGTTGTTAATGAATTCCGAAATTTCATTCGTTAAAAAATTAAAGTATCTCTCTCCGGTTAGTTGGCCTTGAAAAAGAATGGGGCCAACAATATGAGTTCCAACTATTCCTGCCCAAACATTCACACCAAATCTCTCCTGGAAGCCACCTTGTCGAAACCGGTGCTCGTTTTCTATCGCCCAGTACCTGAAACTAAAGACCGTTCACACTTTTAGCACTTTACAATTCGACTATCGACAATAATCCAAATAAAGTACAGTACCTACCTTGTATTATTCCAGTTAAATAATCCATTGTTGGTAAATCTTGACTCGTCCGTAAACAAGATATAATAGTTAAATAGGTGATTCTCAGCATTTTGTCGAAGAAACCAATTACAATATTCCAGGCGCCTTTCACCGTCATTTCCATACAAATGTTGATGCAACTGATACTTGAAGGATTTAAATTGATGTTTTTTCAAAATTTTCCTAGCAGAGTCCTTACTTATAGCTGATTCGGCGCCAATCTGCCTTGAGGAAATTGTGCTATCATATTGTACCAAAGCTAATACATTAATTTCAGTTTCCTCATTAATAACAAATGCTTCTTGGACTTCGTGAACATCAGGCTCAGTTCTCAATTTTTCTTCAAGCCACTGGAAATACCTTCTTGACGGTCGCTGCCTCCCTGGATATCGCTCTAAATACAATCGTTCAGCGGCATAAGAATTTTTCAAACATTCACCATAAATGAGAAGCATGTCAATTTGTTCGGTTCGTGAATAACGGGGCATTTTTTGAATATTCCACTAACTGATTTCGATTTCCAAACCCTTTTAAAATGGCAGAATCAAAAACACTACTTCTAACGTCAAAATAATATGGATAGCAGCGTTCGTGAGAGCTCTCGTTTCTTTTTTGTTTCATTCCAAAATACATCTTAATCAGCCTACTTGTTAATATTTTGGTTCGAATGATTATTGCAATGGAATGATTATTCTGAATAGCACAAACATCGTCCATAGGTAGATATTAGAATATCTATGGACGATGGCACAGACCAAGTACGTTTATGTTCCTATTTAACCTAGAACCTACAGGATATAATTTATCATTCTACATTATTTTTAATGTTATTTTTGCGTATGGCGATAATCTGTTTTTTCATTTGAAGAATAATAATCGGATTTTTTGGTATTTCATTTCAAAAAATTACTTTCTATTATATCATTAGAAAGGAATGGTTATGCTGAATAGTACAGGCAAGAAAAAGTTGTATGTTCCTATTTAAGTTATGGACCTACAGAGTATTGTTTTTTTCCCAATTTTTCCAATATTTTTTTTGGCGGCTTTTTATAACGCCGACGAATGAAAATAAAATATCACAGTAGTAGCAACTGTTATCAAGTGACGTATGGTTTCCATAGCCAACTTTTCAATTTTTGGCTTTCATTTTGCTTCCACGGCCTACTCGGTGAATTTCAATAATAATTTTTTTCTGATCTAGTTTCTGGTTAGATACCAACTTGTGATATGTCATTAGAAAGGGAATTGAATGCTGAATAAAGCGAAAAGAAAAAAAAATAGGGTTTCCATTTAAAATAAGAAAGTTGATGTTACTTCCAGTCAGACCGGAAGTTAACTTCGACATGTCAATATGCTCAAATTCTAGCTCTTATGTCATTATATCGACGCTCCAAATTTCACAAACCTACTTCATACAATAACTGAGATATTCCGTAGGCAATACTTCCGTAGCCACCCGATATGTGCAGATGCAAGGTTCAGCGTAAAAAATAAATAAAACGTCTATAAGTAGAATTTTCGTAAATTTTCAACTCGAAATGGTAGAGGTTCCGTATAAAGCCTGTGAAATCTCCGATTGATTCGGAATCGACTTCAAATTCAGTGTGCATTTTCAGAAAAGATTGAATTTCACTAATATGAGTAAAAGAAAGATTGATACTCCATCAAAATGAATTTTTGTGGTATGATTCGGAAACATTTCAAGTCGAGATCCGTTTGGGAGAAGGAAGTTATTTTTCTTTGATGGAAAATAAAAAAATTTGAAAATTTGATAGTGTGGGTGAATTTTTCACGTTTCACTTAGTCCTTTTTAATGCCAGATCTTTCATCTAAGTATTTATAAATCAAATATCGCACATGAGCGAGTATCATTTGTGGTGGGGGTTGATAAAGTGGAGAAAATGGAAGAAGTAGAAGGGATGTGAGCATCGAGGATCGCCCTAATTATTTTTTGGTTTCCCTGACCTTGCTTTCGAACAGGTTGGACATTGTTTGATATTTTTGTTGTTTCCAACTGATTCCCACTAGCAACGTTTAAATCTGACACACTGTATAAAGCATATTGACATGATTACATCTGATGGACTTATCAGATTGAATTGAGTTATCGCTCACTTTCTGAGCAAATACCTACGACGAACATTGAACCACATCTCTCCGATATACAGTGTGCCCGTAAAGTAACCACCCCCCCCTGTTGACTTTTGAACGGATTGGAGTTTTCGCATGAAATTTTTTTTGGACGAATGTCAGTTCATAAGCTACTTTCTGCGGCCCGACGCCAATTTGAAAGAATTTTTCAAACGGCATGGGTGGTCGAGTGATACCTCGTTCGAAATGTCTTACAATGCTCTATACGTCCCCAGAATTTCAAACAAAAGTATACTTCCAAAACAAAATGGCGGTACATAATGTAAGAACTCTCTTAGAGTAACCCCACCCATGTTAACTTTTGAACGGATTGGAATTCTGTTTTGATTTTTTTTTATTTAATGGTAGTTCATAAGCTTCATTTTGAAAACAAAAATTAATTTTTTTTTATATGACGTCGGTAGGCCATTTAATTTTTTTTAAAGGCTATGAGGGTCCGCCATTTTGAAAGATAGACATTTTTTTTCGTCGTCAAAAAGTAGCTTATGAACTGCCATTCCTCCAAAAATAATTTCATACAAAAATTCCAATCCGTTCATAAGTTAACAGGGGGGGATACTTTATGGACACACTGTAGGTGCATCAACACTATGCGGTCATTTCATCTCCCAGTGAATCATGAGTCCCATCGGACACAGTACGGATTACACAGCAATTAATCGATCGTCATCCACGGAAAGATGTGCAATAAATTCGAAAAAGAGGCGCGGTGCCGTCAGCTTAATCGTACACCGACGGATTTTTGCGGAATCCTTAGAAATCGCTCCATCTAAAGTCATAGGTCACTGCGAACGAGATCTCTCTCCTTTTAAGTAACTCTGGAATTAATCAGATCTAATCATGATTGAACGCTTGCAATTAGCGTGCGAGGTTCATTAAGAAATTCTTCAATACTTGATTGTTCGATTGATAGTGGTGTATATAAAAAAATTCGTCATTTCGGTATGTACCTACTCAATAAGTATTTATCTGCTCTCGCTATGGTTAGTACTCCATTGTCAGATTATCTTCAGGTGGATGAATTGTCTACATTAGAAAAGGTCATAATTAGGTGAAAAAATACTTATTTGCGTTTTTGAGATCAACAATCAAAGAACAAACCCCCTCCAATATAATTTTTACAGAATAAACTGTCATCGATATATCGACGACCTCAATTTACCTGATCATACTTCGATTTCAAGTTATTAGTTGCGAAGTCGGATAAAATAGGGGCTATGGAACAGAACTGAGAGATGCAAAACGGTCACAACGACTCTTAAGTTCAGCAAGTATTTTGATATGTGTCAAAAGTATCATAAATTAATCATTTCGTATAGTGGGCCTCTATGGTTTCTCTATTGTTTTTATTATTCATTATTTTTGCAATCGTTTTCTTAGTAATTAATTTCAATTTTCAGAACTGTTTGAAGCTTTTTTTCAAGTTGATAAGTTGCAGTGCCTCTTTTTAACCCAAACGTCAAACGCGTGCAACACATTTGAACTTTGATGTTTTTTTCAATTGAGAACTTGCAGTACCTTTTTTAGCCAGCTCAAAAGTCAGCCAGGTGCAACAATTTTATGCTTTGTTGTTTTTTTTTAAGTTGAGAAGTGGCACTACCTCTTTTTAGCCCAAATGTTAGCAGCATGCAACACTTTCAAACTTTTTAATCAAAGTCAGCCGCGTACAACACTTTTAAACTTCGATGTCCAATATTTTTTGTAGTGAAGTTGCAGTTCCTCTTGTTCGCCCAAAAATCAGCCGCTTGCAACAGTTTTTAACTCAGTTATTCAATTGTATTCATTGAGAAGTTGCAGTACCTCATTGAAGAGAGACAAAATATCAGCTGCTTGCAACACTTTTGATGTATTTTCCACGTGAGAGGCTGCAGTACCTCTTTTTAGCCCAAAAGTCAGTCGACCGCAACACTTTCAGATTTTGATGTTTTTTTTTGAGTACGACTTTTCAGACAGACCAAAAGTCAACTGCGTGCAACACTCTTAAACTTTGATGTCTTTTTCAGTCAAGAAGCTATAGTACTTCATTTCAGCCCAAAAGTTAGCCGCGTACAACACTTTTGAACTATGATGTTTTGTTTAAATGAGAAGTGGCGTTGGTTCTTTTCAGCCCGCCTAGAAGTCAGCCGGGTGCAACATTTTCAAACTTTGATGTTTTGTTGTAGTTCCCCTTTGGCCCAAAATTCATACGCGTTCAGCACTTTTAAACTTCAATGTTCAATTTTTTTCATTGAGAAGTTGCAGTACCTCTTTTTGCCCAAAAATCATCCGCGTGCAACAGTTTTTAACTTTGATGGTTTTTATGAGACATTGCAGAACCTCAATACCTAATTCCCCAAGACTATCATTGTTTGTTTACGTCTGTATCTGACGCGAGATCTGATAGCAGATCTCGAGAAAATCTGGTTGACGCGTGAGACTAGAGACTCGAACTCCTCCACATTAGAAAGTCCGATGAATCGTTAATTATTGCGTTTCCAGAGTAATTTCTCCTTTGCTGATATACATATAAGCGGCCTTGATGGTCGCTTACACAAAACATTTACTTGTTGATATAAAAATAGGCTTGGAAATTGCTGATGGAAGTGTATCATTCACAGACCGCCAGCTGTGTGAAATTCTCGCAACAGGCAACTTCCTGTCCTCAGGTGCACAACTTAAACGTTCAACTTCTTCCTGCTTGTGATATTACAATAGCAATATCAATAGATGCTTCATTATCTTCAATTAATCTTCTAAGGAAGCCAATTTTATTTATACCACAACTATTGACCTTGGCAGATTCTTGTAATTTCTGTGAAGATTATATAAAGTGCAGTACCATAAACAAACTGGATATGAGTGGGTCAGTAATATGAAGACCGTATGCTCTTGATTCACAATTTTCTTCAACCTCAAGAATGACCATAACTCTAATAATATTACCATTAGTCTCTACCAAACAGGAAATACTAGAAATGATTGACAATCGTGTGAAATGTTTCCTTCACAACAATAATTATTCAATTGAAACACGTTTCATGGATCTGTTGTCGCAAAAAAGTAGCTCACGTTTGAAAAATGTTTTGGAATGAAGTTGATATTCTGAAACGAGGTTGCAGTAAGTAGTATAATTAAACATTCAACTGATGATGACGGAGTAAATGATACTTTTGAGCACGAGACATTCGGTAAAAACGATAAAATCTCGATTACCTTCATGAAGTTTCATTGATAAGTTGTTTAACTATGAAAGATAGTGTCCCTTTCCGTGTAGGGTTACCCGCAAAGTGAATCGTAAGGGTATCTTTGCGCATGGATACATAGAAATAAAAACACTAGAATGCCATATAGGGTGGTTGTCATAATTTATAATTTTCCGAAAAAAAATCAGGAAGACTCTACTTTCATTATCAAAAAATATGATAACACATTTGAAACAAAAAGTTAACATGCAAGTCAAAACTGTATGAGGTAAGTTATGTTTCGTTATATTAGAAGGTGACAGGGCAGTTAGTTGAATCACTAGGAATGAAAACAGTTCCCATATAATTTTTTTGTATATCATCAAAACCGAGGGGTAAACCATTGTGGAATTCTGGTATAAATAAAGTACCTTGGAATTCCGTGGAATTTCGTAGATTTCCATGGAATTCCTTAGATTTCCCTAAAATTTCTTAGAATAAGTGTTCGTTTCATTCTCATTTTGTTCAGTTATTAAATTTTGTCTCTCATAAGCCTTTCAAAGAGGAACGATATTGAAAAAAATTATTGAAATTTTAAGTAATGCTTTAAGATACAATTTGGTAACTGTAAAAACGAGGCAACGCGAATAATACAATTGTCCTTCATATCGCTAATATTTATTAAAATTATTTCAAAAGTTACCAAGAACGTTGATGATATTGTCGTATTCACAAGAATTCCCTAGAATTTCGTGAATTTCCTTAAAATTTCGCGAATTTCCTTAGAATTCCGTGGATTACCTTGAAATTTCGAGTTTCCTTATAATTCCATGGATTTCCTTGGGTTTCCCTGGATTTTCTTGGAATTTCGTGGATTTTCTTGGAATTTCGTGCATATCCGTAGAATTTCGTGCATTTTCATAGAACTTCGTGAATTTACTTAGAATTTCGCAAAATTCTTCGGAATTCCGTGGATTTCCTTGAAATTTCGTGAGTTTTTCTATAAATCCGTAAATTTTCTTGGAATTTCATGGATTTCCTTGGAGTTTCGCAAATTTTCCTTAGAATTTCGTGGATTTCCTTTAAATTTTGTGGATTTTCTTAAAATTCCAAGAATTTCCTTGGATTTCCCTAGAATTCTGTGCATTTCCTTGGAATTTTTCAAAAATTCTTTAGAATTCCGTAGATTTATTTGGAATTTCGTGAATTTCCTTGGAATTTCGTGCATTTCCGTAGAATTTCGTGCATTTTCATAGAACTTCGTGAATTTACTTATAATTTCGCAAAATTCTTCGGAATTCCGTGGATTTCCTTGAAATTCCGTGAGTTTTTCTATAAATCCGTAAATTTTCTTGGAATTTCATGTATTTCCGTACAATTTCGTGAATTTCCTTAGAATTTCGTGGATTTCCTTTAAATTTTGTGGATTTTCTTAAATTCCGAGAGTTTCCTTATAATTCCATGGATTTCCTTGGGTGTCCCTGGATTTTCTTGGAATTTCGTGGATTTTCTTGGAATTTCGTGCATATCCGTAGAATTTCGTGCATTTTCATAGAACTTCGTGAATTTACTTATAATTTCGCAAAATTCTTCGGAATTCCGTGGATTTCCTTGAAATTCCGTGAGTTTTCTATAAATCCATAAATTTTCTTGGAATTTCATGTATTTCCGTACAATTTCGTGAATTTCCTTAGAATTTCGTGGATTTCCTTTAAATTTTGTGGATTTTCTTAAATTCCGAGAGTTTCCTAGGGTGTCCCTGGATTTTCTTGGAATTTCGTGGATATTCTTGGAATTTCGTCCATATCCGTAGAATTTCGTGCATTTTCATAGAACTTCGTGAATTTACTTAGAATTTCGCAAAATTCTTCGGAATTCCGTGGATTTCCTTGAAATTCCGTGAGTTTTTCTATAAATCCGTAAATTTTCTTGGAATTTCATGTATTTCCATACAATTTCGTGAATTTCCTTAGAATTTCGTGGATTTCCTTGGAGTTTCGCAAATTTTCCTTAGAATTTCGTGGATTTCCTTTAAATTTGGTGGATTTTCTTAAAATTCCAAGAATTTCCTTGGATTTCCCTAGAATTCTGTGCATTTCCTTGGAATTTTTCAAAAATTCTTTAGAATTCCGTAGATTTATTTGGAATTTCGTGAATTTCCTTGGAATTTCGTGCATTTCTGTAGAATTTCGTGCATTTCCGTAGAATTTCGTGAATTTCCTTAAAATTTCGCAAAATTCTTCGGAATTCCGTGGATTTCCTTTGAATTTCGCAAATTTCCTTGGAATTTCGTGGATTTCCTTGAAATTTCGAGGATTTTCTTGAAATTTCGAGAAATTCCTTAGAATTCCATGGATTTCCTTGGATTTCCGTGGATTTCCTTGAAATTCCGTGAGTTTTTCTAGAAATCTGTAAATTTTCTTGGAATTTCATGTATTTCCGTACAATTTCGTGGATTTCCTTAGAATTTCGCGAAATTCCTTGGAATTTCGTGGATTTCCTTGGAGTTTCGCAAATTTTCCTTGGAATTTCGTGGATTTCCTTTAAATTTTGTGGATTTTCTTGAAATTCCAAGAATTTCCTTGGATTTCCCTAGAATTCTGTGCATTTCCTTGGAATTTTTCAAAATTTCTTTAGAATTCCGTAGATTTCTTTGGAATTTCGCGAATTTCCTTGGAATTCCGTGGGTTTCCTTTAAATTTCGTGGATTTTCTTGGAATTCCGAGGATTTCCTTAGAATTCCACGGATTTCCCTAAAATTTCCTTGGAATTTTGCAAATTTTCTTAGAATTCCGTGCGTTTCTTGGAATTTAGTGGATTTTCTTGGCATTCCATGGATTTCCTTGAAATTCTTTGGATTTCCCTAAAATTCCGTGGATTTTTTTGGAATTTCGTTAATTTTCTTGGAATTTCGTGGATTTTCTTGAAATTCGGTGGATTTGCTTTAAATTCAGTGTAATTCCCTAGAATTCCGTGCATTTCCTTGGAATTCTGTGGATTTCCTTGGAATTCCGTGGAATTCTGTGTATTTGTCGTTCAAATGGAACGAACGCAATGTGTCACACTGTATGTGAGAAATGGTAAAAAAATCATCAAGAGAGGCTACATACATATACTACATTCATGGAGTATATAAGGAAATTCAAACAAATCTGGTACCTCACCTAACAAAACTAGAATTGTTTCACATTGCTTTCGAGAATAGAGTTATTTATTTGACATTCCATATGAGAAAACTGAAAACTAAGCGTTGTTACCCAGGAACAATCATTTCTAGCATGGCCTGTTTTGATCTTTGAGATTTCGCACGCTTTTAAGTGCATTTGACAGGGATTATCATGCAGGTGGATATTATAAAAAACATCGATGAAACTTTGTGGGTTCGAAACTGCATAAAGAACAAATGGATGAAAATAAGGTATCCGTCACGTATGCGCTAAACAGGAGACAATATTATTCGACTAATTAATAGTTATACGTACTTTTGACCTCCATCATTTCCTGAAGTTGGGAAAATAACAGTTGTGTCATTCAATCATCTCAAATTAATTGACAATATCTCTTCCAACGTAACGATTCTAATGAGTTGCCACACTGACGATGGATAATTAGATAAATCCTTCTTGCGACGACTTTTTTTTATGCAAAATAATGATTTCACAAGTTTTCCATTCATCCTTTTATGCAACAATGACGAGCAATTATTTCCCACCGCGCTTATTGATTTTATAACGATTCATCTCCGACAACTTGTCACATCGAGCGATTCATTGAGTAAATTGGTTGGTTGTGAAGGTTTTTCTAGTTCCTAATGTCGTTTGAATTTTTGAAAGGTATATTGGTTCGGAACAGGAAAGGTGACAGAGGGATATTAAGATATTAATGCCCTCCGATTAGTGTCGGGCATCAAACTATCCGCGGGAGAAAAAGCATTGTTTTCCTTCCTTGGCATGTAAATAGCTATTCTGAATTGTGATTTGATATTTGTCATCTGTGTGCTTCCGAATGAAAAGTCATTAAGATATTTGAACGATTTTTCAAGCTTTTGCTGGTGCTTATTTTGCAGGAATTTATTTTTATTTTGTTTCTACTGTAAGTTTTTGCAATTTATTTTCTACCAACTCCAAAAACCATTTCATTTCATTTCATTTATTGGTTCGCCAGAACGTCTAATACACTCACATCGTGAAAAGCCCTGTATATTCGACAAGGTCTCTCAAAAATCAGACTTTTTCCATTTCAGCGTAGATCAAGCATACATCTTTGCTATTTCAACTGAAGTTACAGCACGTAGTATGACCGTGTGATACGATTTCCGCAACCATTTCGGATTTTTTTTTTGCATCTCTACCTCGCGAATTCTAACCTCCATCTGTCCCGAGGACATAAGGTGTGTTACCAACTGCGATTGTCGTGTTTTGACCATCTAGAGCATTGTGTGTTCTTCTGGTCTGACATAAATAGGTTAGAGATAATTTCACGTCCGTCGTTACAAATGACCATATTCGGGCCAGCTCACAACAAACGAGTTCACTCGGTTTCAATGTTGATGGAAAATGTAATAGAGTCTAGCGTCAAGACTCGGTATCAGATTTCCTGCTCGCGTTTGATCTTGTACACTTTAATGGCCTCCGTAATGCAAACCTGCGACTTACAGTAGCATCCTTGGTGCTGTTTTGCCTTTCGAAGATATTTTTTTTTTTATTTTTTTTCGGAAACTGAACAAACGGAAGATTTTTTCCTGTGAATTCTTGCAATACAGATACGCCCAATATGTGACAATTTTTATTATTTTGTTATATCGCCGCCAAAATTTCCAGCCAATATTCAACAATATTTGAAAACACATCGATTTCATGGGGCTTTTTACGGAGCCTTTGTAATTTCGAGTTGAAAATTTTTGTTATTCAATTATTTTGCCATCAAATTTAATTTTTGTGGTACCTGTGTTTTGAAATCATTACATTAGTAGAATGCTTGCGATTTTTCGAAAATTTGGGAATTATTCAATTTCTAAACTTTTTGTACTTTGATATATTCATGTTAGTTCGGTCGACTTGAAATTCAAAGTATACTAATTTCATCATTCTGAATCGATTGGCGTTCGCAGCAGAATTGCTCTATCTTCAACCATTAGCGAGTTGAAAAGTTCATCTAAAGTTGAAAGGAGTCATTTTCCCTTCTTTTTTCCTACTCCTTTCATCTGAGCATAAACATATCGTATATTTTCAGAATCAGCATGAAATTTTGAGTATATATGGCGAATTTGAAGTGAATCTGATGATTTTGTATTTTTCATGATTTCTAGGATTTGGATTTGTTCGAGTGATTTTTTTTTACGTCGATTGACTCGTAATTTGTAGAATATACTAATTTTATCATGCTGAATCGATTGGCGTTCGCAGAATGTATTTACATTCAACCGTTCTCAATTTGAAAAGTTTATATGACGTTGTGAGAGGTCATTTCCCTCCAAAATTTTGTTTTCAACCCTTATCTATTGATTTTTTTTTAAATACATATCGAATTTGAAAGCGATTTCGAGCGAATTTAAGATTTCAAGAAATTTTGAGTTGAAGATTTTCGAAAATTTTATTGTAGGAAGGGATTCTCGACGTTTTATTTGGAAATGTGTTCAGTTTAAAATTTTTGTCTTTTGATATTTTCATTTCAGGTTGGCAGAGTGAACCAATTTCATCATTTTGAATCGATTGTAACGAAATTGCTCTCAAACCGTTTCCTAGAAAGTTGATCTGAAGTTGAGAGGGGTCCTTTACCTCCAAAATTTAGAATTCAAAATTTTTCTATTGATTCTCAACTCAATCTTTTTTGAAAATGCACCTCGACTTTGAAGTCGATTCCGGGCGAATTGGAGATTTCATGGGGTTTTTATGGAGGCTCTGCAATTTCCAGTAAAAATTTTTATTATTTCGTTATTCCTTCAAACTTTATTATTGTGGTATGTTTTGAAATCAACTCGTCAAGACACAGTAAAGGACAACTTGTTATATTTCCAAATCTTAAAAATAAAAATGTTAAAAAATTTGTACTTTGATCATTCTAAAATTATTCTCTTTTGATATTTTCATTTAAGATATACCCAGTATTCAAAGTTTATCATTTTGAATCGATTAGCGTTAGCAAAATTGCTCTATCTTGAACCGTTCACAACACTCTTTTAGGAAAAGTTGCTAGTTAATGGCACAAGCCATTTTTTCCACGGCCTATTCAATATTATGGATGTAGTTGGATAGAAAGCAAATATTATAAACGAAACAATCATGAAATATCCCAGAAGTCCACTCTCTTCAACCAGAACGTGCGTAGGCGCTGCTTTCACTCCCACCCGGTATACACGACCATTACAGATCAACTCCAAATCCAACGTCCTCAACAAAATCATGATTACTGTAACAGACTATAAATTGATTCGGTTAACTAACCTACTGATTCGGTCGAATGGACAGGTGTAGAACGTCCTTGAAGGGGAGAATTACCGTCGAAAGCTAGGTTAAATAAAGTTTCAATTAACGACGTTGATTCGGTTACGAAACGTCTTCATGTATATTCATGCCGTAGATGGCGTTTCTCAAAAGTCGCGCTGTCTGACCCATTTGATGTTCAGATGTTGAAAGAGAAACTTTAATGGATGAACACGATCACTTTTTTTGGTTGATTATGAGTAAACTGCTTTTTTTTCAATTACGTTTTTCTTCTCTATGATTGATGGTTACTTCGGATTTTTGCTCTCGTTTACTTTCGTTTGAACTGAGTCTGTTTATCAAATTAAATTGATGTCATTCGAGTTGCAGGCTGGTATCAATCAGAGAAAATATATAGACATCAATACATAATTCATTGAGTTCACTTTCAATAGTCGCTTTTTCATCAAGTGTTCTATTAGTTCGTCCTTTCACACAGCGTGTGTGTGTTATTTGACCAAGTCCAAATTTCAAATTGAATTACCCCGTATATTGAAAGTTTGTTGGAAAAAAACACAAATATAAAAAGTATTTCGTTACGATTCTAACGAATTCGTCCACTACTCAATACTCATTTAATAAAATCAATTGTAAAGCTAGATCCCACCTGAATCAGTTTTGGACAACCAGTATAACCAAAAGTTTTTTTTCAGTATCCGCAATGAAAATAAGGGGTTGCTAAAAAATGGTTACACCCTCTATATTTATTTTTTTGCAAAAAAGCTAAAATGGGATAAGAAATCGACCTGTTCGAGCTTCTTGCTAATTATATAAAAATAAAGGAGTAAATAGGGAAGGGGAAACACTTATTCCTGAGTTTATGAAGCACTTTTGATAAAAGGGATTTTCAAATTTTAATTACTCATACAAATAATTTCATAACGACACATTCGTATGATCTTCAATAAAAATTATTATTTTGAAAGTCAAAAAATAATTATAGTAATAGGATTATTGAAACTATTCCTGTCAATACAACAATTACAATTTTCAAAAAAAAAATGCTGATTATCAACTTTGACCTATTTTTCAGACTGTCAATATTGCTGGTACTGCTACATTGAGATAAATGCATCGAACAAATCGATTTATTATTTTATTTTCCTAATGAAAATATTCCCATTCAATCAGTATCCCTTTTCAGATTTACCTTTTCAAAAATGTAGCACACTTGATGTTTTGCTAGAGTCATCTTTGTAATACAGAGCTTTTACATGCAAATGCAAATGTTTACTAGTAGTTGTAAAATTTTTATTTAAGCAGTAAAGACGCTCTTTATTTCGTGGTTTCTGTTCAATTTTCAAGCACATTCGCAGTGAAGTATGAGAATTATGAAAAATGGGGTATTATAGTCTGTTTCATACAAACCGGGGAAAATGCAGAAGCAGCAAGCAATTTGAATCACGAGAGGTTTCCAGAAAGAAGACAAACTCTCAGAGACATTTTTGCAAGATTGCGACACAACCTAATTGATGGTGGTCAATTTGAAAAGAAAAGGCCAAAATTACAGTGTGTCCCAGCTAAAACTTGTCACCCCCCTAATATCCGAACTCATGAAAAAAATTGAAAATCGCTCAGACCCGTCGATTTTTATTTCAAGGGGGAACACTTTCACCAAATACACCATCATTGTGTTGTCAACCCCCTCAACCCCAGCACCCCCTACTTCAGAATTTTCAATGGGACTACTATACTTGTGATACATCATTTTGAAGGGAATTCAATCCCAAATACATCGGTGTACTGAAATTGAGGATCGATCAAGTGTTGTTGAAGTTTTCATGAAAACTAAGTTTTATCCGGATATTTTAATTTTTCATCACCTCAAATGTTAGCGTCGTAAGAAAGGTTCACTGTGGGTACGCCACTGTATTGAAAAATAATATGCTGTCAGAAATAATAGTTTCGAAGGTGAGACAGACGTTTTTATGAAAAAAAAATTGCCCTCATGTGTTTTTGTATACGCATATCTTTGTTTACGCCTTGGTAATTGATGTATTCGAGTCACTGCATTCAACAATTTCAAAACATTCGAAAATGGTTTATACTGTACAAGAGAGATTATCCATTGTAGCTGCGTATTTTGAAAATGGACGATGTGCTAGAGCTACGGCTCGAAGTTTCAATGAAAGTCATCCAGAAAACACCACATCATTTCAGTACGTGCTTCAATTGATGAATAAGTTCTTGGAGTCGGGATCAGTGCTGAATAAAAAACATGAACGCGAGAAGCCTATGAGAAATGAAGGGGTCGCTGTTGCAGTTGTAGGACATGCAGTGATGGACAACATTCAATCGTTAAGACAACTTGAGACTATTTTTGGAGTTTCGAAAAGCAGCGTACATCGAATTCTGAAAGACGCAAAATTCCATCCTTATAAAATGCAGAATGTACAAGTATTAAATGAAGCTGATCCTGACAGACGTACAGAGTTTTGTGAAATCATGAGTCAATTATTGATTGGTGATAATAATTACCTCTACAATGTGTGCTTTTCTGACGAATCTTCTTTTTATTTAAATGGACATGTGAACAGGCACAACTGCAGATACTGGAGTGACGTAAATCCCCATTGGTACAGGGAAACTCATTCACAAACTCCCCAGAAATTGAATGTTTGGGCTGGTATTCTGGGAGACCATATTGTAGGTCCATATTTTATTGATGGTAACCTCAACGGACAAACGTATCTTGAACTTCTTGATACAACTGTGAACCCCAGAATCACTCAGTTACTTGAAGACGATGATAGGTTACTTGACGGTCAGCTCACCTTTCAACAAGATGGAGCTCCTCCACATTTTGTTGCACCTGTACGTCAATTTTTAGATGACAATTTCACAGGGCGATGGATTGGAAGGCGAGGACCAATAGAATGGCCGGCTAGATCTCCTGATTTATCACCATTAGACTTCTTTTTATGGGGTCATTTGAAATCCAAAGTTTATATTACCCAGCCAACTTCTCTTGATGATCTACGCAGGAGAATTGTTGTGGAGTGTCGTGCAGTGACTCCAGAAATGTTGAGCAATGTGCGAAGAAATTTCGAAGATCGCTTATACTTCTGTATGGAACTGAATGGTTCACATTTTGAACCTTTCATACGATGATAACATGTTAGGTGATGAAAAATAAAAATATCTGGAAAAAATTAGTTTTCATGGAAACTTCAACAACACTTGATCGATCCTCAATTTCAGTACACCGATGTATTTGGGATTGAATTCCCTTCAAAATGATGTATCACAAGTATAGTAGTCCCATTGAAAATTCTGAAGTAGGGGGTGCTGGGGTTGAGGGGGTTGACAACACAATGATGGTGTATTTGGTGAAAGTGTTCCCCATTGAAATACAAATCGACGGGTCTGAGCGATTTTCCATTTTTTCCATGAGTTCGGATATTAGGGGGGTGACAAGTTTTAGCTGGGTAACACTGTATATGAATCAAATAGGGATAAGAGCATTTGAAAATAATCCCAAAACGTCAACGCAAAATTTGAAAATATCAACAAGCTTACCAAGAACTAACGTTAGGCGGATTTTGAGAAAGCACAAATACAAGCCATACACATGACCAGAAGAGTTCATGAACTCAGAGCAGGATATATTGAACGCCGCATGGATTTTTGCCAATTGTTCCTGGAAAATTGTAACCAAGACCGTGATTTTCGTTAAATTGTATTTGGACAGACGAAGCTTATGTGAGCATTGTCAGCATTTTCAACCGCTACAATTCTTAGTTGGATTTAGTGTGTGGGCAGGTGTGGGCAGGGGTAGAATTATCGGCCCGTTCATTTATAATGCCACTCTCACATCTCAGAGGTATGTAGACATTTTAAGGCAAAATACTGAACCCCTTGCTGATGAATTGCCACTGATGGAGCTCAGAAAAATATATTTTCGACAAGACGGTTCTTCACCTCACAATACTGCAATTATCACCAACTTTCTGGCTGCAAATTTTGGTAATAATTGGACAGCCAATCAAGGACCCAACCGTTGGCCGGCCAGGTCACCGGATCTAACGCCTATGGACGTTTACCCCTGACGAAGGTTGAGAGATCTTATTTTCAAATTGCTGACCAATTGTAGTTACAAATTGGAAGCGGCAGTTATGCAAAGTTGATTGTTCTTCATCATTATTATAATTATTGTAGGAGTTTCATTTATTAGTAGTCGATATAGTATGAATTTTTATCAGCTTTATTGAAACTGTGAGTTTGAATTACTGTTATGGAAAGCTTTCTTAACATTTGAGGAGCAGACTACCAAAATGCGTTTTGTCCAAATTATATAATTTTCAGGAAATGAGAAAGTTACTATGTAGAATCGAATACGTTTCGGTGAGATTTAAGACACTGGAAAGATTGCAAAAAACATGTCCTCAAATATTGTCTTGTTGTCAAAAATTTCCTTTTGATAGCCAATCCAGGAATTTCAAAAACGAATGAACCTAAATGCGTCCATAATGGACAAAACTCATTTTGAATGTCTGCTCCTCATTTGATAGCTACTACTGAACAATTCTTTTCTGTTTTATCTCCGCCTCGTCCAAAGCCTACTTGTTCAAAGTGTGCGTTTCAAAGTCTACATGGAAAAACCTAAAAGCTCTGTATTTCAAAGATGACTGTAGCAAAACATCAAGTGTGCTACATTTTTGGAAAGGTAATTTCAAGCTCTATTGAAAAAACATATTTCTCCATCAATAGATATGGATATATTATTTGAGAAAATAAGTTAGTTACACCATTGAATTCTACGTAAAAAGTGCTCTGGGAATGTTTCCGTAGAAACAAGAAATTTTTGACAGGAAAGAAGGAAAAAAGTTACTTACAGTAACTTTTCAAAAACGCACATTTTTTTCAGTTTGTCACAAAATTTGACCTCAGATACAGCCATCAGTTTTCATCTATATAGTTTGAAAACAGGACTATTCCTTCAAAAGTGTCCAAGTTGGCCAGCTCTGTACAATTATTTTCTGTAGTGCTTTTCCATCCAAATCACATTTAAAAGTATTACTTTGTCTGAAACTTTCCCTAATACTTGATGAATGAAAAGTCGCAAAATATGAAGGAAAAACTATCGAAAACGATACCACATAGCATATCCCCTCTGTCACGCATCTATACGCACCTCCAACACATTTTTCTCGATCAATCCATCCACCGTCAATGATCTCCACCCTCCAGCCTCTCCACGGTCCGCTAGCCGCAATTATATCCGAACATATTAGCGGCGACGGCGGCGGAGACTAAACACAGTTCGGCAAAGAAATAATCGCGCACATATCAAGTTCAATATACACCGCAAACTTTCTAGAACGAACGACCTCCCGCACAGACAGACATACACACACTCGACACAGAGACTGTGACCGGACTGTATGCAACTGAAACGGCGTACTAGCGAGTAGCGAAAGCTCTCCCGCGGCTGAAATATCACTGAAAGGATACGCTATAGTATGGGGGAATTCTGCTGAAAGATGATGGGGATGCGAGGCGACTACAAAGCTCTGGTCGGACAAGTTTTCCGGGAAGGGCAGTCGATGCGAACAGGGTGTCTCGCGTCAAATTCCATCAGAGTTTTGAGAGTACAAACAGAGTTCTGCGTCAAGATTTTCATTACTGGGGTGGGACTCCGTGTACTATAGAATTCTACGAGGATGTATTGATATCTAGTTAGCCTAGACCAGTTCCCTGCATAAACAAAATATTGCGTTACCATAGCAACGAACAATAACTCATTAGAAGTGTCATTGTAAAGTTTGACGTCGTAAAAGTAAACCAGAGTTAAGCAATAAATTTAAAAGAAAAAATATGTCCACCGAAATTGTGAAAATCGAAAAATTGGAGTATCGAGCCATCATCAAGTACCTTTATTTAAAAGGGTTAAGAGGTAAGCAGATTTACGAAGATATGCTTAATACCCTTGGTGATCAATGTCCTTGGCATGTGACCGTGAAAAATTGGACTGCAAGCTTCAAAAGAGGTGAATTTTCCATTGAAGATGATGACCGATCGGGAAGGCCAGTTTCTGTGTCAGTCCCCGAAAATATCGATGTAGTTCATGACATGATTTTAACAGACCGTCGAATTGGGCTAAAACGGATATCTGAAGCACTGAATATTTCATACGAACGCGTTCATCATATATATAGTTCACGTCAATTTGGACATGAGAAAAATTGCTGCAAAATGGATCCCCAAATGTTTGAATGTTGACCAAAAGCGTGCAAGGGTAGTAGCATCGCGTTCGATCTGTGCTCGATTTGAAAACGATGTACTTCTTGAACCGAATTGTTACTATGGATGAGACTTGGGTACATTTCTACGATCCAGAATCAAAGCAACAATCGATGGAATGGCGACACTCCGGTTCTCCAAGATCTAAGAAGTTTCGTGTCCAAAAATCAGCTGGAAAAGTTCTTGCTTCAGTTTTTTTGCTATGGATTGCTATGGAGTAATCATGATTGATTTTTTGGATAAGGGTAGAACAATAACTGGAGATTACTATTCGACATTACTGACCACTCTACGGAAAAAAATTTAAGAGGAAAGACGCGGAAAGCTACCCAAAGGTGTTTTATTTTTGCAGGACAACGCCCCTGCACACAAATCTCATGTTGCCATGAAAAAAATTCCTGATTTAGGGTTCGAATTATTAGAACACGATTCACTAGATTTGGCTCCGTCCGACTATCATCTCTTTCCTCAACTGAAAAAAGTTTAAAAGGTCGTAAATTTTCTTCCAACGAGGAGGTAATAAAAGCTATCGAGGTCTGGTTTGCAGAGCAAGAAGAAACATTATTTTTGAAAGGTTAATAAATGTATTCAATTAAGAGGAGAATATGTTGAGTAATAAAATATTTTGACATTGAAATTTTGTTTGGTTCTATAGTAGGCTAAGAATTTTTTAATATATCCTCGTATAGTCGATCAAATGAGTGAGATGTCATTATCGTTAAATTCATGTGAGAGAAAAAGACATAACTGTGGACTATAAAATTATATGGTACACCGAATCCCACTTCTGGAAACAGTACGCGTCAGAATGTTGGGGAAATGAGTGCTGCGAATTTACGTATTTTTTGTTTTCTGTGTATTAACCCTTAGAAAATAAGTAAAATATAACAATGTCATAAGTACCATCGTTAATTGAGACAAAAAACAATATTGTCAACAACTTTCTTAAATCTATAAATTGTCACGAATTTGTATAGTTAGAAATAGAACTACTAGAATTCACCATCCTAGTTTGATTATAAAAATTCAAAAAGCGGTAGCAGTTTTCTAGCAACAAGAACTCACAGTCCATTTGAAAACCAAAACCCATACTAGGCGCAAACAATGGGTGCGATTCAATAATAATCAACAAGTAAAATAGCAGGAAAATAAATATAATAGCATCTTATGAAACCATAATGCTTCTGCCTACAAACGAAATAATACAATAACTGGTGAAGCATGCGCTGATACTTTTATTAAAGATAAAGAACTAGCTGAAAAGTTCAATGAGAATTTTACTGAATTGTTGTGTTGATTGAAACAAGCTTACGACTTATTTTTTCTTGGACTAAACGTCCCAATTATTTCAAAAAACTTTTTTTTCAATTTGTGAGAGTGACGTCTTAGAACTCCACCGAAACTGAGGGTATAGAATTCGCCCTATGCGAATTCCAGTCAAGAATTGTCGATGCTCTTGACAAGAAAAAATATGTAATGGGTCCTTTCATTGATTTCTGCTAATTGCTATCTGTTGTTAACCAAGCTTCATTTCAGGGGTTAGAGGAGTACCACATGATTTACCTCAGGGTTCGAATTTAGACACCTTCTTCTTCTTCTTGAATAATGCTCGAATGATACTCTTTGTCAACTTGTGAGTATGGTTTTATTGATGATGAATTGCTGTGTCCTGTTATTTTTATCATCAATTCCGCTTTCACTTAATTCACTAACTGCTGCCGCTCGATTTGAGTACTTACATTGTAATTTTGACACGTTTGACATCTATAACAATGCGTTGTGCTGAGCATTTCAGTTCATTTATTTCAACCGGCACATTCTTATACACCGACCTTCAGAATTTTTCTTCTTCCAAAAGGGATTTGGTATAAGAAACACTAGGTATGTGTTATGTTATAAAAGTTTTTGCATTAACTTTTCAAATAAACGAACCTTTCTCTGAAATATTAGGCGTAATCCATTTGCTGCCACCAAATTTATTGTTACTGCCTCGTCTTCTTTTCGAAAATAGAGGATTATACTCGATGCGTCCAGTGTCTATTCCATTATTTTCAATTTCAGATGCAAAATAAGTGGTTTTGCAGTTAGCTGCCTCTCCTCCGCGCCAAGCTCATTCAAACGCCACAATGTGAAATAATTTCTTTTAAAGCCCTTCCGGTTTTTTTTCGTCATATAATCTGGCCATTCAGATTCATTGAGAGCTGATGCACTAGATTTTTTCTTTTCGGGTTGTGCTTGTAGGGTTTTACGTTTAGCATTACGTGCAGCTCTTGAAACTCGAGTTGTTGACAAACATGTCAAACTATTTATTTTGGCAATCATCACCACGATGATTGATAAACAAATGAATAAGTGAAAAAAAACACTAGTGCATTTGTCGCTATAAAAGTTGCAGCTTACTTTTGGCGCTGTCTAATTGACAATTGCACTTTTTTTTTTCAGTGGGGTGGAAATCCTCATGGACTCTGATCGCTCGGTGTCCATCGCGTATCAGTAGTGTCAGACTCTTACTGACAATTGCACTGTGGTGTACACGATTTTTTATAAATGAGTCAAATTGTCACAATAAAAAAGAAGGTAACTTTTATATCGCTGTCAATGTGACTTAACGTCATCATTAAATGGGTTTCTCTCTACAGGAGTTTCATCATATATATATTTTCCTTCAAGGATATCCCCGGTTGCAAATGAGGTAAGTGATTATTGCGTCCGAAGATCATGTTCTCTGAGAAATGTTAATATTATTATTATCATTTCCTTCAGGAATATTTCAAAAAGAAGTTTTTTTTAATAATCAATGGACCTCTCTGGATTTTTGCCATTTGATTTTTTCAATTCAGTTATTATTGATTCAATTAGTTCTACATTCTGCATGTTCCTACAAAAAAATTTATTGAATTATTCGCAATGGAAATTGTTTTTCTCGGATATGATTGTCGCCAATATTCGATGTAAATCGACTGCTTTATATAGTCATTCCAACGTTCATAAATGTATATTCAACTGCGATCAGAATACTAAATAGTGTTGTTTGTCATGTCCATAATTATAAATTCGATGTAGATACAACGTGCTCAGACATATCGATGTCACATGAATCGAAACGAAAAATCACAGCAACACTGTCTTTTATTGATACTTTCGCACAATTTATGAAACAATTCGAACCGTTTATAAATATTTATTTAAAATATAATCTATGATATCGCATAGATCATCAAGGAATGTTTCTGCAGCGATTTGAGAGGGTGGGTATATCGTGATCAAAGAGCCATTGTAGACAGTGACAAAATAAAAGGTTGAGTAAAGTTGAATTTGTGATATGATCAGTCATTTCTATCAGTTCAACACAGAAAAATGTCGATGATGTGAAATACAGTGTTAAAATTGAACCAAACTTTTTTCTGAATATCCCACAAAAAAACAACCAGTTTCCTAGCTAACACAGCAACCGACAGTATATTATATTCCACAGATACTTTTGCCATTTTCCTTGAGAAAGGATTGGTAAGTACGGTGGATTATTACGTACAATGAGAGTAGAATTAGGCCGAGTACCAATCCCTGGGGAACTCAAGATTTGATATGTGAATACCTCGAATGTTGACTGTAAATTTTTATATTTTGTTTTATCGCAAACCATTTGTTTGCAGCCCCTCTGAATCCATAATAATATAGTTTTCCAAGCCGAAATAAACACTTTGAAGAAGAAGAAAAGGATTTTTTTCATTTTAAAATTTGTCACTGTGTGAATATGTTATATTATTGCAGAGATTTGTTCAGTTCGTGAATATCAGTTGGCGCAAAGAAAATTTTATATATGGAAGTTTCTATAGAGGCGAAGGAATAACAAAAACACTGCATATTTCTTTCATCTTCAGCAAACGGCTCCATAAAAAATAAATATAGCTCGGATCATTGCATTGAATAGGTATGCAGATTTATTTGGGGAATTGTTTACAACAACATCTCACGTTCAAACGATTCATTTGGCTGCAATACCAAAACACCGTAGTATTCCAAATGAAATTCCTGCGAATGTGAAATATTACGTTGTATTTCTTGGGTTGGGGTCAACATACCGATTTTAATGGTATTTCGTTCTCGTCTCTCAAATAACACAAAATGAAGGATTAACCTCTTATAATGATAATGGAATAAGGATTGAGAAATATACTAAAAGATAACCAACCACATACGAAAATAGCTTTGATCATATGACAAAACTGTTCATTCTGACATTTTGGAAGCTCAACATTTGATAAAACATAATCTGGATTTTTTTTATAAATTATGTGAATATGTTCTTCTCCAAGTTCACATTCAAAGATTTCTCATTAAATTTTATACATTGTAGAGACTAAATGAAAAATGAAAAATACTGATTTGATCAAATAATAACCTCAGCTACTGCTCCTTACGACCGCTCAATTATATCTTCAGATTATTAGAAAAGCTTCTACAAGACATACGTTGCAACAATATGGTAAGAGGACCGATACAACTTTCATTCCATCGAATGAGTATGAATGAATGAAATCGGAAGAATATTTGATATCAACCTGGAAACATTTCATTGCTAATGTTTCTAATCTTATAACTCGGGACTGTAGCTCTCGCTATTAGCAGTCCTATTAAGACTCGTTATTCACATCGAATTCGATAATATTTTCCCCACTCATTCTTTTACATTTCACTGAGAGCGAAAATACAATCACCAATGTTTCAGGCCTACATCATTCATCATATCAAATTTCCAGCCTGAGATTACGCCAGAATTCCGATCATTGTTATGAAATCAAGCAGAAACAATCAAAATCCTCCTTCGATTTACATATTTCAGTCACCAGTCAGAGATCTGGAGATGCAAGAAACATATTTATGGGATTAAGGAAACTGACAAATGTCGTCCATCAACATGTATCTTGATTACAACAAATGGAAATAGCCAGCTTTCAGACTAAATGCAATACAACCAACGTGGTATTAGTGTAAATAAACACAGATAAGATGGCGCTGAGTAAAATAATCCTTCCGAAAGATACAACACGACTGTTGAAATACACTTCTCCGAGAAATTAAGTTAATTCATACGTAAACCATCAATTCAATTCAAAAATACAATGGTATATCTCCTAAGTTTCTTTTCAATATTTGAGTAACTCTAAACTCTTGAAAACAGACATTTCAGGGACGTCCTTAATTTGTACGTCCAAGGATATCCGCTGGCCACCAATATAGGATGTCGCAAAATGAATTTGGTACCAAAGATATCGCTGGGATGTCCCAGGAATGTTTCAGCTACGGAATCCTGTGGATATCCTCTGCGGAACATCCCTGGGAAGTCCCAAACATGACCTTATACCGACGGTACCCTTTGAGACATGAAATGGACGTATCTAAATTGTCCCTGTGTTGTTATAAATACACTAGCACAGCATATTACTATCCTAACATGATCATTCAATACCACACTGACCACACTGTATGTTTGTTATAGTTTTTGCTGGAAGTGTTATGGAAATCCCAAGTTAGAATAATAAAGCGAAACAAAATACACACTGCGACTCGATCATGTCTGGTATCTGATGTTGTGACAAGATTTTTTTCTGAGTCAATTACCGTACGAAAGTTTTACATTACGTAGTGGTATAACGACTCCAGAATCTTATTTACCATCATATTAAATTCTCTGCCGTAAAAAAGTGTACATGAGGAACGTGTTGCTTCGGATATACGGAGAAAGTTGATAATATATTATGGTAGCCGACAAAAGGACGAAGTTCATTATAAAATTTAATTATAATACACGTTTCCTTAGATAATGTCAATATGGATGAGGTTTATCGATCTACATTGTGTTCTGTATATGTTTATAAAGGGCTTTCGAAACGGAAATGAGAGTATCACGCTCGGTGATAGACCATTTACTTGAAATAAGTGGGTTGCAAAACAAAAACACTCGGAGGTATCACTGAAAAGAATGAGTTTTTGGACAGCCTCTGATTTTTTAAATTTTCTCTAGTGATGCTTTCTTGTATTCTGTAGTAGGTTGTGAACCTCATCAAACTGCTCTCTATTTAATCGCATATAATTCGTAAATTAAGACTCTGACAAGTCATTTAGTAAGCTAAATTCACCATGCGTTTTTTTTTTTTAAAATAGTTACTTCTATGACATGACTTTTTTCTTTCTGTTAAACAGTAAAGGTAAACTTTATTTTCAAATGCTCCATCGGAGTCTGATTCGGAACTCAAATCTAGCTCTAGCATTTTGATAAACACAACACAAAGTTCTCCCACAACTCACAACACTGTTTCGCAATATGCGCTCATTATCAATTTGTCATGTGCTGCATGCACTGCACTGTGTTGCATGGGCTGCGTCGCGTTAGTCCCAAAGTGCGCCTTGCCTAAATCATTGCAAGTGTCTAAAGAGGGTAATGGTTCCTACTTTAGTTCAGTTATTCCGGATTAACTGAAATATCAATTATTTTTGCATCCTCCGTGAAAAACGCGGTAGAATTGATTATGTGACGTGGTAAAAAAACATTTAGGTACTTAGACACCCACA
The DNA here is from genome assembly GCA_958502065.1 of Chrysolina americana. NCBI lineage: Eukaryota > Metazoa > Arthropoda > Insecta > Coleoptera > Chrysomelidae > Chrysolina > Chrysolina americana. The sequence continues at coordinate 2,480,536 of OY293413.1, read as the reverse complement.
TTTTATATTTGCCTGAAAAAGTTGAAGTTTTCACGACTAATATACACTTTTATTTTTCATTCTTATGATACATTCAACGTTCGGCACCGCAAGATCTTACAGCAAACTACGGGCGCACTTTGTAAGGAATTACTGAGGATCATTCTTCAATTCTATTCAAACCAATTTTTTATAAACTTCATTATTTACATTTTTTGGCAGTTTCCACAAATGTTTAGGTATATATTTCTTAAAATATCAGGGTTCGTATTTGTTTCGTTTTCACTGTAATTCAGGCGTCACAAGTATTGCTTGGGAATCTTCATGCAATTCTATCGTGGATTTGAATCAAGTCCAGCCAAAACGGCAAGTGTTACTTATCAAACAAGATCACAAAAGACGAAGATATGTTGATCCCATCATATCATTCATATCAAAGGATGGACCTATCAGTTTATTTCAAAGTCGAACTTGGCGCAGTCGAGCAAAATATCTCTGTACACTCTCTCGTTGGATTTTGCCGTCAGTGTTTCTAGCCTCGTAATCATCGGTTTCATCAGCGTGTGCTATTCCTTCATGACCATAATGCTGCCATCGCTTTTTGGACGTTCCTTCCTCTTCAGTTCAATTTTACCTAACAACAGTTTCCATACTCGTGGAATAAATGTTTCGATTTTGATTCCAATCGACCACACCTCTACATATTCTCTAGTTAATAGAATACGAGGAATGTTGAAAAACGTTCACGGCACAGCTCGTAAAATCCAAGGAAAAAATCCCTGCCCAGTACTGACCTTTGTTTCACATCTTGCATACCTGGCAATAAATTTGATTTGAATACACATTACTTCAGCATAAGTCTAATAAATACGATTTATTGCTATGGTCTAGTTCGTAGAACACAAACGGCACTAAAGCTCATTGTTAGCTCTTTCAAAAGTAAACTGTGTACGATTTGGAAGAGTTATGGCGGAGAAGGAGCACGTCTTCGACTAGTCGCGACAAATAGTCGACACACGACGGTAAATGCATGCAAAAGGCGCCACAAATTGTGTGTTCTAGTTTATTTTAATGTGTGGCAAGATGGCAGAGACAAACAGTGATGAAGTAACTCCTCGTTATGACATTGATGATATCAATCTTAAAATTACATATAAACCCTCAGAACCGTAACGTATATCCCGGTCAGAAATAAAATCTTTAATACTCTAAACTGAGAAAAAACGAAAATGTGAAGACTGACAAATCATCAAATCACAAAAACGATGCTTTATGAAAATGATGAAATATAGTAACAGATAATCGTAATTCTACAATATGTAATCTTCGGAAGTCTTGAGAACTAAAATGGTCGAATCAATACATCACAAGACATGAAATTGATATGATAAAAGTCATCAGAAGAATAATTGGTAAAATCAAAATAGACAGTACCGAAAACATTCATATCAGTCCAATTAACAACTTTTCATGATTGAAAGTCATTGCCGGGTAGTCAGAGGGGTTCGGCCGAATTTTTTATTTTTTGAAGTGGTCTCAAAAATAGGAATCGAGTTGGCGCGATTTGTGATGGGTCAGAAAACATTCATTTCAGTCCAATTTACAACTTTTCATGATTGAAAGTCATTGTCGGGCCGTCAGAGGGGTTCGACCGATTTTTTTTATTTTTTGAAGTGGTCTCAAAAATAGGATTCGAGTTGGCGCGATTTGTGGTGGGTCAGAAAACATTCATTTCAGTCCAATTTACAACTTTTCATGATTGAAAGTCATTGCCGGGTCGTCAGAGGGGTTCGGCCGAATTTTTTATTTTTTGAAGTGGTCTCAAAAATAGCATTCGAGTTGGCGCGATTGTTGGTTGTTGAGAAAACATTCATTCCAGTCCAATTTACAACTTTTCATGATTGAAAATCATTGCCGGGTCGTCAGAGGAGTTCGGCCGAATTTTTTATTTTTTGAAGTGGTCTCAAAAATAGGATTCGAGTTGGCGCGATTGGTGGTGGGTCAGAAAACATTCATTTTAGTCCAATTCACAACTTTTCATAATTGAAAGTCATTGCATGGTCGTCAGAGGGGTTCGGCCGAATTATTTATTTTTTGAAATGGTCTCAAAAATAGGATTCGAGTTAACGCGATTGGTGGTGGGTCAGAAAACATCCATTTCAATCCAATTCACAACTTTTCATGATTGAAAGTCATTGCCGGGTCGTCAGAGGGGTTCGGCCGAATTTTTTATTTTTTGAAGTGGTCTCAAAAATATGATTCGAGTTGGCGCGATTGTTGGTTGTTGAGAAAACATTCATTCCAGTCCAATTTACAACTTTTCATGATTGAAAGTCATTGCCGGGTCGTCAGAGGGGTTCGGCGAAATTTTTTATTATTTGAAGTGGTCTCAAAAATAGGATTCGAGTTGGCGCGATTGGTGGTGGGTCAGAAAATACTCATTTCAGTCCAATTTACAATTTTTCTTGATTGAAAGTCATTGCAGGGTCGTCAAAGGGGTTCGGCCGAATTATTTATTTTTTGAAGTAGTCTCAAAAATAGGATTCGAGTTGGCGCGGTTTGTGCTAGGTCAGAATACATTCATTATTGCCCAAATAACAACCTCTCATCATCGAAAGGCATTGCCGGGTCGTCAGAGGAGTGCGGTCGGATTTTAAATAATGTGAAGTGATCTCAAAAATAGAATTCGAGTTGTCCCGCTTTGTGGTGGGTCGAAATACATTCATTTCTGCCCAAGTAACAACTTTTCATTTTCGAAAGTCATTGTCAAGTCGTCAGAGGGGTTCGACTGATTTTTTTATTATTTTAAGTGGTCTCAAGAATAGGATTCGAGTTGGCGCAGCATGCGATCGATATAAATAAATTCTGATATCGGGATTATATTCCTTTTTATTTCCATCTCACCACCTCATACCACCAAAATGACATGGCTCACATTAAATTTATCACCTGTATTATCAAGACAAAATTATAAATCTTCAATTGAATCGTGAAAGGATATAATAGACGATTCATTATAAATTCGTGCGACGTGATTCAATTTGTCAATAGTCACAAGCGGGTGCCATCTACGAGATAATGGAACAAGATTCATGACGAGTTGATCGCTCTCTCTACATGGCTGGTTCACTATCCACTTATGCCCTTTCCGCTAGAATTCGATTCTGATCATTTCATTTCTTGCACAGTTTGGTACTACAAAAGATCCTTGTGGAAAATGGCTTTCGGTTGAGTTTCCTGAATTTTTGAATGTTGTTGATTTTGACTTCCTCGGCAAAAGTATCCATGGACACAAACAAATGATTACTAGTTTTCCAGATACAGGGCGTCAAAGATGAAAAGTGAAGCTTTCTAACGACAATTTGTGGACGTTAATTCAATAAAATCTTGAAATGTATTTGATACATATTTCAAACAAAAAAATATGAATAAATATACATAAAAAAATACTTGTAATAACACTAACTAAAACTTCCCACGCCTTTCAGGTATCCACTCTGTGACTGCAAAGATATATTGCGAACTGGTGTTCTTTTGCACTGATTAGCTCTAGTTGAGCAGCGTATTTCATAAACGAAGGAAAGCGACCAAATAGAATAGTGATTTTCATAATTGCTATTACTTTGATCTGTCCCAGGGCTACAGCGTGGTCTATATTACCGGCCGATAACATCATTGCCACAAGGGTCTAGCTTTTATTAGTCTCCAAGAATCTCGCAATATTTTTCTAGACGTATACGCGAGGAATTTTTTTCAGTTATTTTGTATTGCTGATGGTGTACTGAGTGATAAAGGTACCAGTGCTATATTCTTAATTTGCCACTGGTTTTCGAGAAAAATAGACTTCAAGAAAGAATTGAAATGATTTTGATTCATGGAAAGATTGCTGGTGCTGTGAAAATTAAAGAAGAAATAACCGCATAATTCAAAGGCATTCATTTGAAAACGTGTCTGTGTTAGTAAAACATGCCGTGAATTTAGAATGAAGTTTGTGAAGATTGAATCGTTCTCGTGCATTTTCTACAATTACTATAGTACCATACAGGGTGTTCCAAATCAAGTCCGTTATTATTGTAGCTCGAATTCGCTTAAATGGGCAAACTAGTAGCATTTTCAATTACCTTCTCGATGCAGAAAACAAAAAAAAATAGACAGTCGCGTTTTCAAAATATTTCATAAAATGATATTTCTTTCAATGGAACCCCCATATTTTTTCATGCATTTCGATTCGTTATAACATTCTCAACAACAAAGCTTATATCATCTTTCTTCCTAAAATAGAAAACAAACGACTTATGTGTAAATATATATTTCTTTCACTAGTAAAAAAAATTTCTTCATTTCTTCGTTTTGGCGAATAAAACCTCATGATTGTCCAAACACCCAATTTTGTTACTTATACGAATGACAATATTTTGTTACTAATAAAACGATAATTTCCATCTTAAAGCCATTCCGCTAGCCGCATTTATTTTGTGAATCAAAATATGTCTGCTGTAATGATAACTTTGAAGCTGTTTTTGCACAGAACAGAAAATACTGGAGGGTCATATGAGTGTGGTTGGAAAAAATGTGTTTGATTCGATAAAACATAATCATTATGAGCAATCAAGTTGCCTTGAAACTTTGTTGAAATACTATTTGTCAAATATTCTCAAGTATATCATGATCATAATTATAGTAACTGTCAACTACTGTTCGAATATTTTTCGAAATTCCGTTTTCCCATTGAGAAAAATGTGATATGTTAGAATCCTACTTGGTTTGCCAGAAAAATAGCGTAAGAACACTCCAACACTAGAGCAATTCGTTCCCCGATCATGAATTACCTAATCGGCGTTTTTTTGCTGTGCTTCATCGTCGATTCAGGAACAATGAAAAAGTTTATGAGAAGAGGAGAACTAAGGAACGGTTTGTTATATATGAAGATACAGAAATTGACGTTTTATCCTACTTTGAGGTATATCCAAATATTTCCTTATAAGTTAAGACCAGTGCAAACACTAGAACCTGATGATCCTGAGAGAGGATTGGGGTTTTGTCGGTGGTTTTTGAATAAATGCAGACAAGATCCAAACTTCTATAGAAATATTATATGGAGCGATGAGGCTAATTTTTCAAATCGTGGGATGTATAATAGAAAGAATTTTCATTATTGGAGTAGACATAATCCATTTCTAGTCCATCCCCACATTCCGCAAAGACGATTTAGTATTGATGTGGTCTATTTAGAAATGAACTGAAAAATTATATTGAAACTATAATTAATAGAATTGATGGCCACACAGGGACCAAATATGTGTTCAATAAGAAGGCGGTGTTTTTGAACATTTAATCGATATTTTATAGTGCTTTATCAAATCCGTTTGTTATAAATGTGATAAAACTGTCTTATTTTCACCTTTACGAAAAAAGTCAAATGAGATTTGTTGTTGAGAATGTTATTAGTTATTACGAATCGAAATGCATGAAAAAATATAGGGTGTTCCATTGAAAGAAATATCATTTTATCAAATATTCTGGAAACGCGACTGTCGATTTTTTTTGTTTTCTGCATCGAGAAGGCCATTAAAAATGCTACTAGTTTGCCCATTTAACCGAATTCGTAGCATCAAAAATAACGGAGTTGGCAATGGTGCCGACTTAATTTGGAACACCCTGTATATGGATCTTCAAGTAACCCTTTGTTTGGGTACAGTTGAAAAATCGACTTATTTGAAGATTCTTCCAAAATATCCTGAATTTATTCCATATTTTATGTACGCACTACTCATATTCCATTATAAATTGGCTTTCATTCTTTATCATTTCATTTTGTATCTGATGTCTTTTGAACCACAATAATTATAGCTCCCTTGGAAATTTTCTACATTTTTTAAGTTGTAGTTGTCAACAATGAAACAGATAAATTCCACATAAATACCAACGAAACATTACACATTGTACTCACCTATTTAAAGAGAGACGTCGTCAATACTTGTCGTGGTAGAATTATTCTGAAACAGAACAATGATATTAGTATTATTACAAATCTTTCATGGGTTTGTGACCCATGTATAAAAATGTGTATGGCATCAACGCGTATTTAGACACTTTGGAACACAGTATCGACAAAAACCTGAACTATTGCCTTTTTCAAATCCATAAATGAATTCTCAAAAAACACTTTCGTACCCCAAGGACATGGAAACAGAATATTTTCGTCTAATTATACGTTGATAGCGAGAATGTGCTCATGAATGATTTGAAACAAATACTTCCGTTTTGGCAAAAGGAACATTTGGACCCTATAATCATCACCCGCGCCTGCACTTTCGAACCAGATATAATTTTTATTGCTAAAAATAACACGTGAGTTCACTTTCGATATTTCGGATTTGAGCAACGATAAAAAGAAATAACAACTTTTACTCTTATTAATTGTGTCTACATTGTTTGTAATCAGGCACGTAAAACCGAACCGTAATTTGTGCTAATTTGTAGACCAAAAGTGAAATTAATTTAAAGCACCATAATTATCGGAACCGATTCCAAGGATATAATTATTCTACAGGGTGTAAATTTGAGAACGTAGCACCCACTCATTTCGGCCCCTATAGAAAATCTAAAAATATGCGAAAGTTGTTTCCAAACGGGCCAATTTGTAGGCTGGTTTTCAATTAAATTACATCAACCTTCTAGCGGGGGCGGACACAACCCCTACAATCTAAAATAAAGAGGGGGGTTAAGTGATACCTCTTTTTAAAGGTCGTTCCAGATTTCCTGGCAGAGAGATTGGTCGAAGAGGAGCAATAGACTGGCCACCACGATCACCCGACTTATCGTCCCTAGATTTCTTCCTATGGGGCTATCTAAAATCGATTGCTTGTATAACACAGCCTCGAGAATTGAAAGATTTGAAGAGACGTATAGCAGCTGCGTGCAGAGAACTTCAGCCAGAAGTTTTTCGAAATCTTAGAGAGAAGTTTGAGAGCAAACTTTATCATTGTTTGGCAAATGATGGATAATATTTCGAAAAAATAACTGACACTCATGATGGAAACATGTGGGGAACCAAGTATACAGGGTGTCCCAGAATGTAGGGAACCAACTTGGTTGCTAGAGGACCCATTTATTTTAAAAATAAAAGTTTAAATAAACACATGTACTTCAAGATAAGTATCGAATGTGTAACAAGTTGTTGAAAGTGGAAAGTGACATCTATTTTCCAAAAGAACTCCCTCACGGCTCCACATTATTGATAACAATAATAATAAATATGCTTTATCTTCCAGACAGTAAATGTCATCAGTCTCATATATAAATGTGTACAGAACAAGAAGGGGCATTGAAATAATAAAAAATTTGCAGTTTTATTTCAAAAGCCATCTCAATATATAAAAATACATCAAGAATTGATAGAATAGGGAAATTATTTACAAAAAAATGTCTTCATTGAACTCTTGCATTAAAGTCTGTCACTAGAAGCCTTTCTGTAATGAATAAACAGTTTTTGCGGCATCGATAAAATATCCGAACCGCACTAATTTTTGAGTGAAATCCAACCTATAAAGAAGAGTATGAAATTCTTTCCAAATCCTGGACTGACTTCCCAGGATTATAACAAATTGCTTTGCAGCTCGTTATTACTCGGCCAAGTGGCATCCAAAAAAAGTCCAATGGGTTCCGATCTGGAAAAAGAGGAGGTCACGTCGCTGAAACTTCACAACCAATACGTCGATGTGGGAACTCTCCAATTTATGGGGGTTTTAATTCACTTGTACTGCAACATTAATCTTTCTATTCATGCCAACTTGAGGAATAATCAAATCTGTTGTGTACACTATTCGTTCGAAATTGCAATTCTCACCCCAACTCTCGACTTCCTACTTAGATACATCTCGCGACCATAATTCTCGGGAACAACATTCTTCAAATAATATCGATGCAACAGTCAATGGGAAACATGCAATTTTCTCTATCATGCACCGAGAAATACCACTTATAAATTTAAATACCGATATTTATCTTGAATAGCTAATAAACGCCATTTACATTTTAATAATGCCTTTAGAAATCTAACGTGATATTGACAATGGCATTATATCTATAAACAAAAACTTCACGAATGAATGGAAACCGTACTCGGTTACGGGACGTGAACATCCATGTTGCCGCATATTTTGACTCGTTTCACATTAAATCCTGATCTTACTACAAGGATGTTGTTGAGAGACTGAGGTTGATGAATTACTGAACTAAATACTCTCTGCTCAATTACAGATTCACAATTGATTAATCAAATATGGGCCGTGGTGGTCGTGATGGTACAGCACTCGCCTTACAATCATAAAGTTGTGTGTTCAAATCCCAGCACGGCCACCGGTCCTGAGTCGTTTCCTTGCTTGCACAAGCTCCTAGGAGCTTCTGAGGGATTTCTCCCTCTGGAAATATCGAAGATTTGTTGAGAAAAAAAGCGACAATTCAACCATTCATTATGATTCAAGAAAACTAAACTACTCAATCGGACCAAGCGGATCCATTTGTTCCCTGATCATCAAATATTTTTACTAACCCATCCTGGGCCCTCCAAATGATAATTGTCAGTACAAGATTTCAATAAGCATATTAACGATATGCAAAAACTTCGCAAAAAAAGTGGAGATGTCAGGCGAGAAACCAAGGGGGGCATCGAGGTAATAGCCCTCCTCCACTGACTCACTACCAATTTTTGACAATTTTGACAAATTTTCTAGAAGTAAGGTAAATTAAAGTAAAAATTACTCACCCCACCCCTAAACTGAGCCGATAAAACCACCCCCTCCTCCTAAACGAAACCCTGCACCCGTGCCTGGACGATGCAACTCAAAAACTTTTGTGGTGGATCTAAACATCAATAATAAGGAAACATATATACAGGGTGACCCATTAACAATGGAAACCCACTAAGATACATTTTCCAACTAAGTGAAATTCTCTTTTTTTTCCATTACATATACACGTTCCAAAAATCTACTGGGAAAGGAACCTGCACATTTCTTACGAGAAATGGCTTTCCGTGAATTTGGCTGAATTTTTTGTATGTCATATTTCGGGTATTTTTTGGAGAGAGGCGATAATATTTGATACCAAATATATCTAATACCCAATAGTATCAAATATGTTTTCCAAAATGTTCATGACAGGCTCAGCGAGCTGAAGGGGGGAAAACGGAAATCTTAATCATATATCCTCAGAGATAACAATTGTGATCACTATTAACGTCATTTACATATTATATGTCATTTATGTTTGATAACGGTGCCTAATATAACTGAGGAAAAACATTTCTCAGTCGAGTTCTAGGCATCAAATATTAAAATTCACCCCAATACTTGGAAAAAATCCATTTTCGAAGCTTCGTATCTCGAAAACTGTCCCTTTTTGAGCTTTGTAGCTAAGGACACTTTTGATCAGCTCATAACGAACTGCAACATACCAAAAATTCAGCCAAATTCACGGAAAGCCTACCATAAGAAATGTGCGGGGTCCTTTGATAGACTTCTCACGAAACCTCTGCAATTTCGAATTGAACCATTTTTCGAAAATGTTTATGTTTCATATTTCGAAAATAAAAAGTTAATTTTGGCCACGGATTACCGAAATAACCACAATTTTTACGATTTCGACAAAATGATTCATCATCCGATTCAATTTTTAATGACATATTTGGAATCAGCTCGATAGATTACGTTTGAGGACACTTTGCGATTTTCTCAAAAATGAAAAATTAAATATTTCAAAATTCGATGGTGCGAGAGAGTTTTTGACGTTTTATAGCTATTTTATGGAACACCTTGTATCTGAGCATATCCAAATCATACATTTTCGGAGATTTTGAGTATGTGGTGGTCATTTCAAGTGATTCTGATGATTTTGTACTTTTCATCATTTTTAGGGGTATACCCCTTGAGATTTTTCAAGTAAACATTTTTTGCTGCCGATCGACTTGAAATTCACAGATTAGACTAATTTCGTCATTCTGAATCGGATTAGCGTTCGCAGAATTGCTCCATTTCTAACCGTTCTCGATTTGAAAAGTTCATCTAAAGTTAAGAGCTGTTATTTCACGAGAAAAATTTTTTTGAATTTTTTTCCTCTCATTTTCGTAAAATTCAGTCTTTTCTGTATATGCTTTCCGAATTTCAAATCGATTTCGAGACAAATAGGGATTTGGTAGGCTTTTTACGGAACCTTTGCAATTTCGAGTTGAACCTTTTTTAAAAATTTTTATGTTTCATTTTTCGAAAAGTGCAAACCAGCCCTCTTACGTATCTCGACGAGCTGATTCCGAATTATGCATCAAAAATTCAATTCGAAGAAGAATTAACGTAGTAACGACAATTTTTGCGATCCCGACGAAAAAGTTGATTCATTTCGTGATTCCTTGGTCGAATTCAATTTTTGTGGCATTATTCTGAATCAGCTCGTCGAAATATGTATATGGAATATGAAAATTGAAAAAATTGGCTTTTTCAGCGTATACAAAAAATGTTGTCAATTGATATTTTCGTTTCAAATTCACAGAGTATACTAACTTCGCCATTCCAACTCTACTGGCTTTCGCAGAATTGCTCCAGTTCATATCCTTCTCGAATTGAAAAGTTCATCCTGAGATTAGAGTTGTAATTTTCCGCCAATAATTTTTTTTCTCCATATTCGTTAAATTCAACCTTTTTTGTATATGCTCACTGAATTTTATTCCTAGTCAAATGTGGATTTGATAGGCTTTTTACGGAACCGTTTTCATTTTGCCGGTTTGATTTTTCTTCATTCAATTTTTTTTAGACTTTTTTCACTTACTTACGGGTGAGGTCCGCGTCTTGTATTTTTGTGGATAATTATAAACTCTTATAGGGTGGTTAAATAATATTATAAATTGTTAGAGCTGATGACTGATGAGAGAAATTGCCCAATTATAATAGAAAATGAATTACATCAGAAAATTACGGGAATAATTTAGTACTACGCCGCTGCGTTGCTGTCAAAACTCGAGTCCTCAAGATGAAGCTGCACTCAAGTGGCAGCAAGAAAACTTGCAATCATCCCAACAATACTATTCTCATTACTATTCAAAACTATCACTTTAACGACCAAAAAATGAGTTTTTCGAAAACTAGTGAAACTACTTCGAGAGTAGAAATCTAGCAGGAATATACTTGAAATGTCCATTCATCGGTCCTCGACATGCATAATAATTTCTCTCAGCGTGAACCTTTCAAACTAAGTAGGAGACTAATTGGGTTTCGGAGTACATGCAAATTTCACTTCGAGCTTGTGAATGAAGTACCTATCTAAGGCGTAACATGAATTACGTTCGCAATTACCAGCACAATTAAATGCATAGTTGCGTTACGAAATTATTATCTTTTTTATCGTGCGTAGGCAGAGGCTAATGCCATTATAGAACTGGGGTATCCCATAAGTTGAGGCAAGTAATAGATTGAGAACTTACTTTTCTGAATACCTTAAAAAATTTGGCGAGCTGTGTCGTAAACAATTTTATCCACAATCAGAGGATAATTTATTTTATCCAACGCATCACAGTTATGACTGTCATCATTAATGTTATTTTAGACAAGTAAACTATCAAATAACACACTAGTGAGTTATGGATTATAACTCACGTTCATATTTAAAGTAGTATTTTATTTATTTATTACTATTACAAGCAGAATTCACATTGATATGCAAAATTGAAGGAAAACGCTAACAGTTCATTCGAATTTGAAGTCACTGTAAAATTTGTTGGTTTATTGGAACCAGACGCTCCCATATGGGTACAGAAGCTGATAGTGCTGGAAGACGTCGACACATTGAAACCTTGTATTTTTTCTGCAATTTGTATTTTGTTATGCATCGATTCTTCTAGGTATCCTTCTGCATGTTAGCCCCTGCATTGGCCAAAAGAGTCGCCGACGAAGACCTTCTTAGGCAGTGACCGGTGTAGAGCACTGGTTCCTCCAAATTCAAAATCATTGCGATTCTTGAAGGTATCTTCGACAACGTATTCATTCCTTCACACTAGCTGGTACACCTCCCATTTTTGTAAAAAACAAAAAAGCGGCTAGAACTAGTATTCTTCGGTCTCAAAGACGTATTGTTTACACAAATTGATCGGGTTGACTGGAAATCCTTCTTCAAGTATGGTGAAACTTCTCAATTTTTTGGTTTTAATATCTGGCAAAACTACGTGAAAATATTTCTCTTTGTATAGCAACACAGAATCCAGAAATGTGGCTTTTCCTACGAGGTAAACATACTATTTTTCCACAGACATTAATTAATTTTGAAAAATTCACGAATAATTTTATTCACAAATAAATGGTGCTTTGAAATTCGTAATAAAATTAATTGGGTTACTAGTTACTACGGAAACGTATTGAGGTTGAATTGTCAAACTTGACGCTTATAAATTTGGTGTTCTCGAAAGTAAAATGATAAGAGATGATGTAATTTTCATCAATGGGACTCCTCCAGACCTGGTTGAGGCAGTCAATACTGCTTCATTGGAATTATTGCCAGAGATATCTAGAGAAAATTACGAAAATGCATAATAACGTTTTATGGATTAACACAAGAGTAAAAACACGAGTTCTCCCTCAGAAAATGTTGTAATACTTCCTAGACTTTTGTTTAAAGATGAAATCTTCAATATCACGGGTCAATTATTCAATATTGAAGTCAACCCTTGCAATTAATCACAATGTAGATATATCTACATATTCACAACTTTGTTCTATATTGAAGCGGCAAGCTCATGGTTATAGGGAAAAGAAATCTAACATTTTAACGAAGGAAGAAATTCAAAAATTTATCCAGGAAGCTCCAGATGAAGAATATTAATGATTAAGATAATTTACAAGGTTTTAATTTCTATTTAGATTACACTTTTATTTATTTTTTAGGTGGCTTCAATATTTAGTATTTCTGGGGCCTGTAGAATGGACGAGTTAGTCCGTACTTGAATGTTTACCGAAAGTATGTTTCGTTAAGACTAGGAAATATGAACAGTGACCGATTTTTCTTTAAATATCAAAGGGTTGTAGACAAGTGGTAGGAATTCATCAGTTTAGAAAAATGTCTAAAATAGTTGCTACTTATTTGAACTTGGTAAATCCGACAGAATATACTGGTCACTGCTTTCGTCGGTCTCTGCAACAATGTTGGTTGGCTCTGATGCCCACATAACTAGTTTAAAAAGGCATTGCGGATGGAAGTCATCAAACGTTGCTGAAGGATATATCGAAGATTCGCTTAACAATAAGTTCGAGGTGGCAAATAGAATTTTCACAGTACGAAATGTTAAACAAAATAACCCTAGCGGCCCGCATATTGTCCAAAATATTTCTCATAGTTCTAATAATGTCCTCCAATGTTCAATAATTGTACTAACTGCCAAATAACTGTAAATATAACAAATTAATCTCAAAACGTATTCTGCAATGTATTGATGTTCTCAAAATATTAAATAATTCCTTATAAACAATGAATTTTAAATCATTTATGTAGAACTCTAACAACTGTAAGGAAATATCGTTTTCTTTAAGACATTTTGTCAGGAATGTCAGAATTTTCCAGCGATTTGCGGAAAAATTATCTAAATCCAAACTGATGAGTATTGTTACGAGATTGATAAAAATCCCCTAGCTACGCCACTGGATAGACTTGCATGCGTATCGTCGATATGGTTTCCTAGAAAAAGGCAGATAACTGCCGGTAATGAATATTCGGGATAACCGAACTGTCGCATCGCGAACATTTTGGTTACACTTGAGTACCTATATAAACGCGAGACATTTGACTGGGAAGAAGAAGTTTTATGAAGAGAAGTTATGATTAAGAAGATTAGGAAGAATTGATAATAAGCAGTTTTTGAAGAAGTATAGAAGTGTTTGGAATATTTAGCTAGTTGTATTGTTGTATAGATCTAAGTGTTTATTTAATAAGTCAGTGACGTTATTGTATGTTTTTAGTGAAGATAGAAAATAAACAGTTTAGTAGTGTGCTCGGCATTCTTATTCAGCAAAACGTAACAGTGGTGTCCGAAGCGGGATATTAGTGAAAAACAGAAACTATTTATAAACTATTTATGGTGAATACGAGGAGTACATCGTACGATACGATGGAGGACATTGTGAAATTTATCCAAAATCCATTTACAGATTTGGAAAGAAGGCGCCAGGAGGAAAAACAAGAAGAGGAAAAGCGGCGCCAGGAGGAAAAACAAGAAGAGGAAAAGCGGCGCCAGGAGGACAAACAAGAAGAGGAAAAGCGGCTCCAGAGAGAAAAACAAGAGGAGGAAAAGCGGCGTCAGAAGGAAAAAGAAGAACAAGAAAATCAAAAACAAAAAGAAGAAACACGTCGGTTGGAGAAAAAGAAAGAACGAGAAGAGGCACTCCAGAAAATTCCCGAAGAACAGAAAAAAGAGAGAAGATGAAAAGCAAGAACGAGAAAATGAAAAACAAGAACGAGAAGAAGCACTCTAGAAATTTCTCGAACAACAAAAGAATGAATTGGAACGAATAGAAAATCAAAGGAAAACAGACTTCCAGAAGGTTCTAGAACATCAAGATAAGTTCTTCCAACATGTTTTACAGAAAACCGAAGTACAAATGGTGGAACTGAAAGGAAAAATAGAGGAAGACGTCAATAAGAAAGTGAATACAGTGCGAGAGAAGGTGAAAGGACTCATCAAAAACCAGATAGCACTCCTCAAGAACCAAGATCGTCGAGACAGGGTTGCCACATCAGGAATTTCCGTAAAACCACCGACATTTGATGGACAGTCGTCTTGGTCAATATATCGTCGACAATTTGAAGCTGCAGCAGATGCTAAAGGATGGAGCGAAGAAGAAAAAGATACGGCTCTTATAGTAGCTTTGAGAGGGCCAGCTTTGGGTATGTTGCAGACGATACCTATAGAACAGCAAAATAAATATAAAAACCTGATTACTGCATTAGAGTAACGGTATGGCGATCAACATCGAGAACAGCTGTATCGGGCTCAAATGAAAACGCGTACTCAGAAATCAGGTGAGAATCTGCAGGAATTTGAATAGGATGTGAGACGCCTGATTCAACTGGCTTACCCAGAGGGCCTGTGAAGAGGGTAAGAACAACCGAATTGATGCCAGGGCGCATGCCGACTAGCAATGATGAAGCCCCCGAGGCTATCCCAATTAAGAGGCTAAGAACAACTGAACTGCCCAATATCGCAGATGCCATGTCCAGAAAATCTGGTTCGAATACTTGTGAGCGAATTGAACGTCGCAAAAGAATTAACCAAGTGATATCAATGGTTGACGACAATTGGACTACAGCAAAATTGGGAAGGACCATATACGATAGTGAAAAGAATAAACGACGTGGTCTATAGAATTCAATGCAGCCCGAGAGCGAAAATGAAGGTCGTTCACCTAGAGAGACTAAAACGTTATAATGGAGACAACGATACATTGTTTGATCGGGACGATCAAAATCGAGAGGGGGATAATATTACGAGATTGATAAAAATCCCCTAGCTACGCCACTGGATAGACTTGCACGCGTATCGTCGATATGGTTTCCTACAAAAAGGCAGATAACTAGATATCTGCCGGTAATGAATATTCGGGATAACCGAACCGTCGCATCGCGAAGATTCTGGTTACACTTGAGTACCTATATAAACATTTGACTGGGAAGAAGAAGTTTTATGAAGAGAAGTTATGATTAAGAAGATTAGGAATGAGTGATAATAAACAGTTTTTGAAGAAGTATAGAAGTGTTTGGAATATTTAGCTAGTTGTATTGTTGTATAGATCTAAGTGTTTATTTAATAAGTCAGTGACGTTATTGTATGTTTTTAGTGAAGTTAGAAAATAAACAGTTTAGTAGTGTGCTCGGCATTATTATTCAGCAAAACGTAACAGCATCAATATTCAATGGAAATGGCAACTTTGTATTATTCGAAATGGCGTCAATTAAATGTTCGGAGCGATACCAGTTTTGATTACCTAAAAAAACTACAGTCGGCCTTGGACTTGGTTGACACTGTTTATCCTGGAAAGAAACCTTGAGGTTCCATCATCACTGCCCATCTCTCATCATCGATCTTGCTAGTACTAACCACTAATTACATTTGAGCTTCCTAATTCTATGTTATCGCAACGATGATCCTCAAATAATTGTTATGGGTGTATTCAAAGTACCAACCTGTTTGAAATCACGTCAAATGTCGACAAACAGGTACCAAACAGGATGTGTAACCGACCACCACTGACTTGCACTTACACATATTCAAATTTCACTTGTCTTGACTTTGGTCGTAGAATGCCATATTGCTCCTTCGTGGGCAATATATTATGACACGGATAATGTATAATGTAAGGACGACCATCTATTCAAACAACTTTCGATGGAAAAAAGTGCGGAATCCCAACGTGCTATGGTAATAGTCGTAGGTTAGAACGCTATTTATGTTATTAACATAATGTGGGCCGTTTAAGGTGTACCAGAAGTTAGTTGGTGGAGGCATTACTAGTTCAGAATGTTTTATTCATCTTTGAATTTTTGTCGTAAAATTATTAGTTTTCGAATAATAATAATTAAAAATGAATTTCTATTTCGACCTTATTTTCAATAATGGTGTAAAAATATAAAGAGCCGCAAAAACCAGTGGCTTAACTCTTTGAACGGTAGTAGTTGACATAGTGGAAACACTAAGAATTCAGCATAAGTTCCCGGGTGTGCCAAAAGTAAACCATCATTTTTTTGTCTATCATTATCGCCATCTAGAAAATGTCTGAACAAGATGTGTCATTTCCTCTCGAACAGATAGCGAAATATTTCTCCTCACGATATTGAATACGCAGATATTTTTTTCTGTTCTGTGTTATGAACGTTAATGGTGGATTAACGAGTCAACTCTATTTCATTTCATTTTATTTTTTTTTGATAAAATTAGTATCGATGGGAAAAAAAGTTATTCGAAGAAAAATCATAAGACATGACGAATACAAAATCATCAGATTAACTCGAAATTCTTCGCACTATACAGGCCGTTTCTTTTATCATGTGGTAACATTGCTATATTCTAAACCGTATTAAATACAAAGACGATTAAATGGGAAAAAAGGTAGCTATTGTGGTGAGCAGTAAATTGGTCATAGAAAATTTACGGGAATTCTCGCCCTTCCCAACTTATACTGGGAAAACTGAAAATGCTGTTTTCGTTTATTTACGTATAGAATTATTATTTCAGAAAATATAAAAAAATGAAAAAAGAAAGTTTAATTGAATTCAAAATGTACTAGAACTACGTAACGATAAATTTTTAATCAAACGTTTCGTGTCAACACCGCCATTATCACCAATTTTTTTCAAATACGGACCTGTCTATTTCATCACAAATATTGATAGAGCGATAAAATCACAATTCAGTGGTATATCACACTCGACATTTTTATAACGTTTCATATAAAATAACTAGCATCATCAGTGACGACAGCATTTTTAGTTTTCCCTGTATAAATCGGGAAGGGCGAGAGTCCTCGTAGATTTTCTCTGACCAATGTACTGCTCACCACAATAGTTACATTTTTTCCCATTTAATCGTCTTTGTATCTATTACGGTTTAGAATATAGCAATGTTACCACATGATAAATGAAACGACCTGTATATGCAAAATTTCGTGCTGACAAAGAAAAGAAATGATTTGTATTTGTTCAGATGCAAAGTTTAACATAAAAAAATTATAAAACGTCAAGAATTTCTTCGAACGATCGAATTTTCGAAAATGTTCAACTCGAAATTGCAGAGGTTCTGTATAAAGCCTGTGAAATCTCTGATTGACACGGAATCGACTTCAAATTCGGTGTGCATCATAAGAAAATGTTGTATTTTACTAATATGAGTAAAAGAAAAATTTAAAACATCTTTTGGGGGAAATGACCCCTCTTAACTCCAGATGAACTTTTCAACTCGAAATCGGTTGAAGATAGAGCAATTCTGCGAACGCCAATCGATTCAGAATGTTGAAATTAGTATACGTTGTGAATTGTAAGATAAATGATTGAAAAAAAAAGTTAGTCGAAAAAAGTCATAAGGGGTAAAAAAAAATAATTAGAATCACTTAAAATTAGCACTATTCATACAAAATTTCACGCTGACAATAAAAATAAATGATTTTCATATGCTCAGATGCAAGTTTTAACATAAAAAAGAATAAAACGTCAAGAATTTCTTCGAACGATCGAATTTTCGAAAATGTTCAACTCGAAATTGCAGAGGTTCTGTATAAAGCCTGTGAAATCTCTGATTGACACGAAATTGACTTCAAATTTGGTATACATAATCAAAAAAGGTTGATTTATACTGATATCATTAGAAGAAAAGTTTCAAACTCCTTTTTGGGGAAATTGACCCCTCTCAACACCACATGACTTTTTCAACTCGAGATCGGTTAAAGATAGAGCAATTCTGCGAACGCCAATAGATTCAGAATGATTGAATTAGTATACGTTGTGAAATGTAAGATAATTGATTGAAAAAAAAGTTACTCGAAAAAAGTCATAAGGGGTAGACCCCTAAAAATCATGAAAAATACAAAATCATTAGAATCACCTGAAATTCACAATATTCACGCAAAATTTCATACTAACAACGAAAATAAATGATTTTCATATGCTCAGATGCAAGTTTTAACATAAAAAAGAATAAAACGTCAAGAATTTCTTCGAACGATCGAATTTTCGAAAATGTTCAACTCGAAATTGCAGAGGTTCTGTATAAAGCCTGTGAAATCTCTGATTGACACGAAATCGACTTCAAATTTGGTATACATAATCAAAAAAGGTTGATTTTTACTGATATCATTAAAAGAAAAATTTCAAACTCCTTTTGGGGGAAATTGACCCCTCTCAACACCAGATGACTTTTTCAACTCGAGATCGGTTAAAGATAGAGCAATTCTGCGAACGCCAATCGATTCAGAATGTTGAAATTAGTATACGTTGTGAATTGTAAGATAATTGATTGAAAAAAAAATTTACTCAAAAAAGTCATAAGGGGTAGACCTCTAAAAATCATGAAAAATACAAAATCATTACAATCACCTGAAATTCACACTATTCACGCAAAATTTCATACTGACAACGAAAATAAATGATTTTCTTATGCTCAGATGCAAGTTTTAACATAAAAAAGAATAAAACGTCAAGAATTTCTTCGAACGATCGAATTTTCGAAAATGTTCAACTCGAAATTGCAGAGGTTCTTTATAAAGCCTGTGAAATCTCTGATTGACACGAAATCGACTTCAAATTTGGTATACATAATCAAAAAAGGTTGATTTTTACTGATATCATTAGAAGAAAAATTTCAAACTCCTTTTGGGGGAAATTGACCCCTCTCAACACCAGATGACTTTTTCAACTCGAGATCGGTTAAAGATAGAGCAATTCTGCGAACGCCAATCGATTCAGAATGTTGAAATTAGTATACGTTGTGAATTGTAAGATAATTGATTGAAAAAAAAAAGTTACTCAAAAAAAGTCATAAGGGGTAGACCTCTAAAAATCATGAAAAATACAAAATCATTAGAATCACCTGAAATTCACACTATTCACGCAAAATTTCATACTGACAACGAAAATAAATGATTTTCATATGCTCAGATGCAAGTTTTAACATAAAAAAGAATAAAACGTCAAGAATTTCTTCGAACGATCGAATTTTCGAAAATGTTCAACTCGAAATTGCAGAGGTTCTTTATAAAGCCTGTGAAATCTCTGATTGACACGAAATCGACTTCAAATTTGGTATACATAATCAAAAAAGGTTGATTTTTACTGATATCATTAGAAGAAAAATTTCAAACTCCTTTTGGGGGAAATTGACCCCTCTCAACACCAGATGACTTTTTCAACTCGAGATCGGTTAAAGATAGAGCAATTCAATCGATTCAGAATGTTGAAATTAGTATACGTTGTGAATTGTAAGATAATTGATTGAAAAAAAAAAGTTACTCAAAAAAAGTCATAAGGGGTAGACCTCTAAAAATCATGAAAAATACAAAATCATTAGAATCACCTGAAATTCACACTATTCACGCAAAATTTCATACTGACAAAGAAAAGAAATGATTTGCATTTGTTCAGGTTCAAGTATAACATAAAAAAAGAATAAAACGTCAAGAATTTCTTCGAATGGTCGAATTTTCGAAAATGTTCAACTTGAAATTACAGAGGTCCCGTAAAGAGCCTGTGAAATCTCTGATTGACACGGAATCGACTTCAAATTCGGTGTGCCTAATAAGAAAATGTTGAATTTTACGAATATGAGTAAAAGAAAAATTTAAAACATCTTTTGGGGGAAATGACCCCTCTTAACTCCAGATGAACTTTTCAACTCGAGATCGGTTGAAGATATAGCAATTCTGCGAACACCAATCGATTCAAAATGAAAAAATTAGTATACTATGTGAGTTGTTGATGAATTGATGAAAATATAAGTTAATCGATAATCTCAATATCATCAGATTCATTTGAAATTCGCACTATATATGCAAAAATTTCATCCTGATTCCGAAATTACATGATATTTATATGCTCAGACACAAGGATTAGCATAAAAAAATCATATAAACATTTTCTGTTTCAGATATGAGAAAAGTACCTCGAGGTCAAGAAATATGAGTGATGATGGTCACAAATATATCATCATGATATCACCTAGGCAAATATGAAATAAATTACTAGCTGATTAACAGAAGAAGAACATGTGGTAATATGTATAAGAACGCAACTCAAATTGGGCTTCTGATACCAAAAGCACATATACAGGGTGTTAATTAAGTACGTTGACAAACTTCGAGAGGTGTTTCTGTGAAAGATTTCAGGACGAAAAGTTCATATAAGGCTTGACTCTGAAAAAAGGAGGACCCTGTGAATTTTTTGAGAAAGGAATTATTTTGTAACGTGCGTACTATTGAATGGATCGTATTTGCCTAATTTGAACTTTCTATTGTCAAAAATATCGAAGTAAACTTAAAAAAATCTTTAAAGAAATATATTTTCATCACCTCGAAAACCAAGCCATTTGGGACATATATTTATATGAACTTCGTCCTGAAATCTTTCAAAGAATCACCTCTCGAAGTTTGTTGTAATTAAAACCCTGTATAATGATATCAAGAGACAACTGTTTCAAAAAAATTTAACAAATTGAACTGAAGACCTGTCAACTCCTTCCTTGCAAAAAAAACATGTGCAATAAATATTTTCGTCGGCAAATATTCTACAGGAAACAACTACTGACCCCTACGAGCAATGAATTATATCTGTTAGATTATCGTCAAAGTTTTCAACAAGAATTAATTTGCAATGACCCTCAAACATCATAACTGGAATTAAGTGTCAACAATTTTTTAAATGTTGATAATTTAATGTATACACTAATAATCCCATAAGCGGCTGTTTTTTTATTACTATGAGAGCGATAAAAGTTTTTCCTAACTTTTCCAGCAACAAAACGGAATCTAACTTCATCAAGTTGGCGGCAACTCACGATGTTTTGTAAGAAGAGGAAATACACAATAGTAAAAGAAACGTCCAATGAAGAGTTAGCTTATTTTAAAATAATTTTAATTATAAACGGGTTGGTAACCTATTCAGTGATAAACAATTCCAGAAAGCAAGAAACGCACGTCACACAAGATTTACAAGCAAATCCAACAATAAAGAAAGGTGCGTTCTAAAGCACTCACCAAACAAGAAATTTTTGAAATTGCATTATCTTTGAATGAAAGGCTCTAAAGAAAATGTTACCACATTGCTGCCTCTGAATTAGCCTGGAGAAGTGGAGAAGCATCAAACTTTCGGAATCAGCATGAAATTTTGTAAAGAACTTTCTTTTTTCTTCTACTCATATCAGTGAAATTCAATCGTTTCTTGAAGTCTTTGAAATCAATTCCGTTTCAATCAGAGATTTTACAGGCTTTATACGCAAACTCTACAATCGGCGTTCGCAGAATTGCTCTATCTTCAACCGTTCACGAGTTGAAAAGTTCATCTGGAATTGAGAGGGGTAATTTCCCCCCAAAAGGAGTAGTACATTTTTATTCTGCTTATATTAGTGAAATTCATTTTTTTTATCATGCACGACGAATTTGAAGGAGAGGAGAAGCATCAATCAACAGTAGACCAAACACACTTTTATACGAAGGTGTAGGAGGGCCACATATTTTTTTAAATATTTTTCACTAATTTCCGACTTTGAAGTCAGAATTCAATTAAAGTTGGAATTTAAATAATTTCACACTTCAGAGTCCGAATTCAACGAAATTATGAGTTTAAAGTTGAAAAATAATAAAATTCCGAATTTAAAGTCTGAATATAATAAAATTTAAAAATATTCAATAGGTTTAAGTCGAAAATTAGTGAAAAATATTTTAAAAAAATTATGTGGCCCTTCTACGCCTTCATATTTCTAAATGGTGAGTTCTACCAATAAATATTCTCCTCCATTTTTCAACAATTGGACAATTGAATTTTTCGGTATGTTTTGAAGAATACTCAGTTGAGGTCGGGGAAAATTCCGGAATAATGAAAAAATAAACTGAAAAACTTGATCAATTGAGAACTAGAACTTCACTGACTTTATTATAGATATTTACGTTTTCTATGCCATATATGAAACGTCGAACGTTATTTGCTCACCAAGGTAACTGTCCTCCGTGGCTTATTGTCGCGCAATGCAACAGTCAAACAAACAATCGTTCACATACGCCAAACGAGAGAAAAAGCCATGAAGACGGAAACAGGAAGTTTCAATAAATCACTTGCTGTGATGCAATTGCCAGTGCAAATTATGTACTTATAAGGCTGACAAAAACTACGAACTTAATTAGAATAATGCTGGCCTTTCTACTGATTTGTAATGTAACGCGAGACAATATGAGGTTCTCACTCGATGCTATTGACACGGAAGCTTTCTAGCCGAATACAAAAATGTTATCTCGGAACGATTCAAAATTATTATTCGTATGATGAAATTTCATTTCCTTCTCGTTAGGGGAAAGATATATACAGGGTTATGATAAAGTAATGCACAAAATTCATAAAACGTACAACGATCACTTTTGAAAAAAATGCAAAAACACGTCAAACTGTTTTTTTTATTCCGCATCTTTTGACATAAGTTACAAAAATAACACGTCAAAATTGTCAAAGTTATGACGTCATCAACAAATTTTTTTAATGGGAAGCTAAGAGTTTTATTACATTATGTGATAGAGCTTGTGTTTTTACACAAGGGAAAAATAGTTGCAGTAGGGCTCACATAAGAAAAACAACGAGAATCAAAAGATGCGGAATAAAAAGAACAGTTTGACGTTTTTTGGCATTTTTTTCAAAAGTGATCGTTGTACGTTTTATGAATTTTGTGCATTACTTTATCATAACCCTGTATAAAATTAATAAATGTTTGAAACGTAATTCTACGCTGAGGTCTCAATCTGCCTACTCCTCAGGTATAATTACATCAGGTTTTTGTGACTTGACGTCTCAATCTGCCTCCTACTCCCCATGTCTCGTCACTGGTTCTCTCTAAGGTCTCAATCTGCCTACTCCTTCGAGAGAACAGTTCTCTCGAAGAAGAGAAAATCATTTCTATTCATTAGCCAATTACAGAAAGCCAACCTCCGTTCAGGATCACCTGGGTTTAATTTTTGGTAAATATGATTTTGTAGCATTTCTGACCATTTCTTCTGAGCTCCCTCCAAACATTTGTATGTGGCGAACCTGTAATCAAAGCAACTTCATGTGTTGAAACTGACGGATTCATATTCATCTAAAAAACAGACAAGTTAAAAAATAATAATAAAAAGATAGAAGTTTATTGCCGCATTTTGAATATTGTTTCTCGCATTTTCATCATCGATTTTCATATGTATTCGTTGTTTTTTAAACTACCATACTCGGTTACGTTTCTATCTAATTTTTTGAATAATTTTCTTGCTGGTTGTATTCTTTCTGGGTATAGTTGAAGATGCATTTCTGCAGTTCTCTCAGTAATACTGTCTGATTTATAAAAACATTTTCATCATAACTCGTTTATCTTGGTTTGAAAAAACCATTTTACGTTTATTATTACTTTGAAATTGTGACAGCAGATGTGATTACCTGATAGATTATAGCATCACAACTCATTTAACAAGTGTTTTTGACATGGTCAGAGCCTACTTGAAAATGACAAGCCCACATTCGCAATAATATTCACAGGTAAAAGTGGTATCATTTTCGTGTTGCCAAAACACCAAATTAGTTATTCTTCAAAAGTTCAGATACAATACTCTCAATTCATTTGAGAATTCGCTATGCTTTCGATCCATTCATATTTGTGTTGTACCTGGTCAGTTGTCTTCGTTTTATGTGGTGGTATTTCTCCTTTTTTTGTACAATTACATTTGATTAAATCAAACTTTCGTTCCCATTTCTTATGAGAATGGGCAGCAGACCTGAAACAATATTCAACGAGCACCATACCGATTTGACGATTATTTTTCGAAATGGACGTTGGAACCGATGACAGATAATTAAAAAGAAAAACAGACTTTGGTTTCCATTCTAGTTCAGTTTTCTCAGTTACAAATTTGTTAATCATTTATCAAGCACTTCACTATATCCGATTAGCTGAGATCTTGCATACGTGAAAGATGTGATGACAATAATAAATAATAAAAATTTATTAAATCCCTTACGAAAAATATAACATTACTACAAAAACATAAAAAGATAACAGTTCCACAAAATAATTAAGCTTCGTTTTAAACAGATTTTCCTCTCTAGATTTTTCAAATCATTAGGTAAGTCATTATAAAATTTAGCTCCCTTATAAAATGAAACATTTTAATACTGACAAGTTGAATGTTTCTGAAGCCGTATCTACTCACCGTGCATGTCTAGTAGGATATGAATGAAAGTCACAATTTCGATTGTGATTCTGTATTTGTTTGTTGAACAACAGAATGCATTTGTAAATATAAATACTAGGTACGCACATGACTTTATTCCCGATCAAGTGTTGCCTACAACCATTTTTGGTAGACAAATATTTTGTTGAGTGCAATATTGTAAGAGATATGGGACTAAAAGACGGCAAAGTAAACAATTAAAAGTTGGGCTTTTGAAATGGGACCTCAATAATTGTATGATTGCATAGGGCCGTGATGGTCATGATGGTAAAGTTTATCCAATCTCAGTTGAATGAATATATTTAATATAAGTATATTTAACTGTTCGAAGCGTGGATAGCAATCAGTAATGCGCTGACCGCATGTAGCATAAATTACCGTAATCACCTCTTAATATTTTAATTGCTGTCCGAAGCCTGGCGAAATCATTTGAGGTGTTAATCCGGTTTTACAGCTCATTCAACTGAGATTGGATAAACTATAGAGCGCTTGTGTCTTAACCTAAGGGTCATGGGTTCGATTCCCAGCATGGTCATCGGTCTCGTGCATGGCATCACACGTTAAAACGTAAGGGCTGCGTCTTCCCTAGCTCGGACAAGTCTTCCGAAGACTTTTGAGGGTTGTACTCTTAAGGGTGTGCAGCTGGTTGACGGAAATAACAATTTTAACAACAATAGTACTTTCTTACATACATGGATTATACCTGATTCCCAGGTCATGTTACCATCGATATAAGTACCTAGAAACTATATTATCTGTACTTATTTGATTAGGCATACCGTTGATAAATAGAAGAAAGATTAGAGGACCCAATATAGAACCTTGAGGAACCCCAAGATCGATGTCATACTGCTGCGGCTGACAATTGTCAACTTCAATCTTTCTGAGAGTTAGGTATGATCTGAGCCATGAAAGAAAGTTACCTCTGAAACCAAGTGAATACAGTTACAGTATGTAATATGGGGTCAACAATTTCATGAAAATTCACCCCCTCAAACCCCTTGAAGGCTAAACAGAGAGTAGGAATTTGGAAAAGTTACCGGCACAAAAAACATGTCGAGAGACCCCTTTTTTTTTCGAAAAAAACTGCAAATTCTCGCGACCAATAAACTGAAAAATTCGTAAAAATAACGAAAAAAATAGGACTGTTGAATAATATTTATAGCTTGATCTCCACGTTTGTGTATTTATTAAAAAATCATAACAGTATATATTATACTAAGAAATGATGACAACAAAATAATTTCATAAAATTTTACCACCCTCCGACCCCACGAAGGATAGATTGAGAAGGTGTGGGTCGATCGGTAGGCAAAGGCCCACCTTCGTTAAGTTAGCAGCAAAAAAAAACGAAAAAATGTATCGTTCCTCAATAATTGAAAGCTGTAGAAATCATTTGAATTAAACCAATTCAAAAAATTATTTATTATAATTAAATGATTTAATCATTTAAATAACTTGAGGTAATCGAATCATTAAAATTACCTAAATAAATTAATTTATTCAGTTTACCCTTTTTGTACGCCACTGGTGACCTGAAAATGTGATTTAAAAAAAAAGGCAGTTAGTGACCGAAAACATTCCTTTCTATTTAATTGAAGAATTTTTAACACTGTGGAAGTTATGATTGAAAACACTTTTGATTTTTATATTGAACACCCTGTGTCTCTGCAACGAACAACATTTGAGAAAAAAGATAGAAAAGAGAAGTGAAATCTTCCGTTTCAATATGGCATCATTGTTTCGCGACATCCTTTGATACAAATTTTTATCTTTTGTTATTTTCAGTTTTGTGGTTGAATGTTTCGCATTATCTCTTTCTAAAACCTGAAACCTTGTGACTAATATTTCCTGATGGTCTCCAATGCCCTCAATTATTCACCGCCAAAGTATAATATTACTAATTGCACAACAATTAACTATTAAATACTCCCAATACTGTATTGCCACTATCTTCAATTTAACTCACGATACGCTCTGTTTCCCACTCTCATCTACTCCTGACAAACTAAAAACATTTGAGGTGTATGCTCTCTCGGGGCCAAGCTGAATTTCATAATAATAACCCCCCGTTATAATCAAAACTTGATAGCTGCCCGATCCACTTTTTATTAAATGATATCGCTAACCAATACAGCAGCGATCACTTTTCGAGATCTTTTTATCTTGATCCAATTTTTCACTCCGCGTTTACTATATTTGGAATATTTCGGTACGTTTCCTTTGAAGTCTACATAGAATAATTGAATCGAACGAAACTACAGATTGTTTCGATTATAAATCATGAATCACATTACGTCTTTGCTGGCATATTCATATTCATTGAATTGCAGATTAATGAGTTCTTAATACGAAATTTCACACCTCATTTCATGTACACCATCCAGAACTAAAACACGACCGTTTCAAAGCTGGTGGAAACGATATGATTTCTTGATATATGTACAGCTGATGGAGTGTGTCATATATATGATTGAATAAAGTTCTCTCCGTAAAGGTTGCTCGTAAAGGCATACAGCCTTGAAAATTATCGAAGTGTTTGAGTCTTTGAAACACATGAGAGTATCCAACAGTGAAGAATCTGACACCACAAGACCCTATAAGAATCGAAATGAGATACTGTTCGCCTGCGCCTCTTCAATTTGTACAGAAGTGTGTTAGTTCCCAAGATTCATTTTATTCTTCAATTTTTGCTAATACCGGGTTACTTATTCGGCTCATGCAGTATATCAAAATTATCTAATTCCGAGTTACTAATTTAGATTATTGACTTGATATCTTAGAATAAGTAAAATATTTGACACCAAATCAGAATTCCAACTAAGTGTCTCAAAATCAGCTACTTCCGAGTTACCTAATTCACTTTGTATCTCATGAATGGCAAATTCCAAGAAAGCAAGTCAAAATTCCAATTTAGTATCTCAAAATTAGTTGATCCCGAGTTATTCAGTTATATTATCAACTGAGTATCTCCGAATTAACAAATTCCAAGATGCTAAGTTACAATCTGACTTAGTATCTCAAAGTTAGCTAATTCCGAGTTACTAATTTAGATTATTGACTTGGTATCTTAGAATAAGTAAACTATTTGACACCAAATCAGAATTCCAACTAAGTGTCTCAAAATCAGCTACTTCCGAGTTACCTAATTCACTTTGTATCTCATGAATGGCAAATTCCAAGAAAGCAAGTCAAAATTCCAATTTAGTATCTCAAAATTAGTTGATTCCGAGTTATTCAGTTATATTATCAACTGAGTATCTCCGAATTAACAAATTCCAAGATGCTAAGTTACAATCCGACTTAGTATCTCAAAGTTAACTAATTCCGAGTTACTAATTTAGATTATTGACTTGGTATCTTAGAATAAGTAAACTATTTGACACCAAATCAGAATTCCAACTAAGTGTCTCAAAATCAGCTACTTCCGAGTTACCTAATTCACTTTGTATCTCATGAATGGCAAATTCCAAGAAAGCAAGTCAAAATTCCAATTTAGTATCTCAAAATTAGTTGATTCCGAGTTATTCAGTTATATTATCAACTGAGTATCTCCGAATTAACAAATTCCAAGATGCTAAGTTACAATCCGACTTAGTATCTCAAAGTTAACTAATTCCGAGTTACTAATTTAGATTATTGACTTGATATCTTAGAATAAGTAAAATATTTGACACCAAATCAGAATTCCAACTAAGTGTCTCAAAATCAGCTACTTCCGAGTTACCTAATTCACTTTGTATCTCATGAATGGCAAATTCCAAGAAAGCAAGTCAAAATTCCAATTTAGTATCTCAAAATTAGTTGATCCCGAGTTATTCAGTTATATTATCAACTGAGTATCTCCGAATTAACAAATTCCAAGATGCTAAGTTACAATCTGACTTAGTATCTCAAAGTTATCTAATTCCGAGTTACTAATTTAGATTATTGACTTGGTATCTTAGAATAAGTAAACTATTTGACACCAAATCAGAATTCCAACTAAGTGTCTCAAAATTAGCTTCTTCCGAGTTACCTAATTCACTTTGTATCTCATGAATGGCAAATTCCAAGAAAGCAAGTCAAAATTCCAATTTAGTATCTCAAAATTAGTTGATTCCGAGTTATTCAGATATATCATCAACTAAGTATCTCAGATTTAACAAATTCTAAGATATTAAGTTACAATTCCGACTCAGTATTTCAAAATTAGCTGATTCCGAGTAACTTAATAAATTGGATTCTCGAGTATCTCAGAAGAAGAAAACTCCATGATACCAAGTTAGATTTACAATAAAGTATCTCAAAATGAGCTACATAGGAGTTAACTAATTTATTAGATATCGACTAGGTATCTAATGGTTGGCAAATTCCAAGATAGTAAGTCAAAATTAGTCAATTCCAAGCTATTTACATATTATATTCTTAACTGAGTATCTCAGAATTAACAAATTCCAAGATGCTGAGTTACAGTATCTCAAAATTAGCTCATTCCGAGTTACTGATTAAGATTGTTGACTTGGTATCTCAGAATAAGTGAATTCTTTGAAACCAAGTCAGAATTCCAAAGTATCTCAAAATTAGCTACTTCCGAGTTACCTAATTAAATGATTCACTTTGTATCTCATGAATGGCAAACTCGAAGAAAGTAAGTCAAATTTCCAATTCAATATCTCAAAATTACTTGATTCCGAGATATTCAGTTATATTCTCAAGTTAGTGTTTCAGAATTAACAAATTCCAAGATACTAAGTTACAATTCCGACTTAATATCTCAAAGTTAGCTAATTCCGAGTTAGATAATTGATTTGGTATCTCAGAGTAAGCAAATTCCTTGATACCAAGTTATAATTCCAACTGAGTGTCTCAAAATTAGATACTTCCGTGTTATCTAATGGTAGCTAATGATTGGCAAATTCCAAGAAAGTAGGGGCCAATTTATGCAACTTTGTCATTATCATAGTCCTAATCACAGCCACTGTCTTAATCATATAATAAAATCGAAATTGTACATTCCAATAGTGGCATTTATGCAATTTCCTTAGTTTCAGTCTCAAAAAACAACAATTGAGACTAAAACTGTGATTATGATTGTGACTAAGACAATGACAAGTTGCATAAATTGGACCTAAGTCAAAACTCCAATTTAGTATCTCAAAATTGGCTAATTCCTAGTTATTCAGTCAAGTTCACCTCTGGCTTCCTTCGCTAGATTTGAATGGTGCTTGGTTATATTATTAACAAAATCTACCATCAGAATACCTTTACCGAATTTCATTAGAATTACATCATATTATGATTACGTATTGACAAAAATTCATGTTCCTTCCTTCCAAAAAGATTTCGAACTATTCATTGATGTTTTCAATCTCATTTTGGATCATTTTAAGCAATGCTGATATATTGCACGTATTTTGAGGACTGTATTCTTTATGCATATGGAAAACATTGGTGAATAATTTAATATGTGTATTATGGCTAGGTGATATTATGAATTACATATAGGAAAGCGAAGCAAATTGAAATCATAACTCGACAATAAAATCTGTATCTGTATTCAATCCAATTAGGTATGAAACCAATGTAGTGTGATAAATGCTCCTACGCTCCCATAAATATTCAATAAATAATGCCATACCGGTAGTTACGGGAAACGGTAAGCTCTATTAATAGAAAATTGAATCATATTCGGAATATTTCAGGAGCTATACCCTCATGTTCGAAAACTAATGATCATTTATTCATTGTTCATTGTATACAAAACAGCAGGACCAGTTTTAGTGGGTTCGACAAGTCGAATTTTTAAACAGAGTTCAGACTGAAACAATAACATAAAATAAGAAGTAAGCATGATAAATTAGATGGTAGATAAGATCACAGGACATATATCAAAATATTATACCCAGTAAATTTGTGTTTAGTCCGATAATAGATATTCTAATACAGTGTGTTTCACTTCCCATGAAACCGCCCCCGTATAAAGGGTGTTCCAAATTAAGTCGGCACCATTACCAACTCCGTTATTATTGAGGCTACGAATTCGGTTAAATGGGCAAACTAGTACCATTTCGAATGGCCTTCTCGATGCCGAAAACAAAAAAAATTGACAGTCGCGTTTTCAGAATATTTCATAAAATGATATTTCTTTCAATGGAACACCCTATATTTTTTCATGCATTTCGATTCGTAATATCATTCTCAACAACAAATCTTATTTGACTTTTTTTCGTAAAGGTGAAAATAAGAGTTTTATCAATAGGAAACATTTATAACAAACGGATTTGATAAAGCACTATAAAATATCGAGTAAATGTTCAAAAACACCGCCTTCCTGTTGAACACATATTTTTGCCTTTCTATTGACACTACGTGTGGCATTCAACACAGTTCGGCAATTAATTCTATTAATTATAGTTTCAATATAATCTTTCAGTTCATCTACATTATTATGTTTCATTTTGTACACCTCATTTTTCAGAAATACCCAAAAATAAAAATCGTCATGTCTGATGAACGAGAGGGCCACTTAACAGGACCATTTGTAGCAATCCGTCTGTTTCCAAAACAGCCTCGCAGCATTCTTTTTACGCCACTGACATTATGTGCTGGTGCTCCATCCTGCTGAAAATAGATCATCTGACGAGCCTCCAGATCAAGATCATCGAAAAATTCTTCCAACACTCTTGTTAATAAATTAATGTAACGGGGTCCGTTCAAAGAACCATGGTAGAAAAATGGACCGATAATTCTGCCTCTAAATAGACCACACCAAACATTAATACTAAATCGTCTTTGGGGAATGTGGGGATGGATTATGTCTACTCCAATAATGAAAATTCTTTCTATTATACATCCCACGATTTAACGGAGTTGGCAATGGTGCCGACTTAATTTGGTACACCCTGTATATCACGTATGTTAACCCTTTTTTGTACAGTCAGTTCATTTTTAGTGTATCTATGCATTCTGAAAATTTCTTGATTCTAAGTAAAAAATTACGGAAGATACGGGGGCGTTTCCATGAGAAGTGAATCAAATTAGAATTTTTCAGGACTGAAAATCTTTCAGGAGACAGATGTAATAGTAGTAAGTTTCTCATTTTCTTGAATATTTTACTTTTTCTGGTCTTTCCTAAAAGATTTGCAAGGATTCCCTAGAAAAGCAGATAGCGTGATAAACCCATCAGAAAAACTGAACTTCGCACTACATTTTCAACTAAAATTTGTTGATATATTATAATAAATGGCCGTAATTAGATGTATGTGCAAAAAAAAACAGGCAACATGTCTAGTATTATTATGAGAATATACTTCATAGAACAAGTAATTGCTATCAGTCATCCAAAACACCGGTATTCAAAGGACATCATTCATTTTTACTTCGCGGTACTCATGTTGTAAAATTATTGCGGTAATTTCTTTGCAAAGTTCATTGTTCACGAAATCTCAAAACTGGATCTGACAACATCATAATTGCAGAGACGACAACGGTATCCGAAGTGTAAAAGCCGGAAAATTATTTATGCACGAGTTCCAGGATGTTATACTACAAGGAAAACGGAGGAAGACGTTGATGATGTTTTATATTCGATGATAACATGTCTAATTGCTTGGGTCAAGGTGTTAAGATGATTCTCAATGACGGACAAATTTATTACTTGTGTTTCGGACCTTCCTCATCAGCATTTTTTTGGTTTATAACGACGTTTCAGTCGCTGTAGAATATCCGAAAGATTTCCAATGTAGAATGAAAAATTCTTGAACGGTTTCGGACACGGAAAATTACTACAAAAATATGTAGATCAGAAGCCTCGGCCCTTCTTCTTTTCAAAAAAAGTTGAGAATATTCCCAAATAATTTCAGAAAAATCCATAGAAATAATGTGAACGTCGATTAATTTGATTTGAAAAAAGAAAGAAGTTAGAACCCCGTTCCATCCTCTGATGGATAAATGGAGAACGCAAAGAAACTTGAAAAATTTTCCGACTGTGTGAGACGTAGAAAATTACGACGAAAAAAATATCATTCGGAGGCTTGGAACCCCTACTATCAGAAAGAAGTTGCGAAAGCCCAAGAAAATAAAATCGGAAAAATCAGTAAAAATTATAAAAAACATCGGAAAGTCGAATAACTCAATTTCAAAAAATGTTGCCACCCCATTCCGCCCCCCTGAAGAACTGTTTTAGATACAGAAAATAACAACAAAAAAAATATTGCTTGATGCGCTCGAACCCTCGTAAAAAAAATCGGAAAAATCAGCATAAATTGTGAAAAACATCGTATAATCGGATGACTGAGTTTCAAAAACGTATCCACCCCATTCTGTCTCCCTGAAGAATACATAGAGAAGGCATAGTGATTCAGAATAAGTTCCTACTGTCAACGTAGAAAATTACGACGAAAGAAAAATATTATTTAGGGAGCTTGTACCCCTCCTACATTCAGAAAGAAGTTGCGAAAACTCAAAAAAATTAAATCGGAAAAATCCGTAAAAATTGTGAAAAACATTGGATAGTCGGATAAATCAATTTCAAAAAATATCACCACCCCTTCCTTCCCCCTGAAGGATAAAAATCTGGAATAACTTCCGACGTAGAAAATTACGACAAAAAAAATATTTTGCTACCTTGGACCCCTTTACATTAAAGAAATGTTGCAAAAACTCAAGAAAATAAAATCAAAAAAATCCGTAAAAATTGTGAAAAGTATCGGACAGTCGGTAACTCAATTTCAAAAAATATCCCCAACCCGTTCGGTCTCACAAATAGAGAATGAATAGAAGAAAAGTTTCCGACTGTTTTAGAAATAGAAAATTGCAAGCGAAAAAAATGTATGGGTTGCTTGAACTCCCCCTATATTCATAGAGAAGTTACGAAAACTCAAGATGCTAAAATCGGAAAAATTCGTAAAAATTGTGAAAAACATCGTATAATCGGATGACTGAGTTTCAAAAACGTATCCACCCCATTCTGTCTCCCTGAAGAATACATAGAGAAGGCATAGTGATTCAGAATAAGTTCCTACTGTATTCAACGTAGAAAATTACGACGAAAGAAAAATATTATTTAGGGAGCTTGTACCCCTCCTACATTCAGAAAGAAGTTGCGAAAACTCAAAAAAATTAAATCGGAAAAATCCGTAAAAATTGTGAAAAACATTGGATAGTCGGATAAATCAATTTCAAAAAATATCACCACCCCTTCCTTCCCCCTGAAGGATAAAAATCTGGAATAACTTCCGACGTAGAAAATTACGACAAAAAAAATATTTTGCTACCTTGGACCCCTTTACATTAAAGAAATGTTGCAAAAACTCAAGAAAATAAAATCAAAAAAATCCGTAAAAATTGTGAAAAGTATCGGACAGTCGGTAACTCAATTTCAAAAAATATCCCCAACCCGTTCCGTCTCACAAATAGAGAATGAATAGAAGAAAAGTTTCCGACTGTTTTAGAAATAGAAAATTGCAAGCGAAAAAAATGTATGGGTTGCTTGAACTCCCCCTATATTCATAGAGAAGTTACGAAAACTCAAGATGATAAAATCGGAAAAATTCGTAAAAATTGTGAAAAACATCGTATAATCGGATGACTGAGTTTCAAAAACGTAACCACCCCATTCTGTCTCCCTGAAGAATACATAGAGAAGGCATAGTGATTCAGAATAAGTTCCTACTGTTTTCAACGTAGAAAATTACGACGAAAGAAAAATATTATTTAGGGAGCTTGTACCCTCCTACATTCAGAAAGAAGTTGCGAAAACTCAAAAAAATAAAATCGGAAAAATCCGTAAAAATTGTGAAAAACATCGGATAGTCGGATAAATCAATTTCAAAAAATATCACCACCCCTTCCTTCCCCCTGAAGGATAAAAATCTGGAATAACTTCCGACGTAGAAAATTACGACCAAAAAAAATATTTTGCTACCTTGGACTCCTTTACATTTAAAGAAATGTTGCAAAAACTGAAGAAAATAAAATCAAAAAAATCCGTAAAAATTGTGAAAAGTATCGGACAGTCGGTAACTCAATTTCAAAAAATATCCCCAACCCGTTCCGTCCCACAAATAGAGAATGAATAGAAGAAAAGTTTCCGACTGTTTTAGAAATAGAAAATCTCAAGCGAAAAAAATGTATGGGTTGCTTGAACTCCCCCTATATTCATAGAGAAGTTACGAAAACTCAAGATGATAAAATCGGAAAAATTCGTAAAAATTGTGAAAAACATCGTATAATCGGATGACTGAGTTTCAAAAACGTATCCACCCCATTCTGTCTCCCTGAAGAATACACAGAGAAGGCATAGTGATTATATTCAAAAAGATGTTGCGAAAAATCAAGAAAATAAAATGGTAAAAATCTGTAAAAATTTTGATAAACATCGAATAGTCGGATAAATCAATTTCAAAAAATGTAACCACCCCGTTCCGTCCCCCTCTAGGATAAATAGAGAAGAATAGAAATTCGAAATAATTCTCAACTGTTTTAGTCGTAGAAAATTACGACAAAAATATCTTTCGGGGAGCTTGGACCCCGTACATTCAGAAGGAAGTTGCAAATACTCAAGAAAAAAAATCTAAAAAATCCGTAAAAATTGTGGAAAACATCGGATAGTCAGATAACTCAATTTCAAAAATGTTACCATCCCGTTCCGTCTCCCTGAGGGCTAAATAGAGAACGCATTGAAACTAGGAAACATTTCCAACTGTTTTAGACATAGAAAATTACGACAAAAAAAAAACATCGTTCTATATTTAGAAAGAAGTTGCAAAAACTCAATAAATCGGAAAAATCCATAAAAATATGGAATCGTTGACTGATTTCCGTAGCTTGAACTGTATGTATATATCCAGTAAGGATAGGTAGGTACCAGTAAGCTTCGAGCTCCTGAGGATGTCAACTTCGTTGACGAGACGTTGATCCAGTGAGCTGATCCAATTGTATTCCAATCTGGAATACATACGAGGGTAGCTGATATACTCTCCGAGAAAAAATATGGAAAATGAATGGCATCAGGGAATGATACAGCGAGCATGAAATTGAAGAGGAAGAAAATGAGAGTACATGAGAGATATACCCCAGAATGAAGAGGAATGGAGAATGATTGGGACCAAATGGGAGTGATGTCTCTCACACCAGTCCCTTACAACCGGGAAAAAAATTGTTAAAATTGTTTTTTCCGTCAACCAGCTGTCATCTACGAACGACAACCCTCAGAAGTCGAAACTTGTGCGAGCTAAGGATTAACGAGGTCTTACCTTTTAACGTGCGATTCCTAGCACGAGATTGCTTGAACGGATATCAAACAACTAAGACGCAATACCTGCATATTAGGACCAATTTGCGTATCGCATCTTCATTGAGCACTCAATTAGAATATCAGCGATCTACGTGTGATAACTTTCAATAATTTCGATCACTATTCATGCTTTCTGACCACGGTTCGTTAGTCTATAAGGATGAACTGTTTTAATGGGAATATCTTACCCATAAATAAAATACCTCCACGATATGCATCTCACACACCTTGTAGCCAATGAATGCTGAAATTACGTTCATATTTTATCCGAATGCTGCCGTTCATATATTGTTCATGATTAATTGTCGAGAGTAAAGAAAGTTTACTGGAAAATGATACAAATCAATTGAAAAAGCAATCAGTTACATTTATAGATAGGTAATATTTATTTTACACTTTTTATATCTACAGTGAATAACAATTGACAATATTCCACAGACTATCGGTGATCGTTATTTTGCTGTCAGGTTGGTAATGAATTTTGGTTTTTATTATTCAAAACACTGTATTTTGATACACTGACATGTGCCAATTGTCAGCAATGACAAATATCAAATTATTATAACCAATCCCCAGCCAATCCCTTACAGTGTTTCAAATATCAAAAAGCAAAATTCATTACCAACCTGACAGCAAAAAAAGATCACCGATAGCCCGTGGAATATTGTCAATTCTTTCTACTGTCTTGCTAAAAAACTTCATTTTCATTAAACGAAGAAGATGGCATTTTTCCTCCCGCCGGGAAGAAGTATATAGTCATTTATGTAATGAGGGAATTATAAGGGCCTTAATTATCGATGGCAAAGTTTGCGTCCCGAGAGACTGCAATTGCCTAAGGATATTGAGGCTCATTAATTTCCGTGGTATATAGATAATTTTACTTCTAACCGATTTCAATTTTGTTAATTTTTAAAACGAAACAAAACAGATTGTTGCTTATGTTATTTGTTTATAAACAGAACTTTGTTATAGCCGTGTTTACGTTAAAAACATGTTCTCTACTCCAAATATAATGGAGAATATTTTGAAAAAAGCTGAAAAAGCAGGAGAATCATTAATTCCATTGAAAAGTGAAGTCGTATACCGAAAACAATACAAGATATATCTGGAATAGCTGACATGGAAAAATGTTATGCCAAAAGATGCCACTGAAACTGGATTTCTGGCATATTCTCAAGAACTGGTAAGGTATTTTCTACGTTTTTTGGTAGATTTGGTAGTGATTGTGTTTATTCGTTCCAGTCAGATGATGGTGTGCAGGAACATTGCAGGAAAAACGTGGGGCTGTAACCCATCAATACTACAATGGATGAACACCATGATAGTGAGACCTATGATCACCTACGGAGCAGTAGTGTGGCACGGCAGAACCGAACTCGCTATAACAAAGAAAATCCTGGAGAAAGTGCAAAGACTAGCATGTCTTTGTATAACAGGAGCAATGAGGTCGACTCCATATCATCGTGAGGAGAACTGCTTGGGGAGCAAACCTCAGGTTGGCTAAAGTCGGACTCGAAGGGACAGCACACAACGTAAGGGGCTCAACCCCCCCCCCTCCAAAAGTGCACACCTTGCTGATCTCCCAACTGACGAAATTACAAGGAAATTTAGGTTCGAGAATTAAATACCAAGAGTGGATGGAGCATAGAATCCATTCCAGCACTGAGAAAGAATACCATAACATGGTACACAGACGGGTCCAAAACTCCCGACGGAACTGGAGCAGGAGTCTTTGGGCTTCGTACCAAATATTCAGAACCCATAGGCCAGTTCCCCAGTATTTTTTAAGCGAAAATTCACTCCATAGAAAGGTGCATTCAATTTAACCTCGACGGGAAATACCGGAACAAGGTAATCGCAATCCTCTGCTGTAGTCAAGCAGCCATTAAAGCGTTGAGCTCATATAACCAACTCAAAGATGGTCTGGGAATGCCTAGACAAACTTAATGATCTAGGCAGGAACAACAAGGTAATCCTCCGCTGGGTGCTGGGGCACGTCGGAGTGGAGAGCAATGAACAAGCAGATACCCTGGCACGAAAAGGGGCATCAACGCCACTGATCGGGCCAGAACCATTCTGCGGACTTGGAAAATCTTACTTCCAAGAAGAACTCAATAAAACTGAAGAAGCAATGAGAGCAACTTACTGGCAAAGACTTCCAGGACTAAGGCGGGCCAAAGATGTCCTCGGCAACTTCAACCGAGCAAGATCGAAGACACTGATTAACCTCAGCAAAACTAGTCTAAAGACAATCACGGGATTTCTGACGGGGCACTGCAGACTCAAAGAACACCTAAGGAAGCTAGGCTTAGAGGAGGACAGCACCTGCAGATTCTGTGGGGAACATCCAGAAACACCACACCATATATTGATGGAGTGTTATGCTGTACATCACAAGAGATTTAATATACTGGAACCACACCAGCTGACTGTAGGAGAAATATCTCGAATAGACCCCCTCAAAATCCTTAAATTCCTCAAGGAATTGAGGCTTGAGGGGCTGCTGTAAACGAGAACACCTTGAAATAGCAGTAGAAGATGGGGCACAATAGATCTAATTAGGTCGCAGCGCATCAGTCACCATCCATACTTACCAATAGTCCGAATTCTTTATGGACTAAATGGCAATGCTAAAATCCATGGTGATTATACACAAGAAACGGAATATCACCAAGTTCAATGAACTAGTAGCTTTTTCGAATCGGAAGAGTAAGAGTTATAAGCCAAAAAAGTCTGCCGTTTTATCTCCTACAGATGTTATCAGATTTCTAAAGAACGCTCCTAATGAAATTAATTTATTGCATAAGGTAATTTTTTTTATTTTCCTTTTTGTGTGTATTGATTTCCGTTTTTTTGTTATAGATTGTTTTGATTGTGGGGTATTTTGGATGATGCTGAATTCAGAAACTTTTGAATATGAACATATCGGATATAGAGGACCGGAATTCCGTTATGGTAGTGAACGTACTGGAAAGAAAAACTGGTGTATCGAAGAAATTCACAGTTGTGGATGAATAAGAGTTCTCCGCTTTGCCTTTATCAAGGCTTTTTATGTATTTGTGTCCTGAAGGTATTGAACGATTTTTTTTGAGCTTCCGACAAAATAAATCTAAATCTTGCCAAACCCATCTTCCAATGCGAGAAATTGCCTTCGTCGCACTTCTGCTACTTCCCTAGCTAATACAGGAGCAACTAAGACTTTAAAAAGACACGGAGGATGGAAAAGTTCACAGTGGCGGAGGTGTATTTCGAGGATAGCATCGAATTGAAAAATAAATCGGCGCGTATGTTGTCTGAATTGTCATTAGAAGAGGCAGGTACCTCGACAGTAGTGAACAGAAGCTCCAGCCATACATAATAAGAAAACGTTTTCAGTGGCAAAAGTAATTTTCAGGGCACATTTCAAAACTGTATATTTTTCATTTGTAATGAAGTGAATAAATAAAATAAGTTTTCATTTCATAAATATATACACATACATATATCTATTAACATTTCTTATTTTATTTTTACTTGTGAAAGGTAGAGGGAATTATAGAATCTATAATGTCCCAAGGGAGTTATGACCCTCTTTACTGATAGCTATGACGATACAAGCTTATAATATCCCGGTCAGAAATAAAAGTATTTTTTTCCTCCCTTGCTATGTAAATAGCTATATATCCAACATCTCAAAACGAATTTAAATATCACGAATATTGATCTGACTTGTATCAATTATTAATTGAGTTCTATTTGTGTCAACAAGTCACTCCTATTCTACATCCTAATATTGAGGACAACTGTCATAAACAAATAAGCCCTGAATTTGTGAGATTTTTTTAGATTTTTATAGCGAAGATACGTTATAACATGCATACTTATACTCTGTATGTCAAAACCTATTTTCATTACAATTCGAAGGTGGGTCAAATCACGGATGCCATCATATTCCGACAAAAATAATTACTGTACAGTTACACTACCATGATATAACAGTGATTTCTGTCTTACATAAAACTAATACAATCCCGCTATTAAAAAAGAATAAGGTAATAAGCAGATGTGGACGAATATCCAAACGATGGGTGATTACATTTTGTTTTCCCACAACGTACGTACAAGTCGAGAATAGCAATTATTCTAAATTTGGTCCCGCAGTTCTGTGACTGACAGGTCAAAAGAGGCTTCGTAGCTTGGAAAGTAAATGATACAATGGAACTGTCGCTCCTTTTGATGTTAGAAATTGGTCGTCTCATTTTGATGCAGTTTCGTGACATTGTAAATAAATGTGACGTTGACAATTTAATTTCAGGGAAAGCCCAGAATGGATGTTTTCAGGTGAAGCTGTAGTTTATAATAATGATTAACAAATAATGACGGTAGTCATCGTTGAGGAATCAAAAGAGTAGTCTGTAGTATTTCCAGAGTATTTTTTTTATTCCTTATTAATTTTCGTAAAATTCAACTCTTTTCAAACATATGCTCACCGAATTTGAAATCGATTCCTAGTCAATTAAAGACATATTACGAAACCTCTACAATTTTGAGTTGAAAAGTTCGGAAATCCGCCACCAAAATATGATTTTGTGGTAATTATTCGTCAGTTCGTCGATGTATTTTTGAGGATGGCTTGAGATTTTTTGACAAATGAATAATAAATAAATTTTCAACTCGAATTTGCAGAGGTTGCGTAAATAGCCTATGAAATCGTTAAATGGGTCGGAATAGATTTCAAATTCGAGGAGCGTATTCAGAAAAGGTTGAATTTTACGAAAATTCATTAAAAATTAATTA
The DNA here is from genome assembly GCA_958502065.1 of Chrysolina americana. Lineage (NCBI taxonomy): Eukaryota > Metazoa > Arthropoda > Insecta > Coleoptera > Chrysomelidae > Chrysolina > Chrysolina americana. The sequence continues at coordinate 2,439,529 of OY293413.1, read as the reverse complement.
AAAAAAAATTGGTGGAAAATTACCCCTTGATGAACTCTTGATGAACTTTCCAGCTCGAGAACGGTTGAAGATAGACCAATTCTGCGAACGCCAATCGATTCAGAATGATGAAATTAATATATTTTGTGAATTTCAAGTCGATCGATGTAAATAAAAAATTACTCTAAGAAAGTCCTAAGGGGTAGACCCCTAGAAATCATAAAAAACAGTAAGTCATCAGATTTACTTGAAATTTGCACTATATACGCAAAATTTCATGCTGATTTCGAAAATGTATGTATATACAATGCTTTGATAAAAGGTTCAACAGAAAAACGAAATAAACATCAAAAAGTTCCTCGAATAATAATTTTTTTTAATTTGTTCATTCAAAAATAGTCGTCTGTTGATATTTTTGTTTCAAATTCACAGATTCCTACTAATTTCATCATTCTGAATCTATACTGGCGTTCGCAGAATTGCTCTATCTTCAATCGTTCCCGAGTTGAAAAGTTCATCTGGAGTTTAGAGGGATAATTTCCCGCCATAAATTTATTTCACATTTTTTATATTTTTTTTGTAAAATTCAGCCTTATTAGTATATGCTCACCAAAATTAAAATCGGTTCCGAGTCATTTGAAGGTGTAATAGTCTTTTTAGTTAACCTCTACAATTTTGAATTGTAATTTTTTGTAATACTGTTATTCTGCCATCAAATTCTATTTTTGTGATATGATTTGCAATCAGCTCGTCGAGATACTTGCCAAGGTGACTTGCAATTTTTTGAAAAATTAAAATTGAGAATTTTCGAAAATTGTTATCTTGAATTTACAGAGGTTCCGAAAAAAGCCTATGAAATTTTTAATTGGGCCGGAACCGATTTCAAATTCACGAAGCATATTCAAAAAAGGTTGAATTTCACAATAATGAATTAAAAATTCATGAAAAAAAAGTTTGCGGGAAATTACTTCCCTCAACTCTTGATGAACTTTTCAACTCCAGAACGGTTGAAGATAGAGCAATTCTGCGAACGCCAATCGATTCAGAATGATTGAATTAGTATATCATGTCATTTTGAAGTGAAATTATCCACAGACCAATTTTTTGAACGAACACATTAGCAAGTTTTCAACTCGTAATTGCAGATGTTCCGAAAAAAGCCTATGAAATCTTCAATTGGGCCGGAATCGATTTCAAATTCACGAAGCTTATTGAAAAAAGTTGAATTTCAAGAAAAATTAACTGAAAATACACGAAAAAAAAGTTTGCGGGAAATTACTCCCCTCTACTCTTGATGAACTTTTCAACTCGAGAACGGTTGAAGATAGAGCAATTCTGCGAACGCCAATCGATTCAGAATGATGGAATTAGTATATCATGTCATTTTGAAGTGAAATTATCCACAGACCAATTTTTTGAACGAACACATTAGCAAGTTTTCAACTCGTAATTGCAGATGTTCCGAAAAAAGCCTATGAAATCTTCAATTGGGCCGGAATCGATTTCAAATTCACGAAGCTTATTGAAAAAAGTTGAATTTCAAGAAAAATTAACTGAAAATACACGAAAAAAAAGTTTGCGGGAAATTACTCCCCTCTACTCTTGATGAACTTTTCAACTCGAGAATGGTTGAAGATAGAGCAATTCTGCGAACGCCAATCGATTCAGAATGATGGAATTAGTATATCATGTCATTTTGGAGTGAAATTATTCACAAACCAATTTTTTGAACGAACACATTAGCAAGTTTTCATCTCGAAATTGCAGAGGTTCCGAAAAAAGCCTATGAAATCTTCAATTGGGCCGGAATCGATTTCAAATTCACGAAGCTTATTGAAAAAAGGTTGAATTTCAAGAAAAATTAACTGAAAATACACGAAAAAAAAGTTTGCGGGAAATTACTCCTCTCAACTCTTGATGAACTTTTCAACTCGAGAACGGTTGAAGATAGAGCAATTCTGCGAACGCCAATCGATTCAGAATGATGAAATTAGTATATCATGTCATTTTGGAGTGAAATTATTCACAGACCAATTTTTTGAACGAACACATTAGCAAGTTTTCAACTCGAAATTGAAGAGGTTCCGAAAAAAGCCTATGAAATCTTCAATTGGGCCGGAATCGATTTCAAATTCACGAAGCATATTCAAAAAAGGTTGACTTTCAAGAATAATTAACTAAAAATACACGAAAAAAAAGTTTGCGTGAAATTACTCCCCTCAACTCTTGATGAACTTTTCAACTCGAGAACGGTTGAAGATAGAGCAATTCTGCGAACGCCAATCGATTCAGAATGACGGAATTAGTATATCATGTCATTTTGGAGTGAAAATATTCACAGACCATTTTTTTGAACGAACACATTAGCAAGTTTTCAACTCGAAATTGCAGAGGTTACGAAAAAAGCCTATGAAATCCTCAATTGGGCCGGAATCGATTTCAAATTCACGAAGCTTATTAAAAAAAGGTTGAATTTCAAGAAAAATTAACTGAAAATACACGAAAAAAAAGTTTGCGGGAAATTACTCCCCTCTACTCTTGATGAACTTTTCAACTCGAGAACGGTTGAAGATAGAGCAATTCTGCGAACGCCAATCGATTCAGAATGATGGAATTAGTATATCAAGTCATTTTGGAGTGAAATTATTCACAGACCAATTTTTTGAACGAACACATTAGCAAGTTTTCAACTCGAAATTGCAGAGGTTCCGAAAAAAGCCTATGAAATCTTTAATTGGGCCGGAATCGATTTCAAATTCACCAAGCTTATTAAGAAAAGGGTGACTTTCAAGAAAAATCAACTGAAAATACACGAAAAAAAGTTTGCGGGAAATTACTCCTCTCAACTCTTGATGAACTTTTCAACTCGAGAACGGTTGAAGATAGAGCAATTCTGCGAACGCCAATCGATTCAGAATGATGGAATTAGTATATCATGTTATTTTGGAGTGCAATTATCCACAAACCAATTTTTTAAACGAACACATTTTAGAAAGTTTTCAACTCGAAATTGCAGAGGTTTCGAAAAAAGCCTATGAAATCTTCAATTGGGTCGGAATCGATTTCAAATTCGCGAAACATATTCAAAACAGGTTGAATTTCAAGAAAAATTAACTGAAAATACACGAAAAAAAGTTTGCGGGAAATTACTCCTCTCAACTCTTGATGAACTTTTCAACTCGAGAACGGTTAAAGATAGAGCAATTCTGCGAACGCCAATCATTTCAGAATGATGGAATCAGTATATCATGTCAATTTGGAGTGAAATTATCCACAGACCAATTTTTTGAACGAACACATTAGCAAGTTTTCAACTCGTAATTGCAGATGTTCCGAAAAAAGCCTATGAAATCTTCAATTAGGCCGGAATTGATTTCAAATTCACGAAGCTTATTCAAAAAAAGTTGAATTTCTAGAAAATTAACTGAAAATACACGAAAAAAAAGTTTGCGGGAAATTACTCCCCTCTACTCTTGATGAACTTTTCAACTCGAGAACGGTTGAAGAAAGAGCAATTCTGCGAACGCCAATCGATTCAGAATGATGGAATTAGTATATCGTGTCATTTTGGAGTGCAATTATCCACAGACCAATTTTTTAAACGAACACAATAGAAAGTTTTCAACTAGAAATTGCAGAGGTTCCGAAAAAAGCCTATGAAATCTTCAATTGGGCCGGAATCGATTTCAAATTCACGAAGCACATTGAAAAAAGGTTGAATTTCAAGAAAAATTAACTGAAAATACACGAAAAAAAAGTTTGCGGGAAATTACTCCTCTCTACTCATGATGAACTTTTCAACTCGAGAACGGTTGAAGAAAGAGCAATTCTGCGAACGCCAATCGTTTCAGAATGATGGAATCAGTATATCATGTCAATTTGGAGTGAAATTATCCACAGACCAATTTTTTGAACGAACACATTATCAAGTTTTCAACTCGTAATTGCAGATGTTCCGAAAAAAGCCTATACAATCTTCAATTGGGCCGGAATCGATTTCAAATTCACGAAGCTTATTGAAAAAAGGTTGAATTTCAAGAAAAATTAACTGAAAATACACGAAAAAAAAGTTTGCGGGAAATTACTCCCCTCTACTCTTGATGAACTTTTCAACTCGAGAACGGTTGAAGATAGAGCAATTCTGCGAACGCCAATCGATTCAGAATGATGGAATTAGTATATCAAGTCATTTTGGAGTGAAATTATTCACAGACCAATTTTTTGAACGAACACATTAGCAAGTTTTCAACTCGAAATTGCAGAGGTTCCGAAAAAAGCCTATGAAATCTTTAATTGGGCCGGAATCGATTTCAAATTCACGAAGCTTATTAAGAAAAGGGTGACTTTCAAGAAAAATTAACTGAAAATACACGAAAAAAAAGTTTGCGTGAAATTACTCCCCTTAACTCTTGATGAACTTTTCAACTCGAGAACGGTTGAAGATAAAGCAATTGTGCGAACGCCAATCGATTCAGAATGATGGAATTAGTATATCATGTCATTTTGGATTGAAATTACTCACAGACCAATTTTTTGAACGAACACATTAGCAAGTTTTCAACTCGAAATTGCAGAGGTTCCGAAAAAAGCCTATGAAATCTTCAATTGGGCCGGAATCGATTTCAAATTCACGAAGCATATTCAAGAAAGGTTGACTTTCAAGATTAATTAACTGAAATTACACGAAAAAAAAGTTTGCGTGAAATTACTCCCCTCTACTCTTGATGAACTTTTCAACTCGAGAACGGTTGAAGATAGAGCAATTCTGCGAACGCCAATCGATTCAGAATGATGGAATTAGTATATCATGTCATTTTGGAGTGAAATTATTCACAGACCAATTTTTTGAACGAACACGAATACGAATACGAATATGAGCTACAAATGAAATCCCATCATACCAGAAGTGGACAAGGTTCCCGTCTGTTCAAAATCTCCAGTAATAGTCAACTAGTCTTTGGATTATCGCCATATACAGTGTAAAGAAGATGTGTGCGACTATCCATGATAAATCATTCATTTGTAATCTTTCTGTTGTTGTATAATTTGTAAATTTAAATACTTACGTACGAACAATATTTACTTGAAAATAAATGACTAAGGAAAGTATGCCGCGACATCGATACTTGATAAAACTTTTTCCCGAACCGTGCCAAAGCCGATCTTGAGATACAAAGTAATTTTATGAATATAATTAATCCATTCGTTATTCTAAAACAAAAGAGCGTTTTGTCTCACGTACAAAAACCATCTGAACATTAACATCGACACATTTAACCACAACAATAAGCTTTAATAGGATGTGATCAGACACGAGAAAGCATATTCTTAGAAAATTACCAGCGAGGTATGTATTGTTTCGATGAAAATATTAATGAAAACGACCCTATTTTCACACGTTCATCTGGCGAAATAATCGCCGACACAATTTCCTTATTGGGGGCGTATTAAATCTCTCACGTTTCAGAAACGCCGGTTTTTTTCCTGCCTTAATCGAGATAGACGAGCTCGATCGACTTTCAGCCATTCAAAAACAACCGATGAAGTGATTCAGGTAACACCTATTATGTTCGACGGCTATCACCTCGTAAATAATCATCAAATTGTGATTTGTCTACCACGTAGCAAGCACAGGGTGGTTCTCGATGAAAGCTGGTTAGACGTATTTCGAAAAGTAATCTGACAGGACAGGTGGTCATTCTCAGACAAATGAAGGATAATCTGCTATTTAATTATAAGATACGCACTTGCAATTGGGTCTTCTTGGAAGAACGTTGCACAAATATCTGTCAATGTAGTTCAATGTCCGTCGTGGTATTAGCCAGGGAAGTAGTTGTTTTCTGACAGATGCTTGCCTTTCATTTTCCACTTGGTGGAAACGCTTAGAGAGAAGGGTTCCCCCTTATTCTTTCACATTGTTGATACCTTTCTGACACAATATATTCGAACTCGTTAGAATTTTTACAGTTTTCTCTTTCCGAAGTCTGTGCCACTTGGGAATGTTTTGTCTTGTTCCGTGCGGATGGCGCTGCGATCAACTTTGTTGTGGATCGTAGTGTCATCCTTGGGGAAATATTAGTTAAACGGTTTATTATTGTTCATTTGGCAGAGACAGGACAATTATAATGTTGTCCGACCTACCCTGGCACTGATGAAAGGCAATACCTCGAAACATGCAAGTCTAAATACTCCAATTGGTATGCTCGGTTAACGAGGTGGCGTTGATTTCTTCCCCTTAGGGTGGAAAAATAGTCCTCTCCTCCCTAAAATCAGGGAGAAAAACATAATTTTCCATCGAGGTAGTAGAAAAACTATTCGTAATCCTCCTCCACTTTTGGTTATACCGGAAATTTCCAGCAACTTTTTTATTGAAATAGAACAAAGTGTATTTTTACACAGATTTAAATAAAAATGATTCTTCAAAATTTCGACCATGGCATTTCTTGTTTTGAGAAAATATTTAATTAAGTACTGTCAAAAAAACAGTTAGGTAGTTCTTTCATGTCCCTTAGTTGGAAATACTTCAATGTAGGCAACTCGTGATGGACCCTTCGAAATCATCATTATAAAGGGTATTCGGATAATAGTCATCATCATAAGCCATTTAAAAATTATCATAATTCAATTTTTCCAATTAGAACCCCATTTTTTTTTTTCAAACTGAATTGATTTCTCGTACAATTACGGAGGACTTCAATGAATGATCCCTTGTATCTAGAATGGAACAGTGGACAGTGAGTAACTGTTAACACCTCTCTTGAAAACGCCAACCACTCGTGCTAGCGAATCGTCGAGAATATATCACAATACACGTCGGTAAAAACCCTGAAAACTAATATTCCAGCAACATCAGTAGTAAAAGCTATTCATAATTTGTTACGGTTTGTTGTTAGAAAATATGTTTTATTCGCAGATGACACAACTTCAAAATAAACAGAAGAAAATTATATCAATCTACTTCAAATGATGTACCTTGAAAAAGATTTAGCAAACAACTGGTTAACTTTGAATGAGCTCAAACTGAATAATGAATAAAATATATAACTAGATTGTACAAACGAAACAGAAAACGATTCGATCTCCACAAAATTCATTTCAAATATCACGACATATTTCGATAACACATTAGCTTCTAAAAGTGCTGTAGGTTTTGCAGCATTGGAAATTGCCAATCACTTGTTTTTCCACTCAGTTATTTTTTATAGAATATTATTTGACAAAAATGTTGATCATATACATGTAAAAAAATGCTCTAAGAAGGCTGGCGAACGTGGGACAAACATTGTCCTTAATTTTTTTCATGCAGTCACAGCCATATAGGATGTCCACAAAGGGCTTGAGATACAGTTTTAGTTAAATAGGAAGAAGTTGCGTCACAAAAGGGAAATTTATATGGAAGTGTAGGGGAAAGTTTATTTATTGGCCACCGCGTTCACCCGATCTCAGCCCCATCGACTTTTGTCTACGGTGATTTCGCATAGTCCAGCCATTGTTAAATTCAAAACCATCGAAGTACTATAATATATCAGAAAACGCGGCAAATTTTTCGAACATTTATTGTAACATTAACACGTAAAGTATAAATGATCGATTGAATTCCAAGGTTTTTGTCAAAACGTGTCGTTGGCTTATAGCTGGCTATCTCAGGCTAGTCCTTCATTGAATCTGCATAAAATGGGCAACTTTACCTGATGTCATTTTATTGGCGTTAATTTAAAATCGCATAAAATTATTGGTCTAACAGAAAACTACAGAAAAAAAAATTCGTAACATTTCTTAGACACATATTAGTGTAAAATGAAAATATGGTCACCAAATACAATCTAAATACAACGTCACTAGGTAATTTTGTTTGTAAATGCACCAATCACCTCACTTTGTTCAATTTTTGGCTTATTGAACACAAGTGGGCCAAGAACTGTTCCTTGCGGAACTCCAAAACCCACTCGCTTCGAATCTAACTTTATTTGGGATTTTAACTTTAACGACACGATCAATTTCCAGCAATCTAACGCCATTATCGCACCGACCTGCTTTTAAAAAACATAGGACAAGTGGCTTTGAGAATGATATATTTATATTACCGATTATATTACGTACATTTCCGGTTTCTTAGATTTGGAACACACGATTCGAACGCTAGATTATCTTTTGAAACAAATGCAAAATAACAAACGTTTCCTTTGCCGGCTCGCCGTGCAAGGTTTGGCTCAATTTACTCAGTTTTTTCGCGTCAAGCCGTCAAGAACGCTGGCTTCAACCTCAATTCGCTGATGACGGGTCGTTCATTCTTCGCACGTATTTATGTCAATGCTGTTGGGCATATTTTATAATACCTCGACACATCTGCCGATTCGGAAAACACTGAATTCACTCCATTTTGGAAACGAACGTTGTACTTAGTTTAGAATAGCTGTATTTGGAGACCATAGATGGCACTGTAGACAGTGAGCGTCATAAATCTTACCCCCCCCATCTAACTCATCACTGCAATCTGACAAAAGTGGTTTCATATGTAGTAAAGGGTAGGAAAAATGTTTTATCGATAATGATAGTTAGTAGTCTGTTGTCAAATGTTTTTATCAAAGGAATCTCTAGTTCCACATCGTTTCTTAGACTGTCCCAGTCTTCTCCCTTATAGGAAATTACCGTATCATCAGCAAAGCTAAATATTTTTCCTTCAGACTGCATAGAAAATTCATATAAATCGAGAAAAATATAGGCCCTAGTGCTGTACCCTGAGGCACACCACACGCGATATCTCTGAACCCCATTGTTTTCGAGTATCGATAGTCATATGACTAAGAGTGTTGACAACGCTTTAATGATATATTTTCGGAAATACAAACAACAGTTGTTTACCTTTTTCAAGTTGATCATAAGTTTTGAAAATGAGTTCCAGCGAATTCGACCTGCCAAAAGATCTCGCTGAAGGGGCAAAATTGATTTCATTGCATCTTCTTCCTGGTAAATCGAAAGAGCGATATGGAAAAGAATACAGTGTGTTCAGAAAATGGTTCGAATAGCGCGAAGTAAACCATAGCATTTTTTTGCAGCTTTTAAGATAATTGAAACATTATGGAGCAAATATAGTATGTAACGATAAATACTAAACGTTTGTGAAAATATGGACGTCAAGTGTCCAAAATTAATAGCATTCCTCAGAAGAGAAACCAGCGGTTAGGACCTAATGAGATCTTTGGCTTTTGAAGAGATGAAATTTTGAGATTTTTGACAGAGGCCTTGGATGGAAATTATTTGCATGCAACGACAAGCTCTTTTATTTTGTTATTCATTGGGTTTTTTAGAAGGATAATTTCTAAAATTGATTAGTCAAGAATTTGTTGCAAGAGTGGTCGTTTAATTGCTAGTGCGTTGGTACATAATATAGATCCTAACGCCAAAGCACAGTTTATAACTAAAAGAATCAGTTCGCTCACTTGGCGTCGGCACTTTGATCTTTTTGTGCACGTTTGTGCACTGCGCAACCTGCAACCTTATCCCTGGTGCATACAGGCGCTTACATACAATGCTCAACATAAAAATGGATACACTGCTGGAACTAAATATAGGTACCTAAACTGTGGATATTTTGACCGTGTTGAGGTCTGTTTTTCTTATTGCAGATTATTGTTTTTTAACATAATTCAGTTGATAAAGGAGTTTGTGATGGAAATATTACTTATTTTTTCGTTAATTTGAATATGACGTATCGAAATTAAATATTCAGAAGCTCATTTTGAAAACATATATAAGTTAATGAATTTAAGCAAGATGAGAAATTTCTGATGACACGATTTATTCCAATATTAGTGATTACCACACTCTAGTAATTGTAATTTTATAGGAGAAAGTATTTCAATTTTCCATTCACAATTATTTCTACTGAAGAACATATCTACATTTTTTCATTGTCAGGATCTTGATCTTGAATAAAAACTATAGAGTCCTATGAATGTGGTAAACCAAATGGTGCTTTTACGGATCCAGAAAGATAAACAAGCAGTTCGTAAATATTGGGGTAAATGCAATATTTGTTAACATTAAAAATAACTGAATGTAGATAAATGAGTTTTCATATACATAAACGAATTATGTTATAAAATAGCCAGTTTATGATTGTGTTTTTTATTACCTGTGGACTTTATTCTAATATAGAAATTTAATAGTACAAGAAATACGTCTGGACAAGGCTTACAGAAATCAATTTTTGAAGGACAATTTGTATCTATCGTATACCTTCTTTTGTGGCCAAATTTACAAAAAGTTCACAAGAACAGTTTTCAAGGGCATGTATATATTACAAAAAAAATAGTATCGAGCATTTTCAAGTTGCCAAATGAATCATTATTGGCATTTGGATAAGCCCTTTGAAAACTGTAAATTGTTTGAGTCAGCTTGTTCATGCCATATTTCGATTCGAATATGTTTTTCACTTGTGTTTTTTTTTAAACGAAACGAAATCATTATTTATGATATATTGAGGATGATGTAGTCGTTTACTTCTACTTTGAGAGAATTCAATTGACGTGGTTGTTGAATCAAAATCTAGGCAGTTTGTTCCTTCGGAATTATCCAAATAGCTAATTGCAAACATTTTTTTAAATGTCCTTTAAAATTGTATGGGTGCAGAATTTCCGCAATTTCCACTTTACTGCCTGATTTTACCGAAAAAAGATTCTTCTTGTATGAATTTTGTTTTCCTTTATAACATACCATATTTGCAAAAAGGCCGAGATTGACAATTCCCACCCAAAAATAAATTTCATCCCTTTGGTTATATTTTTGTTTCGTTAGAAGTGATTCATAGAACGCCAACATATCTTTAAGAAATTGAATTTGTGTATCTGTCCCCATGAAAGTCCTATTGAATGATTATGCCTTGAGGAGTTTTGATTAATTGAATAAATCAAAGAAATTATCAATTTTTTCTATGAATTCAACTGTCTTGAAGTCTGCTAATGGGAGTTTTTCGAAAGATAAACAAGCATTTGTTTCTGCAGAAACAGTGGCACTGAACACTTGAGCTGCATATGTTGCTCTCATTTTCTGAAAATTGACTGGAAAAATAAGGATATTTCATGAATAAAGAAGTACTCAAATATGTTTGCAGTTTCCTATAGAAGCCCAGAAATCGTTTCAATGAAAAATAAAACACGCGAAATTTATATACTTCTGGAAACTGATTACTTTTAGTACACTTGACAACTATGTAAGTTTGTGTGCAAATCTATTGCGCACCCCGAATTTGTTTCCCCGGCGCTTATTCTATCTTGTACACAAGATGGCGGCGAGTGAGCGAACTGATTCTTTTAGCTATAAACTGTGGCCAAAGGCCATCGGGTGAATGTTGTCCGATGGGCGTTAGGATCTAGTAAAAATTATCTTAAACCACGTTGTTTGCTTCATAATTTTTTTATTTTACACGAAAAAATTATCTTAAACGACGTTGTTTACTTCATAAATTTCTTCTCATAGTATTTACTGCGTTCTGGTCGACAACTGAGCACAAGTGAGCTTCTATGCAATTGCCATGGATACATTGCTAAGGGTTGTTTGATTGATAAAATGACGCTGCATTTTTGTGAATTGACAAGCTTGTTAGTGGAGGAAATTAAAAACGGTTGTGTTCATAATAATTATAGAGATCCCACAGAATGTGACGCTCAAAGCTGAAAAAGCGTTAAGAAATTTACTGCCTGTGAAATCCAAATACTTATAAGAGAAGGAGTATGACCATTTTTTGAAATGGAAAGATGAAAACAGAGCGAATATCGTAAATGAAACTGTCTTAATGGTATACTTCCAGGAACTGGTGAGTTTATCTCATGAACAATATTAATATTTTTTATTTATTTTACATTATTTCAGTCTGAAAAATATAGTGCAAATAGTCTATGGACCAAATACTCACAGCTGAAATCAACATTGATTGTTAAAGAAAGCATTAATATATCAGCATTCAGTCAACTGATGGCATTTCTAAAAAATCAAAGGTGTCGGAAGGTGGACAAGTATTACTTTTCATAAGAAAAGCTCCAGATGATATTCTGCTACCTACATAAAGTTGATCTGGTAATGGGCGTATTTGGAGGCTTAAGACGTGATGAAATGGTCAAGATGACAATTGATGACACTGAAGACAGAGGAGCCGTTTTACTCATCAAGGTGTCAGAAACCAAGACCTGCACCTCAAAAATATAGGAGCCTTGAACTTAGTTAAAAACATTGCACTACGACCAAAAGGATGTAAACAACGTAGGTTTTTTTAACCTACAGAAATAATAAATGCATTGGGTTACCTGAAGGTAAAAATACTATGGGAAGTGTTCTTTCTATCATAGAACAATACTTCAATTTGGAAAACCCGAAAGGTTACACCGGACATTTTCTACGCCGAACGTCGTCAACGCTTCATGTTCAGAGTGGTGCTTCCTTTGAAATACTAAAATTACATGGAAAATCGAAGAGTAGTACGGTAGCGGAGAGCTATACTGAAGAAAGTAGTTCCTCGAAGAACAAAATTGCTACAATGATAGCTCATTCCGTTTCCGAAAAAGAAAATATTAACGCTCCGAACGAATCCGAATGCACATTGAGGAGTTTATCGTCGGTCAACTCACACAACTTCAAACTTGGTACTAATTTTTCAGGAACATTTGAAAATTGTAATTTATATTTGAGAAAAAATAATTAGTCCTTTTTTATGTACAGTTATAAATGAAACTTTTCTGACCAATTAATTTATTGAACTACAGAAAAAAACATTTAGCGGGCGTTATGATTCATAATGCCCTCCATAACTCCCCGGGCGTTATGGGTCTGTTAATAGCAACCGTTGCCAAGGTATTATAAAGCAGTAATAGACAAGTGAAAAATAAATTAAATTTTCCTCAAAAATCTAACTGACTCTTGAGGGTCTTTAATCGAATTATAAATTATGCAGTTTTTCGGAAAATTGTGATTTTTTATCAGATCGCTTACTATTTGGCATTTGAGGAGTTTGCAGATGCTGAGAATTAATTAAAATGGACGTTGAAGACCTTGATGATCATGGCGATATGGTAATAGTTATCCTACCAGTTACAAAAACCAAGAAAAAATAAACATTTACTGTTTCTAATGATATAATAAACGGAATATCCGCCTTGGTTTAATACCGAGAATATAAAAATTCCAGACAGCCCAAAACATTGCACTTCAGATTTTTGTTAATTACCATGAAGTAAAATCATCTGTCAATGTAATCGGAAAGAATACAAGGACTAAAATTCCATTTAAAATTGCAACATTTTCGAAATTAAGAAATCTCAAAGTTATACCAGCCATTGTTTCCTAAGAACTTCGGCTACACTGCTCGTCATGCAGGTGGTGACTTGGTGACACTTAAGCAGCATGGAGGTTGGGAGTTTGGAAAGATTGCTGAGGGATATGTCGCAGAATCATTGAAAAGAAAAAGGGAAACTGCAAGTAAAATCATTACTGGTCAGGAATTCACTTCAATGACAAGTTCTTCTAGGAATCACGTTGAGAACTTTGTGCCGATAGCTCTTCCTTCATTGGAAATAAACCCTGCAAGCAGCCACACTAATGGCTATTTAGGAGGGATTACTTTTAATAATTTGTCACAATGTACAATTAATTTAGGTTATTAAGTTTTTCATTTCATATAATTATTATATTTTTGTTCAATTAAAAAAAAAGGAAATAGACGATTGGCTTTTATGTATATTTCATTTTATTTTCATAAATCTTCTTACAAAATCCAACAGACGAGATAAAAAAACCTTGCTACGTGAAAGTATTGAAAAAGGAGGAAAATTTTTGTTCTCGGGGAAGAAAAATGTTTTCCCTAGGGGTCGAAAATGAAGTTTTCTAGTAATGTAGTAGAAAAAAATCATTTCAAACTTCAAGCGATAAAGTACGATTTCACACCCACAAAAATGAACGATAAAGTACAACACTACACCCAGTCGTGCCTAAATGAGATAATATTGCTTGAAAAATGTGTCGTATAGTGGATGAGTCATTTCGGTATAATACTTTTTCAACGAGTTCTTAAACATTCCATTGTCATCGACTACTTCTACGATATTTCCGTCAAAGACACTTGGTCTTTCTTCTCGACACCAGCAAAAATCTCACCTCGAGCAACCTCCTCGATCCCACCAAGCACAGTCGGTATAGTATTCCAGATGACACTACAAAAAGTCGGAAAAAATCACCGAGCACTCGTTAACGAATCGAGTCCACAGTCCACTTAGCAGAAGCCACGGATCCACGAATGTCTCGCGCATCAACACTGCCGATACCTGTTCGGCCAGTAAAGGTAAACGAAATACTAAAGAAGCAAGAAATATCGCGGTGTTCTCGAGGACCGAGAGGACTCGGATCGTGGTGGGATTAGCACGGTCAATTCGTGGCGACGGATCGGGAAAAGAATGTTATTTTTGGCTGCCATAATCTTTCCAAAAGTTCTGATTCAGGAGCTTTGCTGGATGTTCTCACTCCGCATTCCAAAATTTTCGAAAATCTATACAGGTTGAGTCAATCCTATGTTGGCCTTTGATGTAGGCCAAGCGATTCAGATTTTGAGATCTATTACTGAAAAGCTTGACTTTTACTGTGAGGTTTCACTTCATGGCGCCCAAGTGTTCCCTTGAGGTAAGTTCGTACTGGTTAGAACCTACTAAAAACTAACCCCTCAAGTATCTACGTTAGCCCAATTTACTTTGGTTAGAACACACTAAAAAATTGCCTCCTGGAAAATGCATGTATTAAATTTCCTCGCGCCCAAATTTTCACGTGGGGTAAGTTCGTTGTGTTTAGAACTGATTGGAAAATGACCCCTCGCAAAACGTATGTGTTTAAATTCTCAGCGCCCAAGTTAGCTCAGTTTACTTTGGTTAGAACAAACTGAAAAATCACCACCCGCAAAATGTATGTATTTACTTTCCTCGCGCCCAAGTGTTCACGTGAGGTAAGTTCGTTCTGGTTAGAACTCACTGAAAGATAACCCCTCTCAAAACTCATGCGTTCAATTCCTTAAGTATCTACGTGAGCTCAGTTCGCTTTGGTAAGAACACACTAAAAAATTACCACCCGCAAAATGTATGTATTCAATTTCCTCGCATCCAAGTGTTCACGTGAGGTAAGTTCGTTCTGGTTAGAACTTACTGAAAGATAACCCCTCGCAAAACTTATGTGTTCAATTTCTTAGCGCCCAAGTATCTACGTGAGCTCAGTTCACTTTGGTTAGAACATACTGAAAAATTGCCACCTGCAAAATGTATGTATTTAATTTCCTCGCGCCCAAGTGTTCACGTTAGGTAAGTTCGTTCTAGTTAGAACTGACAAAGAAATAACACCTCACAAAACTTATGTGTTCAATTTCTTAGCGCCCAAGTATCTAGGAACATACAACTGGCATACAATACGTGGAATACTGGTCTCAGTGCCTTGAGGTACTCCTGCATTGCATTATCTCTGATGAGACAATTGGCATAGTTGAATAATGTTTGTTAGATCTGTATATTCTCGAATGTTCGCCGAATCTCTGATAAAAACTATGCCACGTCTGACCTATACTTATGAGGCAGTGAAAAACTTAAACTGTTGATTTAGTCCCGAACATGCAAATCTATGAATCAGTGGCTCATAACTGCACTATACCCAATTGACCGGGCTAGCATACAAAGTGCTCGCTGCTTGATGGAATTCGTGTATAATTTTTGAGAGAAGGCTGAGAGCAGAGGTAACCGGTTTGGCGGTTCGGACGAAAGCCTTTAGTCGGTTCGTGTGAGGTTTACACGCTCGCACGGCCAACCAGCCTGCCTGCTCTCATTCACATTCGCAATAACAACAACAAGGGGGGTTTTACGGGGCTGAAACTCGACAAGTGACTCGTATATTATTTTCGTCGTTCTAATCTGCGTGATCTCGAACGATTCTAGAATGAAATCCCACGCGCGTTTCTCACAGATCTTTCATAATACCGGGTGGTTCAATCTACATGTGAATATCGACAAAGGTGAGACGTACAGAGAGGGTTAAATCGAAGCAAAATTACGATCATCACTGTCCGAATGCTACTAGAAAAGGAATTTTTTCAGGGCAGGCCGCTCTGTCAGAGGGGTTCAGCCAAACATAAAGTTTTTTCAAATGATCTCAAAAATCGAATTCGAGTTGGCCTGCGTTGTGGTAGGTCGAAAGACATTCGTTTATGACCAAATTACAACTTTTCATCATCAAAGGTCATTGTCGGGTCGTCAGAGGGGTTCAGCCGAACATTAAATTTTTTAAAGTAATCTCAAAAATCGAATTCGAGTTGGCCCGCGTTGTGGTAGATCAGAAGACATTCGTTTCTGTCCACATTACAACTTCTCATCATGAAAGGTCATTGTCGGGTCGTCTGAGGGGTTCAGCCGAACATTAAATATTTTCAAGTGATCTCAAAAATCGAATCCCAGTTGGCCCGCGTTGTAGTAGGTCAGAAGACATTCGTTTTTGTCCAAATTACAACTTCTCATCATCAAAGGTCATTGTCGGGTCGTCAGAGGGCTTCAGCCGAACATTACATATTTTCAAGTGATCTCAAAAATCGAATCCGAGTTGGCCCGCGTTGTAGTAGGTCAGAAAATATTCGTTTTTGTCCAAATTACAACTTCTCATCATCAAAGGTCATTGTCGGGTCGTCAGAGGGCTTCTGCCGAACATTAAATTTTTTCAAGTGATCTCAAATATCGATTTCGAGTTGGCCCGCGTTGTGTAGGTCAGAAGACATTCGTTTTTGTCCAAATTATAACTTCTCATCATCAGAGGTCATTGTCGGATCGTCAGAGGGGTTCAGCCGAACATTAAATATTTTCAAGTGATCTCAAAAATCGATTTCGAGTTGGCCCGCGTTGTGGTAAGTCAGAAGACATTCGTTTTTGTCCAAATTATAACTTCTCATCATCAAAGGTCATTGTCGGGTCGTCTGAGGGGTTCAGCCGAACATTACATATTTTCAAGTGATCTCAAAAATCGAATCCGAGTTAGCTCTCGTTGTGGTGAGTGAGAAGACATTTGTTTCTGTCCAAATTACAATTTCTCATCATCAAAGGTCATTGTCGGGTCGTCAGAGGGGTTCAGCCGAACATTAAATATTTTCAAGTGATCACAAAAATCGATTTCGAGTTGGCCCGCGTTGTGGTAGGTCAGAAGACATTCGTTTTTGTCCAAATTACAACTTCTCATCTCCAAAAGTAATTTTCGGGTCGTCAGAGGGGTTCAGCCGAACATTAAAATTTTTCAAGTGATCTCAAATATCGATTTCGAGTGGGCCCGCGTTGTGTAGGTCAGAAGACATTCGTTTTTGTCCAAATTATAACTTCTCATCATCAAAGGTCATTGTCGGGTCGTCTGAGGGGTTCAGCCGAACATTACATATTTTCAAGTGATCTCAAAAATCGAATCCGAGTTAGCTCGCGTTGTGGTGAGTGAGAAGACATTTGTTTCTGTCCAAATTACAACTTCTCATCATCAAAGGTCATTGTCGGGTCGTCAGAGGGGTTCAGCCGAACATAAATTTTTTTCAAGTGATCTCAAAAATCGAATTTGAGTTGGCCCGCGTTGTGGTGGGTTATGAGACATTTATTTCTGTCTGAATTACGACTTCTAATCATCAAAGGTCATTGTCGGATCGACAGAGGGGTTCAGCCGAACATTAAATATTTTCAAGTGATCACAAAAATCGATTTCCAGTTGGCCCGCGTTGTAGTAGGTCGAAAGACATTCATTTATGTCCAAATTACAACTTCTCATCATCAAGGGTCATTGTCGGGTCGTCAGAGGGGTTCAGCCGAACATTACATATTTTCAAGTTATCTCAAAAATCGATTTCGAGTTGGCTCGCGTTGTGGTGAGTAAGAAGACATTCGTTTGTGTCCAAATTACAACTTTTCATCATCAAAGGTCATTGTCGGGTCGTCAGAGGGTTTCAGACGAACATGAAATTTTTTCAAGTGATCTCAAAAATCGAATTCGAGTTGGCCCGCGTTGTGGTGGGTTGTGAGACATTCGTTTCTATCCAAATTACGACTTCTCATCATCAAAGGTCATTGTCGAGTCCTCAGAGGGGTTCAGCCGAACATTAAATATTTTCAAGTGATCTCAAAAATCGATTTCGAGTTGGCCCGCGTTGTGGTAGGTCAGAAGACATTTGTTTTTGTCCAAATTACAACTTCTCATCATCAAAGATCATTGTCGGGTCGTCTGAGGGATTCAGCCGAACATTACATATTTTCAAGTGATCTCAAAAATCGAATCCGAGTTGGCCCGCGTTGTAGTAGGTCAGAAGACATTCGTTTTTGTCCAAATTACAACTTCTCATCATCAAAGGTCATTGTCGGGTCGTCTGAGGGGTTCAGCCGAACATTACATATTTTCAAGTGATCTCAAAAATCGAATCCGAGTTAGCTCGCGTTGTGGTGAGTCAGAAGATATTCGTTTTTGTCCAAATTACAACTTCTCATCATCAAAGGTCATTGTCGGGTCGTCTGAGGGGATCAGCCGAACATTAAATATTTTCAAGTGATCTCAAAAAGCGATTTCGAGTTGGCCCGCGATGTGTAGGTCAGAAGACATTCGTTTTTGTCCAAATTATAACTTCTCATCATCAAAGGTCATTGTCGGGTCGTCTGAGGGGTTCAGCCGAACATTACATATTTTCAAGTGATCTCAAAAATCGAATCCGAGTTAGCTCGCGTTGTGGTGAGTGAGAAGACATTTGTTTCTGTCCAAATTACAACTTCTCATCATCAAAGGTCATTGTCGGGTCGTCAGAGGGGTTCAGCCGAACATAAAATTTTTTCAAGTGATCTCAAAAATCGAATTCGAGTTGGCTCGCGTTGTGGTAGGTTATGACACATTCGTTTCTGTCCAAATTACAACTTCTCATCATCAAAGGTCATTGTCGGGTCGTCAGAGGGGTTCAGCCGAACATAAAATTTTTTCAAGTGATCTCAAAAATCGAATTCGAGTTGGCTCGCGTTGTGGTAGGTTATGACACATTCGTTTCTGTCCAAATTACGACTTCTCATCATCAAAGGTCATTGTCGGATCGTCAGAGGGGTTCAGCCGAACATTAAATATTTTCAAGTGATCACAAAAATCGATTTCGAGGTGGCCCGCGTTGTGGTAGGTCAGAAGACATTCGTTTTTGTCCAAATTACAACTTCTCATCTCCAAAAGTAATTTTCGGGTCGTCAGAGGGGTTCAGCCGAACATTAAATTTTTTCAAGTGATCTCAAAAATCGAATTCGAGTTGGCCCGCGTTGTAGTAGGTCGAAAGACATTCATTTATGTCCAAATTACAACTTCTCATCATCAAGGGTCATTGTCGGGTCGTCAGAGGGGTTCAGCCTAACATAAAATTTTTTCATGTGATCTCAAAAATCGAATTCGAGTTGGCTCGCGTTGTGGTAGGTTATGACACATTCGTTTCTGTCCAAATTACGACTTCTCATGATCAAAGGTCATTGTCGGATCGTCAGAGGGGTTCAGCCGAACATTAAATATTTTCAAGTGATCTCAAAAATCGAATTCGAGTTGGCTCGCGTTGTGGTAGGCTATGACACATTCGTTTCTGTCCAAATTACGACTTCTCATCATCAAAGGTCATTGTCGGATCGTCAGAGGGGTTCAGCCAAACATTAAATTTTTTCAAGTGATCTCAAAAATCGAATTCGAGTTGGCCCGCCTTGTAGTAGGTCGAAAGACATTCATTTATGTCCAAATTACAACTTCTCATCATCAAGGGTCATTGTCGGGTCGTCAGAGGGGTTCAGCCTAACATAAAATTTTTTCATGTGATCTCAAAAATCGAATTCGAGTTGGCCTGCGTTGTAGTAGGTCAGAAGACATTCGTTTATGTCCAAATTACAACTTTTCATCTTCAAAGGTCTTTGTCGAGTCGTCAAAGGGGTTCAGCCGAACATAAAATTTTTTCAAGTGATCTCAAAAATCGAATTCGAGTTGGCCCGCGTTGTGGTAGGTCGGAAGACATTCGTTTATGTCCAAATTACAACTTCTCATCTCCAAAAGTAATTTTCGAGTCGTCAGAGGGGTTCAGCCGAACATTAAATATTTTCAAGTGATCTCAAAAATCGAATTCGAGTTGGCTCGCGTTGTGGTAGGCTATGACACATTCGTTTCTGTCCAAATTACGACTTCTCATCATCAAAGGTCATTGTCGGATCGTCAGAGGGGTTCAGCCAAACATTAAATTTTTTCAAGTGATCTCAAAAATCGAATTCGAGTTGGCCCGCCTTGTAGTAGGTCGAAAGACATTCATTTATGTCCAAATTACAACTTCTCATCATCAAGGGTCATTGTCGGGTCGTCAGAGGGGTTCAGCCTAACATAAAATTTTTTCATGTGATCTCAAAAATCGAATTCGAGTTGGCCTGCGTTGTAGTAGGTCAGAAGACATTCGTTTATGTCCAAATTACAACTTTTCATCTTCAAAGGTCTTTGTCGAGTCGTCAAAGGGGTTCAGCCGAACATAAAATTTTTTCAAGTGATCTCAAAAATCGAATTCGAGTTGGCCCGCGTTGTGGTAGGTCGGAAGACATTCGTTTATGTCCAAATTACAACTTCTCATCTCCAAAAGTAATTTTCGAGTCGTCAGAGGGGTTCAGCCGAACATTAAATTTTTTCAAGTGATCTCAAAAATCGAATTCGAGTTGGCTCGCGTTGTGGTAGGTTATGACACATTCGTTTCTGTCCAAATTACGACTTCTCATCAAGAAAGGTCATTGTCGGATCGTCAGAGGGGTTCAGCCGAACATTAAATATTTTCAAGTGATCTCAAAAATCGATTTCGAGTTGGCCCGCATTGTGGTGCGTCAGAGGACATTCGTTTTTGTCCAAATTACAACTTCTCATCATCAAAGGTCATTGTCGGGTCGTCAGAGGGGTTCAGCCGAACATTAAATATTTTCAAGTGATCTCAAAAATCGATTTCGAGTTGGCCCGCGTTGTGGTGGATCAGAAGACATTCGTTTCTGTCCACATTACAACTTCTCATCATGGAAGGTCATTGTCGGATCGTCAGAGGGGTTCAGCCGAACATTAAATATTTTCAAGTGATCTCAAAAATCGATTTTGAGTTGGCTCGCGTTGTGGTAGGTCAGAAGACCTTCGTTTCTGTCCAAATTACAACGTCTCATCATCAAAGGTCATTGTCGGGTCGTCAGAGGGGTTCTGCCGAACATTAAATATTTTCAAGTGATCTCAAATATCGATTTCGAGTTCGCTCGCGTTGTGGTAGGTCAGAAGAAATTCGTTTCTGTCCAAATTACAACGTCTCATCATCAAAGGTCATTGTCGGGTCGTCAGAGGGGTTCAGCCGAACATTAAATATTTTCAAGTGACCTCAAAAATCGATTTCGAGTTGGCCCGTGTTGTGGTAGGTCAGAAGACATTCGCTTTCGTCCAAATTATATATGTTCATCATCAAAGGTCATTGTCGGGTCCTCAGAGGGTTTCAGCCGTACATTAAATATTTTCAAGTGATCTCAGAAATCTGTGGTCGGTCAGAAGACATCGGTTTCTGTTCAAATTACAACTTCTCATCATTTATACTTTATACGGTTCAAAAGTGTGGATAAAATCCCAATTATAAGGCGATTGTGGATAATTCCTAATGTTTCCTTCTGTAAGAATTTTATATGTCATAACTGATTTTGATACAGTTTTGCCGAAATTATATATCAATTTTCAAGCAATAAAAGTGAGGTAATATATGCGTTTCGCTGAAAAAGTTGACATCCTCAGGAGCTCAATGCGAAGCAGTCCGTTCGATATAGGACAGTTATTACGAAATCAACTCAATACATTGTCGCATGATGCAAATTTGTAAAATAATTTCAAACGTATGACGAATGATAAAGTTACTTGTTTTCAAATAACGACTAAACGTATGACAGATTATTTTCACCTTCAGTAAAAGATGTTGAGTGGACTAGACCACGAAAACAAATAAATCCCTCAGTTATATATTTATTATACCGCACATGATCGCTCTACTAAAGATATGCGGGCATGTGGGTTGGATGTCAGGGCCGTCATCAAGATTTTACAACTGGGGGAAAATATTCTTCAATTTACGATAGACGATATTTTCTTCAGAACGACTCACAAAGTCAGGAATTGCTCGAATTCAGTTTGAGAAGCTGTGGTTATTTTCAATTCAACAAATTTGGAAAAACTGAATCAACTGCGAAGAGAAAAAGTTCAAATAAAACGATGATATTTCTTGTTTTAATTTGAATGCGATTTCTGATCCGCACACCTCTGACTAAATTATAATGTCCCCTTGACATAAAAAATCATATATTTCATCATTACCATAGCAACCATTATAAAACTAAACTGGGCTGTCACCAACTTACCTTTTCATTTTTGTTAACACTGGCCGCATTCAAAAATAGATAAATCTGATATTCATGAAGTTGCTGAACAACTGCATAAATCTGATTCGAGAGAGAAATAAGTTCTGGCGAGTTAATTTTCTGATTCAATGACTTGCAAATGAATTTTAATATATTTTGAGTGTGACTTCATCGAAAGCCCTTTCAAAATTAAATCAAAAACAGTTTATTCCAAAGTTATTATCAAGATGCCACTAGAAAAATAATACAAAAAAGATATCTATGGAAGGAAATCTTACCACTATATTCAAAATTCAAATCTATCCCCATTTGGGGGTACTTTATAAAGTAAACCCGTTGAAGTGTGACCTAGTTTTCAACGAGTTGATTTGTATAATACATGAAATGAAATGAAATATTTTGGAGATTACTAAAGACCTCATATCCGTTACCTATGGTCTTTAGGGACATGACTACATATTTTCAAATCTAGGTTTTTTTATAACATCGCTTATAGAAGTTATCCATGTTTTAGAAAAAAACGTAATCATGGTCACACTTTTCCGTTTTTTGGGATGTGTCAATGAAATTCAGCTCAGACAAACTGATTTATGTTTGGGACAAATGTGAATAGTTTGAAGTAAGGTACCACAATCACATTTCGCCGGGTTTACTTAATATACTTATAATTTTTTGAAAAACGACTATGCAAAACATTCTTTTTGTGGCACTTTCGAAAAAATTCAGTTCAGTCCCTACATAAAGGAAGTTTATTTTCCAAGAATGAAGTAAAATTACTTTTCACTTATATTCGTGATAACTTTCGTTATTTCAATAAACTGCCATCAAAATTTAAACTGAATACAAAAAAATTTGTTGGATATTCACTTGCCATTAGAACTGACCCCAGAACATAGTCTTTTATTGTGAAATAGGCGTGAATCTATTGATTTTGTATTTTGTCATCGATTTAGAATTCACAGAGAATACTAATTTCACCATTTTAAATCAATTGGCGTTCGCAGAATTGCTCTATCTCTAACCGTTCTCGAATTGAAAAGTTCATCCGAAGTTGAGAGCTGTAATTTCCTGCCAAACATTCTTTTTCAATTAATTTTTTTTTTCATCCTTAAAATTCAATATTTTTTGTATATGCTCACCAAATTTGAAATCGATTCAGAGTCAAATAGAAATTTGGTAGGATTTTTACGGAACCACTGCAATGTCGAGTTGAATAATTTTTTAAAATTTTTTTTTCCATTTTTAAAAAAGTTGTAAACTTCTATCAAACATATTACGAGCTGATTTCGAATTATGCACCAAAAACTGAATTCGATGAATGATTCACGTAATAATGACAATTTTAGCGATTCAGAAAAAAAAATTGTTCTCATTTTATTATTCTTTAGCTGAATTCAATTTTTGAGACGTTATTTGAAATAAGCTTGTCGAGATACTTTTGAGGGCAGTAAGTATGCGATTTTTCTAAAAATTAAGTTTAACTTTCCAAAAATTTGGTGGTGCAAGAAAATTTTTGACATATCTTAAACCGTTCTCGAGTTGAAAAGTTCATTTAGATTTGAAAAAAGTTTTCCTCCAAAATTTAGTTTTTGTAATTTCCTTACATATACATTTTCGTAACATTAAATTTTTTTATATGTACACATAATTATGTGCATAAGTATATGCAATTTCAAGTGAATCTGATAATATTGTTTTTTTCATGATTTTAGGGGTCTTTGGACTTTTTTCAAGTTATTTTTGTTTTCGTCGATCGATTTGAAATTAACAGAGTAGGAATACATTTTAAATCGACTGACATTCGCACTTTTCAACTAGCAGAATGTGAACACCCTAATTGACCTGATTCACACTTTTTCTATATTGAAAACAGCACTTTTTTTTTAAAGACTCATCCCTCTTTTATGACCACATAAACAAGAAATCTAGGCAAAATGATTAGTGAATTTAATTCATGGTTCGAAAAGTTGGCCGTGCAAATACGCAACAATCAACGTTACCAACCTGACATGAATAAATTCACCAAACATTTTGCATAAATTTGTTTTTTTTGATGTTCTTGAAGGAAGGTTGAATTTTTGGATAAATATTGCTGTTTTTAATAAAAAAATTGTGTAAAACATGTAAATTAGGGTATGCATATTTACACTAATGTAAAGAAGGGAAAATGTTCAGTTTTTTTCGCGGTAGAAATGTGTCTTAAAAAATGCAAAAATAGGCCCCTATCTCTGAAATTACTTGGTAAATTGTTGAATACAACATCATCAGCAAGTTTTAACTAATTCTCAAATGTTTTCTACCATGTACGTATAGGTAAGCTCAGTGGACTCATGTCAGAAAAAAAGTGCTGGTAGGTAGGTAGGTAAGTAGTTCAATCTTATCTTCTGAACACGAATCCGAAATTTTGCAGTGCTCTCCAATACTTTTCTAGTTATGCCCCTTTGAACATAGAAAATCGACTATTTTCAAACTCCGATTTTTCAGACAAAGAAAGCACAAAATGCCTTCTCGTAATGAACTCAGATTTTACAATGGAAATCACAAAAAGAACGAACATTTCACACAAAAATTCACCTTTTTTGGCGAACAAACATAACCTAACTTTTCGAACGGAATACCAAGTCGTTCAGTGATTTTTATCATTGTCGTGAGTTGGTCACTTGAATATAGGTCGCCAACTCAGTATACCAAATCAAATGTGATAAATTCTCCAACAACCAACAAAAAATTATTACTTACCTAGGGAAATTTATCTCCTCAACATGAATCCGAAAATTTTCTAAGTATCTCCAGTACTTCTCGAGTCATATAATGCCCTTCTGATCCTTGAAAATCACCAATTTTTAAAAACGAATTCTTCAGTAAAAAATCCCACAAAATGTCTCCTTCTTTTTGAAGATACTTTCTTCAGAAGATAAACAGCTCATATGTCACTAAACCAGCTCCAAAATCAAAGGTTTTACATAAAAAATCGTCCTTCTCTTACCACTAACCATAACCTACATTTTCAGTAACTTTATTGCAGTAAATTGGTAGAATATATACCGCTAATTATTCAAATTCAACTATGAGCAAAGAACGGGTTGCTTACATACCAAATTACAATTGAATAATTATTTGAATTTCAAGATTTCTAGAATCTTTCGTCTGTAACTAAATAAAAAAAATCGAACATATGAGAGGGAGATATTTGCTCTGATTAAATTTGCATAGTTGGCGGCGTATATCCATGTCACCAACTTGCAAGAATGAAAATTACTGAAAAGAAGCTCGATTTCATCTAAAACTTTAGATTAAGGTGGTTATAATGCAAGTGAAATATGAGTTGTTTAGAATCTGAAAAAAGTGTCGACGAAAATAAGTCATTTTGTGCAACTTTTTACTGAAAAATTCGTGTTTGAAAATGGTCAATTTTCAAGGTTCATAAGCACATAGAAAAGTATTGGACACCTCCTCGAATGTGGATTGTATTGTAATGACTTTTCTTTTGTTAAATTGACTAGGTAGGATAAATTTATCATTACCGTGGCTTTTTCTGAACGAAAGAAGATTATTGTTTTTAACATAACAGGTTTATTATAAGAAGCCTCGCATTTCCACAAGGTCAATCATAGGGCATTCAACAAAATAGGTTTATTCTGAAACATAGTTGGTAGGTAGAACTCACCTGTGCAGAATAACATGAGTTTAACACTATTTTCATGTCGTGTCCATTCTAACCCATGTCGACAAATCTTCCATCACTAAAGACACTCACATTGCTGTTAAACATTGTTGAACGCGTTTACTTTCATTTTAACAAGTGGTTTATTCATTTCATTTCACGAAATTAAAATATCTACAGACGCCAAAGTGAAAAAATTGACACAACCTGAGAACGTCAGTCGATTCCAACGTACACTTGTGAAAATTGCTAGAAACGATATCAATGCCGAAAGCGCATTAGGGCAATTTGATGAATTGCCATTCTCAGCTTGTATAGTCTCTCATGATAAAAAGAAAATATGTCATGAAACAAACATCCTGAACAAAAAAAATTAATCGCTGCTCTGAATATGAAATAAATATCAAATATAAATATTTCTTCTTTTGTCCAGACTAGACAGTAACTAGGTAGGTATGTTAGGTACCTACACTCAATCAGAAGAATATTTGAAAAGGACTTTGAAAAACTTTAAACGGCTAGCATCCGTATTTATTGTTTCTTAGAGCGGCTTTACATTTATGCAATGCATTTGCAATGCAAGACAGGTATTGCAAGGCAATTTAGAAATTGTGTCTTACATTCATGCAATTATTGTTGTGTTGCCAGCAGTTTATACCAACATAATATATTTCGAGAAAATCTAACCTCAATAAAACATTTTGATATTTTGTTGGTTTGTACTTTACTGAAATTCGAAAAATGACATTCCACCTATCACTAACGCTTGCTAGGGCTTGGGTGGCTACTAGCAGCGTCGGCAGGTGACGGATAGCCGGACGGCCTGCGGCGTGCACTGTGCGACCCACAGGCACGTCGTAGGTTACCACCGAATAAAATAAGGTGGCGCTGAGCAACCCTCCAATCCAAGGTGTCACGCGACCCGTGCCCGTGGATGCATGGCGGTGGGAGAGCACCGCCTTGAACGGAGCCTCGTGCATACCAGGCGACCTGCACGAGTACCAGCCTTGCCACGCCGTGCGGGGCTCCGGCGTGGTCGACTCCTAGTTCCCTAGCTATTCGTGGGACCAACATGGATAAAGAAAAAACTAAAAGTGAATCGCGGGAATTCACCGCAACCCAGGATGCTCAAGAGCGTCCTGGCAGCTCCCACTCACCGAAATCACCTCGGGAAGCAGAGGGAGCGAAAAAGAAAAAGGAGGAAAAACCTTCGGAGCAAGCATCCGGCAAAGGTACTTCCCATAAGAAACCTCCCAAGAAAAATCGGAGGAAACAAGATCTGCCACCTCCAGGCAAGCCTGGAGGCATCGATGATCCGCTAAGAAGAGGTCTTAGCGGGGCAGGAGTAAGATGGTACCTTCGCTTCCTTGAACAGGGCCTGACACCTGAGGAAGCAAGAAGGAAAGCCGTCGAGAGGAAAAGGCCTCAGGAGCAACCTCCACAACAGACGGAGAAGAGGGGCCCCAAAACCCAAACACCCCCTCAACGTCCGAATGTTAAGAGGAGGAAGACTGAAGCGGGAAGCAGCACCGCCACTGCTAAGCAAACTGGGCAAGCCACCAGCTATGCTGAAGCAGTGAGCATGATAAAAGTTGCAGTCCTCCCCAAAAACTATCCACGGGAGACGCTGAGTGCTGAGCAACTCACAGCACTTGAAGACGCCATTGTGCAGGAGATGGTGCTGGGTGCAGAGTGTAAACTCCAGTTTGGAGGAATCCACTTTCGCCCAAGCACGCTTGTGGTAGACTGTGTCACCCAAGAGACGGCAGACTGGCTGAGGGCAAATGCCCCCAGTCTGAGCAACTGGAGGGGTACAGAGCTGATGGCGTGCGTGGGAGAGGACATCCCAAGGGCGCACGCCATCACTGTGTTCTTTCCCAGGAGCTCGAACTTTGAAACGGAGAAGTTGCTAGCCCTGGTAAGTACACAAAACATGGGGCTTCACACCCAGTTGTGGAAAGTACTGGGAAGTAAGAAAGAAGGCAACGGCCAGTTACTAAACATTGGCATTGACGACGAGTCCTGCGAGGCCATCAGGAAAATGGGATACACCATTTTCTTCAGGTTCGGGAAAATCCCCGTTCATGGCCTCCGCAAGGACTCAAGCAAGAAGAAGGAGGAAGAAGAGGCGGGCAAGACACCGGACCCTGGGGCTGTAGAAGACCCAGCAGGCGAAACAGAATCGACTGGGAGCGTGGACCAGGACACCACGGTGACTCCCAGCGAAGAAGAGCAAATGCTGCTGGATGATGAGGAGGCAAGCACTCCAACTCACGTGTAGCAATGGCTACCCACGTCAGGGTTGCCCAGGTGAACGCTCATCACGCTAAGGGGGCATCTGCCGCCTTATCGAGGGTGTTCGCCGGGACAAACTTGGGAGTTGTGTTGATCCAAGAACCTTGGGTCAACAGGGGGCAGATCAGAGGACTGCCGAACAAAGAAGGTATGGTGATCTGGGATGTCAGAAGTGACAACCCCAGAGCTTGCATACTGATCAGAAATAATATTAATTATATTTGTCTTTCAGAATTCATGACGAGGGACTTAGTGCCGGTTCGGGCCAAGATCCGCACAAGGCACTCACTCCTCGACATAGTAATAGCCTCAGGATACTTCGCTGGAGATGGGCAAACACCACCAGAAGAAGTACAGAGGCTATCCGACTACTGCAGTAGGAGCAATCTACCCCTCCTGCTGGGCTGCGACGCCAACGCGCACAACACCATCTGGGGCAGCACGGACACCAATCAAAGAGGTGAGCAATTGCTAGAATTCATACTCGCGGCTAACCTAAATGTACTCAATGTGGGATGTGTCCCCACCTTTGTAACTAGGGCTAGGCAAGAAGTATTAGATTTAACGCTCGGCAGCCCGAGCATCAGTAGAATGGTAAGGAACTGGAGGGTCTCAGAAGAACCCTCTCTTTCAGACCATAGAATCATTATGTTCAACGTGGAAGGGCTTGAGACACAAACAACCTTCACCAGAAACCCTAGAAACACAGATTGGGAAAAATACACCACCAATCTAAAATGTAACCTAGAACAGATCAAGTTCAACGGCAACAGTCACGTCGAATTTGAGCAGACCCTAGAGGCGGTAAACGGGGCAATTATGGATGCATACGAATCCAGTTGCCCCATAAAAGAAAAGAAATCCCACAGTGGAACCATTTGGTGGAACGAACACCTGTCAAATCTGAGATCCGAAGTCCGCTGGCTATTTAACAAAGCCAAGCGGGGCGGAGATTGGCAGGGATACACCGAAAGGCTGACAAAATATAATAAAGAGATAAGGAAAGCCAAGAGGAACAGCTTCAGGAGCTTTTGTGAGACAATCACATCAAGCCCTGCAGCATCCAGGTTATACAAAACCATGGCGAGGGGCAGAGAGCAAGGACCTATGTCACTCAGAAGAACAGATGGTAGCTATACAGAGGATGAAGAGCAACGAGCTCTCCTCTTACTGGAGACGCACTTTCCAGGCAGCATACCATTTGAATCCGACAGATCACTGGAAGAACCAGGCAGAGCCAAACGAGAAGACTGGGAAGTAGCAAAGACCATATGCACTCCCCAAAGAGTGAAATGGGCAATTGAATCCTTCCAACCATTCAAGTCACCAGGAGTTGACGGTATATTTCCGGCTCTTCTACAAAAAGGGCAAACGGAACTACTGCCGTACATCATTAAAGCAGCCAGATTTAGTCTGGCACTCGGGTACATACCGAACAACTGGAGAAGAGCACGGGTAACCTTCATTCCCAAAGTGGGAAAGAAGGACCCTACCCTCCCGAAGTCATTCAGACCAATCTGTCTCTCATCCTTCTTACTGAAGACAGTGGAGAAGACGGTAGACAACTACATCAGAACTGAGATACTGGAGAGAGTGCCATTGCACTCCGGGCAGCATGCATATAGGGCGGGCAGATCAACGGAAACCGCTCTGTACGTGCTTACCGAAAGCATCCAGAGATCACTTGAGCACAAAGAAATGGCCATTTGCGCCTTCTTAGACATAGAGGGGGCATTCGACAACACCTCTCATGAAGCAATAAAGAGGGCCCTAATGAACAAGGGAGTGGACAGAACCACATCCAGATGGATGTGCCAAATGCTGGCCACAAGAACAGCTGAAACGAAAGTGGGTGAGAGCAGCTTTCGGATCAGCACAAACAGGGGGTGCCCACAAGGAGGGGTACTATCACCTCTGATGTGGAGTCTCGTAGTAGACGAACTACTCGGAACACTGACCGGGAGCGGAGTCACTTGCCTTGGATATGCGGACGACATAGTCATCATGGCCAAAGGCAAATTCGAAGGAACCCTCTGCGATCTCATAGAAAGAGAGCTAGAGACAACCAGAAGATGGTGCCTCTCTGTGGGGCTGAGAATTAACTCATCAAAAACCACAGTAGTACCATTCACTAGAAGAACAAAGGTTCAGCACCTAAGGACTGTTCGCCTCGACGGAGCAGACTTAGAATGGCAGCAAGAGGTGAAGTATCTAGGACTTACTCTAGACTCAAAACTACTCTGGAACAGACACGTAGAAAAGATCGCTAATAAGGCAAAATCATCACTGATGGTGTGCAGGAACATTGCAGGAAAAACATGGGGATGTAACCCATCAGTACTGCGATGGATGTACACCATGATAGTGAGACCTATGATCACCTACGGGGCAGTAGCATGGCAAGGCAGAACCGAACTCGCCACAACAAAGAAGATCTTGGAAAAAGTGCAAAGACTAGCATGTCTTTGTATAACAGGAGCAATGAGGTCGACTCCAACAGCAGCAATAGAGGTCATTCTGGACCTCACTCCTCTCCACATAATGGTGAAGAGAACTGCTTGGGAGGCAAACCTCAGGTTGGCTAAAGTCGGACTCATAGGGACAGCACACGGCGCGAGGGGCTTAACCCCTACCAACTGTGCACACCTTGCCGACCTCCCAACTGACGAAATTACCAAGAAATTTAGTTTCGAGAAACTTTTTCGAACGGAACTAAACACCAAGCGAGAATGGAACATAGAATCGATTCGAGCACTGGGGAAGAATACCTTAACATGGTATACGGACGGGTCCAAAACTCCCGAAGGAACTGGAGCAGGGGTCTTTGGGCCTCGCACCAAATACTCTGAACCCATGGGCCAGTTCCCCAGCATTTTCCAAGCGGAAATTCACGCCATAGAAAGGTGCATTCAGTTCAACCTCAATAGGAAATACCGGAACCAGGAAATCGTGATCCTCTCCGATAGTCAAGCAGCCATCAAAGCGTTGAGCTCCTGCAACATCAACTCGAAGATGGTTTGGGAATGCCTAGACAAACTTAATGATCTGGGCAGGAACAATAAGGTGACCCTCCTCTGGGTGCCAGGGCACGCCGGAGTAGAGGGCAACGAACAAGCAGATACCCTGGCACGGAAAGGCGCAGCAACGCCACTGATCGGGCCAGAACCATTCTGCGGACTTGGAAAATATTACTTCCGAGAAGAACTCAATAAAGCTGAAGAAGCAATGAGAGCAACATACTGGCTAAGACTTCCAGGGCTGAGGCAGGCCAAAGATCTCCTCGGAAATTTCAACCGAGCAAGATCAAAGACACTGATTAACCTCAGCAAAATTAGTCTAAAGACAATCACGGGATTTCTAACGGGGCATTGCAGACTCAAAGAACACCTGAGGAAGCTAGGCTTAGAGGAGGACAGCACCTGCAGATTATGTGGGGAACACCCAGAAACACCCCACCATATATTGATGGAGTGTTACGCTGTACATCGCAAAAGATTGAATATACTGGGATCACACCAGCTGACCGTGGGAGAAATACCACGAGCAGACCCCCTCAAAATCCTAAAATTCCTGAAGGAATTGGGACTTGAAGGGCTGCTGTAAACAAGAACATCTTGTGACAGCAGAAGAAGATGGGGCACAATAGATCTAATCAGGTCGCAGCGCATCAATCACCATCCATACTCACCAATACCAATAATACCAAATCACTAACGCTTGTGACAAATTTTCTATTTCTTTTTTAAGTTGGAGTTAAAGGTTAGGAGACATTCGAAAAACAATATCTACAGGTACTTTAGTGTGCTATTGGCATTGAATTTCTCACCAGAAAACTCACTAGAATTGCTCACGAATTGCGTGAAAATTTCCAACAGTCGAAATTTTTTGGGCTTGCACAAAACTTGCATGGGCGCAAGCGCAATGTAAAATTTAGTCTTGCGTTGCACAAGAATTGCATGAAAATTGCATAATGTAAGCCGCTCATACTGGTGATTGGGATCTATATTGGAATTTTCAACACGGTATACCTACCTATACACATTTTCTGACCAACAAGTTGGTATAGAACAATAGAACTCGCATTCTGCGCAAAGCGTGCGACATCTATATACAGTCGGTTGAACCACTGAATGGGTTGAACCATTGTATCATTGTCTGAAAGTGTTATAGCATTAATGGTGGAATAGTTATAGCATTTTTAAAACAGAAACTCTTTATTCTTTAAACAATGGTAATAGCATATATATGTAGTTCAATCATAAACAAAGATTTAGGTACCCAAGGTATGACAATGTCTTCGTACATGAAAAAGCATGATGAACTCATTCCAATCTTCGAAATTTTCAACAATACATTCAATCATTTCAATTTTGAATGAGAATAAAAAAACTGCATGGTCTTCAATTTAATTTCCCAGCTTTTCGCCAATATTCTGGGCGCCATCTAGCGTGGATACTATCAAAATCCTGCCCTGCAAAACTGGTTTGACTTCCATACAACAGATGTCGCTGAGGCATAAAATTCCAATCTCTTTATATTACCAACAATTATACTAATTTCACCATTGTTTATAGAGAACTATAAACAATGATTGTACCATCATTTAAAGTTGAGTAGGGCAGGAATATTCACATAAGTGCCCATTAAATGTTAATAAGATTCTCGGGCACTGAATAATAATTCATCATCAAAATTTGTTTTTTTGTGGGTACTTTTTCATCAACTTCTTGTGTTTGAAGTTCATTTAATAACGGCGTTGCCAATTTTCTCAAATACAATTTTGATATATGTGTGTAGTTAATATTAATAAAAATGAAACTCTTCTTTTCAAGCGTTTGACGTAGGCGGGGAAGACGTGGTATCAGGGATAAAGGAAAGAGCATTTTCCGTAACATATTCCAAGCAGAAAAAAGTGTACAGAGCCATTTGTGCCTTTTATGATTTTTTTTCGGATACTCACCCCCACTCCACTCCCTTGAACGGCTTGGCTATTTTTCTCAGTGTACATTTGCGGATGTAGATACTTCACACCCGCACCTTTGATTAATTTATTTGGTAGTTTATTCCAGTGGACTTCGAAATCAATTGCTTTGCAGTCGTATAAAATGTAAGTATTGCAAATTTGAATAAATCGGAGAGAAATAAATATTTTTAACAAATTTAAAAGCGGCATGTAGGTAGTTTCTTATTTTAAAACGAATACCTACCTATCAGTGGCCCTTTCATTTCTGATTTCATCAATTTTTCATTCCATTGCATACAGCCTTTCATAGATACATTATCTTTATTTTATCATTGTTTGTGATAATGTAGTTTCATTAATGAAATTGAAAGAAATAGTTCCGCAACCTTTTTCGGAATATTCATGAAAGAAGATTTGTTAAAATCAAGTGTTAATTTATGTTTTTATAACCAAATTACGAGGATGTATTGATATCTAGTTAGCCTAGACCAGTTCCCTGCATAAACAAAATATTGCGTTACCATAGCAACGAACAATAACTTATTAGAAGTGTCAGTGTAAAGTTTGACGTCATAAAAGTAAACCAGAGTTACGCAAGGGTTAAGGTAAGCAGATTTACAAAGATATGCCTAATACCCTTGGTGATTAATGTCCTTCGTATTGTTTTTGCAGGACAACGCCCCTGCTCACAAATCTCATGTTGCCATGCAAAAAATTCGTGATATAGGGTTTGAATTACTAGAACACCCCCCTTAATCACCACATTTGGCTCCGTCCGACTATCATCTCTTTCCTCAACTGAAAAAAAGATTAAAAGGTCGTAAATTTTCTTCCAACGAGGAGGTAATAAAAGCTGTGGAGGTCTGGTTTGCAGAGCAAGAAGAAACATTTTTTTTTAAAGGTCTAGAGACGTTGCAGGTTCGCTGTAATAAATGTATCCAATTAAGAGGAGAATATATTGAGTAACAAAATATTTTGACATTGAAATTTTGATTGGTTCTATAGTATGCTAAGAATTTTTCAATATATCCTCGTAAACTCACTAATCCTTATCCCATTATGATAAATGGAAAAATAAATGAGTAATGGTGTCCCATCAAGAGTCACTTTTGATAACAAGTATATATAGATTGAAAATGAAACGGGGTCAAGAATATAACCTTGTGTACACCACAATTTATATCTTTTAGATGATTTAAGATTGTGCCCTAAATGTTTCTTTCACGTGAACACTATGGAAATCAGTTATGCAGAGTTTTTCAAACCCCAATACCATACCATCTTTTGAGCAATATATCGTGATGATAGTTACAGCTTTGATCAGGTACTTGCTGGATGGGCTTTGGAGCAGGAGGATCGGCAAAAAATAAACGTACTTATTCTTTTAATATTATATAAATGTATTCACAAGACAATACACATATCAATTTTTTCTTTTAATACTAAACTAAAAAAGTCTATAGCTATTGAAAATACAAATGGCTATTTTATTCTTAATAAAACACATTTCCCTTCTGAGTCGATACTACTGCCTGCGATGATATGAATTTTATCAGTAAGTATTGCTTTCGGTTGAATTTTGTTGGGTAAGGCCTGACTTCAAAAATGACGGAGTAAGCGGAAACCAGGCGAGTATCCACTCAAAGTCTATGTACAAATATTCAAAAGATTGCTTTCGGTTGCTCACTTGAGACGTTCGCTAAAAATCGTGTAAAAAATATATACATTTTCTTCTAAAACTACTTGGTTTGCGAGTTCTCGGTAGTGTTTATTCTCGGGCGAAACTCTCACAATAATACTGTAGTTGGTTTATTGTACAACACGTTGAAATTAGGCTACCGAATTTGGAAAAACGTCTGGAAAATAAAACTAAAATCAACGTCTCGCGTCGAGAGCAAAATCCACCGAGGCCGCCGGAATAATAAATAAATAAATAATGGTAAAAGGTGCTATAGAAAAGAAGCTAACTTATTTTACATAAAAAAAGTGGCTGCCAATACTGGCCTGGAAGAAATTTACGGTATAAATTAATGAATACACTCTTATTAAAAAATCTATTTTAAATATTTGGCATCGAGTACTTCATCAATAATAACATACTTTATATTCTCGAAGAAGTGACTGTTTATTCTAACACTATACAATAATCATGGGCGATTTGAGAACGCTATAAATATTTTCTTTCTTTTTCTTGTCAAAAAATATACTTTAAAACTAGAAAAGATAAATGCATACATTAATATCATTTACAACAAACACAGTATGGCCTCTGGGTGCGAAAAATCAATACCAAGTCGCGCTCAAGCCTTGACTTTTCCACGTCGTTTAAATACTCTTTCAAGAAATAAATTCAATCTTAACTCTATGCTCACGACTTTGAAAAATATAATCTTTTTTCGTGAATCATAGCTTTCGAAGGCAAAACTCTGGGTATATCCTCTCAGATATTGAGACTTTCACGAGAGAAAGCGCAAATCAATGTGAATTATGTCGTAATTTTCGTCAAAACGCGGGATTTCTGGTTCATCTACGATAAAAACTTTATTCGATGAATTGTACACACGATGACATAAAATATATGACTAATACCATTCCAATATACACACAGAAGGTTTATCGAATTTTCAAAATGTAAATATATCGACACAACAGGACAACCCTGCACAATAATCTGATTAAAAAACGAGAAACTCCATCATTCTAAATATTTTCACGCTACGTAAGTATCACACTAGATGTGGTAAAAACTTCAAGTCGGAACGAAAAACTACCTCTATACTTATAATCGAAGATTCATTGAAAACCCTATACTAGACAAATTTGTAATCAACTTACGTTTCTATACTGACGGCCGGGAGTTCAACATTATTTGTACTTTAATCAATCGGTATATCTATCATTTAGAGATCAAAGAGGCACTGACAATATTTTCATTTTTCGTATAAATAGTTGCATTCGAAACGGGTATCGAAAATAACCAACATGGCCAATAATGTAACGATCAAAGTCGAAAAGTTAAAAATAACCTGTACCTAAACACCCATATATTTTTTTAAAAACATAAATAATATTCGGAGGGGTTCCAGCCCTCTTCTGCCATATGGGAAGTGGCGACATCTAGATGTCCTTTCCAAAATTTCAAAACCTACTAAAACATTCTGAAACTGTTTCATGTGGAATTACTAACAGAATCTCTCTCAATTCCTTTAAATATTTTTCGAGAAATTATCGATATATAAGGATGTCTCCACGGGATTTGGATGTATCCGCGGGATTTGGATGTCTCCGCGGGATTTGGATGTCTACGCGGGATTTGGGTGTCATAGCAGGATTTGGATGTCTTCGAAGGTGGAAGCCTTAGTGGGATTTGAAGGACTTATGTAGCTGAAGAATATGGCAGAAATTGATTTATAGAAACTATTCTTTCATGATGTGCAATCGATAAAACTCACTACTTTGTCATAATGTAAAAATTCCAACTGCAAACTCACAGTACATAAAAGAGCTGATCATAGTGGTATTTGGGTATTGTTATGGTAATTTGGATGTGAGGATGGGGATTTGGATGTAACTATGGGGATTTGGATGAGGCAAGAATTGAAATTTAATAAAACAGGATATCCAAATCTATGCCGTTTCTATCTCGCCACAATTAAATCTAACCATTTTGAGGCAAGTGTTATTTACACGCATATGCATTTTAGATCCAGGTGTTCGATTGTGTACACACTTTTTTTTCATAGTGACCAGTTCTCTTGTCAGGACTTCAAGCGATAAAAAAGGGTTCAGGGTTTTCAAAAAAGAAGGTTGAAACAAAGTTCGTGATGATTAGGAATATTTGGATGCCACAAAAGACATTTCAATACAATATCACCACATATAGGAACGATTTTGAATGTATTGGGTGGTGTCATAGAGTTGAAATCAGGAAATACAACTCTTTGCGATTTCATATTCCCAATATGCTCAGGATGTTCAAAGGAGCGAGTTTAAAAAAGTTCTTTGTGACGAGGGGTATTTGGATGTCATAAAAGACATTTAAACATCACAGATGGGATTTGGATGTATAGGAACGATTTTTCATATACGGGGTGGGTGTCAAAGAGTTGATAAGGCTGTCAAAACATAAATGTAGATATTGATATAATGGATTGATTTGATCCAAGCCAAATTGAGATGGTAAAGCCTTCATTTTGAAATCAGGAATTATCAACTCAGCGATTTTAAATGTTTCCAATTTGCTCAGGGTGTTCTATAGAGCGAGTTAAAACAAAGTTCGTTGTGATGAGGGGTATTTGGATGCCATAAAAGACATTTCAACATCACAGAAGGGATTTGGATAAATAGGAACGATTCGATTTTTCATGTATTGGGTAGGTGTCAAAGAGTTGATAAGGCTGTCTAAACATAAATGTAGATATTGATATAATGGATTGATTTGATCCAAGCCAAATTGAGATGGTAAAGCCTTCATTTTGAAATCAGGAATTATCAACTCAGCGATTTTAAATGTTTCCAATTTGCTCAGTTCGTTGTGATGAGGGGTATTTGGATGCCATAAAAGACATTTCAACATCACAGATGGGATTTGGATGTATAGGAACGATTTTTCATGTACGGGGTGGGTGTCAAAGAGTTGATAAGGCTGTCAAAACATAAATGTAGATATTGATATAATGGATTGATTTGATCCAAGCCAAATTGAGATGGTAAAGCCTTCATTTTGAAATCAGGAATTATCAACTCAGCGATTTTAAATGTTTCCAATTTGCTCAGGGTGTTCTATAGAGCGAGTTAAAACAAAGTTCGTTGTGATGAGGGGTATTTGGATGCCATAAAAGACATTTCAACATCACAGAAGGGATTTGGATGAATAGGAACGATTTTTCATGTATTGGGTAGGTGTCAAAGAGTTGATAAGGCTGTCTAAACATAAATGTAGATGTTGATATAATGGATTGATGTGATCCAAGCCAAATTGAGATGGTAAAGCCTTCAATTTGAAATCAGGAATTATCAACTCAGAGATTTTAAATGTTTCCAATTTGCTTAGTTCGTTGTGATGAGGGGTATTTGGATGTCATAAAAGACATTTCAACATCACAGATGGGATTTGGATGTATAGGAACGATTTTTCATGTACGGGGTGGGTGTCAAAGAGTTGATAAGGCTGTCAAAACATAAATGTAGATATTGATATAATGGATTGATTTGATCCAAGCCAAATTGAGATGGTAAAGCCTTCATTTTGAAATCAGGAATTATCAACTCAGCGATTTTAAATGTTTCCAATTTGCTCAGGGTGTTCTATAGAGCGAGTTAAAACAAAGTTCGTTGTGATGAGGGGTATTTGGATGCCATAAAAGACATTTCAACATCACAGAAGGGATTTGGATGAATAGGAACGATTTTTCATGTATTGGGTAGGTGTCAAAGAGTTGATAAGGCTGTCTAAACATAAATGTAGATGTTGATATAATGGATTGATGTGATCCAAGCCAAATTGAGATGGTAAAGCCTTCAATTTGAAATCAGGAATTATCAACTCAGAGATTTTAAATGTTTCCAATTTGCTTAGTTCGTTGTGATGAGGGGTATTTGGATGTCATAAAAGACATTTCAACATCACAGATGGGATTTGGATGTATAGGAACGATTTTTCATGTACGGGGTGGGTGTCAAAGAGTTGATAAGGCTGTCTAAACATAAATGTAGATATTGATATAATGGATTGATTTGATCCAAGCCAAATTGAGATGGTAAAGCCTTCAATTTGAAATCAGGAATTATCAACTCAGCGATTTTAAATGTTTCCAATTTGCTCAGTTCGTTGTGATGAGGGGTATTTGGATGCCATAAAAGACATTTCAACATCACAGATGGGATTTGGATGTATAGGAACGATTTTTCATGTACGGGGTGGGTGTCAAAGAGTTGATAAGGCTGTCAAAACATAAATGTAGATATTGATATAATGGATTGATTTGATCCAAGCCAAATTGAGATGGTAAAGCCTTCATTTTGAAATCAGGAATTATCAACTCAGCGATTTTAAATGTTTCCAATTTGCTCAGGGTGTTCTATAGAGCGAGTTAAAACAAAGTTCGTTGTGATGAGGGGTATTTGGATGCCATAAAAGACATTTCAACATCACAGAAGGGATTTGGATGAATAGGAACGATTTTTCATGTATTGGGTAGGTGTCAAAGAGTTGATAAGGCTGTCTAAACATAAATGTAGATGTTGATATAATGGATTGATGTGATCCAAGCCAAATTGAGATGGTAAAGCCTTCAATTTGAAATCAGGAATTATCAACTCAGAGATTTTAAATGTTTCCAATTTCCTTAGTTCGTTGTGATGAGGGGTATTTGGATGTCATAAAAGACATTTCAACATCACAGATGGGATTTGGATGTATAGGAACGATTTTTCATGTACGGGGTGGGTGTCAAAGAGTTGATAAGGCTGTCAAAACATAAATGTAGATATTGATATAATGGATTGATTTGATCCAAGCCAAATTGAGATGGTAAAGCCTTCATTTTGAAATCAGGAATTATCAACTCAGCGATTTTAAATGTTTCCAATTTGCTCAGGGTGTTCTATAGAGCGAGTTAAAACAAAGTTCGTTGTGATGAGGGGTATTTGGATGCCATAAAAGACATTTCAACATCACAGAAGGGATTTGGATGAATAGGAACGATTTTTCATGTATTGGGTAGGTGTCAAAGAGTTGATAAGGCTGTCTAAACATAAATGTAGATGTTGATATAATGGATTGATGTGATCCAAGCCAAATTGAGATGGTAAAGCCTTCAATTTGAAATCAGGAATTATCAACTCAGAGATTTTAAATGTTTCCAATTTGCTTAGTTCGTTGTGATGAGGGGTATTTGGATGTCATAAAAGACATTTCAACATCACAGATGGGATTTGGATGTATAGGAACGATTTTTCATGTACGGGGTGGGTGTCAAAGAGTTGATAAGGCTGTCAAAACATAAATGTAGATATTGATATAATGGATTGATTTGATCCAAGCCAAATTGAGATGGTAAAGCCTTCATTTTGAAATCAGGAATTATCAACTCAGCGATTTTAAATGTTTCCAATTTGCTCAGGGTGTTCTATAGAGCGAGTTAAAACAAAGTTCGTTGTGATGAGGGGTAT
This sequence comes from Chrysolina americana, assembly GCA_958502065.1. Taxonomy (NCBI): domain Eukaryota; kingdom Metazoa; phylum Arthropoda; class Insecta; order Coleoptera; family Chrysomelidae; genus Chrysolina; species Chrysolina americana. The sequence continues at coordinate 2,399,019 of OY293413.1, read as the reverse complement.
TTGGATGCCATAAAAGACATTTCAACATCACAGAAGGGATTTGGATGAATAGGAACGATTTTTCATGTATTGGGTAGGTGTCAAAGAGTTGATAAGGCTGTCTAAACATAAATGTAGATGTTGATATAATGGATTGATGTGATCCAAGCCAAAATGAGATGGTAAAGCCTTCAATTTGAAATCAGGAATTATCAACTCAGAGATTTTAAATGTTTCCAATTTGCTCAGTTCGTTGTGATGAGGGGTATTTGGATGTCATAAAAGACATTTCAACATCACAGATGGGATTTGGATGTATAGGAACGATTTTTCATGTACGGGGTGGGTGTCAAAGAGTTGATAAGGCTGTCAAAACATAAATGTAGATATTGATATAATGGATTGATTTGATCCAAGCCAAATTGAGATGGTAAAGCCTTCATTTTGAAATCAGGAATTATCAACTCAGCGATTTTAAATGTTTCCAATTTGCTCAGGGTGTTCTATAGAGCGAGTTAAAACAAAGTTCGTTGTGATGAGGGGTATTTGGATGCCATAAAAGACATTTCAACATCACAGAAGGGATTTGGATGAATAGGAACGATTCGATTTTTCATGTATTGGGTAGGTGTCAAAGAGTTGATAAGGCTGTCTAAACATAAATGTAGATGTTGATATAATGGATTGATGTGATCCAAGCCAAATTGAGATGGTAAAGCCTTCATTTTGAAATCAGGAACTATCAACTCAGCGATTTTAAATGTTTCCAATTTGCTCAGTTCGTTGTGATGAGGGGTATTTGGATGCCATAAAAGACATTTCAACATCACAGAAGGGATTTGGATGAATAGGAACGATTTTTCATGTATTGGGTAGGTGTCAAAGAGTTGATAAGGCTGTCTAAACATAAATGTAGATGTTGATATAATGGATTGATGTGATCCAAGCCAAATTGAGATGGTAAAGCCTTCAATTTGAAATCAGGAATTATCAACTCAGAGATTTTAAATGTTTCCAATTTGCTCAGTTCGTTGTGATGAGGGGTATTTGGATGTCATAAAAGACATTTCAACATCACAGATGGGATTTGGATGTATAGGAACGATTTTTCATGTACGGGGTGGGTGTCAAAGAGTTGATAAGGCTGTCAAAACATAAATGTAGATATTGATATAATGGATTGATTTGATCCAAGCCAAATTGAGATGGTAAAGCCTTCATTTTGAAATCAGGAATTATCAACTCAGCGATTTTAAATGTTTCCAATTTGCTCAGGGCGTTCTATAGAGCGAGTTAAAACAAAGTTCGTTGTGATGAGGGGTATTTGGATGCCATAAAAGACATTTCAACATCACAGAAGGGATTTGGATGAATAGGAACGATTTTTCATGTATTGGGTAGGTGTCAAAGAGTTGATAAGGCTGTCTAAACATAAATGTAGATGTTGATATAATGGATTGATGTGATCCAAGCCAAATTGAGATGGTAAAGCCTTCAATTTGAAATCAGGAATTATCAACTCAGAGATTTTAAATGTTTCCAATTTGCTCAGTTCGTTGTGATGAGGGGTATTTGGATGTCATAAAAGACATTTCAACATCACAGATGGGATTTGGATGTATAGGAACGATTTTTCATGTACGGGGTGGGTGTCAAAGAGTTGATAAGGCTGTCAAAACATAAATGTAGATATTGATATAATGGATTGATTTGATCCAAGCCAAATTGAGATGGTAAAGCCTTCATTTTGAAATCAGGAATTATCAACTCAGCGATTTTAAATGTTTCCAATTTGCTCAGGGTGTTCTATAGAGCGAGTTAAAACAAAGTTCGTTGTGATGAGGGGTATTTGGATGCCATAAAAGACATTTCAACATCACAGAAGGGATTTGGATGAATAGGAACGATTTTTCATGTATTGGGTAGGTGTCAAAGAGTTGATAAGGCTGTCTAAACATAAATGTAGATGTTGATATAATGGATTGATGTGATCCAAGCCAAATTGAGATGGTAAAGCCTTCAATTTGAAATCAGGAATTATCAACTCAGAGATTTTAAATGTTTCCAATTTGCTCAGTTCGTTGTGATGAGGGGTATTTGGATGTCATAAAAGACATTTCAACATCACAGATGGGATTTGGATGTATAGGAACGATTTTTCATGTACGGGGTGGGTGTCAAAGAGTTGATAAGGCTGTCAAAACATAAATGTAGATATTGATATAATGGATTGATTTGATCCAAGCCAAATTGAGATGGTAAAGCCTTCATTTTGAAATCAGGAATTATCAACTCAGCGATTTTAAATGTTTCCAATTTGCTCAGGGTGTTCTATAGAGCGAGTTAAAACAAAGTTCGTTGTGATGAGGGGTATTTGGATGCCATAAAAGACATTTCAACATCACAGAAGGGATTTGGATGAATAGGAACGATTTTTCATGTATTGGGTAGGTGTCAAAGAGTTGATAAGGCTGTCTAAACATAAATGTAGATGTTGATATAATGGATTGATGTGATCCAAGCCAAAATGAGATGGTAAAGCCTTCAATTTGAAATCAGGAATTATCAACTCAGAGATTTTAAATGTTTCCAATTTGCTCAGTTCGTTGTGATGAGGGGTATTTGGATGTCATAAAAGACATTTCAACATCACAGATGGGATTTGGATGTATAGGAACGATTTTTCATGTACGGGGTGGGTGTCAAAGAGTTGATAAGGCTGTCAAAACATAAATGTAGATATTGATATAATGGATTGATTTGATCCAAGCCAAATTGAGATGGTAATGCCTTCATTTTGAAATCAGGAATTATCAACTCAGCGATTTTAAATGTTTCCAATTTGCTCAGGGTGTTCTATAGAGCGAGTTAAAACAAAGTTCGTTGTGATGAGGGGTATTTGGATGCCATAAAAGACATTTCAACATCACAGAAGGGATTTGGATGTATAGGAACGACTTTGAATGTAATGGGTGCGATTTGGGTGTCATAAATGTGATAAAGCTGTCGAAACATGAATGTGGATATAACGGATTTGTGTGTTGCAAGCTAGTTTGAGATGGAGACGCCTTTATTAGAAATCAGAAAACATCAAATTTTTGCGATTTTATCTTTCAAATTTGCTCTTAGTTATTCTATTAAGCAATTGAATGAAACATCCTGTAACAATCGGAGTATCACAATTTTACGTCTTTATTTCTGTGAGACGCTTCTACCTTCAGTAACATTTAGGCTATCACATCTTTAAAAAAGTTTGTATTTTGGAATTGAGAGAAATTCGTACGTTCCAATATATGAAAATAAATTTAAAGTTGAGAATATTGGATGTTGCAAAAATTGGATAATAAGCTAACTTAGCTAAGAAATGCCGCAAATATGGGAAGTTACGTATATCAAATATCAGCATTTTCAAGTGACAAACACGTTTCAAAAAATATATTTTTTTTATAATTCGTCTTATTCTTCAGCTGATCACACTGAGACGTTACTTTATTGGCTAATGATAAAAATGCAACCATCTATAGCTTTTGTGACTTGGCAGTATAAGTTCAAACAGGAATGAGCCTATGAAACATCTCTCTTCCTAGACTTCGCAGACAAACGTCGAAGCAGTCTTGATTGTAAGGACACGTGACAAGATCGACCGCCTCAGGTCTTGTCTGAAACATCCAAAGGCGGTTGCTCTTGGAAAGGACCTGTAACAATGCAAGGATACATGGGAAACATCGTTGTCAACGAAACGGTGGGCAGAGTGGGGGCCCTCTGAAAAACGTCGTTCTTCAAACTACCCAAGCTACTGACGTCCAACAAGTCCGAATCGTCGGACTTGTCTAAATCCGTTAGGCCGGTGCCAAGCTCCGTTTTGCGACGCATTTTCTCCGTGTACTCGTCCAGGCCGTGCTGCGTTTTGTTCAGATTGCGGTGCTGGTAGAAAACCAAGGAAATGCGCGTCGGGGAGAGCCGGTTGGGCTTCTTCAGAGCCGTAGTGGCGTGCATTTCGTGCTTGGCACACTCGAACAAAACGCTGCCGTGCGGCAGAGCGATCGCAACGCCACCTATCTCGCCGTCCCTGAAACACTCCGCGTTATCGGTGTGCGATATGTTCACGACCTTGTCGCTAGGCGACGGAGTGTTGTAGCCGCTAGATGGCGTCGCGCTGTTCGGGTACACGTCGTCGAACGGATTGCTGGCGTAGTAGGAGTAGTTGCTGAAACTGTTCGCGTAGTTGCTCAGGTGAGGGGTCGGAGACCCGTTCGGCGGTTGGTAGTAATAGCTTTGGTTCTGAGACTCGCTAGGCGACTCGTTTCTCAGGAAGCCGGAGTGGGAGTAGTGATTGCTGAAGTTGGGAGTCATGGGGGTTTTGAAAACTGAAAACTGGGGCAGGCTAGGAGAGGGACTGTTGGGATAACTGCTGTTACCGTTGGCAAAGTCGTTTCTGCTGTTGTATAAAGACGAATTACTGTTGTTACTGCTGTCTGAAAAATTATCGTACCTCCAGTTGGGTTTGTTTGGGTAGCCTAATACTGTGCTCGATACTTGACCGTTTTGTATTTCGCTATTACTAGTTCTCTCTTTGGGAGAGTGTGTCGCAGACGTTGAGGATACAGACGGAGAAGGCGGTTGGGGAGTCGAGGATTTTCTTTTCGATCGTTTGCCGTCCTGGCTTTTTCGCCCCCTCCGCAGACATTTTTCTGCGGGGACGGAGCAAGTTCTGATTTCGCTGCTGTACCTGAAAATAGAAATCATTTGTTAGTTCGTCAATAACGCGATGATAGATGAAGGGTTTGAAACAGTCTAAGAATAATATAAGTATACGATCTTGTGATTCAGACGATAAATCCGGGGATTCCAGAAAGATGAAGGCGGTAGATTTTCTAGAGATAGAACCAGAGATAGATGATAGCTTACAGGAACTAAAAAGTTGCAGCAGTTCTTTGGAATTTAGCAATAACTCGCAGGATCATAAGTTATCAAGTACAGTCAAGAAGAGAAATCCTTCAGCATCTATCCAAACCCAAAGAAAGATACTCTTTGATTTTTTCCGAGACCAGTGACTATTCTAACCAATGAGTCTAGAAATAACCGCGAGTTTGAAAAAAAGGTCATGATATTTGAGAAGAGTAGAAAAACAGTGACCACAAAATAGAAACGACCAGTTCCAGAAGAGATTCCTCCAGTTTGAAGAAAAGGTCATCTCGGTAGTCCAGACATAGGCAGTACTCGTGATCTAGGTCTAGGACATCAAGGTCTATAAGCATTAAAAAAAAGGCCAAAGGGAATCACCACAGTGAATCGGCGCTATTGGAGAAGAGTAGAAAAACAGTGACCACAAAATAGAACCGACCAGTTCCAGAAGAGATTCCTCCAGTTTGAAGAAAAGGTCATCTCGGCAGTCCAGATATAGGCAGTACTCATGATCTAGGTCTAGGACATCAAGGTCTATAAGCATTAAAAAAAAGGCCAAAGGGAATCACCACAGTGAATCGGCGCTATTGGAGAAGAGTAGAAAAACAGTGACCACAAAATAGAAACGACCAGTTCCAGAAGAGATTCCTCCAGTTTGAAGAAAAGGTCATCTCGGCAGTCCAGATATAGGCAGTACTCGTGATCTAGGTCTAGGACATCAAGGTCTATAAGCATTAAAAAAAAGGCCAAGGGGAATCACCACAGTGAATCGGCGCTATTGGAGAAGAGTAGAAAAACAGTGACCACAAAATAGAACCGACCAGTTCCAGAAGAGATTCCTCCAGGTTGAAGAAAAAGTCATCTCGGCAGTCCAGATATAGGCAGTACTCGTGATCTAGGTCTAGGACATCAAGGTCTATAAGCATTAAAAAAAAGGCCAAAGGGAATCACCACAGTGAATCGGCGCTATTGGAGAAGAGTAGAAAAACAGTGACCACAAAATAGAAACGACCAGTTCCAGAAGAGATTCCTCCAGTTTGAAGAAAAGGTCATCTCGGCAGTCCAGATATAGGCAGTACTCGTGATCTAGGTCTAGGACATCAAGGTCTATAAGCATTAAAAAAAAGGCCAAGGGGAATCACCACAGTGAATCGGCGCTATTGGAGAAGAGTAGAAAAACAGTGACCACAAAATAGAACCGACCAGTTCCAGAAGAGATTCCTCCAGGTTGAAGAAAAGGTCATCTCGGCAGTCCAGATATAGGCAGTACTCGTGATCTAGGTCTAGGACATCAAGGTCTATAATCATTTAAAAAAAAGGCCAAGGGGAATCACCACAGTGAATCGGCGCTATTGGAGAAGAGTAGAAAAACAGTGACCACAAAATAGAAACGACCAGTTCCAGAAGAGATTCCTCCAGTTTGAAGAAAAGGTCATCTCGGCAGTCCAGATATAGGCAGTACTCGTGATCTAGGTCTAGGACGTCAAGGTCTATAAGCATTAAAAAAAAGGCCAAGGGGAATCACCACAGTGAATCGGCGCAATTGGAGAAGAGTAGAAAAACAGTGACCACAAAATAGAAACGACCAGTTCCAGAAGAGATTCCTCCAGTTTGAAGAAAAGGTCATCTCGGCAGTCCAGATATAGGCAGTACTCGTGATCTAGGTCTAGGACATCAAGGTCTATAAGCATTAAAAAAAAGGCCAAGGGTAATCACCACAGTGAATCGGCGCTATTGGAGAAGAGTAGAAAAACAGTGACCACAAAATAGAAACGACCAGTTCCAGAAGAGATTCCTCCAGTTTGAAGAAAAAGTCATCTCGGCAGTCCAGATATAGGCAGTACTCGTGATCTAGGTCTAGGACATCAAGGTCTATAAGCATTAAAAAAAAGGCCAAGGGGAATCACCACAGTGAATCGGCGCTATTGGAGAAGAGTAGAAAAACAGTGACCACAAAATAGAAACGACCAGTTCCAGAAGAGATTCCTCCAGTTTGAAGAAAAGGTCATCTCGGCAGTCCAGATATAGGCAGTACTCGTGATCTAGGTCTAGGACATCAAGGTCTATAAGCATTAAAAAAAAGGCCAAGGGGAATCACCACAGTGAATCGGCGCTATTGGAGAAGAGGAGAAAAACAGTGACCACAAAATAGAACCGACCAGTTCCAGAAGAGATTCCTCCAGGTTGAAGAAAAAGTCATCTCGGCAGTCCAGATATAGGTAGCAATTGTGATCTAGGTCTAGGACATCAAGGTCTATAAGCATTTGAAAAAAAAGGCTATTCCTTTCTCAATTAGAGCTTGATCACTTGAAAACAGCTTTAAAGCATGGATAACAGTGGATATGCCTCTCAAGGAATAGAGTCAAGCCTTGACAGAAATACCGGAATTGTCGAACAACGCGCGTAAAAAACAACACACATCGGATTGGCAAGCTCCTTGTAACAAAATACGTCTAACGGTGTTCCAAAAACAAAGAACAAAGATTTGCCAAAGACCCAAAAAATTCTATCTCTGGTCTGTCATCGTATATATTGGAATGGCACAACGAAACATGAACACTCGCTCAATGGAGCATTTGAGAATGTATTGGTTTGGAAATAGCTCAAACCATTTGTTTCATTTCTAGGTGATCCCTTTGATTTCTGGTTCCAGATTTTTGTGAAATTTGTAAGACGAGCTTTGCCTTCAGATGTAAACTGTACTACTCACCAATTACTTTACAAAAGTAAACTGCTCTCCATAACCGTATCTTATTCAATGACTTTCTGTGGTTTTCGGGTTTGTTGGTCGTGGTCTCGAAGTAATTCTTTCTGATGTTTCGTCTACATCTGCGGTAGATATTTTCAAAGGCGATGCGTTTATTTAAGCCAAACTAAAGAATATTCTCGAGATCACGACCAACAAATCCGAAAACCACCGAAAGTTCAGAGATTATCGGTCTACAGTGCTTCTATGAGCAGGTGTGCTCCAAGGTTCAAGCATGGGTCCAACATACATGTATACATACTAAACTTCTTAATTTTCACCAAAAAATATTAAAGAGTGCGGTAATTGATTGAGGTTCTACTTACTTATCCAAGACTTCAATGCCGCCAGTCCTGACTTTGTCCTGCTGATTTTCCTGCGACCCAAACTCGTCGGAATCGTCGGCCACATACATGGGTAACACATGTAGCTGCTCGTCCAGCGGTTTCGACAAACTTCTGTGCTTCGTCAGCGTAACAACCACCGTACAACCGTTGACCATGTTGTGCAGGTCTTTGTGGGCATGTGCGCAGAAATCCACGCAAGCCGTGACTCCGGAAAACGGCCTTCCGGGAATATGCCCCAAGCGACAGTCGGAAGCGATATTCTCGAAATGGCACTGGTTTGTGAAAGACTGCGGCGCCAGGGACCGGTACATTGGACTCAGGTGGTTGGCTAGTTTCTGGAGCTTCTCCTCGACGAACATCTCTTCGTTTTTCTCGTTCAGCCGGAACTTCCGCACGTCTTTCGACCTGGTGAACTTGCAGCCGTTGTAGTACATGGACCAGGAGCAGCCGAAGGAGAAACTCGCGCCGCAAGTGTTTTCGTCGATGCCTTGACAAGCGCAGGTTCTCGGTTCGTTGGTGGCGCATCGTCTTTTGGTGGGGAGGCCGAACTTGTTGAGTTTCTCGGTGAGGAGAGTGTAGAGGTCGTCCGCACTGCCTTTCTCGACGCCGTCCCACGCCACGAGGCAGACAACTAGGAAGGCGGAGTGGCAGGTGTGGCCCTTGCGGTGTTTGACTATCACCAAGTATTTTTCCTCGGCGTTTTGACGCCGAATTATCTGTAAAAGAAAGGATTTTGTAGAAAAAACCCAAAAAAAAAGATTGAGAAGAGGCATTCCAGGAAATTCTCGAAGAACAGAGAAAAGAGCGAGAAGATGAAAAACAAAAACGAGAACTGGAAAAACAAGAAGAGTAAACGCGAAAGTTGTATGAAAAACAAGAACGAGAAGAGGCACTCCAGAAAATTCCCAAACAACAAAAGAACGAATTAGAACGAATAGAAAATCAAAGGATAACAGACTTCCACAAGATTCTAGAACATCAAAACAAGTTCTTCCAACATGTATTACAGAAAACCGAAGTACAAATGGAGGAACTGAAAGAACAACTGAAGGAAGACGTCAATAAAATAGATGATAAGCTCAATAAGAAAGTGGACACAGTGCGAAAGGAGATGAAAGAACTCGAAAACCAGATGGCGCTCCTCAAGATCCAAGATTGTCGAAACAGGGTTGCCACATCAGGGATTTCCGTAAAACCACCGACGTTGTCGTTGTATCGCCGGCAATTTGAAGCTGCGGTAGTAGCTAATGAATGTGGCGAAGAAGAAAAAGCTACGGCACTTAAAGTAGCTTTGAGAGAGCCAGCTTTGGGTAAGTTGCAGACGATACCCATCGAACAGCAAAAGAAATATGAAGAACTGATTACCGCATTAGAGTTGCGGTATGGCGGTCAACATCGAGAACAGCGGTATCGGGCCCAAATGAAAACGCGCACTGAAAAATCAGGTGAGAGTCTACAAGAATTTGAAGCAGATGTGAAACGCCTAATTCAGCTGGCTTACCCAGAAGCACCGGGAGATTTCAAGTAGATGAACTGAGAGACTGATACACTTCAAGAGGAGTAGCGACCTTCAACACCTTCGAGGCCAAAAGTACGAGCGGTATCAATCGAAGACCCCGAACAACGATCTGGCGCGGTTACTAGTTCATTCGAGACGGTTCTGGATGAGATTGAATCTTTGACAAATAGAATGAGCACTCAGAAGAACAGGGCATGCTATAGATGTGGGAAATTGGGACATCTTATTAAAGACTGCATGGTGAGAATGCCACCACAATCACAACCACCTGTGAGGATAAGTCTTCCAGCGAGTCCTCAAATGTGCGGCAGGAAAAACTTGAATTGGCCAGCATATCGGGGCTAGCAATGATAGAACCCCCAAAGTCATCCCTGTTAAGAGGCTAAGAGAAACAACCGAATTGCCGACGTGAAACCCCGAAAAATCATTCATTCCTGGATTATAACTATCCCAATTTCATCATTGGAAAACATTTGGACTTACCCATTTCGCGATGGGACATCCCTGCGCCGTTTTCCCCTCCTTCCCTGTATACCGGATCTTCTCAATCCTAATAGCGCCTCCAGTAACACCGGTCCTGCATTCGAGATCGTAGCGCAAACTCTTCAGACTATTCGCGCACCCCAGATGAGTGTAGTAAGTGCCGGGTTCCAGGGGAGAATTCCCCGGCGAGAAACACTTACAGTAGGGAATCTCCATCCCCAACTGTTTGTTCGTCACCTTTTCAGAAAACACGGGAGACAGATAACTGTTTTTGTTCTTGTCGTTTTTCGGAGGAGTCCGTGATTGATTATGAGGTAGAGCTTTGTTGTCGATCACAGCTTGCTTGTTTTCGTCTTGTGTACCCTGTATGATTTTGCGAGGCCGACCTCTGGGTCGCCCCGTAGGTTTGTACTGGCTTTGTTTCGGTGGGTTAGGAGAAAATACTCTTCTGCTATCTACGGTTGCTTGGGGATTCTGAAAACCGATGGTTTTGGGGGAATTTGAGTATTCGGTGTCAGGTGTGGGATATCTTTGGTTACTTCGTTGGTAGTGGTTTGGTTCCATATCTGTATGATAAGATGGGGCTTTCACGGTGTTGAAATTCGGACTGGCTGGCGATCCGTATCTCTGGCCATGGTGAGAGTCCGTAACAGGTTCTTCCTTGATGCGATACTGCTCTGGAAAGTTTCGTGAGGCAGGGCGATTGTAATATTGCGGCTGATCTTGCTGTCGCTCAGAATCTGGACTGAGCTGCGCTTCGGTTTTGACTGCAGCGGCGCCATAGAATGACTCCTGGTAGTTTGTGCGCAGTTCCTTCTTGTACGCGAGCGTGGGATGTCTGAACTGCTTCAGAGCGTTGTTTCGCATAGGATCGTTGTACTGGTTCTGTACATTGGGCGCTTCTGAGCCAGCTTTGCCTGTTGTGGTGATGTCAAAGTCGGGTTTGCTTGGGGAGCCACCATCAACACTTAATCGATTCGTTAAGTGGTGATGGTGGCTATACCATAAAAAATGACCGGTAGAGTTTTGTTCAACGGCCTTGTTCTCCTCCATCTTGCTGTTCTCTTGCTGCTGCTTATTCAGTATCATCGTTTTAATTCGCGTGTTCAAGTTCACCTTCTCCGCTTGTGAGAACGTTTTCGTCCCCTGCATGTCCCCTTGGGCGTTGTCTATTCGACTAGGCGACTGGTTCACGTCCTGCAGGTACTGTCCGTGGTCCTGGTGCTCGTACTCGGGCTCCATCTTGATCTGCTGCTGCTCCCACATCAAGGCGTTGTCGTTTTGCCATTGGTGCTCTTGTCCGCCATACTGTTCCTGGCCTGGGTAGCCACTAGAGCTGTGTGAAGCTAGCTGCGGACTGCTGTTGTTCACTTGTGGATACCCAGGCTGGGCGTTTCCCGAATTCGCGTTCACGTAGTTCACCGACGAGTTGGGGCTGAAGTTGCCGATGGTCGTGAACACCTGCTGCTGCTGAACTTGCTGCGACGCCTGCTGGTGCTGGACCTGCTGCGAAGCTTGCTGGTGCTGGACCTGCTGTGGGGCCTGTTGGTGCTGCGTTTGCTGGCTGAAGTTTTGATTGGACGAAGCGGAGTTGACGGATCCAGGTCTTGAGTTACCGCCTTGGTTCTCGTTACCGGTCGGAGTGGTAGCAGACGGAATAAAGTTCTGCTGCTGGTTCACGGGCTGTTGGGAAATGGTGTATTCCTGGTACTGCCTTCCGTTATTCACTGCCTGCTGCTGCTGTTGGGCGGGACTAGGACTGGGGGTGTGGGCGTAGTTCGAGTTTGGTCTAGGCGGCGCCAACTGGACTTGCTGGTTGGACGCGCTGGGAGGTCGAGGGTTTGTCAAAACTTGCACGGCTCCCGTGTAAAAAGTGTTCGCTTCGAACGCAGGCTGTTGGTAGGTCGCCTGGTAGATCCCGTTCGGGTATTGCTGGTATGTCTCTATAGGCTGGCCCGCCGCTGGTATCTGTTGGATGAACTGACCTTGCGTCCAACCTGAAATATTTTTTTAATCTTTAAATTTGAAAAATCCCAATGTTGAACAAAACAGAAAGCGGCACTGCTAGAGGATCGTTTGAGAACTTCGTGGTCCGCGAGAAATGTACAAAGTTAAAGGACCATGTTGAATAATGAAACAAATTTCAACTGAAAATATAAACGATTCATTATAGGCAAGGTTCGTTTCTGAAACACTATATTACTTAATTACAACAAAATACATATTTTGAAAAAATTTACTGACAGATAATTAACATTTTTGGTCTTTACATCTGGATCTGCTGAAAGTATTGCGAAATCTTTACCGTCAAGCTGTGTTGCCATTAACTAATTCATAATATGAACACCAAACTGGTTCTATGTTTGGTCCTACGAGCCGGATATGAGAAAAAACATATGGATCTTTACCAGCTGATTCAAATTACGCCTGTTGACTCAACTATTTCGATATAGTCTATACAGACAAAGCACTTCAAAGATAACTTACCTTGAGAAGGGTCGGCTTGCCATACTGGAGTTGGAAATCTGTTGGGATCTGCGTAGAAAGGCATTGGGGCCTGAAAAGTTAGAAATAATAGATCAGTATGAGAATGAAAAATATGACAGGAATATAGGCTAGGGTTTTGGAGCCTGGAGACACGAAATAAAACAACCGTAAGTTTTTCGTGTAATCAAATAGTAACTTTTGCTGCTACATCGCAGATTACTACCTGTATTTAGCATTTGAGTTTGAACTTTAAAGTCACCGAATGTTTAGATTTTTTTTAATTGCTATGGGGCAAGGTTGAATTGAATACCTTTCAATTTTGAGAGAGATGAATCGTATTATAAGAATTAATTTTCCCAACCAATACAAAATGTTTATCACGACTGTTTACTTCGTCACAAGTTACAATCACAACAAGGCATGAATGGACGTGTAAACAAGATAAGGGAAGTATTGATAAAGAAACTAGTACTCATAACTGGGCGATGAAAAATATTTATCGGCTGTAAACCGATAAAAGAACCAACGACAGAATAAAAGTCGAGAATAACTTGACATCATTTTTCAAGAACGCAGGAATAACGACATCTGACTTTGTTTTATTGGAAACAAGAGCTGGCAAGTGCCTTGTAAAATTCTTCTCGAATTTCAAATTGATAACAACGAAACAAAGGAGGCAGTTCAAGTACATTTGGCATAATAATTGCTACTTATTTTATCAAAGCATTTGATTTTTTCCAAATATCTCAAATTCGGCAAAAGTTAACGATATCCCAAATTTCAATCAATTACTTTTAAAACTAACGGAGATATGGTGGTGTACCATGATCGTGTTACCTGGTACACTCTTTCCGATCATCGAATCATTATGTTCAACGTAGAAGGGCTTGTGACAAAAACAACCTTCACCAGAAATCCTAAGAACACAGATTGGGAAAAATACACCATCAGTCTAAAATGCAACCTAGAGCAGATCAAGTTTAACGGCAACATTCACGTCGAATTTGAGCAGACCCTAGAGACGGTTAACGTGGCAATTATGGATGCATACGAATCCAGCTGACCCAGAAAAGAAAAGAAATCACACAGTGGTACCATTTGGTGGAACGTACACCTGTCAAATCTGAGATCCGAAGTCCGCAGGCTATTCAACAAAGCCAAGCGGGACGGAGATTGGCAGGGATACACCGAAAGGCTGACAAAATACAATACAGAAATAAGGAAAGCCAAGAGGAACAGCTTCAGGAGCATTTGTGGGACGATCACATCAAGCCCCGCAGCAGCCAGATTGTATAAAACTATGGCGAGAGGCAGAGAGCAAGGACCAATGTCACTCAGAAGAACAGATGGTAGCTACACAGAGAATGAAGAGCAACGAGCTCTCCTCCTACTGGAGACGCACTTTCCAGGTAGCATACCATTTGAATCCGACAGATCACTGGAAGAACCAGGTAGAGCCAGACGAGAAGACTGGGAGGTAGCGAAAACCAAATGCACTCCCCAAAGAGTGAAATGGGCAATTGACTCCTTCCAACCATTCAAGTCACCCGGAATTGACGGTATATTTCCGGCCCTTTTACAAAAAGGGCAAACGGAACTAATCCCATTTATTATTAAAGCAACCAGATTCAGTCTGGCGCTTGGGTACAAGAGCAACTGGAGGAGAGCGGGTAGCCTTCATTCCAAAAGTAGGAAAGAAGGACCTTACCCTCCCGAAGTCATACAGACCAATCTGTCTCTCATTCTTCTTACTGAAGACACTGGAGAAGATGGTAGATAACTACATTAGAACCGAGATACTGGAGAGGGTGCCATTACACCCCGGGCAGCATGCATACGGGGCGGGCGGATCAACGGAAACCGCTCTGTACGTGCTTACCGAAAGCATCCAGAGATCACTCGAGCATAAAGAAATGGTCCTATGCGCCTTTTTAGACATAGAGGGGGCATTCGAAAACACCTCTCACGAAGCAATGAATCGGGCCCTAACGAACAAGGGAGTGGACAGAACCCCATCCAGATGGATATGCCAAATGCTGGCTACAAGAACTGCTGAAACGGAAGTGGGCGATATCTGCTTTCGGATCAGCACAAACAGGGTATGCCCACAAAGAGGGGTACTATCACCTCTGATGTGGAGTCTCGTAGTAGACGAACTACTCGGAACACTAACCGAGAACGGAGTCACATGCCTTGGATATGCTGACGATATAGTCATCATGGCAAAAGACAAATTCGAAGAAACCTGCGATTTCATAGAAAGGGAGCTGGAGACTACCAGAAGATGGTGCCTTCCTGTGGGGTTGAAAATTAACTCATCAAAAACCACAGTGGTACCATTCACTAGAAGAACAAAGTTTCAGCACCTAAGGGCTGTTCGCCACGACGGAGCAGACTTAGAATGGAAGCAAGAGGTGAGGTATCTAGGGCTTACCCTAGACTCAAAACTACTCTGGAACAGACACGTAGAAAAGATCGTTAACAAGGCAACATCATCACTGATGGTGTGCAGGAACATTGCAGGAAAAACGTGGAGCTGTAACCCATCAATACTGCAATGGATGTACACAATAATCGTGAGGCCTATGATCACCTACGGAGCAGTAGTGTGGCACGGCAGAACCGAACTCGCTATAACAAAGAAAATCCTGGAGAATGTGCAAAGACTAGCATGTCTTTGTATAACAGGAGCAATGAGGTCGACTCCAACAGCAGCAATAGAGGTAATTCTGGACCTCACTCCTCTCCATATCATGGCGAGGAGAACTACTTGGGGGGCAAACCTCAGGTTGGCTAAAGTCGGACTCATAGGGACAGCACACATCGTAAGGGGCTCAACCCCCACCGAAAGTGCACACCTTGCCGATCTCCCAACTGAAGAATTACTAGGAAATTTAGTTTCGAGAAATTCTTGCTGCCATCATAGCGTTGAGCTCATATAACATCAACTCAAAGACGGTTTGGGAATGCCTAGACAAACTTAATGATCTAGGCAGGAACAACAAGGTGATCCTCCTCTGGGTGCCGGGGCACGTCGGAGTGGAGGGCAATGAACAAGCAGATACCCTGGCACGAAAAGGGGCATCAACGCCACTGATCGGGCCAGAACCATTTTGCAGACTTGGAAAATCTCACTTCCAAGACGAACCCAATAAAACTGAAGAAGCAATGAGAGCAACATACTGGCAAAGACTTCCAGGACTAAGGCAGGCCAAAGATCTCCTCGGCAACTTCAACCGAGCAAGATCGATTAACCTCAGCAAAACTAGTCTGAAGAGAATCACGGGATTTCTTACGGGGCACTGCAGACTCAAAGAACACCTAAAGAAGCTAGGATTAGAGGAGGACAGCACCTGCAGATTCTGTGGGGAACATCCAGAAACACCACACCATATATTGATGGAGTGTTGTGCTGTACATCACAAGAGATTGAATATACTGGGACCACACCAGCTGACTGTGGGAGAAATACCACGAATAGACCTCCTCAAAATCATTAAATTCCTCAAGGAATTGGAGCTTGAGGGACTGCTGTGAACGAGAACACCTTGAAACAGCAGAAGATGGGGCACAATAGATCTAATTAGGTCGGAGCGCATCAGTCACCATCCATTTTTACCATTACCATTACACTCGGTATGTAGTTTGGTTCCAGCCCTTAGAAAATTACACAATCATACTCAACCCTTAAAACAGTCAAAACATGTGAAAATGTGGAAAAAAATTCCGATTTTTCAAATACATTCCTCGTCCGAACGTTACAGCCAAAGCTTACGTAAAAACGTAAGAATTTCAACAAGTCATCGACCCCTTCTCTTCGAAAGATTCGCTCCTGACCCGCACATTCATTACCCCACTTCCCCCAAACGTTTCCACCTGAACATCGAGCACATGTTCGACAAATAATTCCGAAGAAAGATCCTGCGGAAACAAAATAAACCTTCTGTGGAAGTTTATTCAACGGTTGGGGACGCCTGCATCGAGACAGGCCAAATGCGATTTTGTTACCCCAAGGGGAAACCGCTCTCCTCTCTTCCGACCTACCTCAACGGCAGGGGAGACCTTTCAGCTATATCAGACGGTGATCTCCCCAATCCCCAAAACTCGGCTGGCTATGATAACGACACTTTTCATTATCAAGGTTAACTGGGGCCTGCATAATGTCGGGAAAAGACAATAAAAGCCCATTAAATGTGCGAGTGGACAGCGATGTGTTTGATCGATACGTGGCCGTCACTGACAGGTTGGAATATTCCGCGAATGGGCTGCATTTTATCTGAGGATTCGCATGGTTTAGATAGTGAATTGTGTTTTAAATACAGTAACCGATAAAAAATTCATCAAGTCCCACACCTGACACCAATCGGGGCGCTCTATTTTAACACTCAACGTATTTTATTCTGGGTCTATGAATACAAAAGTCATTATAGTAATTAATTTTATATATATTTCATATAAAAAAACAGAGTTTGAGTTCAGGAAACAACCAATATTATTGCATCTTTTATGTGTGAATTTGCTGGAATGGGCTGCATTTTATCTGGGGATTCACATAGTTTAGATAGTCAAATTTGTTTGAAATACGTAACCGATAAAAATTCATCAAATCCCACACCTGACACCAATCGAAGCGCTCTATTTTGACACCCAACCTATTTTATTCTAGGTCTATAAATACAAAAGTCATGATAGTAATTAATTTTTTGTAGATTAAAAAAACAGAGTTCGAGTTCAGGAAACAACCAATAAGTATCATTGCATCTATTATGTGTGAATTTGCTGGAATGGACTGCATTTTATCTGGGGATTCACATAGTTTAGATAGTCAAATTTGTTTAAAATACGTAACCGATAAAAAATTCATCAAATCCCACACCTGACACCAATCGAAGCGCTCTATTTTGACACCCAACCTATTTTATTCTAGGTCTATAAATACAAAAGTCATGATAGTAATAAATTTTTTGTAGATTAAAAAAAAACAGAGTTCGAGTTCAGGAAACAACCAATAAGTATCATTGCATCTATTATGTGTGAATTTGCTGGAATGGACTGCATTTTATCTGGGGATTCACATAGTTTAGATAGTCAAATGTGTTTTAAATACAGTAACCGATAAAAAATTCATCAAATCCCACACCTGACACCAATCGAAGCGCTCTATTTTGACACCCAACCTATTTTATTCTAGGTCTATAAATACAAAAGTCATGATAGTAATTAATTTTATGTAGATTAAAAAAAAACAGAGTTCGAGTTCAGGAAACAACCAATAAGTATCATTGCATCTATTATGTGTGAATTTGCTGGAATGGACTGCATTTTATCTGGGGATTCACATAGTTTAGATAGTCAAATGTGTTTTAAATACAGTAACCGATAAAAAATTCATCAAATCCCACACCTGACACCAATCGAAGCGCTCTATTTTGACACCCAACCTATTTTATTCTAGGTCTATAAATACAAAAGTCATGATAGTAATTAATTTTATGTAGATTAAAAAAAAAACAGAGTTCGAGTTCAGGAAACAACCAATAAGTATCATTGCATCTATTATGTGTGAATTTGCTGGAATGGACTGCATTTTATCTGGGGATTCACATAGTTTAGATAGTCAAATGTGTTTTAAATACAGTAACCGATAAAAAATTCATCAAATCCCACACCTGACACCAATCGAAGCGCTCTATTTTGACACCCAACCTATTTTATTCTAGGTCTATAAATACAAAAGTCATGATAGTAATTAATTTTTTGTAGATTAAAAAAACAGAGTTCGAGTTCAGGAAACAACCAATAAGTATCATTGCATCTATTATGTGTGAATTTGCTGGAATGGACTGCATTTTATCTGGGGATTCACATAGTTTAGATAGTCAAATTTGTTTAAAATACGTAACCGATAAAAAATTCATCAAATCCCACACCTGACACCAATCGAAGCGCTCTATTTTGACACCCAACCTATTTTATTCTAGGTCTATAAATACAAAAGTCATGATAGTAATTAATTTTATGTAGATTAAAAAAAAACAGAGTTCGAGTTCAGGAAACAACCAATAAGTATCATTGCATCTATTATGTGTGAATTTGCTGAAATGGACTGCATTTTATCTGGGGATTCACATAGTTTAGATAGTCAAATGTGTTTTAAATACAGTAACCGATAAAAAATTCATCAAATCCCACACCTGACACCAATCGAAGCGCTCTATTTTGACACCCAACCTATTTTATTCTAGGTCTATAAATACAAAAGTCATGATAGTAATTAATTTTATGTAGATTAAAAAAAAACAGAGTTCGAGTTCAGGAAACAACCAATAAGTATCATTGCATCTATTATGTGTGAATTTGCTGGAATGGACTGCATTTTATCTGGGGATTCACATAGTTTAGATAGTCAAATGTGTTTTAAATACAGTAACCGATAAAAAATTCATCAAATCCCACACCTGACACCAATCGAAGCGCTCTATTTTGACACCCAACCTATTTTATTCTAGGTCTATAAATACAAAAGTCATGATAGTAATTAATTTTATGTAGATTAAAAAAAAACAGAGTTCGAGTTCAGGAAACAACCAATATTATTTCATCTATTATGTGTGAATTTGCTGGAATGGTCTGCATTTTATCTAAGGATTCACATGTTTTAGATGGTCAAATGTGTTTTAAATACAGTAACCAATAGAAAATTCATTGAATCCCACACCTGACACCAATCGAAGTGCTCTATTTTAACACGCAACGTATTTTATTCTAGGTCTATGAATACAAAAGTCATTATAGTAATTAATTTTATATATATTTCATATAAAAAAACAGAGTTTGAGTTCAGGAAACAACCAATATTATTGCATCTTTTATGTGTGAATTTGCTGGAATGGGCTGCATTTTATCTGGGGATTCACATAGTTTAGATAGTCAAATTTGTTTGAAATACGTAACCGATAAAAATTCATCAAATCCCACACCTGACACCAATCGAAGCGCTCTATTTTGACACCCAACCTATTTTATTCTAGGTCTATAAATACAAAAGTCATGATAGTAATTAATTTTTTGTAGATTAAAAAAACAGAGTTCGAGTTCAGGAAACAACCAATAAGTATCATTGCATCTATTATGTGTGAATTTGCTGGAATGGACTGCATTTTATCTGGGGATTCACATAGTTTAGATAGTCAAATTTGTTTAAAATACGTAACCGATAAAAAATTCATCAAATCCCACACCTGACACCAATCGAAGCGCTCTATTTTGACACCCAACCTATTTTATTCTAGGTCTATAAATACAAAAGTCATGATAGTAATAAATTTTTTGTAGATTAAAAAAAAACAGAGTTCGAGTTCAGGAAACAACCAATAAGTATCATTGCATCTATTATGTGTGAATTTGCTGGAATGGACTGCATTTTATCTGGGGATTCACATAGTTTAGATAGTCAAATTTGTTTGAAATACGTAACCGATAAAAAATTCATCAAATCCCACACCTGACACCAATCGAAGCGCTCTATTTTGACACCCAACCTATTTTATTCTAGGTCTATAAATACAAAAGTCATGATAGTAATTAATTTTTTGTAGATTAAAAAAAACAGAGTTCGAGTTCAGGAAACAACCAATAAGTATCATTGCATCTATTATGTGTGAATTTGCTGGAATGGACTGCATTTTATCTGGGGATTCACATAGTTTAGATAGTCAAATGTGTTTTAAATACAGTAACCGATAAAAAATTCATCAAATCCCACACCTGACACCAATCGAAGCGCTCTATTTTGACACCCAACCTATTTTATTCTAGGTCTATAAATACAAAAGTCATGATAGTAATTAATTTTTTGTAGATTAAAAAAACAGAGTTCGAGTTCAGGAAACAACCAATAAGTATCATTGCATCTATTATGTGTGAATTTGCTGGAATGGACTGCATTTTATCTGGGGATTCACATAGTTTAGATAGTCAAATTTGTTTAAAATACGTAACCGATAAAAAATTCATCAAATCCCACACCTGACACCAATCGAAGCGCTCTATTTTGACACCCAACCTATTTTATTCTAGGTCTATAAATACAAAAGTCATGATAGTAATAAATTTTTTGTAGATTAAAAAAAAACAGAGTTCGAGTTCAGGAAACAACCAATAAGTATCATTGCATCTATTATGTGTGAATTTGCTGGAATGGACTGCATTTTATCTGGGGATTCACATAGTTTAGATAGTCAAATGTGTTTTAAATACAGTAACCGATAAAAAATTCATCAAATCCCACACCTGACACCAATCGAAGCGCTCTATTTTGACACCCAACCTATTTTATTCTAGGTCTATAAATACAAAAGTCATGATAGTAATTAATTTTATGTAGATTAAAAAAAAACAGAGTTCGAGTTCAGGAAACAACCAATATTATTTCATCTATTATGTGTGAATTTGCTGGAATGGTCTGCATTTTATCTAAGGATTCACATGTTTTAGATGGTCAAATGTGTTTTAAATACAGTAACCAATAGAAAATTCATTGAATCCCACACCTGACACCAATCGAAGTGCTCTATTTTAACACGCAACGTATTTTATTCTAGGTCTATGAATACAAAAGTCATTATAGTAATTAATTTTATATATATTTCATATAAAAAAACAGAGTTTGAGTTCAGGAAACAACCAATATTATTGCATCTTTTATGTGTGAATTTGCTGGAATGGGCTGCATTTTATCTGGGGATTCACATAGTTTAGATAGTCAAATTTGTTTGAAATACGTAACCGATAAAAATTCATCAAATCCCACACCTGACACCAATCGAAGCGCTCTATTTTGACACCCAACCTATTTTATTCTAGGTCTATAAATACAAAAGTCATGATAGTAATTAATTTTTTGTAGATTAAAAAAACAGAGTTCGAGTTCAGGAAACAACCAATAAGTATCATTGCATCTATTATGTGTGAATTTGCTGGAATGGACTGCATTTTATCTGGGGATTCACATAGTTTAGATAGTCAAATTTGTTTAAAATACGTAACCGATAAAAAATTCATCAAATCCCTCACCTGACACCAATCGAAGCGCTCTATTTTGACACCCAACCTATTTTATTCTAGGTCTATAAATACAAAAGTCATGATAGTAATAAATTTTTTGTAGATTAAAAAAAAACAGAGTTCGAGTTCAGGAAACAACCAATAAGTATCATTGCATCTATTATGTGTGAATTTGCTGGAATGGACTGCATTTTATCTGGGGATTCACATAGTTTAGATAGTCAAATGTGTTTTAAATACAGTAACCGATAAAAAATTCATCAAATCCCACACCTGACACCAATCGAAGCGCTCTATTTTAACACTCAACGTATTTTATTCTGGGTCTATGAATACAAAAGTCATTATAGTAATTAATTTTATATATATTTCATATAAAAAAACAGAGTTTGAGTTCAGGAAACAACCAATATTATTGCATCTTTTATGTGTGAATTTGCTGGAATGGGCTGCATTTTATCTGGGGATTCACATAGTTTAGATAGTCAAATTTGTTTGAAATACGTAACCGATAAAAATTCATCAAATCCCACACCTGACACCAATCGGGGCGCTCTATTTTAACACTCAACTTATTTTATTCTGGGTCTATGAATACAAAAGTCATTATAGTAATTAATTTTATATATATTTCATATAAAAAAACAGAGTTTGAGTTCAGGAAACAACCAATATTATTGCATCTTTTATGTGTGAATTTGCTGGAATGGGCTGCATTTTATCTGGGGATTCACATAGTTTAGATAGTCAAATTTGTTTGAAATACGTAACCGATAAAAATTCATCAAATCCCACACCTGACACCAATCGAAGCGCTCTATTTTGACACCCAACCTATTTTATTCTAGGTCTATAAATACAAAAGTCATGATAGTAATTAATTTTATGTAGATTAAAAAAAAACAGAGTTCGAGTTCAGGAAACAACCAATAAGTATCATTGCATCTATTATGTGTGAATTTGCTGGAATGGACTGCATTTTATCTGGGGATTCACATAGTTTAGATAGTCAAATGTGTTTTAAATACAGTAACCGATAAAAAATTCATCAAATCCCACACCTGACACCAATCGAAGCGCTCTATTTTGACACCCAACCTATTTTATTCTAGGTCTATAAATACAAAAGTCATGATAGTAATTAATTTTTTGTAGATTAAAAAAACAGAGTTCGAGTTCAGGAAACAACCAATAAGTATCATTGCATCTATTATGTGTGAATTTGCTGGAATGGACTGCATTTTATCTGGGGATTCACATAGTTTAGATAGTCAAATTTGTTTAAAATACGTAACCGATAAAAAATTCATCAAATCCCACACCTGACACCAATCGAAGCGCTCTATTTTGACACCCAACCTATTTTATTCTAGGTCTATAAATACAAAAGTCATGATAGTAATAAATTTTTTGTAGATTAAAAAAAAACAGAGTTCGAGTTCAGGAAACAACCAATAAGTATCATTGCATCTATTATGTGTGAATTTGCTGGAATGGACTGCATTTTATCTGGGGATTCACATAGTTTAGATAGTCAAATGTGTTTTAAATACAGTAACCGATAAAAAATTCATCAAATCCCACACCTGACACCAATCGAAGCGCTCTATTTTGACACCCAACCTATTTTATTCTAGGTCTATAAATACAAAAGTCATGATAGTAATTAATTTTATGTAGATTAAAAAAAAACAGAGTTCGAGTTCAGGAAACAACCAATATTATTTCATCTATTATGTGTGAATTTGCTGGAATGGTCTGCATTTTATCTAAGGATTCACATGTTTTAGATGGTCAAATGTGTTTTAAATACAGTAACCAATAGAAAATTCATTGAATCCCACACCTGACACCAATCGAAGTGCTCTATTTTAACACGCAACGTATTTTATTCTAGGTCTATGAATACAAAAGTCATTATAGTAATTAATTTTATATATATTTCATATAAAAAAACAGAGTTTGAGTTCAGGAAACAACCAATATTATTGCATCTTTTATGTGTGAATTTGCTGGAATGGGCTGCATTTTATCTGGGGATTCACATAGTTTAGATAGTCAAATTTGTTTGAAATACGTAACCGATAAAAATTCATCAAATCCCACACCTGACACCAATCGAAGCGCTCTATTTTAACACTCAACGTATTTTATTCTGGGTCTATGAATACAAAAGTCATTATAGTAATTAATTTTATATATATTTCATATAAAAAAACAGAGTTTGAGTTCAGGAAACAACCAATATTATTGCATCTTTTATGTGTGAATTTGCTGGAATGGGCTGCATTTTATCTGGGGATTCACATAGTTTAGATAGTCAAATTTGTTTGAAATACGTAACCGATAAAAAATTCATCAAATCCCACACCTGACACCAATCGAAGCGCTCTATTTTGACACCCAACCTATTTTATTCTAGGTCTATAAATACAAAAGTCATGATAGTAATTAATTTTATGTAGATTAAAAAAAAACAGAGTTCGAGTTCAGGAAACAACCAATATTATTTCATCTATTATGTGTGAATTTGCTGGAATGGACTGCATTTTATCTGGGGATTCACATAGTTTAGATAGTCAAATTTGTTTGAAATACGTAACCGATAAAAAATTCATCAAATCCCACACCTGACACCAATCGAAGCGCTCTATTTTGACACCCAACCTATTTTATTCTAGGTCTATAAATACAAAAGTCATGATAGTAATTAATTTTTTGTAGATTAAAAAAAACAGAGTTCGAGTTCAGGAAACAACCAATAAGTATCATTGCATCTATTATGTGTGAATTTGCTGGAATGGACTGCATTTTATCTGGGGATTCACATAGTTTAGATAGTCAAATTTGTTTGAAATACGTAACCGATAAAAAATTCATCAAATCCCACACCTGACACCAATCGAAGCGCTCTATTTTGACACCCAACCTATTTTATTCTAGGTCTATAAATACAAAAGTCATGATAGTAATAAATTTTTTGTAGATTAAAAAAAAACAGAGTTCGAGTTCAGGAAACAACCAATAAGTATCATTGCATCTATTATGTGTGAATTTGCTGGAATGGACTGCATTTTATCTGGGGATTCACATAGTTTAGATAGTCAAATGTGTTTTAAATACAGTAACCGATAAAAAATTCATCAAATCCCACACCTGACACCAATCGAAGCGCTCTATTTTGACACCCAACCTATTTTATTCTAGGTCTATAAATACAAAAGTCATGATAGTAATTAATTTTATGTAGATTAAAAAAAAACAGAGTTCGAGTTCAGGAAACAACCAATATTATTTCATCTATTATGTGTGAATTTGCTGGAATGGTCTGCATTTTATCTAAGGATTCACATGTTTTAGATGGTCAAATGTGTTTTAAATACAGTAACCAATAGAAAATTCATTGAATCCCACACCTGACACCAATCGAAGTGCTCTATTTTAACACGCAACGTATTTTATTCTAGGTCTATGAATACAAAAGTCATTATAGTAATTAATTTTATATATATTTCATATAAAAAAACAGAGTTTGAGTTCAGGAAACAACCAATATTATTGCATCTTTTATGTGTGAATTTGCTGGAATGGGCTGCATTTTATCTGGGGATTCACATAGTTTAGATAGTCAAATTTGTTTGAAATACGTAACCGATAAAAATTCATCAAATCCCACACCTGACACCAATCGAAGCGCTCTATTTTGACACCCAACCTATTTTATTCTAGGTCTATAAATACAAAAGTCATGATAGTAATTAATTTTTTGTAGATTAAAAAAACAGAGTTCGAGTTCAGGAAACAACCAATAAGTATCATTGCATCTATTATGTGTGAATTTGCTGGAATGGACTGCATTTTATCTGGGGATTCACATAGTTTAGATAGTCAAATTTGTTTAAAATACGTAACCGATAAAAAATTCATCAAATCCCACACCTGACACCAATCGAAGCGCTCTATTTTGACACCCAACCTATTTTATTCTAGGTCTATAAATACAAAAGTCATGATAGTAATAAATTTTTTGTAGATTAAAAAAAAACAGAGTTCGAGTTCAGGAAACAACCAATAAGTATCATTGCATCTATTATGTGTGAATTTGCTGGAATGGACTGCATTTTATCTGGGGATTCACATAGTTTAGATAGTCAAATGTGTTTTAAATACAGTAACCGATAAAAAATTCATCAAATCCCACACCTGACACCAATCGAAGCGCTCTATTTTGACACCCAACCTATTTTATTCTAGGTCTATAAATACAAAAGTCATGATAGTAATTAATTTTATGTAGATTAAAAAAAAACAGAGTTCGAGTTCAGGAAACAACCAATATTATTTCATCTATTATGTGTGAATTTGCTGGAATGGACTGCATTTTATCTGGGGATTCACATAGTTTAGATAGTCAAATGTGTTTTAAATACAGTAACCGATAAAAAATTCATCAAATCCCACACCTGACACCAATCGAAGCGCTCTATTTTGACACCCAACCTATTTTATTCTAGGTCTATAAATACAAAAGTCATGATAGTAATTAATTTTATGTAGATTAAAAAAAAACAGAGTTCGAGTTCAGGAAACAACCAATATTATTTCATCTATTATGTGTGAATTTGCTGGAATGGACTGCATTTTATCTGGGGATTCACATAGTTTAGATAGTCAAATTTGTTTGAAATACGTAACCGATAAAAAATTCATCAAATCCCACACCTGACACCAATCGAAGCGCTCTATTTTGACACCCAACCTATTTTATTCTAGGTCTATAAATACAAAAGTCATGATAGTAATTAATTTTTTGTAGATTAAAAAAAACAGAGTTCGAGTTCAGGAAACAACCAATAAGTATCATTGCATCTATTATGTGTGAATTTGCTGGAATGGACTGCATTTTATCTGGGGATTCACATAGTTTAGATAGTCAAATTTGTTTGAAATACGTAACCGATAAAAAATTCATCAAATCCCACACCTGACACCAATCGAAGCGCTCTATTTTGACACCCAACCTATTTTATTCTAGGTCTATAAATACAAAAGTCATGATAGTAATAAATTTTTTGTAGATTAAAAAAAAACAGAGTTCGAGTTCAGGAAACAACCAATAAGTATCATTGCATCTATTATGTGTGAATTTGCTGGAATGGACTGCATTTTATCTGGGGATTCACATAGTTTAGATAGTCAAATGTGTTTTAAATACAGTAACCGATAAAAAATTCATCAAATCCCACACCTGACACCAATCGAAGCGCTCTATTTTGACACCCAACCTATTTTATTCTAGGTCTATAAATACAAAAGTCATGATAGTAATTAATTTTATGTAGATTAAAAAAAAACAGAGTTCGAGTTCAGGAAACAACCAATATTATTTCATCTATTATGTGTGAATTTGCTGGAATGGTCTGCATTTTATCTAAGGATTCACATGTTTTAGATGGTCAAATGTGTTTTAAATACAGTAACCAATAGAAAATTCATTGAATCCCACACCTGACACCAATCGAAGTGCTCTATTTTAACACGCAACGTATTTTATTCTAGGTCTATGAATACAAAAGTCATTATAGTAATTAATTTTATATATATTTCATATAAAAAAACAGAGTTTGAGTTCAGGAAACAACCAATATTATTGCATCTTTTATGTGTGAATTTGCTGGAATGGGCTGCATTTTATCTGGGGATTCACATAGTTTAGATAGTCAAATTTGTTTGAAATACGTAACCGATAAAAATTCATCAAATCCCACACCTGACACCAATCGAAGCGCTCTATTTTGACACCCAACCTATTTTATTCTAGGTCTATAAATACAAAAGTCATGATAGTAATTAATTTTTTGTAGATTAAAAAAAACAGAGTTCGAGTTCAGGAAACAACCAATAAGTATCATTGCATCTATTATGTGTGAATTTGCTGGAATGGACTGCATTTTATCTGGGGATTCACATAGTTTAGATAGTCAAATTTGTTTGAAATACGTAACCGATAAAAAATTCATCAAATCCCACACCTGACACCAATCGAAGCGCTCTATTTTGACACCCAACCTATTTTATTCTAGGTCTATAAATACAAAAGTCATGATAGTAATTAATTTTTTGTAGATTAAAAAAAACAGAGTTCGAGTTCAGGAAACAACCAATAAGTATCATTGCATCTATTATGTGTGAATTTGCTGGAATGGACTGCATTTTATCTGGGGATTCACATAGTTTAGATAGTCAAATTTGTTTGAAATACGTAACCGATAAAAAATTCATCAAATCCCACACCTGACACCAATCGAAGCGCTCTATTTTGACACCCAACCTATTTTATTCTAGGTCTATAAATACAAAAGTCATGATAGTAATTAATTTTTTGTAGATTAAAAAAAAACAGAGTTCGAGTTCAGGAAACAACCAATAAGTATCATTGCATCTATTATGTGTGAATTTGCTGGAATGGACTGCATTTTATCTGGGGATTCACATAGTTTAGATAGTCAAATTTGTTTGAAATACGTAACCGATAAAAAATTCATCAAATCCCACACCTGACACCAATCGAAGCGCTCTATTTTGACACCCAACCTATTTTATTCTAGGTCTATAAATACAAAAGTCATGATAGTAATTAATTTTTTGTAGATTAAAAAAAACAGAGTTCGAGTTCAGGAAACAACCAATAAGTATCATTGCATCTATTATGTGTGAATTTGCTGGAATGGACTGCATTTTATCTGGGGATTCACATAGTTTAGATAGTCAAATTTGTTTGAAATACGTAACCGATAAAAAATTCATCAAATCCCACACCTGACACCAATCGAAGCGCTCTATTTTGACACCCAACCTATTTTATTCTAGGTCTATAAATACAAAAGTCATGATAGTAATTAATTTTTTGTAGATTAAAAAAAACAGAGTTCGAGTTCAGGAAACAACCAATAAGTATCATTGCATCTATTATGTGTGAATTTGCTGGAATGGACTGCATTTTATCTGGGGATTCACATAGTTTAGATAGTCAAATTTGTTTGAAATACGTAACCGATAAAAAATTCATCAAATCCCACACCTGACACCAATCGAAGCGCTCTATTTTGACACCCAACCTATTTTATTCTAGGTCTATAAATACAAAAGTCATGATAGTAATTAATTTTTTGTAGATTAAAAAAAAACAGAGTTCGAGTTCAGGAAACAACCAATAAGTATCATTGCATCTATTATGTGTGAATTTGCTGGAATGGACTGCATTTTATCTGGGGATTCACATAGTTTAGATAAGTAGTCAAATGTGTTTTAAATACAGTAACCGATAAAAAATTCATCAAATCCCACACCTGACACCAATCGAAGCGCTCTAATTTGACACCCAACCTGTTTTATTCTAGGTCTATAAATACAAAAGTCATGATAGTAATTAATTTTTTGTAGATTAAAAAAAAACAGAGTTCGAGTTCAGGAAACAACCAATAAGTATCATTGCATCTATTATGTGTGAATTTGCTGGAATGGACTGCATTTTATCTGGGGATTCACATAGTTTAGATAGTCAAATGTGTTTTAAATACAGTAACCGATAAAAAATTCATCAAATCCCACACCTGACACCAATCGAAGCGCTCTATTTTGACACCCAACCTATTTTATTCTAGGTCTATAAATACAAAAGTCATGATAGTAATTAATTTTATGTAGATTAAAAAAAAACAGAGTTCGAGTTCAGGAAACAACCAATATTATTTCATCTATTATGTGTGAATTTGCTGGAATGGTCTGCATTTTATCTAAGGATTCACATGTTTTAGATGGTCAAATGTGTTTTAAATACAGTAACCAATAGAAAATTCATTAAATCCCACACCTGACACCAATCGAAGCGCTCTATTTTGACACCCAACCTATTTTATTCTAGGTCTATAAATACAAAAGTCATGATAGTAATTAATTTTATGTAGATTAAAAAAAAACAGAGTTCGAGTTCAGGAAACAACCAATATTATTTCATCTATTATGTGTGAATTTGCTGGAATGGTCTGCATTTTATCTAAGGATTCACATGTTTTAGATGGTCAAATGTGTTTTAAATACAGTAACCAATAGAAAATTCATCAAATCCCACACCTGACACCAATCGAAGCGCTCTATTTTGACACCCAACCTATTTTATTCTAGGTCTATAAATACAAAAGTCATGATAGTAATTAATTTTATGTAGATTAAAAAAAAACAGAGTTCGAGTTCAGGAAACAACCAATATTATTTCATCTATTATGTGTGAATTTGCTGGAATGGTCTGCATTTTATCTAAGGATTCACATGTTTTAGATGGTCAAATGTGTTTTAAATACAGTAACCAATAGAAAATTCATTAAATCCCACACCTGACACCAATCGAAGCGCTCTATTTTGACACCCAACCTATTTTATTCTAGGTCTATAAATACAAAAGTCATGATAGTAATTAATTTTATGTAGATTAAAAAAAAACAGAGTTCGAGTTCAGGAAACAACCAATATTATTTCATCTATTATGTGTGAATTTGCTGGAATGGTCTGCATTTTATCTAAGGATTCACATGTTTTAGATGGTCAAATGTGTTTTAAATACAGTAACCAATAGAAAATTCATCAAATCCCACACCTGACACCAATCGAAGCGCTCTATTTTGACACCCAACCTATTTTATTCTAGGTCTATAAATACAAAAGTCATGATAGTAATTAATTTTATGTAGATTAAAAAAAAACAGAGTTCGAGTTCAGGAAACAACCAATATTATTTCATCTATTATGTGTGAATTTGCTGGAATGGTCTGCATTTTATCTAAGGATTCACATGTTTTAGATGGTCAAATGTGTTTTAAATACAGTAACCAATAGAAAATTCATTAAATCCCACACCTGACACCAATCGAAGTGCTCTATTTTAACACGCAACGTATTTTATTCTAGGTCTATAAATACAAAATTCCTGATAGTAATTAATCAGAAAATAACTGATATTATTGAATCTATTATGAGTGAGTTTATAGTGGTACTACCAGCTTTCAAGGAACCGGCTTCCACATCGACTAATTTTTTTTTAAATCTGTTTCGGCATCCATAATCAACACGTGGATGAAGGAATAATACAGAATATTGGATTATTTTCAGACCAGGACAGACATATAACACAATGCAAAAGAACGTACCTATTATTGTGACGTCTTTGCTCAGTAATTTGTGATTCCCATTCGAAAAACACGTGATAAACAGGTCTCAATTGAGTAATAATATAAAATCAATCACGTTCACATTTGAAAATGATCTATCAATACTATCAAGTAGGGAATCCTAATAGAATATAGCATGGAGTACCACAAGGATGCCACCTTGGGGCTCATTTTATTCAATGAACACGTGAGCGATATATCATTTTGCTTCAGGTTCGAAATTCTGCAGGCAATTTGAGCAATTTCCTAACTGTTATCCATCCAAAACAGTGTTGCCAACCGTAGCGGAATTCCGCTACCGTAGCGGAATGTCCTGAAATGTTCGAGAAGTGAATGACGGATAATATTCTACTTCATAATTTCAATCTATTTACTTCAGTGTTGCTCATTCGGCTTATTTCAGTATGAGTTTTTAATAATAATGAGAGCAAAGAACACAGAATTCGTAACCGAAACCATGTAGCTGAGGTAAAAAAAACAAACCTGTTAAAGAAGAAGAGTTGAGGTTGAGAGTTCTATTTATTCTGTGTCAACTGTCAAGAGTCACAAAATATTAATCAAAACAAATACCATTGTGTAATTGTTTGGTTTGCCGGTGTGTGGCAAATATTTCATGATTTTATAAGAATTTCAATTATTCAAAGGTCATCATTGAAAATAATCCTTTAAAAAAAACGCGGCATTTTTGAGACATGAGGACAATGCGCAGGCACCGTTACGTCATAACGAACGCAGCGGCTTTGGCTGTAATGTAGCGGAATTTTTCGACTAGTGCAACGGCATGCTTGGTCAACTTGTTGGCAACACTGATCCAAAACACAATGATTACACTGCCGTAGATGTCCAATAGAAGATGTATTTGTGTGTCCCTCCTTAATTTTTATCTCTATACATATCTCTCTACTTGAAATTCTCCAGAGTCAATACAATACAATAATTATAATATTGAAATGTTTTTCTATAATATTAATGTTATTTCTCTGTTTAACACTTATAAAAATGCTTAAATCATTATTGGACATATGCAACTACCATCTGAAAGAATAAATTTGGAAAAATATATAAAACATTGTTATCAATATTACCGATTCTTTTAATTTAAAATTACTCCAATTATAATGCAGATTATATAATCCAACATATATGTATATTTATAAAATGTGTCTAAAGAAAAACTTATTCTTGCGCAGATGACGGCAAAATTTCCTTTTAAACTGTAAGAAAAATCACATCATACCTATTTATTCACAAAGTATACTTTTCTGTAATAATATGGTTAGTTAGTTTACTTTGTTTTGAGCAATTATATTTATTTGAAAATTCACCTTTGCGTGGGTGTACAAACACACGATTATATTTTTTCAACCGAAATAGCTAGTTGTGTAAATGTATTTGAACATTCTGACAGTTTTTACATTGTCCATCTCATGCTGCTTTTTTTTTCTGAATTCTGATGGTTGTTGAAATTATTGAATAATTGGGTCTATGATGAATTTAATATAATCAAGATATTTGGTTTTCCATTAGTTCTGAAAGACATTTTTGCGTATTTCAATCCCTTATTGATTTGAGAGGTATTTTTGTTTAAGAAAGATAGAAATACGTATACATAAGGTTTTACCTCTCTAGAGTAACTAAAATTTTGTTCTGTTTTATTTTCAACCTGTTAAATGAACTTTTTAATAATGCAAGATTTATAACTCAAAATATTTTCAATTTGGTGCATATGAAGGAGTATTATTATTATTATTATATGAAAGAAAGCTCGTGCACTCACCATAGGCTGTTGGACGGGCATGGGCTGTTGGACTGGTACAGGTTGTGGGCTAGGTCTTGCCGACGTTTGTATCTGGGATACTAACACCGGACTGCCGTTATTCTCTTGGGGAACGATCGTACTACCACCACCCAAGGGCGCTACGGAACCACTGGGCTTTCGGCCGCGGTAGCTCTGAAAAAATAAAAACATATTTTGAGCGGGCTAGCCGTGAGTGCGATTACATCGAGGACTAGATCGGACCGACGTTACGACCTGGCTCGAGAGCAAAAGTAGATAAAAAGAGCGCGCATCAATCTTAACAGATACTCAGATATATTTTTATTCAAATGAAGAGGTACCATACAATTTTTCTTCATACATGCAGCACATTATTGAACAAAATTAGGGTAGGGTGGAATAATTTATTCCACCATGTTTGTACATACTTAACAGTTATGACAAGACACCAAAACAATATTCAAAATCAATATAATCAATAATAGCACTACTGAATTTGGACCAGTCGATGAAAAACACTTGAGAAATTGAGAAAAGTACTTTTGAGTTGGCAAATGAACGTATCCCTGATATAATATTCCCGGATTTCCTAAGGAAATCATACGAAAGTATTGAAAACACTCTCGTCAATGTTATTAATTATTCTTTTGAAACAGGCACCGTACTATCAGAATATCTACTGTAATACCGACATCTAAAATTAGCAATTTCAAAATAGCAAGCGGTTTAAGACCCATAAATATGATGGTAGCTATTGAAAAAGTACTTGAAAAATAAGTCGGTAATCAATATATTGATTATGTTTCGAATAATAATAGTTTGTATGTGAACCAATCAGGTTTCAGTAAAGCAAGTGCTGTACTAAATGACCTACAAGATTGGAAATAGCAGCATGACAATAATACATGACTAAAGCAGTATTTCTAGATCTACAACGCGTACCTATTTGGGACAAATAATAGACAAAAACTAATATGCAAATTACAACAGTATTGTATTTCAGGGGCTCATTAATAATATTCAGAATAGGAAACAGATTACAATAATCAACAAAAAAACGTCTGCAGAAATTTCAAATGAGAACGGTGTACCACAGTGAGGCACACTGGGGCCACAGATGTTTTTGTTAGATATAAATGTTATTGTCGATTGTGTCAAAAACAGTCAAATTCATTCATTTGCAGATGATTAATTGATTCACTTTTGTACTGAAGCAAATAACAATGAAAAGGACAGATTTCAGACACTTCAAGTTCATCTGGAATCGTATGATTTTTAGGGGTCTATACTTTTTTGGGTAATCCATAGTGTATACTATTTTCATCATTCTGAATCGATTGGCGTTTGCAGAATTGCTCTATCTCTTACCGTTCTCAAATTGAAGAGTTCATCTGAAGTTGAGAGCGGTAATATCCCGCAAATCTTTTTTTTTCATATTTTTCCTATTCATTTTTGTGATTCTCGATCTTTTTTGAATATGCTGACCAAATTTGAAACCGAATCAGAGTCGATTAAAGATTTCATATGCTTTTCACGTAACTTCTGCATTTTCGACCTGAAAATTTTCGAAAATTTGGTAATGTGCACATTCAAAATTTTGTCTGATGACATTTTCATTTAAAATCCTCAGAGTATACTAATTTCATCATTCTGAATCGATTGGCGTTCGCAGAATTGCTCTATCTTAAACCGTTCTCAAGTTGAAAAGTTCATTGGAATCGAATGATTTTTAGGGGTCTACCCCTTAGGACCTTTTTTGAATAATTTTTTTGTTTAGTCAAAATTTACAGTGTATACTAATTTCATCTTTCTGAATCGATTGGCGTTCGCAGAATTGCTCTATCTTAAACCGTTCTCAAGTTGAAAAGTTCATTGGAATCGAATGATTTTTAGGGGTCTACCCCTTAGGACTTTTTTTGAGTAATTTTTTTGTTGAGTCAAAATTTACAGTGTATACTAATTTCATCATTCTGAATCGATTGGCGTTTGCAGAATTGCTCTATCTTAAACCGTTCTCAAGTTGAAAAGTTCATTGGAATCGAATGATTTTTAGGGGTCCACCCCCTTAGGACTTTTTTTGAATAATTTTTTTGTTTAGTCAAAATTTACAGTGTATACTAATTTCATCATTCTGAATCGATTGGCGTTCGCAGAATTGCTCTATCTTAAACCGTTCTCAAGTTGAAAAGTTCATTGGAATCGAATGATTTTTAGGGGTCTACCCCTTAGGACTTTTTTTGAGTAATTTTTTTGTTCAGTCAAAATTTACAGTGTATACTAATTTCATCATTCTGAATCGATTGGCGTTTGCAGAATTGCTCTATCTTAAACCGTTCTCGTTGAAAAGTTCATTGGAATCGAATGATTTTTAGGGGTCTACCCCTTAGGACCTTTTTTGAATAATTATTTTGTTTAGTCAAAATTTACAGTGTATACTAATTTCATCTTTCTGAATCGATTGGCGTTCGCAGAATTGCTCTATCTTAAACCGTTCTCAAGTTGAAAAGTTCATTGGAATCGAATGATTTTTAGGGGTCCACCCCTTAGGACTTTTTTTGAATAATTTTTTTGTTTAGTCAAAATTTACAGTGTATACTAATTTCATCTTTCTGAATCGATTGGCGTTTGCAGAATTGCTCTATCTTAAACCGTTCTCAAGTTGAAAAGTTCATTGGAATCGAATGATTTTTAGGGGTCCACCCCTTAGGACTTTTTTTGAATAATTTTTTTGTTTTGTCAAAATTTACAGTGTATACTAATTTCATCATTCTGAATCGATTGGCGTTCGCAGAATTGCTCTATCTTAAACCGTTCTCAAGTTGAAAAGTTCATTGGAATCGAATGATTTTTAGGGGTCTACCCCTTAGGACTTTTTTTGAGTAATTTTTTTGTTCAGTCAAAATTTACAGTGTATACTAATTTCATCATTCTGAATCGATTGGCGTTTGCAGAATTGCTCTATCTTAAACCGTTCTCAAGTTGAAAAGTTCATTGGAATCGAATGATTTTTAGGGGTCTACCCCTTAGGACCTTTTTTGAATAATTTTTTTGTTTAGTCAAAATTTACAGTGTATACTAATTTCATCTTTCTGAATCGATTGGCGTTTGCAGAATTGCTCTATCTTAAACCGTTCTCAAGTTGAAAAGTTCATTGGAATCGAATGATTTTTAGGGGTCTACCCCTTAGGACTTTTTTTGAATAATTTTTTTGTTTAGTCAAAATTTACAGTGTATACTAATTTCATCATTCTGAATCGATTGGCGTTTGCAGAATTGCTCTATCTTAAACCGTTCTCAAGTTGAAAAGTTCATTGGAATCGAATGATTTTTAGGGGTCTACCCCTTAGGACTTTTTTTGAATAATTTTTTTGTTTAGTCAAAATTTACAGTGTATACTAATTTCATCATTCTGAATCGATTGGCGTTTGCAGAATTGCTCTATCTTAAACCGTTCTCAAGTTGAAAAGTTCATTGGAATCGAATGATTTTTAGGGGTCTACCCCTTAGGACTTTTTTTGAATAATTTTTTTGTTTAGTCAAAATTTACAGTGTATACTAATTTCATCATTCTGAATCGATTGGCGTTCGCAGAATTGCTCTATCTTAAACCGTTCTCAAGTTGAAAAGTTCATTGGAATCGAATGATTTTTAGGGGTCAAAATTTACAGTGTATACTAATTTCATCTTTCTGAATCGATTGGCGTTCGCAGAATTGCTCTATCTCTTACCGTTCTTGAATTGAAGAGTTCATCTGAAGTTGAGAGCGGTAATATCCCGAAAATCTTTTTTTTTTTCGAATTTTTCCACATTTCCATTTCAAATCCTCAGAGAATACTAATTTCATCATTCTGAATCTGAATATAAAATTACACTTCAATTACTACAACAAAACAACATTGAAAACACAATTCCGATAGCATATGAAGTAGGTATATATTTTTCAATCAGGCTGTCTCAAAAAGCACTTGAAAAGTAGTCCCTCTACATCAAGGATAATTTCAATATCCGTCGAGGTAATAGCCAAGTAAGTAGTAGTTGTTTCCTGTTAGCCGTATGCCACAAAAGCTATTCAAAACTGTGACCAATTTTAAGAGGATTTTTAACTATATTCTATTATTTATACTTGGTATGCTTTAAAAGATGTTACTTCAAATTATGTTCATCAATGATTCAAGATATTTCTACGATAAACTGCGACTTGCTTGTAAACGAATTTGAAGTTCGATGTGACCGGCTGCCGGTTGTGAACGTAGTCAATGCAGTTCAATATAAGCAAGTCATTCGTGAAGATTTAACCTTCAGAAATGGGTACAGAAGAGGACTGCATAGGCCCATTGTGTGGTTATTACCTCTACAGGGTTAGTGCTTTGTGGAAAAATAATTTGGCATTTGACGTACTAATCTGAGAGAAGTGTATATTATATATATATAACTAAAGAGTTTCTTCAATTATTGAGGCATAAAAAAGGTTTGTTGTTGGTTTTTTACCCTTTATACAGAGTTATGTATTATGGAGTTATACCAACCCGTTTTTTTTTCTCAAATTAGCATTGCTAAAAATACTCTTGGCAAATTTTTAAAAAAGATAAACAAATTTCTGTTTTTATCAATCTGGGCCAGTGTAGGAACCAAAAAAAAAAAATAACAAAAATAATTGATAGATGGGAATTTATGTCTTAAAAATAGTGGACCATAGGTATATGCAATGTCTAGTTAATGAATCTGGTAATTGACAAGTCATTGATTACTCTTTCATAGTTTCAATATAACATTCAATTCAAACTAATATTAATAACAACAATGAGAATTTCATTATTCTCATGTTTTGAAAGGATAATTCCCTCCTTTCACTAATACCTTTTTATGATATGGTTAATAAAAATTAGGGTGTCTGAAATTATAAATTGTTCAACAATCATAAAATAATTAAGATTCAATTATATTCACAAATGAACTCTGAATGTTTTCAATGGTATACATTTGTGTTTAGTGGATAATATATAATGAGGTTAAACCTAACTAGGTAGCAGCTACTGCATCAGCATTTCCAAGAAATTTCGAAAAGAAATATTAGGAACAACCATCTTGTTACCTGCAAAGTGACTTTGATTCTTTCAGGCCGGTAATTGTTCATGAAAAATATCGATTATACACGATTAGAGGTAATCAAATTTCAACTCGAATTTAATCTTTTGTTTGAATAAAAATCTCTTCAAATTCTTTGTGTATCCCCTTCCTTGGGAATAAAAGAAATAAAGCAATAAATAGCAAGCATTAATTAAGATGCAACCAAAGGTATTTGCGAAATAATATCCGCAATCATATCTATGGCAATTTTCGTATTTTAGACACCAGCTAGTTTTGCAATAAATTTTGGTTTCACGTAGTTTGAAGCCCTGAACTGGAATCTGCATATCGTTTTGTAGCTGATGGCTTTATTTCCGAGAAAAGTATTCGCACAGGTTCAAACAGTAATTTTCTTAAAAAAAATCGCAATTTTCATAAGCAATATTCCAAGACCATGACAAATAGCCGAATATTATTTTCTTCATAATTCTATCGAGAGTACCATATATTTTGACAAGAACATTAATAACCTGAATAACTACTGAGAGCGTTAGATCGAGGAAAGTTATTCTTTGATCAAACTTTGCCACTTATATAAACATATTCACTCATATTTCTTTGTTTACCTAAATAGCCGCTTGTTTACGTAAATAGCCGCTTGTTTACCTAAATAACCGCTTGTTTACCCAAGTAGCCGCTTGTTTACCTAAATAGCCGCTTGTTTACCTAAATAGTCTCTTCTTTACCTAACTAGCCGCTTGTTACATAAAATAGCCGCTTGTTTACCTGAATAGCCGACATCATGTGGCTTCAATCATGAAATTTAATGTGTGCAGCCATGTGTGGATGAAGTAATCACAAAAATTCACCATTTGTAGATTACAACAATTGCGCCATCTACCTCTGCAAAGCCCTTAATGCTTGGACTTGGCATAGTCAAATCATATAAAAATTCAAAATCATTTTCATTATTCACTTTGAGACATTTTAGGTTGGAGTTTTGCAAAAATGTATTGGGGTGAATATGCAACTATAGAGTATTACCACAAATATGCTAAATTAGCACATGAGCAGGTCTGTAAATAGGTTTAGTTTATATTTTTTCTCAGCTGGCATGTCATACAATCATTATGCTTCTGTTTGCAAACGTTTATGAGGCCAGTAAAACTAGTGTATTATGATCATAAGACACGGCTTCAGTAAATTATGTAACAAGTGTTTTAAACGTCTCTTTTAGTAACGACCTATTCTCTCAGGCGGGATTCTAACAATGGAATCAGTTTCCATATTCCACAGTGACATATTTGAAGAATGAAGTTGCCATGGTAATGTCTATTGTCAATCTGTGATTAATCGATCATTTAATTAAATTGACTCGTTTCGAAAATTGTAAGTAAGAAGTAAAGCTGCGTGCTTGATTTGCAGGCTGTACTTGTAATATTGAAGGTGAAATAATGAGAATCTTATCAGATGGTTAACTTTTATTAGCGGAACCAGTTTTGTATCATTTGGTGGCAGGAGTGGGATAAATCAACAATTACAGGGAAAATTCGTCGTCAGCAGATATTCTCGAGTTTTAGCAATAAATGGAACAAGAACGAAGAGTTTCTTCAACGAATCTGAATGAAAAAAGCAAGAATAAACAACAAAATGAATGTAAGATTTACTTCCACATTCTGAGCGCCAAAAAAAACGAAGTGAAGCGAAAAAAAATTTATAAAAGACATCTACAAAGTGAGTATGGGCGTCAATGGAAATCTAGGAAGTTGGTTGAAGAGTCCAGGAGATTAGGAAAAGATCCCAGTAAGGATGATAATAATAATAACAGCATGAAAAGTGGACAAGTAATAAAACTCAAGGCATACAGGCAGGAAAGTAATTGAAATACAGAAGGTACACTTATTCCAATTGTTTTACAACCTTCCATTTACTCTTTTATCGATCTTCAATTGCGTTAGAGGATATTGAATTCAAGTTACTGTACTCAATATATAAGTGCTAATAGTGAAATGCTCGAATATTTCTTACAAATACCTTTCATGCTTTTCTTGAACTATACAGTGAGGACCAAAAGTCCGTCGCCCCCCCTGTAACTTCTTTATTCTACATATTACGAAAAAATGTTAAATACATAAGTTGTAGGGTTTCATTAGATCTCTTTAATGGTTTAAGTTTCATTCATACAGAGTGTCTCAAAAAAGCACGGTGATTTAGAAGTTAATTTTTTTAAATGGTGTATTTCATTGCATTATTACATTCTACGTTGAATTCTGAACAAGTTTGATAAATGGTTTTCTATCAAAAAAGTTAATAGTTTTGGACTTATGAACACTTGTAAATAATTATTTCGACTACTTTTGCACCAGTTCACGAATAAATTAATGAGGTAGGCTATGCACGCTAGGCGCGTTTATTTTATCCATGACAACGAAAAAAAACTCTTATCTGTTTTTGCCAAATGTCATTGACATTGATCAATTTCTCTTGTTGATTAATATGGCTCGTTCAGTAGCAGACAAAGTTGAAGCCGATATCATATTTGGTGAAGCTAACCGAAATTATCACGCTGCTATTCGCATTTTCAATGAACGGTTTCCAGAACGTCCGATGTGTCGAAAATATCTGCAGAAATTGGTGGCAAAATTCAACCAAACTGGCACCGTGAAAGATGTTCCGAGATCTGGGAGGCCGAAAATAATTACGGAAGATGTTGAAATTCAAGTACTAGCCGAAATGGTAAATAACCCACAACAATCAACTAAGCAAGTAGCTGAGACATGTGATGTTTCTAAAACATCAGTAAAGAGGGTTTTAAAACAAAATAAATTCCTTCCTTATAAAATAAAAATTTTGCACCAATTGGTTGAAGATGATCCAGACCGGCGACTTGAATTTTGCGAGACCATGGCAGAAAGAATTGTTGCAAATCGACTTTATTTGCAACACATCTGCTTTAGTGATGAAAGCACTTTTTACCTAAATGGAAATGTGAATACCCAGAATTGTAGATATTGGAGTGATGAGAATCCCCATGAATTCCGCGAGGGGCATACTCAATTTCCCCAGAAAATTAATGTTTGGGCTGGTATTTTAGGTAACCACATTGTAGGTCCCATATTCTTGGAAGAAAATTTAAATGGTCCCAGATACCACCAAATGCTGCAAGACACAATAAGTCCCAGTATCGATGAGATCGTTGCGCAAAACCCACATGAATTTTACTTGGATGTAACATTTCAGCAAGATGGAGCGCCACCACACTATTTTCGGGAGGTGAGAAATTACTTAGATGAAAGGTATCCAGGTAGGTGGATTGGACGTCGAGGTACAACAGAGTGGCCAGCTCGCTCACCGGACCTCTCACCGCTTGATTTCTTTCTCTGGGGCTATGTGAAATCCGTAGTTTTTAAGACAGTTTGTGGGTCGTTAGATGAACTGCGCCGTCGAATTATTGAAGTGTGTTCAGAAATATCACCTCAAACCTTGATTAATGTTAGGGAAGAGTTTACAACCCGACTATTTATGTGTCAAGAAATGCATGGTGGACATGTCGAACATCTTTTGAAATAGATGAAAACTCACCGTTTTTAGTTATAAATTAAAATATCTCTTCAGTTTTTAATGATTCTTGATCTGTATTTATGGACTACCTTTTTTGTTAATAAAATGTTTCAACTTCATTTGTACTAGTTTTTCGTGAGATTCAACAACTCTAACAATTGTAAAATGGTACGACGAGGTAAGTTACACATGGTGCCATCAGCAGTTTGCAACATTGGATAGCTTTCAAAAAGTTAGGATAGGAAAGTGGAATACATTGTGATCCATTTGTTACGATTTTCTCATTGAACTGGCGCAAAAGTAGTCGAAATAATTATTTACAAGTGTTCATAAGTCCAAAACTATTAACTTTTTTGATAGAAAACCATTTATCAAACTTGTTCAGAATTCAACGTAGAATGTAATAATGCAATGAAATACACCATTTAAAAAAATTAACTTCTAAATCACCGTGCTTTTTTGAGACACTCTGTATTAATGAAACTTAAACCATTAAAGAGATCTAATGAAACCCTACAACTTATGTATTTAATATTTTTTTGTAATATGGAAAATGAAGAAGTTACGGGGGGGCGACGGACTTTTGGTCCTCACTGTATATCTTATATCTAGTGAGTTTGAAATAGTTTCTAGTATGACCTTGTTCAAAAGGTAGAATTTCAGTAGGGAAGTACTACTGGTACTTTATTTTCATATATAGGGCGTTCAGAAAGAACAGAAACATGACAAGAATTTGTTGGAATGTCGAAAGTTGACTTTCAACAAGCATCGATGAACTAAGTTTCATCAAAAAAATAATATGAAGGAGAAGAGGTCCTATGAGCATGAGAAGAGAAGGGCAGTGTATAAATAAATATATTTACATTTGAAATAACTGAAAAAAATTATGTTAAATATTACAATTAGTCCAAAGATCCAAGGTTGATACTCCACACGTGAACCCTATCTACGTTAGTAGGTACGTTCTATTTATAATCTCCAAACACCACACACGCGGTAATACTAGTCAATAATTCCACAATCATAAATGAAACTACCGAAAATAGGCGTTATATAACAAATATCCATCCTAAAGGTCAGGTAATACACCTTATTTGTGCACACCATTGAAAAAATAAATGATATTCTGATAGCATTGTAATGTCGTACCTGCGCCTGATGATTTACCTCTGTCCTACTTCCTAATACTATCAAGAACCACAGAAATGTTAACTGTAAACTTGAACTGGTTGGTCATAGCAGGTAATTCTCGTTCAATAACTACTAAGTACAGAAAAATGAACACATTTGGCAGTGAATAACGCTAAAACTAGTGAACACATCAGTGTGGAAACTGAAATTGTTTGTTTACCCCCACCAACTACAAGTATATAAACTGTTGTTATAAAAAACGTGCTTTTCTTTTCCTCAAATCGATACAGACTGCAAGTGCGAGTTATCCTACGCCCGGCGTATGTCTTTGATTGACTTTGATGCAGCGGACCTCGACGTAACTTTCCGAATGTATGCGAACAGCGTATTATTTGGGCAATGCTGGAAATGAGTATTTTGAATCGATTTTTTAGGTTTTCAGGTACATTTGTTTATGTTGAAGTTCATCAATGCCGAGTTACAGCGATTGTTCAGGTAAAAACGTGCGATCTGCGATCAGTTCGACACACGGTTAGATGTAGATTTGGTTGCCGAGTTTCTGGCGCTAAAGACACTGGTAAGCGTCTTTTATTTCTTTATGAAGTGGGGAGATGAGATTGTTTGGAGTTGGACTTTCTTATACAGTTAAGTTTTCATGCATCCGAATTTTTGGTTTTTCGTAGTAAATTTGAAAGAAATGTCACTTTTTCGTACTAATGATATTTTGAGCGGTTTTCATTTGTGCGAAATGCCTTCACGGATAAAATGAAATATTCAACGTCAACCCCCTAATTTACCGTCCATTTTCTCAAGAAAATTCCTTAGCTCGTAGTTTGAAAATAGGTCTCACCCAAAAACGTTTGGGAGCCCTTTTTCTTTTTTTCTTCAATTCAAAATTCCAATTCTTTAACAAAATCGGTAAAATATAAAAAAAATTACGGATGTTCTTATCCTTATATTGTTCATGAGATTGCTATTCTACATTAAAATCTATAATGTGCCTGGAAACAAACATACATAATCATTTCAGTTATGTGAGAATTATTTTTGTCAACCGAGATTTCTACAAACAGCCTTCTTTTAAAGCCTGTCTGGAAATACGCTATACCGTCTTAATGAAATTAACCCGCCTTCGCCAATTAATTAAATAAATGACAGAAACCGCCTTCGCCATAAACATTCATGTTATGAAAAACATTGTCTCGTTTCAATGTGAACAAAGCCTTGCAATCTATCGAGCTATACAAGATCAATAGTTGAAAATTGGAAAAAGCTCATTTTGAACAAAAAACAAATGGTAGTAGCTACTGTTAACCTAAAGCGGCATCGTAAGTTTTCGATGAGCCTTTTTCTCACTCAGTAGTTTGTTTTCCGTTGTTTTTCCAGTTTTATATGAACTGTTGAAACCCTGTTGAAAAATGCCTCAACTTCGAGAGTTCTCTGAATGCCTTCTCTTCGGAACTGAAACCAAAAGTCCAAAATAAACATTTTCCATTCTTGTGTTCTTCTTTTTGAAACAGAAACTAAATTTTTTTCGCCATTTTTAGAAGTAATAGCAACTAGAAATCACCAAAATCGATACAGGAAGGACAAGAACACATTCAGATATATTCCTGAAACTTTCCACCACAGCATAGAACACAAAATGATGAGAATGACTTTTTGGTGTCAACTCTTCTCGTTTCCATGCAACCTCAAGTTTCTTGGGGTTTATTGGTGTTTTTGAAACCCTCTATAGGAAGGTTGTATAAGAAACGAAAACTTTTATAAACCAAGGTATAAACTAGAACAGCTCTTGGGTAATACCAAAATATAACTTCAACTTGGAAAATATAGAAAATTTTATGAATCAGGATTGTGGAAGTACGTCGGTCAACAAACGTAGACATAAAACCACGGTTCAAAGAGCATATCAATCACATTAAATTTTCGAGGTCGCAATATTTGCTCATTACAGAGAGAGAGAGACAGAAAGAGAACTAACTATACTTTTTTGTCGAAAAAACATATTCTTATTGACAGAACTTGTGTCAGTGAGGGAATGACTGCATTTTTACTAACATATGTTCTTGCGGCAAAGATGTACTTCTTATAAAGTTGGCCTTCTTGGAGCCCAGAGTCAAATCCACGAAATAATAAAGAAAAACTTAGCGGAAATTACTCAACTCGCGAACGGTTGTAGGAATGCCAATCGATTTAGAATAATGGAATTACTATACTCTGTGAATTTCAAGTTAACAGGCGAAAAAAAAAATACTCGAAGAAAGTCCGAAAAATACAAATTTATCAGATTTACTTGAAATTCGCACTATACAGGGTTATTCACGTTATTCGACACGAAGCATTGTGCCTAAAGCATTTGATTTTTGAACGTTTTTTCTTTACGATGGATAGGGACTTATTGGCCCTACATTTTAAAAATATTTTCATGTTGTACAGGGTGTGCCAAAAACACGAAACGTATCAAAGTTGTTATTTTTTAAATGGAATACCCTGCATATTATTTCATTTTCGGAGTTTACGATCAAAATAAAGGTAAGTTCACCAAACCTTATGGTTTTTGAAATATCTCATATTTAGTGAAAATACAGCATCAGCTTTAATGCTTAAATTCTTAGCCAGTGTTGTCTTGTTTTCAACCAAATTAATGCTAGAGGCTACTAACTGATTAACTTT
This sequence comes from Chrysolina americana, assembly GCA_958502065.1. Lineage (NCBI taxonomy): Eukaryota > Metazoa > Arthropoda > Insecta > Coleoptera > Chrysomelidae > Chrysolina > Chrysolina americana. The sequence goes on along the minus strand of OY293413.1, from coordinate 2,354,051 downwards.
CATAGAGCAGTTGCGAAATATTTACTAACTTATAGAAGGTGTGTAAATATTGAGGCAAAATAATCACAATCTTTGAACGGTAATAACTTGTTTAATTCAAATGGAACGCCCTGTATTTTATGTACTGCCTGGCATGTTCATAGTGGGCGATGGTACACTATATATACAGTGCGGTCCAAAGGTATGGAATAAATTCATTTTTAGCGTTATTATGTATTTTATGAAAAAATCCTGAAACAGGTCAATTTTTATTGGCAATTTGACAATTTACAGTATGAAAATATTACCCCCTTCTTGCACCCCCTCTGAATTATGAGCACCTCCTCAAAAAATTTGAATGAGAAAGGGGGTTGTGATGCACCTTTTTCAAAAGGGATTTTCATTCTCTGTTCAGCAATACTGAGAAAATTTATGAATATGTCAAATGTTGATAGACTGAAGGAAATAATGTAACATAATGTTTAGGAAGTATATTTCAATTTGTTTTACAGTTAAATTAAATGTTCAAAATGACCACCATTCACTTCTTGACAATAAGCAAGGCGATCTTGGAATTCTCGTAGAACATTTTGTAGGACCTCAGGGGTTATGTTGTTAATTTCTTCCGATATCCTAGTTTTTAAATCTGCAATATTGTCTGGTCTATTGAAATATACTTTTGATTTTAAATAACCCCATAAAAAGTAATCGAGAGGAGTCAAATCGGGGGATCTAGGCGGCCATTCAATCGGTCCACGTCTGCCAATCCACCTATTGGGAAAAACTTCTGTCAAATAATCTCGAACAATACGTGTGTAATGCGGTGGAGCTCCGTCTTGTTGATACCAAATTGATCTATCTATTCCATTTGGATCATTAACATCGGGAAAAAGTCGTTTTAATGTAGGCACTAAAAAGTTCATCAAAAAACCTAGATAAACCTCACCATTAATTGTGCCTTCAAAAAAATAGGGGCCAATAATTTTGTTTTTAATGATACCAGCCCAAACGTTCACTTTTTTGGGATATTGTGTGTGAGCCTCACACATCCAATGAGGATTTTCTCTGCTCCAATATCTACAGTTTTGTCTATTAACCGTTCCATTTAAATAAAAAGTAGCTTCATCAGAAAACACAATTTTGTTTATGAACTGCAAATCTGCTTCGATTCTATCCATCATCAGTTCACAGAATTGTTGCCTTCTATCAGGGTCATCCTCATTTAACTCCTGAACCAACTGAACTTTATAAGGATGGTATTTTTCTTTATGTAAAGCTCTCAATATCGATGATTTACTTACATCATTGTCGGCGGCAAGTTGTCTACTTGTCATATGCGGATTTTCCTCAATCGCTAACAGTACATCTAACTTTTTCTCCTCATCCAATGCAGCATTTCGACCTGGTTTTTGACGAGTTTTTACATGTCCAGTTTCACGGTATTTTGTTTCTATTTTGCTAACTGTAGATTGTGATACGTGTTGACCAGGGTATTTATTATTGAACATTTCACAAACTTCCGTTTGAGTTCGTGTTTTATTACCGCATCCAAGCATAATTAAAATGTATATTCTTTGAGTTTCGGATAAATAAGCCATAGATGAATCGAATACACACAAAAATATTTTTCAATACACTGACGTCTGCCAGCAACTCACAAATATCAAAATAACAGTAGTCTACTAGATTGACATTATATTATTTATGGGTTTTGTGAATAATTTTTTGGTGTCTTCAACGACTTTTTCCTGACTTTTTTAGCAAGACAGATAAGAAAGTATAAATTGTCAAATTGAGAATAGAAATCGACCTGTTTCAGGTTTTTTCAACGGATACATAATTTACAGTGTCAATATTTTTAAATTTTAATAAAAAAATTTCTCAGTTATGGTTGCTCCAAATATGAAACACTTAGTATTGCTGAACAGATAATGAAAATCCCTTTCGAACAAGATGCCACACGACCCCCCTTCTCATTTAAAATTTTTGAGGGGGTGCTCATAATTCAGAGGGGGTGCAAGAAGGGGGTAATATTTTCATACTGTAAATTGTCAAATTGCCAATAAAAATTGACCTGTTTCAGGATTTTTTCATAAAATACATAATAACGCTAAAAATGAATTTATTCCATACCTTTGGACCGCACTGTATATCTCCTGTTTTTTTTTCAAATAAATGAGTTTTTGAAATACATGAACGATCACAGATGTTTTAGGGTGATATTATATGAAAAAGTCTTCCCCAAAGAGTTTACGCCTTTGAAAAGGCAGCCAAAAAAAATTCTAATGTAATAATCACTACTTAGTGTTTTTGGTAGAATTTCCAAGTTTTGTTTAAACCTGTAATAAGAAATGAAAAATTTCCATGTCCGGAAACGCTTTGTTTCCAGGGTGTTATAGTTTTATTTTTATTTCCGTTTTTTTTTAACGGAGCTGAGCGAGTGTGGCAAGCTCACGAACAAAAAAAAAGTATTTCATCTCCAGTAAGAAATGATAAGTTTCATTAGCTCCATTTTCATCTTTTGAGAGACAAACTATCACTTTCATGTAGGGTATGCGGTTGAAAAATGATCATTTTCAGATATATGAGTAGAAAAATGGGGTTTAATCTACCCTGGAGTGTGTTTGTGTCCCAAAAATTGGCGCTTGTGCTTGAGGGTTTCAAAAAAACTTTCAAGACTTGCTTTAAATGAATATTAAGGTAGTCCATGAATCGATCTATCTCTCATTGAATAAATTTTCGTAAAATTTACCAAAGATACGTAAATGACTTGTTAAAAACCTGTTAGCGCCGATGATCACATTCTAATATCGCAGTCTAGCGACCAATTAGAAATGAATTTCATTTCCCACCCAAGCAAACCTCTAATTTTCCGCTATAATGCCTAATTCGATATTTCAAATGGTCGAGAGTTCAAACCGTACCTTCCGGTGAAAATGTTATTAAAAAACTTATCATCTCATGCCAACGTCATAATTTTGTCATAGCTGTACGAAACGAACGTGCACCGAATACAGAATATGACGACAGTTGAAAGCTGGCTAACGCGAAACTAGGCCTTGTAGACCCGACCAATAAGGCTCAGTTCGGGCCAGCGTTGAAGAGAGTCCGCTGTGACTTTCTTTGCGAGAGAAACCCCTACGCCGTGTAATTGCGAATTTCTGTGGACTGGGGCATGCGCCCTGGAAAAATCAATAGCTACCACCTTTGTGAGGGATGAAGCTCGAAAATACGCATCTAGAGGCCGATTTGATACTACGCAGCATCTTTTACTTGTTTGTTTATACACCGCGTTTCCTCTATGAATGTACTTCCTTTCACCTAGTCGTTATTTTTTATATATTTCGGTTGCGTCATGATTTTTTCATAGAAAGAAGAATACTGTGGCTATTCATATGACATTGTGGAAACGAAATTGCTATTAATTAAATATTTGAATGAAAAAATGTATTCAATTATAATTATAAAGTAGTCCAAGGACTGTATTTTTAATCATTGTTTCCTTTCCAAGACTTTTCCACATACTTCCCTCCGTGTATGTCCGTTTCCCGCATCCTCCTTCTGGTGTGTTACATCTTTGTCACTTTATTTATCCAATTTTTTCTGGATCTACCCTTTCTTTTTTTCTGACTGGATTTATGTACAGTGCAATCTTAAGATTGCGTTTTTAATTCAGTAGCTCAACATTTGTTCTTTTTACATATCATTACGTATATAAAATCTCCAACTCTTTCAGAAGTATGTTCTTTGTCACTAATTACTACCACTATTACGTTCTGCTCTTTCGTGAGATATCAAACTAGTTGCCTGATTTTTAGAGTCAGTCATGCAGTTAATTCCAATCCCTCAGGAATTAAGTTGCATTTCAGTTCCTCCAATTAGAAATTGAAAGACTGATTTTAGCCTGGCAGTGCAAAAATGATGTTAGGGGTGTACACCTTCCTAGGCCTTCTTAGAACACTATTCTATCCCCTTAGGATTATGTTAGAGACATTTTGCGAATCTACGGTCTTATTTAGAGCAAGTGTGGGAACAAAATTGGTAGCCTCACTACAGTTCAAACTCTGTAGTCCAATAGCCGTGTCTACTAGCCATTAATCATGTCATCCCTTCAATCAATTACGAAGTCGTAGAATGGCCACATCCAGATCATTATTCAAATTCTCAGTCACTCATGCATTGGGTATATTATAATCCCAACGACGTTTCTAGAATTGCAACTCATTGATTGAATTTTTTATTAAACACGAAACATCAGTATTCCTACATGAGAGCCACGAATTTCAACGTACATTCTAACTCGAAATTTCAAAATTTGCACTCATTATCTCGGTATTTCGTAATTCCAACTGAATTACTCGAAATTTTGCAATTCAAACTCCAAATTCCTATTTGATATCTCTGAATTTTGATCTACCAATTCGATATTTTCAAATTCCAACTCATTATTTCGAAATATTCACCAATTAATTTAGAATTCCTACTTAATATCTGAGAAATTTAACTCAATAACTTGGAATTCTCTATTCCAAATATGGTGTCACAGAATAACACAATTCACAAATTGTTATTCAATTTTGACTCGGAATCTCAGATTTCTCACTAGCTATCTCGTGATACGGAATTTTCGCAATTTTAAATTTCGTATTAGCATTTCGGCATTTCACAATTTATTATCTCTGAATTCTGAGAGTTAGTAACTTAACATGGAACTGTGAAGTTACTAGATACTCAGTTGGAATTTTGAAATGTCGTGGTTTCATGTTGGAATTCTGGATTTTAGAGTTGTTAAATTAGAATTTCGAGATCCAAAATTGGTATAAAAAATTGAAATTGGTGAGGCAGAATCCTGAGGTACCAAGTTAAAGTTAAAATAGAAGTTGAATTGGAAGTTAACGTTGATATTTTGTTCAAGATTGCGTTTAAGAAGAGTTGAATTACAATTATTACAATTAAGTTATAAAAACTATGGGGATGTTGTTAATCACTCTCAAACGTTTACGAATACATTGACATTTTCCACATCGATGTTGAAAAATAATTTCTAAATTTTGAATAAGCATTAAAATCAGCTCAACTTTTTCATATTCTTCAACACTCGTTTATTTAAAACATTCTCCGTCAAAATAATCATTCATGGATTTGTAATACTTCTAGGGGAATATTTATGAAAATGAGATGAAGAGATTCTCTAATAAATAAAAATAAAATAATAATGAAAAACCTACCGCTCCACCCCTTCCTTTGCCTCTCCCTCTTCGAGATTCGCCTCGTAGGAAGCCATCTTGGAAAAGGTTCTAAAACAAAAAATAAAAAAGAAAAATAAATAAAACGAAAAATAAAAATAAAAAGGTTACAATCAAAATTGACAATGGTTTTTCATATTTTTCGAGTATATCGAGTATTAATTAATTAGATTTCGAATGTTTCCGCTAAGAGAGAAAATTAGGTAAATAGAAATTAATAGAATACGAAGCAGGTGAAGGAATAATTCACAGTTGTTGATCTCACGTTATGGTAGAATCAACCACTACACTCCAAAAGTAAATAAATAACACATTAAATATAGTGAATGGACTGCATTGTTGTTTATACCAGGTGTTTACCTCAAAAAAGAATACAATATACCTACATACAACCTGAAAATTCACAAAATCGTCATAACGAAAACACAAGCCCTTTTACTGTTTACCATGTTGTATAATAATAATAATATTCCCTATCACAAGTATAACCTGCCTCTGTTTTGTATTTTGTAGGAACAACTTTTTCATTAGTCTTTATATTAATTTCAATCAATTTAGGAATTGTATTAATAAATTAATAATTATAGACTGCCACAAAGCATCGAAGATGAACAAAACATTATTATCTTCAAGAAATACTTGAAACAGTATTTACTAACTAGGTCCTTCTAAAGTGTTGAAGAGTTTCAAATATGTGAAAGTGTTTGAGCACATAGCTGTGTATTACTTTCTAGTGGATATTTACCTGTTTTTAGTAGTCCGTTTTTTTAAATATGAATTTTCATTTTATGCAATATTTATCTATACTTTTAATTTTTTGAATCGGTTGTCTTTTCTTATATCATGTAAAAATGGTCTAACTGGAATAATAGTTATTTACGTATCAAAGGAATTATAAGATAATTTTATTTCTAACCAATTTCAATAAAAGTTTGTTAATTTTTAAAACCGAACAAATAATGTACCAATTCAATATCATTCCGTCGTATTTGAATCAGGTACCGTTGATTATATAATGGAGGATATTCTGAAAAAAGCTGAAAAGGCAAATGAATCATTAATTCCCTCGAAAAGTGAGGCCGTATACCAAAAAGAAAACAAGATATTTCTGTATTAACTGTATTTCTGGCATATTTTCAAGAACTGGTAGGATATTTTCTATGTTTTTCGGTAGATTTGGTAGTAATTGTGTTTATTCCATCAACAAATACTGAAAGGTGCTTGATTTCAAGTCGCCTTTTTAAGAGCGGGCCAAGTCCGAAAATTTCAAAACTACTACCCATCAATCAAGAATCCCTAAAAACGCTACTGGACACTTTTCCTGTTTTCCTGGATCATTCCCGTTTGTTCACCGCCCGTATTTCATCTTCTTTCAATTCGCCACGAATCCTATGAATGGAAGTACGAACAAAACCGGATTTGATCTACACAGGGGAGGTTTGACAAGGGTCATTAAACTCGTCCATTTTTTATATGGCAAACTATACGGTATCCTATTGCAGCCTTCTCGCGAAAGGTTGCGTTGGAAATGATGATATTAATTTATGTACATTGTGCCACTGCATGGGGTTGATTGATATTTATTTTGCGTTAGCTTTTCGATTATGATTTTTGTGTCTGGGCTGGAAAATGATATCCGCGTTAATATGGAATATAATATGTAGTGGAAGCGAGAATAATATAATTCCTAATAAAGGTTTAATTTGAGAATTTGGATGCTTTTATGCACTTCATTCAATCTTAACTCTTCTGCTTTACGATTATTTTGACATAAATATAACCTCTAATTTGGGTTGATGTATTTTTTTTCACATTAAATCATATTGGGAACTGTCTCAGACCAATACCTTGTTGCATCGGTGAATTTAATTTTATTCCAAAGTGTGCCATGGAAGCAATATTTTTTTCATTATTCGATAGCACAAATTTGCGCCTGTGCCAGGTATATTTGTATTTTTTTGCAAGATTCGACATTGTCGACCCACAAAAATACGAATACTCTACCACTCTTACCAAAATCTTGTTATTAACCTATTCACATATTTTGTCACTCTTTTCCTCTCAGTCTCTTTCTTGCAATGCGTTTTCCGGGTTTTCCTTCCACTGAAAAGTGAATACGCCACCAAAAATCCCTTCAGTCGCCCCGGAGCGCCTTTGCAAATAATACCATTATTTTTCTGAAATCGTCCAAGAATGCCCACTTTCTCGGAGCAACTTCAGGCCTCAAAATACGCTAATTTAGTATTTTAGTCCGTTGCTAAGCAACGAACGAACAATTTACATTGTCGTCCGGGAATGTATTGCTTTTACTACTAGATACACAATATACTATTGTAGGAATATCGAAAATTACTGATTTAATGATTTTTTTGAATGATTTTCTTGATATTTCATTCCCAACATAGCTAGTGGTATTTCATATTTTATTCAATTTTTAGTAGTCATACAGGCTTAGTAATTGAATATGCACATTTTTCAACGACACCAACAGTTCAACGCCTATTGAATATATATATTTTGTGAGATGATTCTATACTGTTGACTGATATTTGAAGCATTTCAGCAAATAATTCTGCAATTAAGTAATAATGCTTTCCGCTCTCTACATCACAGGCACTCCATTTACTGGTAAATTGGAATCTCCGGGAATGTAATAGAAATTCGCTACTTCCGACATAGTCATTACAACGTATCCTGAAATTCGAACAGATGAATGAAATAATCAAGTCTAGGTAGTTCAAATCGTGGCCATCTTTGTCGAGGATACGAAAACTAAAAGGTCAATATGACCTGGATTCACACCTGGACTCATTCCATTGTTAGTGTATCTATTAAAGTTCGTATTTATTGTAGGATCGAATTCTCTATGCATCCGCTCCATTTTTACCTGATATGCTCTTTATAAAGTTGTAGCTGTATTATTTTAGGACCGTTTCTGCTTCACGAAATTTCCATAGAGGTACTCAAAATTCACTGATCACGATTTAGAACAAAATATCATGGCAAGCAGTAGATGAGTAACTCGCCGCACACGCATTAAGATTTGTGTGTAAGGGACATCTTCCCCCCAACGGCAGTGTCGTGCGTTGTTAACAGAAATATTGAGGTTCAATAAAATAGAAATAATGGAAAACCAATATAGAATATGAAATAATCTCCACAGGATTTTGAGAACAGCCAAGACAGTATTTATGGATTTTTTTCGTTGCCATGAATCTACCCGACAGATGTCAAAATCTACCTGACGTGCTTATTGTATCCTTGAAATATAGCGACATGGCAATAATGATAAATATACTTAATCAAAATGCATTGAGACAAAAACCTTCCTCACGATAGAATAGCAGTTTAAAAAGGTGCTCTTTGAAGGAATATATGCAGATGGGTCGGAAAAAGTGGAATATACCAGGTAACATGTGAAAATTGTAATAAAGAGTATATCGGGCAGACGAGTCGGTTCGTGCAAGTGAGGGTCATTGAGCATACGTCTCATTTGAGGATTGGCCAACAGGAGCCATCAATACTAACAATAATCCAATACTTATACAAAATATGAATGAATGAGCATTATTTTGCTCATAAAATACTCGAAATCAGAGGCCTCCACAAGAAACTGCTTATTAATTTGCCGCTCCCTGGGATTTGCCACTTAGAGCGGCAAATATCAAACTCGCCTCTCTCTATGAGCCCTGGCGCTGGGAAAATAATTTCTAGTGGAGATTTCAGGATATTTCAAATCTATGATCATAATTTACCGCTCCCTGAGATTAGCCTCTTAGAGCGGCAAATTTCAAACTCGCCTCTCTCTATGAGCCCTGGCGCTGGGAAAATAATTTCTAGTGGAGATTTCAGGATATTTCAAATCTATGATCATAATTTACCGCTCCCTGAGATTAGCCTCTTAGAGCGGCAAATTTCAAACTCGCCTCTCTCTATGAGCCCTGGCGCTGGGAAAATAATTTCTAGTGGAGATTTTAGGATATTTCAAATCTATGATCTTAATTTACCGCTCCCTGAGATTAGCCTCTTAGAGCGGCAAATTTCAAACTCGCCTCTCTCTATGAGCCCTGGCGCTGGGAAAATAATTTCTAGTGGAGATTTTAGGATATTTCAAATCTATGATCATAATTTACCGCTCCCTGAGATTAGCCTCTTAGAGCGGCAAATTTCAAACTCGCCTCTCTCTATGAGCGCTGGCGCTGGGAAAATAATTTTTAGTGGAGATTTTAGGATATTTCAAATCTATGATCATAATTTACCGCTCCCTGAGATTAGCCTCTTAGAGCGGCAAATTTCAAACTCGCCTCTCTCTATGAGCCCTGGCGCTGGGAAAATAATTTCTAGTGGAGATTTCAGGATATTTCAAATCTATGATCATAATTTACCGCTCCCTGAGATTAGCCTCTTAGAGCGGCAAATTTCAAACTCGCCTCTCTCTATGAGCCCTGGCGCTGGGAAAATAATTTCTAGTGGAGATTTTAGGATACTTCAAATCTATGATCTTAATTTACCGCTTCCTGAGATTAGCCTCTTAGAGCGGCAAATTTCAAACTCGCCTCTCTCTATGAGCCCTGGCGCTGGGAAAATAATTTCTAGTGGAGATTTTAGGATATTTCAAATCTATGATCATAATTTACCGCTCCCTGAGATTAGCCTCTTAGAGCGGCAAATTTCAAACTCGCCTCTCTCTATGAGCGCTGGCGCTGGGAAAATAATTTTTAGTGGAGATTTTAGGATATTTCAAATCTATGATCATAATTTACCGCTCCCTGAGATTAGCCTCTTAGAGCGGCAAATTTCAAACTCGCCTCTCTCTATGAGCCCTGGCGCTGGGAAAATAATTTCTAGTGGAGATTTTAGGATATTTCAAATCTATGATCATAATTTACCGCTCCCTGAGATTAGCCTCTTAGAGCGGCAAATTTCAAACTCGCCTCTCTCTATGAGCGCTGGCGCTGGGAAAATAATTTTTAGTGGAGATTTTAGGATATTTCAAATCTATGATCATAATTTACCGCTCCCTGAGATTAGCCTCTTAGAGCGGCAAATTTCAAACTCGCCTCTCTCTATGAGCCCTGGCGCTGGGAAAATAATTTCTAGTGGAGATTTCAGGATATTTCAAATCTATGATCATAATTTACCGCTCCCTGAGATTAGCCTCTTAGAGCGGCAAATTTCAAACTCGCCTCTCTCTATGAGCCCTGGCGCTGGGAAAATAATTTCTAGTGGAGATTTTAGGATATTTCAAATCTATGATCTTAATTTACCGCTTCCTGAGATTAGCCTCTTAGAGCGGCAAATTTCAAACTCGCCTCTCTCTATGAGCCCTGGCGCTGGGAAAATAATTTCTAGTGGAGATTTTAGGATATTTCAAATCTATGATCATAATTTACCGCTCCCTGAGATTAGCCTCTTAGAGCGGCAAATTTCAAACTCGCCTCTCTCTATGAGCGCTGGCGCTGGGAAAATAATTTTTAGTGGAGATTTTAGGATATTTCAAATCTATGATCATAATTTACCGCTCCCTGAGATTAGCCTCTTAGAGCGGCAAATTTCAAACTCGCCTCTCTCTATGAGCCCTGGCGCTGGGAAAATAATTTCTAGTGGAGATTTTAGGATATTTCAAATCTATGATCATAATTTACCGCTCCCTGAGATTAGCCTCTTAGAGCGGCAAATTTCAAACTCGCCTCTCTCTATGAGCCCTGGCGCTGGGAAAATAATTTCTAGTGGAGATTTTAGGATATTTCAAATCTATGATCATAATTTACCGCTCCCTGAGATTAGCCTCTTAGAGCGGCAAATTTCAAACTCGCCTCTCTCTATGAGCCCTGGCGCTGGGAAAATAATTTCTAGTGGAGATTTTAGGATATTTCAAATCTATGATCATAATTTACCGCTCCCTGAGATTAGCCTCTTAGAGCGGCAAATTTCAAACTCGCCTCTCTCTATGAGCCCTGGCGCTGGGAAAATAATTTCTAGTGGAGATTTTAGGATATTTCAAATCTATGATCATAATTTACCGCTCCCTGAGATTAGCCTCTTAGAGCGGCAAATTTCAAACTCGCCTCTCTCTATGAGCCCTGGCGCTGGGAAAATAATTTCTAGTGGAGATTTTAGGATATTTCAAATCTATGATCATAATTTACCGCTCCCTGAGATTAGCCTCTTAGAGCGGCAAATTTCAAACTCGCCTCTCTCTATGAGCCCTGGCGCTGGGAAAATAATTTCTAGTGGAGATTTTAGGATATTTCAAATCTATGATCATAATTTACCGCTCCCTGAGATTAGCCTCTTAGAGCGGCAAATTTCAAACTCGCCTCTCTCTATGAGCCCTGGCGCTGGGAAAATAATTTCTAGTGGAGATTTTAGGATATTTCAAATCTATGATCATAATTTACCGCTCCCTGAGATTAGCCTCTTAGAGCGGCAAATTTCAAACTCGCCTCTCTCTATGAGCCCTGGCGCTGGGAAAATAATTTCTAGTGGAGATTTTAGGATATTTCAAATCTATGATCATAATTTACCGCTCCCTGAGATTAGCCTCTTAGAGCGGCAAATTTCAAACTCGCCTCTCTCTATGAGCCCTGGCGCTGGGAAAATAATTTCTAGTGGAGATTGTAGGGTATTTGGATTCCATAATCATAATTTGCCGCTCCCCGAGGTTTGCCGCTTGAAGCGACTGCTCAACCCGCCTAATAGGCAATCTGGGCTTGCATGTTGGATATTTTGATGAGGCTATATGTGAGGATATGCACTTTTTCATCAATATCGGAGTCATATTCAGAAATGATGCATTGAGAGTTCAGATCATGTATAGGTAGGCAGGCAAAGCAGGGCATCCTGAACGATTATTTTGATGACATTATAACGACTACGGAAACAGAATGTTCCTTAACCTTTGCCTATCCAACACAACTATGTTTTGTTTATGTCACATGTCAAGGAGTTTCGTCGCGTACTGTGTTTACATCCGAATCCGACCCAGCCAGTGCCGGACTAAAATTAGCCGGCCAACCCTTCCTCTGTGTCCAACACGTGTCAGAGAGTGCATCTCTTCTAAGAATAACCATTGTGTACGTCACATCGCACATCGGCTCCCTCATAACCCAAATAAAAGCGACCTTCGTCTGGCGAGGACCGCCGGGAGATCCCCAGCCATCGCGTGAATCCTTTTTCGGGTAAACGGGCGAGGATTCCGACCACAAAGTCATATCCCCCGGCGGCTATCTTCAAGGGTTGGTCCTCTTTCGTCTGGCCGCCCGTCTAGTCGACCCCGACCGCTTAGGGATAACGACCCTGCACGCCGAGAGGGCTGCTGACCGTCCGTTTGACGGATTGGATCCCTTACCTCGGCCAACGCGTAAGGGTATTCCGCGTTTGTGCCCCCGTATTTCACGCCCCCGTCCTCGTTGATGGATCACTGTCGAGGGAAGGGCACGAGCGAGGTAAAAAAATGCCGGAAAAATCATGTCTCGGCGGTTATGATTTAGGGGAGGGTTTATCATTATCCGGGCTCGCGAGGAAATCGTGTGTCTCATGAAAGGATGCAGCTTGTGCATCCCTATGATGTCCTGAAAGAGTGCTATGCCTGTGGCTGGATAGATCCATCCACTGACAATAATAACACAAACGTTCTAAAAATTATTCAAGGACGGTCGACGGAAAGTGCTTGTCCCCAAGTTTTTTGTCTAAACCAAAAAAGGCTCTTGGGCGCACTTTTCTTTGACTTGACCAAAGTTTTTCACTGCCTTTATATCCAAATAATCGCTTAGAGTTCGTGGTAAGACGCTTTCTTGCTTTACGTAAGCATTGTTGTGAGGCTCAACGAAACTGATTCAGAATTTGAAAGTTGATTGTGGAATCCTTCAGGATTCCGCACTGGGTCCTTTTATTTTTGTCTTGTTTATAAATGAATTGTTACCCGAAGAGTACCTCCCCTAACAGCAATTGGCGGAATAATACTAATTACTACCATCTACTACACTCGTACGGTGTAGACGAGACACCGGTGTTGCCTTATACTACGGGAAATATTGAGTCCGTTGTGAGAAGTGCCGAATCTATTGGAACTATTCATTCGCCATCCTCAGGCAAATACATGCCAACAAGCCTGATGTAGTCCTCCTCGACCATCAAAGTAGGACGATTTTCGTCATTGAGTTTTCAGCTCCTGGCGAAACGAACATCGCCCAAGAAGAAGAGGAAAAACGGACAAAATATTGAGATTCACTCTTTCAACTCCGCAAGCTTTACCCAAACCATTCTGTCAAGATGTTGGTTCTGATAGGTGGAATGATGGACACACTGCTCTCAAACTTGAAAATGCAGAAGGTCGTAATTCTTGGTTCACTCAGGACACATAACTCTCGGATCCAGTAATCACTCACCCCACGAACGTGGGTAGTATTTACAGGGGTTAATGATACACCAGCGCGCCCTCCGGAAGTGTCGGGGCTCCGGAGACAGGGCCTATCTGTTAATAAAAGAGCTGGGCAGTCAGAATAGACTGACCCAAGTGAAAGGCACATAATTGTAATGAACTTTTCAGGCACGAGGTCAAAAATGCATACGCATATGAATCACACATGCTTCAAAAACCCTGCATGGGCACGCATGTAGGTGAATCGGCCTTAAGATACTGAGCATAATAAACCACACTAATAAACGATAAGAATCAGATTGGCATTGCAGCTATGTTCTTTCTGATTGTTATTAATATTTGGGTCAAACAATGAACAAATTTACAGAATGACTTGAAGAACATCTAAAATCCTCAAAATTATTTTGGCAAAAATGAAGCGAAAGTCAATGAGTACTAATTATATTATGGAGAATACCTCCATTAGAATGTTGAAAGCAACCGATATCTTCCAACTGCAAATGCATTTGCAAAATTCGCGACATTCGAATCATAATATGTTAGTTATTACCAGAGTTATTTCATTCACTTGTCAGTTCCACAGATATTTTCAATAAGCGCATTATTGCGTTCATTTCATTATAGTATAAAATAATAATTATTATAAATGTTTTTATTCCAATAACTACTAATTATAATATATCAAAATACTATATAAATAAAAACCACACCTTGTAGACGTAAATAATTGATTCATGTGTTTCGAATTGTAGAAAGTTCTCATAACTAAAAAATAACTCTGAATTGCTATACTTAAGTAGTTCTTTTGAAAGTATATTAGTACTCTGTACTTTTTTTCCACCAAAGCATATGTGAAGAGATCCAGATTTTCCTCTGTCCTTATACGATGTCTTTTATAACGATTTTGATTCATATAACCACATTGTTACCAGTGGAGTCTCCCAAGGTTTCAACTTGGGGCCATATTTCGCATTAATATTCATCAATTGTCACGGTAACTTTGGGAATCGTCATCATAGAGCACTGCGTAACAGTGATGCATCTGGTAAGAATTCGGGGTATAAATTATGAATAACAAGAGTCCTAGAGTGGATCCTTGCGGTTTAACGTCAAATTTAAAATTTTATTTTTTGAAATGTGTGCGAAGACAAAGTCATAGCCATGATTCAACATCAAGTCGAAAATATCTAGATATTAATGGGTTATTTCTCAACTTAACCTATTCTCTTCTTTATAAATTGAATTTTCAGGCAAATATTGCCCAACAACCCTCGTACATTTATTCTCTATCGCCAGCCGTCTATCATTTCATTTTCGCTTTGTTTTGCTGGAAGATCAAAATTCGAAAAAAATTAGAACGATGTTGTGTGGATGTAAAATCGTTCCACAAACGCTTGATCGATTTAAAAATAATATAAAACACTCATAATACTAGATAACGGGGCTTAGACCGGTGGTGGGTGGGGTTTCAGCAGCTGTCAACTCTACACGAACCACGTGTTCACCACCAGGGCTGTCCAACTTGTTTATTTTCCTTTGTGATATATAGGGGATGTTTGTAAAAAATCCTATTGGGAATAGACTGAATGCTTTTTTTAAGTTGCATGAATTGAATGAATGTGAGGTGACAAACTGAATTTCATAAATGAGAAATGTACTTGCGCGTTCTTTGGCTTTCAAGGTGGTATTCACATTATTTTATAAATTTTTCAATCCGTTAATATTCCAAAAAATTACCGCTTACATTAATTACAGACTAATAAATAAATCAAATATTTTTTCTACATTATTGACCGGTTATTATTTTTGAGAAAAATTAAACCAATAAATTATTTTATAAAATGTTTGGTAAATATTTTAGAATAAGTATAATAATATAAGCAGAAACTGAAGCAACTTCAGAATATGGTATTGTTTTTTCCAATAAAGTACCGTCATGAAAGAAACTCATTTTGTCACAAAAATTAAACAAAAGCTTGAAGATTCAAGGATGTGTTGACGTTGTTTTGAAATTTTGGCTAGTTGAAATATATCTATGATTATTTTTTGACAATTCTTGCTACCAATCGAAACCATCAATTCAAAGCATTCATGTACGTTCAGGCCAATCACAGCATTATTTTAGTGGGAATTTTCTACCTTGAAAATTGCCGCGAGAATATTTTGTGGTATTTTGTTTTTATTATGTGACAACTGACACTTTTGATCTGACGTCTGTCATCAGTTTGCATGAAAAGTGAAAAATGATTCGAAAACGGTTTAGTACACCATCATTGGATGAAATTTTAAGAAAATCAACGAAAATGCATGTAAGAATACTATTTTGAGTAACGTGTCAATTTCGAAACAGTTTCAATTGATAACCTAGGGACAGAGAGAAAGCAATAGCTTTCAATCCAACAGAACAAAACAATGTTATAGACCAAGAGCCCAGTCAAAAATTTTGTAAGGATAAACGCATGAAAAATTTCAACTGGAAATGATAGTTCATGTACCAAAGTGCTTAAATTTATCCAAGCAACGTGTCATTGCCGTGGCTTTACATTGCCGCCTGGCCCTTAAGTAGCGATAAAAAAAACAAAATGCATTATAAGTGCAAAGTTAATCCTGGGGAAGGTGTTAGAATATAATGAACCATTGCTAAAAATGCAATGCCGCCAGCCTCACAGCGTGGCTTAATATTGCCGCCAGCGGCGGTTACATTGCGCGGAACTCCTGCAGTCAGCCGCCGCGTGTCACGGTTTTCTCTTATTCTCATCAAAATGACGTCAATATTATGGAAAAATGATGGAATACCTTGATGTTGGAAATTAAATTACCAATCAGTTACCATTTTAATGGAATTTTTTTCATTTACAAACTTTTTTAGAAAATATTGCTTTTAACATTTACGATGTAGGTACCTAATTTTTTTCAGATATCGAAAACAACGCAAATTTTCCTGCAGCGTCAAATTCAGAAGATTCAGACGATGAACAAGCATGGAACATTGTACTGAAAACAATTAATTACAAGAAAGATTTTAAGTTATATGATTTTTTTGTCCATTCATTAATTTTTTGTCTATTTATTCATTAATTTTTGGTTTTACAGACGGCGTATTTACACCCAAAATGTTATTCTCCATTTTTTCAGCAATTAAAATTTTTCTTTACGTCCTAAATAATTGAAAAGTTATTAGGTATTATAAGTGAGAAACTCGATTATTTTTTCAACAAGTTTAATTTTTCGAATACATTTTCATGTGTAATTTTACTATAAATGAAACTAAAAATTTGTTGAAAATGGTGACTGATAGGTAATTTAATTTACAACATCAAGGTATTCCATCATTTTTCCATAATATTGACGTCATTTTGATGAGTAGCTAAGAGAAAACCGCGACACGCGCCGGCTGACTGCAGGAGTTCCGCGCAATGTAACCGCCGCTGGCGGCAATGTTTAGTTAGCCACGCTGTGAGGCTGGCGGCATTGCATTTTTAGCAATGTTTCATTATATTCTAACACCTTCCCCAGGATCAACTTTGCACTTATAATGCATTTTGTTTTTTTTTTATCGCTACTTAAGGGGCCAGGCGGCAATGTAAAGCCACGGCAATGACACGTTGCTTGGATTAATTTTAGCACTTTGGTACATGAACTATCATTTCCAGTTGAAATTTTTCATGCGTTTATCCTTACAAATTTTTTGACTGGGCTCTTGGTCTATTACGGAATCCTCCAGCCAAGGACAAAACATCCATAATAATTGTATATTTCATAATGAGAACTCCAAATTCCAAACTTCATTCTGTTTATAGTGATTCGAGTAAATTGTTGAAATAAAAATGTTATATGTATAGAGAATAGGTCTATGATTGGGGCATCAAAAAATAATCTATCGAATTCCACACGAGAGTTCGATAAAGTAGAAAATAATTCTCCAGATTTTTTCTCAAACTTGTTGCCATTTGGCAACAAGTTTTCGAAAAACCTGTCAAATTATTTACACTTCATTCTCACTCTCTTATGATATTACAACTGAAAAAATCATGTAGATTTTGCTACTTGAATATAACTAGCCTGTCATATTCGATAAGTATTTTCGTCAGACAAAATTCAAGTAATGGATCGAAAGCATCTGCTGCTTCTTAGCGCATGAATAATGAATACTCCTTCTATTACCACAGTTATGTTTCGTGTTTTATATCTGATGGTTGTGTTTGGACAGCCCTTGAAAAACCAGCGCACCTGGTTCTGACTACCGGATATATAGGCAGACAGACGGTATTCTACCGCTTGTGCTCAATATGGCATGTATTCACACACTTTGAATTCGATTCGGATTTGTCTATTACACCTACCGAACAGGAAAAATGTGGATCAAACTGAATTTGTGTGTACATCAATCTACGAGGGAATATTCCTTGAAGGGTTGAACACTATTAACCAGTTTATAACTCAACACAACGAAACATTTATTTATAAAAGGACAATTATTATTAAAATTTAACTCGACATCAGATTCGTTGCTGTTATCTACTATAGAAGATCTATTACCACGCATAATATTTATGATCTTGTTGTGGTGTTCTTGATCGAGATTAAGTGTGGTTTTATAGAATTTTGATTGCTATGAACAGTAATTTTCAGCAATTTTTGTTCTTCTACAGCACTTTTTGCAAATTCGCTAACAGCAGTTGATCTTTTCGAGTGATTTTTCGTCCTTACATTCCAATCCGATTGCCTCAGCAGTATTTCTTCCAACAGTTACATTATCGTACCATTTGACAGTTTGATTTTTCCAGTGTTGATTTGGTTTGAAGAACAGTCGTGTGAGGTAATATTGTCGCCTCGTTTTGATATCAGTTTATGAAAAAGACGTGCAAAGCAGCTTTGTCTTTCACTATTGGAAACCAACCATTTACTACTTGTATAGCTTTCAGAACCACCTTGGCACGTTTTACTAAACACCGTATTGTATTCAATGCGACTTGAAAGCAAGCAAATGCCTCTTCTCCTCGCCACGCAAAAATTTGCACGAAACGTTCCACATTGTCTTCACCGTAGCTTCTTTAAATTCGATCCCGTCTTTCTCATATTGATCGCCCAATCTTTTAGTATCAACGCCGATTCTTCTAAGCTTCTATGCTCGTTTAATTCATAATCTCGTTCCCAGCAAAGTTCCATAAATATTCCCCAATCATATTTTGAATTACATCCTCAGCAACGATAGACAAACAATAAACGATCTAGTAGAATCGAAACAATGAACACCTCATACTTGCTTTTGATGAATACTCTATATTGTTGATTCTCTCTATTTGATTAGACTCTTCTTAGTATCCCTTCTATTTTAAAGTCACTCCATTCCTTTTAACATACACAATCTAGTCTTAATTATTCAATTTCAATTTTAATATTTTATTGTCCTGACGTCTTAATCTTAATGTTTTGATGTCTTTATTTTAATGTTCTGACGTCTTATTTTGTTTGAATGTCTTAATTTCCGCATTTTTATACTGTGATTAACATTTGTATATGTATTTTATAGCATTGAGCGCGTGCTCAAATTTGTATTTGTATTTAAATTTGTATATTTTTATTTTTTACATTTTGTCGATATCGATACAAGTGATAGATCACTTATCGATTATTCATTATTCATTATCTGCTATGCGTTCATTTATTGTACTCATTTATTACCATTTTTCCCTGTTAAATATGTATGTATTCTAATTCAATGAATAAAGTTCATAATAATAATATTTGTGACTGTAGGTTGTATTTCTGGGAATTTTTTTGAACACTCCCATTGCCAAAACGTGATATTTTGAAATTCATTTGGAATGAAGTTGTCAAACTCAATCGTGTGGTGCTGTAGATTTTCCTACAGCTGAAAAGTAAATACGCCACCAAAAATCAGTTAGTCGACCCGTAGCGCCACAGCAAATAATAATAATAGCCGTCCTCTACCCGCAAAGGCTATGCCTTTGGGTACACTCTGAGTGTTTACGAAGGGGTATTATTATTATTATTATATAAATTCACTGAACGCATTTATCAGTGTAATGTTGACATGATTGGGTGAAATTTGTTCATATGACACAAAATGACAAAATGACAAAAAATTTCAAGAAAATAAATATACTATTGCTGCTATTTTCAATAAGGTATGTATTTTTTGTTTTTTTTTGAAAATTTCAAATGAACAATGATTTGTTACATATTCCTAATTTGTATATGTGTTCATGTTCGATTAATTTTAATAATTTGTATTAAATATTTTTTGTAACTACGTTTCTAGTATTTTGATGAATCTTCAACATACAATATTCCTTTTATACTCACAAAGATTTTTTCGGCAAAATCCTAAAACACTTCAAGACTGTTTGTCAGGGAGACACATTTTGAGGCAATAGCATGGTAAAACCTTCATACCCCTAAGTAGGGGATCATTCCAAAATTTTTCTCAATAGGAAGGGGTTCAAGAGATATGAGGGAGGTGAGTGAGGTGAGTGAGGTGAGTGAGGTGAGTGAGGTGAGTGAGGTGAGTGAGTGAGGTGAGTGAGGTGAGTGAGGTGGTGAGGTGAGTGAGGTGAGTGAGGTGAGTGAGGTGAGTGAGGTGAGTGAGGTGAGTGAGGTGAGTGAGGTGAGTGAGGTGAGTGAGGTGAGTGAGGTGAGTGAGGTGAGTGAGGTGAGTGAGGTGAGTGAGGTGAGTGAGGTGAGTGAGGTGAGTGAGGTGAGTGAGGTGAGTGAGGTGAGTGAGGTGAGTGAGGTGAGTGAGGTGAGTGAGGTGAGTGAGGTGAGTGAGGTGAGTGAGGTGAGTGAGGTGAGTGAGGTGAGTGAGGTGAGTGAGGTGAGTGAGGTGAGTGAGGTGAGTGAGGTGAGTGAGGTGAGTGAGGTGAGTGAGGTGAGTGAGGTGAGTGAGGTGAGTGAGGTGAGTGAGGTGAGTGAGGTGAGTGAGGTGAGTGAGGTGAGTGAGGTGAGTGAGGTGAGTGAGGTGAGTGAGGTGAGTGAGGTGAGTGAGGTGAGTGAGGTGAGTGAGGTGAGTGAGGTGGGTGAGGTGGGTGAGGTGAGTGAGCTGAGTGAGGTGAGTGAGGTGAGTGAGGTAAGTGAGGTGAGTGAGGTGAGTGAGGTGAGTGAGGTGAGTGAGGTGAGGCAATAATCATCAAAAAGTATACAACTCCGAGACCAGCAAAAACCGATCATCGTCGTTTCTTCCCAGTTATAGAAAAACAAAATGTTTAGTACAGGAATTTAGGAAAAAATACTGTGTCAAAAATACCATTCAATGTAGCCAAATATTTAAAGTTGGACAATCCAGAACAATATACCGGATATAGTTTGAAATGAAATCTGCGTTTCTCTTAGCAAATGCGAGAAGAGACATTTCAACATTGAAGAAACATGGTCAAGCGTAGGGAAAGGGTATGTAAATCAGTGAACTGTAAAAAAAAGTCAAATTGCAAATACAATTATGACAGGTAGTCCTACTCAGCCGTTATCAAATATTTCAGAAATTGTAACAACAATAACAGAAGCAACTCCTCCATCGACATTAATTGATCCCGCCAACATTTTTTTTAACTGCAATACGAATAGCATCCCCACCAAATTCTTGTCTCCAGCAATGTTACAAACAGTACAGGTTTTTAATAAGTTCTAAAATTGTTAATTTTTGTAAAGGTACTTGTTGAAAAATTAATTTAATGAAAATATAAACTTAAAAAATGCCCGTATTTATGTGAAACTTCATTTAATTTTTAGAAGGAAAAGTGTCACTTTTAACCCTTATAATAGAGAGGAAAATTCAACTTTCAAATGAGGAAGGTAATGAAAAAATAACAATCCTATACCGCTGACAATTGTTTCGATACACAGTGAATCGTGTAGGTAATTTGTGAAGTTTTATTTTCTCTATAATTATTTATCTAATCAATTGTGATATTTTTACCTCTCGCACAAACCCTGTCAACCTTCATCCCAAAAAAAATGGCCCGTCATCAGGTGACCCCACGTTCATAAAGCACCCGAAAATCGTTTCCGACAAATGAACGACCCATTCATGAGGTCACGGGCCTGTCTTGGGCTCCCCTTCGCCGGAGAATTCGGAGAAGTGCACGCCAAAGGAGGGAGCCCCCTCGTCTTTCCACCCACGTGCCGGCACGGCACGCGACCACGTCGGCAGGTGTCCGGCGAGATTTTCGGGCCCCGAAGGGTTAATCTTTGCCGGCCCGGCTGGGGAGAGCAGAGAGCCGAGAGGTTTTGTTGTTATTTGGATGTGGGTGATTTGTGAACGTGTCACCACCGCATGAATTTTACGTGTTGCTTTTGGCTCGCTTTCAGTTTCCTTGTGACCAGATGCTCGAGTCAAGATCGTCTGTCCATTTGCGTCTTTTGATTATCGCACCCATCGACTAATCTGCTGGGGTGAGAATAAAGGTGGAGTATGATTTCAATGGTAGCAATTATGATATATACGACTGAAAGTTGCGCTGGTTAAAGAGGCCAATCAGGGGACGCATTCCAGAATTATCTGCGACCTATTGAAATAGTTATATAATGTTTCTTAATAGTATATTATGTAATAAGTATTGCAATAATTTTTGGTTTTTCTGCCTAATTTTTTTATCCCAACTGGTTGTTTGGTGCATTTTCCATTTATATATTCCAAAAAAAGGTACATTTTCTTACAGTATTGTCTTGCATAAAGTGTAAATTTCTTCATTATAGAATAAAAATATTCAGAGATAACAAAAGAACGTTGAATTTTGTTGTTTTTATTTGAAATTTTAATACTGTGTCCTCAAAATCTTCTTTTTCTCTAAGTTCCTATTTATCTATCAATATAAATGTTAATGTTGATATAAATATTAAATAAGTTAAAGTAATTGATTCAAAATTGTATTTTTCGTTATTTCACTAGTAATGTCATCATTCCACAAGTAAAGTGGTACTTTATATGGTTCATAAGTGTGGATGAAACTTCAATTACTTACAAGGTGATTATGGATTAAATAATTTCTTAATTCTAATAAAACCATCACAAGTATTACAGTTTTTCAAATGCCCTTGCAAAAAGCTGACTGTTATACATCGACATTCGTTATTAGAAACGTTGTAGATCATATTGAAGATAACAAAAATCACAGTTATGCTCAACTAAACTTCACAACATCAACAAATATACTGCAACAATTTTCGTATCGTTCGCGCGATCTACTTGGCAGTGAATGATTCGTTGCCATTTTTACCATTGCCATGACGTTGGTAGACGTTAAATTTTCATTATCACTATCACTTAACACATTGAAGATGTGGATATTAGTTTTTGAACAGTATATGTATCTTATAATTATCAACTAGAACTTATTTGTCTTTCAAAAAGTTTGTTTGTATCATTTTCATTTTGACGGTTGCTATGAGTACACTGTTGATGAGCGATTGTGGGATCATGACCTTCTCGCGGAATTATTGAATATTCCGCTTATTTTTACGTACCTATATATACATTTCAATTCATTCAAACTGTGTGCTTTGTTTCCGAAAACTGTGCGATTTGTTTACCGTGCGTAATGAGCTATTTAAGGCTGCGTGTCGTGTGTTTTCGCCAATTCATAAACGCTTTTCATACCATACTTTTTCTATGAACTTGCGGGGTACCGCAAGGCTCTAGGCCCGGCCCTTCAGCCAAATTATGTAAATGACTTGCCAATCAGGAAATTCAACTTCACAACAGTCCATAACAGTCTGTCTTTGACACAATCTCGGCTTAATAATTATCAAGGAAAAGTCGGTGACATTGATTTTTAGTTTAAAACAACATACAGAGCTTAACATTCCTCATGCAGGGTTAAAAATGCAGAATGGGCACGCATGATGTTGATTTTGCGAAGTATCCATTTATGTGATTTGATGACAATTAGTGAATAAAACTTTTTGTCTAACCTTCAAGCAAACGTCACCCAACTTTTCTCATTGGTGCCGAGAAATTGTTAATTTTGTGCGACCAAACGACAGTTTCAACTCTTCAAATATAATCGGTGGGGAAACAATATCGAAATCAAGAAGTATATGAACAACAATAGAGAGGAGACATCGTTCGACGGATGGGAGCCAACCCTTGAGAAATTCATTCATTGCTGTGCGCTATCAAGTGCAGATATGTAAAGAGGGGTTGCCCCCTCGTTTTCAGGTGTATGTAGGTCAGAAGCGGGTTTTGGGGGAATACAAAGTACCCCGCCGATTATTTAACGCATCGAGAGGGGAAATCTTGGTATTTTGACGGGACACTTTCAACCTGTTACTCTGTTTGTACGGGTAGGTGTTGCGTTATTTCGCAGCCCTTCTTTCGGGGGTTAATTCGTGTGTGGGGTTCGAGATATAGGTATGGGATGTTAGGGGTTGATAATTTCTACGCTCAATTTGGTCGTGACCTGTTGACTCAATCTTTTGTCGTCGAGTTCCTCGAGTTACAAGGTGTTCATCAAAGCTGAACCGTTTGAATGACTAATGAGTTCGTTTGATTTGACCACGGCCAATAAGGAAGTGACCTGTCATATTAGATGGTTTTACTCACCATAATGGGAATCTGTATTTATGCAAAATTCGGTTACCATTGATTGAGACCATCATTATTTATGGTATAAGTGTTTTAGACAGCATTTCCTAATCCCAATAAAACCATTATTCTAAGTATTACAAAGGAGCAATCTGTCATTAAAACATTGACGTTATTAGAAGAGTAGTTGTAGATCAGATTGATGATAACAAAAATTACAGTGATGCTCAACTAAACTTCACAACATCAACAATTCGACAAATTATGCTGCAAAATATGTCGCAATGTTATCTTTATTCACACTTCCATTATTAATAATATCTTTGTTCCCATATCCCTGCCAAATCCAAATTAAACCCTGTTGAACAATTAATTAAATCGTAAACAAAGACTTTGGTTCTTAAAAGGCGTGTATTTAAGGACTTAGCGCAACGTTAATTACAATATTACCTCTTCCACTAAGCTTTACAGGGATCTTGAATAACATTAAACTGGTATAAATACCGCTTCGAACGCTTCAGAGGCAAAATCTTTCGGGGATTTAAATTTAGCGGCCGAGTCCAGAAATAGTACGGAGAAAGTAATCGCAAATTCAACAAAAGAACGAAAATAGACATGAATGGAATGAATACATTTGTTCATGTCAAGGTCAGCAAAAATGACTCATTGTATGTAGTAGAGTAGATAAATTAACAACATTACGGAAGTCGTAGATGTTTTGAAATGCAAATGACATATTTCGGTTTGAAATAACCTAATTATAAACTACTTTTGAAGAAACGTGAATGTAGAATTTGAAGTATTAATTTTATGGTTCCAAATAGTGAAGAATAAATCACAGATTAGAATCGAATGCTCTTCTCTTTGTCAGAAAATAATGCAGTGATATTGTCAATATTTCAGTGAATTGAAGTGAAATATGGCACAAACAATCTTAATACCTGATATTATTTTCATACGTGACCGTGGTACGGCGTAGAGATTCTTGTAAATCAAAACAAATCTACGGCAACAGATCTCTATTCAACTGATGAATGAACTGATACTTCATCCAAATACTCTATTGATAGTGTAACGAGTTCAAATCTGTTAGAAACGGATGCCTTTCAGACTAAAAAGCAGCCCTGCAACGTCGTAATCTCTGAAATACATTCGATTGCTGACTATAGAGAGTAGAAAGTGTATTAACTATCCAAAATCCACCAGATGAAGTCCATTATAAAACTGATCACTCCTCTCCTACACACAATTTCTTCATAGGAGTGCTCCGTTTCAGACTATGTTCAACGAAGCTTTGAGAGGGAATATATTCATTGTTTCCAAGAGAGTTCTCTTGTTAACAAACATAATTATGTAAAGAAAAGCATATGTAAAAGAGTGGTAATAAGTGGCTTAACATATTTTAAATTGTCATACAATGTCAGTGTCAAATTCATGAGGGTTCAGTAAATATATTAAATCAATAAAATTACAATAACTCATTTTTAAAACTAATCACTGCACATACACAACCAGACAGATACAATACAAAGCATATATTTGTGAGGAATATGGTATTTGATTACAAATTGTTATGTGAAATGAAATTAACTATGTATCACGGATTGTCCTCAATGTATTCCGGTAAATTATAGTAGGTTATATACAGGGTGAGTCAGAATAAGACCGAAAAACTTCGACTACAGATTCCTCACCTCATTTCTCTCTGAGATAGAGGGTGTCAAAAGTACAAAAAAAAATCAGATTTAATTTTTTTTCTCCAAAATTCCCGAAGTAAAAAATATCAAACTTGGTACACTAATCAAGGTTTATTATTATTGATAATTTGAAGTTATAATTCCTAATTTTCGTAAATCAGTGGCGTAGTTACGTTGGTATGTGGAAATATTTTCCTTCATAATTTCTTTGGACAAGTGAATGGACAAGTGAGTGTTTGATATCAGTTAGGCTCATCGATACTCAACTCTAAAGTCATAACATTCCATGTACCTAAAAGTGAAGGTTTCTGAGAAAATTGAGAAAAACTGAAGATATGTCCTGAGTGGCAAAATATATGTTATATATTGTGTATTATGTATGCTGTTTTCATTATAAATATAATATTTCACGTTCAATAAACATGGGTTTGCCTTTTGGCTTGGCAAAGATATCTTAAGGTTCTCTTCTGCAGTACAAAAACAGACTGCGTAGTTGAGTACTGCAAACTTTCCAGAAAGTTATGCCATACGTCAGTTGTGAGTCTATCAAAGCATCATCCTCCTCTGCATTGGGAACTCTAGTTTCTTTGCAACAGTCCTCAGTTAACATGCTCGTTATAAATTTTAGATTATTATCAAGATGGACACCGAGGAATTTTGGAGTGTGGGTATTCTTTATATTATTTCCTTCTAGGGAAAGATCTAAAATAGTGCATTTGAATGCCAATACCTAAGTTTTGCTTGTGTTGAGTGTCAGATAGTTGGATTCGCACCAATTTTTCACTGTTTTCATGTCTTTAGCAGCATGACTTTGTCTCTGTCGTGCCATAGTATTTACGGCTATACGATATATGCAAAGGTATGGAAGGTGAAAACATGGAAAAGAGAGTTTATTTCTATATTGATTGCTGTAAGAATGAATAATTTCATTACTGTTATGTCGTAGAACACTTTTTATCTATCTTTATCATAAATTGGCAACGCAGATCCATAGTTGAAACAGTAGGGCTACGATAAGCCTTCAAATTTCCATACCCTTTCTTGATAAGGACTTGTTTTCATCGTACAGTTGACATATGTGACCGTGAGGTAAACCATAAGTTATGCAATCTAACAAGCCCTTGGGCATATGTTAAACTTTCAAGTTATCAATCTTCCAACTAGTGCTTTCAGTGAACTTCATTTCGTTTTCAACTAATTACACAACCCGACGTAAAAAAATGAGTATATTACCGAAATAAATTGAACGTGCCCAATGTTATAGGTTCTTGTCGGATTGCAGCTGTTCAGTTTAAGCTGGCATACAACAAAACGAAAACATGCTGTACTGGCTGATGTAGGGACCTTATTTCCGAATAAGGTAGCGTTTTTTGTGGGTCTTTTCATTCACGAAGGGCTGGCGCTCATTTGAATTTTTTCCACGTCGGAACGAGGTGCAAAAAATCGGTTTATTTTAGGAACGAAGGAAATCACTTAATGGATATTTATAGAGGATATACAGGGTGGTCGTTGTACCTTATTTTATCTCAGATTATAATAATAATAATAATAATAATGAACTTTATTCATAAAAATTTTAAGATCGATACAACACTACAGCATGAATAAAGATAAAGAGCGATAAGTGCTATTGCACTTGTTTCGCAGAGAAAACAATCAGAACAGATAAAAAATGTATATAAAGCATTAGATAACAATGTCTCAAATAATGATAAAAATTAGTAAACAAACTTGGTAAAAATTTATAAAATAAAGATAAAATAATGCTTAAGAATATAGGTAAAAACTTATGGAAACACAAAAAAATTATAAAATCATTGATTTTTTTTTTATAGAAGATGTATAAGAATATATATAAAAATGTATGAACACGTATAAAAAGTACAACAAATATCAATAAACATATTCAATACAGATAAAAACGTATGGAAACATTAGAGTGTATAAAAATATAAATAAAATATAACAAAAATGTATGTAATACCGATATATCAAAAGTCAACTTTAATAAAGAAAAATTCAACAAAATACAATGAGAATCAATGTGAACCAGGTTGAACTTTCAATACACTAACGGAATATTCATTCAAGTAAATCTATTATAAACTGCCTTTCCTTATCAAAGAGAAATAGTTTCAATTTATTTTTGAACATTGGTTTCGAAGTTGTTTTTCATATTGTGAGGTAGTGTGTTATAGAGCATAACCGCAGAGAAGGAATATGCTCTCTGAGACATAGACTTTTTTAAAATAATGGGATACGTAAGTTGCGTATGGTGGCGTGTGTTGTATTGATGGTTCCTAGACTTCGCTTTGTTTTCACTGAAATGGTATTTTACGTTTATACAAAAATAATACTGTGACTTGAGGAACACCACATTGAATTTGTTTTTGATCACTTGTGACACCAGCTACTTTTACTACTTGTTGTCTGTTCTCTAGATAGCTTTCAAAAATGTTCAAGCAATTTCCTCTGATTCCATTATTTTCTAGGGTGTTCAATAGCAACCGATGGTCAACAGTATCAAAAGCCTTCGTCAGGTCTATAAACAGGCATAAACAGGCATAAACCTTTTTCCAGTGACTTGTGAATTTGTTCAGTTAGTTCCAGAATAGCATCTTCAGTAGAGGTTTTTTCTTTGAATCCAAACTGTTTTTGTGAAATGAGTTCATATTTGTTTGCAAATGAGGTTAGTCTATTTTTCAATAATTTTTCAAATACTTTTGAGAGATGGGTGATTAGGGAAATGGGTCAGTATCATGTTCAGATTCAGATTGGTTTCAATACTCATAATCTACTGACCTGAATATCAAAAGCAGTTCAGTGGTTTTATGAAACAACCAATATTTATCACAAATAACTGAGAAAAAAATTGAGAATGAGATACCTTCTGATTCATAAGAAATAGGCCTTGTGAGACAGTCGTAGGTATACCGTATTTGGATCGGCAATCTACCTTATTGGAGATAACCCTATTGTTTCCATCAGAAATCAAATATAGATTGGTTGGGAAAAAATTAGTTCATTATTTGTTGCAAAACCATAAAAGTTCTTATTGTCAAAGATAAATATATAGACAAATATATACACACATACCTATACAAAAATATAATATCGACATTGTCTTTCTAGACGTGTAACTATCATTGAGGCAGTCATCAAAATATTCAAAAAAATCTTTCAACTATACTTTTTTATTGCTTTATTGGCGAATTTAACATTTATTTCGTTATTCTGAATCGATTGGCATTCGCAGAATTGCTCTATCTCCAACCGTTCTCGATACGAAAAGTGCATCCGGAGTTAAGAGCTGTTATTTCCTGCCATACATTTTTTTAAATTTTTTTGATCTCCTATTCATAAAATTCAATATTTTTTGTATGTGCTCACCGACTTTGAAATCAATTGAGGGTGGAATCGATATTTGGTAGGCTTTTTACGGGAGACTTTTTTCGAAAATTTTTATGTTTGATTTTTCGAAAAATCTTGAATTGTTCTCTTACGTATTTCGATGAGCTGATTTCAAATTATGCATCAAAATCAAAATTTTGGCCAAGGATTAACGAAATAACCACAATTGTTGCGATTTCGACATAATGATTGCTTTTTCTCATGTTAATCCTGCATCAAATTAAATTTTTAATGACATATTCGGAATCAGCTCGACAAAATTCGCTTGAGAACATTTTAAGAATTTCTCAAAAATGAAAAATAATTTTTTTTAATAATTTAATGGTGCGAGAGAATTTTTGACAATTTATCGCTATTTTATGGTACACCTTGTATCTGAACATTCCAAATCATATATCTTCAGAATCAGCATAAAATTTCGAGTATATAGTGATAATTCCAAGTGAATCTGATGATTCTGTAGTTTTCCTGATTTTTAGGGGTAAACCCCTTGGACTTTTTTCAAGTAATTTTTTTTTTTGTCGATCGACTCGAAATTCACAGAGTATACTAATTTCGTAATTCTAAATCGATTGGCGTTCGCAGAATTGCTCTATCACTAACAGTTCTCGAATTGAAAATTTCATCTGGAGTTGAGAGCTGTTATTTTCCGTCAAACATTTTTTTTTATTTTTTTGATCTCTTATACATAAAATTCAATCTTTTTTGTACACGCTCACCAGATTTTAAATCGAATTAGAATCAAATTGGGATTTGGTAGACTTTTTATGGATCCTCTGCAATTATTGCGAGTTGAATCTTTTTTCAAAAAGTTTTGTTTGATTTTTTGAATAATCGTTAACTGTCCCCTTACTTATTTTGACGAGCTGATTTAAAATTATGCTTTAAAAGTAAATTTTGGCCATGGATAAACGAAATAACCACAATTTTTGCATCAAATTAAATTTTTAATGACATATTCGGAATCAGCTCGACAAAATACGTTTGAGAACACTTTTAATAATAATAATTTTTTTTGAAAATTCGATGGTGCGAGAGAATTTTTTACGGTATATCGCTATTTTATGGAACACCTTGTATCTGAGCATATCCAAATCATATATTTTCGGAATCAGCACAAAATTTCGAGTATATAGTGATCATTTAGAGTGAATCTAATTATTCTGTAATTTTCATGATTTTTAGGGTTATACCCCTTAGACTTTTTTCAAGTAATTTCTTTTTTTGTCGATACTAATTTCGCCGTTCTGAATCGATTGGCGTTCACAGAATTGCTTTATCACCAACTGTTCTCGATTTGAAAAGTTCATCTGGAGTTGAGAGCTGTTATTTTCCGTCAAACATCTTTTTTCCTTCTTTTGATCTCATATACATAAAATTCAATCTTTTTTGCATAAGCTCATCAGATTTGAAATAGATTCAGAGTCAAATTGAGATTAGGTAGGCTTTTTACGGAACATTTGCAATTTCGAGTTGAATCTTTTTTTAAAAAAAATATGTTTTCTGTTAATCCTTCTCCAATTCAATTTTTAATGAAATATTCGGAATCAGCTCGAGAAAATACGTTTGAAAACACTTTGAGAATTTCTTCAAAATGGAAAATAAAAAATTTCAAAAATTCGATGGTGCGAAAGAATTTTTGACG
Organism: Chrysolina americana; assembly: GCA_958502065.1. NCBI lineage: Eukaryota > Metazoa > Arthropoda > Insecta > Coleoptera > Chrysomelidae > Chrysolina > Chrysolina americana. The sequence goes on along the minus strand of OY293413.1, from coordinate 2,323,147 downwards.
ATTTATCGGTATTTTATGGTACACCGTGTACTTGAGTATATCCAAATCATATATTTTCAGAATCAGCATAAAATTTTGAGTGTATAGTGGTAATTTCAAGTGAATCTGATGATTCTGGATTTTTTCAAGTGAATATTTTTTTTCTGCCAATCGACTCAGAATTCACATAGTATACTAATCCTGTGATTTTGATTCCATTGGCATTCGCAGAATTGCTCTATCTCCAACCGTTCTCGATGCGAAAAGTCCATTTCCAAATTTGAAATCTATTTAGAGTCAAATAGGGATTAGGTAGGCTTTTTACGGAACCTCTGCAATTTCGAACATTTTATCAGAAATTGTACTGACACCATAATATTTTATGTAATTTCAACATTTTTTTTGTCCTTCTGCAATATGGCGTACCTCTAAGTACAGTACTAGGTCCAGTGCTCTTTGTACTTTACCTTTACGTTCTATATTAAATATTCTTCGTATCTGAAATGTTTGATAAATTATAATACTTTGCAGAATTATTGAATGAATGAATGTTTATTATCATGTAAAAAAAATATTTATCAAAATAATTGGAAGGTTATTATGGACGAGTGAAATCGCATAGGGAAAATGTTTGAATGCATCAGGAAATAAACCTGATACGAATATGAGTTCGGTGATGGGTTGTAATATGATGTTGGAGGTTTGTTTTATTGATCATTTCACTATTTAATTCATTTGCGTCTAAGCACTTGGAGTTTTTCAGTGACCATATCACACCCAAAACTCCTTTTTCAGTTACTGGAACTTAAAAGAAAGGAAAAGGAAAATCCTTGATCCTTGATTATTTGATGTTTTTGAAAGTATCAGGAGATATACCTACGGCTGGTAAGAGTACTGGTTTTGTTTCAATTTCTTTCAAAATTAATTATTTTCTAACATGATTTGGACTCATTTTCGGAAGAGGTGATTAAAGTATGAGGCCTCCTTTCTTGAATTTTTTATTTGCAAATTGTATTTGTTTCTGAAGTTCTTATAAGCTGAAAGATCTGCAGAATATTCAGTTATATCAGCCATGAGCGATTTAAAAGATTTTGTCTCAGCGAATCTAAACCATTTAATCCGAGAATTTTTGTTTATGGATGTATGAACTTCTATGCGAAATATTTCTTCGACTGAATTACTGTAAGCATCTACAAGACTGGATGCTAAAGTAGCTATCAACACTTTGACAAATTCACTCCCGTTTACCACCCGAGAAATTGATTTCAGACAAATATTAAAGTGTATATTTTGGGATTAAAATTACAAATAAATAGCAAACATTTATATTGACGATGTTTAGTCTATCTCCGCCAGAACGACCCAAATGAGAAATTTACACGGCCATAGGTAGGTGACCGGAAACCTTGGCTCGACGGCATATGTGCTCCACATCCGCCTGTGCACATGTAGGTACGCGTAGGAACACACTCGTACCATCCAAACTTACCCCCTGCAACCCCGTGTGACGTCACCGCGCATCCGGCCCGTTCCATAATTTATGTTATACACAGTTTCGTAATTAGAACTGCGCCATTTTAGAGTGTAATTTACGATATTTCGTTCCGAGCATTTCGGCCACTGGGCGACCGGCAGTCGCAATTTTTTCCGGCGTGGGCGTCATTTTCGGATTTTTTTCAAACCGCGGAATTTCGTTATCGAGCTCAGTTGCCGTGCTGTGCTAATATCGAGGCCGCTTGGATCATTTTTTAATTCGACCCGGGTCGAACTCGTACATTGCGGACTAATTTGTTAATAATGAAGTAACAGACTGACTGAATATTCCAGTTGGGGTGTGCTAATCGAAAATAATAAAGGGTTTTGATTCAGAGTTTATCAGATGTGGCAGTATTGATTTCGAGACTCTGTCCTACAATATTAAAACTACTTTTAGCCACAATTACCTTCATCCAATAGGGGAATAATGAAAAATACAATCTTGATTAAATCGCATTTTCCTTATTTATTATTAATATTTAACATTAACATTAACATTAACATTAACATTAACATTAACATTAACATTAACATTAACATTAACATTAACATTAACATTAACATTAACATTAACATTAACATTAACATTAACAATAACATTAACATTAACATTAACAATAACATTAACATTAACATTAACATTAACATTAACATCATTAACATTAACATTAACATTAAGTTTAACGTTAACGTTAACGTTAATATTAACATTAACATTAAGTTTAACGTTAACGTTAACATTAACATTAACATTAACATTAACATTAACATTAACATTAACATTGAACTTAATTTATATTAATACACTTCATCATATACTTTATCATATCAATGAAAATTAATATTAATAATAACATTAACATTAACATTGAACTTAATTAATTTATATTAATACACTTCATCATATACTTTATCATATCAATGAAAATTAAGATTCCTTTGAGTTAAATCCTCATTATATTAACATTAATTTTTTTCTACACTCATGCTATAATAAAACATTTATATGCTCATAATCCGTTTCTTAATGAGAACCATTATGATACTGATTTTTCATAACGATACAGATTTTTAATCTTCTGAAATTTCGTCAATTCGTCATCTATATTCATTTATTTGGTATGATTTTAAATAGCCGATATACATTTGAGGGACGTTAGCGATTTTTTGAATATTGAAAATGAAAATTAAAAACTTTTGAAAATTTCATTGTGCGAAGGAATTTTTGACGTTTTATTCCTTTTTCATGCTAAACCTTGTATTTGAGCATATACAAATCATATATTTTCAAAATCAGCATGAAGTTTTACGTATATAGTGTGAATTTCAAATTCTTGGGACTTTTAGAGTATAATTGTTTTTTCACTACAAAACATACTAATTTCATAATTCTGAATCGATTGCATTTTTCAATTCCTCATCGGATTTTTTTTTGTATTTCTCCGGAATCAGCTCGTTGGCATATATTTGAGGAATAATTGAGATTTTTTGAAAAATTGAAAATGAAAATTTTCAGAAATTTCCTCATGCTAGGGAATTTTTGATGTTTTTATTATTTTTCATGCTAATCGTTGTACCTATCTTAGCATTTACAAATCATTTATTTTGGAATCAGCATAAGATGTTGCGCATATAGTGCGAATTTCAAGTAAATCAGATAATTTTGTATTTTTCGCAATTTTTAGGAGTCTACCCCTTAGGACTTCATAGGACTTTTTTCGAATGATTTTTTTTACCGATCGACTCGAAATTCACACTAAATACAAATTTGATTATTCTGAATCGATTGGCGTTCGCAGAATTAATCTATCTTCAACCGTTTATCAGTTGAAAAGTTGATGTGGATTTGGGAAAGGGTCAATCTTCGGAAATTTTGTCAATTCCTTATCAAAATTAATTATTCTGATATGATTTAGAATCAGGTCGTCGAGATAAACATATTCGAGGAATATTTGCGATTTTTTGAAAAACGGAAAATGAAAATTCTCGAAAATGTTCTCAAGCTAGACAATTTTTGTTGTATTTATTTTTTTTTCATGCTGATCCTTGTATCTGAGCATATACAAAGCATATATTTTTGAAACCATGAAATTTTGCGTATATAATACGTGTGTCACGTGAAACTAATAATTTTGCATTTTTTTCCAATATTTTTTTATTGATCCACTGAAATTTGCAGAGTTTTGTTAGAATTAATATATATTAAATCGTTCCCCAGTTGGAAATTTCATATGGAGTTGAGAGGAGCCATTTCCATCCAAAAATTTCAATTTTTTTTTACTTAAATTGTGACAATTATCATTATATCGTTAATCCATCATCAGAATAACACAGAATAGAAAAAAATCACATTCACATTTCAATCCAGATTACTCTTCGAAATACGTCTGATTAGCTCGCATCAAGGATCACCCTGTATAGTGTCTAGGTTTAATTTTCCCTTTCAAAACGACAGGGAATTGTTTTGATTTTTACCATCAACTCCATTATTATAAATAGAATGATAATGTTCAGGTCTGGCTTGAAAAAAAAATTAGAAAATTTCCGTCATACCTCTGCCGCTCTTCCAACGAGCTCATTACACCGCAATCGCATATGATTCAGTCACAGCAGCAAACAACAATCTCATCTAAAGTAGCCGAGTGTTTAATTTAGGAAATAGATTGTTAAATCTAACCGAGAGTTGACTTTGCATCCGACTGAACGTTTCCGTTCAGAAAGTAGTCTCATCGTTAAATTACATAATGCTCTAGATATAAAAATTGCAGCTGCTAATCAATTACATTTACTGTACACTCAAACTTGTTGATGAAAGTAATGGTCACAAATTGCTGATACGAAAGTTCGGTGTGTTTTCGTACGCCAAAATCCAAGAGTGGTTTACGAACAACGGGAAAGATCTTGGGCATTCATATTGTTACGATATTTCTAATTAATACCCCGAGCACACTACTAAACTGTTTATTTCTAACTTGAGTAAGCCATCAAGAATAGTGGAAGATGTCAATCCCACTTCTGACACCACTGTTACGATATTTCTAATTAATACGCCGAGCACACTACTAAACTGTTTATTTCTAACTTGAGCAAGCCATCAAGAATAGTGGAAGATGTCAATCCCATTTCCGACACCACTGTTACGATATTACTAATTAATACGCCGAGCACACTACTAAACTGATTATTTATAACTTCACCGTATGCATACAACTACTTCATTGACTAATAAAACACTTGGATCTATTCAGCTAGCTGGATATTCCAAACACTTATTAACTTCTACAAAAACTTTTCAACTTCCTTATCACTTCTTCATAAAACTTTCCTTCCGTGTGAAATGTGTCGCCTTTTATACTCAGTTGGTCTAGGCCAGACTTTTCGCGATGATTTCGAGAATACTCAATACCGAAAAACATCTGCAAATTTCCAGGAACTAATCATCGACGAAATTAAAACACTTGATTCCCATATATTTGGGAAAACTTTGAATTTTTTGTTGATTGCGCCAGATAATTGTGGTAACGTCAGTAAACAAAGACTAGGTTGACCATATCGTTGATGTAGAGCAGAAACAAAATAGGACCCAACACTGAGCCCTGGGGGACACCACGTACATTTTTGTCCCTGATTTTTTAAGAGTGTTCAAGAAAAGTTTTACCAGTTTCAGATTTCACAATCCATTTCATATTGTAATTTGAACATAGCGCTTGAAACCTTATTATCCAGAGTCAATTTCAAAATATCTATCGTGCTTCTCTGTTTTTTTTTTATCGAACCTGTCGAAAAATCACCTTGTTTCTGTATGAGGTAGAGAAATTGTGAAAGGTCACCTGTCCAGGAACATTGATGGTTATAAACTAACAGAAGTAGCAAAACCAATGGAGTTTCAAATATTCCTAAATTGTACATGAGTGAAAAAAATTTATAAATCTGTCGAATCCGCATTCAATATTAAGTTTTTGTGGCGAATGAGCTAGTACTAGTGGATAAATTGGTTGAGTTTGAAATATTTCTTAGAAAACCTAGGTTTAGCAAAAAATTTATTCTTGGATCAATTCTATGAAATGTAAAGGAAGAATTGACAGTTTTCAAGGGTTTTTTCCAATCATTGCATCACTGGGGTCATCCCAAAAGATAAACCGATCTTTTATATCAATTCCTAATATACGAAATTTGTGATCAATTCAAAAATTGAAAATATCGATTATTTTAGACACAAAAAATTTAAAATTTTTCTTAACTTACATTGTTTCATAAGCTCCAACATAGACCTTGTAACATTTTATCCAAATGTTACTTATTTTCAGAAAAATACTTATTTTACTACTATTTACTACTATATTTTACTTATTTTCAAGAAACTGAAAATCACTCTGTATATCTGATAAATAAATGTTTTTGCAAAATCACAAATAAATATGTTTACCATTTGTTTGCGTATTTTTTTAAATATCACTGCATGTATTGTGAACAGTAGTGGCCCTAATATAGTTCTCTGTGGAACACTACAGGTCACAGTTCTGAAATCACTGACTAGGGCATTTATGTTTACTCTCTCAATTTGATTTGATAGACAACTTTTCACTCAATTAATTGCAAGTTTTTTTTCTTATTCCGCAGTATTCAAACTTTATCGACAATATAGTGAATGAAAAACAATACGGAAAGCTGCAGAAGAAGTCAATGAAGATGCACAAGACTGATTTTTCCAGAACAGAGTATATGATCTCTTACAGTACCCATCCTCTGTAGATTTTTTACAGTCTGAAACCATACTGTCAGATAGATAAATAGATGAATGTGCTTTATTATCTAAAAATGATATACATTTTGTTGACTAAGTGTAAAAAGATATATCCATAATAAAGTAATAGGTACTATAGAAATACATACATTGGTATCAATGACAGTATAAAATTATCTGCTGATAAAACAAAAACATGAAATGAAGGAGTTAAAAAATTACTTGTTAAAGAAATTTGATTTAGTTCCTCAATTTCTTTAATTTCATCCATGGTCGTTGTTAAAGCGAATTCGCGAACACAAAAAACTGACGTTTGTTTATAATATTGTTATGATATTGTTGAGCTGTTTCATGACAACACGATGTTGAGATTTTTCTGTAGAATTACGAGCTACGTGGTTTGTTTTTTCCTCGGAATCAAAATGTAATCTTTCAGCGGGATTACGAAAAGTATTGAACGATACACGGCCGATACTCAAATAACGGAGAGAGGGTATGTATAACGGTTTCAAAATTTTTATTCGATTCTCATGAAAAAAAAATTAAATCTTACATTTGGTTGAATAGTAATATACAGGTAAAATCAATGAAATATACAAATAATAACGTTAACTTGACATATTTTACTTTCTCGCACTAATGCGGAAAAATGACACTTTCAAAAGTGGGTAAAAATGCACGATCGAAAAAAAAAATCTCTTTGGGACAAAACGATAATCTTGTATATTCATATATTTAGATTTTTAGGTTGTAGGAGGTGAAAAGACACAAAACTCAGAGAAACGACCTGAAAACAATAATTAGCTCCCGATATATTTCCGTATTCGGGGTAAAACGCAGAGTTTTCCACTTCGAAACCCCTTTCCCTTTGTCCCGGATCGAGTTGAGAGCAGTAGTATCGATAAACAAAAAGTGAAACCGAAAATCGAGAGTCGCACATAAAAGTGTTGTCATTTTCGCGTCGCGATCGGCCGACGGGGGCCCGAAATTTGGCAACATTTGGCATTTGCTTCGCGATTGATTTTTTTCGACTGGGTGGCGCGCGGGGGTTAAGTGTCAGGGGTGAAGCGGCGAGGGGACGTCGCGTGAGTCATCAGTGCACTCGGTATTCTTATTGATCTGCTTCGTACACGGGCGGTGTTGTTGCTTGTTGGCGGTTCGGATCTGGCGGTATACGGTTGCAGACAGAAGGACTTAATACGTTTTGTTGAGACCCTCGCAGGGTTGGAATTACGGGGTATTAGGTTCGAGCTCGATTTTATCTCGAAGCAGATTCTCACGATTTACTCGGTCTCGTGCAAACTCTTCTTATTTCAGAGGATCAAAACCCCTAACGTCTCTTTCAAAAAAATTCTAAGAGAATGAGGGTTTTTCAGGGTTCATTATTATTATTATTATTATTAGGAAAATATTATAATTAAAGTATGCTACAACTTAGTTTCAGAATCAGCGAAAAAAACTGCCAAACCCAGCAATCTCTCAGTATATGAAAGTGAAAGAGGCCTAAAGAAGCTTTAAAATTTTTTTTATCCCAACTATCTTCTAGATTTTTTTGCAACGGTCCAAATATGAGAAGCATTATGGAATTATTTTGAAGTTCCTCTTTCGGAATATTCAAATTTTCTTGACGTTCTTCTTTCAAGCTCAGCGAAGTTTCTAGAAGTATTTCTTGAAGTTTTTTTCAATTTATTAGAATTTGCTAGGAGTTCTTCTTTCAACCTAGGAATCGCACGTTAAAAGGTAAGACCTCGTTAATCCTTAGCTCGCACAAGTTTCGACTTCTGAGGGCTGTCGTTCGTACAGGGATGACATCTGGTTCACGGAAAAAAACAATTTTAAACAAAAACAAACAAAAAAACCTATTTGAAGTTCTTCTGAAGTTCTTCTTTTAAACAACTTGAATATTCTAGTAGTTTATCATCTAAAATCTTCGAATTTTGTAGGAGTTCTTCTTTCAGGCTATTCGAATTTATAGAAGCTTTTCCTCCAGACTCTTTGACATTTCTTGTGGTTCTTCTTTCAAGCTCACCAAATTTTCTAGAAACTTCTCCAGACTTTTTGAATTTTCGTTCTTCTTTCAAGCACACCAAATTTTCCAGGAGTTTTACTTGAAGTTCTTCTTTTGAACTCACTGAATTTTCTAGAAGCTTTTCCACCAGAACCTTTTGAATTTATTGAAGTTCTCTCAAGCTCAAGAGATCCTTCAGAATATTTGATATTTTTTCGAAGTTCTCCTTTCAAGCTCACCGAATTTTCTAGAAATTTTACTTGAAGTTCTTCTTTCAATTCATAAGAATTTTCTAAATGTTGTTCTTGAAGTTTCTTTCAAACAATTTGGTAGGAAGCTTGATTATCTTCCAGATTCTGTAAATTTTGTTGAATTTCTTCTTTCAGACTATTCGAGTTTTAAAGTATCTTTTCCTCTAGACTTTTTGAAATATCTTGTAGTTCTTCTTTCAAGCTTACCGAGTTTTATAAAAGCTCCTTCAGACTTTTTGATTTTTTAAGCTTTTCTTTCAAGCTCACCGAATTTTCTAGAAATTTCACTTGAAGTTCTTCTTTCGAACTAACCGAATTTTCTAGAAGCTCCTTCAGATTTTCATATTATTTTAAAGTTATTTTTGCAAGCTCCCCGAATTTTCTAGAAGCTTTTTCACCAGACCCTTTGACATTTTTTGTAGTTCTTCTTTCAAGCTCACCGTATTTTTTAGAACCTTCTCCAGACTTCCTGACTTTCCTTGAGGTTCTTCTTTCAAGCACACCGAACTTTCTAAAATTTTCACTTGAAGTTCTTTTAATTCATACGATACGAAATTTCTAGGAGTCGTTCTTAAAGCTTCTTTCAGACAATTTTAATAGGAAGCTTATCTTCCAAATTCTCTAAATTTTATTGGAGTTGCTCTTTCAGAATATTTGAATTTTCTTGTAGTTCTTCTTTAAAGCTCACCGAATTTTCTAGAAACTCCTTCAGACTTTTTGTCTTTTCTTGAAGTTCTTCCAATCTTCCCAAATTTTCTTTTTTAATTTTCTTGAAGTTTTTCTTTAAACTCATCCAAATTTCATACTATTTCTTCTTTTAGACTATTCGAATTCTCTTGGAGTTCGTTCAAGCTACCCAAATTTTCTGAAAGCTTTTCCTCCAGACTCTGAGATTTCTTGTAGTTCTCCTTTCAAGCTTACCGAATTTTCTTGAAACTTCTCCAGACTTTTTGAATTTTCTAGAAGTTTTACTAGAAGTTTCAATCTCACCCAATTTTCTAGAAGTTTTTCTTTCGGACTATTCAAATTTTATAGTAGGTACTTTTCCAGATTCTTCGAATTTTTTTGCAGTTCTTTTTTCAAGCTACTCGAATTTTTTAGAAGCTTTTTCTCCACACTCTTTGAGATTTCTTTCCTTCAGACTCTTTGAAGTTTCTTGTAGTTCTCCTTTCAAGTTTACCAAATTTCCTGGAAACTCCTCCAGACGTTTTGAATTTTCTTAAACTCTTCTTTCATGCTCACCGACATTTCTAGAAGCTTTCCCCCCAAACTCTTCGAATTTTTTTAAAGTTCTTCTTTCAGAAATTTGGTAGTTTCGTCGAGTTTATTCATTATCAAACTCAAATGAACTCCAGAAACTTCGAATGAAAATGTTTCGGAGTCCTTTTCTTCCTGAATCATTCCTTCTGGGGTATTTTCTGGAGTACTACATCCTTTTTATCGGTTGTCTCTAATTTCCATTCCATCAACTCTTGCTTCAATTCCGCGACCTTCAAATCCATCAGGCGAACTTTCCCCGAGAATATTTCATTTTAGGTTTGACCGAGACACGAAAAGTTCATAAGTTTATTTTATTTTATAGTGGTGGTAAATAACTTCTGGGGAATAGGGAGTATCTTTCCTTTTGGCTAAAACTGAGTGTAATCGTTTGAAAATCAATAGGTTAATTATAAAAACCAGTCAAACATTTTTGGAAATTCTACATTATGGATTTGCTATCTTATAAAATAGCGTTAACTATGGCACACATTTATATCTACACCATCCTGCTTTTTTGTCTTCACAGCCTCCTCCAACCTCTCCAAACACAATGACCGTGCAAATCACTATTCAATGTGTGTTCTCCTTCACACCAATATAACCATGAATAACAAATAATCTGGAAGCTCGTATTCTCCCCACAGAAGTTCACGAATAACAAAACGGCATTCTAGGTGGTTTGGCAACCCTTTTCATGCGGACAATAACAGACAAATGAGAGTGACTTCCAAGTTGTCCACTGTTTTCGAGTTAATGCAGTAGGCTTTGTAGACCTGAACTGGTTGACAGTATTATGAATTGTGGCAGACCGAACTAATGATGCGGATTTTGATCGGCAATCGATTTGAGAATAAGAATATGGAAACGCCAAAGTAACTGTATGTAAACGGTCAAGAAAGGGATTTTGATCCGTTGCTTTCTTCAGTAATAATACGAAAAAGAATACCTTCTGTTTTGTGAGTGGCGAAGTACAAAACAGGTTCAAGGGGCTGGAGAAACGGTATTACTAGCTTATTTTGTGAAACTCTCAAATGAATACAAATGAAGGAAATAATAGAAATCGACAAGTACGGCGCTTTAATACGATTTAAAAAAAAGTGGGATTTAGAGTGAAAAAATCGAAAGTATTTACGAAGAGCAGGTTAGTGAATTTGTTCGTACAGCCCCAGACGAGACATTTTTGATGATAAAAGTAGCTTTTTCAATTGGGGCAAGCTAGGAATCACAATTCCTGACTCAAAAACCCATAAGGAAAGGTTTTTAGCGGTGATATCTGACAGAGACGTATTTTGTGTTGTGATGTTATGATATTAACAATTTGTAATAAAGATTCAACTTAAAGGAAGCCTAATTTTCAATGATACGATAAAGCATATCATCTATTTATCTATCTAACCTCTAATATCAAAATACGTAAGGGCGTCAATGGCCTGAAGACGGTATCGTAAATACGCTGAGCAAACAATTTGGCGCAACCCAAAGGTCGTAACTGCAATAACATTTTTTATCAATTGGAGGGACTGTCATAGCTGTGCCCTGTGTGAGTCACTAAACTACACTGATTCATGTATTGCGATCGAAAATGATTGACGATAATAACATTTATCTCTCAAACGATTCATGCACAGGGATTGGTTGTGTCTCGATTTGCTCTTTCGCTCTGATGGTTCAAATTCAAGTGAGAGGCGAATACTTTCAGATGACCGGTTCTGATTCATCATTTGATAGAACGTTTTCTTTTCTTATAACAATTTAGTTATGCCACGCGATGGAAAAGGGTCACCGTAGAGGAATACATCAAAATACTATTGAAGAAGTTGGTACTGGAAAACTCAATTATGGACCACCATTGACTAGCATATTTTTTTTAAACAGAACAGTTTGACCAACACAGATTTTGCTACAGGGCATGGTTACAAACACACTAATCCAATCGAAGATGTTAATGCCGATGAAGCAGCATATGACATTAATTATCACCTCCAACCCCATCAACAGAAAATTCCAATCTACTTCCAATTTTGTTGAAAATCAACTAGAAAAATTGGAGAAAGTTCAGAAACAATTAGCGATTGAAAACCAAAAAAAACTGCAAAGGCTGTGCAGAAGAAGAAAGAGAATGTTTGATATGTGCAAATTGCAGACCCAAAGAAAATGTGATAGTGACAATATGCCATATACTGTTTTTAATATTTATTTTATATTTATTATTTACTTGTTAATAAATGATTTTTTAACTTTTGAAGCAACTCATACCGACAAATAATTATGTGACAACTAACCTTCATGTCAGGGTGAATTGTATTAAGTGCATTGTCAAGAAAAAATAGAGATTCCTTTTGATATATGAGGAAATGTCAATTTGATTCAATGAAAAATCAGGTATCCATAGAATTTGAAAATGTAGAAATTATTTCAGCTGATACAACTCGATCCCAACTCCCCAACATTCCTGTACACAAACTTACAATTTTTATTACGTAAGTTTCATAAGGATTATCGTTGCCAACTGATATTTTACCATTTTTTCTCCCATCCACCAGAAATTTAGGACATTTTGGCAAGTATTCGTTGGAGAACAACTACTCTCCTGGCTAATCCCACGACAGGTACTGAATTATCGACAATTACAGTCCAATTTCCAGAACTCCAATATTCTCAAAAACTTTTCATAATACTTTCAAGATTAAGATTCATAATGAATATGAAATTAAACAAATAATGCACCAATGCCAATTGGCAGATCTGGAGAATGGCAAAAGTGGGTCGGTTACATTAAGTATGTGATCAGTTCAATGCTTTCAGTTGTCTCTCACGTAATATTGGTAGAAGAGCTGACTTTTTGGTCTCCAGGATTTTGCAGCTGGGCTTCTCAAGTTCATATCTGACTATAGGCAAAAGTAAGGTGTGAGCAGTCATACATACAGAGTACCGCAAGTATCTGTATTGTGACCTTTCTTATCCATCACTTATGGGAATGACTTGTTTTTGCCCTCTTCTCCTTAGGGCAAGACAACTTTGAGTCCATCTATCGGTTACAGCGAGCACTTGACTAAAGATGGGGGACAAAAGGGTGAAACTTCTATTGTTACCGAACATTATCATTCAACAGACTTTTTTCTTTGCGCCTTACTAATTTTAGTCGGTGGTTTTCTTTTGTCCGCATATTTGTTCGCGCATATGTCGCGAGACTGACACGCCGAGAGAAAAAAGTAAATAAGAGATAAATCATCGTAAAAGAGAATGGTGTATTATCGAACGTTATTTTGAAATGTGTCGGTGGCAGCTGCTGCATACACTTCATGTGTGTTTGGGCACGCGACAACATTTCTTTATCTAGGCCAATTGTTGTTTCATCTGCTCATTGCCATTCCATTCATGCTGCAGACAGTGAGAGATGTGGCCGATATATGGATTTCGCATGATTGTGTCTGAAGTCGCAAACTTCCCTCAAACGTATCTTTACGAGCTGATTCCGAATATTACGTTAAAAATTGAATTCGACAAAGTGGTTACCAAAAAAATGCAATTTTTTCCACGAAAAGATGCATCTATCCACAAAATCGACATTTTTTAAGTGAACTAACGTTCTAATTCGAAAAACGAGTACATTTTCGGATTCAGAAGAAAATTTTCTATCGGACCGAGTAATACTCGCGAGAATTTCGCATTTTTGAAATATTTACAGGTGATCAAAGTCGAGTAATGCAATATTCGATATTTAAGGAAATTTTTATTTCTCGAAAAATCGCAAACTTCCCTCAAACGTATCTTGACGAGCTGATTCCGAATATTACGTTAAAAATTGAATTCGACAAAGTGGTACCCAAAAAAATGCAATTTTTTCGACGAAAAGATGAATCTATCCACAAAGTCGACATTTTCTAAGTGAACTAACGTTCTAATTCGAAAAACGAGTACATTTTCGGATTCAGAAGAAAATTTTCTATCCGGTCAACTAATATTCGCGAGAATTTCGCATTTTAAATATATTTACAGGTGATCAAAGTCGAGTATGCAATATTCGATATTTAAGGAAATCGGATTGGAAAATTTTTATTTCTCGAAAAATCGCAAACTTCCCTCAAACGTATCTTGACGAGCTGATTCCGAATATTACGTCAAAAATTGAATTCGACAAAGTGGTTACCAAAAAAATGCAATTTTTTCCACGAAAAGATGCATCTATCCACAAAATCGACATTTTCTAAGTGAACTAACGTTCTAATTCGAAAAACGAGTACATTTTCGGATTCAGAAGAAAATTTTCTATCGGATCAAGTAATATTCGCGAAAATTTCGCATTTTTTAAATATTTACAGGTGATCAAAGTCGAGTAATGCAATATTCGATATTTAAGGAAATCGGATTGGAAAATTTTTATTTTTCGAAAAATCGCAAGATTCTCTCAAACGTATCTTGACGAGCTGATTCCGAATATTAGGTTAAAAATTGATTTCAACAAAGGGGTAACCAAAAAAAGGCAAATTTTTGACGAAGAGATGCATCTATCCACAAAATCGACATTTTCTAAGCGAAATAATGTTCCAATTCGAAAAACGAGTACATTTTCGGATTCAGAAGAAAATTTTCTATCGGATCAAGTAATATTCGCGAAAATTTCGCATTTTTTAAATATTTACAGGTGATCAAAGTCGAGTAATGCAATATTCGATATTTAAGGAAATCGGATTGGAAAATTTTTATTTTTCGAAAAATCGCAAGATTCTCTCAAACGTATCTTGACGAGCTGATTCCGAATATTAGGTTAAAAATTGATTTCGACTAAGGGGTAACCAAAAAAGGGCAAATTTTTGACGAAGAGATGCATCTATCCACAAAATCGACATTTTCTAAGTGAAATAATGTTCTAATTCGAAAAACGAGTACATTTTCGGATTCAGAAGAAAATTTTCTATCGGGTCAAGTAATATTCCTAATATTACGTTGAAAATTGAATTCGACAAAGAGGTACCAATTTAATGGAATACCTCATATTTTATCATGAATTTCGATTCTTACCAAAAATATCAACAAAAAATATTTTTATACAATTTTTTTTACATAAGTTGAATTGTAGTTTGAAAAATGTTGATATTTTTGTAAATACTGAATGAAAGAACGTTGGTACTTATAGAATATCGATCTATCGAGTCTGTAGCATATTGTTCGAACGCGAGTCCAAACGAAGCATAGCGTCTTAAATAGATATCGCAATAAAAACACAAACTACCCAACTTCTGTGTGCTCCTCTCCACATCTGCTATTGAAATCCCCGAATAACGAAATTCCCATTCACTTGCGCACTGTCTATCGACAATGCACATCAAAACTTTTCTCACAAATTCGATAGTTCGTTAAAAACGTAATAAGTTATAATCAGTATCATCAACTTCCTATTGTGAGCGTATTCTTTAAATACATTTTCGCCATTATGTGCATATAGCGGATCATTTGATTTTTCGAACGGTTGACAGAACCGAGAAGTTATAGTCCATTTGTCTGGGCGGCTGTGTACAGAAACAGCTGGCGCAGTTTATTCTTCAGAGCGCAGCTGTTGGTTTGTGGAACGTACTACCTGGTTTAGGACATACACACTCGATATATGACATATGCTGTTGAACTTCGCCAACTAGACTTTATTCGGGATGAAAATTTAAACGAATCGCTGATGGATTTTTAGATTCGGGCTTTTGGTAGAGAATTATGGCGTACTAAGAAGTACCTACGGCTAGGCAGAAACACGATCTTTATTCTAATCCGGTCATTCTTACATAGAAATTTGAATATCTGAAGGTCATATAGGTCATATACCTAGGATGTTCCTTTTCTTCGGCTTGAACTTCCTTCTTTAACATTTTTAATAGTTAAATAAATGTGTCGATTTCCCCCAAAAAATCTATGACTGAATGTAAAGTCTCTGTATCATTTTTCTACAGAGTGCTCTTTAGTTGGCGACAATTTTGATTTGTGTTCCAATACTGTGAGCTCCACGAAAATAATGCGTGTCAACTCACAATGTATTAGCAATAAAATGGGCCGAATTGAGGTTACTTCAAAAGACGAAAAGCCAGATATTTTTTGTGTATCTGAAACTGGTACCTAAACAAACATCAAATTTATTTCGATTGTTAGATACCTATAATAGACGAAACCAAATTCATGATGGTGTATGTATTAATTTTAATTAAAATCTGCTAAAATTTGAGACTTGGACAATTTCACTAAACATAAACGGTTAAACGTATTGCTTATTGCTTGGTAATTTTTGACCCACATCTACTGAAAATATTAATAAACTGAAAGATAAAATCCTATTTGACTTTTAGGAAAATCTATTTAAAGTCGATAATTGTCAATCTATCTTGGGACTACTCTTTTTCCTTTTATACATAAATGATATGCTCAATCACCTTAGCACTAATAATATAACACTATATGCTGACGACATGACTCTTGCTGCAGATGCAGATAGCCTGGAGGAACTCCAAGATAAACTCCAAAATGTATCATCTGTAGTTAAGAACTGGTAACTCACTGATCGTCAATGCCAAGAAAACGATTCTAATACAATTCTTCTTTAGAAATAGTAGATAACTAAATCAACTCCATATATATTAAAGTAGGCAGTGACAATATTGAAGTTTCATAACCAATTGAAAGTTTCTGGTAACATTTACATTGTAGACTGCATTCGGACTGGGAAAGGTTCTACTTGAATCTAAAAGAATTGGTTGATTTCCAATTTTTCTGCTAATATATTGGAATTTGTTTCGGCCTTCCTTTACGACTTTTGGTAGATTCAACTTGTTAATTTCGTTGGCAAGAGCATAGACAATTTGGTAACTGATAACAGAATGTACTCAGGCCATAATCACTTATCAACCCATAAATATTGAGACAGCTTTTCAAAAGTTTCATTACAAAATGGTGCATACTCGATCCAAAACAGGTGAGATTCTAGTATAAAATTGTCCCTAGGAATTTGCAGCTGTTCCTGAATGATAGATACAGTTATGTACATTCAGGGTTCTGATATTTACCTTGCTATAAATGTTTTGTGAAACTATACTGTGGCTGATTTCGAATACATTATTATATCTTATTCATATCTTTTCTGCTAACTTCATAATGTTTTTTATAAGAGAGATTGAATAAAAATTTGAATTGAATTTGAAACTTGAATATTTTGCCTGTAATTCATCTATATCAAAATAAAAACTTGTCTTGTCCATCATATTGGATGGATCTTCACAATATTTGACTTGTTTGGTGTTAAAATGAGAACACTCAGAACATAACGGACATATATATCATCATAAAGCATCTCAAGAATCAGAAGTCCAGTATCCCAACCGACCTAGACTTGTTTCCCGTGTCTAGCTAGTCCATGACCCCGTCTAGTCAGATAGGTCATATGCAAACGAGCTTTTTTCATTCTGGATGCTGGGATTCATGGGAGATGTTTTTATTTCTATATTTTGACCGTTAAATTTGTCGCTGGATCGCATCTAGGTCTCCGAAACTCGACCGACGGGTTGAAAAAAACGTGATATAAAAACCGCGTTGTAATTGCTTATCTTGAGCGCGTGGAATTAGAATATTTTACAAAAGAACGCGGCACCCCTATGATGAGTAGTGTTTGTTTCTCAACTGAAATTTGTTTGATTCGTTTGATTTGGAACTGTTGCTGGTAACCGTTGAAACAGTTGGATGAGAAACTGATCAATTTGCGAGTTAGGTACACTAAAAACCATATTTTTCGGTGATTTTTCTCATGAGATGTGCGGATCTATATTCGGATATAGGTAAACAGTTTCTCCGTAAATACCTGTTGCCGATTGAAGATATAAGAATGGGAAATTAGAGATTTTTTTTCTAAATAGTTTAATGAACATTTCAAGCATTCTATATAAACCATTGTAAATGAACTGTTCGTATACAGAATACATCTCTAGCGCCCCAGATAATAATTTGACAATAATTGATTTACATATGTCAGACACCCAGGCAATTTCTGATGTTTAATTGCTTTTTTATACCAGACCCTGTATCTGAGCATATACATACACATACACATATCTTTGGAATCAGCGTGAAATTTTGCGTAGGTATATGAAGCAAGTTTCAAGTGAATCTGAAAACTTTGTATTTTTCACCGTTCTCTACTTGGAAAATCTGGAGTTGTAAGAGTTATTTTCATCCAAAACTAAAAAAAACAATTTTTTTTTAACCATATTCGTGATAATTTGTAACAATATTTTGTAGATTAACAGAAGGTAATGAGAACTTATTATCACAAAATATTGAAATATGCCTCTTCTGCTTATTTACTCAAAAGAATTCCATGGAAAGAGACTGATGCATAGTAGGAATGAAGGCAAGAAGTGACTTAAGCAATAGTGAAGAAAACAGTGACTGTTAAAATAATATAAGATAAAAGGACAATGGAATAAATCTGTACTGTATAATAAATAGTCAATTCCACAACGCAATAAATCATTTCGTATCATTGAAAAGTATTCCAGTACCTTCACAATTTGTGGTGATTTTTATTTTATTGTTTGTTGCCATATGATCAAAATTACTGATACCACTTTTGGATGGAGTAGGACGTTATTTGTGAGTATAAATAGAAATCTTCAAGTGTTTACTGTCGGTAGACAAGATAAAATTACCATTATCATCAAGTTCACGAAAGAAATATGTCCTTGGTACAAACTATGTTTTTTGCGATGTACAATTTCAGTTCTTTAATTCCCTTACACATTATTGCTTCATATTTTTGTCATTTCCATTGAAAATTCTTCAAGTTTGACAATTACACTATCGTTTATTCATTTATGAAGGATGTGAACCAACATTCTTCCTATACCTATATAAACCTCTATGATATAGAAGATCTAGCAATAGAAATCTCAAAAATAATGAAGAACGAAAGAGGCAAGTATATCCTTTACTTTTTTCTGAGTGTACCTACCTAGTCTCACATTATTGTACGATTTTTATTTTGAGTGAAATCTTACATCATTTTTCGAAAACAAATCCAAATATTTCCTACAATATTTCATTCACCTCTATAATATGTCGTAAGTAGTCCCTCAATTTCAGTGTTATGTAAACTAGCCGTATTGAAACGCCTTCATTCAAAGTTGTTCAAAAATTATATCTCTCATACACGATATGCCAAGTATGCATACTAAAAAAGCTTCTCTAATTTATTCAGCCATTTAATTTCGGCTGTTCCGATTCAAATCTGAGAACGAATCGAGCGACAGCTTTTGTCATTCGTAGGTATGAATTCGCAGGCCTTCCTATATGCTCGTATTACACACGCATACATACGCATTTGGTAGGGAATAATTGGAACGGTCCATGTGTGGATCAAGCTAAGGGATGTAGGGTGAGTGCATGAAGCACACGCACGATTCGCACTTTTTCAGGGGATGAATGTGAGACCAATTAGCTGGATTGAATTACGACTTCTTGATTAAATAAGTCAGATTCGAAGATGAGGCATTTCTACCTATAATGATAGGTTATAAGCAAAATTTCATGCAGATTTCGAAAGTATATGATTCCTTTGTGTTCAAATTCAAGGTTTGCTATGTTAAAGGAATACAACGTCAAAAATATCACGAATAGAGGAAGAAAAGAATATGGAGGGATATGACTCCTTCCTACTCCAGATGAACTCTTCAACTCGAGAACGGTTGAAGATAGAGCAATTCTGCGAACGCCAATCGATTCAGAATGATTAAATTGGTGTGATCTGTGAATTACAAGTCAATCGATATGAAACAAAATTATTCGGAAAAATCGCAAAAAGTCCAAAAAATCACGAAAAAAACAAAATCGACAGATTCTCTTACTATTTGCACTATATACGTGAAATTTCATGCAAATTCCGAAAATATATGATTATTTTATGCTCAGATTCAAGGTTTGGCATAAAAATCGAATACAACCTCAAAAATGTCACGAATAGAAGTAGAAAAAAAGGAAGGAAATGACTCCTCCGTTCCTTCAAATAAACTCAATGAAGTCACGCAACATAATATTTTCATTTTGTGTTTCATTATTGCATTTTTGTTACAAATTTCAATACATGTGAAATGAACAAATTATTTTGTTAAATATTATCCGTTTCTCATTACATAAAAAATTTAAATATAAAAACATATTTTTATTTATTTTGCACGAGAATCAATTTTTACATCAATGAATTAAGGAAAAAAAAATATCAGAAAAAGTTAGAAAGAAAGATGATGTATTCATTTGGAAACCAACAAATATATTCGCTGGCCACCTGTAGAAAATAATAATAATAATAACCGTCCTCTACCCGCACAGGCTATTCCATTGGGGAATATTATCATCAAATAAGTTGGTTCGCGTTCAGAAAATAAGGGCGCTATGACTTGGGAAATTGTTTGTCAGTTACTCTTCAGCTCCACAACAAAAAGTTATTGAGCGACTCGTAGTAAAATTTCCCGGTAGGCTCCTCTTGCCAACATTCCGATGCTGCAGTTTTACCGACAAAATGTTTTCTTAGATAATGTTTCGATGGAATTTATCCAGTCAAGCCGATACAAAGTTCATCAGAAGATATGGTTATAAGAACTAAAAGAACTAACGAGCTAGACTCACCTTTTTCTCTGTGAGCTTCTCGCACCTCCTCTGCTTACAGATCTGGTGGCTCTTGTCGTTCCTGCACGGAGCGCAATCCCCGCAGTTGTCCTTCCTCTGGCAGCCGATGCATTCGCCGCACCGCTTCCTCTTCTTCTTCACCTGCTTGTCCACGCTGCCCCCACTAATGTCCGTGTCCATGTCTACTGAACTGTTCACGTGCATCTGGTGGGACTTGAAGCCCGCCGTACTCGAAACGGCAGCCACTTGCCCCGAATTTTCCGACCCGATTTCCATGTTGCTCGACGCCCCGTCGCTGTCCATCGAGCTCTCCAGACTAGACGTGCGGATTTTCCGGCGCTCCTTCTTCCGGAAGTCGTTCCGCGTCGGGGACGTCATGTTGCCGTTCATCTTCTTCTCGATGCCGTTGTAGATCCCGCCGTCGCTGTGGATCTGCGTCATGGGGTTCTGGAACTGCGTGGGGTGGAGGCTCTGGATCTTGAGCTGGTCCTGGTGGAGCGCGGTGATGTTGGTGTTGAGCTTCAGGTCCGGTTCGGACTTGATCACCGTCACCACGGTGGGCGAGGAGATTAGCTGGTTGTTCTGGATGATCGCGCCGTTCTGGCTGTTCAGAAACGTGGGGTGGAGCGCGTTGTTGAGGGTGATGTTGGCGGGGGGGTGCGAGTACAGCTGGATATGCCTCTCGTCGAGGAACTGCTGCTGGATGGAAGGAATCTCGCGCGCCTGGATCGGCGCCGGCACCAGGGGATAGCTTCGCGGGTTGACGTTAACAGCACTTAGGGTGTGGAAGTTAGAGTTCAGCGTGGTCAAGCTTTGCGGACTAGCGGGGTTGGGCGACACGGGCGTCAGGTTCGTGAGCGTCGTCAGCGTCGTTTCGCTGGTGGTCACGGGCTCGTTGAACGACTGGAACTGCGACTGGAACGAGGGCAGCTTGGAGGCGGCGTTCTGCTGGGCGAACGCGTCGGCGAAGGTGTTCACGGGCGTGGTGGCCGCGTACGAGGACGTAGACGCGTCGATGGGCTTCGACTCCCACGGCCGGTACTGGGGCTGCGAGGTGATGATGGACAGCGAATTGTCGCCCCTGTCCAGCAAGCGCGCCTCAGTGTAATAGTCCCAGTTTGATATGTCTAGCAGGCGGGTGTCGCTGAAGAGTCTGTCGGAGACGGAGCTGAAGGCCCCGCCCGAGTCCATGTCCGAGGAGAACGTCGAGAACGGCGGCAGGTTCGAGCCCGGAGGCGCGTCCTGTACCGTCGAACTGGGCGTCCCCGGAGCCGGGTAAGACGGCGCTAGGGTCGTGTAGGCAATCCCCAAGCCGTCCGGGTCCTGGCTCAGAGTTTCACTCATTGCGCATCATCAACTTAAAATCATGTTTCTTCATCTGGTTGGTTCGCGTTTCAATGCGGAGGGCTGGTTTTGTTCTGGATCGGGTTTATAGAAGACTGGTAGACGTTATTGTCATTGTGGTTATCCTGAATTTCGCTGAGATTTGGTGATTGTTTGTACTCTGTTGTATTTGTACTGTTATGTTTCGTATAAAAATATCGTTATCCTTTGTACATTATCTCTTATAAAAAATAATATCTGAAAAAAGAAAAGATCAGTTAGAGCCATAGTTTGGAAATCAAGACCCCTCTCAGGCGTAGAAGTGGTTATACAATTCATAAACGCTTGGCATGGAATCAATGGAGGTACACCACGTTTCATCTGAGAGGGTATTTTCTTATGAAATATGGAAAATTCTTGGTCATCACTGGCAATCTGCATCTTCAACAACTACTTTCCGTAATGAGAGAGGATGAATATTTCTATATAGAACGTTATGATAATTTTGCCGAATGTGTATCTTCATAAGTTATAACTCTGAAATTATTGCACTCTTTCATTTTCGTCGGTAATCTATTAAATAATTTAGGACCGAAATAAAAGATGCTCCTCTGCTAATGGGTTTTTTGAATCTTGGAATGTACAAATTGTGATCGGTGGTACGTCTTATATTTCTGAATTTATTAATAATCCTGTTTCATTTATTGAATATCCAAATTTGGCTCTGTAAAATGTAAATCTTCCTGATATATAGGATACGATTCTAAATAAAGTTGTTCTGTGTAATTAATATTATTTTCAGAATTGTTATCTGAGTTGTTTGCAGTCTGTGAATGACGTTGTAACTTTTCTACTCAAAATATCTCCAAGTTTATAAAATGTATGAATGAGTTTTCTAGATCTTTTGATAACTACTACTACTACTATACTTTATGTGTTCGTCCCATCGCATATATTGGTCTAACATTACTCCGAAGTATACGAAGGCGTAGAAGGGCCAACAACAAAATATTTTTTAAATTATTTGGAATTGCCACTTTGATCTGACAATTGTCACTTTGAACTGGCAATTGTCATTTTGATTTGGCAATTGTCACTTTGAACTGGCAATTGTCACTTTGAAATGGCAATTGTCACTTTGAAGTGACTTCATAGTGACAATTGTCACTTTGAACTGGCAATTCCGAATGTTTTGAAAAATATTTTGTTGTTGGCCCTTCTACGCCTTCGTATAAGTATTTAATTGTGATGGTTTTCTCCATTTTGGGATATATGCAATTAACATAGCCTTGGCTTACAGCTTTTATGGATATCCAATTGTTCTCTTTGGTCTATAAATTTCGATTTTGAGATATTTAGACTAAGGAGGTTTCGATTTAGCCATTTGTAAAGTTTGTCTATATAGTTCTGACCAACATCTATGAGAGAAAACGATGGTAGTATCGTCTGCATAAGAAATTATATGATCTTTGAAGTTTTTAATTTTAGTCATGTCATTTATTTGAATCAGGAAAAGTAGTGGACCAAGAATTGTACCTTGTGGTACACCCGCTGTAACCTCCGCTAAATCGCTTAGAGCATTCTGGATTCTGACCCTTTGTGTCCTATTCTGAATGTATTTACGGAGTATTTGCAGTATTGGGCCTCTTATACCATTATCATATAACTTGTCTATCAGATTATTTCTGAAACCGTGTCAAATGCTTTGGCTAAGTCCAGAAAAACAGTCAGGCACTTCTTTGAGTCATCTAAATTTTGTATAATATGCTCCAATAGCTTTAGGATAGCATTTTCAGTACTGAAGTTTCTTCTGAATCCAAACTGGATAGAAATATATTTGGTGATTTGAAATACATTCAATTGGACACGTCAGTATTACAAAGTTGTCATACATGTAGAATACAAAAAAATACCATAACAAATATAAATATAGACAAGTTTAACACAAATTAAGGCAAACATATTCAAATGACAGTCGAGAAAATGAAGACGTACTGCATAGTATAACCGGAAAGGTGGGTATTTTTTCTCTTAGAGAATAAAAGTTGTACCTCAGTACCATTTGCTTGATCGAAGTTTTAAATTTGGTGGTGTTTTGGTTTTATAAGTATCTTGGGTGGAAGAAGAGAATGCAGTCGAAAGTCTGTATATGATAGAATGTCATTGACATAAATTATAAATAGGAGTAGTCCAAGTACGGAGCCTTGTGGCACTCCCATCATTGCCGGTTTGATTTCGGAAGCTGTTCCAATGAAAAAATCATACTATTGTTTGTTCTTTAGATCTATAGATGAGATCTGGATTCAGGTAAATATATTGCTTTCGATTTTTTTTGAAGCTTGCCAATAAAGTTTTATAGTTTTTACAGATCACGAGTTTCAACAATCCCCAATTCCCTTCCATCGAAAACGTCCCCCCAATCGCATTCTTCGCAAGCTTTCGTGCAGAGTTCGGCGCTATGAAAGCTCCATATGAATGAAAACACCCGAAAATAAACGGGATCATCTTTCATCGTTACGATGGAGGTAAAGCCGGGAAAAAATAAAGAAAACAAAGCTTTGTTTGTATACGGAGCGGTGACGCATCGAAAAGCGCATGCACACGTCACGAAAAAGCGCTTTGCCGAAAGCGAACCACTACGCAGACGCGTCCAGTGCGTAACGCAACGCATTTCCTCGTCGCCCGTCAGGTCACGGTCGACCACGTTGCCAAGTCGGCGGCATTATCGGTAGGTCTCGGATTTATGAGCGGATCGGCTTTTGTAAATATTTACCGGGGTACGTAATATATTCCATACAGGGTGATTCGATAGTACGGTATTTTTTAGGATAGGATAAAGCAGAATAGTATAATTCCGCAATTACTTAAAGGTTCAGAGAGTATATTTTTTGGGAAATTGTATATTTTTCATTATTAGTTTTATGGTCTTCCGTCAAGTAGTGTTGCCCCTCTTTCATGGTAGTAATTAATTCGTTTTTCGTGTGAATCTGAAGATAAAAAAAGTTGATCTAGGTTATGGTTGCATAAAAATTATCACAAGAGCTTAAATTATTTCCGGAAATAATTTAAGCTTGCGTGGTATTCGGTAAGAAAATTTCACACCATAATTTGGAAAAAAATTATTAATCCAATCTGATATTTTAAATTAATTTCACTGCTTGTCAAGTCCACCATGTTTCGTTAAATAAAAAATATTACCAACTTTAGTTACACCAAATGCTAAAACTCAGATGGGTATTTAGATCAGTCTATCGCCCCTTCATAATTTTAGGTCACTAAAGGTGGTAGATATGTATTTTTTGTTAAAGTAATCCATAACACTTCTAATGTAAAAAATATAATATTAACAAGTCTGCTGCAGATGTCAAGTAAATATGGCCTTTTGCGTAAAAGAGATTTGAACAAATTTGTTTCAAAATATTACATATATGTCTTAAAACACAGACAAATTAATTCGTCACCTTCCTATTCACCATTCAGAAGTGAGGATGGGTTAGATAGAATTCAAGCAACATTTAAATCTTACTATGTTTGTAGATCCTACGTTTTTTGAAATATAAATTGTTAATGCATAATAATTAAACAAATTTGTGTTTTCTGTTTAACGAAACTTTATAGCGAATAATAAATAATAATGTTAATTCTTATAGAAATTTTGTATTATTCACAGGTATATCTACAATATTTAATGGTTGTAGATCATATGTTTACCTTTTCAATTGTCAAAAAATTTACACTTAAATATCGAGGCGCCACGAAAAAATTTCCGGCATTTCTTTAGTTGCCATGGTAACTAGTCAAAATAAAAAAATAGAGGTGTGAAATTTTCACTGATATTTCTAGTAACTTTTACTATTTCGTGTGTACAAACTGCGTGTAGCTGTAAACCTAAACCACAACACTGAATGTTCTGTTGAACGAAATAACGCCCCACTCCAATTCTCAAACGCAAACAATCCAGCAAAAGCTCATAAATCCATCAATCAAACATCAATTCAATCTACTGAAAAAACTGGGCCTCGATCTCGATGAATGTTTTGCGCTCTGCTGAGTGTACTAATACCAAAACTCATGTGCCATTTTGCATGCTCTTCCCCAGTTTCCACTCTTCAAAAAAGTCGCAGATCTGGCAACAGCGCAGGCCGCGGGAATTTCACTCTCGTCATGCGAAATTTTCAGCACCGACTGTACAGTTAGGCGTCGTTACTCTGGCATGATTCACAATCAAGAAAAATCAATAGTTTAAAAACATTTCCTTCTAGTCGTGTGTACCCTGTTTGCTGATTTCAGTCCTATCTAAGGGACACGATGTTTGATTTTACTGCAACTGCTTCGAAATTTCGAGACGCTCTTTCGCTGATTTACGATTAGTTGTATACAGGGTGTTTCGGTTCGATTTTTTTGTGGGTTGTGAGGTTATGGGAGTCGATTATAGACTGTTAATTGGATTCTGTTTCGAATTTTTGGACCGAAGAAATTTCATTTCAATATTACGAACAATTTGTTCTCGTTTTTTTTTTTGTAGATATTTCCATGAAGAAATTAAGTTGACAAAGTACCCCGCACATTTTTTATGATGGGAAATGGCTTTCCGTGAGTTTGGCTGATGATTCAACTCATGTATAAAATCGTCCATAAGAAACGTTAGTTTTGGCAGTTTGATATCGGATAAATAGGAACGTAACTGTTTGCAAGTGGATAAACTGTTATTTATCTTCACCACGGCAACAACTAATAATTGTCGTATGGCTTTATTGAATCCGACGCTGTACCCAGGGACGCGTTACTATCAACAACAAGCCGAATGACAACAAATTTTCATACTTTTTGTTACAATTTCAAATGAGCGTCAACAGTAGATTTGGAAGTGCAACTACTCAAATAATAAATTCTGCAATAGACAACGCCACTCCAAAAAACACCAAAAAAAAACAAATCATTTGGAGGCAATTGGAATTATTTTATTATTATATCGCCACTTTTGAATTAGCCTGGAGAGGTGGTGAGAGTGCGCAGTGTAAAATTTATTATTTCAAAGCCGAAAAATACAATAATGGAACATTGACAGGCATAGTGGAGTACAACACGGTCTTTTCTAAAACAGCTCAAGATGGAGATAAAAGGTGCAGTGAAAGTAAGTGCATGGTTGACTACAAATAAAGAAAATCCGAACGTGTGTCCTGTAAAATTGTTGAAAATGCTTCTATAAAAACGAAACAAACATATTTCTTCAGATAGATTGTTTCTAACACCAAATCCGATTTGGAAAAATGAAAATGCCAAGGGATGGTACAAAAATGTGCCCACTCCCATAGGGCTAGCACTATTTCTACACTTGCCAAAGCAGGAGTCTCCGAAAAACAAATTATTAAGCTAATCGGACATTCGAACGCCAATTCTCTGAAGCCATACCTTCAATTAGACTCACAACATCATTCCACTTTAGTGACAAATCTAAGAGAGGAAAATAATCAAATTCAGCAGTCTTCTTCGGGTAGGATTGTATACCAAAACTGTACTTTTACTAATTGTACATTTAAATAATATTTCCTGTTAAATGTAATTTTTGTTCAATGAATTATTGATTTAATTAAATAAATTATGTTCTATTCACTTTTGTTTAATGATTCGTTTATTTGATTCGTTAAATTATCTCACTAAATACCACTCGAGGTTTTGTTTTCATCGTATAAACTTTAATTTTGTTCCGCTCAAACTTGGTAGCTTGTAATATGACTCGACCAAATAACATTAGATAAAATCACTCCACCTTCGGTGTCGTGATTTTACCATGTTATTTGCTTTCGTCAATTACCTACCAAAGCAACCAAGTTTTCGTGCAAAATGAAAATTTATCCGATAAATTAAAAACCTCTTGTAGTATTACTCTCGAATATTTGATATGTTGTAGTTCTAGATATGCTGAAAATATTTTTTTCCATTTTTGCGGTATTTACTCAATCGGAGAGCTCTCATTTTGGGTTGGGACTGAATTTGAAAGGGCAAAGCCCAGAACTGGACTAACCAATGGTCTTTCTCATTTACAGTATGCCCCATCATCGATACTTTTTCATACACTGCTCCACACTGGCCAAGGAAAGTGATACAAAACCCAAGATTTTCCAAACGTCTATACATGCTACGAAGTTCCTTTACAATAATTTCAAGTTTCGAAAAACAACATATTTTGGGCAGATTTTGAGATCGAAATAACTGATTCTGAATATACCTGATGTCCAATAATATCAATTATGTGCTCCAAAATGTTCCTTACGAGGCTCAGCGAACTCTAGTGGGAAACCATGAAAATCAAAATCATGTATTCTCAGAGAAGGCAATTATGATGCATATTATGACTTTTTTCTCATAAATCTCGATAATCTAGTAATGCGAGGTCAAGAAAATTTCATAATAGCTCGAAAATGTCTGTATCTTTGATGCATAGCAGTACTTTCCAAATGGAACGGGGAAGTTTCGGTGTAAAAGGCAAACTATGAATGGAATTTTGGATATACATCCCAGAATTTTTCAAAATACTATATTTCTTGTAGAGTTACACATAATATGAATGAATACTATCTCTCCAGATGATCATGGGCAAAATGAATCACCTGAACTTCTTCATTCTGTCTGGAAGGTAACTACCAAGTACCAAGGATGCAGATCATTTCACGGATTCGTTTGGCTCTGAGATGCTATCACCTATTCCAAATTATTCTGATGAAAATGTCTTGGAACCCCATTTTCAGATTGTCGATTTGTGAGGAAAAAGTCATATATCATATGAAAATTATATTTGGCCACCACAGCAGGATGATACCGTCGCCTTCGTCAACACTTTTTCGAAATGTTTGTCCCAGATGAGTTTTCAGGCCGGGATTAACAATAGGTTTTCCTCCAAAGATTTGAAGAGCTGTGTTGGTTTCAATGGGTTTTTTGTTTGCTTTTGGTTTTGTGGGGGTTGGCTTTTAGGTCCATCTGACAGGTTGATAAGCGTGTTGTTACTCCGGAGCAACTGAATACATATCAGTATTTCGGATATTCCTATCAACTAGTTTTTTCGTGGTTTTCATCATGAACAAGTAGGCCAGCTTTTCGCTGTACTAGGCTGGATTTTGTCTAGTCTAGCGGATTCAAATTGTAAATACTTGCAATATTGACTCTTTCACACTGAAGATGGAAGCCCAAATCAAAATTGTACGCGATGTGTCATGTCAAAATTTCGAAATTATCAATGGCAATGGACTGCTTCCGAAATTCCTCTTCTCCCAAAGAAGATTATAGATATTATTTCTAAAAGAGAACCTTGAAGGGTGGGTTCACAAAGTGCATTTTAGCAATAACTGAAAACATGAAAAATTATAAACTGAAAGAATGTTTAATTTACAGTTTGGCATCAGTTTCGTTCGGGAGATAACGGGCTGTGGGGGAGAGGCTGTAGCTGAATAAAGAGATGAAGGCAGTTCCATCCACCGCAATTCAAAGTAATATTCCCGTCAACGTAATGTCTCATCTCGATATTTTTCCAATCAGTTTTCCGCGGAAATGAGAAAAACTCCCCGACCGATTTCATTTTAATCTTTCATTGAATTCTAATCTGGAGGATGACAGTTTCGTCTGGAATATAGGTAAAAGGAAGTCGAAAAAATGCCACCAACTTCACACCGATTATGAATAAGGACAGATGGGCCACTAAGGGAAAGCGATAAGATGCGCACGCGCAGCGGGGCGCTTCAGGTCGATCTCAAGATGCTCAAGACGCCGCCAGAATTCCCAAACTTGCAGAACACTCGTGTTTGTCATTGTAATTTCATACCTAGGAAAAGGAATTTCATGAGACTCCGTTGGCGAGATTTCAATTTTAGATTTTCGCGACGAGGGAATTTATGAGCGGTTTTCGGCGCTGATATCGCTGAACTCGTATTTTGAAACGATTTGTATCGGTTGGAGGGTGAATCGCAATGATCTAGGCTTTGGAACAGTCTACTATATAGGATCCAAGAAAATTTAATACAATCCACAGTGCTCGTATAAGTTTCGGACAATTAAAAACTGTTTTCATTTCTGGTGTTCAAGATTACAACAATATTTATCCACGGAATTTATCAAAACGAACTCTGAGAACAGTGAATATATTCAAAGAATAAAACCCTCGAGCTTAAAGTTCTCGGGTTTTATTCAGAACATAAATCTCCGAATTCAACTCGATACATTTTCAAACAAAATCGTTTTTGTTGAAATTGAAAAATTTATTCGCTGATAAACGAGGTCTGGTTATATTACTCTCGAATATATTTAAAGCACTCTTCGCAAAAAAATATTTTTCTCAAGCAGCACCACCCCTGGTGGTCGGCGTACATTAAAAGCAAGTATTAGACGTCTTGATTAGCACGTGCTTGGAATATCCGAATCCGAAGAGTGTCGTATCAACTTCAAAAATAAAAGTACCAGTGTCGTTCTTGTTTGCATATTTCGCGTTTCTATATTTACAGTTTCTGTGACTTGCAAAAAATATGCATGTACCTAACTTGGTTAGATATACTGTTCTATACTGCTCAAGGAGTGATTTAATAATGCTCATCACAGTATTTTCCAGGAAAGTTGTTGTTTTCTCTAAGATATTTTCGTCGTATATTTTGTATATATTTTGAAGAAAGTAGTCACAAAAATATTCGTCTTGGAAATTATCAGTTTAAATAATCAGTATAGTACCTAGAAGGAGGTAAACTTTTCGTGTAAAAAGGGCGAAAAAATGTGCCGATATGTTCCAAACGAAATGAACGCTTCATCAGAAGTTTTAGACGAAGGATATTTCCTTCAGTTTCTTGCAAGAAGCCTCAAAAATCCTCTGATTGATTGAATCGTTTCCACAGAAAACTCAAATATCCATAAACTTGAAAGAAAAATTGGAAATAGGGAGTTTGGTGACTGAACCTCTGTCCTTCGATTGTAATTTGAATGGTGATAAGTATTGGATATGAATATGGATAATGATTGAATATGGCTTTAAACAACTTTCATGCACAAATAGATTCGTTGGTGTGTAGCAAAAATGTTGCATGCCTATTTTACACATAAATTATAATATTCCCTTATTACCCATTTTTTATTTGAAGAATATTCGAAATATGAGGCAAACATTTGACGTCGAATTATCCACTGAAATCAAACTGGCATATTTTAATGTTATCAATAATTATCAATAAGAATGCACGTAAGTATACAATAAGTAAAAATCCGTGGTCTATACAAAAATTTTAAACCGAATTTTTCAAGATTTTCTCGTAGCTGATGATTTACAGTAAGTAGAATAAGACAAATAACTTTCAAAGAACTATTGCATTTCATCTAGCAAACAATCGAATTCTATAAATGATTCGATTACTCTTTCATCTACTTAATTTATCGATGGGTAGAATTATATTTTTGATAACTCATTCAAGTGATGTTTTTGCATACATTTTCCCACTGGAAAAATTATTGCCTATCAAAGGACACTGCATCATCTTCATGGAAAATACGTTGTAGATTTTAACTTCCTTGGCACAAAAGTGTCCATGGGCACAAAAAATAGGCCTACTAGTTTTCGAGATACAGGGTGTCAAAGTTGAACCATCATACTTCTTCGTTTTGTGCTCTACAACAGAGTGAACAAAGAAAAATTCAATTTGATTAATTTGAAACCAACCAGTATGAGTTCTCTGATGATAATTAAAGATTCAATTTAGCCTGATGGATTCACTCTCTCCATTTTGTTCGAAGTTTTATACAGGGTGGTTCGAAAATAGCAGTACAACAACCCCTAGTTTTTTAGTTCGGATACGAAAGAGTATGTCAATTATAAATCAAATATTTTTCAATGTTGAGAACGTCGCATAGTCATTTCAGGGAATTTAACCGAAAGCCATTGGGTATACAAAATACTTTCATGCATTTTTTATGAGAATCGCGCTTTTTCTGTTTGAAGAATTTTATGCGAGTAGAACGAAACATTGCTTCCGTTATTTTTTTGCACGATTTTAAGTAACATTCTACACGAGTTATAAAAACAAAGAAAAGGACGCATTGTCTGGGAGTGTTAGTTTTAAACTTAGCAGCGGTATAGTTCTTGAATAAGGGGGAAACATCTAGCTGAAATGTGTACAAGACTGTGTGAAAGACTCGAGACTCAAGGTTGGGACTGAAAAGACTCAAAATCAAATCCAAGTGACTCAAGGGTCAATCAAGACTAAGACGAAAGACTGAAAGACTGAAATGAAAATTTAAGGACTGAAGTTTGACTGAAATGACCTAAAATTTCTAGTTGTTCAAGATTTAAAGTAGATGTTTCCCCTATGGTTGGGTGGCAATTTCTAGGCGAATCTCTCCTGTCACATTGAATATTTCGTTAATTACAAATCGGTTGAAAATATCAAAATAAAATTAGTTCTATGAAAGAAACTATCTCTCATTTTGGGTAAGGCAATGATGAATTGCAGGGAAAAACAGAGTCCAAATTTAATGGAACTTAACTGGAATCAGAATTTTCTAGATAGTCCACGGCGAGTTACTAGCAACCGTTTAGATCCTGTTGATTTTCACATCAACATTCCAAAAGAAATGAACATAATTCTACGACATTCAGTAGAAATTATAAGAATCTATCAAAATTAATGAAATTCAACTTATAATTCGTTGAAATTTAACAGAATTCAGTAGAAATTAATTATTCAGTATTCTAACGAAATTCAGTTGTATTTGTTACTGTATTTTCCAACATATAAGAAGTTTTTCTTAGTGGTATTTTGAAAATGAAGTCAAATGAAGCTTGCGGAAGCTTTCGCCAAAAAAGCACTCCATAAGTACCTATGTAATGTTTAAGTTCATCAAACGATGCTGAAGGATATATCGAAGAATCGCTTGAAAATATGAAATATTCAACAAAATAACCCTATGACCCCGCATGTTGTCCAAAATGTTTCTCATAGTCCTAATAATGTTCCTCTGTCAAATAACTATAAATATAACAAATTAATCTCAAAATGTATTCTGCAATGTATTGATGTTTTCAAAATACAAACTAACTCCTTATAAACAATGTGTTTTCAATCATTTATGTAGAACACTAACAACTGTAAGGAAATGACATTTCCTTACAGTAAGTCTTGACTTTTTCTGAAAGAAATTTTATCAGGAATGTCAAAATTTCCTAGCGATTTGCGGAAAATATACGAACTTCAAAACCCTCAATGACCAACTAGAACTGTGTTGAATTCGTGAATTCTGATAATGAGCTATCCCACAGACACCTCTACTCTGCTAATTATTTTGGATTAAACTCGAAAATGTTTTGATATATATTGGTTTAGATATTTGTCATCTCAGGTAAGGTTTCATTGGTCCTACCTATAATTATTACTGTATTGAAGACCTGATGTAGGAGTAACAAACCGAAACCGGTCGTGAGAATACAAAATCGTAGGTAGTGGAAATTAGACAAAAGTTATCACTATCTTCTCTATC
Source organism: Chrysolina americana (assembly GCA_958502065.1). Taxonomy (NCBI): domain Eukaryota; kingdom Metazoa; phylum Arthropoda; class Insecta; order Coleoptera; family Chrysomelidae; genus Chrysolina; species Chrysolina americana. The sequence goes on along the minus strand of OY293413.1, from coordinate 2,289,894 downwards.
CTACATTCATCATGAATTTCCATGAAATAAATAGATCATTACTTTTACGTTGATAAATCCATATTTTTCAGTCGGATCATTTACTACCCTTGCTGGAGGAAAACCTCCCCGTACACGTGACGAAAGACCGAGCACCATACACTGCAAAAAATTTAACGGAAAAACATTCGAAATTGTGCGGGGAAAGTAGTTGTTGACAGATTCCAACGAGCGTTCACGTTTGATCGGAAAGCTCGCAAGAAACCGATCGCGCTCCAATCAAATGTTTACATCTCCAAGGACTCACTGTTTACCACCCCCGAAGGGGCGAACCTGCCGCAGATCGGCGAAAAACAGCACTGCCACTGACCAAAAATTTTCCGAGACGTACTCTCGCAATTCCGACGAAACAAAAGAAGCTCCCACTGACCATGTGTAAATAAAAAAACGTTTGCACACACACACACCACCGTCACGCACGTTGAAATCGACTGAAGTCTCGTATTTTTCGAAGCTTTCGGTCTCGCGCCGCGCTACACATCTGTCGTGCTTTCCGGCCAATGGCAAAGCTCTCCCGAGCGCTGCCGATGGCGCGCGAATACACGTCCGCGTATCGCGAAAGCTGCTTTTCACGATTTCCCACTCGCGTCTTCGATCTGGCGACTGGCGAGAGAGCAGCTTTCGCGGATGTTTCCAGCGGAGTAGGCGATGATCGCAATCGAAGGTTTGGCGAGCTTTACCTACTTGGATCCGGCGGGGTTGTTTTTGTTAGCGGTCCTTCGGAACAATTATCCAGAGTAGACTGGGAGTTGATGGCACTTCCTTAGTTATTCGTTTTAGAATATGCCAAAAACTTAATTTTTGTACAAGTGTTAAAAAAACTTGACACTTATGCATCTTCGTTTCATTTTACGCACTTGATACAAAAATAACTATTCATATACAATGTCACACAAAGTTCGCAACATACAGTGACCGGCAGAAAGTACGCATCATATGGGAAATTCTTTTGTTAATGAAATTTGACAAATATCGATACGTGCAATCGCTTCTGCATCTAAAGAAACCCCAGAAGACGTTGTACAGTGCCGTTCGTCCTTTCGTATGTGGCGGGAAATTCCAAAAATTTTAAATTTTTGTCTCAAAACACACTTATTTGAAAAAATATCGAAAAATGTTATTCGGAAAAGTTGTTCAGAACGACATTTTGTAGCTATGTACAAGTTTTGAGAGAAATCTGAGATAAAAAATAAAAATAAATTTTTTGCCATAAAAAATTTTCTGTTTGGAAATAATAGATTTCTGGAATAGAAGCTCATTAGTAGTGACAACAGTGATATTTCAAATAATAATTTGTAGAGATTCACAAGCTATATCTATTGTATTCAGAGAAAATTTGAAATCTGTGAATTTGCCATGTGTTCAGCTGCTTCATAAGAGGTCACTGAAATATCTTCAGGACATTATAATCCCCTTATAGAAAATTATTAATAAAGAACCATGTTTCTACATAATTTCAATTTGAATTTTTTATTAGAACAAAAAGTTTATGTAATTTTTGACTTAACAAGAACTTAAATATTTTTTAATTTTTATTTTCAAACATTTGTTATTAAAAGATAATTATAAAACAAACCATTTGATATATTCTGCAAGCTTTTTAATTGTCCGTTACTCGACATGTCTACCCTGACGTTCAATACAAGTAGTTGTTCGGAATTTAATTTCCCTGGACACATTTTGCAGCATTTGTGGTGTAATATTATTAATACATTGCCGTATTACTTCTTCTAAATGGTCGATATTATGAAATGGCCAATGTTTATAAACCTCACTTTTAAGGTACCCCCATAAAAATAAATCCAAGGGCGTCAAATCTGGGGATTTTGCAGGCCACGGATTTTCTGAATATCGTCCTATCCATTTATGAGGAAACTTCGTTGAGCCACGCTCTGACTTCAAGGGTACTATGTATTGATGCTCCATCTTGTTGAAAAAAAATTTCAATTCTTCTTTGAAGCGGTAATCCATGTAAGAAATCTAAAATCTCGTTATTTAAAAACTCTAAATAACTTCGTGAATTAAGGGTGCCCCTAAAAAAGTAAGGCCCAACGATCTGAGTATCTAATAAGCCGCACCAAACATTAGTTTTGAAGGATAATTGACTTTTTGCCTCTATCTTCCAATTTGGATTCTTATCAGCCCACCATCTACTGTTCTGAGAACTCACAGTACCGTTTGATGTAAAAGTCGACTCATCAGTAAATAAAATTTTCGTAGGAAAATTTTGGCTTGATTCAATCATGCCTTGGAACCAGAATGAAAAATCTAAGCGCGCATCGAAATCTCTATCGAGCAAGGTGTGGATGAATTTTGGTTTGTATGCACGAAATTTATTATTCTTAAAAATTCTTCTTATGGATTTTAATGATATACCAGTTTTTTCTTGCCTCTCCGATGTGCCATTTGTGGATTTTCTGTGACCGATAACAAAACGTTAAAGGTACCTTCTTTATTAGTGACGGGTTTACTATGTGGAATTTGGTAACGATTTTCAACACTGCCTGTAGCTTTAAATTTGTTCAAAGTACGCAACACAGTAGATCCATGGATATTCTTATTTGGATGTCTAGCATTGAATATATCTGCTGCTTCTCTGGAACTATGAAAAAACTCGCCACATATTAAGACGAGCTCAATTTTTTCTTGCAAACTTAGCTTTTCTTGAGGCACAACAAAATTACAAAATAACTTTTACAATGGAAGAAACTATGCAAGAAAGATACTTCTGAATCGTTTGACAACTCTTAATGACATATTAGCATTACAAGTCTATTGTTTCGTGGTCGCTTCGATCATGAAAAAATCTGTCGATGCAGGTATCAACAATGAAAATATTGTAGGTATGCCTGATTCCAACAATTTGCCAAATATCATTAACTTTTTGTTCTAATAAAAAATTCATATTGAAATTGTGTAGAAACATGGTTCTTTATTAATAATTTTCTATAAGGGGATTATAATGTCCTGAAGATATTTCAGTGACCTCTTATGAAGCAGCTGAACACATGGCAAATTCACAGATTTCAAATTTTCTCTGAATACAATAGATATAGCTTGTGAATCTCTACAAAATATTATTTGAAATATCACTGTTGTCATTACTAATGAGCTTCTATTCCAGAAATCTATTATTTCCAAACAGAATTTTTTTTATGGCAATCTGTATGATTTTTTTTTGAATTAATAGATAAAGAGTGTTAATTAAGTACGCAGACAAATTTCGAGAGGTAATTCTTTGAAAGATTTCAAGATGAAAAGCTCATATAAACATATATCCCAAACGGCTTGGTTTTAGAGATACAGGGTGATGAAAATAAATGTTTTCAACAATTTTGACTTCGACACCTCTCCTTCAGTTTGCCTGAATTTTTTCTCGAGGTTTCTTCTATAGCATAAACACTGTATGTGTTAGGTTCGACGTTCCTAAGGTTTTACAGGTTTTTCCCAAACTCCTCCCGATATCTCAGCTGATTGGTTTACCTCCGGTCCCGATACATTTTGGCCGATTCGCTGGTGTTGCCAATCTCCAGTTAGGAGATTGTTTTTGGTGGCATTCCTTCGAAACAATCATATGGAGTAGACAGGGAAGTTGACGACACGTTTTCTCAGTTATTCCCTTTAAAATATTTCAACACAAAGTTCAAACATATGGAAGTTTTTTTATTAATAGATAATAGATGTAATGAAAATTTGACTTCGCAGTTAGTTTATGCTTGAAAAATTAATAAATAACAGCCTCTTTCCTCCTGTCATGTGCTACTATGAAACTGTCAAAGGCAGTGTCGGATTGTAACACTGGGAAATTTCCCGGTAGGCCCTCAAGGAAGAAGCCCTAAAAGTGGCCCCCAATTAAATCCTTTGGCCTTCGTTATCAATGTTTTTGAAAGGGGAGAAATCTATTTCACAAGTTTTGTAATACTTTTGTGGGTTACAAATAATCATCGTAAGGAAATAATAGAAAAAGTTTGAATTTTAAATGTGAATTTCGAGTAATTTGATTTGAAACAAAATTATTCGAGAAATCGAAAGAAGTCCAAAATAAACCCCTAAAAATCATGAAAAATACAAAATCGGCAGATTCTCTCGCAATCCGCACTATATACGCAAAATTTCACGCAGATTGCGAAAATATTTGATTTGTTTATTAAAGGCATATAAAAGTCAACGTCAAAAATGTCACGAATAGGACTGGAAAAAATATGGAGGGGAAATAACTCCTTCCCACTCCAGATGGCTCTTCAATTCAGGAACGATCAAAGATAGAGCAGTTCTGCGAACGCCAGTCGATTCAGAATGATGAAATTAGTATAATCTGTGAATTACGAGTCAATCGATTTGAAACAAAATTAGTCAAAAAATCGAAAAAAAAATCATGGAAAATACAAAATCTGCAGATTCACTATCAATCCGCCTATATACGCAAAATTTCATACAGATACCGTGAATATATGATTTGATTTCAGTACGGCATCCTGTATTATAAAAAATGTTCTACAAATTTCTAGAACTTCTCAACAAAGTAAACCATATAAGTGAAAATTACTAGTGAGCAATGCAATTTATGTAGAAACAGTTCCTAATAACTCACCAAAGAGAGGTTGAAAAAATTGAGAAGTAATCTGGAGAAAATGTGCTACAAAATTCAGAATTCCACTGCAAAAATAATGAAAATTGTGGGGGTGCTACCATAAGATGTCACGATCCCAAGCCTTTCAGCTGATACGACAGTTTCAATCTTAGTCATATTATATTCAGTTGGCCACTTTGATTTATACAGGGTGTCCCGAAACTATGATGCCAAACTGAAACAAAATATTCCTCTAGAAAAATAAACAGGACTTTCCTAATATTTCTTTTCTCAAATGTCTTTCGTTGCAGAGATACAGGGTGTTGAATATGAAAAATTAAAAGCGATTTTAATTCAAAACTTCCACAGTTCTGAACATTTCTCCAAGAAAATTTAAAGAATATTTGTGTTCAATAGGTGCTTCATTTCGAAAATGAAAACACATTTTCAGTTGTTACCAGTGGCGTACTAGAAGGGCAGCATGGTCCCTTTTCTCCCCTATTTTTTACGCCAATGGTGAAATCAGAAAAATTTATAATTTTTTGCATTTCTCTTTCAATTTTGAGTAAAAAATGTATACCTGTTTGATTCCAGAAAAATCAATGACATTAACACATGCATTTTTTCTTGCAGAGGTACAGGGTGTTGAAATTGAAAATAAAAAGGCATTTTTCTCGTCACTTTCATAGATACAAAAAAAAAATTAAATTTGAAGGTGTGCCTTTCTTCAATGGCTGCTCTATTTTCGAAAGAAATCAATAAGATGTTATTTGGACCAGATATTGGGATTGTAAAATTAATTTCTGCCGAACAAATTTTTTCATTCTTAGTATGTTTTCATTAATAAAAGCGCAATTATCTTGAAAACGGTTAGTTTTTCCGGATTCAAACAAGTATACATTTTTTACTGAAAATTGAATGAGGAATGCGAAAAATGTATAATTTTCTGATTTTACCTGTGGCGTAAAAAATTGGAGAGAACAGGGACCATGATGCCCTTCTTGTACGTCACTGGTAACAACTGAAAATGTGTTTTCTCTCTCGAAATGTAGCACCTATTGAACACAAACATTCTTTCAAATTGTATTGAAAAATTTTCAAAACTGTGGAAGTTATGAATAAAAATTACTTTTAATTTTTCATATTCAACACCCTGTATCTCTGCAACGAACGATATTTGGGGAAAGAAATATCAGGAAAGTCCTATTTATTTTTCAAGGGGAACCTTCTGTTTCAATTTGGCACCATAGTTTCGGGACACCCTGTATATCGCTGAGAAAATGTAAATAAATTCAACTAAGAAAGACACTCCTGAGTGACCCTGTCTAATAGTGACTTCAGATCACTAATATTAAAATCAAATGATATAAACTTAATTTGCAAGTCTACGGGCTTTAAATTTGACTGAGTTTGTTCAAAGAATTTCATAAAAATCTCAACATTGACTAGTAGAAGAAGAATCACTCTGTATACGGCGTTTCAGAACTCTTTATAACAACTCGTGTCGAGAATATTGAGATTGTAATCGCTATCGTCAACTTTCTGTAACAAAATAGTCGCCACATTATTGATTATATCGATAATAACCCTGCCTCCGCTTGTTTAACACCTTGTATATCGGAAACTGTCCATTAGATCTCGTTGTGCCCATAGAGACATTCGATTGCTGTACGAGTTTTCATTTTATAAGCAAAAGACTTGAGAAAACAGTTGTTTTTGTTTATAACAAATTGATAAATGGCAGTTGTGAGTCCAAAACATAACAGAATATAAATACGTTCTGCAAGTCGGTTTCCTACCAGTATTTTGTTACAAAAATACTTCGGCAGTTCCATTCACATCCCCGCACCGCCGTCATGGAAAATTCAAAATTATACAGATCCAAGAACATCTTAGTTTTTCTCCCGTAGTGTATTATTTTCACATATCTCATTATTAAACATCTTTTGGTTAGGTTTGAAGTCTCTGGAATTTGTTGACATTATACAAACTTATGACACTTTTCAATTCATCATCCATTCATTGATGGCGTTCAGATTTTTCTCTCCTTTAGGTTCCTGATCAGATTTTCTTTGTCGAGGTTATTTGGCAGGTATGTCATCTAGCAATTTCATGGCTCATATTCATCACATCAACTCGCAAATATTTGTTGTAGACAAAATGCAAACCCCTCATCATTCTCATTGCACCAATGTATTTAACAATTTCATGAACAGTGACTACAATTCTTTGAGTTGCTTTTGTTCAGGTGAAGGGCAATACTCGAATCCAGAGACTTCAACTGGGATGTTTTCATTCACTAGTTGTGGCTTTTCAGATTTTTATTGGTCATCATAATTGATCGGTATAGATTGTTCTGCCTATATTTTTCATAAAATGTTTGATATCTTGAATGCATCTATTCCAACAGATTTCAATATTGTAGATTGATTCGTTGTTATTCTCAAAAAATAAAGCCTTCGGAGATTTTAAATAAGTGATGAAGTTTTGTTAGTTTGATATTTTATCATTCAGAAAGATTGAAATTATCAATACTTTGTTGACAAATATCCAGAATTTGACACTGTAAATTAATGTGAATAAAAGATAAAAAAAGAAAGTACAATCTTTATTTAGAATAAATATACAATATTCCAATTATCATCGAACAAAAATTAATGCTGGTAGAACAATCTATGACTTATTTGCCAGTAACATGAGAGCTAATGATGGTATCAACACAATCAGGAACGTCGAAAATTCCATCGTAAAATGACTAACAGCTCCAGCTTTGGCAGTAGTCACCACCGGCACCTTCGTAGTCGAATCTGCTCCAATGTGTCCAATTAGTAGAATAACTGTAAGTAAGGCAATCCACAATAGGGCACCAATCTTAATGCTCTGAAAAAAAAAGTTAATCAATCATATTGTCACTTCTCAAAATATTTTCGCAATCCACGTTTTTGTCGCTATGCTATGTATTAATTCAAATTTTCACTTTTCCTGCTCATTTTTCAATCCGAATGACTACAATGTGAATTTATCATGCTGTCTAGTTGACATATCATTTGACAAAACAATCTTATTTTTGAATATGCCTTTTTACTGGGAACTCATGTTGATTACTGTTCTGCAAGCGTTAGTATGAAGAGAACGTGTCTTCTAGTAACCTACCGGATGATCCGACATCTAGTATTTCTGCGAAGATAAGCATGGACACGAGAACGTTACCCTTCATTGTGGATGATAATGCTATTCGAAAGAAGTTCATAGTTACTCACCATATTGAAATAATCCTCCTTTTCTGGAAAAATTTGGTAAAAACTTCTTCAACAACTTTCGTAACTGACAAACTGACTAATTCTGTTTGCAAGACTCCTTGGAAACAATAACAAAATGACAATAAAACATGAAATTTGATAGCCTGCTTCTTCACCCGACTACAAAAATTCGAATATGGTTTTGCCGAAATGTACCATGTGTTTCAAAAAGACGTTGATGCACCTTTACTATTATAGTTTCGTTGACATGATTCAAATTCATTATCGTATCGTCAACGTATCTACATGCATTCGCCTACGATTGGATCGATAATATCGTTCACTGCTACAGCTTCTTCTTCCTCTTCTTTCAGTTTCTTAGTTTTCTGACTCCGTAGTGGGATCAACATCACCAGATCAGGTAATTGACTGCTACAGCAGAGTTACACGGCGAACCCTTGTGGACACCATTTCCAAGGAAGTGTTTTTCGGAGTTCATCTTCAATGTGCTCTTGGAATTCCCAATTTTTCATCAAGTTTTTCATAAAATTTGTTTCGATTCAAGCGAAGATTGCGTAGCATCTTGTATGAGTTTTCATTTTATAAGCAAAAAACTAAAAAAAAAACTGTTTTTTTTGTTTTTAAATGTTTATAACAATTTAATAAATAACAGTTGCGAGTACAAAACATAAGAGAATATAACTACGGAATGTCTTTCATGTGATGGCGCAGTCGGTTTCCTACTGGTAGGTAATTTTGTCTACGAAAAAATGCTCTATTGATTCGCCTAGTTGATAAACTTATACTCTGTGAAATAGATATAAAAAAGCCGTAACTTCTATGTAACTGAGACAGAAAAAAGTATTCCACGACTACCATTTCGAGAACAACATCGGTGATTACCTTTGCGCGTGCGTTGGGTTGTAAAAAGTGAATGTATGGGTTGTCACGTCACTGTATGGTAAGGCTTACCTTTTGCGCATGCGTTCTGGTTCGAATATGAAATCTGGTACAATTTCATCGGATCTAGATTTTTTATAATCTGGTACAAATATTTTAAAAATTTCAGAAGCTACTCAGTTAGAGTAAATAATGTCGAAATTGTCCTTCATATGGACTATTTGAATGTTTAGTTTTAGGATCGTCGAATACTTCTGATCAAATTACATAAACACTTATACTAATACCTAGCATTACTGTAAAGAAAGTTGTCAAAGAAATTTCATAATTTTATCGGTTTGGTATTTGGTCCGCTATGTGAAATAGTGCAGAATTTTATAAATTCGGCGAACTTCATCGCTGCCATCTAGTACATAACGTCCTAACTAGCGTTTCTCCGATATGCCAAATGGCAAGAATTCCTTTCCACAGCACTTCCCAATAGGCAATCCGCACGAACCAATCAGAACTATCCTGGCCAAGGCGGTATATTTGATAGTAGTCCCAAGTATTCAACTTGGATAGCAAGGTTAGTTTGGTTAGGTTAGATCATGTTCCCTTCTTTTTTCATTTTTGAGCCATAAAAGAAGGAAACATGATCTTATCCAACCAAACTGAACCTTGATATCCAAGTTGATCCTCAACGTAACCTAAAATTACATTGCACACCACGCAGGCCCAATTGAAATAAAGTTTTGATTGGTCCATGCGGATTGCCTATTGGAAAGTGTTGTGGATATGAATTCTTGCACCAAAATGACAGCCATTACCAAAGAATATCTGTTCAGTAATGTAGATGATTAACCCTATGCTGTATCACTTCCGTTAAAAATAAAGTCACCGTTATTCGCCATTTCCGTTATTTTGCTATTACTAATCAAAGCGTGTGACCTATCGAGTGCTATCGATATGAAATACTGTTAACATATTAGGTTATGCAACCCTGAGTGGGCGCCGCGCTTGTAAACCGTGTTGCCTAGCTCCAAACAAAATCATTTGAATATGAAACCAACAAAATGGAGAATCAATTATGTTTCAGAATAACATTTTATAGGTCTTAAAAACAGCAGAATTGAATGGATAGAATTGATTTATGATCCAAATTGAAATTAATCTAATATGTTTTTATAAGAAACAATAAAGCATCATACGCGAAAACAGTAGAACCAGATTTCATAGGTCTGAATTCGGCAAGATTGGAAAGTAAAGTAATTGCAAATGTCAATAACCTAAGCTCTTCAAAACATAAAACGATCACGCTCAAAAATATCGAAATGTAATTCCATCAAAACAACTTATAATCGTATCTAAAAACGTAAATCCAACAAATCATCTGAAAATGAATCTGTAGTAACATAAAATCCTTGGAAACAAAATGTGTCAGACTGAAAACGGTCGGAATCGAAATCTAGCAGAAACTGTGGAGAGAATGAGCGAATTAATTCCGATATTAGAATTTAGTAATATTGACCGCACGCTGCTCCATCTCTGAGAGACTAGAGCCATCCGCTATCCCCTCTCCAAATTCTGATATTTTTCGGTTCTGTGTCCTTTTCGATTCTACTATTTATTCTTCTGATTATTTTCAATATGGAAATTTTAGGTTAGGTTAGGTTGTAATATTGACCGCACGCTGCTCCATCTCTGAGAGACTAGAGCCATCCGCTATCCCCTCTCCAAATTCTGATATTTTTCGGTTCTGTGTCCTTTTCGATTCTACTATTTATTCTTCTGATTATTTTCAGTACGGAAATTTTAGGTTAGGTTAGGTTAGGTTAGGTTGTAATATTGACCGTACGCTCCTCCATCTCTGAGAGACTAGAGCCATCCGCTATCCCCTCTCCAAATTCTGATATTTTTCGGTTTTGTGTCCTTTTCGATTCTACTATTTATTCTTCTGATTATTTTCAATATGGAAATTTTAGGTTAGGTTAGGTTGTAATATTGACCGCACGCTGCTCCATCTCTGAGAGACTAGAGCCATCCGCTATCCCCTCTCCAAATTCTGATATTTTTCGGTTCTGTGTCCTTTTCGATTCTACTATTTATTCTTCTGATTATTTTCAATATGGAAATTTTAGGTTAGGTTAGGTTGTAATATTGACCGCACGCTGCTCCATCTCTGAGAGACTAGAGCCATCCGCTATCCCCTCTCCAAATTCTGATATTTTTCGGTTCTGTGTCCTTTTCGATTCTACTATTTATTCTTCTGATTATTTTCAGTACGGAAATTTTAGGTTAGGTTAGGTTAGGTTAGGTTGTAATATTGACCGTACGCTCCTCCATCTCTGAGAGACTAGAGCCATCCGCTATCCCCTCTCCAAATTCTGATATTTTTCGGTTCTGTGTCCTTTTCGATTCTACTATTTATTCTTCTGATTATTTTCAATATGGAAATTTTAGGTTAGGTTAGGTTGTAATATTGACCGCACGCTGCTCCATCTCTGAGAGACTAGAGCCATCCGCTATCCCCTCTCCAAATTCTGATATTTTTCGGTTCTGTGTCCTTTTCGATTCTACTATTTATTCTTCTGATTATTTTCAGTACGGAAATTTTAGGTTAGGTTAGGTTAGGTTAGGTTGTAATATTGACCGTACGCTCCTCCATCTCTGAGAGACTAGAGCCATCCGCTATCCCCTCTCCAAATTCTGATATTTTTCGGTTTTGTGTCCTTTTCGATTCTACTATTTATTCTTCTGATTATTTTCAATATGGAAATTTTAGGTTAGGTTAGGTTGTAATATTGACCGCACGCTGCTCCATCTCTGAGAGACTAGAGCCATCCGCTATCCCCTCTCCAAATTCTGATATTTTTCGGTTCTGTGTCCTTTTCGATTCTACTATTTATTCTTCTGATTATTTTCAATATGGAAATTTTAGGTTAGGTTAGGTTGTAATATTGACCGCACGCTGCTCCATCTCTGAGAGACTAGAGCCATCCGCTATCCCCTCTCCAAATTCTGATATTTTTCGGTTCTGTGTCCTTTTCGATTCTACTATTTATTCTTCTGATTATTTTCAATATGGAAATTTTGGGTCTTGTACTCCATGGATTCGATGATTTTAATTCTTATAATATTCTTGTAATGTTCAGTTCTTCGAAAGATCGATACGATTATTTATGATTCTAGAATTTCCTTCTCAACATCTGCTTTTCTGACGAGTCTACATCCTTTTTGAATTCGACTGTAAAAACTCTATGTCTGGGCCGCTATTTTCGGAGACCGTTTGATTGAACCAGTATTTCACGACGGTAACCAGACCGGAGAAACTTATTTGGAATTATTGAATGAATTTGTTTATCCACAATTAGTGGATCGTTACCATAAAGACCACGTGATATTTCAACAAGACATTACGCACAGCCTGTTAGGGTATTTTTGGGTAGAATGTTTCCTGGAAGTAGGATTGGAAAAAGAACCTCTATAGAGTGGCCAGCCAGATCTCCGGATTTAACCCCACTTGACGTTTTCCTGAAGGGTCACTTGGGAAAGAAAAACCTTTGCAACCGAACCAGAATCTCTGGAAGATTTACGAAGTAGAATTATTGAAGAATGCCGTCGAATAATGCCGGAAATATTACAAAATGCGAGGTCTCATTTTGAACAGAACTTGTACTATTGTATGGAAATGGGTGGTAGACAGTTTGAATATTTAGTTTATCGACAATAATAATTATTGCGACAATTTATCAGATATTGTTTTTATTGAGTGAATAAAAAGTGATTTCCCTACTTCAACTTCCTATATCCCGAAAACGAATCGATATAATTAATTTACTTTTGTTGTTTGATATTAAGAAGGAGAAGAATACCTTTCAAATGTGGTATCTCTTAGCGGGTGGCGGTCACAGCTCCGAGGGATGGAATTTATTTCGAGTGAATTTGTTCCCCTTGAAAATGTAGGTGACGTGTTCTAGCGTTTTTATATAATTCGGTCCTGCCAACCTACAGAACCACTGTTTCATTTGGCACACTCTGTATGTCCACACCTATGTTGATTTGTAGTTCATGTTCAAATAAAAGTTGTTTCTAATGGACCTTTTCACGAGCTATGAGAAAGTATATACGCTAATATAACTTGGGATTTTTATTTATTTTTTTCTTACCGCCAGTTTCTATATTATTTGAAAAAAGGGGTTTCGTGACGTCACGTCCATAAAAATTGAACTTGGCAACGTTGTACACCATGGAATCTCAAATTATCGTTACATCTGGATTGTGTTCTATGATAGTTGTCATTCGATACCAGATGGGTTTGTTCGTCTGTTTCAAGGAGCAGATCAATAGCAATCGTTTTTCTCTGTTCAACTCATTTGCTTACCTTATGTGATACAAGATAGATGCTAGTAGATCAAGGAAACTAACAGATTCTTGAATATTTTATTTTTCGAGGTTAATGGCAACCGCAACAACAAGCAATATCCTCAAATCCCAAATATAACCACAAAACAAATGTATGTGTTCTGTGGTGATAACAACTTTTGTTGTTCCATGAGAACTGTAATTATAATTTGCGGTGTTGCCAACAATAGTTTTTCATCAAAAGGCAGAAAATTTGAAAGTTACAAATAATATAAAAAATTGCTTTTACGTAAAAATTTTTGATGTGTTGATCCAGTGACAAAGTTTCAATTATTTCTCGATGGCTTATAATCAGCCAGTAACTATATTTTATAGGAGACCGATATTCCCTATTTTGATTATGGTGGGGGATATTTCCGATGAACGTGACGTCATAGGCACAATTTAAAATGTGATATTTTTCGTTAATAAAAAAAGTAGAGGGCACTCTTTGTTAGACATTTTAGACTATTAACAATCGATTGAAACGAGTTTTGCAACTAATTTTTTGTAAATGTAAAGGTTCCACTTCACACTCCAAACCACAGAAAAGGCAAACATTTCGAAAAGTTCACCTAAAATCGCTTAGTTTGTGCGAAAAACATTATCATAGTTGCACATTTTCATCGGTTCCGTATACACATGCGTTTCTAGCGACTAATAAAAATTTCCAGCCAGTAAACAAATTAGTTTTTATTCAATACAAAAAAATCTGTTAGATATAATAAAAACAACAAAAAATATATCAAATCAGGGAAGCCTGCGTGATTTTTCCATCTTTCTCGTCTTTTTTGACTTTTTTGCTCGTTTCCTCGACCTCACTGTCTGTGATCGGTCGCTTGAGGGATTCCCCGACGCTGTTGAAAATACTATTTTTAAACTCCTCGTATTTGTCGGGATTCGACAAAAGACTGCTAGTCGGGACCAATTCGATTTCCTCAGTGTCTTCAGTGGCGTTGTCGGTATCGTCTATGACGATCTTCTTCTGCTTCTTTTCGTCCTTCTTTTCAGCCTTATCTTCGTGGTAGTCATTCATCTGGGATTGAGCAAAGCTCGATGTCTCGCACTTCATTATTTCTCGTAGGACCATAGTTGCGTATGAAGAGGAGGATAAGCTGAATTCGATGATTAACGCTTTGTATTTCCCATCTAAAAAAGTGTATGAAAATCATGGAGAATATTGTTGATACTAATTGGCTGACCATTATACAGGGTGTTCCAAATTAAGTCGGCACAATTGCCAACTCCGTTATTATTGATGCTACGAATTCGGTTAAATGGGCAAACAAAACAAAAGTTTACAGTCGCGTTTTCAGAATATTTCATAAAATGATATTTCTTTCAATGGAACACCCTATATTTTTTCATGCATTTCGATTCGTAATATCATTCTCAACAACAAATATCATTTGACTTTTTTTTCGTAAAGGTGAAAATAAGACCGTTTCTACTGACTGTTTTGTAAGATTGGAATATAAACCAGTGCGAATTTTTTTTTTTACTCATGTATATGAAAATTATCATTTTTCTACTTGTGACGATTTCTCCTTAAGCCGTTTCTGACGGAGCTCGTAAACAGCACAGAAAACAGCGCTATTTATAGCCGGTGATGTCACCATTAACTTCGCCGCTGGCGATTGACACAAGATCATTCGTGAAGCGACATCTAGTCGCCAGTAGAAATTCGAGAGATTTCCGGCACTCATTCAGCACGCTATATAAAGAAATCTCCACGGCGAGACGACACATTTTGGAATCAGCCGGAGTACGATATTTGAATGATAGAGAGTGTCAGTAAAGATAAATTAAAATAGTGACTTGTGATATAAATTAATGATTAAGACGTGTGTAAATAAATTATAAAAAATTAGTTAAGTGCAGTTTTACTACATTTATTGTCAGAAGTCGGATGTTTAAAATAAATAAGTGTTCGTCGCGTTGAAAAACTGATAGACATTTATCGCGCCTACTAGACAGTTAGTGACCCGTTGAACATTTGAGTGTTTGCAAAGTGGACAGTTTCGCGCGTCGCGGGACAATAAACTGAAAACTTTTTGTGTGAAATAAATAATAGAAGCTCGGTAAAGACAATAAGAGACAAAATGTTTCCGAGGAGAGTTCACCTAGTTGACCTTAAAGTTAGTGATTTAAAGCAAGAGTTAGAGGAGCGTGAGTTAGAAACAACTGGAAAGAAGGCCGTACTCCAGAAAAGACTTGCAGATGGACTGATTGAAGGAGAAGACCCCGAAACGTTCTTATTCGAAGTTTCTGGAATTGATTTGAGTTCCATAATGAATAAACTCGACGAGATCACGAAATCCTTGGTAGATAGGTTTCTGGAAAATTCGAATAGTTTGAAGGAGGAATTTCAACAAAATTCGGTGAGTCTGGAAGATAAATTTCTACAAAACTCAAAGAGTCTGGAGGAAAAACTTCTAGAAAATTCTGTTAGCTTGAAAGAAGAACTTCTCGAAAGTTGGAATAGTCTGAAAGAAGAACTTTCGAGAAATTTAGAAGAAAAGCTTGAAGAAAATTCGAAAAATCTAGAAGTGAACCTCCTGGAAAATTCTGAGAATTTGAGAGAAGAGCTTCTGGAAAATTCAAAAAGCTTGAAAGAAGTCTGCGGTGTGGCGAGTCGGTTGGAAGAAAGCATGGGAACTGTCGAGACAGAATTGGAAAAATTGAGACAGAGTAAGTGACCAAGTCAAAGAAGGAATTGAGGCAGAAATGTACAAAATAAAGGAAAAATTCTGTGAGTTAGAAAAGCGAATGGATTCTGTGCTGTTTACGAGCTCCGTCAGAACCGGCTTAAGGAGATATCGTCACATACTCATGTTTATAAAGATGATCATTTTTCAACCGGATATCCGACATGAAAGCGATAGTTTTTCACTCTAGAGATGAAAATGAAGCAAATGAACATTATAGTAGGGGAGCCCACGATGCTAAACGTGGATTCACTCAAGCGTCATAGAGACAGACCTATCGGGTAGCAAATCTGACGACGTCGATGTGACGCAAACTCGCGGCCATTATTATAATATGAAAAAAAATCGCTATTTTGAAATAAGCGCGTCAGATTAAGATTTATATGGTTCATCTTTATGTCCTGGATGTCAAAAATATGATTTTGTGTCATTATGAGCTCTCCGAGCTCAAAAGTCTCAGAGAATTTTATACAATTTTTTTAATTTTCAAACCGCAATAACTTTTCAATAAACGAACCGATTTTCACACGGTTGGCGGCATTCGACGCAGTTTTTCGAGCTCCATGAAGAATCTTCAAGTTTGAATTGATCGAACTAGAAATTTCGGAGAGATTCCGAAAAAACACTTTTACCGTTTTCTTTCGACGTAGTTTTTTGATATTAAGAGCTGATTAGTTTTTGAAATCGAGTTTAAAAGTTATTTCAACAAATACACATTTGAAAAAGAAAATTTTCGTAGTTTTTTTGAGATTTCTCAAAATCTTTCGGTACGAATCGGTTCAAATTATATTCAAAATCCAAGTTTGGCCAAGCCAAATAGATAGAGAAAGAGTGAGAGAGTAATATTAATGCGGCTTGTGGAAATCGTCAAATCAGGTATATATTTTCCAGTATCCCTGAATTATTTCCTTCAAAATAAAAAAAAAAATAGCCACGCTCGAGAATGTCGAGATGACGTTTTTTTACAAGTTTGTAGCCCTCCCTTTCCTTTACGTCACTCTCAAATTGTCAGATTAGTAGAATATACACTTTTCAGCATGTAATTAACTCTCCCTGCCTTAATCTGACGCGCTCGAGAATTTCCGATGATCAATTATTTTTTACTAATCTGATCCTTCATCCTGGACGCGCGACCTTATTTATGAGGTTCATATTTGGTGGAGGTATATATTAATCTGCCGCGCTTCAGTGAATCCCGAAATCCCCGCTTGGGCTCCCCTGCTATTATCATGCGACCCGATAAGAATATACTAAAAACAATTTGACGGATTTTTGAAATCAATGATAGTTAATCTCACTAGATGGCACTTGAATCAGCAAACGAACGTCACTTCGTTTGACAGTTTATAAATATTTTCACGATTATATTCGAACCTCTCTCTATAACTACAATTAATTTGAACTCTGATAGCGAAATTCCAGTATTCAATAAACAATATCTATCGTAGAAAAAATAGCATTTTATACTCGTGATGAAATACGTTTTTTTTCGTTTGTGAGATTGCCACACTCGTTTCGCTCGAGGACAAACTCTCACCTCACGAAAAAAAAACAGTATTTTCATCTCACGGTCAAAAATATACTATTTTAAATTCCACATTAGCTGTAATTGAAGTGAACTGGTAGCAAGTGGACATTTTTTAAGTACAGCTGTTATACAGAGTGACCATTTGAAAGCCTCTAAAACTGTTATTTTTTATCCGATTCAGAAGCTATTTTTAATAGATAGACCATCAGTAGTTCAAGTAGAGAGTTATAAATTCGATATTGAAATAAAAATTGTATGGCCTACTTCGAATTATTTTGTAAGAGCAAAAGCCCAAAAAACATTCTAGCGAATTTTTTTAAATAAAATATAACGACGCCGCTCGATTTGTGATGCTTTCAAATGGCTGCGACTAAAATTTCACAATGGAATTATTTTTTTATAGCCCGAGTAAAATATTCATATCATTATCAAAATAATTCGTTTTGAAATACTCACCCTCAACGCTGACCGGTTCTGGTTCGCCTTTCATTTCTTGGAGATCTGATCTTATCAAGTCATCAGTGGGATTATTGTACTTGATGGTTTTCCACGATAAGTCCTCGACTTTTTCCATGATTTTCCTGTAGTCACCGCACAAATTGTACGACCTACGACCACAGAAATAATTAAAGTTTGGGCCTGCGACACATGAACAACGGGAAGGAAATACTCAAAATATTGATTGTATATCGGTCATTAAATGTATACATGATACATTTATGAACAACGGGAAGGAAATACTCAAAATATTGATTGTATAACGGTCATTAAATGTATACATGATACATTTATGAACAACGGGAAGGAAATACTCAAAATATTGATTGTATATCGGTCATTAAATGTATACATGATACATTTATGAACAACGGGAAGGAAATACTCAAAATATTGATTGTATATCGGTCATTAAATGTATACATGATACATTTATGAACAACGGGAAGGAAATACTCAAAATATTGATTGTATAACGGTCATTAAATGTATACATGATACATTTATGAACAACGGGAAGGAAATACTCAAAATATTGATTGTATAACGGTCATTAAATGTATACATGATACATTTATGAACAACGGGAAGGAAATACTCAAAATATTGATTGTATAACGGTCATTAAATGTATACATGATACATTTATGAACAACGGGAAGGAAATACTCAAAATATTGATTGTATATCGGTCATTAAATGTATACATGATACATTTATGAACAACGGGAAGGAAATACTCAAAATATTGATTGTATATCGGTCATTAAATGTATACATGATACATTTATGAACAACGGGAAGGAAATACTCAAAATATTGATTGTATATCGGTCATTAAATGTATACATGATACATTTATGAACAACGGGAAGGAAATACTCAAAATATTGATTGTATATCGGTCATTAAATGTATACATGATACATTTATGAACAACGGGAAGGAAATACTCAAAATATTGATTGTATAACGGTCATTAAATGTATACATGATACATTTATGAACAACGGGAAGGAAATACTCAAAATATTGATTGTATATCGGTCATTAAATGTATACATGATACATTTATGAACAACGGGAAGGAAATACTCAAAATATTGATTGTATATCGGTCATTAAATGTATACATGATACATTTATGAACAACGGGAAGGAAATACTCAAAATATTGATTGTATATCGGTCATTAAATGTATACATGATACATTTATGAACAACGGGAAGGAAATACTCAAAATATTGATTGTATATCGGTCATTAAATGTATACATGATACATTTATGAACAACGGGAAGGAAATACTCAAAATATTGATTGTATATCGGTCATTAAATGTATACATGATACATTTATGAACAACGGGAAGGAAATACTCAAAATATTGATTGTATATCGGTCATTAAATGTATACATGATACATTTATGAACAACGGGAAGGAAATACTCAAAATATTGATTGTATATCGGTCATTAAATGTATACATGATACATTTATGAACAACGGGAAGGAAATACTCAAAATATTGATTGTATATCGGTCATTAAATGTATACATGATACATTTATGAACAACGGGAAGGAAATACTCAAAATATTGATTGTATATCGGTCATTAAATGTATACATGATACATTTATGAACAACGGGAAGGAAATACTCAAAATATTGATTGTATATCGGTCATTAAATGTATACATGATACATTTATGAACAACGGGAAGGAAATACTCAAAATATTGATTGTATATCGGTCATTAAATGTATACATGATACATTTATGAACAACGGGAAGGAAATACTCAAAATATTGATTGTATATCGGTCATTAAATGTATACATGATACATTTATGAACAACGGGAAGGAAATACTCAAAATATTGATTGTATATCGGTCATTAAATGTATACATGATACATTTATGAACAACGGGAAGGAAATACTCAAAATATTGATTGTATATCGGTCATTAAATGTATACATGATACATTTATGAACAACGGGAAGGAAATACTCAAAATATTGATTGTATATCGGTCATTAAATGTATACATGATACATTTATGAACAACGGGAAGGAAATACTCAAAATATTGATTGTATATCGGTCATTAAATGTATACATGATACATTTATGAACAACGGGAAGGAAATACTCAAAATATTGATTGTATATCGGTCATTAAATGTATACATGATACATTTATGAACAACGGGAAGGAAATACTCAAAATATTGATTGTATATCGGTCATTAAATGTATACATGATACATTTATGAACAACGGGAAGGAAATACTCAAAATATTGATTGTATATCGGTCATTAAATGTATACATGATACATTTATGAACAACGGGAAGGAAATACTCAAAATATTGATTGTATATCGGTCATTAAATGTATACATGATACATTTATGAACAACGGGAAGGAAATACTCAAAATATTGATTGTATATCGGTCATTAAATGTATACATGATACATTTATGAACAACGGGAAGGAAATACTCAAAATATTGATTGTATATCGGTCATTAAATGTATACATGATACATTTATGAACAACGGGAAGGAAATACTCAAAATATTGATTGTATATCGGTCATTAAATGTATACATGATACATTTATGAACAACGGGAAGGAAATACTCAAAATATTGATTGTATATCGGTCATTAAATGTATACATGATACATTTATGAACAACGGGAAGGAAATACTCAAAATATTGATTGTATATCGGTCATTAAATGTATACATGATACATTTATGAACAACGGGAAGGAAATACTCAAAATATTGATTGTATATCGGTCATTAAATGTATACATGATACATTTATGAACAACGGGAAGGAAATACTCAAAATATTGATTGTATAACGGTCATTAAATGTATACATGATACATTTATGAACAACGGGAAGGAAATACTCAAAATATTGATTGTATAACGGTCATTAAATGTATACATGATACATTTATGAACAACGGGAAGGAAATACTCAAAATATTGATTGTATATCGGTCATTAAATGTATACATGATACATTTATGAACAACGGGAAGGAAATACTCAAAATATTGATTGTATATCGGTCATTAAATGTATACATAATACATTTATGAACAACGGGAAGGAAATACTCAAAATATTGATTGTATATCGGTCATTAAATGTATACATAATACATTTATGAACAACGGGAAGGAAATACTCAAAATATTGATTGTATATCGGTCATTAAATGTATACATGATACATTTATGAACAACGGGAAGGAAATACTCAAAATATTGATTGTATATCGGTCATTAAATGTATACATGATACATTTATGAACAACGGGAAGGAAATACTCAAAATATTGATTGTATATCGGTCATTAAATGTATACATGATACATTTATGAACAACGGGAAGGAAATACTCAAAATATTGATTGTATATCGGTCATTAAATGTATACATGATACATTTATGAACAACGGGAAGGAAATACTCAAAATATTGATTGTATATCGGTCATTAAATGTATACATGATACATTTATGAACAACGGGAAGGAAATACTCAAAATATTGATTGTATATCGGTCATTAAATGTATACATGATACATTTATGAACAACGGGAAGGAAATACTCAAAATATTGATTGTATATCGGTCATTAAATGTATACATGATACATTTATGAACAACGGGAAGGAAATACTCAAAATATTGATTGTATATCGGTCATTAAATGTATACATGATACATTTATGAACAACGGGAAGGAAATACTCAAAATATTGATTGTATATCGGTCATTAAATGTATACATGATACATTTATGAACAACGGGAAGGAAATACTCAAAATATTGATTGTATATCGGTCATTAAATGTATACATGATACATTTATGAACAACGGGAAGGAAATACTCAAAATATTGATTGTATATCGGTCATTAAATGTATACATGATACATTTATGAACAACGGGAAGGAAATACTCAAAATATTGATTGTATATCGGTCATTAAATGTATACATGATACATTTATGAACAACGGGAAGGAAATACTCAAAATATTGATTGTATATCGGTCATTAAATGTATACATGATACATTTATGAACAACGGGAAGGAAATACTCAAAATATTGATTGTATATCGGTCATTAAATGTATACATGATACATTTATGAACAACGGGAAGGAAATACTCAAAATATTGATTGTATATCGGTCATTAAATGTATACATGATACATTTATGAACAACGGGAAGGAAATACTCAAAATATTGATTGTATATCGGTCATTAAATGTATACATGATACATTTATGAACAACGGGAAGGAAATACTCAAAATATTGATTGTATATCGGTCATTAAATGTATACATGATACATTTATGAACAACGGGAAGGAAATACTCAAAATATTGATTGTATATCGGTCATTAAATGTATACATGATACATTTATGAACAACGGGAAGGAAATACTCAAAATATTGATTGTATATCGGTCATTAAATGTATACATGATACATTTATGAACAACGGGAAGGAAATACTCAAAATATTGATTGTATATCGGTCATTAAATGTATACATGATACATTTATGAACAACGGGAAGGAAATACTCAAAATATTGATTGTATATCGGTCATTAAATGTATACATGATACATTTATGAACAACGGGAAGGAAATACTCAAAATATTGATTGTATATCGGTCATTAAATGTATACATGATACATTTATGAACAACGGGAAGGAAATACTCAAAATATTGATTGTATATCGGTCATTAAATGTATACATAATACATTTATGAACAACGGGAAGGAAATACTCAAAATATTGATTGTATATCGGTCATTAAATGTATACATGATACATTTATGAACAACGGGAAGGAAATACTCAAAATATTGATTGTATATCGGTCATTAAATGTATACATGATACATTTATGAACAACGGGAAGGAAATACTCAAAATATTGATTGTATATCGGTCATTAAATGTATACATGATACATTTATGAACAACGGGAAGGAAATACTCAAAATATTGATTGTATATCGGTCATTAAATGTATACATGATACATTTATGAACAACGGGAAGGAAATACTCAAAATATTGATTGTATATCGGTCATTAAATGTATACATGATACATTTATGAACAACGGGAAGGAAATACTCAAAATATTGATTGTATATCGGTCATTAAATGTATACATGATACATTTATGAACAACGGGAAGGAAATACTCAAAATATTGATTGTATATCGGTCATTAAATGTATACATGATACATTTATGAACAACGGGAAGGAAATACTCAAAATATTGATTGTATATCGGTCATTAAATGTATACATGATACATTTATGAACAACGGGAAGGAAATACTCAAAATATTGATTGTATATCGGTCATTAAATGTATACATGATACATTTATGAACAACGGGAAGGAAATACTCAAAATATTGATTGTATATCGGTCATTAAATGTATACATGATACATTTATGAACAACGGGAAGGAAATACTCAAAATATTGATTGTATATCGGTCATTAAATGTATACATGATACATTTATGAACAACGGGAAGGAAATACTCAAAATATTGATTGTATATCGGTCATTAAATGTATACATGATACATTTATGAACAACGGGAAGGAAATACTCAAAATATTGATTGTATATCGGTCATTAAATGTATACATGATACATTTATGAACAACGGGAAGGAAATACTCAAAATATTGATTGTATAACGGTCATTAAATGTATACATGATACATTTATGAACAACGGGAAGGAAATACTCAAAATATTGATTGTATAACGGTCATTAAATGTATACATGATACATTTATGAACAACGGGAAGGAAATACTCAAAATATTGATTGTATATCGGTCATTAAATGTATACATGATACATTTATGAACAACGGGAAGGAAATACTCAAAATATTGATTGTATATCGGTCATTAAATGTATACATAATACATTTATGAACAACGGGAAGGAAATACTCAAAATATTGATTGTATATCGGTCATTAAATGTATACATAATACATTTATGAACAACGGGAAGGAAATACTCAAAATATTGATTGTATATCGGTCATTAAATGTATACATGATACATTTATGAACAACGGGAAGGAAATACTCAAAATATTGATTGTATATCGGTCATTAAATGTATACATGATACATTTATGAACAACGGGAAGGAAATACTCAAAATATTGATTGTATATCGGTCATTAAATGTATACATGATACATTTATGAACAACGGGAAGGAAATACTCAAAATATTGATTGTATATCGGTCATTAAATGTATACATGATACATTTATGAACAACGGGAAGGAAATACTCAAAATATTGATTGTATATCGGTCATTAAATGTATACATGATACATTTATGAACAACGGGAAGGAAATACTCAAAATATTGATTGTATATCGGTCATTAAATGTATACATGATACATTTATGAACAACGGGAAGGAAATACTCAAAATATTGATTGTATATCGGTCATTAAATGTATACATAATACATTTATGAACAACGGGAAGGAAATACTCAAAATATTGATTGTATATCGGTCATTAAATGTATACATGATACATTTATGAACAACGGGAAGGAAATACTCAAAATATTGATTGTATATCGGTCATTAAATGTATACATGATACATTTATGAACAACGGGAAGGAAATACTCAAAATATTGATTGTATATCGGTCATTAAATGTATACATGATACATTTATGAACAACGGGAAGGAAATACTCAAAATATTGATTGTATATCGGTCATTAAATGTATACATGATACATTTATGAACAACGGGAAGGAAATACTCAAAATATTGATTGTATATCGGTCATTAAATGTATACATGATACATTTATGAACAACGGGAAGGAAATACTCAAAATATTGATTGTATATCGGTCATTAAATGTATACATAATACATTTATGAACAACGGGAAGGAAATACTCAAAATATTGATTGGATATCGGTCATTAAATGTATACATGATACATTTATGAACAACGGGAAGGAAATACTCAAAATATTGATTGTATAACGGTCATTAAATGTATACATAATACATTTATGAACAACGGGAAGGAAATACTCAAAATATTGATTGTATATCGGTCATTAAATGTATACATGATACATTTATGAACAACGGGAAGGAAATACTCAAAATATTGATTGTATATCGGTCATTAAATGTATACATGATACATTTATGAACAACGGGAAGGAAATACTCAAAATATTGATTGTATATCGGTCATTAAATGTATACATGATACATTTATGAACAACGGGAAGGAAATACTCAAAATATTGATTGTATATCGGTCATTAAATGTATACATGATACATTTATGAACAACGGGAAGGAAATACTCAAAATATTGATTGTATATCGGTCATTAAATGTATACATGATACATTTATGAACAACGGGAAGGAAATACTCAAAATATTGATTGTATAACGGTCATTAAATGTATACATGATACATTTATGAACAACGGGAAGGAAATACTCAAAATATTGATTGTATATCGGTCATTAAAATGTACAGGGCTTTTCACGATGAGCGTTAATTAGACGTTTCTGGCAAACGAGACAACGGATCAACCTGAAAATTTGACAGTATGCATAAACGAACATGATCTACACGCCTAAAATATTTTAGACGATGCGGCGTTGCCGCTTCTACTGTAAAGTAGCGGTTACTTTGATTTTTCAAATGGAACACCCTGTATATAATATCATATTATGATTTCTTATCACTTCGTCAACAACTTCATATAGTATCTCCCTATACCTATCTCTCACCGTTTAAGAGATATAAATTAATTTTGATTTCTTTTTTCACCAAACTTGTACTTTTATAAACGCTGATAATCTTGAACTCTCTGGTACTAAGACGATCAAATTCGGAATGGAGTGAAGTGATACCATAAGGATTCTCACTTCGGAGCCATATTTTTTTTGCCTCATACAGGGTCGTTAGAAAATGCGGATACTTTGTTCACATGAAAAAATGAGTGGAAGTAAATTTTTTCAAATGGAACACCCTGTATTTTTCCACATTTTTGAGCTCTACATCCAATTTTAGATTGACTTTGTTCAGATAATCCTATTTCGATTTCGAACCGTTTTCGAGATAAACTGTTTCAAACAGAAACTGACGTGGTTCATCTCGAAAACGGTTCGAAATCGAAATAGGATTGTCTGAACAAAGTCAATCTAAAATTGGATGTAGAGCTCAAAAATGTGGAAAAATACAGGGTGTTCTATTTGAAAAAATTGACTTCCACTCATTTTTTCATATGAACAAAGTATCCGCATTTTCTAACGGCCCTGTATGAGGTAAAAAAAATATGGCTCCGAAGTGAGAATCCTTATGGTATCACTTCACTCCATTCCGAATTTGATCGTCTTAGTACCAGAGAGTTCAAGATTATCAGCGTTTATAAAAGTACAAGTTTGGTGAAAAAAGAAATCAAAATTAATTTATATCTCTTAAACGGTGAGAGATAGGTATAGGGAGATACTATATGAAGTTGTTGACGAAGTGATAAGAAATCATAATATGATATTATATACAGGGTGTTTCATTTGAAAAATCAAAGTAACCGCTACTTTACAGTAGAAGCGGCGTGTAGATCATGTTCATTTATGCATACTGTCAAATTTTCAGGTTGATCCGTTGTCTCGTTTGCCAGAAACGTCTAATTAACGCTCATCGTGAAAAGCCATCATAATACATTTATGAGAAGTCACAAATTTGGAAATGAAGGGAAAAATTATAGTTATTTATGTATCAAGGTAATTATGAGGTCCAGTTTCTTTTCTATTATTTTCAATTTCCGATACGATAAGTGGTTTTGCAGTAAGCTGCTTTCCTCGGCGCCAAGCTAATTCAAACGCCAAAATGTGATATAAGTCCTTCCGGTTCATTTTCGTTATACTTATAATCTGGCCATTCTAAATACTTCGGATCTATTGAGAGCTTTTAACGATTTCGAGACCGGCCCTGATCTTAGAACTCGCCCGAAAGGCTCGAATGGCCGAGAACTGTAGATACTAGTATATAAGCCACTGGGTATTAGATGGCGGGATAGTCGTAGTCAGAGACAGTCACAGAGAGTAACCAATATAGTTCCAGAATTTTCGGATAGAGACTTACACAGTAATAAATAAATTAGTGAAGTAAATGTTTTAAGTAGTGTTTTAAATAAATTAGTTTAGTGCAGTTTTACTACAAGCTGATAGGATTTTAATGGTTTAGCATTGCGTGCAGCTCGTGATGAATTAAATTGAACGTCGGTGAAGGGGTTAAATACAATATTGAATTCGTCAGAATATTTACTTTGTATTATTTAAGCGGTGGTATTCCAAATTGTTTTAACTACCGCTCCTTTGTAAACTATACGAGTCAGAAGATTGTACTTATATGATGTTTTTATTCTAAATCAGCCAATGGACCTTTCCACGGACTATGAGAAAACCCCGTTATTGGAAGGTATATATGCTAATATCACTTGGGATTTTTTATTTATTTTTTCTGACCGCCAGTTTTTCTATAATTTGAAAAAAGGGACTTCGTGACGTCACGTCCATAAAAATTGAACTTGGCAACGTTGTCTAAGTTGTACACCATGGAATCTCAAATTATCATAACATCTGGATTGTGTTCTATGATAGTTGTCATTTGATACCAGATGGGTTTGTTCGTTTGTTTCCCGGAGCAGATCGGTAACAATTGTTTTTCTCTGTTTAACTCTTGTTTACCTTATGTCATACAAAATAGATGCTAGTGCATCAAATCTGTATGCTGGAAACTAAGACTCTTGAATATTCAATTTTCTGGGACTGAAGCAGTTTTCAAATTCAAATTTTTGTTGTTTGTGTTGAGTAAATTCTGTATTCATTATAACCGCGAAAATCCCAAATATAACCACAAAACAAATGTATGTGTTCTGTGGTGATAACAACTTTTGTTGTTCCATGAGAACTGTAATTATAATTTGCGGTGTTGCCAACAATAGTTTTTCATCAAAAGGCAGAAAATTTGAAAGTTACAAATAATATAAAAAATTGCTTTCACGTAAAAATTTTTGATGTGTTGATCCAGTGACAGTTTCAATTATTTCTCGATGGCTTATAGTCAGCCAGTAGCTGTATTTCATGGAAGAACGATATTTTTCTTAAATAAAAAAAGTAGAGTGGCACTCGTTTACTAAATAAACATTTTAGACTTAACAATCGATTAAAACGAGTTTCGCAATAATTTTTTTTCAAGTTAAAGGTCCTTTAATATAACTAAAACTATGCATTTCAGATTGCAAATCTCACCTGACTTTTTGTTTCGTCATCTCCAGAGTCAGTTCATGCTCCTCCAAAGCTTCCCTATAATACTGTTTCAGACTCTCTGGATAAACTATGTCATAGCCCGGTAAAGGCATTACAACGTCAAAAATTGTATAATTCGATAGGTCTTCTGACGTTAGAACTTTAACGTCCTTTTTGCATTTGAAATCCGCATTTCCTACAAATTCAAACAAAGAAATCAATAAAACGAATTGTAAGATGATTCAACTATACAAAAAAAAAGATACGCAATACTTGTGAATTCATCATTTCAATTACCTTCTTCTGAATGAGTGTCTTCAACGTTTTGTGTAGATCCCACAACGGATTTTTCCGTGTCATGTTTATCATCATCACTTTTTTCTGTACTTTTGGGAGCGACAGTTTCCTCTTGTTTGTCAGTTGGTTGATACGTGAATACTAAATCACCTTCCATAGGCTTCATGCCGAACAATTTCAGTCTTTTCGATACCATTTTATTCCAAATAAAACTTTGAAACGAGTGCAGATAAAGAAGTCTCATTGATCTGGGTACCTGTTAACATAATTTTTGAACAGAGTAATTATCAATAACAAAGTAGTTATTCCTTCAAATCATGCAGGTAGATAATGGCAACATCCTATCCGGTCAGGTAACCCAAACGCCCCAAACAAAACAAATGAAATTTATTCAAAACAAAGTAATTAGCTAGGCTGTCACTATTAATTTCCGCCTTGTCTTGAAGGTATTGAACGATTTTTTTTGAGCTTTCGACAAAATAAATGCACATTATCAGCCAATTAAAACATGTTTGGGGAAAACCCCAGCAGAATAGCAATGTATTTAGGATTACCAAAGCCATCTTTCTATACGGGACATTACCTTCGTCGTACTTCTGTTACTACTGTAGCTAGTGCAGGAGCAAATATGACTGACTACCTTTTAAAGTATATTAAAATATAAATTTCTTCCAGTGAAGTTGACATCCTAATCATTACTTTGGTAGATTTTGCTTCTAAAAAATCATGAATGTAATTTTGATACGATAGTTGTTCAGGATTGCATACATTAAAAAAAATCAAAGTATGAGGAGTGACATTGGCTGAAAGACTGATACGGATCTCAATATATGCATGAATAGATGTTTCCAAGATTACCATGACAACAAAAAACATCATCTTTTCCTACTAATAGAAAGCCGAATTCTAAAGTTCAAGCCACAGGTTTAGGAAGCAGTTTATGTTATTATTCATGTCTAAGTTCAAGCAAACCATATTTCTATATGTCTCCACAGTATGTTTTAATGTTGGTACTGAAGTATTGTGTAAAAATTTGTTAAAAGGCATATAAAACATTTTTAACAACTCAACACATTAATTTTATTATTAATATTTACTTACATTTTCTAAAGCATTCACATAATCGTTTTCATTGTTTTTGCTCAAACCTTCAAGCAGTTTGAATTCCACAGAGCTTGTTTTATTCCTGTTGGCAACTTGGTAAGCTTTTGCTGCATCCCCAGTTTCAGAATAGATTTGTTTTCCCTGTACCACATCTGCATGAGAAGACAGTATGTCGTCTGAAGCCTTTGGTTTCAAGATAAGCTGAACAGCCTGAAAAAAAAGTTCAGTGTATTCACATGAGCTTGAATAGTTCAATTTCCAATTGTCAAACTCACTTCTTTCCATTTTCCTTGCAGAAGCTTTATTCCAACTTGAAAAGTGGGCACTTCCTTATCGTTTCCAAACCTCTGAAGGCCAAAGTAATTTATGAAACCGTTTTTCTTCAAATCATTCACAGAACGGCCTATATCCTCATCTGTCCCAGTGATATTCCTCAGAGCTATCTTGAAGTGATTACCTTGTAACTGACCTAGCTTGAGAGGCTCGTTTTTGAACGTAAAGTTGCCAACTCTAATATTGTAAACATTCCTAGCCTTTTGTATCAACTTCCAAGGCTCCACCTTATGGACACTTAACCACTGAGTTGTTATCGATCTTCGATCTTTGGTGCCTGCATGGGTGAATTTGGATGAGGGCATTTTCAAGGCACTACTAAGTTTCATGCATGCCTCCATGGTATCCACCTTCTCTTTGTATAAAATAAAATATACATATTCGCCAAAGTCCCCCGGCCACTGAGTACGAATATCAGTTTTAACTAAAAAAGAACATAAAACTATTGATTAATCCCAAAGGATTTCCAACAAGGTCTACACTTACTGTCCTTGTTATACTTGCTAATCTTTATGAACTGTTTCCCATCTTTCTGTATAGTAGATGAGATTACCTTTTGGCCGAAGTGACTTTTGACACACTGATGAATTTGTTTTCTCGTTTCTTTGGTCACATTGTCGATTTCTAAAAAAAAGGGTTCGCTTACCGGCGTCAGCGCCACATTTTTAATTGCTTCCCATTTCTCCTGTGGGATATTTTCGTTAGGACTCTGGGGCACCTCTTTGAAGTCGGTCTTCACCATTTTTACTGAAAACTCTTTCGGTATGGAGGTGTTGGTTAGCTTGGCAACTTCTCCTTGTAAGTTGATCTCGTGAACTTGGAAATCCGAAAATCTTGCTTTGATAATACCCCCGAATCCTCCATGTTGGCTGATGAACTCGCTAATGCCTACTTCTGTTTCTAGCAGCTGCTCGCAATGTCTGTATTCTCTTTTCTGATTACTGTTTCTGTGATAAGGTTTGTAGTTTCTATTTCGGTTATTCCTGAAATTTCCTCTTTTTGGAAACATTTTGTTGAGTTTCCACCAACTTAACCTCCAAAACCAACAGCACAACAACAAGCAAACAAACAATCTGCCATCTGTCATCTGTCTCTCCTTTTGTTGTTCTTCTGCTTCTCATGTCGCTTTAACGCATTTAGCCAACTGAAGTTGGGGGGTTGCAAAATTCGCGAAATGCGTTTCCGCTAGGTGGCGCTCAGAATTTAGGCATGAAACAGTATGAATATTGATTAATAATGCGAAAACAATTAAAAATCATAATCAGAGTGGTCATCTGATTGTATCGCAATTATCAACCGTTTACAGTTTTCGACCACGGCGGTCGAAAGAAATTCGAAACCATTGTCTTAACCAACTACCGCTCTTGTAAGGAAGACTACTTTACATCAGTTCAACTAAAATATTATAGATGTCGCACCCTTAACGGTGATTGCGAATGAGTATTCTTGACGAGCTTGAGCTACTGGAGTAGAGATGGCATACAAAGTAATTTGATTGATTTTTTTGTAGTGCAAAGCCAAAGTAGCAGAACACTGACCATTTTAAACCAATCCAAAAAATTCATTGATATTTAATGAAACACATTTTCAACATTCTATACAATAAGATCATATTTTATGTAAAATGATTTTATTAGACTTAAATATATGTATTACAAATACGACAAATATAAACATACAAATATAAATATAATATATGTATATACACTTATAAACAATACCAACATTGATATAATTACTTATATACAGTAGCGCATAGTAGCCTCGAAATATCGTTTGAAATTGATACACAGTAAAAAGCTCACTCATGCATATTTCAAGAAAGTCTAATCAAATAAGTATAATTAATATTTTAAAGCATTTTTCCATTCATAACATAACATATCTTATTCATTCTTTTGTTTGGAAGGCAAGTTCGTGGATACGTCGATAAAAGTAAATAAGTAGATGATGTCAATAATACACCAAAGATAAACTTAATACCTAGTCTACTGAAGTTCAATTCAGAGAGGATATGGATTTATAATTCGATGAAATTTGCAAGACACTGATTCGAAAATAACGACAAAATAGGCAAACTATAGTTTCGAGTAGCCACGTAGAAGATTTTTCTTAATCTGGTGAAAACTACAATGTGAAACATGAACAACAAACTTACTACCGAGATGGTGCTGTTGGTTTTACGGGATTTTCCCGTTGCTCTGGAGCGCCACGGCCCATATTAATAATAACAATAGCCGTCTTTCTCCAACATAGACCACGCCAATTGGGTCATGTCAGTGCTTACGCGAGAATATTATTATTATTCGAACAGTCGTTTATAGCGCCTCAAGGTTTCAATTTTGTGTTCTTATTTAGCAATCTAGTCAAACTATCTAACTGAAACAAGTACAGTTTATTTGCAGTAGTTGACGATAATTTTAGACATTATATTGTTTACTCAACTTCCAAGAATTCAATCCAGCAAACACACTTGTTACATTTACGTGAATGTTATGTAAAATCAACGGAACATATTTATGTAAAATAGTTACGTAAATACTTCATCACATTTCTAAGATTTCAAACCACTTATTCCTTTAAAAATTTTATGTATGTCGTAGCTAAAACAACAAAGCAAAGTTGTTATTTCAATTGGGAATTCAACATAAAGTGGTATGTAAAAGTTACATAACATACAAAATTTGTGTCAATTTGTTACATTTCATACGTTATATTTACTCAATAAATTGATATTAAATATATGTAACGTGGTTACATCAGTGTTATATAAAAATAAGGTTGTATTTGTGGCGGACATTTCGCAATAACAGGGATGCAAATTTCACATAACAGGTTTACGTAACGAAAGTAATATCAGTTGTGTAACATCTATGTTAATATTACGTAATTGTGTTTGCTGGCAAGGGAGGTCACGAATATTTGTTATTCTAACAAGAGTACATTCTCTCTCATCTTTTTCAAGTCTCAGCTGCCAAGTGAACACACAACACTCTGCAGTATCATCCATGAATTCTGGGAGTGAGTATCGTGTTAAAAAATAATATTTTGATAAATAATCTCCAATCGAAAATAAACAAAATGTTGATTAAATAGATCTCTAGTACATATTATGTTGTTGAACATTATACAGGGTGTTTCACAATCGAGTGCTTTTGTAACTCCTTTTCGACGGTTGAAAAACGTCCACCGGACGGTTTTCGACCGTTGAAAACCGTCCACCGGACGAAAAAAAGTCCGTTTTTATGAGAAGATAGAGGAGAATTATTAACAGGATTCCACTGACGAAAAAAAAAATCCTATTGGAAAAAAATATTTTCCTGAATAGGTACATTGCGTGTGCCATAATTGAAAAAAGAATACAAAGCGGTTTTAGACAATCTAAAATCATTTTTTTGTTTTTGTTAAATTTCAACACCCTGTAACTCAGAACGTATGTTCGTATAAAGGATTTTAAACCCTGGGAAATAAAACCCGGAAAAAATTCCCCCGGAAATAAAACACAAAAAAAAAAGAAAACAAAAAAACGGAAAAAAAAACACGGAAAAAATACCCCACGGAAAAAACCTCCCAGAAAGAAAACCCCCGGAAAAAAAGCCCCGGAAAAAATACCTCTATATGCGATAACAATGGCCAGTGGTACAAAAAAAGTAATGAAAAGTAAAGAAACTAGACCATATTTGATTCAATTTACAATACCAATCAAAGTTTTAACCTATCTTGTGGAATGTTCATCGTCGACGACCAAAAAAAAAACGATTTTTATATTTTTATGACTCGATTGTTCCTGAACGAACTAACCTGGTGACAGATTCGCCTTTTTGCAAGGCTGGAAAATCTGTTGTTCCACCCCTCTGTATTGTAAAATGAATCAAATATGGTCTAGTTTCTTTAACATGACACACAGTTGAAATTTCATTACTTTTTGTGTACTGGCCATTGTTATTGCATAATGGGGTATTTTTTTCCGTTTTTTTTTTCCCGAGGGGGGGTTTACCGGGGGGGGTTCAGTTTTTTCCTGGGGTATCTTTTCTGTTTTTTTTTCCGGGTATTTTTTTTCGTTTTTTTTTTTTCGTTTTTTTCCCGTTTTTTTTACGGGGGTATTTTTTGAGTTTTTTTTTTCCGTCTTTTTTACCCGTTTACCTGAATTCATACAGGCTTTATCGACCTTTAGAATTCAATTATGAAACACCCTGTATAAAACTTTTTGTGGTCGAGGGTTGGAAAATGTGTATTTATTCATTAACGGATTTACAATTGCGACTATATACAGAGTGTCGAGAATAAGACTAAGACAGGTTGATAATACACATCACAATATTGAAAGAGGAAAAATCGATATAGGTCGTATGTTGCATAATAATGAAAAATAGATTATTTTAATCTGTCTTCAGATATTTTCGTCGACAAGTATTCAACAAAAAACAACTGCTGCCCTTAACTACCGTTGAATTATATCTGTTTGATACTTGGCAGAGTTCATCACCTTTAATTATCCAATCAACATTTTTTTCTGTGATTATTTTCTTTATTTTCAGTATATACCTACTAATTTGATATTTCTGAAATGGAGTGGCGTTTGCAGAATTGCTGTATCTATTACCATTCTCAAGTTGAAAATTTCGTCTGCAGTTGAACAGTGTTTTTCATTCAAAACTTTATTGATAATGTTCTCCTACTTTTCTTAGTTAAACTCAATAATTCTTGAGTACACAAGTCAAATTTCCTTAAACAGATTCAAACATTTTTTCTCATTATCTTTTTCCTGATAAAATTTGTTTTTTTCGAGTGAAAACACCGAATTTTGAATCGACTTCTACTATCTTGAAGATGTTATGGGCTGTTATCTCTATAATATTTGCAGTTCACATTATACCTCATAGGTTGCAGTCAAACTTTTAAAATAAGCGAACACTTGGAGCAAATTGATATAAATTCTGGATTGCCTCAAGGATCGGTGTTAGGTCCTACAATCGTTTGATTTATGTTTGTGATCTCACAAATAATATCAACTTGGCTGGTGAAAGTCCACGATTTTTTGGCCAACTGAAACAATAGACGATCTGAAGGACAACATATCCAACGACGTAAAAAATGATCAACTAAGATATTAAATAGTTTTCAGATGCTCTCATGGATAATGTAGGCATTGACAGTATATTAAAATTTCCACAACACTTTATCGATTCTCAATTGCATTACACCGACGTGTATTTGTTTTTGTGATGGAATTTCCTTCAATATGATGTGTCACAAGTATGCTAGTCCTACTAAAAATTCTGGAGTAGAGGATGCTGAGGATGAGGAGCACAACGATGACGTATTTGGTGGAAGAGTTTCCCCTCAAAATAAAAACGGGTCGGAGCGATTTTCTATATCGATTCCCCTATTTTTCTGATGTGGAGTTTGACTTTTTGCTCCTCAAGGTTTTGTCGGGAAAATATCACAACCCAGCAAACACACTTGTTACAGTTACGTGAACGTGATATAAAATCAACGAAACTTATTTATGTAAAATTATTACGTAAATACTCCATTACGTTTCTAAGGTACTTATACCGCACCTTCCCGTAAAAATTGTATGTAAGTATGTCGTAGCTACTACATAAAATCTTACCCAACTACTTTGTGAAGTTGTTACTTCAATTTGGAATTCAACATAAGTGGTATTCCCTCGGATATCGAAATTTCAAACTTTACTTAAGTACTTCGTAAAAATATATGTGAAGTGAAGTAAAAGTTGCATATCATATTATGTATATTATGTGATATTTATGTCAGTTTGTTACACTTGTTACGTTATATTTACTCAGTAAAATATGAAATATATGTAACATAGTTACATCAGTGCTATATAAAAATGAGGTTGCATTTGTGGCGGACATTTCGCCATAACAGAGATGTAAATTCTATATAACATGTTTACGTAACAAGTAATATCAGTTATGTAACATTGATGTCAATTTTACGTAATTGTATTTGCTGGGAATCAGTCATTTGGCTTTCCTACAGCTGAAAAGTGAATACATCACCTGAAACATCAGTAATTCGCCCCGGAGCGCCACGGCAAATAATAATAATAGCCGTCCGCTACCGCACAGGCTATGCCTTTGGGTACACTCAACGAGTGTTTATGAGGGAGTATTATTATTATTATTTGAATAGCTAAATTAAGTACATAGTAATCCAGTCTCTATTTTTTGAATTGTATGTTTGAAATTACCGACCTGTCTGTCAGAAACATACAAATTTAACGTTGAGATATATAGACACTAAATATCAAAAACATTTATTTCTTGCCAGTTTCGAACTTGACTTCGCGTCTAAGGGAACGACTCCTCTGAGGGGTGGCGTGCACTTCCGGTATTCGAAGACTTGTTGATGAATTCTGGGGGTTGAAGGGCGACTTAACGGGAAATTGTTTTGCCACGAGCGGAACCCAGCACTGGGACTCCAGCTTTCCCATGGATCCTCCTGCTCAAGAACATTAGAAGTGAGTTGTTATAAAATAAACGGGATAGCTTGATGGATTATTTTCGCACCCTATGTCTAGTCTAGCTGTTTTCAAAACTGTAAACTCCCCTATGTTTGTTCGCCCTGTATCTTCGAAACGAAGAGGTTTTTCAAAATCATCATGGAACAAAATATTCTTAGGGTAGCTCAAGGAATAACCCTTAAATTTCTGCCGCATGTTTACCTATCACCCTGTATAGTAGAGTACTTACGATCCGAGTTCTTATTCAGCAGCTTGTAGGCTTGAGATCGCACCAAGCCCGAGTTGCCTGTGTGCACGGCATCCAAAGACATGCTCCTACTGTGAGTTTTGGCCCACAACTTGTTCCTCTTGCCTCTCTCCCTCTCTTTGCTCAGACCGCTTAAATGCTCGTTGAGTGCGTATAATTTTTGTGTTATATCTTTACCTGTAAGTGAAGACATTATTTACAAAGGTATTTAGTTCAGAATAAGTGAAGGGGAGACGTGGCTAAAATGTTACAAAGTGGATATTATAATGAGTTCAATGGCGACCGAGTTAGCGCAGTAGCCAAGCGCTCGGATTCATGACCTGTGGGTCGTGGGTTCGATTCTCCAATGAGGCAGATCTTTTTTCTTTAGATCATGAAAGAGGGGCGACACCACTTGACGGAAGACCATAAAACTAATAATGAAATATGGTGGATTACGTAATCCAATCTTCTGCAATAAAACCTATACAATAGGTAAAGTCGTCGGCAAGTATTCAACAAAAAACAACTACTGCCCCCTACGACCATTGAATTATATTTGTTTAATACTTGGCAAAGTTTTCTACAAGAACCACTTTGCAATGCATTTCAAATATCAAAGCTGAAATTATTTTTCGATTTAATTGGGGGAACACCTCCGTACCGGTTTCATGGTCATTGCCAATCATCAGCGAAGGCTAGTTCGACCCAATTGAATCGAAAAAATTAGGATGAAAGGATTTTTCCTACCTATTGTATAGGTTTTATTGCGGAAGATTGGATTATGTAATCCACCATATTTCATTATTAGTTTTTTCTTTAGAAACTATATCTGGATCATTGAAGAATGACTCTCCCACGTTTCATGTTTGACGGGACTACGAATAAACATGCTGCTCCTGAGGTGGCGTAACCAGAACACTTGTGTGAATGAGATTATACAGTGTGTCCCAGCTAAAACTTGTCACCCCCCTAATATCCGAACTCATGAAAAAAATTGAAAATCGCTCAGACCCGTCGATTTTTATTTCAAGGGGGAACACTTTCACCAAATACACCATCATTGTGTTGTCAACCCCCTCAACCCCAGCACCCCCTACTTCAGAATTTTCAATGGGACTACTATACTTGTGATACATCATTTTGAAGGGAATTCAATCCCAAATACATCGGTGTACTGAAATTGAGGATCGATCAAGTGTTGTTGAAGTTTTAATGAAAACTAAGTTTTATCCAGATATTTTAATTTTTCATCACCTCAAATGTTAGCGTCGTAAGAAAGGTTCACTGTGGGTACGCCACTGTATTGAAAAATAATATGCTGTCAGAAATAATAGTTTCGGAGGTGAGACAGACGTTTTTATAAAAAAAAAAATGCCCCCATGTGTTTTTGTATACGCATATCTTTGTTTACGCCTTGGTAATTGATGTATTCGAATCACTGCATTCAACAATTTGAAAACATTCGAAAATGGTTTATACTGTACAAGAGAGAATATCCATTGTAGCTGCGTATTTTGAAAATGGACGATGTGCTAGAGCTACGGCTCGAAGTTTCAATGAAAGTCATCCAGAAAACACCACATCATATCAGTACGTGCTTCAATTGATGAATAAGTTCTTGGAGTCGGGATCAGTGCTGAATAAAAAAACATGAACGAGAGAAGCCTATGAGAAATGAAGGGGTCGCTGTTGCAGTTGTAGGACATGCAGTGATGGACAACATTCAATCGTTAAGACAACTTGAGACTATTTCTGGAGTTTCGAAAAGCAACGTACATCGAATTCTGAAAGACGCAAAATTCCATCCTTATAAAATGCAGAATGTACAAGAATTAAATGAAGATGATCCTGACAGACGTACAGAGTTTTGTGAAATCATGAGTCAATTATTGATTGGTGATAATAATTACCTCTACAATGTGTGCTTTTCTGACGAATCTTCTTTTTATTTAAATGGACATGTGAACAGGCACAACTGCAGATACTGGAGTGACGTAAATCCCCATTGGTACAGGGAAACTCATTCACAAACTCCCCAGAAATTGAATGTTTGGGCTGGTATTCTGGGAGACCATATTGTAGGTCCATATTTTATTGATGGTAACCTCAACGGACAAACGTATCTTGAACTTCTTGATAGAACTGTGAACCCCAGAATCACTCAGTTACTTGAAGACGATGATAGGTTACTTGACGGTCAGCTCACCTTTCAACAAGATGGAGCTCCTCCACATTTTGTTGCACCTGTACGTCAATTTTTAGATGACAATTTCACAGGGCGATGGATTGGAAGGCGAGGACCAATAGAATGGCCGGCTAGATCTCCTGATTTATCACCATTAGACTTCTTTTGATGGGGTCATTTGAAATCCAAAGTTTATATTACCCAGCCAACTTCTCTTGATGATCTACGCAGGAGAATTGTTGTGGAGTGTCGTGCAGTGACTCCAGAAGTGTTGAGCAATGTGCGAAGAAATTTCGAAGATCGCTTATACTTCTGTATGGAACTGAATGGTTCACATTTTGAACCTTTCATACGATGATAACATGTTAGGTGATGAAAAATTAAAAATATCTGGAAAAAATTAGTTTTCATGAAAACTTCAACAACACTTGATTGATCCTCAATTTCAGTACACCGATGTATTTGGGATTGTATTCCCTTCAAAATGATGTATCACAAGTATAGTAGTCCCATTGAAAATTCTGAAGTAGGGGGTGCTGGGGTTGAGGGGGTTGACAACACAATGATGGTGTATTTGGTGAAATAAAAATCGACGGGTCTGAGCGATTTTCCATTTTTTTCATGATTTCGGATATTAGGGGGGTGACAAGTTTCAGCTGGGACACACTGTATGTTGTGAATGTCCAATATTGAATTACGGGTGAGGATATTGCTTCGAGAAAGACAATCCTCAACCCAACGACGAAGCTCGTGTTATTTACGCCGGTTAGAGGCCGGGGCAGGACGGATTCTTGCATAACACAATATGGGGAAACTGGTCGAAATGCGCCTGAGCAGGAAGCAATGACCATTAAATGTGTGAGAGAGAGAGAGAGAGAGAGATAATGGATTCAATATTTTATTTAACGAGCTGCACGTACTGCTAAACGTGAAAGCACAACCCGTAAAGAGAAAATCTAGTGCATCAGCTCTTAATAAATCTGGAGTATTTGCAACGGCCAGATTATACGACGAAAATGAACCGGAAAGAGTCCAAAAGAAATTATATCACATTTTGGCGTTTGAATTAGCTTGGCGCGGAGGAGAAGCAGCTTACTACAAAACCACTTTCACTCATAATATTTGAAATTATAAGTTCCCAGTGAAATTAATTTTTGGCAAATTTGGTACGTTGGTGACTCTCTCAAATGATATATCTAAAACCGACCTGTTGATATACAGGGTGCGAATAACGACTTGCCACACAATGTAAATGAAAATGTGCAAAATCCTCCTCATTTCAAACGGAGCACCCTGTATATTTTCGATTCAAAAGAAGCGCCAACAAATGCTCCACGAATTTCATTGAACATTTTATACCAGTTAATTTTAGCCAATCAGATGCCTGCATTTTGACATGTTGCTATGACAATAACCTAATTTCTTCGGAAATTTCCCTGCGTAGAGGGAAATTAATAAGTGGAAATTTCCCTCTGGCTTGACAGCTGTCATAAACACAGTGGCGTAAAATATTTTTGATAGATGTTCATTTATAACTCAATTATAGGTTCATGTTATTATCTGTTATTTAATCATTCAAGCCACAATTTAATAGAGCATAGGGAAATTACAATATTTGACAACAAATCCGAGATTAATAAATGAAGGTGCCGCCGATGTAATTCATTAGCGTCCGATAGAAGTAGACCTTAACTTTTTTTCCCTTTCCTCTAGTACTATACAATTAGGTGATTTTGGTTGAATATTTGCTTCTCTATTTAATCATTTAAACCACATTTCACTGGAGCATAGGGAAATTGAAATATTTGATATCAAATCCGCAAAAAAAATTATTTGCTCCTCGCTGTTGTGAGACAAAGCCTTAACAACGGCCTACTATGATGTCCGTTACATTCATCTAAATATGTCACCAATTTAATTTCGATTTTGAAAAAGTTTTGGTATAAAATTTTCTTACCGAATCTCCCGCGAGCATGAATTAATATTCCGGAAATTTTCCTCAGTTGCGAACTTTTTAAGAAAATTCGCACTTCGAGAAAATATCCGGAAATAATTCATGCTCTAGGGAGATTATAAGTGAATATTCTCTATGGTTAAAATCAATAGTTTTTTTAAGAAACTTTTTTTTTTCGACCTCATGAGTTCCCCAAGGTGGTGTTCTTTGACCACTATTATTTGTACTGTATCTCAATGATATCAACAACATCCAAGATTGTGAATTTTTGAATGTATGATGAAATACTCATTGCTGCTAGCGATTATAGATTAAATAATACTGTTGATAAAATCAATCGTACACTTGAAAACATTTAACAATTTCTCTATTTAAACAAAGTCAAACTCATACTACAAAAAATACAGAACAGGAAATGCACCAAAGTACTTTAATCAATTTATAACATTTTATTGTGAGATTCATAATTATCAAACAAGGAGAATCAACAATTTTCATGTCCAAACAAACAACTAACTCTCATGCTAAAAAATGCTGTTTCATAATAGTTTGTTGAAATTTAACGATCTTCCATGTTATATTAAGAATGCAAATAATGTTGAACAGTTCACAAATCGTTTAATAAAACTCATGAAAGAACCAAACAATATTCTTATTATATAGTAATACCACTAGTCTTTATTATATTCTCTCTGATTTGTAGAATATCGTAAATATTCTTCTTCAATAATCTGTCCATATTAGGATTCCTATTCCATGAAGATTAACTTACTTAAAATAAAGAAGAATTTGCATATTTTTATTTAAAATGTTTGGCGAGATGTTTTTTGCACCTTTTATATGCTGGCTACAAAAACTGCTGAAACGAAAGTGGACGATATCTGCTTTCGGATCAGCAAAAACAGGGGATGCCCACAAGGAGGTACTATCACCTCTGATGTGGAGTCTCGGAACACTAACCGGGAACGGAGTCACTTGCCTTGGCTATGCTGAAGACAGTCATTATGGCCGAAGGCAAATTCGAAGGAACCCTCTGCGATTACATTTTCCGGTGTAGCTGGGTACGCAAGACGAACCAAGCGCGCAATATCTGCTCCAAATTCTTGCAACGATTCGCTTGATTTCTGGCATCGGTTCTTCAGCTGTGAGTGATATGCGTGTTCAAGGTGGGCTTGGCCATAGCGGAGTTCCAAGTGTTTTACCAGCTGTTTATAGTCTTCCTGTTGTTGGGCGGTGAGCGTTTGTAAAATATTTGTTGCTTCGCCACGCAATGCCAGTGTCAATGCTAAAGCTTTTTCCCCAGCATTCCTTCCATTTGCTTTGGCAGCAGCTTCGAATTGTCGGTGGTAGTTTGACCATGGAGTATTTCCGTCAAACTGAGGCGGTTTCAATGAGAGCTTTCCTGGTTCCGTACTGACCTTAAAATCTTTTACGTCTTTTTGAACTTCCTCCAGGTTCATACTCAGGTCCAGCATTGGGTTTTTGTTGTAAGTTTCTGGGGTGTGCGCAGAATCCATTCGCTTTTCCAATTCACTGCATTTTTCTTTTATTCTGTCGATTTCTGTCTCGATTCCGTCTTTTATTTCATCGTGGAGCGTTTCCTTGATTTTTTTGATTTCTTCCACCATGTCATCTTTACTTGATCACTTATTGTTTCTTTCAATTTTTCCATTCCTGTCTCGACAGTTCCCATTCTTTCTTCTAACCGATTCGCCACACCACAAAGTTCTTTTTTTAAGCCTTTGAAGATTTCTAGAAGCTTCATTTCTAGATTTTGAGAATTTTCTTGAAGCTTCACTTATAAAATTTGCGAATTTTCTTCAAGCTTTTCTTCTAGATTTTTCGAAAATTCTTCTTTCAGAGTATTCGAATTTTCTAGAAGTTTTTCTTCCGGGCTCTTAGAATTTTGTAGAAATTTATCTTCCAGACTCACCGAATTTTGTTGAAGTTCCTCCTTCAAACTTTTCGAATTTTCCAGAGATGTATCTCCAAGTTTATCGAAGTTTGTTGGAGTTCGTCTTTCAGAGACTTAGTAGTTTCTTCGATTTTATTCATTATGGAACTCAAATCAATTCCAGAAACTTCGAATAAGAACGTTTCGGGGTCTTCTCCTTCTTCAATCAGTCCATCTGCAAGTCTTTTCTGGAGTACGGCCTTCTTTCCAGTTGTTTCTAACTCACGCTCCTCTAACTCTTGCTTTATTCACTAACTTTAAGGTCAACTAGGTGAACTCTTCTCGGAAACATTTTGTCTCTTATTGTCTTTAACGAGATATCAGTCTATTATTTATTTCACACACAGTTTTCAGTTTATTGTCCCGCGACGCGCAAAACTGTCCACTTTGCACTCAAATGTTCAACGGGTCACTCACTGTCTATTAGGCGCGATAAACGTCTATCAGCTTTTCAACGCGACGAACACTTTAACACTTATTTATTTTAAACATCCACACTTCTGACGCCAAATGTAGTAAAACTGCACTAACTAATTTTCCTAATTTATTTAAAAACACTATTTTCAACAATTATTCACTAAAACATAACTATTTCAATGTATTTCTATCTATCAGCGAACTCTGAAACTGTTACTAACTCTGAATTCTGACTGTCCCGCTTATATACTCCCAAGCAGATTCCATTCACGACTCTCGATTATTCAGGAGTATAGAACATTTCATCTAGATGGCTCTTCGAACAGTATCGAATTGATCGATTTATTCCAGCTTGTTCTCGGCGATCCGTACGCCAGCAGATATGCTGTTGTAGTTGAACGAGGGTGCATAATTAATTAGATCAGGGCCGGTCTCGGGGCCGGACTCGAAATCGTTACAATATATTGTTTGAGAGACTTTCCAATGTACAATATGTGACCAAAAATTAATTTTAATGGAACTTGGCACAATTCATCAATTTCAAATATTATGAGTAAAAAATTTTAGAAATAAAATTTGTCATGCTGAAAATGTCGAAAACCGTCATAATTTTCAAAAAAAAGGTTACCAAAAGGTTTCTGTTATTTCTCATATAGAAACCGAGTAACTGATAAAAAATACACGATGCCGTTAAAAAAAAACAAAGTTTTTCATTTAGAAAGCTCAGGAAATAGTCCATCATCTATTGTCATAATGTAGATGAATATTTTTTTTTTAATTTGATCAATTCAACCTGCTGGAAACGTTTGCGAATGTGAAGATGTGAAGATCTCACCTATGATTGCATCCAAAACAACTTTGAGCATCGGTCTGTGTCTGAGCACCCTCTCCAGTTTCATCCGGGACCAGCACAAATATACGCTGTCTTCTTCAGCGGTGATTGTTACTTGGAAAACATCGTCAGATTGTTCGTGGTTGGCTTCCCACTCCGGGGAATCCA
Organism: Chrysolina americana; assembly: GCA_958502065.1. Classification (NCBI taxonomy): domain Eukaryota; kingdom Metazoa; phylum Arthropoda; class Insecta; order Coleoptera; family Chrysomelidae; genus Chrysolina; species Chrysolina americana. The sequence goes on along the minus strand of OY293413.1, from coordinate 2,245,614 downwards.
CAAACTGATGCACATTGATGAAGTGCAGATGAGTGTCGTCACAAGTTACTCTCAACCTAGAAACGTAACTTGAATTATGTTGGTCAAGCTTGTAGATATATTTACACTAGTTTTTCAGATCGTACAAACTCATTATCGGCGATGGATGCTTTAGAAAGTCTAGATCAGTAACAGTGAAAACTATCATAGCTGTGTAAGTGTGGAATTAGTTATATTTACCTTCCCTTCAGCAAAATCGATAATCTTTCGTCAGCTGGACTGACATCTTCCACAGCGTAAATGTCACCTTCCTCCAGATTCATTACGACAGCTTCTCTCACTAATTCCTTGAAGTGTTTTTTGCTGACTCGGAAAGGTTTGAAAACCTATAAATAAAAATTTTACTAAACTAAATATCATGTTCATAATAACGATCAATAGCTAAAAATATCTAGTCAATATTATAAATAAGAGAAAGATATCTCGTTTCATCTTCATCCGAATACTATAACACAATAATAATGAACAGAAAAAAAGTTATAAGGTTTTTTAGCTTTAAGATGAAATGAGTCTACAAAATTATACACGTACCTTGTGACTTAATTTAAATTGGCCTGTATCTTCTTTTGCTTAACTCGCAAGAGTTATGACCCTCTTCATTATCAGAAATAAAATAACTAAACGGCCTTCATAAATGATTCCCTACATTTGAAAATTGAATTAGACACGTGAAGGCACCTCCTTCTTGAGAAAAATCAACTAATTTCGGAATAATAGATGTTGTTACCTTGAGATACAATTCTGTAAGGTCCAGAGTCAAAGTTGGTGGTAAAAATTTCCATGTCAGCATTACCGTATGTCCAGCATTCAGAACCACAATCGTCAAGTTCCACAATAGAATATCGGGAGCGCACACCTCCACTCCTCCCCATATGGTCAAAAAGAAGTAACCGATGGATAAAAGGGCCCTGAAACAATATCAAACTGAAATCCAGAGTGGTGCTACAGGTTTTCTGGGTTTTTCTACAGCTGATAGTCACTAAAAAGCAGTAAGTCGCCCCTGAGCGCCACGGCAACTAATATAAACAGAACTTTTTAGTCAGTATACAGTGTGTTTCACTTCCATAGAAACACCCCTGTAACTTCCGTAATTTTTGACGTAAAAGAATGAAATTTGCAACTCCAGATGAACTTTTCAACACAAGACCGGTTGACGATTGACTAATTTTGTGAGTTTTAAATGAAAACATCGTCAGACAATATTTTTAATGAGCACATTAGCAAAGTTTCGAAAATTTTCAGCTTGAATTGCGGAGGTTTCGTAAAAAACCTATGAAATCTGTAATCGACCCGGAATCGATTTCAAATTCAGTGAGCACATTCAAACGTTGGTTTTTACAAAAATAAATAGATAAAATATGAAAAAAAAATTTAAGGAATATTACCCCTCCCAACTCCTGATGAACTTTTCAACTCAAGAACGGTTTAAGATAGAGCAATTTTGCGAACATCAGTCGATTCAGAATGATGAAATTAGTATACTTCGAGAATTTTGAATGAAAATATGAACAGACAACATTTTGAATGAGCACATTAGCAAATTGTCGAAAATTTTCAGCTTGAATTGCGGAGGTTTCGTGAAAAGCGTATGAAATCTTTAATCGATCCGGAATCGATTTCAAATTTGGTGAGCATATTCAAAAAAGATTGGGTTTCATTAAAATGGATAGAAAAAACCTGAAAAAGAAATTTTTGAGGAAAATTACCCCTCTCAACTCCAGATGAACTTTTCAACCCAAGAACGGTTAAAGATAGAGCAATTTTGCGTATACCAATCGATTCGGAATGATGAAATTAGTATAATCAGTTGCAATCAAGCTTAAACGAACGCTTCGTCCGTTACTACACCGCCTTTGAAAATGTCTACCGCAGATGTAGACGAAATGTCAGGGGAAATTACCTCGGGACCACGATCAACAAACCGAAAACCACCAAAAGTTCCCATATACTGTTCGAGTGCAAAGCTCTTGCTAGTATGAGGATAGATATCTAGTGCAAGAGATATCATCCAACAGGATAACATTGTGTACAATCTCCAGTAGTTTCAGAATATGTGAAGCACTCAGAGAATGATCTAACAGCGAGAAGCAACGCGACCTGTTAAGGCCAAACAATAATAATAATTCTAATGAAATACTACTCTTATTAACTAATTTCCTATTCCTTCTGCTTTCTGTAGTAAACTAACTACGATTTATTTGCTTCAATCAGCTCTAACCTGAACCAATTCATTGTCCATAATTGACTTGTTTAGAACACGTTTCTAACAATGATTACATTAAGTGTTTCAATACCTGGAAAGCACTTTCGAGATGGGTGTGAATGAATGGAGACATTTAGCTAATTATCATAAACTTCAATTAGTTTCCCCTCTCCATAGATATCGATCTGTTGGTGAGAGTGGGTAGAATTTCTCCTTCAACCAAGCGAATCAACAATCTAGCTATTAATTAATTTTTATTGCTGTTAGAGTCGCTTTAATGTGGTTGATCGTAGACTGTGTCGTAAAAAAGTTATACAACCATAGCCATTAGTATAACATTTATCGAGGATATTTGGATTTCCATAAAAAATATGAGCGTTATAGGATTGGATCCGCAAGTGAAGAATATAATGAAGCTCTTAGTGCAGACATTACCACCAAGTGACAAAAACTGTAATGATAAATGAATATTTTTGGAAACTTCGGAGTGAACATAATTCAAGGAATAGAAACTACTCAAATTCCAAAACAAACTACATCAATTCGCATGTTACCCCACCGCCTTTGATGCTGTATGCCGCAAGTGTATTCCCCAAAAGCACCTATACTGGAATGTTATCTAGAAATTCTAAATGAATGAGAAATTACTTTTTCCCTATAACGTTAAGTGGATAACTTAATCAGATGATAACTACTTTTGTATACCGGGTGTAATTGATTGAAATTGGGGATATCGCATATACTTAATACTGCGCTTATTATGTATATGGGATATCCCAAAATTCAATTAATTACCTTCAAAACTAACGGAGATACGGGGGATGTACTATGATCCTGTTACACCCAGTATACCGATGAAGTGAATGATTATTAAACAACCCTATTTAATGTTTTCCACATATGTCGCTAGTACACTCAGGTGGTACGAATAAATATGCCTTCGCGTCAATAAAAATAGACCAGTGAACGGAGGCATTGTCACAGTCGACTGGACTATATTACCTTGACAAAAACTCACCTAACTAAGAGAACACTTTGCTTGAAGCTCCCCGGAACCAGAAAAGCGGCGGCAAAAAAGAAATTGGCGGTCTGAAAGAGGGTGTGTTGCGCTGGGGTCCACTCTTTACAGGAACTCCAAGACTCTTCCTCTAAAGTACCGTTCAGTACTTGGTAGTCGTACTCGAACTCCGAACTGTTGGTCGAATTGCGAAAAAAGTCGGTTTGGTTCCAGTAGGTTATATTAGCGTCGCCTATGCGGGTGACATTTTGATTTGGAGACCCGAATTTCGATATCGTGTTGCTGAGATTCAGGTTCATGTTCGACTTGTGTCTCAGTTTCAGTCTGGGACTTCTGAAATTCGTTTTTAAAGGAGCGATTCTCGACGAAAAAGTCCTTGATAAAATCACAGTTGTTTCCATTATGGTTCACTAAAACAGGATTAATTAAAGGTAGCAAGTCGTCAAATATGTAAACAGTGGGTAAGACAAATTGCCTGAAAAGAATCAGAATCGCCGAATTTTTTCATCAACAAATGATTTGATCAGTGAAAAACCCCCTTATTCTCTCCGTAATTCAGGCAGATATCCGACAGAAAACAACTACTTCCCTAGCTATTACCACGACAGATGTTGAATTAAATCTGACAGACATATGTGCAACGTTCTCCCTAGAGAGACAGCCGCAAATGCTTTCTGTATCAAATAGCAGAGTCCTGCCTGACATGATCAAGGACTTGACCTCTTACAGATTAGTTTGGAGGTATTGCCTCTCTTCAGTGCAAGATTTGTGCGACAACTTTTACAGTCGTCGACGCCCTTGATCATGGTCTATTTATTTACACCAATGGTTTCAAAACAGAAAACGGAATAGGGTAGATTACCATTCCCACTATTGTGGAACTTCGTGGTAGACAGCCTCCTAACAGATCCAAACCGGGGAAGGGTATTTCCTAGGGCTACGCTGACGATATCATCAACGAAGTTAACGGGAAGAACTTGGAGTTCTGTGTGCATATGATGAAATCTTCCCTCAAAGACAAACAGGTCAACCTCTCAAAAACCACGATAGTTCTTTTCACCAAAAAAAACCTAGAGATCATCGGGGTTCTTTGAATCTGGTGAGTCAAAATACCTAGCGATACATCTGGACTTGAAGCTCACATGGAACAAACATCTGGAAAAAGTTCTGACAAATACTAGGACATTACTAATAGGTTATGGTCAGGTGTTCCTTTGAGAAAACATGGACACACACAATATGACAACCTGAAAAAGGCTAGCTAGTTTCAAAAGACTGACTCCTCTAGGAGTCACTGGACTGTGTCCAGCTCTTCGATGGTTAGCCTGGAGTTGAACCTGAACCTATTTCTTCTGCATCGGCATAGTGTAGCGGAGAAGAAGATTGATGCCTCCAGACTAAAGTGCCTGTGCCAATGGAGAGGCAACAACCTAGACCAACGAAAAGGGGTCATAAAAAGACCACACATGTGAGATGCTGTTGGATAAAATTACTTCAACCTACTCCTTTCATGGAACATACACACTATTATCATACAAGATCGGTAAAATACTTGGAAGGGCATACCGATGCTGCCAAAAAGGAAAATCTGGTACAGGTATAGCTCTAAGATGAGGAATGGAGTAGATATTGGAATTATGAAGAGAGATCGGGGAGGACATCAATCTGAGCATCAGAATTCAAGCCGATATATTTCAAGCAGAGGTAATGACAATTCATTTTGGCACTAGAGAGATTCTATGGAAAAGTCTCCGACAGTCAGGTCACAGCACAGAACAGGGTAAAACTTGCCTGGACCAGGTCACAGAGGTATCCTGGGGAATGAGAGGGAAGATGCCTCAGCAAGAGCGCGAGCAGTAACAACTCTCATTGGACCAGAACCAGCCTGTGGAATCGGGTTTAGGGATATTAAGCAGGGCACGAGGAAATGGGTTAAGGCGCTGTAGAATTAACAAACATTGGATTTGTTTTGCCAAGAAGATGATGAAATCCCTGTGCTACAGCGAAAGTCTGATTAGTATGAGGTTTTCGACGATTGGGAGAAAAATCACATCCCTCCAAATACATGGTGGACCGGAGGTCTGGCCCAGTAATGAGTATGGGTCTAGACAAGAAACATGGGGGCACACACAAAAGATCTACAAAGGAGGTAGTGGTGAGGGTCCTAGAAGCACATACGCTCCTTAATAATCTCAATCTCAATGAATCATCATGAGAGTAAGCCTCATAAAATGATGGCGATGGGTCCAACTGACCGGCTATCGAAACATTCATTCGGATTGATCTGGAACTATGAAACTTTTGCATGACATACCATTCCATATGAAAACCTCGTCAGAAATCCCCAGGAGTTCATGAGGAGATCCGGATTATTGACGAGCTGACAGCGAAGGTTTTGCATTTTGGCCACGATGGTTAGCCTCGCCGAACAATAATAATAATAAACCTGAAATCACCTAATGAGAGATGGTGTTAGATGGAACGAATGAACTAATCTACTAGTTTTTGAGTTTTTCAAAATTGTGCACCACTGAACAGCGTTTTTAAAGAGTTTTCCAATGAAAAATCACACATGGAAGGCTGCCAAAAGACCTTTTGAAGTAGAGGGCATAGGGGTTGGAAGTTTCTAGCTTTTACATATGACGATCTTGCCTTGAAATGGGTAGAGACATTTCTTGTTTATTTTTTAGTTTCAAGAGATTTCCACTGTCAACTTTGAATTCAAACAACTAAATTCGATGTTATTAAGATACACTGACCCTATAACGTCACAGGATCGAGGAATGTCAAGTGTAAACATCGACTCCAGGATCAAAAACCTTCATGTAAACATATGGCAAACAAGGGTGTAGCTGAAGATTATCTGATGTCTTTCAAACTAGGCTGATGACTAGGTCAAACTACAATTTTTGGGGACTTGGCTCATTTGCGTTGTTTCAAATCAGTCGCAAGCATAACAAAAGCAACTAACCTGACTCATTTTAGTTCAAAAATCCATGACTACGTCTTGTGGTTGTCGATTCCGAACACAGTTTCACCGAATTTCCTCATCTCCAACGGCTCCAGTCTTCTCGAAGAACTACCGACGATTTCGAATCCGTTATTTACGTGAAAACTCATAGGCGTGCGACGTGTTTCGCGCGACACGCCCCATTCTACTGCCTCCCAGAGCGTTTTCGGCGGCTGTTCATTGATTTCCCCCCGTTCTGTTTCACTTGGTCAACTACCCCATTATGTTCAGGCGAAATCGATATTCAGCACATGGACGTCCAGATCCCAGTTGTTGTTTTTTTTTGGCGCTGGGAGCGTCGTACTTTCAGTTGGAGTTTTTGACTACGTGATGAACAACAGACACAACAGACTCCGGTATCTGGTGATCTGTTGATGGGGAAGTTGTGTTGGTTGGTTCACCGTAGGAAAATGGGAAGGAGATGAAATTGGTATTGCTTTCAGATATTCTAAATATTCTGAAATTATGTTGCTAATAAGAGAAGCAATAGTAACAGTGCTAACTGTTCAATTTGAAGGATTATATATACTAGAACAAGATGATAATTATATTGATCTTAATAAGAATAGGCAGAAAAACCCACTACCATTATCTCTTCGTATGCTGAAGAGACAAAGAATAATTTTAATAAAATACTGACATAATAATACATGGCGCAGTTGGTAGGATATTGAAAACAAAGTGGCCTGTTGCATAAGTAGATTTTCAAACCCACAAGGGACAAGGCACTTGTCACTTCGTTCTCATTGAATAACTACCAAAGGTGTAATATTACAAAGAAATAGTAGTGACTTGAGAATTTCCCATTCCGAAAAAGTTGATAGGAGATGAGATACATTATGGATAGCTCGAGAGAAGAATTTTAAAAAGTTACGACAAACACAACAATCAATTATTGATGTTAAGCCTGGGAACCATAAAAAAGTTTTGTTTTAGTAATGCTGTTCTCTCTTGCTGAATGAAGAGATCAATAAGTAAAACTAGTGTTATGAGAGTGATAAAAATTCGCAACAGTAAATGTGTCGTATGGAATTTATGGGGATAAAGTTCAAAACAGGAAACAGAGAACGAAAAACTTGTAGTGGTGAGTAGGGAAGCCAAAAAAAATTGTTCAAGGTTTGATTCTCCGTCGTTTATGGTCCAGGCCGGCAGTAAGCGGTACCGTTGAGAAGAGGCGACGTTTCGATTATTGAAACGCTTCCTCTCGCCCCCTCTGCCCCTTCGTTTTGGAATTCAGAAACGCGTGGGAATTTTTTTACGTTTCGAAAAAATTAGGGCAGAAAAAAAATTGCTGCATGTAGGGGCCCCCCTTCGACAAATATTTGTCGAAAAAAATCCTAAATATTTAGAAAATTACCATAGGAAAGGGACGCGAAGTTTTGAAAAGAATACTCGATTTTTAAATAATTGATTTTTTTGTGATTTGTGAGGGTATCTGAAGTTGGGGCAGAGAGGGGGGTACTGAATGCGGAATCACATGAAGAAAAATTCCCAAAAATGCGCATAATCGTCGGATACGCCCCCCTTTGGTCAAAAAAAATACGAGAAGTATTTAGGGAGGAAAAGCAATTAAAGATAAAAATGTCGCATGGGAATTTTGAGAAAAATTCTACGCTTATTTTGATATTATCTTGTACTTGTACAGAAAAATTGTTGAGGATCAAATATTCGTTTAGAATCTCTCGGATTTCACACCACCACCAACCATCAGAACTTTTCTGTATCAGTCAGTCAGTCTCTAACACGAATTGAAAATTATTTAAATAAAGTTTACTGAACTAGGGTTTTATAAAAAATGTTTTGGTCATGTCGTGTTTAGAAACATTTGTGAGCATTAAAAAGAGAAAACATTTGCCAGGATCGGCTTCTTTTCTGCATCTAAAGCTGTTTTTTGGAATTATGTATGATAAGAAGGGTAGTTAGATTTAATATTTTCAAGATGGAATTGCTGGGGATTACGAGTAGTCATGATTCAAAAAGACTAAAGAAAACGTAAGAGTCCTTAGTGAAAGAAAATTAAGGTACCAAAAAATGCGAGAGATTTCAGAAAATGACTATATGAGATAGATTGTAACGGTTTTCTGTGAGAAGAACTCGAGATAGATACTTTATGTCTGTTATTGAAATTTTCTAAAACTTTATAAAACAATCATGCCATCAACTGAAAAAATTGTTTCCAGAAGATTAAATTAATGATTAGCTGAAGGTACTCAGGAATTCGAAAGGTAATGAATACATGAAAAATAAATGTGATATCAACTCGCAATAACACTTGACACTTCTGACTATTCCTAATAAGAATTGCGAGTCCTAAAAGAGGAATATTCCATTAGCCGATCGTGTTCAAGATTCATAACACAAGTGAAACAATCTTCCACTTCCATATATTGCAAAAATTGTCGGCAAACCATTTTCTCTGACCTTCACCCTCAGAATGTAAAAATAGATATTACCCCGTCATTTATCAATGCAGCTGCACGCAAATTCTCTGTGATTTCCAATTCGATAAAGATTGAGAAAGTAAGCATTTGCATATTTTGATAAGGCGAGGTCGAACTGAAGCGAAACAATTGAAGAAGTGATTACAGGAAACGTTCTGGATCTATTTTTAACGGAACATCATACGCTGATTGCCATAACTGGAAAGACCCCAACGATCATTTATCATTACACAGATTTCCGAAAGGATAATATGATGACACCTCTGAAATCGATACTTGAATCATCAGTGTTTGAAATTTATTCTAAAAGTATCATTAGGAAAATAAATACATCTGCTATTGATGTAACAATGACAGAGTTCAAATTACTGGCTCTGGCTCTGGCTCTGGCTCTGGCTCTGGCTCTGGCTCTGGCTCTGGCTCTGGCTCTGGCTCTGGCTCTGGCTCTGGCTCTGGCTCTGGCTCTGGCTCTGGCTCTGGCTCTGGCTCTGGCTCTGGCTCTGGCTCTGGCTCTGGCTCTGGCTCTGGCTCTGGCCATGACTCTGACAGTGAATCGTCCAATGCCTATTTGATCGAGCACAGAAAGGCATCTAGTCGCCACGTAGTCCACCACACACAGAATATTAGACGCGTGTTGCTTCGCCGACTTGATTTTAGCTTTCATCTTGTGAATGTACTACTCTCATCTCAAAACTAGAGAGACATTACCTTGCAGTTATACTTTCAGGATCCCAGTACCTAGTAAATTGTTTCGCAGTGAAATCAAATCTCTTCAGGAATTTTTGGATGAATACCAAATACCCCATTTTAAAGAAACATTAATAGAAGAATAATTAGGACAACCCTTTCATAGGCCACCTGTCTTTCGTCGGAACATCCAACAAAACGATCAATTCTCATCCACTATTTCCAACTGTAAACAAACCGCAAAATTGACTGAAAGCTCAATCGACGACCTATTTACTCTAAAATCAATTTGTGGATGATTGTTCCGAATGAAAAAGTGTGTTAAGTAATTAAGAATGAAGTGATGACTCATCTTGGTGTCTCTCTTTTTTTAGTTATCGATTCTATTAGCAAAGTAAATATTGGTGAGTCATTCTTAACAATTTCTCAGGAATATTTTTCCACAGCAGACTCTTGAGCTTACATATAGGGTCAGTGGATCTTATATACAAGTTGTTGGACAGGATCCTGCTGAAAGGACTCAGAGAAATTGAAGAAGAGATCGAGCTCATCCAGAAGGAACAGTTCCTGGAGGGTGCTAGCATTTAACACCGTATGGACGGAGGATCTTGTCATGAAGATGTTACGGACAGGCATGCCTGATTACATGGTAAAAATAATGGACTCATATCTTGCCGCAAGAGCTTTCAAGGTTAGCACCTCCTTAATGAAAAAATCCGGAGCAGGAGTGCCGCAGGGATCGAGCCTGTTGACATTATTGTGCTAGCTATTTACGCACGACTTTTCCATTTCAACAAATTATATTAATTCACAACATGTTTCTTTTTCTCTCAAAGACACCCATTGTCTTTAAGAACTGTATTAATATGAAGGATATGGCTTTTACATTTCACTGCAGTTCGTCAATTTTTCTTCTACCGGAACCAAGTTCAGTGATGAATAAATTTTGCAGTTCTTTTCGAAACTGAAACCTGAAAACCCCTTTTATCGTCCATTATGGATGTTGACAGGTGTTGATGGAGATAAATATTGTCTTTCAGTTGGGTGGCACCTTCGTGAATCTCATCATAACTGGGACAATAAAAATATTGATATCAGCTACACATGCCTAGTGGGACAGGAAAATGGATATTGATTCCTCATAAAACTCCAATCCCACTACTTTATGGATACAGGAAAGTTGGGGCCCGACTGAGGAAGATCATAAAGAGAAAATCAATTTGAAACACCACAGAATTGTCCTGTTTCACTTTCTTCAGTCTCTTATCATATTTCCTGCTTAAATAATATTTTAATTACGAATTTCTCTTGAATGCGGGATTATTTTCGGTATGAACGAATAGCAGGGATCAGAAATGTCTTTACATGGAGATCTATCACAGTTATATCTGAACAAAACGAACCTAAGGGATTTGTGGTGAGAAATACCACGAGTCATTGAATTTTCGCGATAAGTCTGTCGATTTATTTCTGAACGAAACTGAATTGCTTCGTGAAAACACCACGAGTCCGCAGGACGAGTGGTGTTTCCTCAAAACAATCCAGTTGAGTTCAGAAATAAAAGACATACTTATGAGATAAATTCAATCACGAGTTGGATTTTGTTAGACTATTTCACGAATAAAGTTTCTTCATTAATATAAATACGAACAATGTATAACAGTCATAAACAAATTATTAAAATCGTCAATATTATAATGGTTCGTTTCATAATTTCATTTGAATTTGCACCGAATAAGCGACTCATTTTGACACAATCAGGTACAATTAATATTGATAGAACTGCCAAACTTTGTGTTGCCATGGTTACGTCGTTGAAAATACCGTAGCTGATCTTCCAATCAGAATTGAAATAACACGAGTTGTCTTTGTTTTGCGATAGTTCATTCCCCTTTTCTCGACAAAATAATTCAATTGATGATTTGGTTTTTTTTGGTGTTTTTTGGAGAGGCAGAATTTATTATTTGAGTAGTTGCACTACCAAATCTACCGTTAACGCTAATTTGAAATTAAAAACAACACTGTAACAAAAAGTATGAAAATTTGTTGTCATTCGGCTTGTTGTTGATAGCAACGCGTCCCTGGGTACAGCGTCGGATTCAATAAAGTCATACGACAATTATTAGTTGTTGCCGTGGTGAAAGTAAATAACAGTTTATCCACTTGCGAACAGTTACGTTCCTATTTATCCGATATCAAACTGCCAAAACTGACGTTTCTTATGGACGATTTTATACATGAGTTGAATTATCGCTTTAAAAGTCGCAGCTATCTTTTGCCGCTGTCAAAGTGACAATTGCACTGTGGCATATAAGATTTTTTATACACGAGTTGAATTGTCAAAATTGATTTTCAGTGGAGAATCTTGTGCAGTCTGAAAATGACTACCCTCATTGTTCAGAATGATGAGAACCTCTTGAAATATGATTGGTTTGATCAACTCGATAAAGCAGCCCCAGATTTTGCAGTTGGCGTTAAAAACAGACAGAGTGAGCTCTGGTTGACAAAAGGGACGGACTCTTCTAAAAACTGCCTTGAATTGACGACATTTCTGTTGGTTTGTTTCAAATTTTGAGAAATTAACCAAAAGATTTGGCTCTGGACTGTTCTTTTTATCATGTCTTGTATTAATATATTGAAGAGTCCATTTTTTCAGGAACATGGTTGCCTTGGTGCGATTATTGGAAAGACCCCCAACACATCCTCTATCAACTGGCTAACTTCTGCTTTGTTCTCGCTTATGCCTCAACATGCTCGAAGAGAGGAGTCCTGTTCATGCACTGCTGGTTGATTTTTGGTAACTCTAAGGAATTCACCAACTCACATAACTATCAAAGGTTGTATTCCAGGTCTCTTATTATTTTCTACGTGGGCATGGAACATCAACTGCGCACCTGATGTATTCACGTGAAATTTCGCTTTTATGCTGATGAATATGGCTCAGGTTTTCCACATCCTGTATCAACTCAGACCAGTCAAGTTTGATCCTGAGCTGGAGGAGGCTTATCATACACTTTTCGAACCGTTCAAGGTAAACAAAGTAGTTCTTATCATTGAAAAACAACAGGAGTTCATTGATAGATATTGTTTGAGGAGTTCCACAAGGAGCACTTTCGGGGCAGGCAGAGAATTTGACGATGTCTGAGCAACCATCTAGTAGTAATTTGAAACGGATATGTTGGTTGATACAAATAATAAGAAGTCAATCTCCACAATCCGTTATCCCTCCAACCTTTTACGGAAACATTGAAACTCTTCTGCAATGATAACAATGGTAAACTGCGGAAAAAATCTGTTCAAATAGTATCTTTTGCCGCTGTCAAAATGACAATTGCACTGTGGCATATAAGATTTTTTATACACGAGTTGAATTGTCAAAATTGATTTTCAGTGGAGAATCTTGTGCAGTCTGAAAATGACTACCCTCATTGTTCAGAATGATGAGAACCTCTTGAAATATGATTGGTTTGATCAACTCGATAAAGCAGCTCCAGATTTTGCAGTTGGCGTTCAAAAACAGACAGAGTGAGCTCTGGTTGACAAAAGGGATGGACTCTTCTAAAAACTGCCTTGAATTGACGACATTTCTGTTGGTTTGTTTCAAATTTTGAGAAATTAACCAAAAGATTTGGCTCTGGACTGTCCTTTTTATCATGTCTTGTATTAATATATTGAAAAGTCCATTTTTTCAGGAACATGGTGGCCTTGGTGCGATTATTGGAAAGACCCCCAACACATCCTCTATCAACTGGCTAACTTCTGCTTTGTCCTCGCTTATGCCTCAACATGCTCGAAGAGAGGAGTCCTGTTCATGCACTGCTGGTTGATTTTTCGTAACTCTAAGGAATTCACCAACTCACATAACTATCAAAGGTTGTATTCCAGGTCTCTTATTATTTTCTACGTGGGCATGGAACATCATCTGCGCACCCGATGTATTTACGTGGAATTTCGCTTTCATGCTGATGAATATGGCTCAGGTTTTCCACATCCTGTACCAACTCAGACCAGTCAAGTTTGATCCTGAGCTGGAGGAGGCTTATCATACACTTTTCGAACCGTTCAAGGTAAACAAAGTAGTTCGTATCATTGAGAAACAACAGGAGTTCATTGATAGATATTGTTTGAGGAGTTCCACAAGGAGCACTTTCGGGGCAGGCAGAGAATTTGACGATGTCTGAGCAAACAGCTAGTAGTAATTTGAAACGGATATGTTGGTTGGTACAAATAATATGAAGTCAATCTCCACAATTCGTCATTCCTCTAACCTTTTACGGAAACATTGAAACTCTTCTGCAATGATAACAATGGGAAACTGCGGAAAAAATCTGTTCAAATAGTATCTTTTGCCGCTGTCAAAATGACAATTGCACTGTGGCATATAAGATTTTTTATACACGAGTTGAATTGTCAAAATTGATTTTCAGTGGAGAATCTTGTGCAGTCTGAAAATGACTACCCTCATTGTTCAGAATGATGAGAACCTCTTGAAATATGATTGGTTTGATCAACTCGATAAAGCAGCTCCAGATTTTGCAGTTGGCGTTCAAAAACAGACAGAGTGAGCTCTGGTTGACAAAAGGGATGGACTCTTCTAAAAACTGCCTTGAATTGACGACATTTCTGTTGGTTTGTTTCAAATTTTGAGAAATTAACCAAAAGATTTGGCTCTGGACTGTCCTTTTTATCATGTCTTGTATTAATATATTGAAAAGTCCATTTTTTCAGGAACATGGTGGCCTTGGTGCGATTATTGGAAAGACCCCCAACACATCCTCTATCAACTGGCTAACTTCTGCTTTGTCCTCGCTTATGCCTCAACATGCTCGAAGAGAGGAGTCCTGTTCATGCACTGCTGGTTGATTTTTGGTAACTCTAAGGAATTCACCAACTCACATAACTATCAAAGGTTGTATTCCAGGTCTCTTATTATTTTCTACGTGGGCATGGAACATCATCTGCGCACCCGATGTATTTACGTGGAATTTCGCTTTCATGCTGATGAATATGGCTCAGGTTTTCCACATCCTGTATCAACTCAGACCAGTCAAGTTTGATCCTGAGCTGGAGGAGGCTTATCATACACTTTTCGAACCGTTCAAGGTAAACAAAGTAGTTCGTATCATTGAGAAACAACAGGAGTTCATTGATAGATATTGTTTGAGGAGTTCCACAAGGAGCACTTTCGGGGCAGGCAGAGAATTTGACGATGTCTGAGCAAACATCTAGTAGTAATTTGGAACGGATATGTTGGTTGATACAAATAATAAGAAGTCAATCTCCACAATTCGTCATTCCTCTAACCTTTTACGGAAACATTGAAACTCTTCTGCAGTGATAACAATGGTAAACTGCGGAAAAAATCTGTTCAAATAGTATCTTTTGCCGCTGTCAAAGTGACAATTGTACTGTGGCATATATACACGAGTTGAATTGTCAGAATTGATTTTCAGTGGAGAATCTTGTGCAGTCTGAAAATGACTACCCTCATTGTTCAGAATGATGAGAACCTCTTGAAATATGATTGGTTTGATCAATTCGATAAAGCCGCCCCAGATTCTGCAGTAGGCGTTCAAAAACAGACAGAGTGAGCTCTGGTTGACAAAAGGGATGGACTCTTCTAAAAAGCTAGGATCATTAAATAATGAGTTGGAAAATTAAGCAACGCAAATCAAGCCTGCTTTCATACGAAGCTTTTGTTAAATCCCATAAATATACCAAGTTACCTTAAAGAAAGGCAACAAAACTTCCGTGAGTACTATTGAAAAATCGTGGAAAAGTGGAATGAGAAACAAATAATAAATTTTGAAGTATTTATTACAACATTTATATACAGAGTTTGAGTATAGAATTTGCTGAGTATATCAAATTGCAGGACCTCAAGCTGGTTCTTCCGGAACTGGATCCTTCTAGAATAATCGGAGTACTTGGAATTTGATTCATATAATACTGTCATCGATGTAACTAGCCTGTACAGAGTGGGCCAAATTAGACACTTCTAAAGGGAAAGTCCTGTAGATAGATGAAGACTAATGGCTGACTTTCCCTTTAAACTGTCCAATTTGGCCCACTCTGTACAACCCCATTCTCGCCATGCTACCCAGAAATATACTGAAAGGTGGAAGGTTTGACACTTACCGATAGTCAATCCATATCCACAATTTCACAACTGTGGTATTTTGAGCTCGTTTCCAGCCAACTTTCCACGTCGTTAGAAGTCAAATCATCCGTCGAGGGTAATTCAGTTAGTGGCTCCATTTCGCCCAAGTAACAATTCTGCGAAGCGTTTCCGTTTTCCCTGAATTTGTGTCTGATGGACTCGTTTGAGAACGAATCTGAACAGAAGCCGACGCCTGAAACAAAAAAAAAAAAACAACGTACCTACAAGTTATCCGTCAGTTTGTGCATTACTTATCAAAACGTAATTGAACATTTTTATTCATGAGACGTTGTGGTTCTCAAATGTACATTATTGCGGATTTGGAGCTTTGGCATCCTTGATTTGATTGAGCTGTGTGAATGAAGGGGTACCAATTTCAATCAATTTTTGGAGTTTTGGCTGTACCGTATCGGAAAAAATTACCTCCATGTATATATTGGGTCCAATCCTAATAAAATACCTACTTCAGTCATACACTAGTACTATAGTTTCTCTGGTTAGAATCACTGGGGTATAAGAACGTGAACGTAACGTGAACGCAACGTGAACGCAACGTGAATGCAACGTGAACGCAACGTGAACGCAACGTGAACGCAACGTGAACGCAACATGAACGTGAACGCCACAGGAACGTGAACGCCAATGGAAACGTGAACGCCAACGTAACGTGAACGCCAACGTAACGTGAACGCCAACGCGAAAGTGAATGCAAACGAAATCGCGATCGTGGGTTCATGTCATGAATTTACAATCAATCGTTGATCGGTTTGGGTTTCGAAAAATCCCTTTCCAATGAAGTGTTTTATCACTTCTGGTTCTAACTCTAACCAGTAAAACTAAAAGTGACATGGAATCTGCCTTCTATTTGTGCTAATTTGGTTGGGAATGACCACCTTCAGGAACGTTGCATAAATATATGATAGATGTGATTCAATGTTCATAGGGGAAAGTAGTTGTTTTCTGAGGGAATTTTTCATATACAAAACATACATTTTCGGGATCAGCATGAAATTTTGCATGTATTGTGCGAATTTCAATTAAATCTGGTGATTTTGAATTTTTCATGATTTTTAGGGGTCTACCCCTTGGGACTTTTTTCGAGTAATTTTTTTTTTCGCTTTTCAACTTGATTTTCACAGAGTATACTAATTTTATCATTCTGAATCGATTGGCGTTCGCAGAATTCTCCATCCGTTCTCGATTTGAGAGGGGCCATTTTCCTCCAAAAAAAATCAATTTTTTTTCCAGTCATATTAGCGAAACTTAATTTTTTCTGAACATGTCATCCGAATTTGAAGTCGATTCTGAACCAAGATGAGATTTCACAGGCTTTTTACGGAACCTCTGCCATATCGTGATAAACATTTTTGATAGAGGAAATGTTTGACGTTTATCCAGTTTTTATGCTAAACCTTGTATTTGAGCAACTACAAATCATATATTTTTGGAATCAGCATGAAATTTTGCATATATCGTGCGAATTTCAATTGAATCTGGTGATTTTGAATTTTTCATGATTTTTAGGGGTCTACCCCTTGGGACTTTTTTCGAGTAATTTTTTTCTTCGCCTTTCAACTTGATTTTCACAGAGTATACTAATTTAATCATTTTGAATCGATTGGCGTTCGCAGAATTGCTCTATCTCCATCCGTTCTCGATTTGAGAGGGGCCATTTTCCTCCAAAAAAAATCTAATATTTTTTTCCACTCATATAAGCGAAATTCAATCTTTTTTGAACATGTCAACCGAATTTGAAGTCGATTCCGAGTCAATTGGAGATTTCACAGGCTTTTTACGGAACCTCTGCCATTTTAAGACGAGTTGAAAAGTTCATTTGGAGTTGAAAGGGGTAATCTCCTTTCAATTTCTTTATAATTCGGAATCAGCTTATATCCATGAATTAAAACGCCATTTCACTTGGAAAATGGTAAATATTTTGTATTTTGCATGATTTGCAGTATTTTCAATCGTTCGCGAGTTGAAAAGTTCATGTAGAGTTGAGTGGGTAAAATTATGTAATAATTCTGATTCGTCTACCATAAGCATAACTTCCTCAAAAAAAAATCTCCAGGAAATCATTCCGTAGAAACAATGGTTGAAGTTAACGTATTTATAAAGTACCGATCCTTCACTTTTTTGATATTGTTGAAAATTTCGAAATATTTCTACCTCCCAAATTGTAATATTTGGTTATTTTCTCAGATTCTGATTGTGTCCCATATCTCCAGATAGCGAACAAATAGCATACAATATGATGTTGATATTTCCTTTCTTCTCCAATTACTTTTTAACACATGACGTTTCATGCTATCCAGTTTCTTTTTCAACAATAATTGGGTGTAAAATTCCCAAAGGCGAATGAATCAACACTATTATTATCAAATTAGTAGCGACTTCAAGTAAAACTCACCTCCATTAGCTTTCTTACACCTTATTGGAGACTTGTACTCTCCACCAGAAGTCAATGACGAAGTGATACTCGGCAATCGGATATCCAAGTGCGATCCTTTGGCAGTGACGATCTTGTTATTCATCGCATATAACTTCGTTGCGATATCTCTCGCTATAATCGTTGTGAGTACGGTGGCGACGTAAGTGTCTTTGACGAAAAGGTACTCCAAATGACTTCTCTGCCAATACAAATATCTGCAGGTACTTGCCGCTACTATCGACACCTGGAAAATAGTCAAATGTAAAGCTTTTCTGAATATTGGTAGGGCAGGAACGTGAATGCAAACGGAAACGTCAACGCAAACGGCAACGTGAACGTAAACATAACATGAACGTAAACATAACGTGAATGCAAACGGGAACGTGAATGCAAACGAAAACATGGACGCAAACGGAAACGTGAACGCAAATTGGAACGGAAACGTGAACGCAATTTGGAACGTGAACGTCAACAGGAACGTGAATGCAAATGAAACCGTGAACGTCAACAGGAACGTGAATGCAAATGAAAACGTGAACGCAAACGGGAACGTGAACGCAAACGGGAACGTGAACACAAACAGGAACGTGAACGCAAGGGGAACGTGAACGTGAACGCAAACTGGAACGTGAACGTCAACAGCAACGTGAATGCAAATGGATTCAATGGAAACGTTAACACAAACAGTAACATGAACGCAAACATAACGTGAACGCAAACATAACGTGAATGCAAACGGTAACGTGAATGCAAACGGGAACGTGAACGCAGACGGGAACGTGAACGCAGACGAGAACGTGAACGCAAACGGAAACGTGAACGCAAACGGGAACGTAAATTTAAACGCGAATGTGAGTGTAAACAAAGTCTCTCCTGCAAACTTTTCGATTTTTGTTAGAATTTATGATAAATAAAGGCTATTTATTATGATACATTAACCATAAGTGGGGGGAGTTTTTTACCTTTTTTTGCCTACTAAGACACACTTTGATTTTGATTACTTCACATACTTACTTTGAATTTATCGTCTACCGTATTTCTACTAGATTCAAATTCTGGCGAGTCCAGAAATTCGCATGGTAAAATGGGATGAAGGAACTGGTTGTCGGATAGTACGTTTACCTGAAGAAAACGATGTGAATTTGTTATAATGATATAAATGAATGAAATTCCATAATAATTTTGATAAATATGGAAAAGTATGATTTATTCTAGCAACGCAAGGAATAGGCATATTTACTTCAAAAAAATGATTACCACCATAAAATTTCTTTATCAACTATTAATTTTTTTAATAAATAATTCGGAAAAAATATGAAATATTCACAAAAAATAAATAAGGGGTAAAAATGCCAAAAAAACAATACGCTCTCTGGCGAACATTTCAAAATAATATTAGTTTAGTCCTTGGACTTCTGAAATGGTGAAACCCATATAACCCTAAAACTTTTTTTCGAAAATGCACATGTTATTGATTTTTAGCTATCTGTGATCAATTTCGTTATTTAAGTTGAAAATGTTTTCCATGCAACATTTACTGTAAACAATTTTTCGGTTCAAAGACTGAATAGCTACTTTCAATTTTTCTTCACGATAACCTCTCTCAATGGAATTCTACCCAAGTTTTGCACGCGCCAAGGAAATTAAACCTACTATCAGCATATTAATCTCCCAGTTCCTTGATTACATGGCAATCATGGCATTACTTAATTTTTCATCCTCGAAAGCATTCAATCAATTTTACATATCTGAAACAAGTCATGTCTTCAAAATATACATGCTATGTATTATTTTTGGTGAGGTGAGATTATGAACTTTCCTGTCAAAACAATTCAGGATCTCGACAAAATGATATACAGGATGTCAATTTGAAAACCCGTAAGAGGTTGAAATTTGAGAGTGAAGGGTAGAAACTCTAATATAAATGGGGGGGGGGGGTCGAGTGGCATATTATCCTACCTTTCCTGACAGTAGAAGTCCCAATCTGTCCGTTCTGGTTAGGTTTTGAACAGCGTAAGCTTCACCAGCATGCAGTGACATTATCTGCTGAGCAAAATCTGGACTAACCATTCTCTTGAACTGTAACCTGGAAATCTTGAAAGAAAAAGTCAAAGTTGAATAAGTAGTTTTCAGCTCATGCAGTCATATGGATAGCATTTTCTATTTGAGTAACTCAAGGTTTTATGTGACACTAGGAAGTAGGCCAAGGCATAGAACGAGCAACTCAAAATAACGAATATAGATTTAAAAAAAAAAATTGTTTTCAATTACAAGAGAGAAAATCTGAATTATCACCTGTACAGAATTTGTTTTTTATTACATCAAAATGGATACTATTTGAACAGATTTTTTGCGCAGTTTACCATTGTTATCATTGCAGAAAAGTTTCAATGTTTCCGTAAAAGGTTGGAGGGATAACGGATTGTGGAGATTGACTTCTTATTATTTGTATCAACCAACATATCCGTTTCAAATTACTACTAGCTGTTTGCTCATCGTCAAATTCTCTGCCTGCCCCGAAAGTGCTCCTTGTGGAACTCCTCAAACAATATCTATCAATGAACTCCTGTTGTTTCTCAATGATACGAACTACTTTGTTTACCTTGAACGGTTCGAAAAGTGTATGATAAGCCTCCTCCAGCTCAGGATCAAACTTGACTGGTCTGAGTTGATACAGGATGTGGAAAACCTGAGCCATATTCATCAGCATGAAAGCGAAATTCCACGTAAATACATCGGGTGCGCAGATGATGTTCCATGCCCACGTAGAAAATAATAAGAGACCTGGAATACAACCTTTGATAGTTATGTGAGTTGGTGAATTCCTTAGAGTTACCAAAAATCAACCAGCAGTGCATGAACAGGACTCCTCTCTTCGAGCATGTTGAGGCATAAGCGAGGACAAAGCAGAAGTTAGCCAGTTGATAGAGGATGTGTTGGGGGTCTTTCCAATAATCGCACCAAGGCCACCATGTTCCTGAAAAAATGGACTTTTCAATATATTAATACAAGACATGATAAAAAGAACAGTCCAGAGCCAAATCTTTTGGTTAATTTCTCAAAATTTGAAACAAACCAACAGAAATGTCGTCAATTCAAGGCAGTTTTTAGAAGAGTCCACCCCTTTTGTCAACCAGAGCTCACTCTGTCTGTTTTTGAACGCCAACTGCAGAATCTGGGGCGGCTTTATCGAGTTGATCAAACCAATCATATTTCAAGAGGTTCTCATCATTCTGAACAATGAGGGTAGTCATTTTCAGACTGCACAAGATTCTCCACTGAAAATCAATTTTGACAATTCAACTCGTGTATAAAAAATCTTACATGCCACAGTGCAATTGTCACTTTGACAGCGGCAAAAGATAGCTGCGACTTTTAAAGCGATAATTCAACTCATGTATAAAATCGTCCATAAGAAACGTCAGTTTTGGCAGTTTGATATCGGATAAATAGGAACGTAACTGTTTGCAAGTGGATAAACTGTTATTTACTTTCACCACGGCAACAACTAATAATTGTCGTATGACTTTATTGAATCCGACGCTGTACCCAGGGACGCGTTGCTATCAACAACAAGCCGAATGACAACAAATTTTCATACTTATTGTTAAAAAGTGTTGTTTTTAATTTCAAATGAGCGTTAACGGTAGATTTGGTAGCAACTACTCAAATAATAAATTCTGCAATAGACAACGCCACTCCAACAAACACCAATAAAACCAAATCATCAATTTGGAGGCAGTTTGAATTATTTTGTCGAGGAAAGGGGTATGAACTATTACCTTCAACGTCGCAGCCGGAAATCTCAAGCATATTGGCAGATTGGGCGTATAATATGAAGAAATCAGACGGAAATGACTACAAGGAGTACGTAGTTAAAACAATGCGGAATACTGCAGCCAAAATTGTGCAAGAAAAATATTATATGGATTATAAGATTGTGTTTGAACCATTCAAAGATGTGACATTTCAAGCCGATAGAAACGCTAAAAATGCTAAACGCAAGCAACTGCAGAGCAATTTAGATAAAAGAAGACAAGGTTCTATAGCATTAGGAAAAGAAGAAGCTATACAAATGGCAGAGCAGTGGGATGAAGATTCTCCAATGGGACTTCAAAAAAAAATTTTTCATATCGCCGTTTTTGAATTAGCCTGGAGAGGTGGTGAATGTGCGCAGTGTAAAATTTAATATTTCAAAGCCGAAAAATACATTGGAACATTGACAGGCAGAGAGGAGTACAACACGATCTTTTCTAAAACAGCTCAAGGTGGAGATAAAAGGTGCATGGTTGACTACAAATAAAGAAAACCCGAACGTGTGTCTTGTAAGATTGTTGAAAATGCTTCTATAAAAACGAAACAAACATATTTCTTCAGATAGATTGTTTCTAACACCAAATCCGTTTTGGAAAAATGAAAATGCCAAGGGATGCTACAAAAATGTGCCCATTGGTGTAAACGAAATTTCAAAGTGGACCTGAAAAATAAAATTACTAATCACTCCCATAGAGCTAGCACCATTTCTACTCTTGCCAATGCAGGAGTCTCAGAATAACAAATTATCAAGCTGACCGGACATTTGAACGCCAATTCTCTGAAGCCATACCTTCAGTTAGACTCACAGCATCATTCCACTTTAGTTACAAATCTAAGAGAGGAAAATAATCAAATTCAGCAGTCTTCTTCGGGTAGGATTGTATACCAAAACTGTACTTTCACTAATGGTAAATTTAAATAATCCTGTTAAATGTGCAATTATAAGTGAAAAAGTTATCGATTGTAGATTTATTTAGATTATTTTCCTTATTAATTTTGAGGTTCCCTAGTTGATCAACTCATCCTGTAGAACACAAAACACTAAGTATTTTACATGAATTCTTCTACGTTTTTCAGTATTTAATTTGATTCATCTTGACAGTACTTCTACATGTATGGATTTGTATTCATTTCTGCATAGTATTTACAAAAAGCTAGAAACATGTTCTTGTGGTACTCCACTCACCTGATGGAATAATATATGAAGTATTCTTGTCTAGTCCTGGCCATGAGAAGTTTATTCCAGGTGCTACGAATAGAGTGTGAGGTTTTTCTTCATTGGGCTGTAGTCCACTTTCAGCAAGGAAAGGCATTTTTTCTCAGTTCATTTTGTTCAACAGTATAAAAATGTGTTTGTTTATTGTGGAGACTGAATTCAAAATCAATAAATAGGCGGACGTTAAAATGTGCATAGTTTCCTTCTCGTATAGGGTTTGCTGTTTCCCACTTTCGTAACTAGATGGTGTGAGTTGTCGAAGCAAATTACTTTCTGGATCGGAACTTTAGCTACTGCGATTGATGACATATTTTTTTGTTTTCCACGGATGAATGATCGGAAATATTAGTTAGGTATGGTGTTCCTCAGGGAACAGGTCTGGGACTAATCCTAAATCTATTGATATATGCCATTAGTGCTCCTTTTCTGGTTCAGTAAATATTCTAGGTAATATGCACTAAACCGGTTTTTTTCTAGATATTCAATTGAAATTCACGATTATTCCTTATTGAAATTTCAAGAAATAATCCAGTTTCCACCAGTTGGGGTAGCAATATCCACACTTTACGAAACACCAAGCAATCTCCCAAATCTACCGTAACACAAAATGAATTTCCAACAAAGACATTATTTGCACCCCACTTTTCACATCGCCAAATCAATAACAAACCGTGAAATGGCCAATAAATATTCTTCGACGTTACCTCCAAAGGGTTATGAATGCAATACAAATATTTGAAAGACATTCGACACGATGCGAAATTTAATGTTTCGAAAAAATCGAGTTTTCTTATGCCTTTTGCGAACGATGGCAGATGTTAACACATAATTCAAGTTAACGTGGAAGGGTGAAATCCTGTCAATGATTTTTGGCGGTTAATATAGGCAACTAGAGTATCCTTCGATATTTTTCTGATGATAGTAATAAATATTTTTATAAAAAAAACAAAAGGTAACCAGCCAAAAGTATTATGGAAAGGAGGTGTATTTTGAGTATTCTTGATGCCCACTCTTTGTTTTTCAACCTGACCTTTATAAAAATAATTGTAGAATCCAAGCTAACCCAATACTTACATGTCGCCCCGGAACGCTGATGAATATTTCTGTTCTTGCATTTTCAGTTTTATATTTGTTCTTCAGAAAGTTTCTCTAATATGAATACAAAAATTCGATTCAAATTGTAACCCTGTCCATACTAGAGTACTGTTGGACAGGCAATTATATAAATACTCATGTAGTTGATGAAGAACCTTTTTTTAAATTGGAAAATTCTAGCCGTTTGTTTTCTAGTTTCTCAATGGATTGAGTGAAATCAAAACAATAATGGTATTTATATTTATCTACTTCCATGAATATTGCCTTGTCATGCTGTAATGCAACACCCGTTGTGAGATATAATTTCTCATTCTAATGGAGGAACTCATGGGCTACAACTCAGATGCAATGAGTTCATTTCTAAGAAAGTTCAATTTCGAATTAGAGCACAAAAATCATAACGATGCATACTACCCAAAAGAGCAAAAATCCAATTTTTGACACCTTGTACCTCGAAAACTGGTCAAAGGATCAATCAATTGGACTATGTGATGAGGATGCCAGGATCTACAACATACTAAAATTTGAAGAAAATTAGCTGAAAGCCATTAGTGAATGTGCCGGATCCTTTTAGATCACGATACGTTTGATGAATTTAAATGATTTTATTTGATGAAGAATTAATCGGGGTAAATTGGTTCATTGCCTTATTGATTTCCTTGAATTGAGATATTTTCATTTTCTACTGTGGACTTTTTTTAATGATTTCAAATTTTGAGGAATAATTTGGGGTTCAGATACATTCCTATAAAGATATATACTGCCCCAACCAGTTACAGATTAATGTATCATTTACTATTTACATGTTTTTTCTGAGCTCCTTATCGTAATTTTTCTTTAGACTTGAAGTTTTTTTACATTTTGATAGAGTATAACTTCGTTTCCTCAACATTTTTTTTTGACGTCAGTTTTATTATATTTATTGACTTTGAGCATAACTTGGTTCAGTGAAAAATTATTTTCAATCCGTTTTTTGCACGTCTAGCCAAGAGAAATGTATATCACTGGTGTTGTACCGTAGATAGTCT
The DNA here is from genome assembly GCA_958502065.1 of Chrysolina americana. Lineage (NCBI taxonomy): Eukaryota > Metazoa > Arthropoda > Insecta > Coleoptera > Chrysomelidae > Chrysolina > Chrysolina americana. The sequence continues at coordinate 2,220,470 of OY293413.1, read as the reverse complement.
ATTCATATTCAAGAAAAGCTGAAGAATTTTTTTGAGCACCGTTAATTTTTAAACAGGTCTTCTGGTTTTGTACGTCTTCCATATCTTAGAAGAGTGATATTACCTAGCAGAAAACCGAAGAACTTTAAACTAAAATGTACGTGATAAATGAAATACAGCAGTGATTTTATCTAGGAGTTTTTAATGATGGTACTCAAAAGGTATCGATCAAGCAAGCAAAGACAAAATTACATAGTAAAGTGCAGAAATAATTTGTCGATTGCGCAGATTTAATTAAGAATATATCTGTATTTGCTTAGGTGTATTCAATATATGTCAAAAAAGAGATACAACAAATAATTCGGATATTTGCAGAATACACGTGTATTTGTTTAAAATAAACGGGAGCCCAATATTAATAATATGTCCCACTGGGTGGTGTATTTGTTCAATTTGAAACAATTATTGACAAATCACTTATAATATTCACTTGTGTCTAGATAAGAAAGATAATCAGTTCACTCGTTTCCATTATTTAATATATTTTTCTTAATAACTTAAGCCCGTGTTATTAGCAGCTTGATATTCCCATTACAGCATACAGGATTTGCTGTGTTTAACGCTACCACATACACAATTTTTTTGGTTGTTCAAAAATACAATATGAGTTGTCTTAATTTGATAACGAGTTAAGATTTTTTCCTTTATTTCACACATTACGGGGATTACAATGTATGCAGTCTGGGATGCATATCTTCAAGACAGAAAATCAATCTATTTGGTTTAGTCTCTCAATAATATGGACATACTGTTTTTTACCATTTGAGTTGTGATCACGAGTTTAATTTTCTCTACAATTAACCAAGGATCATTCTACTAGGTTGAACTTTGTGATATTTTGGAAACATATTTCATTCACATTGAAATTTTCATCGATTCCATCGTCAATTTTGAGCTACTAACTTGCTGTCTGACCACATTCGTATAATGATGAAATTTATAAAAAAATCTCTAAATAAATTCAAGTAACCAAATGTAATTGGTCAATGAAACACAACTAGGCGACATTAAAGCAATGTAGAAATTCTTTAAAGTTCTAGATATACCCAAAGAAAGAAAAATTGCAATATTTTCCGAAATTTTTACTGATTATAATCGTTATATCATTGACTTTTAGCCAATACAGACATTCACATTGTGCTCAAAGCTCCTTAAACGGAATAGAAAACACCGGTATGACTTTCATGATGATGACGTATTTTCCACATTGTATCCATCAAAGCTAAAGAAGTTGTTGCCGATGATATATGAATCACTATATTTTTACGTATGTTCTTTAGTTGTAGCCAGAGTAGTGAATTTTCGAAAAAACCATTAAAAAACTACCAAAACACAATAGGTACTAGACACTAGACAATAATTTGGAATTCACTCATTTTAACAGGTGTTTTGTGTATATCGCATCCATGTTTGTTTTTTAGAAAAGTGATATCAAATCGACATAAATCAATGCAAAGCAAGAAATACTAAATTCACACTGACATTCCCATCGTTAATGATTGTTTGTGGATAAGTTACAAATTTAAAATATACATTCCTAATAAGTATTGGGCGGAATTGTAAAATCAAAAGATTATTGCAAAGATAATTGTAAGAGCTTTTAAAAGTTTTACACACTACATAATATAATTGCTTGTGATGAGATTATAGAAGATATCTTTGTATTTCTTAACGTAATATCTAAGGTTTGGATCTCTGAACTAGTCCAACGATAATATGGCAACCAAATGTTCCAATTTTGCTGGCAAGTTGCTGGATTGACTTACAGTGCCCCGTACACTCCTTAACACAAAGGAAATTGACGAGCAGTACCTTAGAATTGTTCTCTTCTTCAACGTCACTGGATAATAATTAACATGCGGGACCTTGTTGTAAATGACCATACCATTGAATCCAAACAATGCAACAAATTCTTGGGAATACAAATTGACAGTAGACTGAATTGGGAAGATCACGTTGTTGCCCTTGGAAAAAGAATTTCGAAGGGTGCCTATGCTATAAGAGTTATTGTGAGTGAGCTAGGTACGACAGCAGCTAGACCCGTATATTTTCCACTAGTAGAATCACACCTTGTATATGGTATACCATTTTGGGGAGCATGTAGTCGATATCATTTCAATATGATATTTGTTCTGCAGAAGAGGGCTCTCAGATACCTCTGCAAAACAAACTACAGACAATCATGTAAACCCCTTTTTGTCAAAAATAAAATATTGACCCTTCCAGCTCTTTTTGTTTTTGAAACTGTCTGCATCATTCATAAATATAAAAGTTCATTCCCTACTAGAGTTCATATTTATAACACACGTCATGATAACAACATAAGACTGCCAATTCCAACATCAACTCTTGTTGAGAATTCTTTCATTTATAATGGTTTGGAAATGTTCAACCACTTGCCTGAACCAATTAAAAGTACTGAAGGCTATTGTAGGTTCAGGAGGGCAACAAAAAAAATACTTGTAGAACATCCATTTTATTCTATCGAAGAGTTTTTAATCTTCTTCTCTTTGAAATTTATTTTTTTTGTTTGTTTTTTATAAATATAGATTTTATACAGGGTTATGATAAAGTAATGCACAAAATTCATAAAACGTACAACGATCACTTTAGAAAAAAATGCAAAAACACGTCAACTGTTCTTTTTATTCCGCATCTTTTGACATAAGTTACAAAAATAACACGTCAAAGTTGTCAAAGTTATGACGTCATCAACAAATTTTTTTAATGGGAAGCTAAGATTTTTATCACATTTTGTGATAGAGCTTGTGTTTGTACACAAGGGAAAAATAGTTGCAGTAGGGCTCACATAAGAATAAAAACGAGAAAATGAATAAAAAACGAAATAAACGTAAGTTTCATAATAACTTTTCAATTAACTAAACAGTCCATTAAACCAAAACTATTTCTTATAGGAATTGTTCAAACTGTGTCCCGTTTACTAACTGACATAGGCCAAGACGATGGTAGACCGCATTTATAGAGTTTTCGATCATCTGCGGAGTTATACGAGTCATTTCGTGTCTAATTCTTTCCATTAAGTCTTCTAAATTGTCTGGCCGGTTAATGTAGAACCGACTTTTCAAATGTTCATACAGAAAAAAATCAAGGGGGGTTAAATCAGGTGACCTAGGTGGCCACTCCATTGGTCCACGTCTTCCAATCCACCGTCCTTCAAACTGGTTATCCAGAAACCTTCGAACAGTATGATCATAATGTGGTGGTGCGCCATCTTGTTGGAACCAAATACTGGGATCCAAGTTGTCCCCATTATTTGGATCCGGAAATGCCACAAGTAGGTCCGGAAACACTGCCATACGAAGATGTTCCAAATATCGTTCAGCTGTTAAATTCCCGCGCAAGTAATAAGGACCAATAAATCTTCCCCGGACGATTCCTACCCAAACATTAATTTTTTGGAGACGCTGGGTGTGTTTTGTCTGCATCCAGTGGGGATTTTCCCGAGCCCAGTAGCGAGAATTGTGTCGATTTACAGAACCACTTAGACAAAACGTTGCCTCATCGGAAAATACTACACTATTGAGAAAATTTGGATTTTCGTCACAATGCCGCATGAAGATTTCACAAAATTCCAAACGTCTGTCCGGATCATCTTCTGAGAGTTCGTGAACAAGATGAACTTTGTATGGGTGTAGTTTTTCTTTTTTTAACATCTTTACTACAAACGACTGACTAACATTTTCTTGTAAGGCAATTTCTGTTGTAGTTGCGTGAGGGTGTTCTTCTACTGACAGCAAAATATCTAACTTCACATCGTCGCTTATTCCTGTTCGTCCAGATATTGGAGCATCCCTCTCGCTTCCCGTTGCATCAAATTTTGCAACAATTCTGCTTACTGTGCTTCTAGCAATTGGAGGTCTTTCAAAATGTGTTGCGTTAAATAAAGCACATGCTTCTTCATGATTTCGAAGGCGATCGCCGTAACCAACCATCATTAGAATTTCTATCCTTTCTCTTTCGGTTAAACGAGCCATAATAATAAAACTGTGGTGACACTAATTGTACGACTGACACTGACAAACCGTTAGTTAGTAAAACAATTGAAAAAGTTTATAAGAACACATGTTCTTACTAGATAAGTTTAAGTTTGACCTCTTTTTATAATTGGTTTTGTTATTTCGTTTTTTATCCCTTTTCTCGTTGTTTTTCTTATGTGAGCCCTACTGCAACTATTTTTCCCTCGTGTACAAACACAAGCTCTATCACATAATGTAATAAAACTCTTAGCTTCCCATTAAAAAAATGTGTTGATGACGTCATAACTTTGACAACTTTGACGTGTTATTTTTGTAACTTATGTCAAAAGATGCGGAATAAAAAAACAGTTTGACGTGTTTTTGCATTTTTTTCAAAAGTGATCGTTGTACGTTTTATGAATTTTGTGCATTACTTTATCATAACCCTGTATATACATATATATGTGTTCTAAGTGAATACGAAATTATTGTATTATGTCTTATGTTTTTATTTATATATTGACTGCCTTTCTACAAAAATGTATATTTTTAAACGAATACCATGAGGTATTATGTTTTAATTATGTTTTTATTTATGACATGCTTTGTTACAAAAATTTATATTCTTAAACAATAAAGCTATTTTTGACTTTGACTTTGACTTGACATTACCATTACCCACACAAGTCCAGTTTTCTCATCATGAAGCTTGGGCTAGCACATTAACACGTTTCCACAGCTCGCAACCCCGACCAGGCGAGCCTCTAGTATGGTTTCAGCCCTCTTAGGCACCCTCACATCTTCAGTCAGCAGGACACTAACCATTTCTTCACTTTTCCCACGAAATACCAGCTTTTGTAGTACGCCGTCTTTGAAATTCCTTTGCATCGTCCTCGATATCTCTACCAATTCTCAGTGTTGCACTCTGTGGATGGCATCACACGTTAAAAGGTAAGGGCTGCGTCTTCCCTAGCTCGGACAAGTCTTTCGAAGACTTATGAGGGTTGTACTCTTAAGGGTGTGCAGCTGGTTGACGGAAATAACAACAACAATGAACAGTGGCTGGCTACCCTGTTGCTATGTGTAGCAACCAATTTGATGGTTTATCTTGCTGCTGTTTTAGTAAAAGTATCTTCCAGATTATTTGATTTATGTTGATTTCCTGCATGATCCCATAATAATTGGCTAAATGCATGAAAATGATTGCAACAATTTATAAAGAATAAAATATATTTTAGTGAATTTCAACCCTCAATCCAACTAAATATCTTTCCTGGTTTCGAGATCACCATTCGCGATTATTTATGCACAATGAGGGTGTTTGGCCCATGCTGATCATTACAAAACGATTACGGAGTATTATTTCACGGACCATCGGTAATGTTTCAAGATTAAAAGATTAAAGTCATTGTCCGTCGCATCAGATAGAAAACTTGCCGGAGCTTTCATTTCACCGGAACGACACAGGTGGTAAAGTTATCGGGGGTTGAACGCAACCACCGTGATTAATCAGAGTTTTTTGTATTCATATGTATATGTTTGTTCACGAAAGGGAAATGTTACATTCGCCTCAGAAGCGTGGTGTATATATTTGGTTTTTGGGGACGAGATAATGGCATTTTTCTATATTGAGAAATGATTTGTTCAAAATGATTCATAAGTATAGATATTTTTGTATTGAGTGCGTGAAATGAGTGTTTTTTCATTGGCACATAAGAGTGTTAATTTTCAGCCGAGACCGCAGGTAGAGGCCAAAAATTCTCTCGATTGTGCCATGAAAACACGAATTTTATACAGACAACATTTTTTGTACAACTGTGAATGTGAATTTACATCGTATGAAATATATTAAAAATGAATACTTCCAATACATCTTGACGTGTTTTTTTGTCCCGATAAGTTATCGCTTTTAAACGACTATTGTCTTGAAAATATTATTCAATATTTTCAGTAAATCGTATTAAAAAAATTTCCTGCCTGAAAGAAATAAGTCCAGCATAACTAAACAATACTTCTCTTTTCCATACATGTTATCCTTAATGTTATCAATAATTCCAATACAATTTCACAACATCTAGTAGTCTTTGTGTGTAGTTACACTCGTTACTATAGAAAAGGTGTGTTGGCACGCCGCGTGTTTGATTGTTTGATTGTGTTTGCTCGGAGTTGCTTCAATTTCAAGTTATTTTCAAGGTGTTGATTATGATAGAGGTAGTAGTGATACGCTATCAGATATATCTGAGAAAGCCAGTGCAATAGTTCAAATATGTTACCGGCCAAATCCAAGTTAGTGAGAAAACATATGACCAATTTCGTGAATGGTATTAAAAAATATCGAATTTCACTTACCTGAGTAAAAAATATATTTGAAACTTTTATTGGAGGGAAATGACCTCTTTCAACTTCAGATGAACTTTTCAATTCGAGGGCGATTGAAGATAGAGCAGTTCGATTCAGAATGGTCAAATAAGTATACTATGTGAATCACAACTCGATAAAACGGCGAATATTTCCTTGCACGATCGAATTTTCAAAAATGATCAACTCAAAATTGCAGAGGATCCATAAAAGTCCTGGGAAATCTCCAATTCACTCGGAATCGACTTCAGATTTGATGTGCACGCTGAAAAAATATCGAATTTCACTTACATGAGTGAAAAAGATATTTGAAACATATACTATGTGAATCACAACTCGATAAAACGGCGAATATTTCCTTGCACGATCGAATTTTCAAAAATGATCAACTCAAAATTGCAGAGGTTCCATAAAAGTCCTGTGAAATCTCCAATTCACTCGAAATCGACTTCAGATTTGATGTGCACGCTAAAAAAATGTCGAATTTCTCTTACATGAGTAAAAAAGATATTTGAAACATTTTTTGGAGGGTTATGACCCCTCTCAACTACAGATGAACATTTCAATTCGAGGGCTATTGAAGATAGAGCAGTTCTGCGAACGCCAATCGATTAAGAATGGTCAAATTAGTATACTCTGTGAATCACAACTCGATAAAACGGCGAATACTTCCTTGCACGATCGAATTTTCAAAAATTATCAACTCAAAATTGCAGAGGTTCCATAAAAGTCCTGTGAAATCTCCAATTCACTCGAAATCGACTTCAGATTTGATGTACACGCTAAAAAAATGTCGAATTTCACTTACATGAGTAAAAAAGATATTTGAAACTTTTATTGGAGGGAAATGACCTCTTTCAACTTCAGATGAACTTTTCAATTCGAGGGCGATTGAAGATAGAGCAGTTCGATTCAGAATGGTCAAATTAGTACCTATATATACTATGTGAATCACAACTCGATAAAACGGCGAATATTTCCTTGCACGATCGAATTTTAAAAAATCTGGGAAATCTTTAATTGACTCGGACTTCATATTTTATTGTGCATCATACTCAGAAAACATTGAATTTCACCAATATGAGTAAAAAAAGAGATTAGAAATCTTTCTTGAAGGGAAATGACCCCTCTCAACTTCAGATGACCTTTTCAATTATGTTCAAGTATTTATCACAGGTCATAGTAGTGGATTCACAGAAAATAAATTTTAAATATATTACCATATTGGGTATTTAGTTTTTTTTTTAAACACCAATTTTTTTCTGAAGAAGTACCAGCGCCAACATCTTGGCACCAACCAAGAAGTGTCAAACAAGGGTGGACCTTGTCTCCGGTTCTCGACAATTAAGTGCCACACGGACCAGTAGAGGGTGTCCTGCTCTCCACCCTCCACGAACGCAACAAACAAACGGTGGAGGGGCCCGGATTCGGTGCCTCTAGGTGCACACATATAAAATCACCGCCCTTGATAGTGCGCGCAGTTTGCAAAAATGATTCGGGTGTGCGCGATAGTTTTTTGAAGTTAGTGCTAACGTGTTTTTTTGTGTCGCTTGGATATCAACAAAATAAAGTGAGTAGGTAATTATATCGTTTATTTATGTCGAGTGAAAGTCATATAACCGAAATTTAATAAGCAATACGTGTATTTGAAATTTTTCAGAAAATTTTATTTATTGTTTTGAAGTATGATAGTGGCTTTACGCAAAGGTTTTTAGTCATGACAAAAGTTTAGTCACAGTAAAGAGTCAATTTGTAAAAAGATTTGACGTTTAAGATTCAAGAATCTATGAATGGTGATTGAATCTTTTAAATAATACAATAAAACTCAACCAATAGACTCCATAGATTCTTGTATCTTAAGTTTTAAATCGATGATAATTTTTTTTTATAAATTAACCCCGTTACACGAAAGTTCATCAATCAATGATTTGTTGGACAGTTTGTCATCAGTCATAAGGACAAGTTTAACTGCAATTTCTCACGACTTATCACTTGTGACTAAAAACTTATGAATTGAGACTTGATACTGCTGTATAAATCCATCATCTTCAAAATTAGAATACGCTATTCGACTTAAATCATCCCTTTTCGTATATGAGGGATAAAATCGAATTTTTTCTTAATCCTTTGAAAATTAATTTTTCCTCCCTATAGTTTCAGGTTTTAACGTGTTACTTCTTAGGGAGTTTTATTTAAAGCTTCACCTAAGCAGATACTTTTTTACTTTAAATTTTGACATTTCCTGGAAAACTGAGTTTCTCTATTTTTCACAAGTTTTTCATTTATTCCAAAAGAAATTGCTATCCACCAATTAAAAAATATTGGAAAAACATATATTTATTTAAACCAGGGACGTGATGAGAAACTTCATAGAGAATAACTAAAATTTTTCTGCGACGAACACAATCGAACCACTCAAATGTACTTTTTATATTATCATTGTAAATATTATAGTCCCCATTTTCATATTGTACATAAACCAATTTTTTATTTATATTATTTTCAAATATTTTATGAAATTTTTCTGGAAACAATTATTAAATTACTTATCGAGTATCATCATTTATTGAAAAATATAGTAAGTTCCTAGAATACCTAGATATGAACTGATTTTAAAGTTTTAAACCATATACTTGGAAAAATTATTTATCCGATATAATTTTCATTTTATTTATATTTCTTTAAACATACTTCATATCAACATAAATGAGATTGAATGATATATTTGACAGTAGTTTAATGAAAAAAGCATATAATGTCCTTATATGCATACGGTGTTGCCAATAACTCAAAATTTCTGAGTATATAAAAAAATTCCAATATAGAATACATAATATATGCTGTAGAGAAAATATTTTCCGTATTATTTTTACGCGTAGATAGTTTTACCGAATTTCAAAGCGATCGCTGGTCGAACATAGTTTCTGTGGGCGTTTCAACGAATGTTTGCATTTTCAAACGGGTCGAATTTTAAATTTGATTTTTTGCGATTTTTCAAAAGTGTGTCGTGTGAAATCAATAACGTAAAATAAGAGAAAAATACTGAAAAAATTCCAGAAGTTTTTTTTTGGCGTTAGGATACCGGAATTATCGTTCGGAGGTGACCTGCGTCCGCCAGAAATTTTGCTGATTTTTTTCCATATCATATTCGTAAAATTCAATGTATTTTGTATAGTTTCAACAAATTTCAAAGCGATCGCTGGTTTCTGTAGGCGTTTCAACGAACGTCTGCATATTCAAACGGATTGAATTTTAAATTTGATTTTTTTGCAATTTTTCAAAAGTGTGTCGTGTGAAATCGATAGCGTAGAATACGGAAAAAAATACTGAAAAATTTCCATAATCGTCAGAAGTATGTTTTTTTTGACGATTATATGGGTTAGGATACCGGATTGGCCGTTCGGAGGTGACCTGCGCTCGCCAAAATTTTTCTGATTTTTTTCCATATCATATTTGTGAAATTCAATGTTTTTGTATAGTTTCGCCAAATTTCAAAGCGATCGCTGGTCGAACATGGTTTCTGTAGCCATTTCAACAAACGTCTGCATACTCAAACGGGTCGAATTTTAAATTTGATTTTTTGCAATTTTTCAAAAGTGTGTCGTGTGAAATCAATAGCGTAGAATACGGAATATACTGAAAAAATTTCACAATTGTCGGAAGTACTTTTTTTGGCGATTATATGGGTTAGGATACCGGATTGGCCGTTCGGAGGTGACCTGCGCCCGCCAGAAATTTTTCTAATTTTTTTTCATATCATATTCGTGAAGTATATTGTTTTTTGTATAGTTTCAACGAATTTCAAAGGGATCGCTGGTCGAACATAGTTTCAACAAATGTCTGCATTTTCAAACGGGTCGAATTTTAAATTAGATTTTTTGCAATTTTTCAAAAGTGTGTCGTGTGAAATCGATAGCGTAGAATACGGAAAAAAATACTGAAAAATTCCATAATCGTCGGAAGTATGTTTTTTTTGACGATTATATGAGTTAGAATACCGGATTGGCCGTTCGGAGGTGACCTGCGCCCGCCAGAAATTTTTCTGATTTTTTTCCATATCATATTAGTGAAATTCAATGTTTTTGTATAGTTTCGCCAAATTTCAAAGCGATCGCTGGTCAAACATGGTTTCTGTAGCCATTTCAACAAACGTCTGCATACTCAAACGGGTCGAATTTTAAATTTGATTTTTTGTAATTTTTCAAAAGTTTGTCGTGTGAAATCGATAGCGTAGAATACTCGATAATTTTTGGTTACAAAAGTTATGAAATTTGAAGTTTATTTATCTAGTTATATCAGTGGCAGTGCTAATTTACTTAGTACGCACTGCCACCCCATATAAAAAAAAACTAAAAGCCCGAAAATTCTCGACATTTATTCAAAAAATTACTTGAGTAGCTTTCATGGATTTACTGGCAAGAGGCCTTGCTAACTTTATATGCACGAATTCTGGAAACTTCTGGATAATCCAGAACAATGAAAAAAACTGATAGAATGATCGAAATGATAATTTTGCTTGCCATAAATAAAATTCTTGCCTAATAGGCAAAACTTGAGTTTGAATAAAGAAAAATTGATGATTAAAAAACTTATAATAGTATTTTGTCTTTCCAGAATGTCCCATTTCGAAACAATGAAATTCAGCGACCTCTCCTATGAAGACAGCTGCGACTCTGGCTTCGAAGTTTCCTTTAAATCCGAATCATCAGAATTCACAGACGACAGAAGCGACTACTTTGATTTGGACAATGACGCCACCCCAAAGAAACCAACCACCGCCGAACACTTCAACCAAGAGCTGTACGACAAATTCAACACCGCCTTCTACACCACCCTGGAAGAGCGAGTGGCCCCTCCCCCGACGACCACCCCCTGGGCGGGAAGCCAATGCAGACGAAACCTGTTCGACACCAAGGAAGAACTGGAGTTCTTCTACCCCCTGAAGCAGGACGAGACGAAAACCTCCACGCCCGTCAAGGAAAAACCCAAACGAAGATACGCCACTGGTAGGAATCGAGTGACGAGGGCGAAAAGCCCTTCGCAAGTCATTAAAATCAAGCGAGTGAGGCGGCTGAAGGCCAACGACAGAGAGAGGAACCGCATGCACATGCTCAACGAGGCTCTGGAGCGGCTGCGATGCGTCTTGCCCACCTTCCCCGAGGATACCAAGCTGACGAAGATCGAAACGTTGCGATTCGCGCACAACTACATATTCGCGTTGTCGGAAGCCGTCAACGACATCGAGAAGTACTCCTCAGCTGACGAAAACGTGACTGTGAACGTTGGCAACGTTACTGTGTCCATCAGTAAGCATGGGAACAGCGTCACCGCGAAGAATTTTGAGAATGCGGTTGTCACCAGCGGAAGCATCACCAACGCAAGTTTTATGGCGGATTATAACTCGGGTGCCGTTTCTAGCCCGGAAGGTTTCGCTGATTGTCAACGACTGGGTTATAGTAACGAAATGGTGCCTTACGTTGGCGCTCCTTATGAACAGTATGGCGCAGGTGCTGGTTATGGGCAGTATGGTGGCTACGATCCAGGTTACGATTATAGCTCTTATATGAAGGGGTGAGGGTTTGCATTTGGTGAACTGCGAACTGAGCAATGTGACTTGAGGTGCCTCAGATCAGAACGTTGTCTGATTATGACAATGTGTTTCTAATAATTCCTCAGTACTTGATATTTCAGAAAATGTAATACACTTGTAGGCAGTTTCAACGCTGTCTAGTCTAGTTGGTTCGAAAACCGTAAGGCCTAAAAAGTTTTTTCCATTAACACGGCGTCTACAACCATTTATTCTAGATTTCCAAAAGACGAGAAAATAATTTCTTCCACAAATTCAAGCTTTCTTAGTAATGAGGCTGCAGGAGTTCAAGATAATTTTTGCCATTTTCCCATGTTAATCTCCATAAGAGATTTTAGGGTAAATTCTGCAACATTTTGTCTCGTTCAAGGTCACACTCTTTCCCCCTGTCATCTGTCAATTCTTCTGCACTTAGCGCAGTGTGGTTTGGTATGGTGCAGTATGTTATAGAAGAATTGGTATGAAACAAGAGACTGGTGTGATCTTGAATGAGACAATGTTGCAAATTGGACCATAAAATCTCTTATGGAGGTAATCATGCATTTCAATAAAAAAAACTCGCAAAGTTTGCCAAGTCCCGAAAAAATGTATTACTACTAATTTATCCTACTAAAAGGTTATTCAGTTGAAAGGTTTGAAAATATCTTAATGGAGCATACTTTTTCAAGTCGCCTGGTTTTCGGTATAATTTGACTCGTTAGAACATTTGATTCAGAACAACAGGAAACTAGACATTCATGATCAAAAAGTAATTGTTCAAATCCAACAACCTGTATATTTTTCACTATTGAATAAACATAGACCTTCAGGTAGTACATATATACAATTCTGATATTGAATCGGTATGTAAATATTATAAATATAAAATGCCCTTAAAGAAGTGAAGTCATTGGAACTGTACTGATTTTTTCCATCGATTGAAATATCCAATATCATTGTTTGTCTTTCGATCATGTCACAACGTGTGTGAATTAAAAATAGTTTAGTTGAATGAATGTGTTGGGTTGATGCTTGCGAGGTTTTATTAATGAAGAATTTCTGTGTATTCTTTCGCACTGTTGAAAATATTAGAAATGTTTAAGAACGTTTTTTATTCTAGTCAATTGAAGTGTACTTCCTTACTAAGCTAGTCTTCGAAATGTGATTTTATTATAAGAAAATTTTTATTGAATTGTAATATACCTGAATATATTTTCAATAAATTTATACAAAAAAATAGATTTGTTTCAGTTGATCTATTGTTGAATGGGACGTGAAAATGGAGATTATTCTGGGTAGCATTGGTGTAACTTTTAAATCCCAAAATTGCCCAAAATTACCACATTCGTTATTCAAGATAAGAAACATATACGGTGTGTGTCACTTCCGTAATTTTTTACGCGCAGAATCACTTTGTGGCAAAGTAAATTACGTAATTTTGGAAGTAGAATTATACATTTGTATTAAAAGGCAGTAAAATAGTATAGGAAATAATTTTGCCATTTTAACATTATAAAAATATGGGAATACATTTGTAGGGTACCTCAAGGGTCTGTTCGGGACCCATTGCTCTTTCGAAGAAATCGAAAGTGTTCCAGCTCTAGTGTGAGCTAATTAATTTTTCGAAATATGATTTTTCAGAGAATGATTTGAAGTTGTTTCAATGAAAAGCCGTTTTCCAAGAAATTATTGATAAAATTATTAAATAGTCAAGAAAACGAATATGAATATTGAATTTTACCAACTGGTTGGCATTTTAATTTTTGCCTCATGAATGAAAAGATTATGAATATTAATTAAACCGCCGCTAAACTATAGAAAACGATTTATCTACGTTATAACGTTTCTAATTAATCAATATAATATATAACGTCACAACTGCACGCAAGCATACAAGGGCCATGTGATGTTTTTATTCAATTCCACCAACAATTACTACTTACTAAGAAGTTATTACGAGATGAAAGACGTAAATGTCAAATTACGACTCAGTATATCATAATTCCGACTTGCTTAAACGTAATTACTACATAAAAGACATAATTGTCAAATTACGCCTAACTATCTCTTAATTTCGACTTATGTGGAGGTAATTACGAGATGTAAGACAATTGTCAAATTACGCCTTAGTATATTTTAATTTCCATTCAATTGGAAGTAATTACGAAATATAAGACATAATTGTCAAATTACACCTTACTATTTGTTAACTTGCACTTAGTTGGACGTGATTACGAGATATAAGTTACGAGTTAGTAAGTCGTAATCTAACAATTATCAATTTCAATCTCGTAATTATGACTTAGTAAGTCGTGATTTGCCAATCATGACTTTCAATCTAGTAATTACTTCTTAGTAAGTCTGAATCATCAGTGATTTGTCGATTACGGCTTTAATCTCGTAATCACGTGTTAGTTAGTCGGAATTACGTGTTACTAAGTCAAACTTTGATAATTATACCTCTCAATTACGTAATTATGCCTCATTATGTCGAAATTAAAAGTTACTGAGTCCTAATTTGACAATTATCTCTTTCAATCTCCCAATTACGCCTCAGTAAGTTGAAATTACGAGTAAGTAAGCCGTAATCATGACTTTTAATTTAATAACTACCTCTAAGTGAGTCAGAATTACGAGTCAGTGATTAGTAATTTGAGGATTTCGACTTTCATCTCCTGATTACGTGTTAGTTAGTCGGAATTACGTGTTACAAAGTCGTAATTTGACAGTTATGCCTTTCAATCTCGTGATTACGACACAGTGAGTCGAAAGTAAAGGTTAGTAAGTCGTGATTTGACAATCATGACTTTTAATCTAGTAAGTACCTCTTAGTAAGTCGGAATTACGAGTCAGTGTTTAGTGATTTGACGATTACGACTTTCATCTCGTACTTACCTGCTAGTTAGTCGGAATTACGTGTTACCAAGTCGTAATTTGTCAAGTATGCCTTTTATTATCACTTTCAATCACCCAATTACGTCTCAGTAAGTCGAAATTACGAGTAAGTCGTAATCTGACAATTATCATTTTAAATCTGGTAATTACGAGTTAGTTAGTCGTAATTTGACAATTATCACTTTCAATTTCGTAATTACGTCATAGTATGTCGGAATTACGAGATAGTAGGTGAGTCGTAATTTGACAATTATCACTTTCAATCTGGTAATGTCTCAGTAAGCTTTGTCAGAGGAATATGTCAGGTCAGTTTGAATACTAATTGTCAAAATGTCTATTAGAATACAGCAAACCTGTATGTTATTGTGTTGTCAAGCATTAAAACGTGATGTCAAAACTAATAGGCCTATTCACGTACCCTACAAAAAGCCAAAAACTTAACTAGCTCCAAATGAAGTGCAAAAGTCTAAACAGCACGCCGTATCAAAAATGATAAGCGTTGAAATCTCTCTGTTAAATCACGATTTGTTTAACAGGTGCGTACGTTGGTGGTTGCTCGCCCCTTTGGAGCATAAACACGGCCATTCACGAACCACCCTCTTACTTTGGCATCGGGGCGGGGGCAGTTTGACTCTCCGGCACTACAGAATATTACATCTGAAGTATTCGTTGTTCGCGTGCGCTCAACCCTGCTCTCCCTGTACTTGGTGACTATTGTTGGAAACGGCGCATATAAATACGACCACGATTAAAATGACGCAGGGACGGGCTTTTGGGCCGTAACTCAAGAAAACAGTTTATTAAGAAATGAAAGTGTCTTATAGTTTAGAACTGTTCACTTCATGCAGGAATTGTTCATTAATATAAATTTATAAACCTACGGTATGAATGAAAATACACATATACAGAGTGACCTACATAATACAAAACTTTAAATTTTTCTATTAATTTTAGATTCTTTAAACTATATTCATTAGTAAATAATTTTCACTTAGCTTAGCTTAGCTTATTTAGCTTACTTGTAGAAAAATAACATGTCAACTACAAATATTTTTTATTTTTAATTTGCACAAAATTTCATGCTGATTCTGACAAATATGATTTATATATATGCTCAAATACAAAATTCAGCATAAAAAAGGAATAAAACGTCAAAAGTTCCCTTGTACAATCGAATTTTCGAAAGTGTTCAACTCGAAATTAGAGGTTCCATAAAACGCCTCTAATTGACTGAATATTTACTTCAAATTTGGTTGGCATATTCAGAAAAGATCGTATTTTACTGATATGAGTAGGAAAAAAATGTTTACGTTTTTTGAGGGAAATTACTCCTGTCATCTTCAGGGAAATAAAGAAAACGTAGAGCGAGTGAAAAATTATTCAACAAAAAATTTTGTACCAATCTGAATCCATAAGGCTGCTTATAAAATGGTCACTTCTTGAAAATGTTTGGTATATTTCCTTGTGTTTTCAAATCTCTCAGTACTGATGCCGCGTTCTTTGCATCGTCAAATTGTTCAGCACTAATATTATTGAGTTTATCTCTTGTGCAAGTCTCTGCATCTATTTCTGTAACAGAAAGTTAATATTAGTACATTAGTCAATATAGTATCTAAATGATGAATATATTTGAAGTATATGCTACCAGATATATTTGAATTTAAAATTCATGTGAAGTTCGGGTTCATAACAGAATAGTCAATCGACAGAGGACCCTGCAACAAGAAAAAAGTTTGGATAAACATATATAATAAGTAGTATTTGCATCAGTCAAGATTTACTTATACGAAACGACACTATATGTAAAAGGAAATGAAGAGAGTATATAATCAAATGAGCATAACATGATAATATATCCTCATCGGAAACTTACATATATCTTTTGTTGTGTTTGGTCACAACAAGGTTAAAGGCAATTTTCATGATGACTCTTTTGTTGTATAGCTTCCCCCTCTTCAAACATTTGGGCTATTGAATTATCTAATAACGGCCTCTGCTCCTTTGCGATTTTCACACACTTCTTCCACTTGTTACACAAATTATTTCTAATCACCTACTTCTGCACATGAAGATAAACACTGATCGGCTGACCCTGTTTCATCCGCTACCTACCCTAGCCCTGCTTCTATGAAATACTTGCCGGACTTTTCGAAGAACTGGTACATTGCCTCGACGAATCGATCATCGAAACAACGGAAGAAAGTATGGGCATATGACGATATTATTGATACGATGACTTTCTACATCATACCAACAAACTGAGTTTTTTTTTTCTAATTAATTGAAAGATGTTTTTAGTTATTGACGTAATGTTATCGTTGATCAACAACTCTTCTATGAAGTTGATGTTTCTTTGATGAACAGAATAACTTTTTTTATCAGTTACATGGACATTGTATAATGGATATTTTCATTGGGTGATGTATAATTGGTCATCGATTGTCAATGATCCTCGACACATTATATCAATGAACCCAATGATGAATCTGTCAAAAATTTCATATTTGTAAACATTGAAACAATGTAATATTCGTAGCATGAATGTAAATAGAGTTGATAAATGCTGTTTATTGATATTAGGAAAAACGATTTTTTTGAGTGTAATAGGAGCTTCTGAGGGGTTTTCTCTTTCTGAAAACCTGGAAGATTCGTAAGAAAAAAAAAAAGAATAAAACGTCAAAAATTCTCTCGTACGAATTTTCGGTAATGTTCAACTCCAAATCGCAGAAGTTCCGTGAAACGCCTATGGAATCTCAAATTGACTGGAAATTGACTTTGAATTTGGAAAATCGTATTTCACTGATATGAGTATATCAAGCACCCCACGCTTTTGTAATATTTTTCATTTAATATTATTTTCTGCCTGTATGAACTTTTTAATTCAATGTTATGAAAGCGTGTTTTTCAGTTTTTTTTAACTATATTTATTAGTTAATAATTTTCACTTAGCTTAGCTTAGTTTACTTGTAGAAAAATAACATGCCAACAACTACAAATATTTTTTATTTTCAATTACTTTTTGATTTATCCGGCCCTTCATATCCTGAACGAAATGAATATATTATAAATAAGAAAAACATCAAACAAAATCATTTTCGTAAGGTCATTGACGGGTTTTTTTTCCAAACAAACATCACCAAACCAAACAAACACCTGAAGAACCCCAGGCTATTAGTAATTGAAATTTGTTCTACTCAAAACAAACAAATACAGAGCAATCATCCGGCCGAAAGCAAACAAAATAAAAAGTAATCCTACCCTGTGGCAAGGTACCCCCGAACGAAAATCGGGGTTGTTCTGGTCTGGTGATCAAGGCAGCTGCGATTTACCGTTCCTTATTCGAAGTTCCACCAGTTCGGGGACGTGATTTATATTTATGTGCTACCGGACTTGTAAGCCAAAGAGACCGGCGTGAAATCAGAGTTATTACCAATGTTTCCGCTTGTTATGCGAAATTTGTAAATATACGGAAATTGGAAATATATTAGGTGTGGGTGTTTTTGCGGGCAATTTGATTCGCTTACGTATTTCTGAATCGTCAGTCGCAAATGTCTTCATTAGTTGGGTTCGTTCAAGGTGTTCATGTTCGTCCGATCAGCAGGGGTCCCCCAAGGTACATATTTGGGACCACCTCTTCCCCGCATTTTTTCCAGCAGTAAAATATTGACATCAACAACATCTATGAATGATGGAATTTGTATATTTGGTGAATTTTAAGGGGAGTGTCAATTACTCAAAAAACTACCTAGAATCCCCCTAAAAATCATGAAAAATAAAAAATCATCGGATTAAATTGAAATTACGCAAAATTTCATGCTGATTCTGAAAACATATGATTTATATATGCTCAATTACAATATTCAGAATAAAAAAGGAATGAAACGTCAAAAATTCCCTCACAAGATCGAAGTTTCGAAAATGCTCAACTCGACATTGCAGAGGTTCCGTAAAAAGCCTGTGGAATCTCTAATTGGCTGGGAATCGACTTCAAATTTGGTGGGCATATTCAAAAAAGATGGTTTTTCACTAATATGAGTGAAAAAAAAAGTAAAAATATTTTTTGAAGACAATTGACCCCTCTCTACTCCAGATGAACTTTTCAACTCGCGAACGGTTGAAGATAGAGCAATTCTGCGAACGCCAATCGATTTAGAATGATGAAATTAGTATACCCCGTGAATTGTAAGTTGATTGATGGAAAAAAAATTCAATCGAAACAATTCATAAGGGGTAGACCCCTAAAAATCATAAAAAAAACAAAAATCATCAGATTCAATTGAAATTCACACTATATACGCAAAATTTCATGCTGATTCTGAAAACATATGATTTATATATGCTCAGATACAAGATTAAGCATCAAAAAGGGATAAAACATCAAAAACTACCTCGCACGATAGATTTTTCGAAAATTATCAACTCGAAATTGTACTAAAAAGTCTATGGAATCTCTAATTGTCTGGAAATCGACTTCAAATTTGGTGGACATGTTCAGAAAAGATTGTATTTCTCTCATCTGAGTAGAAAAAAAAACTTTTTTCGAGAGAAATGACTAGTCCAAGACATACTTTTGATTCAAACGAAAAAATTAATGATCAACAAATACTTGCGTGACTGATTTATGATTTTCGTATATAATATACTTTACACGCGACCGATCTAACAGGTTACCGAGCAGCACTCGACAAAGTATAGGGGAAACTATTTTTGTAATACTATATTTTCATACAGCAAAGGACCGTCGAAGATTTGGACAGATGGCCAGGAATCGAGAACGCTGGAAATTTAATTATTCAAAGGGAGCAAATAATTGCTATTGGCAGTCAGGAGGGAGCTGGAACTCTTTCTATTGTGGCAGTAACAGGCGAAAACGACCCCTACGAAATCCGGCGACAGAGATCAGTAACTCGAGAAGGAACCGAAGCACATTTCATTCAGATCAAACTAACATATACTTGACTGCGCCTTCATGAATAAATAACACGGAATACTTTGTTCGATCTAATTAACAGGACTAGTTTAAATAGTATTGTATGGCAGTCTTATTTCGCTCTAAGGGTTTGGAATATTTATTTTTAATTGGCTAGAAACTACAGATGATAACGGAGGACGAGGTTATGTACTACAGCTCAGTTTTCGCTAAAATAGTCCTCTACATTTTAATTTTAGGAAGGAATATTTCAATTCACCAAAAAATTAAGAATTAGCTTGGAATTCGATGAATTGTTGCATTTTTGGATTCTCTGAGGCCTTAAAAATTATTTTCCACCCTCCGCCAGTGTCCTTCGGACTCTGAAATCTCCAGTTCAATTTCACTCTTAATATCGTCAATGATAATCATACCACTAATCATATTCATATTCATAATCAAGTATTTTCAACACAACTCAACTTATAAATATTTATTATGCTACTATTTATCCTCATATATCCTGTAATATAAACATTTGGGGCTGTTCCAGCAATTGCAACGAGATATTTGTGGTTAATATTCTCAAGCATGTCATGAAAATGTCATAAATTATTGTAACTGTCAACTACTGTTCGAATATTTTTCGAAATACCGTTTTCCCATCAAGAAAAATGTGATATGTTAGAATCCTACTTGGTTTGCTAGAAAAATAGCGTAAGAGCACTCCAACACTAAAGCAATTCGTTTCCCGATCGTGAATTACCTAATCGGCGTTTTTTTTGCTGTGCTTCATCGTCGATTCAGGAACAATGAAAAAGTTTTTGAGAAGAGGAGAACTAAAAAACGTTTTGTAATATCTGAAGATACAGAAATTGACGTTTTATCCTACTTTGCAATATATCCAAATAATTCCACCAGAGATTTATCTAGAGAAATAGCTGTTCCACTGTCTGGAATTCAAAGAATTCTGAAGAAACATAAGATTTCTCCTTATAAGTTAAGACCTGTGCAAACACTAGAACCTGGTGATCCTGAGCGACGATTGGGGTTTTGTCGGTGGTTTATGAATGAATCCAGACAAGATCCAAACTTCCATAGAAATATTATATGGAGCGATGAGGCTAATTTTTCAAATCGTGGGATCTATAATAGAAAGAATTTTCTTTATTAGAGTAGACATAATCCATTTCTAGTCCATCCCCACAATCCGCAAAGACGATTTAGTATTAATGTTTGGTGGGGTCTATTTAGAGGCAGAATTATCGGTCAATTTTTCTACCATGGTTCTTCGAACGGACCCCGTTACGTTAATTTATTAACAAGAGTGTTGGAAGAGTTTTTCGATGATCTTGATCTGGAGGCTCGTCAGATGATCTATTTTCAGCAGGATGGAGCACCAGCACATAATGTCAGTGGCGTAAAAAGAAAGCTGCGAGGCTATTTTGGAAACAGATGGATTTCTACAAATGGTCCTGTTAAGTGGCCCCCTTGTTTACCAGACATGACACCTCTAGATTTTTATTTTTAGGGATTTCTGAAAAATGAGGTGTATACAAAATGAAATATAATAATGTAGATGAAATGAAAAATTATATTGAAACTATAATTAATAGAATTGATGGCCGAACTGTGTTGAATGCCACACTAGTGTCAATAGAAGGGACCAAATATGTGTTCAACAAGAAGGCGGTGTTTTTGAACATTTACTCGATATTTTATAGCGCTTTATCAAGTCCGTTTGTTATAAATGTTTCCTATTGATAAAACTTATTTTCACCTTGACGAAAAAAAGTTAAATGAAATTTGTTGTTAAGAATGTTATTACGAATCGAAATGCATAAAGAAATATAATGCTATGAAATATTCTGAAAACGTTTTCGGCATCGAAAAGGCCATTAAAAATGCTACTAGTTTGCCCATATAACCGAATTCGTAGCATCAATAATAACGGAGTTGGCATTGGTGCCGACTTAATTTGAAACACGCTGTATAAGCGAATAGAAAAACTGAAAAACGAAGCTAAAAAACGCACACTATCGCTGAAACTAACATACATTTTCAACGAAACGAACCCAATCTCCCACTATCAGAGCTTTTTATCGTTACAGTTCTCTATAGAGACCAAGCAGTGAAAGTGCTTACCACGTGGTCCACTAAAAGCCTCAGGGGGCCTTAGTCAGACAGGGGTAGAAACTACAGTAATTTTGGCCTATTGTTTAGATGCTAACAGGAGATTATGGCTTGTGTGTGGGGTGACGGGTATCTGCCATAAGAGAGAATTTGCCAAGATAAACAAAGTCTCTATGGTAGTTGGAAAAACAATATAGTGAGGACATCTTTGGGAAGTGTTTGAATATGGGAGGCATGGTATTGATTCACGTTACAAGTGCGTGTATTAGCACTCTGATGATGATTCGTAACTTCGGTGTACGTTTATCGCGGCATAAAAAAATTGCAACCACTTTCTCCAGAGATGATGATTGCTTCAATTTTTTTCTTATAACACACTTTCTCGGACTACTCGTTATTCTAAATGGGACATGATAAAAAAATTCACTACTCTTGATCGTAAATTAATAGCAATTATTGTTTGTTGACAGGTCTTATTCAGGAAAATTCTGACTCTTTTTGACCTGACTTTTTTATTTTTTATGAAAAATTGTATTTACTGTTTAACAAAACAAGTTCGTGATGATGTAGTCTCCTCATATCACGAAAACTGTCCATTGAGAACCGAAAAAGGTGACAGGAACTCTCCATGATGGAACAAGAGCCTTGAAAAATTAAGAAATGAAATTCAACGACTATTCAATCGAGCTAATGCGATCAGAAAGGCAAAGCGGGAATCTTGGATGAAGTTCTGTGAATCCACAAGATTCTCTCTGAAGAGTCAGTTGATGAAATGAAACGATCTGACAGCAAATTTACGACCTCTAGAAAAGAAACGTTAGAGCTCTTGATAGAAAACCACTTTCCTGGAATCGAACTTTCCTCTTTGAGAGCGCCAAACGTCCAAAAAGTTATTATTGAGAGGTCGCTAACAAAGTTATCTCAGTCCCGGCAGCTGAATGGGCAATTAAACCATTTCAGCCATTCAAATCCCCCTGTGAGTATGGTATATTTCTAGCTCTGCTTCAAAACGGAGTGGAATTGCTTCTAACAATCCTAATTAAACTGTATAGAGCTAGTCTGGCGTGAAGTTATATACCACCCAGTTGGTTGGCGGCTAGACCAATCACCCTAATATCCTTCCTGCTAAAAGGACTTGAAAGGATCCTGGACTACATCTCTTCAAGATGAGGTCATTAGGTTCAGGGTCTCCAAGGAATGCCCACAATGTGGGGTACTCTTTCCCCTGTTATGGTCACTCCTGATGAAGAACCTGCTCAATGTCCTCGAAAGGAGAGGGGTAGAGATTCAGGCTTATGCAGAAGACCTTGCCATTTTGGCAAGGACCACGTCGGAAAGGTAAGCCTCTACGTTGGACGATGTTGGTGGCAAAGGAAACATATGTCTGTCAATCTCAGCAAAACTGTGATATCCTTTATCAGGAAAAAAATCTCGAAGACCTACTTCCACCTTCTTTTAATGGCAAGGTTATTCCATTTGCAGCAGAAGTGAAAAATCTAGAGGTCACCCTTGTTAAAAAACTCGCATGGAACGATCATTTGGAAAAGGTTCTCCACAAAGCCAGAATGTCCGTAGCAGGGCCCCCGTAAGGGCTACTGGCGTCTGTGTGCAAAAAAGGATTTTGGCACTCCTTAAGGCATTTTGGATCATGTTTTTTATTTTTTTTTAAGGTAGATAGTTAGGTGCTTGAAGTAAAGCAGAAAACTGAACTTTAGAAGTCAGATTTATTTGTAGACTAAAATATCGAAATGAAACAACAAAATAAATAAAAATACATTCTTGTTCACACCCATTTTAAAGCATTTACTTAACAAATGGGGTACAGACACGTTGTTTATAATACTAGAAAATAACCCAAAACTAAAAATCACATCTTCTTTAGAAACAAATAACAGAAATATTGCCTAATGTCTACATATATACAGTGTCATCCCCAAAGTACGCACCCTATGAGAAACTTTTTTATTATGGGGTTTTCAACAAAAAGTTATTCTTGATAAAAGTTTGTGCATCCCCTAAATCTGAACACGCACCAACGAAATTAAGCAAAACATGCGTATTGTACGAGGCGCATTAGAAAACTTGATTTTGAGCCAGAAGTAAAGTACCCTTATTTTAGAAAAGATGAAAAAATGTCATTTGGAAAAGTTGTTCAGCATTGAAAAATACATCAGGATTTGGAAGAGTGGTTTTATGTTATCACCTATTTTTTTAAAAAATGGAGTCCTCAAAAAATATAATAAGTTCAAAACGATAAATAAACGACATCCTGTATACAATGATACATTATAAAAGCATGTAATAATTCAAATTGTCCAACTATTATTTTAACTAAGGTAATTTTTTTTTTATTTTAGTAAATTAAATATAAAAATTTTTGGTGCAAAGTCCTTTTTATTTTGTGATAACACCTAAAATTGCTCAAAATAATACAGTATTGTTACAAGAAAATACCGTTCAATAATCGCGACTGATAAAACATCAAAATAAAATTAATATCTCAGCACAAATTGACTACATTTATTTTGAGAGGTTTTCATACCCAAAATAACTGTTTTAACTTGGCTTTGAATTCTTTTAGGTTTTTTTATTGTGGTGTGTGCTTAATTTAGGGGATGCACAAACTTTTATCAATAATGTCTTTTTGTTGAAAAACCCATAATGAAGAAGTTTCCCATATGGTGCGTACTTTGACACTGTATATACGTACTACTTTCTACTTATATTTATATATTTAAAAAAATATGCAGATACTTCCAATAAAAAATACCTAGATAACTTCGTTATAAAATCAAAAATGATAGCTAGATACAATAGAAAAGTAAAAAATAGCCATTGTAGTAGCGAGATATTTTCCGAGACTTTGCTGTTGCAAATTCATTAATTACATGGCCAAAATGTATACCATCAAAAATTTCTTGTTCAATTGCTAATATTGCTAGCCCAATCTTTCTTGAAGCATTGTAGATCTTATATAATTTTTAAAGATTTTCAACTTTGCAAAAATCGCTCGCCAGAAGCTACAGATAGGTACAGGCAATGGTAGAAGAATTTGGAAGGGTCAGGTGAAGCTTTTAAGTACAGGCTTGTCTTGCAAGCATTGAAGCCATCAGCACCACACCGTCAGCAGCTATGAAAATCCTACTAGACCTTCCTCCTTTCCACATCTTCCTGGAGAGAGAGGTTTGATGGGCAACCTACAGAATCATGAATATTGCAAATTGCATGCAACAGACTTATACAGAGCGTAGCAAACTGCTGATTGACACTGAAAGTCACAGAATTCTGGGAATTATCTCTGATATAATGCCACCAACAGTAAATTTTGACCTGCCTTACCGTTCAAATTCTGAAGAGAGACGACCGCCATTGGCATCTCAAGTTTTGCCAAATATATCATGCACTCCTGGACAGCACGAAAAGTATTAAACTCCTGGCAAAACCTACCAGGATTGGCTCAATTCAAGGCATTCCTCGAAGAATTTGACCAAAACAATGTCTCATATTCCTCGTATTTGTATTTATTTGATATGAAAGTGGGATTTTGCACAGCATGGTCCCGTTATATCGCTGATTCAGTTGATTTTCTCTGGACCGTTTTTCCTGTTGAAAACGTTCGTTCAGTTTCGCTCAAAATAAATCGTATGCAAACAGTGACTGGAGTATGGAGTACCCATCACTAATGTACCAGCAAAATACACCATTGTAAATTGTTTATGCTAAGTAGGCTGATGGATGGAGGCTATTAATCATGACGTATATCTACATAAAAATAATAGTTCGCAACGCCCTAAAGGGTTTCTTTTTATGTACCCCTCCGGCATTATTCACGGTTTAACCGTACATAATTCGGCACTGCATCTCGTAGATATTGTGATGTTATATGTTAATAGTTCCCGACTTTATTGCTCGTTACAATTCTAAGCTTTTAATACTTTTAAGTACACAAACAAAATTTCGACTACATTTTTTCTATAAGAAGCAAATTGGTTTTTTCAATGTGTTTTTCAATTTCATGTTAATTAGTATTATCATTCATCTTTCCATATCTTGCTTGATTTTTCTTTCGAACGAATACACAATTCGAACCAATTCACTCTCTAGAAGAAGCAGTAACAATAGAAGTTTCTCCTCACATTTTCTTGAAGTCTTTCAATTTTCCAAAAGCTTTTCCTCTAGGCTCCTTGAGTTTCCGTGAAGTTCTAGGAATGTATTTTATTAACCCTTCGAATTTGGTTGAAGTTATTCTTTTAAGCTTGCGAAATTTTCTAAAAGTCTACCTTCCAAGAATTTAGTTGTTTTATAGAACTTAAGTCAGTTCCAGAAACTTCGAATAAAAAGATTTCAGAGTCTTCTCCTCCGTGAATCAATCCTTCCGAGAGTATTTCCTGGAGCACGGCCTTTTTTCGGTTCTTTCTGATTCTTACTCCTCTAGTTCTTGATTCAATTACGCGACCTTCAAATCGACCAGGCGAACTTTCCTAGTCCTTTAGTGCCTGACCGAAATATCTGTCTATTTCACACAAAATTTTGCTTAGTTAATTTTTCCGTAGCACGCAAAACTGTACACTTCGCGAACACTTTAACTGGTCACTAGTATCTTTTGTGCAAAAAGGTCAATCAGTTTTTTTTCGTAACACTTTTGACACCACTTTAATAAAAATGCCGTCAACTATTATCCACTAATTTATTTTGAACTACAACTGTTATTGACATACAATCTCTATTACATTGCGGAGCCTACTGGTAGTAGGTTTCTAGCAATAGGTTTGTAGTAACTCTAGAAATGCCGAGAGACTACGTGACAGATCGCCGTTTATAATAGTTAGGAACACTTGGTTTCTTCTTTGATGTGAAAATGTCATGCATAGATCGTTAACGAGCTGAGCTTAATTATCCATATAGCCGCTTCTTCCAGTAATTTTGAAATACTATTAACTATTTCAGAGCATTGTCACCAAAATATTTTCAAAATACACTATACTGTAACCATCGGATACAATATACAATAGGTCATGTGTTAATACACAAGGGCCCAGTACAGAGCCTTGCGGTACTCCATGTTCGCGTAGTGGATGGGTAGTTAATGCGTCTGCTGCCTTGCTCGATATTAATATTTTTCATTTATTATTATTTTCTGCCTATATAAACTATTATTATTTACTTTTCAGTTGCGCGTTTTTTAGTTTTTCTAAACTATATTTTATTATATCGGAAATTATTTCTCTAAGCTCAATGGCATGTGTGAAAAAAAACGTTCTGTTCATATTATTGGGTTGACATTCGTTTTCAATGAGTTTGCATTATTCTTACCTCTCAAGTTGTTGACAATTTTCCAGCATCCCATTTGTTTATTGCTCTACTGATTCTAGAGTTATACTGTAATGACTTAGCAGTTATTTGTCGAGTATCTTCACTGGAATTTTTTTCTAAACAAACCGCGTAATTTATTGCATGCTGTCATCGCCGTTAATTTACAGAAGATTTTACCGATTTCACAGAAATCTGAGCTGAATAGAAAAGTGCCATTTGGATTCACCACACCATTAATGTAATGTAAATCTATTACGTAATTTGGAAATTCAGTGGGTCCATACAATCGAGAATCCACCCTTACAATCGGGGATTATGACGGATTTGGACCTCAACTATTTGTCCACCGACCCGCTGACTAATACGACAGGGTGCTCGCCAAATGCCCAAAACAAGCATATTCGACCATGAATATTTTTATCAAAAATTGGAGGGATACTTCGACCCGAATCAGTTCCGAAGAAGTCTACAAAATAGCCGAGGTACTTTTTTATAACCGTTCATGCTCCTATAAAGTCAAGAGAAATTACAAGTAAAATTCCATATTTCAATACAACTTTTAGAGTTTGTCTCAAATCTACGACGGCTCTGAAGGGACAAGGTAAATATTTTTTTCTATCTCGTTATAATGAGTTAAGTATCTCGTTATGAGATAACTTACTCATTATAATGAGTTAAATATCTCGTTATAATGAGATAACTAACTCATTATACTGACTTACGGTATCTCATTATAATGAGATACTTCAACTCATTATAATGAGTTAGTTATCACGTTATTATGAATTAGCTATCTCACTATAACGAGATACTCAACTCGTAATGATGAGATGTCAGCAAATAAAAAAATGTTTCCTAATGCTGCGTTGCCAAAGTTATTGTTCATTTCTAACAAAATGCCACTGGTCTCTTCATCTCAAGTGACGCTGAAACAAAATAACTCGACATACCTACCAGCAAATTCTTAGATAAAGACATATTTTTGATATTATTTTCTGTGTATACTTTTAGTATTTATCTTACAGCTTCAGGAATTTGATGAACAAAAACTATTAAATTATATCTTCAACTCCTAGAGAGGAAAAATAAACCCAATAAACATAATTAGGAACTAGTTCTCCTGATGGGTAAGTACTGAATTATGTGGTCGAGATACGTGTCATCCAGGCATTGAAAATTTAAGATGAAAACATGACTTAACCTAACCTAAAGAAACCTAAATGCGTTTTCCTGTTTAAACAAAACATAAGGAAATAGGAGAATCAGCACCGGTTGGCAACGTTGCAAAGTATTAACTCATTATAATGAGATAACTAACTCATAATAATTATGAGATAAAAAATGTACCATGTCCCATCGTACAAATATTTAAGATCGTTACAATTCTGAAGAATTACCTAAATATTATTTTTGGTAATTGTGTATATTTTCACTGCATGACTCCCTTCCTAATGACCTAAATCTATATCATCCTACATAATTAGATATTATTATGGTTATCATCACACGATTACTTGATTGGCCTGAATGCCACGTGTCTATAAAATGGCATACGCTTGGTCACGTGTCTTAGACATCTATATCTGTTTTGTTTTGTGTTGTTGGTTTAGGTGTTACAAAATATAGATATATCATTATGAGTTGGGTTAACACTTTCAAAGCTTTCAAAATACCTATCATTACCTCATCCAGATATATTTTGCACCTGAATGAATTCTATATAGTTCAAATGAAAACTGAGACGAAACGTTAATTAGTATATTCTGTGAATTTCAAGTCGATCGACGAGATAAAAAAAATACAGAAAAAGTCCCAAGGGAAATGTATGATTTGTTAATGCTCTCATACAAACAAGGTTTGGCGTAAAAAAAGAGTAACACGTCGAACATTTTCCCGCACCAAGGAATATTAAAAACATTTCAACTGTAATGAAAGTCTATGAAATGTCAAATAGGCTGTCTATATACACAAATATTTTTCTGTTTTCTCATTTGACGATTCTGAATGAGTTTAATAATTAGAATATGTTTTATCAATTTTTTTATAGCGACTGGGAAATGGAATGACATTTCACTTTTTTAGTCATATTCAATATTATTCATCTAACATATTCTAGGCCCTTGTGAGGTATGTAATTTAACAGAACGAACAATGATAACTTACTTACTATTAGATCAATTTTTTCTGTAATGTTGAGGTATATCTATTTGTAATATTTAATTTATTTTCACAATATTCAGTTTATCAGTGATATCTTCTTCAGACTGCCTCATGTAATTAAATGAAGTTTGTTAGTAAAAATGAAGCCCCTGTTTCTCGAATATGTCTTCTGATGGTGAGGGTTTAGTTTGTTGAACAAAAAAAATTCTTTTGGACGAATACGTACTTTTTCCGAAATTTTACCATTTGAAAAAAATCATACAAACATTGTTTTCCAATAAAAAATGTTATATCTAAGGATTAAAAGAACTGGCACGTCGAATGTCCGCATGTAGAATGTTCAAACTCACCTTTTATATTATGTAACCCCCTTTCATTGAAAACACTTACCTGTAGCTTATTTCGGGTGACATCCCTTATCACCCCAAACACTATACGGACTTTACTATTGCTCAGAGGTGATGAACCGCATCTGAGTATTTTATATCCTTGCATTGTCATGTATAAAATTTAATATTCATTTTTTTCGCGTTTTTTGAGCTCGATCATTATGAACAGATGTTTCCAAACATGTGGGATTTCGGTTTTTGTGGATTTCCGGTAAAAGTTTATCGAATGAATGGTTCTATTGACGGGACTAAGGTTTTGTTCGAGAACTAATCCCGAGATGAGGTGTTTCCTAAACTGATAGTTGCGATATTCCGAAGTTTCGTCGAATCAGTAATTCCGTAATAACTTTGAACCATTCATATTTAGGTACAAGACGTCCAATTATGATTATATTTGAGTAATTTTCTCCGGGAAGGCCTTATTTTAATATTATTCTGAAGCATATACAGGGTATAGTATGATGAGCTGAGACAATATGTTCAAGTTTGGTCCATAGATGATCCAACTTATGTACAGAAGTTGTCCAATTCGCCATGGTGGACATTCACTGGATATCATCCAGTGTGGACATCTATCGGCGGATATCCGAACTTTATGGCCTACGTACGTACATTGGACATCCATATCGGACAGCTGCTGGACATTAACGGACATCCAATGGATGTAATGATTTGTGGTATTAGGAATTAGGTCTTTTTTCATTCTCATGACAGCTATGGAACCTTGTTCTGTGGTTACTTACTGTCCCAGTGCGATGAAAATATTCTTATTGCGAAAGCCAACAACTGAAGTTAGGTTAGGTTAGGTTTGAACGTGAGTGGGCCCATATCAGGCCCTCCACTGCGGCCAATGGCCTATTGTGGCTCACCCTATGGTTATATTTCTCCCAGTATATCCAATCTCTTAACGGAATTGAGGAGTATGTTGGGAGAACAATTTACCAGGTTCTTTAGCCTTACTGTTGTATTGCCAAATGTTGAAAATCTGGTTTTGGCCGCTGCGGGGCATGAACATAAAATGTGCTTAGCCGTTTCATCCTCCTCCATGCATAGGCGGCACTCTGCATCTTGTGCAAGTCCGATTTTATGCATGTGGTGTTTGAGTTTGCAGTGGCCAGTGAGCAAACCTACTATAACTCTGAGATGTGCTCTACTGAGTTCTAGCAGCTTGTCAGAGTCCTGTTTTTTCCTTGTGCAAGCAATAAATGCTTTGGAATGGGCTAGGCCCGGTAGACTACGGCAGTACTCGAGTCTTTTGTTGTCAGCCCAGGATGTTATGACATTCTTGGCAGTGCTATGTGCTATACCGATTCCCGGTTCTGGCCCAGTGAACGTTGTTTCGGCCCCCCCTTTCGCTAGGGCGTCCGATATTTCGTTTCCTTCTAGGCCCGTGTGACCTGGTATCCAGACTAGGTTAACATTGTTGCGTTGTGCCAGTTGGTTTAAGGTTTCTCTGCAGTTCCATACTGCTCTGGATTTAAAGCAATTGGATTCAAGCGCTTTCAGTGCCGCTTGACTGTCTGAAAATATTTGTTTTTCGTGTGTGGCGTCGATTTTCCAGCTCCCTTGCACACATTTCAATGGCATATACCTCTGCCTGGAATACCGTAGCTAATTTACCCATACTGAATGAGCGTTTCACTACTGGGTTTATCCCGTATATTCCGGCTCCGACACCTTCCAAGGTTTTGGAACCATCGGTAAACTAACGTTCATTTGCCCTACATAGGTCAGTTTCATTCCGAACCCAGTCTTCTCTTTCGGGGAAGACCACAGTGTAGGACGTGTGAAGGTTGATAGTTTTAGGCATGATGTCTGAGGGCATTCCCAGAATGTTGTGAGCTGTTGTGCCCTCCAGCATGCTGCTGCTTCTCATAACTACTGCCTGCGGTAGACTAATAGCCGCTTGGTAGAGTCTGTATGTTGCCCATCTTGCCTCTCTCTCCAAACCTATGTGAAGAGGAGGTAATCCAATAAGGGCTTCCATTGCTGCCGTTGGCGTGGAGCGAATGGCCCCCAGTAATCGCCAGACACGCTTGTCTCTGTAGTCCGTTAAGTTTAGCCTGGGCCATTTTTGTTGGCCCTTGCTCCACCAGACTACGGAGCCATACGTGATTATTGGTCGTATGACGGTCACGTACAGCCAGTACACTTGTTTTAGTGACATGCCCCATGTTTTGCCACATAATAATTGAAGTACTCTCCAATCTCTAAAAGATAGAAAAACCTAACGAATGGTAGGTCAAGTTAATGTGAAAAAAAATATACGTTATAAATATTAGCAGATGGGGATGATAAAGATGACAGATTTTTTTCCCATGCCTTTTTGTCACACGTAAACACCTTTCAAACATGCATGCAACGTTTGAAAATTTCCCAGATAGTTGAAGTAGATATACAGCATCCGGTGCGTAATCTAACAGTGATAGATCATACGCGTCTTGTAATAATAAGCCTAATTGATTGTCCTACGACAAAGTCCCGCTATTTTTTATCAATTTTCGAATGATAACACCAATAAAAACATTATCCCCACTCAACCCGCCACGTGGCCGTCGTCTCCGTTACGACGCGTGGCGTCGCGTGGCGACGTTTATTTAGACGCGATGATACGTGTAGCTTGTGGCGAGATTAGGAGCTAATGTTATTAGTGTCGGTGCTAGATAACCATTTCTAGTGGGCAATTTGTTTTTTTGCGGGTTGGATAAAAACTTCAAGTGATATCAATCGACAATATGTTCTGTCCTGGGACTATTCATTTCAATTCAGTTCCTTATTTAACAGCAATTTGTATTGAACAACATATATATCGCAGCTGGTCACTGTAGTATATGAATTATTTGATTTTATACAGTGTCATAAATTCAAAATAAAATTAGATAATTTGAGGCCTACGACTTATTCTGATTTATTTAATCGCCAAAATCCAAAAACGTGTTAGCAATTTTTGTTAAAGCAATCTGACTACGCCACTGGATTGGAAATAATTTCAAACGGTTGTGACCAATTTCTTCCAAGAAAATATCGATTTTCAACAGAAATATAGAATAATTAAAATTTAAATTTCGCCATTTAAATGCGAGTTACAGTTTTTAGTAATATATGCTAACTGAGAGCCATGAAAATACTCACCATAATCATAACCACATTCTCTGCATAATTTCGAGTGCACAATTAACTGGGTCCAGAAAGTGAATGAGAAATAATTGAAAATCTAAATTTTTCGAATAGACACTTCATTTTTTTTTCATGATTCAATTCAACTATGAAAATGCACCCCAATTCTAAATTCACTTCTGTTATATATAATTCTGCAGAATACCTGAAGTTTTATGTTTTCTAAAGTAAGCTGTGCATATCTACCGACAAATGAACTGAGGTTGTTTACTGTCAGAGGGTCAGATTCATCATCTATGCCCCGCATAATGACTTCAAATATAAGGCTGATAATCTTATATTTTTGTACATGTAATCAGGTAGGTAATAGACACATCTGATGTCGCCTAATGTTGGCTTTGACATTTCACATGATAAAAAGGCATAATTATTATTGAAACTTGAAAGATAATTTTTTAAATTGTTAATTTAAAACTGTTATTTTTCGGTTTACCATACATTTACCAGCGACCTCTAAGATCAAGAAAAGGTACAAAAAATAATATTGAAGTTCGGGAGTCATTATTTCGGCCTTTAGACCCAGTTATCGAAAAAAAAAATGTTTCTCGTTTCTCATATCGCCCGTCAAAAATAGTTGATTCATGTTTCAGATAATGATTTATGGTTTTAAGGGTTTTATCACTGTTTATATGAAAACATGTTGACAGTTGACATATTTTATTAAATTTAGCGACATCTATGTATAAGGGAAAAAACCATTTTCAGATTTAAGCATTTAAGCACTCAATGAAACTGAAGCACTTCATTTTCCAGTGGATTTGATTCTGGTAGTTCAGTGTTATTGCTATCGTATGTGCCAACAACCATCTAATGTTTTATTGAGTCCATTCTGTTACTAGTTTAGGAAAAAATTGACATAATTCAATCATTTATC
This sequence comes from Chrysolina americana, assembly GCA_958502065.1. NCBI lineage: Eukaryota > Metazoa > Arthropoda > Insecta > Coleoptera > Chrysomelidae > Chrysolina > Chrysolina americana. Next base: position 2,186,680 of record OY293413.1, on the reverse strand, counting down.
TGTCATTCATATAATTTTTATCGTTATTTGTATGTCATAAATCAATTTATTTCTCTAAACCGGTATCTGGTGTGGGATTCCGTGTACCATAGAATTCTATAGTCGACACAATAAGTGAGATGACATTATGGTTGAATTCGTGGGAGAGAAAGAGATATAACTGTCGACTATATATCACACAGAATACCATCCCAGAATGGAATTGATATATATAAGCTGCGTTTTATTTGTTCCATTTCGATACCTGTAAACGGTTTGGGAATAAATTCTCATTTATTGTGTTCGTCTGATATGTCAATTTTTCCACCAAACCGGTAACAAAATTGGCCGAATAAAACGCAGCAATAAATAAAACGCAGTTAGTCATAACCCCAAGAGCCGCTTTTCAATAGCAGTAGCACCCAGTGGAGCTTGTTACCCCTGAATGAAACCTGAAGTGAACCTCACCTGACTTTATAAACGGGATTTAATTTGATCATGTTTTATGCGATCTGTCAGATCACTTCAGGAGCTATCCGGGTTTACTCGGAGCTACTCCCTGTGGCAATTGGAAAGCGGCTCATATGTCAAAGCACGGACCACATTGTCTGTGTGTCAAAGTCAAATGTCAAAAATTTTAAATTTGAATAACAACCGTTTTTTGGTGTTTATTTTATAGTTGGTTATATGTCGAAAATTATTCAAAAGGTGTTCGTTGGATATATATAATGTTTCGATATAAAAAATAGATGCTCTGAAACTGTTATACGGTTAGAAAATGGCTCTTTCAGCTCCTGGGACACCTAGGAACCCGATATCATCGGTAAAAAGACCAGGAATACTAAAAGTAGACAAACCGAATCGGAATATACCACGAACCCCAAAAGCCCAATTCTCCACTCCTAAAATAAACTATGCTACTCCGAAAGCTAGAAAGGTTGAGAGTATTCCAAACACCCCAGAATGCTTCAACACTGTTACTGTAGAAACTCCTGTCCCCAAACGAAGAAGTAAAGAAAGACACGATGAAGACAGTAACTTGACAGTAGCTGTACGAATACGACCAATGAATAGCAGAGAATTGGCATGTGTGGGTGCTACAGATGTGGTTCGAGTGTGCGATAAAGAATTGATTATTCGAACACAGCTGTGTAGCACTGCTACTATGAGCACTGACCATATTTTTCAATATGATCATATATTCTGGTCCACTAACGAAACCAATACAGAATACACTTCACAGGAAGATGTCTTCAAGGCTCTCGGAGAACCTTTGCTCGACAGTGCCTTTCAGGGGTATAACGCTTGTCTGTTCGCATATGGACAGACGGGTTCAGGCAAAAGCTTCAGCATGATGGGTAAGAACGTGGGAAGCAATGTCGATATTGACTGTGACCAGTTCTCTGGTATGACTCCGAGATTTTGCCGGAAACTCTTTGAAAGAATTTCCTCATTGGATGAGGACTGCATTGCCACAGTAGAAGTGAGCTTCTTTGAGATATATAACGAGAAAATTCATGATCTTCTTGCTGACTCGGCAACATCCAACAGGACTCCTCTCAAAGTAAGGGAGCATCCGGAGTTGGGGCCGTACATCGTCAATTTGAGTGTCCAACCGGTGAAAAGCTACAAGGAACTGAGAAGTTGGTTACTGATTGGAAATAGAAATAGAGCTACAGCAGCTACGTCAATGAACGAGAAGTCATCCAGGTCTCACAGTATATTTTCGATAGAACTGTGCCTTTCGGAAGGTATGAAGGAAGATGCTGTGAGTAGGAAGAGCAGAGTCAGCCTGGTGGATTTGGCAGGGAGTGAGCGACTGGGGAATTCATTTAATACTGAAGAGAAGATACGAGAGGGAGTTTGCATCAACAAGTCGTTATTGACTTTGGGCAAAGTTATTTCTGCCTTGGCTGATGAGAAGAAGAATCAGTTTGTACCGTATAGGGAGTCTGTTTTGACTTGGCTTCTCAGGGTAAGTGAAAGTTGTGGATTATTGAATATGTTTCTTCAGTTTGTAACAGTTCCAGCTTCTCCTTTTCATTTAATTTTTGGCTGAAAATAATTTGAACGAGTTCATTCCAACAATAAACATTTATTGCCCTTGTAACAATTCCCTGCAATATGATAAGACCCAAATTGGTGAAAGATCACAGAACCTACCTTAATGAGGACTATAATAATATATCTGTTATCAATAATCCTTTAATCCTTGAAAGTTCAAAGAGATCATGAAATATTATCTAACCAAAGACAATGTTTATTAAAGAATATCAACTCATGAGCTTTAGTTATTTCAAATAATTTGTGAGAAATCAATGCTAATGAATTGTTTCTTGTTGATTGTTGGGAATTTTAACTTAAAGGATTATTTTCTTGATAAACAATTACCCACATAAACCAGTCAGGTAAATAACAACTGGATTTGGTGCAGTTGAAATTTGTATTACTTGTTTGTGAGGAAAGTCTTCAAGTTGTGCCACAATGGTTGTATTTGATGAAGTAAGTACATTTTTGTTTCAAAAGAAAATAAACCAGAGTATTCTTTTAAATTAAAAACAAAACACAGAATGTTACAAAGGTCTATTACTGAAATACACGATTTGATGTCCTTTGTGGGCGAGATGAAGTATATGAGGCTCTCTTGTGAGCTGACAGCCAATTGATATTGAAAAACATAAAAATATATGTAATAATTTGAACTGGTGCTTAAGAAAATATGCCTGGTGATCTTTTCTGAATATACTTTCAACAAATGGTTCAATCATTACTATCACTATTATTGATAACAATCAATATTACTAATTCTATGATCCTTATGTTGAAATAAGTAGATAAATCTCAGTAAGAATGTATAGATTAAATATATTAAAGAAACTATAGCAATACCTATGAATAAAGTTGATATAATCTTCTTTACAACTAATTTTCTGGCAATTGTCAATACAACGAATAAACGTACATGTGGTTAATAAAAATAGTGTTTGTTTTAAGCCTTCAATGGAAGGTCGTATTTTTTTTCAGTATTTGGCTAGTACATTTGTGGAAATGATCATTGTAGATTATAAAGTCATTTGCATTGCACATTTCTATTTCAGATATACATAATTCAATGTCTGTAGCGGTATTAAACAGGAAATTATTTTCTCTCTGTTCTTATTAAATTTGGTCAGTAATTAAATAAAAAAGATAATTATGTGACGATCATTTTTTGTCTTCCACCTTTGCACGAAAATATTATTCATAAGGTTTTCTGTTTGTTATGTCTATAATACTGATACGTTTTAAATTTTTATTTCTGACCGGAAAATTATTAGCCTATATCGTCATAGGTACGATATCAATGAAGAGGGTCATAACTTCCTTTGGGACATAATAGATTCTATAACTCCCTCTATCTTTCACAAGTTAAAATAAAATAAGAAATGGTAATGTGTATGTATTTATGAAATGAAAACTGAACCATATTTTATTCATTCACGTAATTACAAATAATAACTGTACAATTTTGAAATGTGCCCTGAAAATTACTTCCGCCAATGGAAGCAATTTCTTTTGTATGGCTGCAGCTTCTGTTCACTACTGTCGAGGTAAACTCATCTATGTACCACGTGAATTAATGAGCCTTAATAACCTCAGGCAGCTGCTGTCCCTCGGGCCAGAAGCCCTCGGGACGCAAAGTTTGCCATCGGTAATTAAGGCCCTTGATTCCCTTGGAAATTGGACTGTAATGAATGTTTTCTGACTGACCACCGAACTCAAATCCTATTTTTGAGACCATTTAAAAAAATAAAAAAATGGGTCGATCCCCTCTGACGGCCCGACAATGACTTTCAATTATGAAAAGTTATGAATTAGGCTGAAATGGAAGTTTTCTGACCCACCACCAATCGCGCCAACTCAAATCCTATTTTTGAGACAATTTAAAAAAATTAAAAAAATCGGTCGAACCCCTCTGACGACCCGACAATGAATTTCAATCATGAAAAGGTGTAAATTGGACTGCAAAGAATGTTTTCTGACCCACCATCAATCGCGTCAACTCCAATCCTATTTTTGAAACAATTTAAAAAATTAAAATATTGACCAAACCCCTCTGACGACCCGACAATGACTTTCAATCATGAAAAGTTGTGAATTGGACTGCAAAGAGTGTTTTCTGACACACCACCAAGCGCGCCAACTCTAATCCTTTTTTGAAACAATTTAAAAAAAATTTAAAAATCGGTTGAACCCCTCTGACGACACGACAATCTATCATGAAAAGTTGTTAATCGGACTGAAATAAATGTTTTCTGACCCACCACCAATCGCGCCAACTCCAATCCTATTTTTGAGACAATTTAAAAAAATAAAAAAATCGGTCGAACCCCTCTGACGACCCGACAATGATTTTCAATCATGAAAAGTTGTGAATTGGACTGCAAAAAGTGTTTTCTGACCCACCACCAAGCGCGTCAACTCCAATCCTATTTTTGAAACAATTTAAAAAAAATTTAAAAATCGGTTGAACCCCTCTGACGACACGACAATCTATCATGAAAAGTTGTTAATCGGACTGAAATAAATGTTTTCTGACTGACCACCAATCGCGCCAACTCAAATCCTATTTTTGAGACCACTTCAAAAAATATAATATTCGGCCAAACCCCTCTGACGACCCGACAATGACTTTCAATCATGAAAAGTTGTAAAATGGACTGAAATGAATGTTTTCTGACCCACCATCAATCGCGTCAACTCCAATCCTATTTTTGAGACAATTTAAAAAAATAAAAAAATCGGTCGAACCCCTCTGACGACCCGACAATGATTTTCAATTATGAAAAGTTATGAATTAGGCTGAAATGGAAGTTTTCTGACCCACCACCAATCGCGCCAACACAAATCCTATTTTTGAGACAATTTAAAAAAATTAAAAAAATCGGTCGAACCCCTCTGACGACCCGACAATGAATTTCAATCATGAAAAGTTGTGAATTGGACTGCAAAGAGTGTTTTCTGACACACCACCAAGCGCGCCAACTCCAATCCTTTTTTGAAACAATAAAAAAAAAATTAAAAATCGGTTGAACCCCTCTGACGACCCGACAATGAATTTCTATCATGAAAAGTTGTTAATCGGACTGAAATAAATGTTTTCTGACTGACCACCAATCGCGCCAACTCAAATCCTATTTTTGAGACAATTTAAAAAAATAAAAAAATCGGTCGAACCCCTCTGACGACCCGACAATGATTTTCAATCATGAAAAGTTGTGAATTGGACTGCAAAAAGTGTTTTCTGACCCACCACCAAGCGCGTCAACTCCAATCCTATTTTTGAAACAATTTAAAAAAAATTTAAAAATCGGTTGAACCCCTCTGACGACACGACAATCTATCATGAAAAGTTGTTAATCGGACTGAAATAAATGTTTTCTGACTGACCACCAATCGCGCCAACTCCAATCCTATTTTTGAGACAATTTAAAAAAATAAAAAAATCGGTCGAACCCCTCTGACGACCCGACAATGATTTTCAATCATGAAAAGTTGTGAATTGGACTGCAAAAAGTGTTTTCTGACCCACCACCAAGCGCGTCAACTCCAATCCTATTTTTGAAACAATTTAAAAAAAAATAAAAAATCGGTTGAACCCCTCTGACGACACGACAATTTATCATGAAAAGTTGTTAATCGGACTGAAATAAATGTTTTCTGACTGACCACCAATCGCGCCAACTCCAATCCTATTTTTGAGACAATTTAAAAAAATAAAAAAATCGGTCGAACCCCTCTGACGACCCGACAATGATTTTCAATCATGAAAAGTTGTGAATTGGACTGCAAAAAGTGTTTTCTGACCCACCACCAAGCGCGTCAACTCCAATCCTATTTTTGAAACAATTTAAAAAAAAATTAAAAATCGGTTGAACCCCTCTGACGACACGACAATCTATCATGAAAAGTTGTTAATCGGACTGAAATAAATGTTTTCTGACTGACCACCAATCGCGCCAACTCAAATCCTATTTTTGAGACCACTTCAAAAAATATAATATTCGGCCAAACCCCTCTGACGACCCGACAATGACTTTCAATCATGAAAAGTTAAAATTAGACTGCAATGAATGTTTTCTGACCCACCACCAATCGCGTCAACTCCAATCCTATTTTTGAGACAATTTAAAAAAATATAAAAATCGCCCGAACCCCTCTGACGACCCGACAATGAATTTCTATCATGAAAAGTTGTTAATCGGACTGAAATAAATGTTTTCTGACCCACCACCAATCGCGCCAACTCCAATCCTATTTTTGAGACAATTTAAAAAAATAAAAAAATCGGTCGAACCCCTCTGACGACCCGACAATGATTTTCAATCATGAAAAGTTGTGAATTGGACTGCAAAAAGTGTTTTCTGACCCACCACCAAGCGCGTCAACTCCAATCCTATTTTTGAAACAATTTAAAAAAAAATAAAAAATCGGTTGAACCCCTCTGACGACACGACAATTTATCATGAAAAGTTGTTAATCGGACTGAAATAAATGTTTTCTGACTGACCACCAATCGCGCCAACTCCAATCCTATTTTTGAGACAATTTAAAAAAATAAAAAAATCGGTCGAACCCCTCTGACGACCCGACAATGATTTTCAATCATGAAAAGTTGTGAATTGGACTGCAAAAAGTGTTTTCTGACCCACCACCAAGCGCGTCAACTCCAATCCTATTTTTGAAACAATTTAAAAAAAATTTAAAAATCGGTTGAACCCCTCTGACGACACGACAATCTATCATGAAAAGTTGTTAATCGGACTGAAATAAATGTTTTCTGACTGACCACCAATCGCGCCAACTCAAATCCTATTTTTGAGACCACTTCAAAAAATATAATATTCGGCCAAACCCCTCTGACGACCCGACAATGACTTTCAATCATGAAAAGTTAAAATTAGACTGCAATGAATGTTTTCTGACCCACCACCAATCGCGTCAACTCCAATCCTATTTTTGAGACAATTTAAAAAAATAAAAAAATCGGTCGAACCCCTCTGACGACCCGACAATGATTTTCAATCATGAAAAGTTGTGAATTGGACTGCAAAAAGTGTTTTCTGACCCACCACCAAGCGCGCCAACTCCAATCCTTTTTTGAAACAATAAAAAAAAAATTAAAAATCGGTTGAACCCCTCTGACGACCCGACAATGAATTTCTATCATGAAAAGTTGTTAATCGGACTGAAATAAATGTTTTCTGACCCACCACCAATCGCGCCAACTCCAATCCTATTTTTGAGACAATTTAAAAAAATAAAAAAATCGGTCGAACCCCTCTGACGACCCGACAATGATTTTCAATCATGAAAAGTTGTGAATTGGACTGCAAAAAGTGTTTTCTGACCCACCACCAAGCGCGTCAACTCCAATCCTATTTTTGAAACAATTTAAAAAAAAATAAAAAATCGGTTGAACCCCTCTGACGACACGACAATTTATCATGAAAAGTTGTTAATCGGACTGAAATAAATGTTTTCTGACTGACCACCAATCGCGCCAACTCCAATCCTATTTTTGAGACAATTTAAAAAAATAAAAAAATCGGTCGAACCCCTCTGACGACCCGACAATGATTTTCAATCATGAAAAGTTGTGAATTGGACTGCAAAAAGTGTTTTCTGACCCACCACCAAGCGCGTCAACTCCAATCCTATTTTTGAAACAATTTAAAAAAAAATAAAAAATCGGTTGAACCCCTCTGACGACACGACAATTTATCATGAAAAGTTGTTAATCGGACTGAAATAAATGTTTTCTGACTGACCACCAATCGCGCCAACTCCAATCCTATTTTTGAGACAATTTAAAAAAATAAAAAAATCGGTCGAACCCCTCTGACGACCCGACAATGATTTTCAATCATGAAAAGTTGTGAATTGGACTGCAAAAAGTGTTTTCTGACCCACCACCAAGCGCGTCAACTCCAATCCTATTTTTGAAACAATTTAAAAAAAATTTAAAAATCGGTTGAACCCCTCTGACGACACGACAATCTATCATGAAAAGTTGTTAATCGGACTGAAATAAATGTTTTCTGACTGACCACCAATCGCGCCAACTCAAATCCTATTTTTGAGACCACTTCAAAAAATATAATATTCGGCCAAACCCCTCTGACGACCCGACAATGACTTTCAATCATGAAAAGTTAAAATTAGACTGCAATGAATGTTTTCTGACCCACCACCAATCGCGTCAACTCCAATCCTATTTTTGAGACAATTTAAAAAAATAAAAAAATCGGTCGAACCCCTCTGACGACCCGACAATGATTTTCAATCATGAAAAGTTGTGAATTGGACTGCAAAAAGTGTTTTCTGACCCACCACCAAGCGCGTCAACTCCAATCCTATTTTTGAAACAATTTAAAAAAAAATAAAAAATCGGTTGAACCCCTCTGACGACACGACAATTTATCATGAAAAGTTGTTAATCGGACTGAAATAAATGTTTTCTGACTGACCACCAATCGCGCCAACTCCAATCCTATTTTTGAGACAATTTAAAAAAATAAAAAAATCGGTCGAACCCCTCTGACGACCCGACAATGATTTTCAATCATGAAAAGTTGTGAATTGGACTGCAAAAAGTGTTTTCTGACCCACCACCAAGCGCGCCAACTCCAATCCTTTTTTGAAACAATAAAAAAAAAATTAAAAATCGGTTGAACCCCTCTGACGACCCGACAATGAATTTCTATCATGAAAAGTTGTTAATCGGACTGAAATAAATGTTTTCTGACCCACCACCAATCGCGCCAACTCCAATCCTATTTTTGAGACAATTTAAAAAAATAAAAAAATCGGTCGAACCCCTCTGACGACCCGACAATGATTTTCAATCATGAAAAGTTGTGAATTGGACTGCAAAAAGTGTTTTCTGACCCACCACCAAGCGCGTCAACTCCAATCCTATTTTTGAAACAATTTAAAAAAAAATAAAAAATCGGTTGAACCCCTCTGACGACACGACAATTTATCATGAAAAGTTGTTAATCGGACTGAAATAAATGTTTTCTGACTGACCACCAATCGCGCCAACTCCAATCCTATTTTTGAGACAATTTAAAAAAATAAAAAAATCGGTCGAACCCCTCTGACGACCCGACAATGATTTTCAATCATGAAAAGTTGTGAATTGGACTGCAAAAAGTGTTTTCTGACCCACCACCAAGCGCGTCAACTCCAATCCTATTTTTGAAACAATTTAAAAAAAAAAATAAAAAATCGGTTGAACCCCTCTGACGACACGACAATTTATCATGAAAAGTTGTTAATCGGACTGAAATAAATGTTTTCTGACTGACCACCAATCGCGCCAACTCCAATCCTATTTTTGAGACAATTTAAAAAAATAAAAAAATCGGTCGAACCCCTCTGACGACCCGACAATGATTTTCAATCATGAAAAGTTGTGAATTGGACTGCAAAAAGTGTTTTCTGACCCACCACCAAGCGCGTCAACTCCAATCCTATTTTTGAAACAATTTAAAAAAAATTTAAAAATCGGTTGAACCCCTCTGACGACACGACAATCTATCATGAAAAGTTGTTAATCGGACTGAAATAAATGTTTTCTGACTGACCACCAATCGCGCCAACTCAAATCCTATTTTTGAGACCACTTCAAAAAATATAATATTCGGCCAAACCCCTCTGACGACCCGACAATGACTTTCAATCATGAAAAGTTAAAATTAGACTGCAATGAATGTTTTCTGACCCACCACCAATCGCGTCAACTCCAATCCTATTTTTGAGACAATTTAAAAAAATATAAAAATCGCCCGAACCCCTCTGACGACCTTACAATGAATTTCAATCATGAAAAGTTGTAAAATGGACTGAAATGAACGTTTTCTAACCCACCACCAATCGCGCCAAGTCCAATCCTATTTTTGAAACTGTTTAAAAAAATAAAAAAATCGGCCGAACCCCTCTGACGACCCGACAATGACTTTCAATCATGAATAGTTTCAAATTGGACTGGAATGATTGTTTTTTGATAAATAACTATTAGATAGCGGATACCGCCGAGTCTCATCTGCGGCGAGTTCATGTTTCTACTAGATTCATTTATATGGAAATGCTTAGTGCATAGTAATCCTGTAGTGCTTGCGAGCACTTTTTGGGATTACTAAGTTCTAAGCCTTTTCTTTAAATGCTCCGGAGCACAATGCCACGAGTGCTTTTACGAGAACTAAGCACTGTGCTCTGCCCGGTATGTCCATTTCTTTTCATTAGTTGTTTTGAATTTTCAGGAAAGTTTGGGCGGAAACTCCCTCACCTCGATGTTGGCTACCATAACCCCGGCCAGCACCCATATGGACGAAACCCTGGCTACGTTACGGTACGCCTGCCAAGCTCGCTCGATAGTGAACCGAGCCAGAGTAAACGAAAACCCCCACGACCGCTTGATACGAGAGCTACGAACCGAGGTGGACCGATTGAGAGCCCTAAAACAGGTCTTCCAGGGCAGCAACGTGTCCGCGTCGTCCTCGTCGTCTTCGGTCCTGATGGACGACAGCCAAAACGAAGAATTGGCGGAACTGCGCATCAAGCTGCTGAACACCGAGACGGAACTGTACCAAGCGCAGAAAACGTGGGAGGAGAAATTTCTAGAGGCCAAGCGCGCGCAACAGAAACATCTCGCGGACGCGCAGAGATGCAAAGACGAGCTAGAGTCGAGAATACGCATCATGAATGCCGTGGACACCAACGTTTACTTGGAGCCGTACAAGAGTAACTTTTTGGAACAGTTGGAAGAGGTTTTGAACGATAGATCCGCTGCCTTATGCGACAGCGATCGGTTGGACGCCATTAAAAATTGGTGCTGCGATAACGGTTTAATCTGCACCTTCACCTCCGATAGGATGATAATCAAGGACCCCGTGGAACAGAAGCAGTCGTTTGTTTTGTTCAGCAAGGCGGATATGGTGGGTTTCGAGAACGTCAGCGACTTTGTGAATAGTTTGACGTGGACTGAGATCAGGAAGCCTTGGAAGAAGCTCACCACGAAGGAGGTGATGATGTCGATGAATCAGGTATACGAGTCCTTAGCTAATTTACAGCCTCGGGATAGTGATAACGAGTTGAATCTGTTGTATGCCAAAGTGAACAAAACGCTGCAAAGCTTCGAAGCCGCTCTCTTGAGTAGTGTTAAGGGTAATAGTCAGAAGTCAGTCACTTTTGATATGTAGACTTTTCAACCGCGTGCGTATTTTTATGCAATTTATTTTTAGTCATGACTTTATTGGCCAATTGAAATGTGTTACCAAAGCCTCGGGAAATGTGTGTACATCAAGCTTATTCAGGTTATTTATGGTTATTTTTTAATGAGGAGAAACGTTGACAACAATAATTCTTATTTTGGCTTATCTCCTTTGACAATATTTTTAGAGGCTGTTGAAAGTATGATGTTCATCATCACAATCAGAAGCTGTAAGAGAAAAATTAATTGGTTCAGCTCTCTTTTCTCAAGTAAGTACAGGGTGTTGCGAGTCAAGAGAAGAAAAAATTTAGGAAAATAATGAAAATAAAAACTTGGAATATCATTTTTATGTACATTTAATTGTATTACTGAATTTAATCAAATTAAAATAATTTTAAACAAATTTCAAAGATACTCTGAATTCCTTGTTATAATTTTTTGGGTCATTTTCATATAATTCGAAAGACTAGTTACAATTATCGAAATTTTATATGCGACATATATGTTTTTATATTATATAAAAATAATTGTGACTTTTTCCAAATCCAAAATTCTGTAGACTATGTTTAAGAACAATAAACAATCTTAAAGTTTTTAATGTCCCTAAATATTTTTTTGAGATACCAAGTTTACTGAAGAAATTTTGCAATTTTTTCAACAGAAGGAAGCTGATTGTTCAATTTGAGATTTCTGTGTAGCAGGTAATTAGTATTTGCCTTAAATTTCTTTGTTTCCAGTAATATTATCGAGTATAAATGGTCCCAAGGTAAAAGGAAATTGTTTCTTATTTTCGAGGTAAATTTTATCATTGGGAAACATTTTTAAGTTAGTGAACAAAAATGTCCCCAAAACTGTTCCCTGTGGTACACCTCAAAACGATATTTGTTCACTTTCAGTTCCATTTCATCAAGTTTTGTTGCATTTTCTGGAAAATTTTCAACCATTTTAAGAACTTTGTCAATATTTACCTCTTCAAAATACTCTATTATAGGTAGCATCTCGGTTCCAAATATTTTTCTGATTCCATTTTTCGTTAAAAAGAATATATTATCTATTTTCAAACTCATTTTCATTTATGGTAAAATGGTACCAAAACTGTTCCCTGTGGTATAACTCAACGATTTTTGATCAGTCGCAGTTCCATTTCATCATGTTTTGTTCTATTTTCTTGAAAATTTTCAATTATTTCATGAAATTTGCCTTGAACTCCAATTTTCTCAATTTCGTCAATATATAGCTCTTCAAAATACTCGACGATAAAACAGCATCTCGGGTCAAAATATTTTTCCAATTCCATTCTTTGAATCTACTAGTATAATCGAGTGTAAATGGTCCTAAGGTAAAAGGAATATATTTCTTAGTTTCGAGGTAAATTTCGTTAATGGTAAATTGTGAACAGAAATGGCCCCAAAGCTGTTCCCTGTGGTACACCTCACAACGATTTTTGATCAGTCGCAGTTCCATTTCATCATGTTTTGTTCTATTTTCTTGAAAATTTTCAATTATTTCATGAAATTTGCCTTGAACTCCAATTTTCTCAATTTCGTCAATATATAGCTCTTCAAAATACTCGACGATAAAACAGCATCTCGGGTCAAAATATTTTTCCAATTCCATTCTTTGAATCTACTAGTATAATCGAGTGTAAATGGTCCTAAGGTAAAAGGAATATATTTCTTAGTTTCGAGGTAAATTTCGTTAATGGTAAATTGTGAACAGAAATGGCCCCAAAGCTGTTCCCTGTGGTACACCTCACAACGATTTTTGATCAGTCGCAGTTCCATTTCATCATGTTTTGTTCTATTTTCTTGAAAATTTTCAATTATTTCATGAAATTTGCCTTGAACTCCAATGTTCTCAATTTCGTCAATATATAGCTCTTCAAAATACTCGACGATAAAACAGCATCTCGGGTCAAAATATTTTTCCAATTCCATTCTTTGAATCTACTAGTATAATCGAGTGTAAATGGTCCTAAGGTAAAAGGAATATATTTCTTAGTTTCGAGGTAAATTTCGTTAATGGTAAATTGTGAACAGAAATGGCCCCAAAGCTGTTCCCTGTGGTACACCTCACAACGATTTTTGATCAGTCGCAGTTCCATTTCATCATGTTTTGTTCTATTTTCTTGAAAATTTTCAATTATTTCATGAAATTTGCCTTGAACTCCAATGTTCTCAATTTCGTCAATATTTAGCTCTTCAAAATACTCGACGATAAAACAGCATCTCGGGTCAAAATATTTTTCCAATTCCATTCTTTGAATCTACTAGTATAATCGAGTGTAAATGGTCCTAAGGTAAAAGGAATATATTTCTTAGTTTCGAGGTAAATGTCGTTAATGGTAAATTGTGAACAGAAATGGCCCCAAAGCTGTTCCCTGTGGTACACCTCACAACGATTTTTGATCAGTCGCAGTTCCATTTCATCATGTTTTGTTCTATTTTCTTGAAAATTTTCAATTATTTCATGAAATTTGCCTTGAACTCCAATGTTCTCAATTTCGTCAATATTTAGCTCTTCAAAATACTCGACGATAAAACAGCATCTCGGGTCAAAATATTTTTCCAATTCCATTCTTTGAATCTACTAGTATAATCGAGTGTAAATGGTCCTAAGGTAAAAGGAATATATTTCTTAGTTTCGAGGTAAATTTCGTTAATGGTAAATTGTGAACAGAAATGGCCCCAAAGCTGTTCCCTGTGGTACACCTCACAACGATTTTTGATCAGTCGCAGTTCCATTTCATCATGTTTTGTTCTATTTTCTTGAAAATTTTCAATTATTTCATGAAATTTGCCTTGAACTCCAATGTTCTCAATTTCGTCAATATATAGCTCTTCAAAATACTCGACGATAAAACAGCATCTCGGGTCAAAATATTTTTCCAATTCCATTCTTTGAATCTACTAGTATAATCGAGTGTAAATGGTCCTAAGGTAAAAGGAATATATTTCTTAGTTTCGAGGTAAATTTCGTTAATGGTAAATTGTGAACAGAAATGGCCCCAAAGCTGTTCCCTGTGGTACACCTCACAACGATTTTTGATCAGTCGCAGTTCCATTTCATCATGTTTTGTTCTATTTTCTTGAAAATTTTCAATTATTTCATGAAATTTGCCTTGAACTCCAATGTTCTCAATTTCGTCAATATATAGCTCTTCAAAATACTCGACGATAAAACAGCATCTCGGGTCAAAATATTTTTCCAATTCCATTCTTTGAATCTACTAGTATAATCGAGTGTAAATGGTCCTAAGGTAAAAGGAATATATTTCTTAGTTTCGAGGTAAATTTCGTTAATGGTAAATTGTGAACAGAAATGGCCCCAAAGCTGTTCCCTGTGGTACACCTCACAACGATTTTTGATCAGTCGCAGTTCCATTTCATCATGTTTTGTTCTATTTTCTTGAAAATTTTCAATTATTTCATGAAATTTGCCTTGAACTCCAATGTTCTCAATTTCGTCAATATATAGCTCTTCAAAATACTCGACGATAAAACAGCATCTCGGGTCAAAATATTTTTCCAATTCCATTCTTTGAATCTACTAGTATAATCGAGTGTAAATGGTCCTAAGGTAAAAGGAATATATTTCTTAGTTTCGAGGTAAATTCCTTCGATGGTAAATTTGTAACAAAAATGGCCCCAAAACTGTTCCCTGTGGTACACCTCATAACGATTTTTGTTCACTCGCATTTCCATTTCATCATGATTTGTAACATTTTCTTGAAAATTTTCAACTATTTCATGAACGTTGTCTTGAAATCCAATATTTTCGAATTTCATGAATCTTAAGCTCTTCAAAATACTCCCAAGATGCTATTTGGGTCAAAATATTTTACAAGTTCCAGTTTTTTCCTGTATTAATTTTTTTTTAATAAACTTCATTTTATGATTTTTGTTTATGTTCACTTTGAAAGACTGCTGTTACATAAAAAATTGACCGACTCAATACGCCATTTATTCCGAAGTAATTTTAGCAAATATTTTTAATAAGGTTATTTTATCAACTCCTTGAGAGCTTAATAATTTTATAATTTTTTCAATTTTTTTCTCGTTCAACTCTTTACAGCTTCTGATATACTGACGATGACACTCAACAGGCTTTTAAGGGAAATGGCAAATTACTAAATTTATTTTTCTTTGTTCCTTAATGATTTTCAGAAAACTAAATTTATTTTTGTTGTGTGGCTTAGAATTAACTTTGTGCCATTGTATATTTTTTGTAGTTTATGTATGATAGTAACGATATTTATTTATTTTTTGATCTTTTCACATTATTTTAATTAATTATTTTAACATTGTAAAATTAAGTTTGGCCAGAAAACCGATTTAATTCATTAACAAGTTTTTTCATCATTCAACTCCTAATTTTGTTTCATTCCATGCTAAAATTTTTATGCTGTCAGTTTTCATAAAATATAACTATTGTGAGAGTTTCGCTACCTGAAAATTTTGTTTTCATTTTATCAGTCAAAATATACAAATTACAACGCAGGTATAATTTTTTTTCTTTATTATTGAATACCTGTTCAGAAATTGATTTTTAGGTGACAATAACAACATTCAAGTAACTTGAAAAAATGAGGTGAGATATATAGAAATATTTTAATGAGTTTTCATAACTGTATATTTATTAAAAATGTTGTGATACAGGGTGAATCTTGATGAAAGCAAAATAAAAAATTAATAATCCGAATTTTAATCAGAGGATTAATCATGCGATATAATATTATTTGTATTGTTGATTATTATTGGAATATTGTAGGCAATTAACACTTCGCCCAGATTATATCATAATTTCTCTAATAATCAAGATTTATTTCATTATTTCGTACGTTTTTCAAACAGTCGAACTACATAATATAATGTCATTTTTAGGCAAACAGAAAAATACATTAGACCTCAAATCTTCTCACGGTGAAGTTGTGAAATGCGGCCAGTTCTTTATATCGTTATATATGTACGTTCCTGGACTGATAGTGACGCTCACTTGTCTGGCTCCGAATAGTTTATAACTATTGTCGAGTTCTCCTAGGTTAACTGCACATTTCAAAAAGTCCTTTGCTGCATTCAATTGCTTGCTGGGTGGTCTTTTGTCTGAAAAAAAATCGAAATCAAAAAAAAACTTCCAGGCCAAAAAGAAATTATAAAGGAAACATCTGCGGAAATTAAATTTGTTCAACTGAGTGTAGATGAAGGTGCCGCGATCGATCAGACTATGGACAAAAATGCACCAATCAATATTAATTGTATTCCCAAGATTGTAGAAGACTCAGTATGGCACATGCGGTATCTCATGTCGTCCAAGTTGTCCACTCCAACTGTCCCTCAATACAGCGTAACCAGGAACTTTTCCCCGGCATCAGAAACTTGATGTGGCGTCGCATCAGGGTCCCGGAAAATGTTGACTGTATCGGAAAGCCACGGGTGATTTCCGAGCACTTTTTCCAATTCCAAATAGAGCTGAGGTGGTATAGCATACAGGAAAAGGATGTCCTTGCAATTGCATTTGAAGGAATGCGATGAATATAGGACGCTTTGGATGTTACCTCTTCCACTCTTCTGGAAAAATATGTTCCTTTTGGAAGAACCCAACGCCGTCAGCAAAACCAGCAGATCGACATCTTCTCCGGTGATGGTGAAGTAGATAATCAAAGGGGGTTCTGGGACCGCATGCGCAGTACGGTCGAGCTTGCCACGGGCCATCGGAAATAGTCGTGGAGGAGATCGGTAGAAGTCGGCCGTCGCTGGTCTGCGTTCATCGTGTGACGTAGTCGAGAGAGATCCAGTTGATTGATAACATTTTGCCAATACAGCGCGCATCTTGAATATTTAAAATTAATTAAAAGAAAAAAAGATTTCCGAGAACGAGGTTTGAACCAGCGGCGAAAGTTTGGTAGCGAGTGACGTTAGCCTTGTCTCCACGGAGATTTCGTACAAGTTGATGTACAAATGTGGGATATATATTTCTCCAGCTACCAGAGCACGGTGTTTGAATATTTAAAAAAAATAATGATTGAAAGTGTGATGATAATAGTAGTGTTTGGAAAATGGGAAAAAAAAAACATGGCGGCTGTCAAATGTTATACAGGTCATAACATAATATTTGAGTGAAAAAACATGGTTGCCTCGGCCATTTGTCGAATTTTCCATTGGGGGTATGGGGGGGATTCAAAATGTTTTCGTGAGGGGGTCCGTCATTTTTAACGTGCGATTTGGAGTGAAAATCAGCAATTTAAATCTTACTCGTTTTTTGAAACGCAAAAAACGCTTATTGCAGTAACATTTTTGCACGTTTTGACGTTTAAAGTTTTAGGTGTTTTTTTGAACGCGAAAAACGCTGTCGTAGCTCATATCAAGACGTCAGCGTCTTCTTCGGCCTGCTTTACGTGAATGCCATTGGCTTCCATTTCCGACATCAGCATGGCGATGAAATGTTTCTTACTAGTATCATTTGCCAGAAATTTTTCCTGTGGAATTGTACTGCTGGTTGTAGACTTATTGAAGGCGAATTTGGTAGATGAATGGAGCAAAGAGCGTCTATACCTTTCAGCTGCTTTGGTGCTCTGGTAGTTGAGGTTTAAGGGGTATCCGTCGAAAACTACGATAGCCTCCATCGATTACTGGACATGTCCTCTTGCCGAAGTCCATGTCTTCTTGTACAGAAATGAATGCTTCATACAAGAATGATTTTTTTCCTTTGTGCTTTCCTTCTTCATTGAAGAGAGACATAGGAGAGAGGGCAAGCTCATATTTGAACATAACATGTTGGAAGAGAGTGAGAGGGTCGACGGTAATTTTTTTGTTTTTAATTATAAGGGATGTGTTTACAGATGCAAGGGTTACAACCTTATCCTTGCACGTCAACTTTAAGTCATGAAAGTTGTCTTGCTCCAAACAGGTTTTCATACTGGTAAGGCTAACAGTTCGTGCCAAGTGGCAGTTCACCCCATCACGACAGTAATTCTCGAGTTTCAAAAACTCATTTAGTTAAATAAACAGACAGACTCGAAACAAATCTTAGTTTTGTTTAGTAGAAGTACAACTTTATGAACACCAAATTTTGAGTCGATTTCCATTTAATTAGAGATTGCGTAGGCTTTTTGCAGAACCTCTGCAGTTTCGCGTTGAAAGTTTTGACAATTAATTCGTTTTTTTATCGAAATCAAAAAGAAGTTTTGCGTATTTCGTGCAAATTTCAAGTGAAGCTTATGATTTTGTATTTTTCATGATTTTAATATGCTGTTCTTCCCTCTTGTTTCTCCACTTGATTCTTCAAGTGACTACGTCACTATGACAGTTCGGACGACAATGGACTTTTACATTTACAAAAAATTAATTGCAAAACTTGTTTCAATCGATTGTTAATAGTCTAAAATGTCTATTTATTAACGAGTTCCACTCTACTTTTTTTATTTAAGAAAAATATCACATTTCAAAGAGTGCCTCTGACGTCACGTTCATCGGCAACATCCCCCACCATAATCCACGTGTCAAAATAGGGAATATCGTTCTCCTATAAAATATAGCTACTGGCTGATTATAAGCCATCGAGAAATAGTTGAAACTTTGTCACTGGATCAACACATCAAAAAAATTTACGTAAAAGCAATTTTTTATATTATTTGTAACTTTCAAATTTTCTAAACGAACGTGCCTTCTGATGATAAACTATTGTTGGCAACACCGCAAATTATATTAACATTTCTCATGGAACAAAAGTTGTTATTACCACAGAACAAATACAGTTTATTTGAATTTTTAGTGTTCGGACGACCGGGTACAAAGCACTTTTTGGGCTGCGTTCATAAACTTACTCGGAGCAAAGACTTCTTACTCCTAACCGTTCGTAAACTTACTCTAGCTGTATAGAGTATGCATTGATAATCGTTCAGAAACTTACTTCGATTAAATTCTACTTACTCTGATTTCGAAAATAGTAGTGATACACTCTGACAGTAATAACAATGACAAGGAACTTTTTTGATAGTTTGTGTTTGATATTCTTTATATGTTCACGCTTCCACGTGGTTTTAAAGTGAAAATTAAAAAACACGGAAGTTTCGACAATTTAGAGATTATATTCCCACGATATGGATTTTCATGTAGTATCAAATTGGCAGAGATACTTTCATTCTTAAAAATAAAGGAACGCTTCAAAGTGTAATGAACAATATAACACTTCTGGAAACCCTAATAAAGAGTTTCAATATTTTGTAGCAGTAAATGCATGGAGCTTTGTGAAGGTCTCAAGTCTCAAACAAAACCAAACACAACCTCAATTTCATGAATCACCATTATCAATATTGTCATTGACACTGCACTCTTTATTGCAAAGTTTTTGAACAACTATGCAGGAACTACTATGAAAGAAATACCAATGATGCTATATTTGCATTTCTGGAGCGTCTGTATCTTACGCTAAATGATGGGGAGGTCGCTGCAGCAGTGTTCTGTGATCTTTCGAAGGCCTTCGATTGTGTAAATCACAGAATACTGCTCCATAAGTTGCACACTTATGGCTTCAGAGGTATAGCATTACTCTGGTTTCAATCTTATCTGGCTGATCGCTTCCAAAGCGTCACCATCGCCAATGTGAACTCAAAGCATCTGGCTCTCAAACATGGAGTACCGCAGGGCTCAGTACTGGGACCCCTGTTATTTTTACTATATGTGAATGACTTAACATTTGTCGACATACATGGCAAATTTACAATATTTGCAGACAATCAACTTCAAGTGCGTTATAAACAATGTATTTCTTGATAATGACTGTCTTAGCATCAAAACTTCACATAAATTCTTAGGATTGAATATTGACACCAAACTAAAATTCGAAGGGCACATTTTATACTTAGCTAAAAAGCTAGCGTCTGGCTGTTATGCCGTACGTGTTACAGCCAACGAATTAGGTCCAACTGCGGCAAAGAATGCTTACCACTCACTTATTGAATCTCGCCTACGTTACGGTATTTGCTTCTGGGGCATGTACGCGAACTATCCAAGAGTCTGTTATTTTCCAGCATACATATTTGATCTGCTAGCATCTATCTTGTATCACATAAGATAAGCAAATGAGTTGAACAGAGAAAAACAATTGTTATTGATCTGCTCCGTGAAAGAGACGAACAAACCCATCTGGTATGAAATGACAACTATCATAGAACACAATCCAGATGTTATGATAATTTGAGATTCCATGGTGTACAACTCATACGACGTTGCCAAGTTTAATTTTGATGAACGTGACGTCACGAAACCCTTTTTCCAAATTATAGAAAAACTGGCGGTCAGAAAAAATAAATAAAATTCCCAAGTGATATTAGCATATATACTTTCTAATTACAGTGTTTTCTCATAGTCCGTGGAAAGATCCATCGAGGAGAAATTGTAATGCTCTCTCAACATTTAGCAAGCTATTCTTTATGCTCTCATAAAATCATAATACCATAGATACTTTCCGATACTGTATAGTGCGTATGTATATTTTAGGAACTGAGATTTTTCGTAAATGTTTGCCAGCAGACTCAAATTACTCTTACTTGTAAAATCTCCGATGAAAGCCAATCCAAGTGATCGACTGTTGTACCCCCGCGTATGAGCCCCTACTTTGTGCCAGCCTGATCCTTCATAGATTTTTCCATCTCCTCCGACAAGAAAACTAAAAAATTAAAATTAAATAATATAGTTTAATGGTCAAAGTTTGCGGTAAACTATCAGAATAAATTGAATAATTTTCGTTCTACGTCCTGCAACTAATGCAACCTCTCTGAAATGTTTGATTACCGAACAAGTGTATTAATAAGGGCGATTAACAATTGAGATATTTTAACGCGTGGATCTAATTTACCACTTTCTTCAACTCCTATTAACATTCGGCTGACGGCGTTCTCGTGTCTCAAGTCAAGTACATGTGTGTGATTGTTATAGTGTAGTTTGTTTTGTCTGCCGTCTTCAGTACGTGCAATCACCCGATTTTTAAGTGTTTGTGACGTCTGCCGTACACTACAGTTTTTTAACCGTGGTTAAACGTGCAATCAATAACTAATGATTTTTTTACATTTTTTTTGGGTGGAGGTATTGTCTTGAGCAAGATTCCCCCTCCACCCCCTGAAGAAGTCCCCACTACTCACGCCAGTAATCATGCTGGGGTAGGGCGGATCCCTACGTAGTGGGGAGAGTGCTGGACAAGTGCGCCAATAGGAAGCAAGGTCCAATAAACACACACAGAGAGAGAGACTGTCTTCCATTTGAGACACAGCTTTTTATCACCAAGAGGAAATTGTGCAATAAGAGGAACAGGGTACAGAACAAAATTTCCGCGATTTGGTAGGTACAGTTTTATGGATATTCTGCATGTTAATATTCACCAACACCAAACAGCCAAACACTACAGTTCACAAATAGTCTATTTTAATCACTTTTAGTTGTTCATCTGCTCATAAATAGTAAAAAACTGAGATGAAATATAAACAAGTTCTTACACAGCAAACAATGGTCAATTATTTGTTGTTCACCCTCACAGTAGTTCCTGGAAAAATTATTAGATGGCGTACACTTCGCTATTTTCGCCTATTATGGATATGTTCCGTATATCACCTTGGTTGTTTTGGTTGCTGAATTTGCGTCCCGTAAATGTCTTTTATTAGGTTGGTAACTGAAAAAAGGTTATTTACGGGACTTGGTTCCTGAAAAAGCGGTCGATTGTCTGTCACCAGAACGACCGACGATTTTCTTTGGTTGATCTGATAATTCAGATTTGGATACTTTTTAGTATTTGAGTTTAAATAACTTTGATTAGTTCTATATGATTTATGAATTCAATTGAAGTGATTGAACAGATCGAAGAGGTAACAAATGTATTCATAATTTGATTTTTAATAACTTATAGATGATAAAATTTTGGAAGAGCACGCATGCTTCAGGAATTGCGACAATTTTTTAATCCATTACGAAAACTTGAAAATATTTCATGCAAATCGAGAATCAGGCCATCTATTCATTCCGGTATTGAGAATCCGATATTATCTCCCAAGGAGACTTCTACATCAGTCAGTAACGTAGAGACATGGACTATCGAAATGGTGAAGCTGTTGATTTGAATCTAGAAAGATCACAAACAAATTTGATTCTCCAAACTTCAGCAAAAAGAAGGTGTGGAAAACAATCAGCTCAAATCTGAATACATTTGGATACAATAAAAGCGCTTCAAAATGTGATGAGAAGTGGAGAAATTTGAAGAAGAGCTACTATAAAGTTAGGGGGGGAAAGAATAAAACGGGTAACTCAAAGTTACCTGGAAGTTTTTCGATGATTTCCAGGCAATAAATAAAAAAACGCTGTTCATTACCTATGATTCGTAACAATATATGAATACTATAATAAAACAATCAAAAACACCAAAAACATAATAGCCAGCTATCGCTAATTGAAACAATAAACAATTAAACATAACCACACTGAAAGACAAATGACAGTGACAAATGTCCCGAAAATAAATTGCTACCACAAGTACCAGAGAAAAACCAAGGTCAAAACTTATGTCACCGGTCCGGTAAGCAGTGGTAACTTTTGTCTATTTACGGAACATATCCTATAAGTCGCAGTTTGCTTTGAACGTGACAGGATTCAACCATCTACTTTTACCAATTTGATATTATAAGAACCGAATTTCATACATCAGTGCGTTGAACAACTTACTTGTAGCCTACGTCATGGAACTCCATCGTGTCCATATGGAAGTTTTGGATGCTCTTCATTATTTTAGAGCAGGACTCCTCGGAGTCGCATTCCGGTGTCACAGTATGGTGAATTATGGCAAACTTGACCGGAAGTATCGCGTAGTCCACTGCTACGGGCATTTTGCCTCCCCATCGCTGCCTGGATACGATCTGAGGACAGGTGTCTGGCCAATCTGACGGATAAAATAAATTATTATGAAGTCATTATCGAACCACGAATTTTTCTGAACAGGCTTGAATAATAGCTATTTATGTACCAAGTGCGTTATATAGATCCTAACGCCCGGAGGGCAACATGAATGTTGCCTGATGGGCGTTAGAATCTATAGTAACGCTCGTGGTGCATACAAGATTTCATTTTTCACGAAAAAATTATCTCAAACGACGTTGTTTACTTCATAAATCTATTATTTTTCACGAAAAAATTATGATAGCCCATTCCGTTTCCGAAAAAGAAAATGTTAACGTTCCGAACGAAACCGAATGCATATTGAGGAGTTCATCATCGGTCAACTCACAGAACTTCAAACTTGGTACTAATTTTTCCAGGAACATTTGAAAATTGTAATTTCTAATTGAGAGAAAATAATTAGTCCCTTTTTTATGAAGAGTTATAAACAAAACTTTTCGGGCGTTATGATTCATAATGCCTCCCATAACACCCTACCTTACATGTGCGAAATCAACAAAAACAATCAAACCTGCGAAATGCGTTTCCGCTACGTGGCTATCAGAATTTTGACGCGAAACATGACGTAATGGTAATCAGCTACCAAATTCGATTTAATTTTATTCTCATTCAGATTTGAATGAATTTCTGAAGATGTCGAAAATTGAAATGAGTTCGTCAGACATTTTCATCTGCGAAAACATTGCCATGTCTAGCACAACTGGAATACGGCTCCTTGATATGGTCGCCCATCTACAATATCCATATAAATAAGATTGAGTCAATTCAAAGGGGATTTATGAAATATTTACCTAACCTACCTCATTCTAGAACAAACGTACACTTCAAGTCACCAGTTGTTGCACTAAGTAAAACTTAGTATCAACCATTACAAAGTATCATTACTAATTATTGAGTATCATAAAATTAGCTAAGAATTTTCTATTATTTCTATTGTTGAATTAATCATGTGTCCATTATCGTACAAAACTCATCATTACGATAATACTCTATCACTATAAAATTGTTGAATAATGCTTGAATTATTTAATTTACATGTCTTGTTATTGGGATTTACTCCTGTTTAGAAATTAAAATTTTTTTTTTTACAACTTTTGTTTTTCTCGAACATAATAATCATAAACTTAAAATTGGGCGTTTTGTTATTTTCAAAGTGAGGGTATTTTCATTGAAATCTTGATGGCGTTATGATGGCGATAATTAGTAAATTATATTATAAACTTGGCCATATTTCTTATTGCAATAGTAAAAGTAGTAGTTTCATTATAAATTTGGCTGTTTTTATTATTGTTTTTATTTTCATCCGTTGAGAATTTCCCAGTCAGACCCTGTCCATGAAGCTCCGATACTTCCGGAGGGCGCGCTGTATCATTTACCCCGGTAACCACTCCCCACGCCGTATTGGGTCCGAGAATCATGTGGCCTGAGCAGGTGGAGAGAACCAAGAATGACGGCCTTCTGCATTCGTCCGGCTAAGATTTTTGTCATATTACGGCAATTCGGTATGCTTTTTAAGTTTGAGAGCAGTGTGTCCATCATTCCACCAAGGAACCCTATTTTCAGAACCACGTCATTCAGACATAATGGTTTTGGTAAAGCCTGCGGAGTTCAAAGAGTAGATCTCAATATTTAGTCCGTTTTTGCTCCTCTTTTCGGACGATGTTCGTTTCGCCAGGAACTGAAAACTCAAAGACGAAAATTGTCCTACTTTGATGGTCGAGGACTACATCAGGCTTATTGGCTTGTATTTGCCTGAGGGTGGAAAATGAGTAGTTCCAATAGATTCAGCACTTCTCTTTCTCCACAACGGACTCAATACCTCCCGGTGTGTCGTATCCCACTAAACATGATACATAACAAAAATATTTTCCAGATATAACTTTTGTGCAATTTTGTGATATTGACAAACTAACATTATATTAATGTCATCTTGACGTTTCCAACACAGTGTTTTCAACTATATGTTTATGTAACATCAAAATAATGTAACCGATAATATTCATTACATAATACATATAATGTTGATTATATGTTGCCCAGATATGTCTTAGATAGAGTAGTTATGTTATTTGTTTGATATTTTTGTCTAACTTTCTCAAGACATTACTGACATGTGTACAGGGAGCCTTGAAATTAATATTATCTTAAAGGTTTCTTCAATGTAATTTTTGGGTAATGAGCACGTCATGATGTCATTCATATGACATTTCAACATAACTTAAAACCTAAACTCCTAACCATATAACAACAACATATATCATAAATGTCGACAAAAACTCAAAATCTACGTAACTTAAAAAAATGATATCCACGTTCAAACAATATTACCCAGTAAATATAAAATAAATATATCACTGACGCCATCGTTCATTTTATCCTAATAATCATGGCGGTCATGGTAGGAGTTTTGAGTTCATAGAATATTAAAATATAATTCAAACTACTCAAAAGTGATTGGAATCAATAGGACTGCTAAAATCATAATTTTCATGGTAAGATTATGATTTTCCACTACTCCATCCACTAATTGTTATTTTAGCATTTAGGTTATGTAGTGAATGTAGTGATATCTAATATTGATTAGAGAGTATCTACATATGATGCTATGAATAGTAGAAAAGCTATCAGATGTGGTTCCTGCTAATCAGATATTGGACAGTATGGAAATGGTTGCTGACATCTGGAGCTGTGTCAAATTATTTTGAACCGATTGATCAAGGAATTTTTGGAACTGAAACCAATGAATTTAGCTTGTTAAAACAACAATATTGGAGCTGCTTAATTTGTAAGTGAACTCAAAATTATATATTTTATACAGAGTGTTCTGATCTTTCTTAATTTCATTAATCTATGATAATATTAACGTTTCTTGAGATTGTAGAGAAATCACTTGAATTGTTTAATACAAATTATCAATAAACTAACTGCATTTTCTCTTTCTTTTCAGTTTGGTAGTGTCCTTTCACATTCCTCTATCAGTTTTGATGTACAAACTGGTACTTATTGAATGATCAGATTACAAAAACTTAAATAGCAGTTGTTGTTTCCGAACTAATCGAAGATGAGCCCTTCTGGACTGGGCAAAGAAAAAATCCAAAAGTTTTGAATTGATAATTGTGGACATACTGAAACGTAAGTAATTATTTTTCTTTTACCTCTAGGGGCAACATAGAATTATTAATAATTATTGGATGGTCGTTTTCTTATATCATAAAGATTAATATGAGTTTTCAGTGACTGTAATGATCATATTTTCAGAATATGTAAAAGATGTTTGCAGTTCAATCACAGATGACGAGTTTGACTTATAGTGATGGATTGGATGATATTAGAAGAGCAGAAACTAAAAAGAAATGAGAAGTGACCGAGACAACAACCATATAATTATTGATTCAGTGATATCTGTTTTTAATATTCAAAAGAAATAGGTTTTCATTCCATATTATTCTTCTAATAACACTTAACTTTGGTAGATCTATCAATAAATTTTTTATCTGATTCAGGTGGTAAGTCATATTATTAGGTACTTTGGTCTGTTCACAGTGATTCAAGATTATATTTTTTATACTGCTAATTTTAATTTAATTGTTAATGATGTGACTGTCTTGTTTTATAACGCTTTATCCGTGAGATTTTAATCATTGACAATAAAGTTTTTTGATTGATTGGTATGTTTTACATCATTACCCCCTTATATACATATTTTATTTCTTAGTATACAGGGTGGAGCTTATACTCATTGTTTACCAACACTTATTTTTCTACACTTAAAGTTGTATTTCTGGAATTTCAATCGCCACTCTTTGGTAGATGAATAACTTTGTTAATTGCTATTGTTGTTATTCGTCTACTGAAAAGTGACTACTGAAATTCCAGAAATATACCTATAAATATAGAAAAAAGTGTTGGGAAACCATGAGTATATGCTCCACCCTGATGTTACAATGTTACATTTTACAAATGTTGCATAGATGTTTTGAGTAACATTATATGTTTGTAATAAAGTCACATTAAAGTTACGCAAAATATGATACATTTATATATATTTAAAAGAGGCACAAAGGCATAAGGACGCAACGTATCTGTAACATCAAGCATATCTCTGAATAACATCACCAAGTCACAATGTGATATAACAGTTATGTTTAAGTTATGTTTTTATGTTTACTGGGGTTCGTTACTTAAATAACAATTTTCGACAAACCCGGGAATTACTCAACAATATTTTTATAAATAAACAAATTTAAGACTAGTGTACTTACCAGGTGATGCTGCAGACAAAATTGTTATCAAATTAACCACCACCGCCAGTATCGCACACTTCTCCATCGTTAAATTCTGCACTGAAATGCGTACATAATATGACGATAACACAAATAAGCTTCCTCGCGCAAAACCTTGTCCATGACCTCTCAGAAGGCGTAGAATGCAGTGAAGATCAAAATAAACTGGAAATTGGGAAGTACCAGCACCCGTACCGAATTGCCGTTTATTTACTCTTTCGTGCAATAATAAACTCGATCGACCTTGATACAATTTCATCAATGCAATTGTTGATATACAATTATATCGCAAAGTGCCGGAATGAAATTTGGTTTGGAATGATATTCACGTGATAACCTATGATATAAATATTGACTTATTATTATAGCATCTTGGAATACTTAGAATTCATTTGTTATATAAACTATATACAGCGTCACTCATGGTTGATGGTGGATTAGATGCTTGTAGAAAGCGCAACCCAGGAGTTTTCTGAAAATTTCACATCTCACATTATTTTATCTGCTCTATTCAAAGACCCGAATACAGGACACACTTTTACGGACATATAAATGAATAAAAGACATATTAAAATACTCGCTACAACCACAGGTAGGGGTAGGTTTGAGTTTCAACCGCTTTCATGGGGTGGTTAAAGTCGCCTCATATCTGTCCAGAGACAGACCACACGTTGTTATGTAGGCCATATGCACGTAAGTACAGCTTGACTGTTTCCTTACTTCTTCCAAGTTATGCAGG
Organism: Chrysolina americana; assembly: GCA_958502065.1. Taxonomy (NCBI): domain Eukaryota; kingdom Metazoa; phylum Arthropoda; class Insecta; order Coleoptera; family Chrysomelidae; genus Chrysolina; species Chrysolina americana. The sequence goes on along the minus strand of OY293413.1, from coordinate 2,158,486 downwards.
GGTGTTACGTGGACTGTTTTCTAGCATCAGTTCACTGGTGCATGTCTGCTCAAGTCCCGGAAAAACTCAGAAAAGACCGGTTTAGACATAATACCTCGATCATTTCCTAGTCATCTTCCAGTCGCTCATGGAACAGAGCCAGCACCTGGTATATAAGCCCCTGATGCTTTCTTTGGGCTTTATGCTAGCTTCTGATCCTGGTGATATCCATAGTCAGGGATCTTCCAAGGATGTGTTGTGTGTAGAATCTACCTGTGATTATTTTTATGTATTCAGTAATCGGCTCGACGTTGGCCAGCTCATGCAACGCAGCTAGCCGACTGTAACTGTCAATCTCTGTGACGATACGTACTTCATTTTGCATACCCTCCAACCGCACCATCTGATACGTAGAAATGCTGCAAAATATTGGATAGGCCTGATGATCTATTTGTAGACCAACGTTTTCTTTTCTATCGACAGTTTGGAACTCCTCGCTATCAACGGGTAAGTTTTACTGCACCCGCTGCTCATTGAATTGCCAAGCTGATGACGTGTTTGGCAAACGTCAATCGGGGGCATAACACTGTGATGATCCTGCTGGATATCCAAAAGGCTTTCAACCCCGTCTGGGTCGGGGGCGCCGTCATAATGCTGCTACGGGCAGGCATGCGTAGCCACATGGTAAGATCGACAGGACGTTCAAGGTTAGAGTGAATGGAACCAGCTCCACAGTGACGAAAGCCGAAGCTGGAGTGCCGCAGGGCTTGAGCCTGTCACCACTGTTGTACTCGCTATATACGCACGATTTCCCATTGCATGAAAACACGCAAACGGCTATTCACACTGACGTCACGGCAATTTATGCTGACGTCACGGCAATTTACGCACAGGCAACGTGAAAAGCGAAGCCGCTGTGTAAGTAAAGGGCTACTTGTAGAGGGAAGTCGTGCCGTATATGGCAAAGAACAAAATACCAAACGTCCAAACGTCACCAAGAAAAGGGTGCGTGAATACGTGGAATTTTCGGATGGATTCAGGGCTCTGGACGCCGAGATCAGTCAGGAGGAGTCTGTGCCTCTGTGCGGTACTTGGAGATACAGCTGGACAGAGGATTAACCCTTGATAGACATGTCAGCTTGGCGTTACAACGCGCCGGGGCGGTGATTAAAAGAACATATATACCCGCTAATAGCGAGATACTCCAAGTTATCGATGGAGACCAAAGTGTTAATCTAGGCCACTACGTATCGCTACTAACAGTGACAGATGACAGGTACATTCGGCTAGACACACTGAGGGAGCTAGCCGATATTCCAAAAATCTGATAAACAGTCCGATAAATTCTACAGACACTTTATCCTTGGAAGTAGGTTAGAAGGGCTGGACAGAAAACCCAACACCTCCTACATAAACCCAATATTACACCATCCTAACCTCTGCGGCTTAAGTCTAGTTCATACCCTCGCGAACTTCGCAATTTTTCTGCGAATAAAATGGCTGCCGACTTGTTTCAGCATGACCGGAAGCCATTTTATTCTCAGAAAAATTGCAAAATTCGCGAGGGTATGAACTAGACTTTACGGATGGTTTAAATATTGGTTTTATTTATTTGTTTTGCGAGTTGCATATATTTTATTGTAAATTTAATATTAATAAACTTTTTTTCTTTTTTGGATTTTGGTGCTTCATTTTCGAAAAGTTCTAAACAATTTGTAATTTTTCCAAAGATTTAAACGGAAATTTGTTCAAAATCTAATGTTATATGCGGACTATGTGGAATAAAATTCATTGTATTGAAATTATCTTTTTTCTAACTCCTACCAGCCACCATATTGCCATTTGTCAAGAAATAGTAATAAAAATGTTACAATTAAACTTCACATAGCTGAAACATTTTCACCAAAAACAGTAAAGTTGTATTTTTACACACAAATTAGTTATTTGAACGTATTCATAGCCCTCTAGAATAAAAAAAATTATAAAAAACGGTTACAAAAGATACATAGTTGTGTACTAAATGTCATATGGAGACAAAAAAATGAAAATATACCAGGTGTCCCAATTTAAAAATCGAAAGTCACCTCCACTGAATTCCGAAATTGCATGAAGTTGAGTTACTTGTCAAAAAATGCAGTTTTATGCATTAAACAGATCCTCCAAATTTCATCCCATCATCGCCGAAAACAAGAGAGTTATAGGGGCACACCCAGTATATTATTATAGATATTGATAAAAAAAGTGAATTTATAATCCCCATAAAAAATTTCCATACCATAATAAAAAACATGTATTGCAATACCACAAGATACAATGATATATTAAAAAAATAACACTGATGAGGGCTTTACTACTATATACAATCTAATTTTATAATAAATTCCTACCGACAATCGATATACGTCACGTTTCTTCATAATCCATCCCTTCGTTCCACCGCTGATTATAGTCCTTGTTTTTCCCTCTACACTTGTTTTTTTCCCTACCCCTGTAGAAACCCTTTCCCCTAAAATTATTCAATCGCTGATACACATTCTGCGGCCTATTAAACACGGAATAGCCTTGAAACTGTCGATCATTACTGGGCCCTGCTGGTAAGTCATGATAATCTGAACCTGGTCTTTCTATACGAACATTTGGTATCGATTCTGGAGTGCCAAAATTATTAGAAGTGCTCGGTCCTGCTTCTGCATGTCCAGAAGCATGCTCTTCTAAGGCTGGAGGAATTATATTGCTCTGGGGATCGAAGAGTTTTGGCTCAGGCCAAGGCGTCGAACTCAGGTTTACCACCCGACCACCAACTTTTTCCAGGGGAATATCAACAGGAACTTTCCTCAGCTGACATACGGGAGTAATACTTTTTTTTGGAGTACGCCGAATATTCTCGTCCAATCTCGTCAAAACATCGCCTTGGTTTTTGACGGAAGGGCTCGTACCCTTCATTTGCGGAGGAAGAGGTTTTGAGGTCTGTTTCGGCTCGCGCAACATTGATTGAGGATTCGGAATGTGCTTGCGATGCGGATGCTCGATGGGTCCAAAAGGCGAAGGTCGTTTCACAGAAGTTGACGGTGGCCGTGTAGGCGTAATCTTCCCACTCTGCCCCGCCATTTTGGATTTGAATGTTTCGACTGCTTTTGGACTATCCACCCCATCTTTCCTCATCAGTACTACAGTTGCTCCTTTCTTGGCTTCGCCTATACCGTCTTTAGCAGGCGCAGATGTGAGGATAGATTTCTTCGGAATTCTCCAGTTAGGTGGCCTTACAAGCGCAAAATTATTTTCTTCAATTCCAGCTTGGTTTTCTTTCATTTTCTCGACTGCTTTACCTTTGTCCTTTTTGTTTTCGTCCCTAATTTGAATCTCATTTTTCCTGTCCTGTACATTTGTTCTGTCATCTCTGAAAGGCATGGTTGCTAATACTTCATTACATCTTTTGTTTTTAACTTCTTTTCCTTCTGAACCTTCCGCATGAACCTTAAGCACACCTTCTTTATCTGTATATTCGGCGTTGATGGACATACTGCTTATGGGAGACAATGATCCCACAACGTCAATTTCCACAGAGTCTCCGTCAGAATCTGCGTCTCCTTTCTGGAGGTCATCGTTATTTGACATCATTAGAGATTGTGCTGGTTCTATACAACCATTTTCTGAATCTGCTTAGGATCTATTATTTGTTTCCATATTTAAGTCTTTCGTGGTCGCTAGCGATTTATTTACCGATTTCCTGGAAAACTGTGCTCCACCTGGAAAAAAATGTAGGGTAAATCCGGGATAGATGGTCTTAGCTTTTTCAGTGGTTGAAAACAAACCCTTGATATGTTTTTTTATAAAGTATTTATTCCTCAAGAACATTCAAGATAACTCTACTAAATCATCAGTCAATTCTGAGAAAAAACAAAATATGAATTCAAAACGAGAAAAACTTGAAAATAAGGGGTATGGCCCTCTCTTCCATGTCTTCAGGGAGTGGTGGCCAAAGAATAATTAATTAAGAATTTCTTGTGCTGAGAATTTTATTGCCTTTTTATCAAATTTTTCACACTTTTGACCGAAGTCAACTTAGGACGTGCAGGTTTCATGTAACCACAACTGACAATTAACACATTCAATCCAGTCAACCATTTTTTTTGTCTCTCTATAGTCTTCTCCACACTCTACGCACATTTCTTCGCTGCTTGATGATTCCATTTTTCTTCTCTCTTTGGTCTTGAAAATCTTCTCTTCTTTATTTTTGTAACCTTTCTATCTCGAGTCTTTTGTTCCTTCTCTTGTTGCTCTGAAGCCGGATGAACCATTTTGCACTGTAGCAGCCTTACCCCAGCTTGCACTCAGTAGCTCACCAAACTGATATCTAGTGATGCGCCGCCCAGCATGATTTCTAAGCCATAACCGACAGGATTCATAAAAATGTGCTTTCAACGACTTGAAAAAACTTCTATCTGACGGTTGGAGGTAATGCGTAGTATGACTGGGCAAGCATAACATGATGATGTCATTCGACTCTGCAAACTCCAACATTTCGACAGAATTTACGTGGGAAGCATGCCCGTCAAGTATTAAAAGGACTTTTCCTAGTGGTTTTCTAGGGACAAGATGTTCACGCATCTAATGAAAAAAAAATAGTTGCATTGTATAGGCAGATTTTTTTTCCATAAATAACAGCGCTCCTGGTGGCAGATTATCTTCCCATTCCTGTTTTTTATTCTTGCCCTTCATGATAACAACAGGCGGTAAGAAGTTACCCTCAGCGTTGCAACAAACCACCAAACGAATTCCCCTTTTCTGTGGACGTTATTGCTGACACAGCTTTCTTGCAAGTACTTCGCCTGGTCTACCGTTGAGCTGGAGATCCGTTTCATCGATATTAAATATGTTTGCTGGCTTATCAAACAAGGAGTATTGCTCCATAGTCGTTTCAAGCAAATCAAAATAATCTCCTACTTCTTTTCGATTCGTTGCCGTTGAGACACCTTCCGATTTACGAATAATAATTTCCGGATGACGGCTTAGAAACAAAGCAAGCCAGTCGTAACCATCTTTTTCGGTTTTATTATTAAATTTGTGTTTTAATTTTAGTTGTTGAGCGAAATGGTAAGCAATGGTCCTGAGGTCGTCTCTGGTTAACGGAAAGCCACGTTTTTGCATAGATATAATATGTCGCGATAGTCGATCTTCATTTTTTCTTCCAACGACGCTGCTAGGGCCCATGTTTCCTTTTTGGGAGTTTTTCCTTTTAATTCGAAGCTTCAAGGTTTTACTTGGTATGTTGAATTCAATAGAAGCTCGTCGAACAGAGTTATTTCCATCAAAAACACTCTTGATTGCTTTTGACAAATCATTTTGTGACCAAATACCACGTGTTTGTACTGATTTTCTTATGTATTTGTTCGGCATCTATAAATAAAAACATATTTATGAGCTGACAGTGCCGGAAAGACAACTTTCATTCAAGTAAAATAATGGACATCTCCCCCGGAAAAAAGTGGGCCATCTCTCCCGATTTTCCGGAAGAAATAGCCATAGCGATATTTCAATACCACGTGTTGACTAGAATCTCAATTTGAGGTTATGTAGAATCCCACAACATCCTAATAACTAATTCCACACAAAATATGTTGAAAACACCATAGCAAATTTTGAAATTGAAGTTCAAATTTACTTCACTTGAAATATTCACTGACGCGAAATCAAACAAAAGCTGCTAACTCACCTTATATGCGATTTCTCACGACAAAAATAACACACAATAGGCATGACAACTAACTCAGTAAACTGACGCGCCCACATCGCCATCTAATGAACGAGACCAGAAATACCGTCTTTCCCCTATGGCCATCTATCCCGGATTTACCCTATTAGTTTTGATTTTTAGGGATGTATCCCTTTGGACTATTTTCGATATTTTTTTTTTCGATTAATTTGAAATTAACATTGTATACAATTTCCATCATTCTGAATCTACTGCCGTTCGCAAAATTGAGATTTTTTGCTGCTTTATTATAGCTTATTGAATTATTTACTCAAAGCAGTCAAAACCAAGAAATAGGGTGAATTAACCATCTAGACAATTATTGATAATTACCTTCGACTATTATACTATTTCAGGTAAACTATTCGAAAAATTGTGTTTTGATAAGAGTAATTCAGGTACATAATTCGCAAAATAATTATTGTTCTGATACAACACCGTACCTGTTCTGAGAATTGTGTTCTATTAATAAAAACTTGTAATTATTGAAAGGGTTGAGGAAAATTTTATCAAAAATTTTTATGATTTCATTATATGAAGATCGAACTCTTCCGTCAAAAATTGATATAGAAATCATACCGAAATATTATGGGAGATCATTTCAATGAAGTGAAAATATTAGTGGCCACAAAACTGAGCCCTGTGGAACTCCTATCATCCCACACATATCAGAGCCAGTATCGTCCCATCTTACATATAATCTCGTATATTTCATATAGATAAAAACCGAAGTATCAACATTTACAACACTAGAAATATTTTCTAGAAATACTCAAAGGTCGATAATTTTCTATATCAAGAGGATTGTCTTTTACTAAGGTAACGGAATAACTTTTGATAGTTTCAGAAGGAATCCATTTCAGTGGAATTTTTATTTTCGAGTCAGTATGAGGGTAAAAAAAAATTATTCACAGTTGAAGTCTAGCCAGTTATTGTATCTAATAAAATTTACTTAAGAAAAGTGTTCGGAACTAAGCTAAATATTTGCTTTGGTATATTATTAGTCAAATTATTTCCAGTAAACATTTCCTATGGATACTTGTTAGTTTTTTGGTTCTTTTCCAGACTTGCTTTTAATTATTCAGTATATCATCTGATTCGTTTATTTTGTTAATTGTGTGAACCCACACTCTTTAATATTATGGTTTTTCCATCATATGATTCACGTATAGCAAGTTATGATCATCACTGTGTTCTATCCAAATAAAATCCTTCAATTGTCCAGCCTCAGCATTGAGTTCTTTAGTTATCCATTCTATACGCCATGTTGACTTGTATTCTTAAAGTTAGTTCTAGGGTGTCGTTAGAAATGTATATATGCTTTTCGAATATCTGAATCCACATGCAAAAATCATAGTAAAATATAGAAAGTTTGTTTAGGTTACCTACTTGATAAAGTGAGATGAAACCGCAGTCAAAAACTTAACGTCGTTTTTCGATATACCTAATTAATCGAATTCGTCTGTGTATTGAAAGCCGTTGTTACCACATGAATAACATGTTTTGCAACTGAGTACAGATGATATTTCATAAAAAGGCTGGATTGGCATCGATTGGCAGGTATTTTTACCAGGCTGGAAATAAACTCATAGTATCTATGAAAAAAACTACGACCTAAAAACCCACAAGACTAAAATGAAAAATGAGCACAAAAAACAAATCCAGACAGTCAACAAGGAAGTAAACAAAGGAAATTTATATGGTAAAATCATCTTAAAAATGGACAATATGAGATGTCGAGAAAATATACCGAGTGGCAACGAGATTTGGTAAGTCGCGTGTGCCCTCTAATATGGTTATTAACAAAAATAAGCATGTTGTTCACTACTATGTTATGGCAAATATGTGTCAGAATGCTAATGTCACAACATAAACTGTATAATATACCAACAATAAAAATTTGATGTTACAAATGGGCAAAAATATATACAAAATTGGAGAATAATTATTGGACAATGTCCAAAAACTATTGCAAAGCAAGTTAATAGAAACGTGGGGAAAAATTGTTTTTGATTCAACTGATTTTTGTGTTTCTTTACCTTATTTCCTAATTTTGTGTATATCAAGAGTTCCATATTTATTCTATCTTCAAAAAATTAAAACATCAGAATAATGTCGATTTCACACAGAATGTTTCAATAAAATTCCCTTCATCGTTTCTTGCAAACTTTTATTAATGGCACACAATTTCAATTCTCAGTACTGGTATTGTTATATCAAAACATTCATTTAGCGAATTGTGTACTTGGATTGCCATAATAGTCCAAACTTATTACTATAACAGGAATAATCAATATCAAAATATTCATTATTTTCCCGAAAAAAAAATCTTCGTTTTACGGGATTAAAACTTCTTAAATTATGTTGGTGAGAATAATGAAAGTTATACGGTTCTAGAGCAATATTAGTTCTAATCAAACTAATAAAGGGAGATGATGAAAATTAAGGATAACAAACGAAATATTATTAAAATACGTATAAATTTCCAATATATAAAAATTTACTTATAATACAAATAATTAAAAATGCAGATCACAACATGGGTAGAAATTGATAACAAAATCAGAGAAAAATTATTCTACAATGTCATAAAATATTGCACAGTTCCGAATGTCTGCATATTTTTGATAATTTTTTGGAAATGTTGGTTTTAGAACCTAGCTTCGACATCATTTTGGTTCGAACAAGTAAAAAATAAATGATTTGTGTATGCTCAGATACAAGGTTTGCCATATAAAAGGTGTAAAACGTCTGAAGTGACTCATTTCAACTCCAGTTGAACTCTTCAACTCGAGAATGGTTAAAGATAGAGCAATTCTGCGAACGCCAATCGATTTTGAATTATGGAATTAGTAAACTTTGTGAATTTCGAATCAATCGATCTGAAGAAAAAAATACTCGAAAAATCGAAAAGTTCAAAGGGGTAGACCCCTAAAAATCATGAAAAATACAAAATATTCAGATGCACTTAAAATTTGGAATATATACGCAAAATTTCATGCTGATTCTGAAAATATATGATTTGTGTATCCTCAGGTACAAGGTTTGCCATATAAAAGGGGCAAAACGTCAGAAGTGACTCATTTCAACTCCAGTTGAACTCTTCAACTCGAGAATGATTAAAGATAGAGCAATTCTGCGAACTCCAATCGATTAAGAATTATGGAATTAGTAAACTCTGTAAATTTCGGGTCAATCGATCTGAAGAAAAAAATATTCGAAAAATCGAAAAGTTCAAAGGGGTAGACCCCTAAAAATCATGAAAAATACAAAATATTCAGATGCACTTCAAATTTGGAATATATACGCAAAATTTCATGCTGATTCTGAAAATATATGATTTGTCTATCCTCAGATACAAGGTTTGCCATATAAATGGGGTAAAACGTCAGAAGTGACTCATTTCAACTCCAGTTGAACTCTTCAACTCGAGAATGGTTGAAGATAGAGCAATTCTGCGAACTCCAATCGATTTAAAATTATGGAATTAGTAAACTCTGTAAATTTCGGGTCAATCGATCTGAAGAAAAAAATACTCGAAAAATCGAAAAGTTCAAAGGGGTAGACCCCTAAAAATCATGAAAAATACAAAATATTCAGATGCACTTCAAATTTGGAATATATACGCAAAATTTCATGCTGATTCTGAAAATATATGATTTGTGTATCCTCAGGTACAAGGTTTGCCATATAAAAGGGGCAAAACGTCAGAAGTGACTCATTTCAACTCCAGTTGAACTCTTCATCGAGAATGGTTAAAGATAGAGCAATTCTGCGAACGCCAATCGATTTAGAATTATGGAATTAGTAAACTCTGTAAATTTCGGGTCAATCGATCTGAAGAAAAAAATATTCGAAAAATCGAAAAAGTTCGAAGGGGTAGACCCTTAAAATCATGAAAAATACAAAATATTCAGATGCACTTCAAATTTGGAATATATTTGCAAAATTTCATGCTGATTCTGAAAATATATGATTTGTCTATCCTCAGATACAAGGTTTGCCATATAAATGGGGTAAAACGTCAGAAGTGACTCATTTCAACTCCAGTTGAACTCTTCATCGAGAATGGTTAAAGACAGAGCAATTCTGCGAACGCCAATCGATTTAGAATTATGGAATTAGTAAACTCTGGAAATTTCGGGTCAATCGATCTGAAGAAAAAAATACTCGAAAAATCGAAAAGTTCAAAGGGGTAGACCCCTAAAAATCATGAAAAATACAAAATATTCAGATGCACTTCAAATTTGGAATATATACGCAAAATTTCATGCTGATTCTGAAAATATATGATTTGTGTATCCTCAGGTACAAGGTTTGCCATATAAAAGGGGCAAAACGTCAGAAGTGACTCATTTCAACTCCAGTTGAACTCTTCAACTCGAGAATGGTTAAAGATAGAGCAATTCTGCGAAGTCCATTCGATTTAGAATTATGGAATTAGTAAAATTTGTGAATTTCGAATCAATCGATCTGAAGAAAAAAATACTCGAAAAATCGAAAAGTTCAAAAATCAAAAATCATGAAAAATACAAAATATTCAGATGCACTTAAAATTTGGAATATATACGCAAAATCTCATGCTGATTCTGAAAATATATGATTTGTGTATCCTCAGGTACAAGGTTTGCCATATAAAAGGGGCAAAACGTCAGAAGTGACTCATTTCAACTCCAGTTGAACTCTTCAACTCGAGAATGGTTAAAGATAGAGCAATTCTGCGAACTCCAATCGATTAAGAATTATGGAATTAGTAAACTCTGTAAATTTCGGGTCAATCGATCTGAAGAAAAAAATATTCGAAAAATCGAAAAAGTTCGAAGGGGTAGACCCCTAAAAATCATGAAAAATACAAAATATTCAGATGCACTTCAAGTTTGGAATATATACACAAAATTTCATGCTGATTCTGAAAATATATGATTTGTGTATCCTCAGGTACAAGGTTTGCCATATAAAAGGGGTAAAACGTCAGAAGTGACTCATTTCAACACCAGTTGAACTCTTCATCGAGAATGGTTAAAGATAGAGCAATTCTGCGAACGCCAATCGATTTAGAATTATGGAATTAGTAAACTCTGTAAATTTCGGGTCAATCGATCTGAAGAAAAAAATATTCGAAAAATCGAAAAGTTCAAAGGGGTAGACCCCTAAAAATCATGAAAAATACAAAATATTCAGATGCACTTAAAATTTGGAATATATACGCAAAATTTCATGCTGATTCTGAAAATATATGATTTGTGTATCCTCAGGTACAAGGTTTGCCATATAAAAGGGGCAAAACGTCAGAAGTGACTCATTTCAACTCCAGTTGAACTCTTCAACTCGAGAACGGTTGAAGATAGAGCAATTCTGCGAACGCCAATCGATTTTGAATTATGGAATTAGTAAACTTTGTGAATTTCGAATCAATCGATCTGAAGAAAAAAATACTCGAAAAATCGAAAAGTTCAAAGGGGTAGACCCCTAAAAATCATGAAAAATACAAAATATTCAGATGCACTTAAAATTTGGAATATATACGCAAAATTTCATGCTGATTCTGAAAATGTATGATTTGTGTATCCTCAGGTACAAGGTTTGCCATATAAAAGGCGTAAAACGTCAGAAGTGACTCATTTCAACTCCAGTTGAACTCTTCAACTCGAGAATGGTTGAAGATAGAGCAATTCTGCGAACTCCAATCGATTAAGAATTATGGAATTAGTAAACTCTGTAAATTTCGGGTCAATCGATCTGAAGAAAAAAATACTCGAAAAATCGAAAAGTTCAAAGGGGTAGACCCCTAAAAATCATGAAAAATACAAAATATTCAGATGCACTTCAAATTTGGAATATACAGTGTGCCCAAGATAAGAATGAACAGCATGGGGATATCGGAAACGGTAAGTGATACGGGGTCGATTAAATTAGAGAAAAGTAGCGCATTTATGTGCCTAATAATATGCCATTTAGAAAGTTTTAATATTCCGAGTAGTTTCGGAGATATCCGAGAAAAACCGAAATTTGAGAATTTCGTTTTTATTTTCTCCTAGCTTTATTTTCAAAGGAAATGTAAAACAAATAGCACTTTGCCATGGCCACTTTTTGAGGACTACACGATAACGTAAGCAGAATTTTTCTGCGACGTTTCGTCTTTTAGAAAACATCATCAACTTTGTATTTTTATATGGGCCGAAACTAAAGTATACCCTGTATACGACTCCATATTTCATTGTGAATACAGCAACGTATCAAACAATATGATTTCGGAACAATTTCTCGCGCAAAATGTAATTTAGTGATTACTTAATATGTTTTTCTTCAATTTTAGATAGTAGGCGCTGGAAAAAATGACATATTTTGGTACATGAAATAAATTGATTAGTCCTATTTATACTAAATTTAAACTTACCACTTTCCAGAATTTTTGCGTTGTTGAATACAAAGATGAGTCGCCAAATCAAAAGTTTACTTTATAAATGTAATTGTAATGTAATAACAAGGAGCTGATATGTATTACAGGAAACAAACAGAAACTTATAACAAGTGTTCAAATAACCCGCCGTTATTTTCTAAGCACAAGTACGCTCGTCTCACAGACGAATTTAAAACTTGAGTTAACATATTCGGACAAATATTGTTAAAGGAAGCAGTTACCAATCTTAGCAAATCTTCTTCATTTTGAAAATTATGATTAGAGTACACTTGATTCTTGATATGTCCCCAAAGGAAAAAGTCTAGTGGGGTTAGGTCGGGGGCCCTTGCAGGCCAGGGTGTATCACTATGAGTACCTATCCACTGTCCTGGGAAGCGACGGTTCAAATAATCACGAACAATTATAGCGTTATGTGCTGGAGCACCATCTTGTTGAAACCAGCAGCTGTGAGTAACCGCTAAAGGCAAATTATCTAGAGCATCTTCCAAATCATTTACTAACAAATTTATGTACCGCTCTTTTGTTAAATTGTTTCGGTAGATAAAAGGCCCAATTACATTCGTACCGAGAATCCCAACCCACATGTTAAAACCGAAACGATGTTGGTGTCTGGACACTTTGTGTACCCGCGGATTTTGTTGTGACCAATAATGAACATTCCGCCTGTTAAAAATGCCATTGTTGGTGATCATACTTTCATCAGACCAAATTATTTTGAAAGGGAAATTTTCATCGTCTTGGCATTTTCTAGTGTACCATTCACAAAAGGTTCTTCGCCTTGCATCATCACCTGGCCTGAGTCCATGACAAATCCTAAATTTATAAGGATGATATTTATTTTTTTTTAAAATGAAGTGAGCGGTGGATTTGGCAACTCCGGTATTATCTTCAATGGTGCGAGTAGATATCTCAGGATTTTCAACAACGGCCTGTAACACATCACGCTGACTTTCTTCATTAGATTGCTTTTGTCGGGAAACCACAGGTTTTTTAAATGATCCGTATTCTTTTAAATTAAAAACTAACCGTCTAAATATTGATTTACCAGGTTGTCGCCTCTCTGGATACTTATTAGAGTACGCACGTTCAGCATCAACACAATTTCTTTGGCACACAATGTAACATGACAACATATCAAATTTTTCAGTATTCGAAAAGCTGCCGTTTTCCATTTTTAACACAAATTAGGTAGGTAGCGAGATGTAAAAGTAGGAACGAAAATGTGTCAAAAATTCTACCAAACTACAGTATTATTATGACAACGGAACAATATGTGTCATTTTTTCCAGCGCCTACTATCTAAAATTGAAGAAAAACATATTAAGTAATCACTAAATTACATTTTGCGCGAGAAATTGTTCCGAAATCATATTGTTTGATACGTTGCTGTATTCACAATGAAATATGGAGTCGTATACAGGGTATACTTTAGTTTCGGCCCATATAAAAATACAAAGTTGATGATGTTTTCTAAAAGACGAAACGTCGCAGAAAAATTCTGCTTACGTTATCGTGTAGTCCTCAAAAAGTGGCCATGGCAAAGTGCTATTTGTTTTACATTTCCTTTGAAAATAAAGCTAGGAGAAAATAAAAACGAAATTCTCAAATTTCGGTTTTTCTCGGATATCTCCGAAACTACTCGGAATATTAAAACTTTCTAAATGGCATATTATTAGGCACATAAATGCGCTACTTTTCTCTAATTTAATCGACCCCGTATCACTTACCGTTTCCGATATCCCCATGCTGTTCATTCTTATCTTGGGCACACTGTATACGCAAAATTTCATGCTGATTCTGAAAATATATGATTTGTGTATCCTCAGGTACAAGGTTTGCCATATAAAAGGGGTAAAACGTCAGAAGTGACCCATTTCAACTCCAGTTGAACTCTTTATATTAATATGATTTGTGTATCCTCAGGTACAAGGTTTGCCATATAAAAGGTGTAAAACGTCTGAAGTGACTCATTTCAACTCCAGTTGAACTCTTCAACTCGAGAATGGTTGAAGATAGAGCAATTCTGCGAACTCCAATCGATTAAGAATTATGGAATTAGTAAACTCTGTAAATTTCGGGTCAATCGATCTGAAGAAAAAAATACTCGAAAAATCGAAAAGTTCAAAGGGGTAGACCCCTAAAATTCATGAAAAATACAAAATATTCAGATGCACTTCAAATTTGGAATATATATGCAAAATTTCATGCTGATTCTGAAAATATATGATTTGTCTATCCTCAGATACAAGGTTTGCCATATAAATGGGGTAAAACGTCAGAAGTGACTCATTTCAACTCCAGTTGAACTCTTCAACTCGAGAATGGTTGAAGATAGAGCAATTCTGCGAACTCCAATCGATTTAAAATTATGTAATTAGTAAACTCTGTAAATTTCGGGTCAATCGATCTGAAGAAAAAAATACTCGAAAAATCGAAAAGTTCAAAGGGGTAGACCCCTAAAAATCATGAAAAATACAAAATATTCAGATGCACTTCAAATTTGGAATATATACGCAAAATTTCATGCTGATTCTGAAAATATATGATTTGTGTATCCTCAGGTACAAGGTTTGCCATATAAAAGGGGCAAAACGTCAGAAGTGACTCATTTCAACTCCAGTTGAACTCTTCAACTCGAGAATGGTTGAAGATAAAGCAATTCTGCGAACGCCAATCGATTCAGAATTATGGAATTAGTAAATTCTGTAAATTTCGGGTCAATCGATCTGAAGAAAAAAATACTCGAAAAATCGAAAAGTTCAAAGGGGTAGACCCCTAAAAATCATGAAAAATACAAAATATTCAGATGCACTTCAAATTTGGAATATATATGCAAAATTTCATGCTGATTCTGAAAATATATGATTTGTCTATCCTCAGATACAAGGTTTGCCATATAAATGGGGTAAAACGTCAGAAGTGACTCATTTCAACTCCAGTTGAACTCTTCAACTCGAGAATGGTTGAAGATAGAGCAATTCTGCGAACTCCAATCGATTTAAAATTATGGAATTAGTAAACTCTGTAAATTTCGGGTCAATCGATCTGAAGAAAAAAATACTCGAAAAATCGAAAAGTTCAAAGGGGTAGACCCCTAAAAATCATGAAAAATACAAAATATTCAGATGCACTTCAAGTTTGGAATATATACGCAAAATTTCATGCTGATTCTGAAAATATATGATTTGTGTATCCTCAGGTACAAGGTTTGCCATATAAAAGGGGCAAAACGTCAGAAGTGACTCATTTCAACTCCAGTTGAACTCTTCAACTCGAGAATGGTTGAAGATAAAGCAATTCTGCGAACGCCAATCGATTCAGAATTATGGAATTAGTAAATTCTGTAAATTTCGGGTCAATCGATCTGAAGAAAAAAATACTCGAAAAATCGAAAAGTTCAAAGGGGTAGACCCCTAAAAATCATGAAAAATACAAAATATTCAGATGCACTTCAAATTTGGAATATATACGCAAAATTTCATGCTGATTCTGAAAATATATGATTTGTGTATCCTCAGGTACAAGGTTTGCCATATAAAAGGGGTAAAACGTCAGAAGTGACTCATTTCAACTCCAGTTGAACTCTTTATATTAATATGATTTGTGTATCCTCAGGTACAAGGTTTGCCATATAAAAGGTGTAAAACGTCTGAAGTGACTCATTTCAACTCCAGTTGAACTCTTCAACTCGAGAATGGTTGAAGATAGAGCAATTCTGCGAACTCCAATCGATTAAGAATTATGGAATTAGTAAACTCTGTAAATTTCGGGTCAATCGATCTGAAGAAAAAAATACTCGAAAAATCGAAAAGTTCAAAGGGGTAGACCCCTAAAAATCATGAAAAATACAAAATATTCAGATGCACTTCAAATTTGGAATATATACGCAAAATTTCATGCTGATTCTGAAAATACATGATTTGTGTATCCTCAGGTACAAGGTTTGCCATATAAAAGGGGTAAACGTCAGAAGTGACTCATTTCAACTCCAGTTGAACTCTTCATCGAGAATGGTTAACGATAGAGCAATTCTGCGAACGCCAATCGATTTAGAATTATGGAATTAGTAAACTCTGTAAATTTCGGGTCAATCGATCTGAAGAAAAAAATACTCGAAAAATCGAAAAGTTCAAAGGGGTAGACCCCTAAAAATCATGAAAAATACAAAATATTCAGATGCACTTCAAATTTGGAATATATACGCAAAATTTCATGCTGATTCTGAAAATATATGATATGTGTATCCTCAGGTACAAGGTTTGCCATATAAAAGGGGTAAAACGTCAGAAGTGACTCATTTCAACTCCAGTTGAACTCTTCATCGAGAATGTTTAACGATAGAGCAATTCTGCGAACGCCAATCGATTTAGAATTATGGAATTAGTAAACTCTGTAAATTTCGGGTCAATCGATCTGAAGAAAAAAATACTCGAAAAATCGAAAAGTTCAAAGGGGTAGACCCCTAAAAATCATGAAAAATACAAAATATTCAGATGCACTTCAAGTTTGGAATATATACGCAAAATTTCATGCTGATTCTGAAAATATATGATTTGTGTATCCTCAGGTACAAGGTTTGCCATATAAAAGGGGTAAAACGTCAGAAGTGACTCATTTCAACACCAGTTGAACTCTTCATCGAGAATGGTTAAAGATAGAGCAATTCTGCGAACGCCAATCGATTTAGAATTATGGAATTAGTAAACTCTGTAGATTTCGGGTCAATCGATCTGAAGAAAAAAATACTCGAAAAATTATGAAAAATACAAAATATTCAGATGCACTTCAAGTTTGGAATATATACGCAAAATTTCATGCTGATTCTGAAAATATATGATTTGTGTATCCTCAGGTAAAAGGTTTTCCATATAAAAGGGGTAAAACGTCAGAAGTGACTCATTTCAACTCCAGTTGAACTCTTCAACTCGAGAATGGTTGAAGATAGAGCAATTCTGCGAACTCCAATCGATTTAAAATTATGGAATTAGTAAACTCTGTAAATTTCGGGTCAATCGATCTGAAGAAAAAAATACTCGAAAAATCGAAAAAGTTCGAAGGGGTAGACCCCTAAAAATCATGAAAAATACAAAATCATCAGATCCACTTGAAATATGCACTATATACGCAAAATTTCATGCTGATTCTGAAAATATATGATTTGTGTATCCTCAGGTACAAGGTTTGCCATATAAAAGGTGTCAGAAGAAAAAAATACTCGAAAAATCGAAAAAGTTCAAAGGGCCCATAAAAAATAATGAGAAATACAAAACCTACAGATTCACTTGAAATACGCACTATATACGCGAAATTTCATGCTGATTCGGAAAATATATATGATTTGTATATGCTAAGTTAACATGTTCAGCAAAATTAGGTAATGCCGTGAATCAAAAATGTTCAACTCGAAATGGCAGAGGTTCCGTAAAAAAACCGTGAAATCTCTACTGAATCGGAATCGACTTCAAATTCGGTGTGCTTGTTCAGAAAATATTGTATTTCACTAATATGGGCAAACAAAAAATTAAGAACTAGTTTTGGGGGGAAATGACCTCTTTCAACTCCAGATAAACTTATCAACTTGTGAATGCCAATCGATTCAGAAGGATGAAATTAGTATACCCTATCAATTTCAGATTGATCGGCATAGAAAAAAAAATATTCGAAAAATCTAAAAGAATCCTGAGGACCTCTAAAAATAATGAAAAATACTAAATCATCAGAATCGCAGAATTTCTTGCTGTTTTCAAAAATAAATGATTCGTATATACTCAGATACAAGGTTTAGCGTGGTTTAGCATGATAAATTAATAAAACGTCAAAAATTCCCTGGATCAAAATGGCAGAGGTTCCGTAAAACGTCTATTTGTTTCATCTATTATTTTTTGAACAAAATCGTGAATGAGAATGAATTTTTAATACACTAGTACAATATTGTAGTAAAAGTGCACTAACTAATTTTTCTAATTCATTTAAAACAATTATTCAACTAAAATATTTATTTCTACTGTGTCAGTCTCTATCTGCGAACTCTGGAACTGTAACTCACTCTGAACTCTGACTATCCCGCCATCTAATACCCAGTGGCTTATATACTTCTATTTGCAATTCTCGACCATTCGAGCCTTTCGGGCGACTTCTTAGATGTCCCCAGAATCTTCATTAGAAGGTTCGCGATTCTTCCACGTGTTTGTCAGCGGACAACAATGTTTACATTTCGAGTTAATTGAATGATCAGGGCCGGTGTTGAAATCGTTACAATACTATGCTTTTTCTATAACTATAACCGGTATTCACCAATCGTTTCGAGCAGACGAATTTTTCTTCTAGTAGAGGAAAATATAGAATAATTGCATTTGTTTTACGTAGTAATAAATGCAGAAAATTTGTGCCGGAGAGTATCAACATAGTGGAAAAATGAGGCAAACATCTGACAAAAAACTGCTTCCCTGGCTAATACCACGACAGACATTGAACTACATCTGACCGATCTTTGTGGAAACATGTAGAAAGAAGAGTACTTCGATTTTGTCGATTATATTCGTTTCACCTATTTGATCCTTGATTATTAATCATTGGGCAGGGACAGGACAATTATAATGTTATCCCACCTACCCTGGCACTGACGAGAGGCAAAACCTCGTAAAATGCATGTCTGCAGGTGGTCATGCCCAGCTAAATGAAGGATAATTACGAGACAAGCACTTGCAACTGGTTCTTCTTGGTAGAACGTTGCACAAATATCTGTTAGATGTATTTAAATGTCCGTCGTGGCATTAGCCAGGAAAGTAGTTGGTGAAAACGTGTGGAGAGTATGGTGAGTAATTCGAGTTCGTCAATTATATTCGTTTCACTATGAATCTTTGATATACGGACCTACAAATATTTTCCATCACTTTTGTCTTGTGTACCACTGTTGAGTTATAAATCTGCCTGCGGCTGATTGGCCACTGCCAATATTGATTTAATAATCACGGGACGTGGCTTGTGTGTAATTCATCCTGTCGACGAAAATATCTTTTCAAGTTATAGAAAAAATATGTCCTTACGGTATTTTTGGATATTACTCATCTAGGGTTAACTATTTGATCGGAGATAATTTAGACAACCCTTTGAAGTAAATCCAATGAAAATGCATTGATAGAAGTGGAGCATCACTGCAATTATAGGCTTCATTGGGGGATGAGGTCAGGATCAGATCAGGATCATCAGAACAGAAACAGAAATATTTCTCAATATATTTCAAAATTATAATTTTATTCTTGAAAAACATCGTAGAAAAACGTAATAAATAATCTTTGCACACTTTACAAGTTCTCGGTTCAATTAACCCATGAAATATAATTCGATAAATTTCAGCGTCCTGGTCACAAATATTAACAATATTTACACTGTCCGTAAGTGGTCCGTATTTACATTTTATAATTATCAGTATCACAATAAAGTATCGCGGATCAAACATCCATAATCAATCCATAAAACTTTACATAATCGTCAAGCGTTCCACACTCGATTCCCCCAGTCCAGCCCCTTAAACAAAATATCACAATTCAATCTGCGCGATCAACAAAAACGGCGCACAGCGTCTTCTTCTACGAAACCTCACGGATGTACAAACGGACACGTGTCTCTGTTCCTACAATACCCATGGTTCTGCACGTTTTTACACATTCTCCCTCCACGGTGGCCACCACCCCTCCTCCAGTTTCCACCCCCTCCGCTCATCCTCCAGTTGCCGCCGTTGTCGTTTCCTCTACCTCTCCGGAAACCACCGCCCCCACTACCACCTCCGCCCCTATTGTTCGGTCGGTGATTGTTGTTGAAGTTATTGCTGGGGGGGAACATTTTCGGAGGTCCGGTGGGGTTCCCGAACATCGGGAAGTCCGGACCCTGCCCGAACCCGTCATTCATCGGGCCCGTGGGGAACATATTCGGGTTCATCGGGTTCATCTGGTTCATCATCATCTCGTTGGGGGGCATCATGTTGGGATGGCTGGGGTGGTTGGGATGATTCGGACCCGGCCCCATCATGTTGGCACTCGGCATCACGTTTGGAGCGACGAAACTGTTAGGAAACACCGGCTCCATCGGCCCTCCTGGACCGGCGAACCGAGGAGGAAGGCCTTGGAATGCGGGAGGCGGCATATTGTTGAACGGCTGATTGTACGGTCCTTGGATGTTGGGGAACATCGGCGGCATCACGGGCTCAGGTAGAGGCGCGAAGCCCTTTGGCTCCGGCCAAGGCGTCGACCTCATATCCATCTCCAGGCCCTCGGGGTCCTCCAGGGGGATGTGGATGGGGTCGCTCATCTGGTGATTTTCCGGGACGGGTTCTTCGGGGCTGTCGGGAATCCTCCTCTTGTCGAAGTAGAGAGCTTGGAGGACGCTCTTCTCCCGGGCGAACTGGATGTCCTTTTCCAAACTCTTGTTCCCAGGTATCACCAGAGCGTCCTCTTGATCGATGACGAAGGGTATCCTCCACATGATCTGCGCCTCCATGGAATCCTCGCCGCCCACCTTGCGGGACTGCTGGAGGACCTCCCTCTCGCTGGAGATGTCCATTTTGGCCATGTCTCCGAAAGTTTTCGTGACGTTCACTCGTTCAGTTTCGTCCAGCTCGAAGTAGCGGATTTCCACCAAGTCTGACTCGTTCTTCCAGGAAATGGAACGCTTGGGGCCCTTCTTCTTGGTGTACAGCAAAACTCCCCTGAGTTCTCCATCAATTTTCACCCTCTTGGTTTCCATATCGCCTTCCTCCTGGTTCTCGTCGGTGGGAGTTCGTGGAGGTGAACCGCCAGATGACTCTGTCTTCTCCGTTGCTTCCGCTTCCGTTGGGGCTTTCTCTTCGGCATTTTCAGCGGTGTCGTTTTCCGCTTTATCTGTCTTCTCCTCTTTGTCTTGCTTCTCTTCGGTGAGCGTGTCCTGATAGAAGTTGATGGGGGCGATATTTTTCAGACCAAGCGGCGACGTATTTGGGGCTGTCTGCGTCGGGGAGGTCGGTGTCTGAGGTTGCTCGCGCGATGGAGAAGATGAGGGCGATGCTGAGTTGTTGTCTTTGGTCACGCTAAGCCTTCGTTTCCTTTTCTTCGGTTCCTTTTTCGTGGTAGCTGCGGTGATGGCGTCCATGAACAGATCGCTTTCTTGGAGAAGAGCTGCTGAAAAGAAAAAATTAAATTAATATTTACAAATGATTATAGTTTATGAAAATTAATGAGCAAGTATAAAAGACGAGAAATGGCAGTGACCTATAAAAAAAAATAAGTTTATAAATGCATCAAACAATTATTACTGCATTAATGTCATTGACCTAGAAATATCGAAAGAAAGGAAATAAAAACAAAAATCGACGCAATCGAAATCATATACACTGTCAGTTGTAGCCAATTCAAATTTACGCAAGCATAGTTACACCCTGTTTAAATCAGTATGAGTAAGACGCTGTTTTTCTTGTGGAAGCTTCGATTTGATGTTGCACATGTGAATTTCATATGCTTCAACAAAATTAAATAAAACATCAACAAATTTCTCACTCATTCATCACTGTAATAATATTTATAATATATATAGAATGATTCATTTATTGTAATCATACTATCTTACGATATACATCGTCAAAAATCGTAACAATCTATATATTAGATAAAAAAATTACCATTTATCTAAAAATTGTTATCATCCTCAAAGTTGCAATATTTTCATTTGATTCGTAAAAAATATTTTTAAAATGTAGCTTCTATTTATAAATGATTCAATTACAAAAAAATTAAAAATAATATTCAGTTTATTTATTGATGATGCGTTCTTCATTGACTTTTTAATTGAATGAAAGCTTGTTTTTAAAATATTTTGTTTAAATTCGAAAGCTCAATGATTTTTACTACTTTTATAGATTTTTCTGATATTTTTTTCGAGAGAATAGGTTTACAAATGTTAAACCGGAAAGACATATACACTTATACGTTTCTTTTGTTCATTCGTAATATTAGAATACGTATTTTGATCAGCTTTTAATTTTTATTCCAGTCAAAGTTCAATGAGGTGAAAATATTCGTTTATAATCAACACAAAATTTTTCTAGAGCGCAGAAAAACTTTTTGAAATTAAATTTGAAATAATTGTTTCTTCAGTGTCAACTGTTTAGGCAGTCTCAGATGCAACACTCATGCTGTAGTAATTCTGTCAAAAATCGTTTCTTGAGGAATATTGAAAAAAAATTACATAATTATGTTATAGTACTTGACGTTCTAGTCTCAATGTTTCTTAGAAAAATTTCTATAATGTTCATCCCAACAAAAGAACTTCAGGTCCAATGATTTGGAAAATTATTGGAGTCACATTTCATCAATTTTGACATTAGTTTCTCAACATATTTGGATATTTTCGAAAATATCAAAAGGGAAAAATTTTTTAACGAAAGAACAACACGAAAGACAACACTAATTATTCTTCATGCTTGGATTTTACGTTCCAATCTAATGATTTTTGAAGTAATCTAAGAATAAACATAGTTATGGCTATTTTAAGGCCACTTGATATTAACTTCATAAATTCGGATGAATTTTGGATTTCTGGTAAAAATTATATGACAAAACATTTTTTTCGCAATTTTCAAGCTGTACAAAAAAAAATTGCGTTGAATATAATCACATTACACCGGAAATTCTCGTTGATGAAACACCTGGTAAATTTTTCATTTCAACTTCGTAGACTACAGTCACAGTCAGCGATCTCGATTATGAGAATTACAAAATTTAAGTGGAAACTATGAATTTGTTAAATAGGTTTGAATATTATCGCGAGTATGACAAACCGAAAAAAAAAAAACCTTAAACTGTATAAAACGCAATGTTTTTTATCAATATTAAATCATATTTAACTAAAACACGCAATATAAGCTAAACCGAGGATAATTTCTTACACCCTGTAGATATCGATTGTTTTTTAAATCCATGAACTTTCATATTCCTACGCGTTTCTTTTGACTTTCATTTACAGTATTTCGATTGTACGAGTTTTCAAAAAAATTATTTATGCACATAATATGGCCCCAATAAAAATTAATTAATAAAAAAAAATTGTTTAAGTATTCCACTGCTTCAAATCGATCAATGTTATTCCAACGAAAACTCAAGTTATGGATGTTTTCAAAAATAATTTCCGATTATTTTGAAACAATTCAAAAGTATTTATCCACACGGTAAGTTACATAACTTTTTACTACCAGAGTATATATGCGAAATAGCAAACATCTGAAATGATCGTCATTCTCGTCTACAATTTTGAATTGCACACTAACCTTGAATAAATCTAGGTGTGAGGTTCAATAATCTTTCAATGAGAAGGCAGTAACACAGTTCTGTGACGTGTTTTGATAAAACTTGTTTCATTTCATTTTCACTTTATCAAAAATAGTAGTATGAAAAGTGCTGTGTGAAATTACTATTTTGCCGTTTCCTTTGAGGGATATTTGGAAAATTATCCAACGACATAAAATCAGAAAAAATTAAATTTTCTGGTTTGCTGGACATTTTGGGCTTGCATATCAATACGTATCCATTATTTAGATGACTCAAATCCATCTTACTGATATTCCATCTGAATACTAAAATGTTTAACAGAATTAATCATCTCGTTGATAACTTCAGACATCCATACCAAAAGATATTCTAGAAATTAACTGATACTGAACAAATCACTAAGTTCTTCAGTTCAGATATCTCATAGCACTTTCAAAACTTCGGCTTGGTTCAATATTCTATATCAGTATTATAAGAAATCTATCGAAAAGTATTTTCAATGGAAATGCTACGAATGAACTTGTTGGTTTTCACTCATCCTTTCCAAATACGAAAGCTAGTACTTATTTTTTTGAACAACTTTTTCAAACACAAAATCGCATCAAGATGACTTTTCAATCAGCCATGGAAGATCAATAGCTTTCTTGCTGAAATTGAAGTGGAAACAAAAATAAATCATTGAAGCACTTGTAACAAATATCTTAGTTTTCTTTTAGTAGAGCGTTTTGAAACCAACCGCTGGGAACAATGCTTTCTTGCAAGTCCAACGTCAGCAATAGTACGATTAAACTAAGATACGGCTAACACTTGACGGTCTAGATGCATCGTGTAAGACCAGCTTCAGCCCCAGAGCAGATTCCTGATGTAAGCGTAGACTACGTGCCACCTCTGTTCAGCTTCGCTTTCAGTATTTGGAGGGCAACAGCGCTGGTTCATACCAAACATCAAAAAGTAACGCAGCAGAATATTCCCAGATTATTCAACTTGCGATTTTGAATATTTATTAAATATTTTTTTTCTGTAGGTTTGATCAGATTACTATAGATCGTACTTTTTCAAAAGTAGTTGGAATATTCGCAAATATTTAGGGGGAGAAATGGTGTGGTAGGAGATACCCCGAAAAATGGCTGCTTCTAACCACATGAACGAAATGAAGGAATAAGCACAATTTCAGGGTGAACAGAACACTAGAGAACATAAATAAGGTCAATTAACTATTGCCCAATCACCATTTAAAGCAAAGCGACTAGCCTTTTTTACACGCCTGCTGATTTTACGTTTAAAGTAGTCAACGCTGTTAGCTACTTTGAGCTTATTGTCGAACGTCTATTAATTCATCTCATTTCTTATTCTACCAATGCTCAGTTCGCTGTAAAAACTACTGTATATATGGAACCAAGTTATCATCTTTAGAAGAAAAAAAGTAACGCCAAGTTTTTTGGTATAAATCAGGAACTGAATTATTACGAAAGGTCAAATTTCGCACATTGACTTAGTTTTGTTCGTTCATATGCCATTAATTGTAAGAGTATTGGCCATATCCTATTTATTTCTTTGTAATACGATACTTTTTGAACTATGAAGATGAATTTAATATAATGCAAAATTATAGACGAGAGATTGGTCAAAAATAAAAATCTGCAACGATAATTTTTCGCCGCCTTTTGAACCAAGGTTTTCTCATACTATTTTTCAACATTTCTTTTCAAATGTGTTATCAAAATACTAATCTACGTTTCTGAATCAAGTGGGCGATTAATATCGCCAATGAAAAATATAATGAGCTCGATGGTATCCACTGAGCGAGAAATTTTCAAGTGTTCTAGGTACGTTGATGATACATTTAGCAACAGAAATTCTTCAAATCTTGCGAAATATCTGATATTTGGCCAGTACTGACCTGTTCTCCGATTGATTTTTATCAATAATAACTACTATTTAGAACATTTCAATCGAAATTCAGTAAGTATTGCCTGTATCTAAAGCAAAATTCTTATTTCAGATACAAAAGAATTGTTTTGAAAAACACGCGCAAATCTGGCATAAAGACGATTGGTCTTTTCTTAGATATAGGAAACAAAAGTAAAATACTTTTTATGTTTACCTCTTTATTTATGAATCTGTGCGTCATGACAATGTGCAATAAATAATAACACAATATTCATAAAAATAAAGTATGTGGAAAATAGAATGGGTTCACATTCACCTTTCCCACAAAAAAATAATGGTCAATTTCGGTTCAAATTTTAAACGCCATCAAAAATAAGTGCAAACTTTAGGAGTCGAATAGAAATCAATTTAATTTAAATTGGTTCTAGGTTTATGCGACAGGATAACCAGGACCTCATTTTCAAAACTATAAAATGACGATGCTCTGAGAAAGATGAAGATGTGACCCATCCGTATGCCTAAATTATATACTAAACACTTAAAACATTGATCCTCTCTATCGTCCCTTGTCCACTTCTTCATCTGGCAAAGGGCAAAGATTCACCTAGTAGAAACTCTCTAGGAGGATTATTATTCAAATAGTCAATAACACTGGCGATTGTGAGCATCGCCTCAAAATCTCTAAAACGGTCAATTCATGATTTATTTTGAATCTATGTGTAACAGCGAATGTTTTTTTAAATACCAAATCAAGTGTATCTAGTACCGGATTGAAATCTACTCGAAATCATCGGGTACAAATCAATCGGGTTGATTCAACAAAAAATGAGATTTGAGAACACTGAGCATAACTTTTATAGAGCTGTTCACGGCTCAACATTACAACTATGTAGGAATTATTGAATGATTTATTAAAGTTGGCCGGTTCGGTGATACAGAAAGACATTCAATTGTTTTCTTTGTCATCAATTCATCTAACGTCGAACTGTCAAGTTCCCATACAAGAGCACTCGGGTACAATTTTGCCAACACATTTCAAAAAAAGTTGTGCAAAACTTCAAGATTTCCGTTTCCATCACAGACAATCTTGGAAAAATGTATTGAAGCATTTCAGAATTGCAATTGTTTTGTAATCACAAAGCATTAAGCAATAACTCCTGGAAAGTACCAGGTTTAATTTTCGTTTCCAAAGCTCTGAGAACTATATGACCAAAGGGCCTCCGCTAAACATTCTAAATTGGATAAAACTTGTGTTGTAGGTTCCTTCAATTTCATTGATTGGCAAAAAAAACATCTTAATATGGTTATGATAAATACCTTGGCAGTTAGTATTTGAAGGTATATATTCAAACGCCAAAGATACCGTTGACCAAGATCTATTTATCCAAGAAAAATAAATAGAAACCGTCTTTTCTTGTCCTGCGTGATGAAGTTTTGGTTGAAGCAGCCGTCATACGACACCTGTAAACATCTAAATCGCCACAGGAATCGTTAAATGCGGTAGTGTTTTCCGGTGATTTTGACGACATTATCTATAAGTACTTCCGTAATCAATACCGAATGCCTCTAGCCATTCTTCAGATTCTAACGGAAATATGAAAAATTGTCACGAGATTCTACAATCGTGAACCAAGAGCTGAAATATTTAACTCTGATCTTCCAGTTGGATGGAAATTTAATGATTGCACAACAGTTTCAATATGTTTAGTAACGATCACATGAAAGTTTTCCACTCGCTTTCCGATTGGAAAGGGAAACTTCTTCAGTTTATAGCGATCGAAAAAAGTGCTGAAAACGAAAATGCGGTAAATTTCATTAAAACTGATTCAACGTGAATTCGACTAGTTGAAAAATACTTTTATGTACGGTTATAATGTTAATTCTTGACAATGCATCCAACATACATTCGTTTTCCAAAAAAATACTACCGAATTAACCGATCTCGTCTAAATATAGCGATATTTCGAAACAATTCCCGTTCAAAACAGCTACTGCCAATAAAAAAAAACAATCTTGTATTAATTGCTTGTATATCACTATCGTAGATATTCGTATCCCATGAAATAAGGGCATGGCAACAATAATACCTGTCCGTTACTGTTGATTTTACCAGATCGAGTCGATGAATTAGAATAATTATAAAATAATTCTTTATTCATTGTAAGCCTAACGGCAAATGAGTAAGCAGCCTTTTAAATTATTTCAATACATACTAGACAACTACACAATCTATCCGAGCATCTACGTCATTGGTGACGTTTCACAAGACGTTGCCAAATCTACACGACCGTCCTAGATTTGCAGAATTACTAAGAGTCTTCAACCCATTCTTTGAATAACCAAAACCGTCAATACGGTTCATAAACAAGCTCCAGCAAATGCCGAAGAACGATTACGAACGATATTCGACAAATTCATGTTATTACTGGGTCGTTTTACGAAATGATACGAAAAATTTGAAAACCGGCAACACCGCTTCACAGTTTACGCACCGTTATTCGAACCACATAAAAAGGGGTGCGTAACTAAAGGTGGAGCGTGGCCGCAAAATCATAGGGAGCCTATTCATAAATCATTGTTCATGTTGAAATACATTATAGAGGCTTTGCTCCCCATTTTGATCCTTGCTAGTAGCATTGTCTTAAAATGTGAGACTCCTATTTCAAAGCTCACATAAAACTGCAAATGACAAAGGAAGCCTCCAATAAATTTTTCAATTGGACTCCATTTCCAGAACTAAAACGTTGGGGGCGTTCTAGAATCATCAGCTCTGCTGATTTTGTATCCGTTTCTGACGAAATTGTACGATTATAGAAATAATAATTCATCAGCTTACTACTAGAGTTCTTCCAGAACTAATCTACCGGTTTGTAAGCTGTATACCCTTTTCAGTTTTCTGTGATTTGATATTTTCATTTCTCTATCTATTACAGCCAATTTTCAACCAGAGGTGTTGCTAATATCGGTCATGTTGTATTGCAGTGTACATTTCTACTTTTATTTTGCCTTCAGTTCTTTCAAGTTCATGTATTTTTCTCAAATTAACTATCAGCCAATTTAAAGGCGACGTACTAATAAGTTCTTATTTCGAATTAGTGACAAGGCAAGCAACACTAATTCTTTTATCAACCGGCAGAGTTATGGGTTGCTATGGTAACGAATTTTTCGTTTGGCAACATTGTTCACCCAAACTGCGATTATAATGAAGTTGAAACGGTATCAACCTGCCAAGAAACCATATTTCCAATTGTACTTAGGCTCTGTAAATATGTTCCCTGCTCAATTTATGTACGCCAGTTTGTTTAACACTGTTTCGATCCAAACTGGGCGAGCTATTACTTTTTCTGTTAGTATTGTTTAAAGCATTCTAATAAAAATGAATAATCGAGTTTACGTAAGACATTTCTGCAAATTATGGAAAAAATTACATATTATGGGGTCACTCCCAAAATTAGTTAAAAATATGGTGTTTGAGAAACGAAATAAATGCTCTCTATCTTTTCATTGAATACCTAATAAACCCAGGCTCCAAATACATAAAAATCGCAAGTTTGTGTTCAATTAACGTTTTCCGGGATAACATCCCGTAATACTGAAGGTCGTAACATCTCAACCTCGGTTAATTCCTCTATTTTCTGGTAATTTCCTTCTCCATTCAAATATTACAATTTTCGCCAACCACCGATGTCGGTAATCGATCAGTCGGAAACATTTTTCCAATTTCGAAACTGACCACGAAATAAATGACGCCGTAGATCCTAAAAAAATCGGTGCTTAGAAATATAATTGTATGATCGCTTACCTATGCTTCAGTATCTCGATTTCTAGCGGGTAGAGTTCGCACACTCCATCTACAAAAACAGCTGTGAACATTTAGTTGGGTCTTGTATTTTTTGTTTTTTTTTTTATTACAGAATTTGACGAAAATCTAGGATAGTGATATACATGTTAAATTTTTTGCAGATGGCGTTGACTCGGCAAAATGTTTCGAAAAAACAAACTGGAAATAATCCGAGAATAAAGTATTAAAATTGATTCGTTCGATTCGTAAAATGTGCTGTCAATATTTCTTCACCATTCCTAATGACTCATTTGGTTTCATGCACACGATTCGTTGTATAATGTTAAGTCAATGCAACAACTAACCTGATAATAGACCAGCAAATAAAGCACCATCCATCCACTGGAATACCGCAATTGTTTCTTGAAAAACATTCGGAACGCCACGGCCATCGATCTTTAGTCGCCCAATATGGAATTAGTATATATAATTTCATATTGGCCGACAATGACGAACCCTCAGTTGGACACGCCAGTAAAGCGGTGTGACGCCGCCACAGATATGGTTACTTGATTACAAATTTCGGTTTTCAATGAAGTATCATAATATACTACTTTAAATGCGCTAGATTTTAAACGTTTCAACCTACTGAAATTAACATGAACCTTAATCTGTCAGCTATTTTATCAAGTTGAAATGTGTGAAAAGTTAATTACGGGACAAGTTTATTCACGTTATCAACAGTTTGACAAAAGCGTGCCGTGCGGGAAAATTAGCGGTTAATTTAAAAATAAGCATTTTGAAACATACCAAGTTCTGGTGAAGTAAAATTGATGTACGTTATAGTAGGTAGTCTCGATTTGGAAATACGTAGGTTTGAAATAGTCGTACTATTTTGGAGAATGTAGAGAATTGGGCTTGACGTATGAAATCCCTTCCATCTATATTATCTTGCGACCTAGTTCGGTTCAAATGTCGGTTGGTTTGTCAAAATAGACAATTCTATGTATTATTTAGGTGTGCCGAGCTTACGAAAGTCTAAACATGAAACGTATCTTACTTTCAGCGTATATATCAGTAATGGCAGTATGAAAACTTCGGTCTAGCAAAATACTGCCTTCTTTTTCAATTATTCAAATTAAATTTGCAGTGGTAACCTAACCATTCGGGAAATAAGATGGATCATTATAAAACGAATTTGTTTTTTATAATAAATATACAAATTAAGATACTTAGATCACCTCTGTGTGCACTGCGGTAGAAATTTTCGTTCTCATTATAGTTTGGCACAACTGAATTCAGAGATGTGCCACATGCATATAAAAAAAAGAATAGTCAACTGTATGATATAATTTTTTTCATTATCACTGAATATTTTTTATACTTTCTGATTGAACAACTGAGTCAAAAATCACTATCACAGACGGTTTATTATCGACGATTGTAATACATACAGAACAGTCACTCAAATTTCCTAAAACACATCGATTAATGCCAAAAGTTTACCAAAGCAAATTCAGGAAGCTCGTAAGATGTTAAAAAATCGATCGCAGGTGTGCATGCATCAACTATTTGCAATGCGCCAAATAGACTAGTCATCTTTGGCAGATTGTCAATTATTTATGGCAACATTTGTTGCGCATTATCCAAAAGCGGTTCAAGAACGTTCACTCCTCAACTGATTAGAATTTCATCAAAAAACAAATTAAACAAATATTCCATTACTTTATCCATCTACGATTCACTCAAATTTTTTTGCCAAGCATATTTCCATATTGTCAAGCCAATTGACCGGTCAAAAATATACAAATGGTTGTGCCATCGCACCATAAATTATTCTATAAATTCAAACATTTCATCAAAACTGATCGCATGATCGAAAAGAAAGCATTTAATTTCAACACTGATTAAACTTTGGCGACCGGTCAATTTTACAAAATTGAGATATTCGGCATTCACCGTACAGAATCCCAAATGATAGCTTTCACATTCGGGAAAGCTGTCTAGGAATATTATCACAATAAAACATTCAACAGCTATTTTGATAGTTATCAAAAGAGTGTTGATTTTTCAAGATCAACAGTCACATTTTTCAATGAACCAAGGATAGGCTGGGTCACAGGATATAGTTACTCATCATCTACAGGACAACGTCAATATTTTTGATATGGTTACTACCCCACCATCACATTAGGCTAATTTGATTACGAACTGTTAAAACAGGTACTGGATTTTATTAACCGCAGTATCCGACTAAACCTACAATACTATCTTCCAAATACTTTCCTATATTTCCCGCCACCCGAATGTTCTACAAAAAAAAGTTACCCATTTCTACTCTAATCTACTTCATCTCTATTATTTGGTTTTACGTTATATTTGTTGCATTTGAAATATATTTTTACTAATGTCTTTTTGGCTTTCTTCTTTCTTTATCAGAATTCAAACAATAATCAAATTTTTCCATTCAAACTATATGAATATTGTTAAACATCAATTTCATGATATCTATTCTTATAAATTCATTTTTGTAAAATTCCGTCTCATTAATCATTTATTCAAATTTTCTCACTAGTCTCCATATTGTCGAGGCGACTGACAGTTTATTTTCTCTATCTAACGGAACTTAATCGTCTGTATTCACCTTCGTCATTCATATGAGAGATATTCCAGTAGTCAACGTCAAGCAGTAATAAAGTCATCGTTATGTTGACATCTGCGCGCGCAGTGTTATTCTTAACGGACATTTGAAAGTGAGGATCAATGTTCCTTTACTAACAATATAGGATATAGAAATCGACGTCCTTTTTTGTCATTCTTAAATATTATACGTTAAACATCCCAAAAGCTTTAATTCAGGTTAGAATAATAAACATCTGCGTCATGTCAATTTTGTCAATTAGACGAAACTTTATACTCGTTTCAATATATCTTTATCCTACATAATGTATCTGCCATCTAGATAGACATTAATCAATGACTCAATTAAAATAAGTTGCCTTTGATTAAATACTGCTTCGACATTCGGTATATCTCTATCCTAGTATCTGCTATCTTGAGACATTTTTAATGATTCAATTGAATTGACATTCAATATAACTCTGCTATCTTGAGCAATTTTCA
The DNA here is from genome assembly GCA_958502065.1 of Chrysolina americana. Classification (NCBI taxonomy): domain Eukaryota; kingdom Metazoa; phylum Arthropoda; class Insecta; order Coleoptera; family Chrysomelidae; genus Chrysolina; species Chrysolina americana. Next base: position 2,126,246 of record OY293413.1, on the reverse strand, counting down.
ATGACGCAATTGAAATAAGTATCTCTTGATTAAATACTGCACCGACATTCAATATATCTCTCTCCTACATAATATATCTGCTATCTTGCGACATTTTTAATGACGCAATTGAAAAATACTGCCTCGATATTGAATATGTCTCTATTCAATATAATCTATCCGCTTTTTTGAAAGTCATTATAAATAACGCAATTGAAATAAGTATCTTTTAATTAAATACTGCCCCGGCATTCAATACATCTCTATCCTAATTTATCTGCTACCTCAATAGTCATTTTCAATGACGCAATTGAAATAATCCTCTTTTAATTAAATACTGCTGTGACATTCAATATATCTCTCTCCTACATAATATATCTGCTATCTTGCGACATTTTTAATGACGCAATTGAAAAATACTGCCCCGATGTTGAATATGTCTCTATTCAATATAATCTATCCGCTTTTTTGAAAGTCATTATATATAATGCAATTGAAATAAGTATCTTTTAATTAAATACTGCCCCGGGATTCAATACATCCCTATCCTAATTTATATATATATATATATATATATATATATATATATATATATATATATATATATATATATATATATATATATATATATATATATATATATATATATATATATATATATATATATATATATATATATATATATATATATATATATATATATATATATATATATATATATATATATATATATCGCGATATTCTCAACTGATTCCCTTGGCTTCGTAATACATTTACATCTAAAGCCTGCATGTAATTATTTAAGCGAAATAAAACAGTTGAAAAAATTACGGACAAAAATTGCTGAACTGAATTCTCGTGCAATGAACTATTACGTTTCAAAAACATACTAGCGCATTGGAATTTTCACGATACCGATTCGCGATATATGAGGCGTAACCTTTAGCAGTAATAATTGAAGTTATGTTCGCAACTAATACAGGGTGGAGAGAAAGCGAGATACTAGCGGATGATGTCTGACGATAATTCGATCATAAGTAGCCTTTGTGGCAGTAGTTGTCCACATAGATGAGAAGCTAAGAATCCTTAAACCCAACCTGATTCCTCAACGATTACGTTCACGATCTCTACCATGCTCAACGTTTCGTTTATTAGTATTCAGAGGAGAAAGAGGACCTGTCCCATATACCTTATTATTATCGAAAAATAGTTTTATTATCCTTCACTTAGATAAAATACAGTCAAAGTTACAGTATCAACTTACCATACGGAGACATATGCAAACTTTAATTATGACTAGTTTTATCAAAAGCCTACAAAGACGCGACGGCACTCCATCTACCGGCCTCGTGCGTACTTTCACTGATCACTGTGCAACTATGCCTTAATAAATGCTGAAAAGTCAAGTAATACATACGGCTACAACTGACAACGTCGACCCTAACTGACGAAAGGTCGTGTGCAATGTCGAACGTTCGCGAACTGTGAACGGAAAAAAGAAATATAAAAAAAGAACAAACAATCAAACACTGCCATTTCCCGTTGAAGACAGTCAGCAAAGAAAAACAGTCCCCCGCCAAGAGAGATCGTGGCCGGCAACTTTCTCCTGCTTTCCGCCGATACCTGAAAAACAAAAAGAAAGTGAGAAGTATGTCGAGAAGAAACTTACGTTTGGGTTTAGGGGGGATGAGTTTGATGGCGCCGGGTCGGTCGGGGAGGTCGACCTTGTCCATCCTCAACTTCTTCTCCGGGGGCACGACGGGGTCCCTGGCGTCTCTGGGCGGCGAAGGCCGTTTCATCGGAATGGTCGGCAGCTGCAGCGAAGGGTTCGGCTTCTTGACGGGCCTGGACGGGGCGGGCTTGATCTCCTCCTCCAAACCCGTGGATCTCATTTTGGAGTGGAATATTTTCACGGTCTTAGGGCGCTCTTCCCGATCTTTCCTAACGACGCCTATCGAAAAAGCCTTCTTTTTGGCTTCCTTTATTTCTTCTTCAGTTTGTGCCACTGTAGAACTAGATTTCTTGGGAATTCTTCCGAGTTTATCGATCGTGGGAGGCTTAATGATTGCAAGGGTGTCTTTGTCCTTTTCGGCTTGATTGTCCTTATCAGCTTGGTTATCCTTATCGGCTTGATTATCCTTATCCTTTTTGTCTTTATCTCTAGATTTATCCCTGGCATCTTTACTCTTGTCTTTACTCGAACTACTGCTCGACTTTGAACTGCCATTGTCCTTGTGCTTATATTTATCCTTGTCGCTCCTATCCTTATTTCTCCTATCTTTTTCATCTACTGAACTGCTGTTCCTGTTCTTAGAAGAACTGCTTCTTGATTTCCTGTCTTTATCTCTGCTCTTGTCTTTTTCCTTATCTTTACCTTTCTCTTGCCCCCTGTCTTTGTCCCTATTCCTATCTTTGCCCCTTTCCTTGTCCTTGGACCGACTACTGCTCGACTTACTGCTTGAACTGCTCTTTGAACTTTTCGAGGATTTACTCTTTTCTTCCTCAGCCTTAACAAGTTCATCTTCAGCAGCCGCATCTCGTTCTTCTTCGGAAAGCTTTCGGTTGTTTACCTTTGCCTCTTTGTCAGTCGTTTTGTAAAACGTTTCTGTACTCACTGGTTCTGTTTCTACGTCTTTATCTTCGTTTTCTTTAGGGTCTAAGTTTTCAACAACGGCATCAGTGTCTGCAATTTCGATTTTTTCAGCGATTATAGTCTGCTGAGGTGGAGGATTGCTCGCTCCCTTTACGATTACCAGCCATTGCTGTACTAGTTTCGTAGACAACTGTGCTACACCTAAAAACAAAAGTCATTTAGTTTTGGTTCATCCAGCATCAGCTTATGCATTTCGCCAAAATATTAGAATGATCATGTCTTGGTTTATCCCTCTATTACTCTCTTTTTTATAATGAAGAAAAATTTCAGTGCCAGAAAAATAACCTTAATAATGATTTGTCTTCGCATGACTAGTTAGCGACAGCAACAACGCATACAGGGGATTTTACTTCCAACAGGAATATCACCGTTCGAAATATTTAGCAATGAGAATATTCATTTTGTAAACAAAACACCACATTCTGGAAAGACGGCAAATAATTGTAGATTTTTTTTACTCGAATCTGAACAACGGATTTTCCGACAATCAACCTGTAAAGCAGGATGGAGTTTGGATTACTAGCACCGTGGAATGAAAATAAAGATATGAATGAGTGATGTTGGCTCACAAGACGATGATATTGAAGAAAAACCAACGGCAACTTGCACATGCTTCCAAAACACTGCAGGGGCACGCATGTAACTGAACAGTTTACAATAACAACACGTTGAACTAGACTAAAGGTACTAGAGGTAAAAACGGATTTGGGATCAACTATAACAAATTACGAAAAATGAAATGGCGTACTTACAAGCCATATGATATATGAAAATAAAGATATGAATGAGTGATGTCGGCTCACAAGACGATGATATTGAAGAAAAACCAACGGTAACTTGCACATGCTTCCAAAACACTGCAGGGGCACGCATGTATCTGAACAGTTTACAATAACAACACGTTGAACTAGACTAAAGGTACTAGAGGTAAAAACGGATTTGGGATCAACTATAACAAATTACGAAAAATGAAATGGCGTACTTACAAGCCATATGATATATGAAAATAAAGATATGAATGAGTGATGTTGGCTCACAAGACGATGATATTGAAGAAAAACCAACGGTAACTTGCACATGCTTCCAAAACACTGCAGGGGCACGCATGTATCTGAACAGTTTACAATAACAACACGTTGAACTAGACTAAAGGTGCTAGAGGTAAAAACGGATTTGGGATCAACTATAACAAATTGCGAAAAATGAAATGGCGTACTTACAAGCCATATGAAAATATAATTGCATAAATTTTAGAGCTAGTAATGATGATTTATAACATTTTTGTTCACCAATGGGCACATAACTTTCCTAGTTTGAGAAAGAATTACAATTACCGTTATATGAAAGATTAAACCGGAATTTATTTATTGTAACTAAAAAATAATGAGATAACTTCCCAAAACGAAATATATCTAAGAAAACTACACCTCTCAAATTTGAGGGCCCTGGCGATCTATAAAAAACCAGATACCAAATCCTACATATGAACACTCCGAATTAATTTATCAACTTAAAATTCAATTATGGTATGTTTTTTAGACCAACCAACTTGATGTGAATTTAATTCTTATTTTATCAAGCATATGATTAAAATATCGAATGTGTATTAACCACCACGAATAGATCATGCGACATAATAAACCTGTATGTTATGTTCAATAATATATTATTTGCACGTTTTCATTTATTAAATATTATAATTCATGTATACTATGGTAAGAATGGATCGATTGTCTAAAAGTATGTTTAACTTTAAGAAAAATCACATTTGCCTCTTTCATCTCTACCACAATCCACGTTCCGAATTAGGCAATATCGTTCTCCCATAAAACTCTCCATAATTGTCAGGATATATTATGGCAATACTAGCGCTTTCACTTATCAAACTTCAATTGTATTTGCAAGCATCTGAATCGGAATTGTAATAGAACTGAATAAATTTCTTACCGGTGTGGAGTTTTACATAATCGATCTTACTTTGTTGCCTAAGACTATAAATGTGTGATTGTGACATTGTCTCCGTAATAATTTTCACTAGATTTTCTTAGATTCCGTCGGTTAAAAACACGAATTGACACTGACAAACTAGGCACTAATACTGAATTACGTTAGCATCGGAAGGTTATTATATCGACAGCATCAGGTATACTGGTCTAATAGTAATGCCTACTTGGAAAAACTTAATTCGAGAGTACCTGCTTAAAATTATTATTGATCCTAACCATGGTTGCCACTAAGTGACCCTAAAATGATGTTATTCAGATTCTAAACAAAAATTTCTCTCGGTGTACACCCGTATATCAATTGCGGTTATTTCATCAGGGTTGTGCAGAAAATTTAAATTATGAATTTAATATGCTTACTGTTAGTCCCTCATTTTCATTAATTTTTTTTATAAACTTACATTCAAATAATACTTTGTATCCAAATCTGGATTCTCGGTACCCAAACAGTTTCCTTTTCTCTCAGTAGACAAAGAAAACGGATTGCATAACGAATATACTTGAAAAAAATTGCCATTGTCACACGAAAATAATAAAACAATTGCTACTGGAATAAAAGAAGTGATGAAGATGTATTTAAGTTGGCAACTTGGGCATAATTTCGTTTGTTAGATTAGGTTATGCAAATTTAGGTAATTTTCAACCTCAAACATCGGAGATTAAAACCAAGAAAATTACATTGGCCATATTGATCGGAATTCCCGTCAATCATTTTGAATTATAACTATGTGAAATTTTCACAAAAATTACAGAAAACACTAGATTATTATCGAAAAACAAATGATGGTAGCGCATGAACCAGTAATGTAACTGAATAAGATTCAATATTAAGTCACATTTCTACGGTTACAAACAAGTTTTTTGTATTCACATACGCACTTTCAATTGTTTTTGTAAGCAATTGAATTTAAATACAACCACAGTAAATTACAAAGTTATAATTAATGATTATTACTGAATTGCAAAGATTTATCACCCTGTTGGATTTTTCTATAATATAGATCATTGTGTGTTAGCAACAATATGTCTCTATTTTATTTTTAACAAGCTGTAACTTTCGTCCTTCGCCTTTAGATGTAAAGTTAACTGAAACATCTAGCCTCGCAGAATGTTCACTTCCACTATCAAAATATGCACTGATCACTGGATTTTATAATAAGTCTGTTCTTTGTTCTAATATTCTAGTAGTTGAGATCAGTGTTGCCACAGCGACTCCATTCGGCATTTTATTTTATTGTTTCTCCAAATGATCAATTCATGCTCCTGCCGAACTTTTTTAAGTTCCTTATAAAATATATACATTGTTGCCTATCCCGACGATACTAAAATTCTTATTCCGATTTGGTTTAGGTGGCAAAGCACTTTTCTTCTTCAAACCCACGTACCGAGTTACCACAGAACACTAAACCAACATGTTGTGTTCTGTGAGATGTATTCAATTTAGAGTTGGCTAAACGATTTGTAAGAATTATGTCACGTAACTATATAATTAGTAATAGCGTTAAAAATTTTGTTTGGGCACTACAGTCCATTTCTAACCTAATTTCAACCTCTGGACTACTATTATTTTTCAACAATCGGTAACAACGCTGTATCACAAAAATGCAAAAAAAAATTATCCTGGAACGTCAGAATCATACAAAATATATAAATATATATATATATATATATATATTCAATACGAGAATTATTACAACCTGATACGAGATATTATCGTTATTTCTGCGATTGCATTGTTGCCAGATGTATCGGGCTTCGAAACGTGCGCGGATCATATATGTACCTAACTGTATGTACTGGCGTTTGATTCTAGCAATAATGCATTTTTTGATATTTTTTTTCGGTCTTAAGAAGCCCCTCAAGATTTTTCGAACGACTAAGGTATTATTGGTGCCTGCAACAAATATATGCACCATGTTACTAGTAAGCCCGATTTCGGGTTTCGTAAAAACCGAGTGGGCTTCGTACCACCCGTGATATGTAACGATTAGGGAGTGATAAAGTCAGATTCTATGTATATACTTGCTTATACAACGTAAAATTGAATTCAGTGAACTTCATCAATTGAATTCAGAAAGATTATTTTTTTCTCCGTCAATATTTATGTTGCATTAAATGACAAGTAAATTCATACTTTATAGCGTTACGAAAATTGATTGAAAGTTTTGTTTCGTGAGGAAAATTCATTTCTGACATGTCTTTTTTGGGATATTAACCTTTCGCAGACGGAAGATTAAAAAATATACCATCAACCCCCAATAAAACAACTTTTGTCTTATGAAAATTATTATATTTTGTCAGGAAAAGTTATTCGTTCTCTTAATTAAGAATAATCTATTGTAAAGTTCTGTTTCTTCTAAATTACTTGTACCTGTCTCACACAAAGGGCATTTTACAACGTACCTCATGATGAACCTCAAATCGACGTGAACTTGATGATTGTTTTGATTTTAAGTATGTTTTGGTAACTTGGGCATCGTATTTATACCTGATATAGTTTGATAATTGTAGGGTTTTCAAATAAATGAAGTTAGTTGTTGGGTTTTATTTTGTATAATTAGTCCAGGTATATTATAGCATTAGATCTGGGACAAATCTTCGTGGTCATTAATAGACTTTTAGACAAATTAAAGAAGATAATAAATCCAAAGAATTTCTATTTGGCGTAAAAAAAATCAATAGAAACAGGTGCGATTTCTTCTCTGTGAAGTTTATGACAATATATTAAACACAAACGTTATTTTTGCCCTGCAATATAGACACATATTGGAAATAAAAATGAAATATTGTAGGCAGATCCACCAGTCAATAGAAGTGTGTATGTATTTCTGACAAAAGCTGCACAAAAAATCTAAGAATAAATTCCTCTCATCTTATTTCAATTCCAAATGGAACAATCTTCAAAACAAACGTAATTTCAAGATATGAAATCACTTGAATAAAACTGAACAAGTGACGTTTTTAACTCTTATTGGCATAGAAAAAAAAAACAATTGAGCATCACGTTCCCGAGTTTATAACGAAAATCCCATTTTTATGGAAGACCCTGTATATTATGACAACTGTTTGTTTGTTATGAAAAAAACATCGGTAACGTCAACAGTCTATTGCCAATGACGTAACCTCATTTCTCATGTATATTGGAAAAGAAGCACTTGAAGATCAAAAATTGAACTGATTACGAAATTTTCTCATAGACTGTTTCCGAAAAAACAAAAAAGAACAACAAATTTCATGATTGAGGCTATAGTGGAAAGTTCGATACTTCTGATAGATGGCGGTGTCCTAGCAAAAATTTGTAGATTTCTGAGTACTTACTAGAATTATTTCTAGTAATAATATGCATGATTATCATAACGAACTGACAGCTAGTTTCATTTTGACAACATTCGAAAGTAATGTGAACCATTATGCAGTAATGACAATATTGATAAGAAATAAAATTCGTGTCATGACTGAGCATAACTTCTACTTGAAAAAACCATAACGGAAACCATTGAGTAAAAAAAAAATCTATAAATGTTCAAAAGAGCAGCGACACTCCCCGTTCAGAAAATCCCGTTGATGGGCCTGACAATTCCATTCCTTTCCTGGTCGAACCAAGGTATTTCATTTCTCCGGGGTTGTATTCCATACCCTAATGCAATAAGCCCAAGGTCGCTAACATCGTTGACTACTTTATACACGAAATTAGCTGGTGTTCTTGTCGCTTTACATTATGAGAGAGTTGGGCGATAGTTGTAGAGAAGACAACTGTAATGGACGACTTAGAATGTAGGATACAAAGGAAAGTAACCGCGTAACTCAGACTTTTTCAGTATTCTCGGCCGCACCTAGGATTACACGTTGAAAGGACAGGCCCTCGTCATTCCTGAAACAAGGCGAATCAAGAAACACTGAATAACGACCATCATCGGTTCTCTTCCATTAAAAAACATGTTGCAACACTACAAGAACGCGTTAAGAGGCTCTTGACTACCCTTTGCGGGCGGGCCTATGAAAGTCATACCAAAAAAATGTTTAAATCATCACTGATGGCTCTCAAATTTCACAGGTGCTTTCTCCAAACGACTCCTTGACAATATCATGACATCCCTCTCTCAATTGTCCAACTATATATACAGTATGACGCATATCTGTCAGAAAATAACTGCCCCCTGGCTAATACCATGGCGGCTATTGATTTATATCCGACATATACTTGTGTGGAGAGTACAAAAGTTGAAAATTTAGAATCAAAAATACATTATTTCAGAACGGGTGCCAATACAATCGAGACCTGTGGTCTTGACAAAAACGATTACCCTAGACATCCTGAGCAATGTACATAAGTCTGTTTGAAACACACAAATTATTAGAATAATGAAGATATTGTTGTACAGATTATTAGGCTTCATGAACTTTCAAACAGCATTCATTCAATGGATTATAAAAATATATAAAATGAACAAATAAAGAAAAATACAACTTTTGTCTAATTTTTTGTTACAACTGAAACAAAAATTGGTAGTAGTATTCATTAATTCAAAAACACTCAGAGTGTACTGTGTAGAGTGTATCCAAAAGCATAGCCTGTGCGGGTAGAAGACGGCTATTATTATTATTTGCCGTGGCGCTCCGGGGCGACTTACTGATGTTTTTGGTGGTGTATTCTGAAGATTCTCGAGAACTTTATGATATTTCGCTAACGGACTTAAGATCAAGAAATGCAGAAGAGGCAACATTATCACCAGATTCCATGCTAGTGGTGAAATATTAGTCTGAGCATTCTAAATTGAAGCTGCCTATAAATATGTCCCAGTACTGGTCAACGAAGGCTCATATAAATACGGAATGCTGACAAGACAAATATAGGTCCATCGAAATATCTCATATTTATTCATAATTTAAGTGACTACTGAAAAATATAATTGACTGAATGAAGGAATGAACCGAAATATTGTTATTATTCAAGAAAACACGAGCATAGATCAGAATAATTTTCACACACAAAAGTGAGGACCATTCAGCATTAAGGAACACGTGTTGGCAAACAGTGATTGATGTAAATACTTTCGAGTTAGTAAAAAACGGAAAGTTAACAAAGTAAACCAGACTGAAGAAGCATTTTAATAGATATCAGATTCAATTCGATGTCCGTAAGGGGAAGTAGTTGTCCAAGAAATATTCGCCTCAAGTCAATTTCCACCTGGTCGGAATTGCTTGAAAACGATTTTAGATACAAACAATCGAAGCATCGTGACTTGAAACCATCAAGATATGGTTTCTTTTTCTTTTTCAGGCAATGGAAGTCAAACAATTTCAATCCTAGAACTATTTAGTCAGGAGTGTGCCTCTACAGGGAGTACTGACTGAAGCTTCTAGATTAGTTCTCAGCTGAATTCTTGCGGAGCCAAATGATGATGAAGGAAGTGTATATAGAATGCAATACAGGAATAGCAATATTGAGGAACGTAAGAATGAAGAAGAGAAGACTGAGGAGTGACGAAACATTTAGGAGGAACTATTGGCCAATTTAAACACCCCTGCCTAAGAACTAAGAGTGACGGTTTATGGAACTTCAACTAGGACTAAGAACCATTATGGACTTCAGCAAGGCTCGCAGGTAGTCAGAAAAGATCGCTCAAAAGACTAGGAAAGTGCTGATAGAACAGTGACTAACACCAAATTAATGGTGCCAAAAAAACAATAGAAAAGAGTGCGAAATGGAAAGGCCAGAGCACGTTTAAGGGTCAATATGACTAGGGAAAAATTTGTGATCGGTTGTATTTGGTCATCTAGACCTAGATTAGATCGGGACGATCAGGAGGCCAATTTGAGCCGCCTCGCCTCCAAATTAGCAGAATGAATATTTTTGTCATGCGTACATATCTGAAACGAATTGGAACATTTCTATAACCATCAACGGGCGAAGCTTTTTGCAGTATAAAATCAGGCGTGTGGAGTGACAGCAGTGCAGTCAAATTAGCAATCAGATAGCTGGATAACACACAGGAGAGTTTGTAGGAACGATATTTTTATTATCAACTGAATTTGTGTCATTAATTTTTGATCTGCCAAAGGAAATGTGATGTTTTGAAGTAGATTTGCGTTTTTTTATTGTGAACAAAGGTCTAAACAAAGTAATTCTCAAACCGATGTGTTAAAATTGAATGTTGAATGAGTTAGTTCGTCATTTTCATTCAATTTTCAAAATGAAACAGTGATTTCTTTCAGTAGGAAGGGCGGCTATGAAATACGGACGCCACTGATCCAGATAGGATTATTCGACATACATATACTTCCTCGAAACCAAAGAAGAAGAAATTATCAACTAATAGGGTTTTTTGAATCTGAAAAAACGAATTCTCACACGTCAAGGATTCAAACAGTCAATGAAATGAAGAGGTTTATCAAATGATCTAAGGTAACGTGGTGTACACGAGTTAAAGGCCTCCCAATAAATCTTATTCAAAATTTCGATAAATTGTATACCTTATCCTATTTTCATTTGTTCAAAATATTAGGAATAAAAAAAAGAAAGTGGCATCCTTAGTGACATTTGACAGGTGATCGGTGGAAAAGATCGAAATTTGAAAAAACAGCAAAAATTGAAAATACAAATACACTTAGCTAGTAAGAAAATTAATTCCAAAATTCACTAACTACCAGATGAAGGTAAATTTGTGGAAAATAAGACAAGTCAGCTTATAAGCATAAAACAGAATTTTTGATAATTTTTCTGGCAATAAGTTTGGACATCCTGTTAAGTTACAAAAAACATCGAGAAACGGCGCAAAATATTTCGGAAACAACCAATTCATACGGAAAACAAAGTGGAAATCAACTCATTTTGAATGACGAAACTGAAGAAAAAATTCTCAAAAATACCCAGAAAATATGAATAAATTTTAAACGGATTTTATAGCGCTGGCAGTGGAATCCAAATTTGAACTTCAATAAGGAAGTATTTCCTGTACTCCATCAAAAGTAGTCCAATAACATGTCGAAAGTAACATTGTAATAAAGTTATTTTTCGAAGTTTGACAGAGAACAATGACATTAGTTGAAAGAAGAAGAACCTAACCTAACCAACAAAAGGAAATTACTTTAGTGAAATCCAAGTGGAGATTTCAATGAGAAGTTTAAAAAAATAGTAACAAGGAGGTTCAAAATGTCCAAGAATTGAAGGAGCAATGAAAGCTACAACTGATTATTTGTATCGGAAGGATTTATACTTGTTTCATTGAAAAATCATACCAATCTACGTAAAAAATTACAAATATGCCTAATTACTGATATCATGTAAATAATCAACAATCCACTGCAATTCAATTTGTCATTACCGAGTTTTCTCATACTGTTAGGGAAAACCTGGTTATGACCCAGTACAAAACATATCACTATCCGACAAAATAAAATATTCCTCGTCGCCGAAAGTAGTTTTTCCGATCTTTACTAGAAGGTGTTCTACAATATTTTTTCAATTATGAACGAGCACATCTGTAATCGACTCCACACATGTGTTCATCTCTAAACAGATCCATCACAGTCAAGAAAATCTGAGAATCTAGCTCCATTAGTTCATCCTTAGCAATAAAAAAATGTTTTCAACAAAGTGACAAATTTTACTGTTACCTATATCGTCAGGTACAGATAGGGGAAAATGACGTGGGTTATGTTACAAAATTTAAATTGGGACAAAGGCCAACTGATGAGGATCTAGATTGTTAAGACCAATTGTCTTCTGTTATTTTTGACTTCAGGTGTTTGCGCTAACGATTCTCAAGTTCAATGTGTTTTGTGTAAATTCAGGACAGTTCTTGATTTGTAACAAAGCTTATATTTGAAACTGGAGAGTTGATTAGTTCAATATTCAAGCTATATAATTTATTTTACCAAAGTTATTGTGAATATCTATATAATATCAGATTAATTTTGCTTGATTTCATTATTTAGTATTTGTTTTTAATGAAAAAAAAAAAACATTCATTAACAGGGGTCATTAATCAACGATTTTGAGTGCGTTAAAATACATCGTAAATAAACGGTCGACGGAAAAGAACGTTTTTCATTTCCATGCTGCTTATTTCAACACATTGCAGGATAATGCAATCATTTTCATGAATTTTTGTGAATAATTCCTTTTTTTTTTTAATTTCAATCCAAACATGTGGATAACTGTATACTTAATGTAATTATATCCACATGAAACGACTTGTTCGAAAATTTTCATCAACATGCATTGTCAAAAAGCATAAAGAAGCTTCTGGCACAGTTTTGAAACTATTCATCAACATTTTTGGCGCAGTACGTATGATATATGAGAAATGAAAAATAATGAGTACAGTAATAATCTTAAAAATATGTGAGAACGATCAATTTCTTTGGCGAATAAAATTATTTCTAGTAATTCAATACAAAAATCGCTTGATCACCCCGTTACCGACAAGTTGCAAGTGACTTGGGTGCCTTACCAATGGTATATTAATATTTGTTCATTTTTCAAAACATTTAGAATGACAGTGACAAAATTCCTGTTCCATCAGACACGCTAGAGACAAAAACATGTAACTGGGCACCAGACTTTTGGCATCCTCTGCCAAACTGCAGGAAAGAACTTGCAAGAAATATCAGAGGAAGGATATTTTGATATATAGTAGATCTCCGCAGAAATGGCCACCACTTCTTGAAGGAAGAGGTGTATGGCATCAAAAGCAGTTACAAGAAACAGAGGCGATATTCAATATGCTGTCTTCTGTTCTAGAATCATGGTTGATGTGATACCTAAGCTTCAATGCGAATGAATTAGTGTTGCCACCAAAAACGTAAAAATAATGAGTGAACGTGCAAATCAAGGAGTAACAGAAGAGAATAAACCAGATGAAACATTAAAAACTCAGCAAAATGCATCAGCTGCGACTGTACGCCGTAAAACGAAAAATACCTTCCAACTCGTCCCGTCTGGACAAACTCTTGATCAGCTTCGGCAGGATGTTCAGCTTCAAACGTTCGACGTCTACCGGCGTAATGAGCAGAAGCCCTAATATTTCCTTCACGAGATCCCAATTGCCGGTTTGAACGGCGTCTTGCAGCCAGGTCTGGATCAAAGTCCATCCGCCTTCGGCCATGAACATATCGACCAGTACCGTTTCCGTACTTTTTAAAATCAGAACGTACACGCATTTGCTGACTAATTTTTTGGAAAATTTTGTCATTAGGCTGCAAGTAAAAGTATGTATGATGAAGGGGAAAGATATCGAAAATAGAATACTCACTTCACTAGACGCGGAACCTCGTCTCTGGATAAAATACCGCCCTCGGGGGTTAGCAGCACCGAAAGGCACTTCAGCAGCTGAAGAGGGTCGATTCGGGGCTGTAAAAAAAATCGGTTAATTAAAATATAAACATCGGTTAGTTAAAATATAAAAATCGGCCATTTACTACTAGGGTTCCTTCAGAAATTTGACTTTTCTATTGAAATGGAAGCAAAAACTCGCAACAATACATTTAAAAAAGTCAAATTTCAGCCGAACAGCTAAAATTCTTCACAAAAAATTCGATTTTTTCGGAGATTCTTCATTTCCAAAAACGAGAATTCAAGCAATATTCCCATTCAAATGTAAGGTGAGGTTTGTCATCAACTATTATCGTAGGGACTACCAAAATATTATTCCATGTAGGTAAACGAATTTTTCGTTAATAATAATAATTATTATAACATATGTACTGGAAATTAAATACAAGGTTATAGATTCGTCAGAGCGTGTTAAGAAAATTGATTAATTTCGACTATGCACAAGTATCAGTCAGATGTCGTCCATCCAATGTTCGTAGAGGTATTAATCGGAGAATTGATTGTTTTCCGACAAATACTGATTTGTAGAATGATTTGGAGGAAGAGGTATTTTGACAAAGTCGAAATTATTCAATTTTTCACAAATATAAGCACTGCTTTGCCAAAGAAAATTATTTTTGAAGACAAAGTTGGTCATAATAATTAAATAATGTAATTAAAACTAGCATACAATTTGTACAAATAAAATCACCAAAAAGTTACACATAAGATTTTGAACATGAATCATATTTCAATCAAATATATGATACAATATTCTTGTGAGATTCTTAAAATAATCTTAGATCAGTAATGTTATATTTCTAAATCTAACTACTAAATTATTCTTAATCAACAACGGATGTGATCTTAGGAGTACCGTATTTCTGCTCTAGTAGTTGACCATAATTTGTGATATAAATAAGAGAATGTAAGGGGCCTTAGTACACTCCCTTGGGTTACACCTTAGAATGAAAAAAATAAAGAGGATGTATAATTTTTTTTTCCTTAATCATTGGGTTCAAGAGGAAGGATCCGAAAAAACTATCGAACTCAAAACTTTTAATTTATAAGAGAAAATATCACTTTAAATCAATAATTTCAAGTCATGAATTTGTCAATTATCTCTAATCCTTCAGAAAAAAATAATGCCTCGAAATATTCCCATTTTTTCACAATCTTGTTTAAATGTTGGTCCAATTTATTTTAAATTCTTCTTATACGAATGGAGGAAAATAATTTTGTAATACTTTTCGTTTGCAGTTGATAACTTAGGTTGAAAGAGAAGTAGAAGTAATTCATTTGTTGATCTTTCATAAAAAATTCTATACTTTCAAGTTTATCAAATTATTTCTTATACAAATCAAAGATTTGAAACCATAAGAGTGTCACCACCAATCTAAGAGTGGTTCGGAATCCACTGATGCAAAAGCTCTTAAGGAATTCGAAAAAAAATTACAATGATCAAATTAAATGATTGTTTTTTCAAGTTAGGGCCAAGTTCACAGAGTGATAGCAGAAGAACCAATCAAAGGAAAGTGAATATTTCCTTTTGCTAGTCAAGTACTTATATTTTGTATTCGATTATAAGTTATTGTACTTGTATATGAAAGCGATTTATTATTATTATTATGCCCTACAAATTGAGAATTTAGAAATCCGCAATTGCTCAACAAAGCATCATCAGAGCTTCAGACAACGAATTTTGAAAAAGTGTATGAAAATGCAGATCTCAAAATTATATAAATATTGATTTCATTTCAATTACATTTGTAGACCAATTAGCTAACTAATAGTTAATTTTGTTAAGTCTACAAGTAAATGACTAAACAAAAGCTTTCCAAAGTAGATACAATCCTTGCTTATTATAAGCAGGCTTTGGAATCAATCTGTTTCATTATCTAGCCTCCTTTGATGTGTATTTTATGATATTAATTGCTGCGTATATCATTTTCAACGCCAACTTCAAGTATTCTGCAGAATGTTTTATGTATATTTGATAATTCACACCCAAACATGTATGTAAGGTTTAATTTTTTTTCGATTATATAGCAGCAAGACTTGTTTTACTGGTGTCTCTTGTAATAGAAGATAATATAGTTACTGCAAGCATAGATATCATTTACATTTTTGTTGACAATTTGCGATATAAATAAGAAACTATAAGGGGCCTTAGTACACTCCCTGTGGCACACCTCTTTTGATTAGAGATTTGAAAATGCTGCGAGTTTTCTCAGAATACTTTGTGCTTTCAAGAATTCATTCATTTTATTGTGCTGATTACACGTCATTCACGTATAATTGTAATATGAATATTTCCCCCAAATGAGAATACATTCTATCTATCTCTTGGATTTAAATCTATGGAAAAATAGGAATTAAGTAGCCATGTTGATAAAGAAATAATAAGGTATGTCTATGTTTAATTTATATGTAAATTTAGCTTCTAAATTATTGGTGGCCCTATTTTAATACCTACTATTTGAAATTCTTTTCAATAACCCCTTTAAAACACAAGAGTTGTTTTGAACTACTAACCAAGCTTTTCACAGAATCATTCCAGGTTTATAACAAAAAATGGTAAATAAAGAAAGTGATAACCATCAATTTTATTCAACAATTGCAAGTTTGAAGTTGAATTTCCAAGAGCAAACTGAAATTAAATTTATATTACCAAATAGTTGATCAATATCATCAAACCTTTCATCACAATTGAAATTTCACCTTTGTCAGAACAAGACATCCTTTTTTCTTTGATTATTTCTAAATATTGAATCTCTCATCAAATTTTGTATAAGGAAGCAGAAGCTATAAAAACCTGACAATACTTTTAGCATGGGTTTTAAAATAGTAAAATTCAATGTGATCATATCCAAACGTGTCTTATTTTCAGAAAAGTAGATTTAACAGTGTCCACTGTCAATATTTCAATGGACTTCTCAATTTCAATCCTTGTGAGAAAATCATATAAGGCCCATTTTCACAGGACTGGTTTCCGTGTCGTGTCTGGAATTTTCAATATCAAACCAGTTCTTGATTATTATTTCTTGTTCAGCCCCAAATTATCATCTGAAGCTTCAAGATTCCATTCAGCCATAAAAAAATAGTTTTGTTGGTGATAACTGCTCACTGACTTTCTTGTCTACGACTCTGGCAATCTGAAGATATGTTGATGGTCGATGCTTTCTGGAAGTACTGTCCATTTTTCTTCAGAGATCAATCCCATGAAGTTATTCTTCTTTTTAACAAAAATCAAACCATCGGCAGATATTGATTCAGATTTTTTCAAAAACCTCCGAATATTCAAAAACAATGCCATTTTCTATCTGAACAATTAAGATTTTCTCATTTCTCTGAACCTGAAGATTAAAAAAATCAACTGAGAACTGCTGAAAATTATGTAATAAATCGATAATTATATTCATTGACTCATCAGTTCCTAAAATGATCCTCCTACCTCAAACTCTTCTTAAAATAACCTCAATTTCGCAAAAACCCAGTGAGCGTCAAAACAGTAAAAAACAAAAAATTCCCTAGGGCAAATATATCAAGTTTTCCATTTCAAATTATATGTGTATATTACCGAATGACGTCACAAAACAAGATATCCTTCAGAATAGAAACTAATCACCTTGTGCGTAAATCAAATTATGACCCAATTATTGAAAATTCAAGAATATTTACCCATGTTCTTTGTTTTGGACTCACTGAATTTCAGCAAAATAATGTTCCTCAGTTAAACTGCACTGTAAATCAGGTATTGGCCTGGCAAAAGATCTCTTCAAACATGAAATTAAAAAAATTAGAATTTTTGACCTTGATATTTCCAGATGTCATCGGAATATTGGCATATGGCCAACGCTGACGCAACGCCCTTCCTATAATGATAATCGCCATTTTGAAAGACCAGATCTCTAAAGACAATGACACAAAATAGGAATATACCAGCTCATACATTAAGCTGACCTCTTAAAAACTATTCACAATACTTTTAAATATACAACAACCAGTTCTAAAAATACATATAATCAACGAAACCTCACCTCCATGTTTGGAAAAATTGCTTGAATTAGTCGATCTGTACCTGCAATACGTATTTTCGCATTATGAAAATAATCGAAGATCTCGAAACCCCATAGTACTAGTACTATGACAATCGAATCATCGGAATAAATAGCAAATATTGAAAAAAATAGAAGCCATATTTGATGATGCGAGTCATTAACTCCTTACCATTTTATTTTTTTTTAGAATTCCTACTAGAACGTAGCACTCAAAAAGTTCACTTAGTCTCAGTACAAAAAGTTCTAAGGAGAAATTTCACGCGATTCACCTAATAGCGGAGAATCCATATGACGAGCCAACGCCCTAGGACTTCCATATTACGAAAACTAAAGTATATCTTGACGTAACGCAACAAAACATAAAAACAGATTTTAATATGTCTATAAATACGTTTTGCGACGTGAAATTCAATTCGCAAATAATTGATATATAGAATAACGCCTATAAAATATCTTTTTCAACTCTAACACGACAACGTTACTCTTCGTTACAATCTCTAAGCGGAAATGAATGAAATGTGAACGTAGAATCGATACACGTCGCTTAGGAGAAAGCAGCAAACAAAGGAACCCGGAAAAGCATCACTGCGCATGTCATTTAGCCTTAATATCGACTTTGAAATTAGATAAACTCATTGATACAGGTGATCCTGTATTAGTTAAAATACGTGTGAAATATATTCATTTGCTAGAATTATTCCGCAATATCTATAGACATTAATTTGTATTTTTGGTTTTGAGCAAAAGTTTGTCTTTTGACTAGCGTTATTGTAGCCAACACAAAGAAAACAATTGTCCCAAATATTTCGATGAAATGTTGGGGAGTTTTTTACCATTCACGGGTTTATGTCATATATCTATTAACTACGTATATGGTTTATGCTGGCATATCAAAATTACTAAATCAGGTAAACTTGTAACTACACCATAAGAATTATTTTATTTTAATATAAACCGAGTTGATAGATAAATTGGTGCTTCGAAGCCGCTCCGGATTTGGCGACATATTCGCTTTCACAGCTGTAGGAAAATCCGGAAAAACCTGCACGGTGCAAGTTCCATGCTACGAAAATATGGCGCTTATATTGCACGCAACTCGAAATAGATTTCACGTCGCAAGTTTGTTTGTTGCAACTGTTGGGAGGTTAGTAGAGCTGCCAACAAATTATTTCGACTTTAGTTAATAAAACATAATCTGAAATATTTTTTTCCTTATGTTACTCCGGTTAGCTCCTGAGCTGATCTGACAGACCACAAAAAATCATGTCAAACCCATTTAATTCATTTATAAAGTCAGGTGAAGTTCAATTCAGGATTAGTTCTTTCTCTTTCTATTTTATGGCCCTTGCTTCTAATAGGTGCACTTGGCCAGCTCAGATTCAGTTCAGAGATGGGATTCCGTGTATCATAGAATACTATAGTCAGCAGCTATGCCTCTTTCTCTCACATGAATTCAACTATAATGACATCTCACTCATTTGGTCGACTATAGAATCCTATTGTACACGGAATCGCACCCCAGGGGTAACAAAAGTTTCTCCTGCTACTTTCCGTGGCCACTGTCATTCGTTTGCGTCGAGATGTAGCAATTTTCTATACTCGTTGGAATTAACACTCATTCGTTTACTGATTGGATTGACACATTCTTTTGTGCAACACTGCACTCGATTTAAAATGTAATATAAATTGAACTACACCATGAAGTATACGAAAGAGGCTTATGCTTGTCGCTTTAGATCAAAACAAGTGTACGTTCTAGTTCTGCGTAGTTCAAGAACGATAAAATGATCCTGAAACGGCGTTGAAAGCAAAATCCGAATATACGTAACAACCAGTAAAGCTTGAGTGTTTCTTTCATGCTTTTGAGGAAAAAAGTTGACAAAATTAGTTGTGATAAGTTGATTATCTACCACAACCACGACATAACTTATATAACTGACTCGTTTATGTGATAGTTTTCATCACGAGTTTATACAGCGCATAGTTATCTCTACGGGCGTCGAATGGGAAATTCTCGAACATCATCGCGTGACCGCATCAGAAAATATTATCCCATAATGCCATGGGCATGTCCATCATAGCCGCTTTTGTAATAGCACCTAGTATTCAGTATAGCGTGTTACCCCTGAACTTCACTTGACTTTATGAATGGGTTCACCTTGCCTTTTTCCGCAGATACCGTGAAAAATACGTTGGGATTTTTCAAAAATCTCAAATGACATTACTCCAGTTTGACAAAGTTACCACAGAATCAAATAACATTGGACCGTGTACACGGTGAGATTCCTTGTACCATGGAATTCTCTAGTCAATCAAATAAGTTGGATATCACTTTGAATTCATGGGAGAAAAAAGAGATATTACTGTCGACCTATCGACCGTAGCATTCTATGGTACACGGAATCTCCTGGCACCTGACAAAATTATCACAGAACCAAATAACATAGGACCTCGTCATAGAAAGCAAGTGAAAGGCACGCATGACAATTGTCATGCAGTTATCCGGCACAAGGGTCATAAATGCATATGCGTATGTAATATTATTTGAATGTAATAAATCTGATTCGGTCTTTTGTGTAGACTCATGAACAAATTTTCGTGTGCGGGAAAAACTCACGAAACAACTTGAGCGTGCGGGAAAATTTTTCAAGGTTTAGTGCGGCAAAATGACTACTTCAAAAACGAAATTGCGTGAAATAGGGATAACCACGCCCGCTTGTAGAAAATAGTTCTTTACTGGTTGTTAAGATATACTGGGCATTTAAGTTTCACTTTGCCTCTCTAATTTTTCAAATACAGTCCGTTATTAGAAGCAGTACGTAGTCCATAGTTCCTATCTTATTGGTTTATTCAATCATCCGTTGTAAAATTCACCAATAATATTGGATTTTCGTGGTATAGAAACACACAAACGTCACGATCACAAACAACAAGGATTGGTTGAGAACTCTTGCCAATGATTGGTTGTGTAACTCATTTTATCAATTTATTTTTCACAATTGATAATATTTTTTAAATTCCCCAACCGTTTTAAATATCTTTATTATAATAATTAAAAGTCGGTGAACTACATTCTTAAGTCACCCAACACAACACCCTGTGAATGTGGTTTTAAATGAAAAATAAAGTTTCCCTTTCCCCTGCATATAGTAATTTCATTGAAAATATTGTTGATTGAACTTTGCACTTGCTGTCCCTTTGTTATTTAGTCCGCTTCCTGAGTTTTTGACATCCTGATCGTCATTTGAAGTTGCAGAGTCGTGGCAGTCAGTTGCCGAGTTTTTTGGATTTTGCGACGCCAGAAATTGGAATAAATGAAAGAAATGTGTTCATTCAAGAGTAACAGCAGGTGAGAGCTTAATTTCCACTGCCAAGTATAATAATAGGTGTCAATGCAGTTTTTGTAGGAACAGCATGAGCCAGGAAATGCGGAGAATTCTATTGTTTTGACCCCAGTTGTCAGTATTAGCAAGAATAGAGAAATTTTCCGAACCTGTATTAAAACTTTGTGATAAAACTAAAAATGCAGCGTTGGTTTTTCCTCGAAGACCCCAGCAACGCTGGAATTCGAGCAGGAAAAGGGGAATCAAGTGCTTCCGATGTATCCTTGATGTCGGTCCAGTATCCCCCGAGAAATTGGCTGTTTCGCGTTAGAGTGCACGACCTAAAAAGTGGAGAGACAGTGTGTGTAATCGGAGGGCTGCCAGAGCTAGGTTCCTGGCAGGCTGAAAAATGCATCCCTCTAACGAGCGAAGAAGACCCCACAGTATGGTCCGGTGTGATAGAAATTCCAGACAAGAAAAAAGTCGAGTATCGGTACTGTATTTGCATAGTGATCGAAGCGGGTATCCAAGTAATCGTCCGCAGTTGGGAAACTAATTTGAGGCCTAGAGTAGCAGACACGAGTGCTTCCACATCGCCTAGTATAGAGGACGAGCCGCATGAGTACGGCGTTTATGGCTACCAAGAAAGAGTGGACAAGGGGTGGTTGAACAAGGAGACAGTTGTACAGCTCAAAATGTGTAACAACCCGCTTGTGCTGTTCAGACCAAAGTATCAAACTAGAGTGATCAACATGAAAGTGACACCTGTGAACTTGACACATCATAACTCCTCGTTTCCGAAATCCCTGTCTGAGGCTTTGGAGGAGTCGTTGAGTGCAGATACTCAGGACTCTGTGGAGAACCCCAAGCATTCCTTCACTGAGGTCGCCAGTTTGAACGATGAAGATCCCACGTTCCAGCCTCAGAGTCAGTTTGGTCATGAAATCAGCAAAGATGACATGCTGATTTTTCAGTCAACCGTGTTGTTTCCTGCCAGTGTAGCTTTCCTCATTGATTTATATATCTACAGTTCAAGGTGTGGCGATGGGGAACCGCCTTACCATGCAGGTTTCAGTTATTTGCTTCCAACCGTCTTGCAGTCCTCCGAAGGCAGTGTAGTACTGCCTGTAACCAGTACCAAGCATCGTCCTTTAGGGGAGATAAGATTAAATTACCTTGTGATCGGCCCTTTGCCTAGTTTCAAATGTGACATGAGCATTTCCTATGCCAGGCATTGGAAAAAGACCCGCTCAGGGCTTGATGTGGGACACAGAGGCTCTGGTTCTAGCTTCAAGGCCAAAGTTCAGAATTGTGCCGAGGTCCGAGAGAACACCATCGCCAGTTTGAAGAATGCTATCGAGCACGGAGCCGATTTCGTTGAGTTTGATGTACAGTTGAGCAAAGATTTGGTGCCTATTATTTATCACGATTTTCACGTGTGCATCTCCATGAAGAAAAAAAAGGAGCTGCTCGATGAAGATATGCTGGAGATTCCTCTGAAAGAACTCACCCTTGATCAGCTACGACTTCTGAAAGTGAGTAATACCAGATATTTGAATTGTGGGTTTTACTGTAGAACTTTTGCTTTCCTTGCTTAATTTGATTATTTCTACAACCATGTGTGATTATAGCTGCCACTAGAATGGTGAAAAATTGGAAGAATATGTGTCAGGATGCATTCTGCTTTTCCGGGTAATCAAATGTTACGTTTCACTTTACATTGGCAAATAAAAATTCATAATCAGGGGCCATTAACAGTCTACAGTCACAAAAAAGTCGTAAAAATAATCTTTATGAATTACCTAACCTTCATTATTGTTATTATAGCACAGGTACACAAAATGCGAATCGGTTGTAACTTGTAACTAGGAGAGATTTTTTTAAATCGAAATAATCAGTGATTTGCAAAATCCACAATTTACAAAAGTATTTTCCTCAATGGAGTATTCCTGGAGGACTACAACACAATTATGTAAAATTGACATAAATGTGACATAACTAATATTACTTGTTACGTAAACCTGTTATGTAAAATTTACGTCCCTGTTATGTCGAAATGTTCGCCATGAATACAACCTCATTTTTATATAACACTGATGTAACTATGTTACATATATTTTGGAAAACTTTTAGATTATGGATTGAATCTCTTTTTACTTCAGTTGATGAGGTTGACAAGTTTTGTAGGTCAACTTTGCTGATATGCAGAACTTGATAATCTCAAACAATTGTAGGAAAAAACAATGATTATCTGGAAATACATAATCATTAAACAAATTGAATAAACATAATTGATAACAAATACTTGAGTATTCATTTTGAAAATGAATTACTATCCCAAATCATCAATAATTCTGGTGATGAAAACCCTACAAACTTTCTGGTGAAATAGATGTTATATGAATTCTCCACAGGGTGTTTCTGAATTCAATTCAAATATTTCAAGAGCGTATTCCTAATTTACATTAACAGCAAAAACAAAATAAGAATAGCCCTCTAAGGTTTTTTAGTTTAATAATTTCCCCTTATTTTTGATGCAAGAAATGAATAGATCGTCCAAGAGACCCGTAAATTTTCCGAACACTCGATGCATATTTGTAGCCGCAATTAAAAATATTCGATTTTTTTCTGACAACTTTCGATGTCTGTTCTTGGAAGGGATGAATTTTAAGACACTTGTTAATGGAAAAAAGTCTTACTTTGACCCAGGAATACGCCCCTGAAATATTTGTATTATATTTAGAAACACCCTACATAAATGTATAAATATAGGCCAGACATGCTGCAGTTTTTATGAAAGATTCATGGAGCATTTCAGAAGTTACAGGTTGAATAAACAGGATTTAAATTATGGTGATAACCATATCTTCACACAGAATCCTGAAATTCATTTTGCATATTAAACCTCAAGTTCTTAAATCAAAGATATGAAAGTCTGTAGAGGTCAAGTAAAAATTTTGTTCAGAATGAACAAATAAACCGAATTCTCCAATAATTTACTCAGTAACAACTCAACTGCTACTTGATTAGCAGTAAGTATAGGTATACAAGCGGTGTTCCATTCGAAAGAATAGTAATACTTTTTATCAAGCGGATTCCTCATTGTATTTTTGATAACATTTGGAAAAATGATTTTGTTATATAAAAATACTCCGAGGATATCTAAAAAAAAAAAATCAATGTGGTGGAAGTTGGTAATAAAATATCTGAAATGGAAACTTTTTGGAAATTGCCTAGGACACAAAATAAAGAACAAACACATCTATAATGCCCCTTCTCATGAATTATCAAAAGTGCAGCCTGATTTTCTTTGGTTTTATTTTGAGACAGTAATCAGTTGTCAAAATTGTAGAAAGTGGCGATTCTATTGGATTTGTGGAACCGCTTTTTAAAATTTTCCCGGTAATTATTTCAGACCTATATCCGAATCACATGGTCAAGTAGTATGGTGTAGGAAAATTCTTGATATTTACCATAAAAGCAAGTGAAAACTCTAACAGTGTAGTGTTTTTCTTCAAGTGATCCAAGAAGTCGACACATCTCTGTATCTAAAATCGTTTGAGATTTCTTGAAAGGGCTCTCAAGCATACCAACCAACAGGGTATATTTGAACAAGAAGCATGGAAAATGTGGTGAAATCCTGCTGGAAAAGCAGAAAAGACGGATAGAGACGACATAACCAAAGTTAGTAGGAGGAGGATCTGATAGAATCATGATCAGAACTTGCAAAATCGCAAGTGAAACGTGGAAAATTTCTGGACGATAAGGACAAAAGGAAAAATTTGTGGATCAACACTAGGTCAGTTTCTTGTTATCTACTTATAATAGATGTAAGGAAAATAGTGAGGCAATGATAATAATCCAGCCGCATCAGCAGTAAGTTAGATCATAATTTCGAGTTCATTAAGTTTCTTTTTTTTATATAAATATGTCTGTCAAATCAAAGACAGTTCGACATATTTGTGGCTTCTCTTGGATATATCATAATTGGTGACAAAATATTAGTGTTTTATGAGCCTGATTGATTACTGATATATATCGAGAGAACTCGTATAACTATTCTATTTTTTAGGATCACATGGACCGTAAGGCTTCAGATGCTGAGATGACGACTAATCGCTGTGTCAGCAGGAAGCAGTTTTCTTGTTACTTTAAATCAAGATGTATTCGATTTTGAATAAATTCTCTGGCTCTCAGGCCTACATTTTTAAAGCCCCTTACCAGCCTGTACTCCAGTTGATAGTATTTGTCTTGAATGTATGTCCAAATCTACCCGGAAGTTTTACTAGACTTTTGGGCCTTTCATACTGATTCGTAATAGTTGAATCATTGAAACAAATTTATTCCAGTTTCTGGTATTGTTTTTGGGGTGAACAATCCATTCCGATGTGGTCGATTATCAGCAACTTGAACGATGATCGGCATTTATCATCAGCATTGGCCGATGATCGGTTATATCGGTTATATGGTGTGGTATAGGCAAGAGATGATTATCGATGTAGTTTGATAATCGGTGTAGGCCAGCCAATTATCGGGGCAGGCCGATTATCGACTTTGGCCGTATATTTTCAGGCCAATTGTCAACTTTGGCCGATTATCGGCTTTGGTCGGATCTACTCTGGCCGATTATCGTCTTTGGCCGTATTTTTTCAGTCCGATTGTCGACTTTGGGTGATTATTGGTGAAGGCCGATAATCGACTTTGGCCGTATCTACTCAGGCGGATTATCGACTTTGGCCGTATGGACTCTAGCCGATTATTGACTTCGGCCGTATCTACTCTAGCCGATTATCGATTTTGGCCGTATCTACAAGCCGATTATCGACTTTGGCCGTATCTACTCTAGCCGATTATCGATTTTAGCTATATCTACAAGCCGATTATCAACTTTGGTCGTATCTACTCTGGCCGATTATCGTCTTTGGCCTTATTTTTTCAGGCTGATTATTGACTTTGGCTGAAAATTGGTGAAGGCCGATAATCGACTTTGGCCGTATTTACTAAGGCCGATTATCGACTTTGGCCGTATCGACTCTAGCCGATTATCGACTTTGGCCGTATCGACTCTAGCCGATTATCGATTTTGGCCGTATCTACAAGCCGATTATCGACTTTGGCCGTATCTACTATAGCCGATTATCGATTTTGGCTATATCTACAAGCCGATTATCAACTTTGGTCGTACCTACTCTGGCCGATTATCGTCTTTGGCCTTATTTTTTCAGGCTGATTGTTGACTTTGGCTGAAAATTGGTGAAGGCCGATAATCGACTTTGGCCGTATTTACTAAGGCCGATTATCGACTTTGGCCGTATCGACTCTAGCCGATTATCGACTTTGGCCGTATCGACTCTAGCCGATTATCGATTTTGGCCGTATCTACAAGCCGATTATCGACTTTGGCCGTATCTACTATAGCCGATTATCGATTTTGGCTATATCTACAAGCCGATTATCAACTTTGGTCGTACCTACTCTGGCCGATTATCGTCTTTGGCCTTATTTTTTCAGGCCGATTGTTGACTGGCTGATTATTGGTGAAGGCCGATAATCGACTTTGGCCGTATCTACTATAGCCGATTATCGATTTTGGCTATATCTACAAGCCGATTATCAACTTTGGTCGTACCTACTCTGGCCGATTATCGTCTTTGGCCTTATTTTTTCAGGCTGATTGTTGACTTTGGCTGAAAATTGGTGAAGGCCGATAATCGACTTTGGCCGTATTTACTAAGGCCGATTATCGACTTTGGCCGTATCGACTCTAGCCGATTATCGACTTTGGCCGTATCGACTCTAGCCGATTATCGATTTTGGCCGTATCTACAAGCCGATTATCGACTTTGGCCGTATCTACTATAGCCGATTATCGATTTTGGCTATATCTACAAGCCGATTATCAACTTTGGTCGTACCTACTCTGGCCGATTATCGTCTTTGGCCTTATTTTTTCAGGCCGATTGTTGACTGGCTGATTATTGGTGAAGGCCGATAATCGACTTTGGCCGTATCTACTCTGGCCGATTATCGTCTTTGGCCTTATTTTTTCAGTCCGATTGTTGACTTTGGCTGAAAATTGGTGAAGGCCGATAATCGACTTTGGCCGTATTTACTAAGGCCGATTATCGACTTTGGTCGTATGGACTCTGGCCGATTATCGATTTTGGCCGTATCTACAAGCCGATTATCGACTTTGGACGTATCAACTCTAGCCGATTAACGATTTTGGCCGTATCTACAAGCCGATTATCGAATTTGGCTATATCTACAAGCCGATTATCAACTTTGGTCGTATCTACTCTGGCCGATTATCGTCTTTGGCCTTATTTTTTCAGGCCGATTGTTGACTTTGGCTGATTATTGGTGAAGGCCGATAATCGACTTTGGCCGTATCTACTCAGGCCGATTATCGACTTTGGCCGTATCGACTCTAGCCGATTATCGATTTTGGCCGTATCTACAAGCCGATTATCGACTTTGGCCGTATTTACTCTGGCCGATTATTGACTTTGGTCGTATTTATCTGTCCGATTATCGACTTCGGCCGTATCTTTACCGGCCCATTGTCGATTTTGGCCGATTATGAACTTTCGTCGTATTTACTCTAGCAGATTATCGACTTTGGCCTATGTTTCCAAGCCGATTGTCAACTTTGGCCGATTATTGACTTTGGTCGCATCTAATCTAGCCGATTATCGACTTTGGCTGTATCTTTCCAGGCCGATTGTCAACTTTGGCCTATTATCGACTTTGGTCTTATCTACTCAGGCCGATTGTCGACAGTGGCAGATTAGCGACTTTGGCCGATTATAGACTTTAGCCGTTTGTTGGCGTGGACGTCAATTGATAACGATAATCAGGGTGTTAGGGACAACGATTTTATATCAATGGTATTGAAGATACATACCAGTATGGGCAAGTGTTAAAAAGCTTCACTTGATGAGAAATTTTTTTCAAATCAGACAAATTTTTATCGAGTGGCAATGTTTTATCTAATGTCATAATTATTTAAAGCAGGTGAGGTCTGATAGAACAAGTTTTGTTAATTATTTGTGTGATTTTGACCCCTACTACTCTTATACTTTGTATTTCATTGCACTGGTATGTCTATGGTTTGTGTTTAGAATATGTATGCTTTGATTCATTCTTCATTGAAAATCAATCCAAGTGAAAATGGGCGAGTTTATTGAATTTTATTTTAGATACATGATTTTCTCGAATATAGTAGTGAATAATTGATATAAACGAGAAAGATGAGTGGCCCTAATATAGATCCTTGAGATACACCATTTTGAAATCTTTTATTGGCAATTTTTTTTTCCATGGCTATCTCTAAAGTTTATCTAGTGCCATTTTCTTTGGTATCTACGAATTATTAGGGTTATCACTAGTAAAATCTAGACCGATATAGGACCGTTTATGTTAGTTATTCATCATTGCCTTGCTATAGTTGATTATCATATTTTTACCGAATTTTGATTATTACTACAATAGAATTATTTTGCATAATCGTTCATCAAGAAATCAATTGTTTCTAACGAATTATTCACGAGTTCCGTGTTCATTTCAATAATTTCCCAATTTTTCGTAGTTCAAAGTATGGTTATGGTATGGTTATTTTGATTTTTATAACAAATTTTAAAAATCGTATTGAACGAAGGACCACACCAACTTTATTTTCAGATTTCGATTTAGTATCCCGGAATTTCGGCTTGTTAACTTAGAATTTCATAATTCCGACTTCGCATCACGGAATTCCGACTTTGTATCTCGAAATTCTCGCTTTGTATCTCGAAATTCTCGCTTTGTTTCTCGAAATTACGACTTCTTATCTCAGAATTCCGACTTCGTATCTTGGAATTCCGAATTACGAACTCGGAATTTTACGATTCAGACTTGGTATCTCGGAATTCTTAGTTACTAACTCGGAATTGTACAATTCTGACCTGGTGTCCCGGAATTCCAATTTGGTATGTCAGAATTCAGATTTCCTAGACTCGGTATTTCGGAATTCCGACATACCAAGTCGGAATTTTGAGATACCTATTCGAAATGCCGAGTCGTAATTGTGAAATTCCGAGTTAATGATTCAGAATTCTCAGATCCTAAGTCGGAATCATATACAAAGTCGGAAATCCAAGATACAAAGTCATTATTATGAAATTCTGAGTTACCAAGTCGGAATTCCAAGATGCCACGTCGGAATTTTGAGATACCAAGTCGAAATTTCGAGATACCGAATGGGAATTGTGAAATTCCGAGTTAATAACTCATAATTCCGAGATCCCGAGTCGGAATCATTACATTATGAGTTAGTAAGTAGGAATTCCAACATACGAAGTCACAATTCCAAGATACCAAGTTGGAATTTTGAGATACCAAGTCAAAATTTCTAGATACCGTATCGGAATTATAAAATTCCGAGTAAGTAACTCAGAATTCCGAGATACTAAGTCGGAATCATAAAATTACGAGTTAGTAAGTCGGAATTCTGAGATACGAAGTCGGAATTCCGAGATACAAAGTCGAAATTATAGAATTTGGAGTTACCAAGTCAGAATTTTGAGATAGTGAGGCGGAATTGTAAAATTCCGAGTTAGTAACTCAGAATTCCGAAATACCAAGCCGGAATCATGAAATTACGAGTTAATTCCGAGATACGAAGTAGGAATTATGAAATTCTGAGTTATCAAGTCTGAATTCTGAGATACCAAGTCGGAATTTTGAGATACCAAGTCGAAATTTCGAGAAGCCGAGTCGGAATTATAAAATTCTGAGTTAGTAACTGAGAATTCCGAGATACTAAGTCGGAATCATAAAATTACGAGTTAGTAAGTCGAAATTCCGACATACAAAGTCGGAATTCCGAAATACCAAGTCGAAATTATAAAATTCTGAGTAACCAAGTCGTAATTTTGAGGTACTAAATCGAAATTTCGAGATAGTCGAAAGTGTAAAATTTTGGGAAGTAAGTCAGAATTCCGAAATACTAGTCATCATAAAATTACGAGTTAGTAAGTCGGAATTCTGAGATACTAAGTCGGAAATCCGAGATACCGAGTCGGAGCTTCGAGATACCAAGTTGGAATTATGGAACTCGTAATTTTATAATTTTATAATTCCGAGTTAGTGAGTCGAAAATCCGAGATACCAAGTTGGAATTTGAAAATAAAATTGGTGTGGTCCTTCTACGCTTTCGTATATTGGTATTTATAGAAAATGAAAGTCTTGGATACTACTCATACTTGAGCTGAAATTACTCGTTTAAATTTCAAGCAGACAAACAGCTTTGGTAGCTTCTTTTTACTGTTGGTCTGTACGATTTTTTTTGCAATTCTACAGAGCGCACGACTCGTTTTAAGCCGCAAATATTTCCAATATTGAAAACTTCCAGGTTTATCATTTAACAGAAGGAAAATCGAAAAACCCGAGATTCTTCGACGAAGATCTTGACGACCACCAACCTTTCCCCACCCTCCAACAAAGCCTGGAGACACTCGACACCCACACGGGTTTCAACATCGAGATCAAATGGACGATGCAGCTGAAAGACGGCACCTACGAGCTGTATCACCCGACGGATATCAACCTGTACCTGGACACCATCCTGGACGTCGTTCTGCGCTATGGCGGCGAGCGCAGGATAATATTCTCCTGTTTCAACCCGGATATATGTCAGGTGATCAGATTGAAGCAGAACAAGTATCCCGTGATGTTTCTGACCGTCGGGGAGAGCGAAACTTACCAACAGTACAAGGACCCGAGATGTTGGTCGATAAACTCCGCCGTGCAGTACGCCAAGATGAGCGAGATTTTGGGGATTAACGTACATACGGAGGATATTTTGAAAGATTCAGGTTTGGTGAGTATATGTATTTTTCACGTACTACTAAATACACTAAACTGATTTTATTAACTTCGCTATAAATACAGAACTACTACACTGACTAATCACTTATATTTCTTTAAATTGCTCAACTGATATCAACTAGCTGAATCTTTCAAAAACTTCTTAAAAACTCCGTCAAAACTTCTTCAAAACTTCCTCTCCCGAATGAAATGTGTCGCCTTATATACTCAATTCGAGCAGAGTAGATTTTTCGGGATTCTTCCGATCTCCAGATTAATCCGTACAGAAAAACATCTATTTTGTTTTTTTTTCAACAGTATTTCATCCGATTGATTTATAGGAATGCCCTATAAGACAGCTCGAGTAGTAGCTCTCTGGGTACTTTTTAATGATAATTAATTTTCAGTAGTAATATCCCTAGGACAGTGTTAATAGACGATATAATTTTATAACAATCGAAAGCTCGTTCCTTGATGGTAACAGCCCTCAGCCTTCGGCTACATCGTTTTTTTCGCAAACGAAATGGGGGGTCGCACAAAAAAACCGTCCATGGGGGTATAGCTCTTTTGAGACAAGGGTGTGCCACTGGCTATTTAAAGAAACTACAAAAATTTCCTCCACCCACTCAAAACGAGAAATTTCAAAAAATTCGGACACCGGTCCCCAACTCGTCGATGATTTTTTCGGATTTTTGCGATTTTTTTTCGGCTATTTTTCGATTTTTTTCCTCCAAGGGGGGACCATGAGCCACCCCTCGACATTTTTTTTTCGTCGCGGCAACGTGACCGACACTTCGGCGTCGAAATGTTTTCGAAATTCCCAACTGTTACCGAAATAGCAATCGGGGGGCGAGAGGGGGTCGAGGGGTACGTCGACCATTTTGATTCGCTTCGCTCGACTTTGTTATTATTTTTTGGTATTTTTGCGATTTTTTCTTCGAGTTTTTTTCGTATTTTTTCACAAGAGGGGGGCACGACACGGCCACGTCTCCGATAATTTCGTGTTCGCGGTAACTGTTCCGATATATCGCCATCGAAATGTTTCCGACAAAAAACCTCGCGGTACCGAACTTTTAAACAGGGAGGGAGGGGGGGCTCGACCGCGCCTCTTCGTGCTCACCGACATCTTTCGGAATTTTTCCAACTTTATTTTTGACATAAAAGCGCCGTTTGCTTGCGGCCCACCGCCCCCCCACTTTCAAAGTCATACGTAATGTAAAAAAATCCGTAAAATACCCATAGTACTCCCGTCGATAGGCGCCGGAGGCAACCCGCACAAATCGCCGCCAAAAATCCGCGAATTCACGCCCAGCCCGATGGGGGGGGGTCGCAGTAAAAAACCGTCCGAGGAGATATGGCTCTCTTGAGCAAAGGGTGTGCCACTGGCTATTACAAAAATTACAAAAATTTTCTCCTCCACCCTAAAATCGAAAATTTTGAGCCCCCCTTCTCCCCCCGGAGGGGTCGAAACGTAGGAGCGCGTCCCCAACCCTTCGATGAGTTTTAGATATTTTTCCGAATTTTTTTAATAATAATAATCGCTTTTATTGATAGATATCGGAAAGTGACAGTATAAAATAGAAAAATACACATCGTTATAACCTATCAAAAGGCAGAGTTAGCTCTGGCTCGAACTCCGTGAAGCGATGAGCGAGTGCTTTCTTCCACTCAACCTATTTAAAGGTTTTTCGAGACTTTTTCACGGAAAAAAGGGGGCAAGCCCCACCCCCTTATTTCGAAAATGAAGCGCTTGATTTTAGGAATATGTCCGCGTCAACCGTTCGCCAGAATATTCACGCCTAACGGAACTTCCAAACAGGGGGTCGGCGGGGGCTTGCATCAAAGTTTGTCCCTCCCCTCTTCGTAGCAAATTTCCATAAATTTTTTCTTTGATTAGCGCATTTATACTTTGAACATTCGCATTGCCAAAATGTGACATTTTGAAATTTATTTGGAACGAAGTTGTCAAACTCAATCGTCTTTTCATAGTGGTTGATAATTGCATTGGATGCAATTATCAGTGTAATGATGACATGATTGAGTGAAATTGATATGACACAAAATGACAAACTTTGAATGGTTTTGTTGGAACTGTCAAAAAAATTTCAGTGAAATTAAGTTCTGTCTGCAGTGATAATATAATCATAAACCTTCATATATTACTACAAACTTTGTAGTTTGTTTAGATTTATCGAATCACCTGCGTAATATACTTAGTTTTTTTACAGATAATATATGTTTTGAGTGCTTCAATCAAAATATTTGTGTTGTCCAGGAATTCAATGTTTGAATGCCAGGCTACAATCAGTTCGATTACCAATCGTTTTCATAACAGTTATTTTTTCATATTGTCTGAGAAATCGTTTTCCGCTGATAACGTTGTTAGTACAGAAGCAAACTGTTTATTTTGTTGCTTGGTTTTGTATAATTATTTGAGATTTCACGGTCTTATTTATTGATTATCTTTTTATTTGTTCATGATGGTGGATTTGTTCCAAATACATTTTTAGAATCTATGAATAGCTTCACCTGAACTTAAAAAAAGATTGTGAAGGTCGTCGCCAACTACCTGTTTATTAATATAGCAGGATTGTGATTTCAGGTATGTTCGAGATAAATAACTATTTGCTTCTGTTTTTCATTTTTTTTTTCAGAAATCAGAATATACCGTGTGAAAATTTATCAAGAAATGTACAAAAATTTAACTGAATGACATACATTTTTTTTTCGGTCGAATATCTTCTGGCAAATATCGTCGGTTTTTCCATATATACATTCTCAATTGTCTAGAAAGTTATCAAATGAATAATATTATAATTTTTATTTTAACTAAATGTAGTTAAATATTCCACAAACTGAATAAGTTCTATGATGCTTCAAAGCTAGATATTCAAATTAATTAACATTATGTTTCTGTTCTAGTTATTATTCATGGAAAAATAGTTAATACTGATAAAAGATCAAATAATCTATTAGTTGACATTAGATACGAACAGAAAGTGATACTTATAATTATTTATCTAACTAAAGCCTGAACATTGTATTCAGACTGAACAGATATCATTATATTTCAATTCAATTAAATTATGTTCTCATCAAGATATCTCATCAGAGTCAATCTTTATTATTTCCAATAAAAACTTATTAATATGAGTGATTTCAGTGAACACTGTATAGGGCGTTCCGTTTAAAAGGAATCACTGAATTTATAACCGCGAATACACGTAAAAAGTGTCTTAATATATAACGAATTCTATGATGAAATAAGAAGGGTCCCAACTATGACTCCTCAAAAAATTTATATTTCAACATTTTTCCTTTGATTATATTGAAATTGGCCTATTTTTAACTGTAATAAAATTCCATGTATGCTATGTGAAGAAATGGTCAACAATAATGAATGGAGTATATGAAAAACTAAAGGATCATTTGGGTGAAAATAGGTAACAAATTGAATTTATTAAAAAACTAAAATAACATTTGAAAAATCAAGAAAACATTCGGTGTAAAAATAAATTATATCAATAAATAAATCGAAAGAAATTATGGTTGGTTGGAAGTAAATAACCAAATAATACATCTTTAATTCGAAACATATCCACGCTCAAATTTCTTTAGGTTCAAAGTGGAATAAATATCCATTTATTACTCATTCAATTACATTTGCTAGGCTAGGAGTGACACTGAGTCTCGTATATATTAGATTTTAGGTAACCCCATGGAAAGAATTCTAAAGGGGTTAGATTTGGCGATCTTGGAGGCCATTCCGCAGATCCTTGGCGCCCAAACCCTGGTTGTGCATAAACAGTATTAAAATAATTCCCCACAGCAACTGCAAAATGAGGAGGAGCTCCATCTTGATGCAAAATCATTTCCATATCAAATTCTTTTAAGTTATTTTCGACAGTTGCCACTATCATTGGATCTATCAGGCCCTTGTTGTCTGTGAGTTGTATGAATTATCCACTAGAGTCCTCTCATCAATCTTTGGGATTATAGGCTTTTGTTGTCTGTGAGTTATATGGAGAATCCGCTGAATTTAAGTCCTCTCATGAATCTTTGGGCCTACAGGCTCCTGTTGTCTATGAGTCATATAGAGTATCCACTGGATTGTAGTCCTCTTATCAATCTTGAGGTCTATATGCTCCTGCTTTCTGTGAGCTGTATGAGTTATCCAGTATATTTCAGTCCTCTCATAAATATTTGGATCTGTAGGTTTCCGTTGTCTGTGAGGTATATGAAGTATTCACTGGATTTTAGCGCTCTCATCAATCTTGAGGTCTATATAGGTTGCTGTTTGTGTTGAATGGAATATCCACTGGATTTTAGTCCTCTTATCAATCATCCGTAAGTTGTATGATTTATCCACTAGATTTCAGTCCTCTCATCAATCTTCGAGTTTATAGGCTCTTGTCGTGTGTGAGTTATAAGGAATATCCACTGGATTTTAGCCCTCTCATTAATATTTGGCTCTATAGGCTCCCGTTGTCTGTGAGTTATATGAAGTATCCAGTGGATTTCAGTCCTCTTATCAATCATCTGTAAGCTGTATGATTTATCCACTAGATTTCAGTACTCTCATCAATCTTCGAGTTTATAGGCTCTTGTTGTGTGTGAGTTATAAGGAATATCCACTGGATTTTAGTTCTCTCATTATTATTTCGGTAATTTCGGTTTATAGACTCCCGTTGTCTGTGAGTTATATGGAATATCCACTGGATTTTAGTCCACTCATTAATATTTGGGTCTATAGGCTCCCGTTGTCTGTGAGTTATATGAAGTATCCAGTGGATTTCAGTCCTCTTATCAATCATCTGTAAGCTGTATGATTTATCCACTAGATTTCAGTCCTCTCATCAATCTTCGAGTTTATAGGCTCTTGTTGTATGTGAGTTATAAGGAATATCCACTGGATTTTAGTTCTCTCATTATTATTTCGGTTATTTCGGTTTATAGACTCCCGTTGTCTGTGAGTTATATGGAATATCCACTGGATTTTAGTCCACTCATTAATATTTGGGTCTATAGGCTCCCGTTGTCTGTGAGTTATATGAAGTATCCAGTGGATTTCAGTCCTCTTATCAATCATCTGTGAGCTGTATGATTTATCCACTAGATTTCAGTCCTCTCATAAATCTTCGAGTTTATAGGCTCTTGTTGTGTGTTAGTTATATGGAATATCCACTGGATTTTAGTTCTCTCATTATTATTTCGGTTATTTCGGTTTATAGACTCCCGTTGTCTGTGAGTTATATGAAGTATCCACTGGATTTGAGTCATCTCATCAATCTTGAGGTTCTGTGAGTTGTATAGAGCATCCACTAGATTTTAACCCTCTTATCGATCTTGAGGCCTATAGGCCTTTGTTATTTATGAGTTGAATGGAATATCTACAGGACTTTGGTCCTCTTATGAATCTTGAGGCCTAGGGGCTCCTGTCGTCGGAGTATCTGTACTGGATTTTAGTCCTCATCAATCTTAGAGTCTATATGAACCTGTTGTCTGTTGCCACTATCAGTGGATCTATCACTGTTTCCAGCATTTCACTCACCACCCCATGCTATTTAAATTGTTCGAAAGGGTTGCTCGCCTCCAGTAAGGAATGAAATTGGTGGTAAGTCGATGTGCCTCGGATATTTTCTTGCAGTAATTAGAATTAGATAGGGGCGTAACATTTATGATCTAACTGCATAGGGTATAAGTAGAAGGAAAATGAGGAGCCTAATGAATTGCATTTTTAGACCGTTACCCGCTGGAGGTTTAGCGAAAGCTCTGATGAAAACTCACAAGAACACGTGGATGAAGACTCGAGCTCAATCAAGTCTTAACTCTAAGCAACATAAGGGCATACACAATATATCTTTCTAGTTCGCAGTGTAGAGGTTTCTGAACCCAACAAGCCCCATACAAAATCCAATCCAAATCTAACTAGACCTACTCTTTTTCATTCCAGGTGAAATTGGCCACATCGAACGGCCTAGTGATATTCTGCTGGGGCGACGAAAACGCCGACCCGGCCACCATCAAGCACCTCAAGGACCTCGGACTGCACGGCGTCATCTACGACAAGATCCACGAATACTCCAACAAAGAGGTGAAGGAGAGCATCTTCCTGGTGGAAGCGCGCGGGTCGCAGAAGGAGCTGCGCCTGCTGGCCGCCGCCACCTCCGAGACGCCGCAGAGCCCTCCGCCGCAGCCCGTCATCAAGGAGCCCCTGCTGGACTTCGAGTCGGCCAAGGCGCAACTGGGAGACGGCATTTCGACGGCGACGTCGCTGGAGAGTTTGGAGAGCTTGCCGCCGAATTACGTCAAGTCGGGATGTTAGCGGGTTGCGTAGTGATGCTCAGCGCGTAGCTGACGGTAATGTTGTATGTGCCGGGTGGGGATGTTGCTCAGTGTATTCAGCTGGCTGTTTTGTTGATCTACTTGGAAGGTTAAAATTAAAGCGATTGTTGATATTACTATTAACAATATTTTTAACTGTTTTTGTTTTGTTGTTTTTTTTTCAGTTAAAGATTTCTCAGCTGACGTCGGCCTAAAAGCTGAAGGAAATAGAATATACTGGAGATGAAGTTATAAACTTAACTGACGGAGAAAGTCATCCTATCTGGCTATAATAACGACCCACAATAATAAATTTGACATCATTCACAGAGTTCGATAAAAAAAAAAAATTATACAGTACACGAGATAGAGTTTACAATGAAATTTTCAAAAGAAATGAATATGAATTTAAGAATTCAATCAAATTTATTCGGTTGGTATAACTGACTGATGATCAGGAAGGGATGTCCACTGACAGTTGTTTATAAACTCGGACCTTCGAACATTGACATTCAAATCAGATTATTTGATAAATCCATTTACTGGGCTAGATTGGATTTTAGTCCTGTATCAATCTTGAGGCTTATAGACTTGTGTTGTCTGCGAGTTGTATGATATTTCCAATAGATTTTGGTCTTTTTATCAACCTTAAGGTCTGTAGGCTTCTGTTGTCTGTGAGTTATAGTCCTCTTATCAATCTTGATGCCTGAAGGCTCCTATTGTCTGGGAGTTGTATAATTGGCCACTAAATTTTAGCCCTTTAGTCAATTTTGAGGGCTGTAAACTCCTGATGTCTGTGAGTTGTAGTATTTTCATCAGACTTGAGGCCTAAAGGCCCCTGTTGTATATGAGTTGCAAAGATTAGTCACCGGATTTTAGTCCTCTTGTCATTCTTGAAGCCAATATTTTAGTTCTGTTGTCTGTGAGTTATAGTCCTCTTATCAATCTTGATACCTGAAGGCTCCTATTGTCTGGGAGTTGTATAATTGGCCACTAAATTTTAGCCCTTTAGTCAATTTTGAGGGCTGTAAACTCCTGATGTCTGTGAGTTGTAGTATTTTCATCAGACTTGAGGCCTAAAGGCCCCTGTTGTATATGAGTTGCAAAGATTAGTCACCGGATTTTAGTCCTCTTGTCATTCTTGAAGCCAATATTTTAGTTCTGTTGTCTGTGAGTTATAGTCCTATTATCAATCTTGATGCCTGAAGGCTCCTATTGTCTGGGAGTTGTATAATTGGCCACTAAATTTTAGCCCTTTAGTCAATTTTGAGGGCTGTAAACTCCTGATGTCTGTGAGTTGTAGTATTTTCATCAGACTTGAGGCCTAAAGGCCCCTGTTGTATATGAGTTGCAAAGATTAGTCACCGGATTTTAGTCCTCTTGTCATTCTTGAAGCCAATATTTTAGTTCTGTTGTCTGTGAGTTATAGTCCTCTTATCAATCTTGATGCCTGAAGGCTCCTATTGTCTGGGAGTTGTATAATTGGCCACTAAATTTTAGCCCTTTAGTCAATCTTGAGGGCTGTAAACTCCTGATGTCTGTGAGTTGTAGTATTTTCATCAGACTTGAGGCCTAAAGGCCCCTGTTGTATATGAGTTGCAAAGATTAGTCACCGGATTTTAGTCCTCTTGTCATTCTTGAAGCCAATATTTTAGTTCTGTTGTCTGTGAGTTATAGTCCTCTTATCAATCTTGATACCTGAAGGCTCCTATTGTCTGGGAGTTGTATAATTGGCCACTAAATTTTAGCCCTCTCGTCAATCTTGAGGGCTGTAAACTCCTCATGTCTGTGAGTTGTAGTATTTTCATCAGACTTGAGGCCTAAAGGCCCCTGTTGTATATGAGTTGCAAAGATTAGTCACCGGATTTTAGTCCTCTTGTCATTCTTGAAGCCAATATTTTAGTTCTGTTGTCTGTGAGTTATAGTCCTCTTATCAATCTTGATACCTGAAGGCTCCTATTGTCTGGGAGTTGTATAATTGGCCACTAAATTTTAGCCCTTTAGTCAATCTTGAGGGCTGTAAACTCCTGATGTCTGTGAGTTGTAGTATTTTCATCAGACTTGAGGCCTAAAGGCCCCTGTTGTATATGAGTTGCAAAGATTAGTCACCGGATTTTAGTCCTCTTGTCATTCTTGAAGCCAATATTTTAGTTCTGTTGTCTGTGAGTTATAGTCCTCTTATCAATCTTGATGCCTGAAGGCTCCTATTGTCTGGGAGTTGTATAATTGGCCACTAAATTTTAGCCCTCTCGTCAATCTTGAGGGCTGTAAACTCCTCATGTCTGTGAGTTGTAGTATTTTCATCAGACTTGAGGCCTAAAGGCCCCTGTTGTATATGAGTTGCAAAGATTAGTCACCGGATTTTAGTCCTCTTGTCATTCTTGAAGCCAATATTTTAGTTCTGTTGTCTGTGAGTTATAGTCCTCTTATCAATCTTGATGCCTGAAGGCTCCTATTGTCTGGGAGTTGTATAATTGGCCACTAAATTTTAGCCCTCTCGTCAATCTTGAGGGCTGTAAACTCCTCATGTCTGTGAGTTGTAGTATTTTCATCAGACTTGAGGCCTAAAGGCCCCTGTTGTATATGAGTTGCAAAGATTAGTCACCGGATTTTAGTCCTCTTGTCATTCTTGAAGCCAATATTTTAGTTCTGTTGTCTGTGAGTTATAGTCCTCTTATCAATCTTGATGCCTGAAGGCTCCTATTGTCTGGGAGTTGTATAATTGGCCACTAAATTTTAGCCCTCTCGTCAATCTTGAGGGCTGTAAACTCCTCATGTCTGTGAGTTGTAGTATTTTCATCAGACTTGAGGCCTAAAGGCCCCTGTTGTATATGAGTTGCAAAGATTAGTCACCGGATTTTAGTCCTCTTGTCATTCTTGAAGCCAATATTTTAGTTCTGTTGTCTGTGAGTTATAGTCCTCTTATCAATCTTGATGCCTGAAGGCTCCTATTGTCTGGGAGTTGTATAATTGGCCACTAAATTTTAGCCCTTTAGTCAATCTTGAGGGCTGTAAACTCCTCATGTCTGTGAGTTGTAGTATTTTCATCAGACTTGAGGCCTAAAGGCCCCTGTTGTATATGAGTTGCAAAGATTAGTCACCGGATTTTAGTCCTCTTGTCATTCTTGAAGCCAATATTTTAGTTCTGTTGTCTGTGAGTTATAGTCCTCTTATCAATCTTGATGCCTGAAGGCTCCTATTGTCTGGGAGTTGTATAATTGGCCACTAAATTTTAGCCCTTTAGTCAATCTTGAGGGCTGTAAACTCCTCATGTCTGTGAGTTGTAGTATTTTCATCAGACTTGAGGCCTAAAGGCCCCTGTTGTATATGAGTTGCAAAGATTAGTCACCGGATTTTAGTCCTCTTGTCATTCTTGAAGCCAATATTTTAGTTCTGTTGTCTGTGAGTTATAGTCCTCTTATCAATCTTGATGCCTGAAGGCTCCTATTGTCTGGGAGTTGTATAATTGGCCACTAAATTTTAGCCCTCTCGTCAATCTTGAGGGCTGTAAACTCCTCATGTCTGTGAGTTGTAGTATTTTCATCAGACTTGAGGCCTAAAGGCCCCTGTTGTATATGAGTTGCAAAGATTAGTCACCGGATTTTAGTCCTCTTGTCATTCTTGAAGCCAATATTTTAGTTCTGTTGTCTGTGAGTTATAGTCCTCTTATCAATCTTGATGCCTGAAGGCTCCTATTGTCTGGGAGTTGTATAATTGGCCACTAAATTTTAGCCCTTTAGTCAATCTTGAGGGCTGTAAACTCCTGATGTCTGTGAGTTGTAGTATTTTCATCAGACTTGAGGCCTAAAGGCCCCTGTTGTATATGAGTTGCAAAGATTAGTCACCGGATTTTAGTCCTCTTGTCATTCTTGAAGCCAATATTTTAGTTCTGTTGTCTGTGAGTTATAGTCCTATTATCAATCTTGATGCCTGAAGGCTCCTATTGTCTGGGAGTTGTATAATTGGCCACTAAATTTTAGCCCTTTAGTCAATCTTGAGGGCTGTAAACTCCTGATGTCTGTGAGTTGTAGTATTTTCATCAGACTTGAGGCCTAAAGGCCCCTGTTGTATATGAGTTGCAAAGATTAGTCACCGGATTTTAGTCCTCTTGTCATTCTTGAAGCCAATATTTTAGTTCTGTTGTCTGTGAGTTATAGTCCTATTATCAATCTTGATGCCTGAAGGCTCCTATTGTCTGGGAGTTGTATAATTGGCCACTAAATTTTAGCCCTTTAGTCAATCTTGAGGGCTGTAAACTCCTGATGTCTGTGAGTTGTAGTATTTTCATCAGACTTGAGGCCTAAAGGCCCCTGTTGTATATGAGTTGCAAAGATTAGTCACCGGATTTTAGTCCTCTTGTCATTCTTGAAGCCAATATTTTAGTTCTGTTGTCTGTGAGTTATAGTCCTATTATCAATCTTGATGCCTGAAGGCTCCTATTGTCTGGGAGTTGTATAATTGGCCACTAAATTTTAGCCCTCTCGTCAATCTTGAGGGCTGTAAACTCCTCATGTCTGTGAGTTGTAGTATTTTCATCAGACTTGAGGCCTAAAGGCCCCTGTTGTATATGAGTTGCAAAGATTAGTCACCGGATTTTAGTCCTCTTGTCATTCTTGAAGCCAATATTTTAGTTCTGTTGTCTGTGAGTTATAGTCCTCTTATCAATCTTGATGCCTGAAGGCTCCTATTGTCTGGGAGTTGTATAATTGGCCACTAAATTTTAGCCCTCTCGTCAATCTTGAGGGCTGTAAACTCCTCATGTCTGTGAGTTGTAGTATTTTCATCAGACTTG
Organism: Chrysolina americana; assembly: GCA_958502065.1. NCBI lineage: Eukaryota > Metazoa > Arthropoda > Insecta > Coleoptera > Chrysomelidae > Chrysolina > Chrysolina americana. The sequence goes on along the minus strand of OY293413.1, from coordinate 2,083,946 downwards.
AGGCCTAAAGGCCCCTGTTGTTTATGAGTTGCAAAGATTAGTCACCGGATTTTAGTCCTCTTTTCATTCTTGATGCCAATATTTTAGTTCTGTTATCTGTGAGTTGTACGGAATATCCACTGGATTATAATCCTCTCATCAATCTTGGAATCTATAGATTCCTGTTATGAGTTGTAGTCCTCTTATCAAATTTGAGGCCTAAAGGCTTCTGTTATCTGAGTTATATAAAGTATTCACTGGATTTAAGTCCTCTTGTCATTCTTGAGGTCTATAGACTCCTGTTGTCTGTGAGTTGTATGTGACATCCACTGGATTTTAGTACTCTTATCAATTTTGGAGTCTATAGTCTCCTGGTGTCTGAGAGTTGCTCTTGTCTCTGAGTTGTACGGTGTATCCACTAGAATTTAGCCCTCTTACCATTCTTGAGGCCAATAGGTTCCCGTTGTCTGTGAGTTATATTGGAATGTCCACTGGATTTTAGTCCTCTTATCAATCTTGGAATCTGTAGACTACTGTTTGAGTTACCCTCTTATTAATTTCGAGGCCTAAAGGCTTCTATTGTCTGTGAGTTGTATAAGTAGCCACTGAATTTCAGTCCTTGTCAATCTTGAGGTCTGTAGGCTCCTGTTTTCTGTGAGTTGTTCGGAGTATCCAGCGGATTTTAGTCCTCTTATAATTCTCGACGCCCATAGGCCCCTGTTATCTGAGTGGTATGGAATATCCACTGGATTTTAGTTATCTTATAAACCTTGGAGTCTATAGGCTTCTATTGCCTGTTAGTTTTGATATTTTTATACAATTTAAGACCTAAAGCCTGCGAGTTGTATGGATTTTGGTCCTTATGTCTAGGCTTCTGATGTCTGTGAGTTGTAGTCCTCTTATCAATCTTGAGGCCTGAGGGCTGTTATTGTATAAGTAGCCACTGAATTTCAGTCCTCTCATCAATCTTGAGTCCTGTAAGCTCCTGTTGTGAGTTATGGTGAGGTATGGTGAGTTGTATGGAATATCCACTGAATTTTAGTCCTCTTATCATTCTTGCGGATTATAGACTCCTGTTTTCTGTGAGTTATATGGAGTATCCACTGGACTTTAGTCCTCTTATCAATCTTGGAGTCTGCAGGCTTCTGTTTGAGTTGCCCTCTTATTGATCTTGAGTCCTAAAGGCTCCTGTTGTCTGTGAGCTGTATGAGTAGCCATTGAATTTTAGTTCTCTCGTCAATCTTGACATCTGTGGGATCCTGTTGTCTGTGAGTTGTAGTCCTTTAAGAATGTTGATGCCTAACGGCTCCTGTTGTCTGCGAGTTGTTTGGAGTATCCACCGGATTTTAGTCCTCTTATCAATCTCGACGCCTATAGGCCCCTGTTGGTATGGAATATCCACTGGATTTTAGTTATCTTATAAACCTTTGAGTCTATAGGCTTCTATTGCCTGTTAGTTTTGATATTTTTATACAATTTAAGACCTAAAGCCTGTGAGTTGTAGTCCTCTTATCAATTTTGAGGCCAGAGGGCTGTTATTGTATAAGTAGCCACTGAATTTCAGTCCTCTCATCAATCTTGAGTTCTGCAAGCTCGTGTTGTGAGTTGAGTGGTATGGTGAGTTGTATGGAATATCCACTGAATTTTAGTCCTCTTATCATTCTTGCGGATTATAGACTCCTGTTTTCTGTGAGTTATATGGAGTATCCACTGGACTTTAGTCCTCTTGTCAATCTTGGAGTCTGCAGGCTTCTGTTTGAGTTGCCCTCTTATTGATCTTGAGTCGTAAAGGCTCCTGCTTTCTGTGAGCTGTATGAGTAGCCATTGAATTTTAGTTCTCTCGTCAATCTTAACGTCTGTAGGAACCTGTTGTCTGTGAGTTGTAGTCCTTTAGGAATTTTGATGCCAACGGCTCCTGTTGTTTGCGAGTCGTTTGAAGTATCCACCGGATTTTAGTCCTCTTATCGATCTCGACGCCTATAGGCCCCTGTTGGTATGGAATATCCACTGGATTTTAGTTATCTTATAAACCTTGGAGTCTATAGGCTTCTATTGCCTGTTAGTTTTGATATTTTTATACAATTTAAGACCTAAAGCCTGCGAGTTGTATGGATTTTGGTCCTTATGTCTAGGCTTCTGATGTCTGTGAGTTGTAGTCCTCTTATCAATTTTGAGGCCAGAGGGCTGTTATTGTATAAGTAGCCACTGAATTTCAGTCCTCTCATCAATCTTGAGTTCTGCAAGCTCGTGTTGTGAGTTGAGTGGTATGGTGAGTTGTATGGAATATCCACTGAATTTTAGTCCTCTTATCATTCTTGAGGATTATAGACTCCTGTTGTCTGTGAGTTATATTGAGTATCCACTGGACTTTAGTCCTCTTATCAATCTTGGAGTCTGCAGGCTTCTGTTTGAGTTACCCTCTTATTGATCTTGAGTCCTAAAGGCTCCTGTTGTCTGTGAGCTGTATGAGTAGCCATTGAATTTTAGTTCTCTCGTCAATCTTGACATCTGTGGGATCCTGTTGTCTGTGAGTTGTAGTCCTTTAAGAATGTTGATGCCTAACGGCTCCTGTTGTCTGCGAGTTGTTTGGAGTATCCACCGGATTTTAGTCCTCTTATCATTCTCGAGGCCTAAAGGCAGGCAAAACAAATCGGTATCAGATTTTATTATGGATATTATTTTTTTACATCGCTTCTTCATCGAATATATATATATATATCTCCTATGTTATATATTCTTCCAATGATTTGTGTCCGTTAAAACTAGTTTTTACATTTTTCCGAGTTTCACCAATATACCTACTTATCTAACCTGCACTTTTCACAACATATTTCCGTCTTCTCATCGATGTTCGAATCGGTTGTAGTATGATAATTGTTTGAATTTGAAGTGCCTGAAAGTTTATTATATTTTGAAATGGCGAATGCAATGTTACTGCATGGTGACTTAGTTAAGAAAATATCAATAACAATTTCATTTCAAGCTTTTGAGAGGATGAATGTGATGCTTTTGTTTCCAGAGGAAACGCTTGAAATTTGTCAAAATGTCATTTTCGAAGAATGATTTGCCAATAAACTCTTTTGATTACAATAGTTAATACATTTTTTGATACCTTCTTCTCGATTCAAGGGATTTCAAAATGAAAATAAAACAAAACTGAAATGAAATACAATTCAGAAAGTCTAACAATTATCGCCATCTATTGATCATTTCGGTAAACAACTCGTCATAAATTCAAAATAAAATTTCCTGTAAATTGAGTCAAGAGTGGCTTGGGGTTTCCTTTACCGTCCACCAGGTGTCAAAACGTCATTTCCTAGGTAGATGGAGTACATTTGTACATCTTAAAAAGTCTAAATTTTTGTGGGTAAATGAGGGGTCGTCCCTGTCGAATATCACAATAGATTGCACAAAGCATGCCTTACATTCTGAAAAAAACCATAATTTGGCAGAAAAAGACGCCCATGGCTGCTAATATAGTTTAGAAATTGACGGACAGGTGACGCAAGTGTGGTAAGGTATGGTAAGGTATGGTAAGGTATGGTAAGGCATGGTAAGGTATGGTGAGGTATGGTGAGATATGGTAAGGTATGGTGAGGTGTGGTATGGTAAGGTATGGTAAGGTAAGGTATGGTAAGGCATGATAAGGTATGGTAAGGTATGGTAAGGTATGGTGAGATATGGTAAGGTATGGTGAGGTATGGTATGGTATGGTAAGGTAAGGTATGGTAAGGCATGATAAGGTATGGTAAGGTAAAGTAACGTGAGATATGGCAAGTTATGGTAAGGCATTATCACGTGAGATATGGCAAGTTATGGTAAGGTATTATCACGTGAGGTATGGTAACGTAAGGTATGGTAAGGTACGACATGGTAAGGTAACGTGAGATATGGTAAGGTAACGTGAGATATGGCAAGGAACGGTAAGGTATTGTCACGTGAGGTATGGTAAGGCATTTTTAACTTTAATGGAACGTAAAGTTTTGTAACGTAAGGTAAGGTATGGTATGGTAAGATACGACATGGTAAGGTAAGATATGGTAAGGTAAGGTAACGTGAGATATGGCAAGTTATGGTAAGGCATTATCACGTGAGATATGGCAAGTTATGGTAAGGTATTATCACGTGAGGTATGGTAACGTAAGGTATGGTAAGGTACGACATGGTAAGGTAACGTGAGATATGGTAAGGTAACGTGAGATATGGCAAGGAACGGTAAGGTATTGTCACGTGAGGTATGGTAAGGAATGGTAACGTAAGGTAAGGTATGGTATGGTATGGTAAGGTACGACATGGTAAGGTAAGATATGGTTAGGTAAGGTAACGTGAGATATGGCAAGGAGTGGTAAGGCATTATCACGTGAGATATGGCAAGTTATGGTAAGGTATTATCACGTGAGGTATGGTAACGTAAGGTATGGTAAGGTACGACATGGTAAGGTAACGTGAGATATGGTAAGGTAACGTGAGATATGGCAAGGAACGGTAAGGTATTGTCACGTGAGGTATGGTAAGGAATGGTAACGTAAGGTAAGGTATGGTATGGTAAGGTACGACATGGTAAGGTAAGATATGGTAAGGTAAGGTAACGTGAGATATGGCAAGGAGTGGTAAGGTACGGTAAGGTATGGTCACGTGAGGTATGGTAAGGATATGTCATTGGCTGATCCCATTGGAAAACTATTTCGTTTCAGGAAAAAAAGTAATCCATCAAAAAAAGTTTTGCATGATGCATAACATATAACATATTCGGTATAAGAGCACTTTTATTTGTGACAATATGAAAATTTGTTCATAATAATTATTATTCACGTTCAAATTCGCAATCATATCTACTATTTTTTGTTATATGGTTCTCTTTTCAATAACAATTTTTGATATTGCCACCAATAATACTGCTCCAAGTTAATCTTTTTTTTTGTACTATTCGTATCCGACTCACAAATTTTGAGATTTGATTGTTCAAAATTAGGTTCTAGATCATGGACAACTATTCTTGCAAAATTATTTTTTTCCTAAAATAAAGAATAAAAAAAGTTTTAAAAAATGTCGAGGTGTTGCCTACTCAAGAGGACCCACAGTAATATAACAATAATTTTATTTAAAGTACAAATATATCAGATAGAAATGACGATTTATCGACTTATAAAGACCAAATAATTCAGCTTTTTTCTTTTACGTTTTGCATGAGCTCACGATTTTTTATTGCGCCATCACTATACAATACAGAAAATAATCTACTTTTGGTAGAGACGACATGGAAACTATGGGTGTTATAGGACACTGCGACGTATTTCTTGTAGAAGCTTTGTCAATGAGATTCTGACAGATGTGATTCATCAGTCGTAAGGGGCAGTAATTGTTTTCTTCTGGAGACTTGCCGAAAGACAGGATTGTTTGAATTCCTTTCGTCATCATTGCATAATTTGATTTCTACATATGAATCGAGTAGTCCACGTCGTTGAATTGTTCTGCAATGTTTATTAACGATTACATCGAGTAGTTCATGAATGTCAACGGGAACTTGACCGCAATTGTTTATTTTCGATAAATCTTATCGAGCAGGCGATGCCGAAACTGACGGATGCGGGAAAAGTAAGGAATTAGAGCACCGAGGGAAAGAAAAGTTGCAGCATGCTGCACGAGATGCAACACGACGTGCATGGTTGAACCACGCATGCAAGTGAGCCTATAAAATCTTGGACATCACAACTAGGTATTCACACATTAGTCGGTTTTCCTGGTCTAGTTGGCTGTAATATGCGGTTGGATAAATTCGTGGTTTTTATAGTTTTGTGCGGTCTTGAAGCAAACTCCGAGGAAATATACTCTGATGGAACGATGTTTGATGCGATATTTGAGTGCTTGGATCGAAATACGAGGTAGATATTTGTAATAGAACGAAACGGTTCTTTTTTTTTGTTATAAATCGTAAAAATATTGTGCATGTAAAAAAATATAGATATATAGATATAGAAATATAGAAATATGGATTTCCATACCGTTCGACCTACCCTGGCACTGACGAGAGGCAAAAACCTCGAGAAGGTGATCATCCCCAGTCAAATAATAATTTAATTCGTATAGTTGAAAACTAATCTCTTCCTTTTAGACAATGGAAGTCCAGAATATCCTTATTCAAAGTGAAACATTGTCAACCCCTTTCAAACAAACGTAAAAGCTACTTCCATCATAAAAAATGTCTCGTCTCAGGCAGAACGAACAAATTCACTGCTCTTTCGTGAATATTTTTTTATTTTTTCACTCTATCCCACATTTTTTTCCTTAATAAATCTTATCGAAGCGCCATACTTGTCAACTTCTACTCTTTTCTTCAACTCCGAACAAGCTCGTAACATAGAAAATAATTAGGCAACAAAGATGATGGTGGGTATTCATTATAAGTCGCATAATAATTAAGTTACATTAATAGCTATTATCTTCCTATTTCGATGAAAGGAAAAACCCTAACATGTGTTGTGTGGTTGGATCTTCATTTTCGTTTACAGAGGAGCTTGTCTAGGTTCTAGTTTGTCTGACTAATGGAGTAGTCCGAATATCTGCTAGTCCTGTATTCATTACGTACGCCTGAATTTGTTTTTCCTTTCTCGTAGATGAGGGTGTGGTAGTTTTCCTTTTCTCTGGTGCAGTACATACGCCTCCTGTTTTTTGGGATTGTGCTTTTTCTTGCTTCCAATGGATCTTCCAATTGTTTGTATTTTTTGGTTTGGTTCTATTGCATTTTGTGGTATAGTGCTATGCTGACTGCAGTTACTTTTCTCAAACATGATGTGCACAGACTTGCTTTTTGTTAGACTCTCAACGATTTCAATTGTCTCCTCTCTCCTCTCTCCTCTCTCCTCTCTCCTCTCTCCTCTCTCCTCTCTCCTCTCTCCTCTCTCCTCTCTCCTCTCTCCTCTCTCCTCTCTCCTCTCTCCTCTCTCCTCTCTCCTCTCTCCTCTCTCCTCTCTCCTCTCTCCTCTCTCCTCTCTCCTCTCTCCTCTCTCCTCTCTCCTCTCTCCTCTCTCCTCTCTCCTCTCTCCTCTCTCCTCTCTCCTCTCTCCTCTCTCCTCTCTCCTCTCTCCTCTCTCCTCTCTCCTCTCTCCTCTCTCCTCTCTCCTCTCTCCTCTCTCCTCTCTCCTCTCTCCTCTCTCCTCTCTCCTCTCTCCTCTCTCCTCTCTCCTCTCTCCTCTCTCCTCTCTCCTCTCTCCTCTCTCCTCTCTCCTCTCTCCTCTCTCCTCTCTCCTCTCTCCTCTCTCCTCTCTCCTCTCTCCTCTCTCCTCTCTCCTCTCTCCTCTCTCCTCTCTCCTCTCTCCTCTCTCCTCTCTCCTCTCTCCTCTCTCCTCTCTCCTCTCTCCTCTCTCCTCTCTCCTCTCTCCTCTCTCCTCTCTCCTCTCTCCTCTCTCCTCTCTCCTCTCTCCTCTCTCCTCTCTCCTCTCTCCTCTCTCCTCTCTCCTCTCTCCTCTCTCCTCTCTCCTCTCTCCTCTCTCCTCTCTCCTCTCTCCTCTCTCCTCTCTCCTCTCTCCTCTCTCCTCTCTCCTCTCTCCTCTCTCCTCTCTCCTCTCTCCTCTCTCCTCTCTCCTCTCTCCTCTCTCCTCTCTCCTCTCTCCTTTCTCATCTATCCTTCTTTTATTTCATGGTTTTCCTATTTGCGAAGAAAATACATAATTGTGATTATCACTAATTTATGAAATGATATCTTTCAGCCTATCATGCATTGCTACTAGCGTAGCCAGATCTATCGAAAGTGCTACGAATGCCACACTCCTCATCTCCTAGGGTGTCACCCTAGCCCGCAACGAAGAACCAGTGTCTACCAGGCAGCCCAAATCCCTGAACGGCTTCAAGCGACTCTGCAGAGCCTTATCAAACTTCATCGATACTCACAGCTTCTTAATTGATCTGACGGAAAGCCGCGATGACGAGGAAGTGTCCAGGAAAGGTGGCGGTGGAGGGGGTATGGGAGGTGGTGGAGGAGGATACTTCAACACAAAGGCGATTCAAAGGGAGAAGAAGTACTACCAATACGCTTTCATGGTGCTCTTGGGGATCTTCGGCCTCACTGGGCCGTTGGTTATGAAGATTTTGGGTGTCATGGCTGCTCAGTATCTCCTGGCCTCCAAGGCAGCCTTGATTATCGTAGGCAGTGTGGCGCTGAAGAAGATTTTCGAAAGTGATAGCTCGAAACCCAAGGTGACGCTTACCACTTTGCCAGTGCATGACAAGTATGACAGCGAGGAGGAACTTGATAGACTGAGCTATGGGTACAACCGAATACCACTGGGATATGGTCATCCTGGGTATGGTGGGAGGAGCAACTCATACTCCGGGTTTTATAATAATGAGAGGAGTGAATTCGCTCCTATATTGTATGGCAAACGGAAACAAAACATAGCGAATTCTTGATAGATGTAAATTGTTTCTATTATTTATTAGTTATTTATTGAAATAAAGATGTAGGTGGCCCGTGATGTTATTGGTGTAAACTGAATTTTGTATTGACCAAATGTCATGTAATACGCGATGACAGGTGATAGATGACAGATGGCGAACAGAAAGAGGGAAGTGATCCATGATGGGTGACGGGTGATAGATGATTGGTGGCAAGTGACAGGTGATGTATGAAAATTGACAGCTGATGGATATTAACGGAATTTTACGTAATTTTATTCGTTTCCAAAATTCAATATATCTACCAGTCGTTATTTTCATCCTTGAAAATAATAACCCTAAAATATGCTGATTATTCATGTTATTTCACGTGGCCCACAAACCCCATATAATTTTGCAACAAGATGATGATTTAGATAAGAAATATCGTGGTCCGATAGAATGGCCAGCTCGGTCACCAGACCTAACACCGTTACTTTTTTTGAGGTAGTATCTTGAATCCTAGGATTACGCTACAGAAACAGAACCTGATAACCAATTACTATGAGGAACTTCTGGCTTACCCTGTATTTATTCGGAAGTTGTCTCGTTTCCGAATCTTCTTATGGAATTCTTCGATTGAGATTATTATACCCGTTGAAGAAATTCATGCTGAACGGAGATGACGGAATAACATTTTTCAACTCATATCATTGTTTCTTCAGGATCAGGAAAGTCATTCTGAGAGATGTTCTCATCGCAATTTCTTCATACTATTAGAATAATAATTGATATTTTTTATCACAAAAATTGTTATAGGTATCTCAGAAATAATAAATGGTAGGTATTAATGGTATTTATTATCACGTATTATTATGAATTATCATATTATTAACATTCGAAAAATATATACACTGTCGATTGATTCTCTTTGTTATTATTTATAGAGAAAAAAGATACTCATTACCTGTGGAAATCGCGTTTGATATAATCGCGCGAGACATCTATCCCGATAACGACGAACCTATACAGAAAATACACCCGGACGAATTACAAGTAGGGAACTTAACTCATAGATGACGTACGGTACACTAATTCGTATAAAATTGAATATTCTGACTCATTTCATTTTCCAACTGTGGTTTAAATGAATGATTACTGATAACTTGAATTATATTTTTCATTGGATTGGCAGAAGAGGTTCTACAGAATGGCCATCAAGGTCTCCGGATGTCACTCCTTTAGATTTCTTTCTGTGGTATCAGTTGAAGTCTAAAGTGTATGAGATAGAATCAACAACATTAGAAGATTTGAGAGAGAATATCATCAGGCATTGCAGAGAAATAACTCCCGAGATTTTCAACCATGTGAGGGCGGCAATGGAAGCTCGTTTGTACCATTGTATTGAAGTTGGTGGAAACGTTTTTAAATATTTACTTACTATAGAAGATTTGTTTCTTCTCATTGTCAAGTCATCAGAATTTGACTCAAGAATATAATGAAAAATCTCTTTTTCTGTTTTATTGCTTCCATATTTGTATCTAGAACGAATGTTTCAAAATGTGGCCTCCTGTATAAATGTTGACCTGTTTTTTATTTTTACTGCAAATCATTGTTTCAAAAGATATTCAGGGTGACTCGTTTTGAATGGAATGCACTGTATACCACACTCCATAACTATGTACAAGGCCTTTCAGTTGCACGATCCACTCGCTATACACTTTGCGTTCGTATGTAACAAAAACACAACCAGCTTTATTTAATTTTACAGTGAATCTTCGATTTCTACCTACCGAACCAAGTCACAAAACCCCCGACTTTAGAGAGGCAATTTTTTTCGGCCTATACCGGAGATGAATCCATAAAGAAGCGAACAAACACTCCGACCGTAAGTGTCTTCTGATTGAGAAATAGTGGGATTCATTATCTCATCTCCTGTGTTAGCATTTCTTGGAGTGACCATCAATGAGATGAATGTCCGAGGGTTATAAGGGCGGATAATTGTCGAAATTGGGTTATGTGAGGGACAGTGGCCGAGCCTCGGACGTCGATATTTCTCCGAAATGGTACCTAGGAGAAATACATTTGCTCGTTTATTTGCATCAAACTAATTGAGTTGGATTGTTCGATGTTAGGATGGGAAATTGCGGGGGAAACATGAGTGACTGAATTCTGAACCTCTCTTCTATTTCTGGAAAGAGAGAGAGAGGAGAGAATATGTTCATGTTGCATAAACTTATCTAGTTTTGTCGAACAGAGTGTCAAAATATGAAATATTAATAAAAAGTTATCAAAATATTTATATCATATTTCAAATTGTCACGTGGTTCGACCAAAACTCATTGCTAAATTATGAGCTGGCACATTTATAAAAATCACATCAAATCAGATCAAAATATACTTTATTGTCGAAGAAAAACTCTCATTGAAAAAATGGGAAAATTTCACACTACACGTAATAAAATATTACTCATACAACAAATATAGGTAAATATAAGAATTTTCGAAGAAAAAAGAAACTGATAAACATAAAAATAAAATATACAATTCAGCGTCAAGCCTTGAAAATATCAAATATCACATACAGAACTTCACAGTAATATAGTCAAAATACCCAAAAACAAAGCATTTTGAATTAAAAACAAATGCAAATTTCAAACCAAAAACTAGCACTATTTATTTTATTATTTAAATATTTCTACCTGAATCTAATTCGTCTATAGTGGAACATGTTTTACCTTTAACCTCTTTTGGCAGGTGATTGAACATTTTTGTCGTTATATACGGTCATAAAATTGAAAAAGATTTAAAAAATAATCAGCATTTTGCAAATTTTCTATACTGTAGGAGTTTTGTCAGCCGATACTACGGCAGTTTTTTTCGTACCAGAAGTGTTTTTGATCAACAAACTATCAATGATTTTCCATGTATTCTAAAATACTCGCTATATCATTAAAGAACACCGATTGGTGTTCGCAAATTTACTCTATCTTCAACCATTCTCAAGTTGAAAAGTTCATCCGGATTTGAAAAGGGTAATTTTTCTTAAAAAAAAAATTCAGTAATATTTTTTAAATCATATTATTGAAACTCTGGTTTTTCTCAATATGAAACTGATGATTTTGAAGTTTTCAAGATTTTTAGGGGTCTACCCCTTGGGACTTTTTTTGATTAAATTTATTGTTTCGCGGATTGATTTGAAATTCACAGAGTATACTAATTCAATTATTCTGAATCGATTGGCTTTCTCAGAATTGCTCTATTTTTAACCATTCTCGAGTTGAAAAGTTCATCTGAAGATGAAAGGTGTCATTTCGTTCCAAGAAAGTTGAAAATTTTTTCCCCACTCATTCTAGTGAAATTCAATCTGTTTTGAATGTTCACACCGAATTTGAAGTGAATCACGAGTCAATTAGAGATTTCACAGGCTTTTTACGGAACCTCTGCCATTTTGAGTTGAACATTTTCAAAAATACGTTTCTTTGCTTTTTGAGGATGAATTTTGCATCCGAGCTTATGCAATTCACATATTTTCGAAATCAGCATGAAATTTTGTGTATATAGTACGTATTTTAAGTGAAACTGATGATTTTGAATTTTTCGTGATTTTTAGGGGTCTACCCCTTGGGACTTTTTTTGATTAAATTTATTGTTTCGCGGAACGATTTGAAATTCATAGAGTATACTAATTCAATGATTCTGAATCGATTGGCGGTCTCAGAATTGCTCTCTCTTTAACCATTCTCGAGTTGAAAAGTTCATCTGAAGATGAAAGGTGTCATTTCGTTCCAAGAAAGTTGAAAATATTTTCCCCACTCATTCTAGTGAAATTCAATCTGTTTTGAATGTTCACACCGAATTTGAGGTGAATCACGAGTCAATTAGAGATTTCACAGGCTTTTTACGGAGCCTCTGCCGTTTTGAGTTGAACGTTTCCAAAATTACGTTTTATTGCTTTTTGAGGATGAATTTTGCATCCGAGCATATGCGAATCATATATTTTCGAAATCAGCATGAAATTTTGTGTATATAGTACGTATTTTAAGTGAAACTGATGATTTTGAATTTTTCGTGATTTTTAGGGGTCTACCCCTTGGGACTTTTTTTGATTAAATTTATTGTTTCGCGGAACGATTTGAAATTCATAGAGTATACTAATTCAATGATTCTGAATCGATTGGCGGTCTCAGAATTGCTCTATCTTTAACCATTCTCGAGTTGAAAAGTTCATCTGAAGATGAAAGGTGTCATTTCGTTCCAAGAAAGTTGAAAATTTTTTCCCCACTCATTCTAGTGAAATTCAATCTGTTTTGAATGTTCACACCGAATTTGAAGTGAATCACGAGTCAATTAGAGATTTCACAGGCTTTTTACGGAACCTCTGCCATTTTGAGTTGAACATTTTCAAAAATACGTTTCTTTGCTTTTTGAGGATGAATTTTGCATCCGAGCTTATGCAATTCACATATTTTCGAAATCAGCATGAAATTTTGTGTATATAGTACGTATTTTAAGTGAAACTGATGATTTTGAATTTTTCGTGATTTTTAGGGGTCTACCCCTTGGGACTTTTTTTGATTAAATTTATTGTTTCGCGGAACGATTTGAAATTCATAGAGTATACTAATTCAATGATTCTGAATCGATTGGCGGTCTCAGAATTGCTCTCTCTTTAACCATTCTCGAGTTGAAAAGTTCATCTGAAGATGAAAGGTGTCATTTCGTTCCAAGAAAGTTGAAAATATTTTCCCCACTCATTCTAGTGAAATTCAATCTGTTTTGAATGTTCACACCGAATTTGAGGTGAATCACGAGTCAATTAGAGATTTCACAGGCTTTTTACGGAGCCTCTGCCGTTTTGAGTTGAACGTTTCCAAAATTACGTTTTATTGCTTTTTGAGGATGAATTTTGCATCCGAGCATATGCGAATCATATATTTTCGAAATCAGCATGAAATTTTGTGTATATAGTACGTATTTTAAGTGAAACTGATGATTTTGAATTTTTCGTGATTTTTAGGGGTCTACCCCTTGGGACTTTTTTTGATTAAATTTATTGTTTCGCGGAACGATTTGAAATTCATAGAGTATACTAATTCAATGATTCTGAATCGATTGGCGGTCTCAGAATTGCTCTATCTTTAACCATTCTCGAGTTGAAAAGTTCATCTGAAGATGAAAGGTGTCATTTCGTTCCAAGAAAGTTGAAAATATTTTCCCCACTCATTCTAGTGAAATTCAATCTGTTTTGAATGTTCACACCGAATTTGAGGTGAATCACGAGTCAATTAGAGATTTCACAGGCTTTTTACGGAGCCTCTGCCGTTTTGAGTTGAACGTTTCCAAAATTACGTTTTATTGCTTTTTGAGGATGAATTTTGCATCCGAGCATATGCGAATCATATATTTTCGAAATCAGCATGAAATTTTGTGTATATAGTAAGTATTTGAAGTGAAACTGATGATTTTGAATTTTTCATGATTTTTAGGGGTCTACCCCTTGGGACTTTTTTCGATTAAATGTATGGTATTGTATACTTATTCAATGATTCACAGAACCACAGCAATTTCAAGTTGAAAATTATCGAAAATTAGATCGTTCAAAGGAATTTCTGACGTTTTATTCCTTTTTATGACTGAACTTCGAACAGACCGACTTGATGAAATTCAGAGAGTTCACCAATTTAATCATACTGAATCGATTGGCGTTCGCAGTTATACTCTATTTTCAACCATTCTCGAGTTCAAAGGTTCATCTGAAGTTGAGACGGATCATTTGCCGCAAAATCAAATCATTTTTCTATCCCTTCTCTCCAGATTCTCCTGAAGAAAGAGGCTAGGTGGATAACATACAGAATTGTGCGTGATGCAACAGACCCATCCACTCAAAACCTAACCTGTCTCAACCTAATCCCATAAATTTGCCCCCGGAACTCGTCTATCCACAACCTTGAGAAGAATCTACCTCTTCAACTCTTACAGGGAAACATCAGCTCGCTTGCCAATAACTCCAAGCAGTTTGTGGATAACATCGAAGATGTTGAACTGGAACCTGAAGATGGTTTCATCCTCTTCGACTAGGAGAGCCTCAGCATCATTATGAGAATACTGGTAGAAGAGAAACAGCTTCATGAAAGGATTGATCTGGAATTGCTGCAGAGCTTCCTACATAACTCATACTTCCAGAAAAATTATCTATCAGAGAGGTAGAACATAAACCAAAACTATGACTGAGATACGTGTTATATTAGGGTTGCAATCATATTCACTATAGAAAAAGAAACCAAAGTATAACATCAAGGGCTGTTTTCAATCCGACGGTACACCAGGCACGAGGAACGAGGAACGAGGAACGAGGAACGAGGAACGAGGATCGAGGAACGAGGAACGAGGAACGAGGAACGAGGAACGAGGAACGAGGAACGAGGAACGAGGAACGAGGAACGAGGAACGAGGAACGAGGAACGAGGAACGAGGAACGAGGAACGAGGAACGAGGAACGAGGAACGAGGAACGAGGAACGAGGAACGAGGAACGAGGAACGAGGAACGAGGAACGAGGAACGAGGAACGAGGAACGAGGAACGAGGAACGAGGAACGAGGAACGAGGAACGAGGAACGAGGAACGAGGAACGAGGAACGAGGAACGAGGAACGAGGAACGAGGAACGAGGAACGAGGAACGAGGAACGAGGAACGAGGAACGAGGAACGAGGAACGAGGAACGAGGAACGAGGAACGAGGAACGAGGAACGAGGAACGAGGAACGAGGAACGAGGAACGAGGAACGAGGAACGAGGAACGAGGAACGAGGAACGAGGAACGAGGAACGAGGAACGAGGAACGAGGAACGAGGCACGAGGCAAGAGGCATTTTAATGTGAATATTCCTACATAGGAGAGACCAAGAGATCAATATCTGTAAGATTAACCGAACACAGAAAGTGGGGAGCCATATAAATAAATATGTTGACCGTGTCTGGAATGAGTGTTGAGTTAGCCAAGCGTGGAAATTTTAATTAGCAAAAAAATTCATATTATTGACGAATGCAACAAACTTTGTAAGTATTTTGGCCATGTAAACCTATTTGGGAGCTTAAAAAAATTATGCAACAAGCCTTTCAAATATCTTTAGTGTCAAACAAGTTGTAATTCGAGACGACAGACTTAAAACGAAACTTAACTTCGAAAAGGGCATAAAAACCCCCTTAACCGTACTAAAATTATATCCTGACTCCGAATCATCTCCCGGCGGCTTAACATTACAAAACAAAGTTACATTTCGTCGAGGCACAAATTAAATTTTAACAGAAACGTAATTGAACGCCGAATGGCGCTTTATAACCTCCTCTCTCTCCACCATCTCTGCATCCCTCTTATTTTCATCCTAATACGCAAACCGCAAATAGATAGGCCCGTCATTTTCCGCCGGCAACTAATTCATGCTCCTTTATCCCGCACGGTTGAACCTGGAATATGCACATTTATATTGTTGGTCAACTAACCTTAACTTACCACTAGCTACCTTGATGCAGAGGCATGGAAGAAACAAGCTCTTTCATAAAAATCCGAGTCTTTTTTATAGCATACAGACAACTCCTCTGTGAACTATTTCAAGCAGATCTATACTATTCTCAGAGGTTCAACACTAAAGATAAATTTGATCCATTGTGATATAGTTGGCATGCATGATTCAAAAATCCACAAAGCACTATTGGACCTTACTTACACAAGACCCTGAATAGTTTCAAATGATACTGGTAGAAAATAACACTCTATCGTCAGTATCGTTCAAATATTGTGGCGAGCTGGAGCCAGACCTGTCTGCATCTACCTACGCCTCCGTTCGAGCGCATATAATACGTCACTATATAACGAACTGCAAGAGCGACCTCTCTCCCCGGTTATAGCAGACTCGCAACTAATTGCAAAGAACTTTGCTGAGTTTAATAGAGGAAGCGCTAGCAAGCATTCAATATAAATTGTGGAAATAGATAACTTATGTTCAACCAGTAGAAATAAAGTAGTTGAAGAGAGTTGAGGGCATTTATATTACAATTGGTGTGAGAAGTGTATTTTTTGAGTTGAACAATTTGTTAATTGTTCAGAGCCAATAATGTATTCGACGAAAGTAAGACTTGTGGACTTGAAAGTCAGCGTTTCGATGCGGGAGTTTAAAGAAAGCGAACTTGAAACCAGCAGTGACCTGTGAACTTCGTATGTTTATCAAATCGTGCACTAATAAGTATCGTGACCTTCTCGATGCAATTCAGAACCCTAAAATCGTTCAGTTTGTTAACCTGTACTTACGTTTCATATGATACATGATATGGGAGATGGCTTGGAGGGCGAGGATTGGTATAAACTGGCCTACTAGATCTCAGGACCTACCACCGCTAGACTTAATTTGTGTGGTCGATTTCCTGGAATTACGAGAAAAGATTCTTTCTTCAAAGTTTGTAGTGACACGCTACTGTTTACTCTCAACGATTTACGGATTATTTTGGATGAAAAGTGGGGTGGTCTGTGCCCCCCGGGCCCCCCCGAATCTTGGGAAGACAATATATTTTTGGTATATAAGGATTCGAGAGTAATAGCTTTAATTTCGATGTGATCAAAGTTTTGCACTCGTTCAGGGTGGCTTTAACATCTGAAACCATCTTGGGCAGTGGATTTCTGGTAAACTTTAATAATATAATAATAATAATAATAATTTTTTTTAAATTGTTTTTTCCGTTAACCAGCTCTCATCCCCCTACGAATGACAGCCCTTAGAAGTCGAAACTTGTGCGAGCTAAGGATTAACGAGGTCTTACCGTTAACGTGCGATTCCTAGCACTGTTTGTACGGACCGGTTTCAATGAGGTTTCCTACCCTTTCCTGATAATTTGATTTATCAAGACTCCCAACCTTATTGCCTTTCAGTGAAATATTGTCAAATCGATAGACATTAGATAGACAGAGATACTTGTTTTTTTATTACAATAACCACCCAAATAAAAAGTTCTGGATGCACCACTGGTACAAATTAAAAACTTCTCTCTTTCATCGTGACATAATGGGCTCTGTAACAAATTCTAAACGTCCAAGAATTTCGAAAACAACTTTTCATAGGTGCCTTAAATAGCCGCCTACTTCTAAACTAGGCATTCCGACAGTCCACCATGTCGCCTAGGATAACTGAGCGGTCCACGTGGACGCTACCGACGCCGACGACGTCGGCCGTCAGTCTGTCTGTCCTATTGAATACGGTATGCATGCTAATGCCGAGAGTTGGTAGTGTTTGGTGGCGTAACAAGTGAATCACTCCAACGACTGCATCCAAATGGACCAAAAGATCGTAGCAGCAACGGCAACTCACATCAAGTAAGTACCGAGCTTGTTTTATCCCAAGCCGATGTCTATATGGAATATGATATCAGTCTCACGTGGTATCGATCGGCGAACTTCTGGACAACGGCGTAGGGCTGGGAGGGGCAGTGGCGGATCATGATCTTCGGCAGACTGAAGCGCAATTGACTTCATCGCCCCTTTCCTTCTGAAATGTGCCTTCACAGCAGGCCATATATTTAAAAACCGAAAACAGTTTTTCTCGAATTCCATTTTTTATACGAATTCATTACATAAAATTTGCTGCTGCTGCTGCTGTCAACGATAACAAAAAAGAGAAAACAAAACAAAATATTTCATGATGTTGAAAAATGAATGAAAAATATGTATCACTCAAAAGTCTAGCCTAAATATGAACCTTTCTGGACTTTTTTCCTTCTGATTCGTGGTTTCATCGCTGTTAGCGTGCAGTGTATATCATGTAGGATGACCACTTTCGTGCAAAGAGTTCATCTCTAGTGTATCTATCGATCCTGGAAATTTCATGATTTTTCGTCAAAATTTACAGAAGATACGAGGGTGTTTCCATGAGAAGTGAAACACACTGTATTGTATCTTTTGGTAACAGGGGGATTTGTATATAGGGCGGCCACTTTGTGTGGCACAGTTCAATATTGCCTTTATTTTGGAAAGCTGAACAATTTTTTTCGGGAATTGAATATGCATTCCAATAAATGATTACAATTTTAACTATTATTGAATTAAAACTAGTTAGGGAGATTACCTTACTATTCATACAATAATATTGTGAATATTATCATAAAATAAAGGTTTATAATTATGTGGTCAACAAGAGAAAGAAACGAAAGAATACTTGGTTGACAAGAAAATACTTTATATTTATTCAGCTGAGATCCTGGTAACTGATACAGTCTATAAAGAGGTGAAATTTGCTCAGATTATTTTCTTTAATTTGATTTTTGTTGAATCCTCAATGTGCTTGATACAGTTTTTAGTTGAAGATCTATGATACTGAGAAAATATGTCGTTTTTGAAAGAAAAAGATTTTTTTTAACAATGCACTAGGTAATTCATGACCTTTCATAATCTATATTCCAAACAACCTCCTTTGAAGACCACATAACTGTTGACGGACTGATGGCTGTATCAGAGGGTCAAATTTCTGAGTTAGAGCATTTTATTCGAAAATGTGCATTTTCGAAAAGTGGCTGTAACTTTTTTCCAGTAAAAAATATTTTTTTTCTATGAATACATTACCAGAACATTTTTTTACGTAGAATTCAGTGGTGTGAGTATCTTATCTTTCCAAATAAGATATCCATAGTTGTTATTGATGAAAAAATATTTTTTTAAATGAGGTACCTTGTACATTCCTGCATATTGCAATGGAGCACAAAATTACCTTTCCAAAAATGTAGCACACTTGATGTTTTGCTAGAGTCATCTTTGAAATATAGAGCTATTAGGTTTTTCATGTAGGCTTTAAAACGCACAACTTGAACAAGTAGGCTTTGGACGACGCGGTTATAAAACAGAAAGAAATTGTTCAGTAGTGGCTATCAAATGAGGAGAAAGCCTTTCACAGCAGTAATAAAAACTCATAGTTTCAATAAAACAGGTAAATATATTGACTACTAATAAATGAAACTCCAATTCGCTTCCAATTCGTATCTAGAATTGGTCGGCAATTTAAAAATAAGATGTTTCATCCTTTCCTAGAGGTAAAAGTCCATGGGCGTTAGGTCTGGTGACCTGGCCGGCCGACGGTTGGGTCCTTGTTTGGCTATCCAATTATTATCAAAATTTGCTGACAAAAAGTTAGTGCCAATTTATCGACAAGGGGTTCAATATTTTGCCTTAAAATTTCTACACACCTCTGAGATGTACCATTATGAATGAACGGGCCGATAATTCTACTACTGAGAACACCTGTCCACACACTAAATCCAACTAATTGTAGCGGTTGAAAATGCTGACAATGCTCACATAAGCTTCGTCTGTCCAAATACAATTTAACAGAAAATCACGCTCTTGGCTACAATTTTCCAGGAACAACTGGTTAAAAATCCTCCTGGTCTGAGTTTATGATCTCTTCTGATCATGATGGCTTGTACTTATGCTTTCTCAAAATCCGCATAACGTTAGTTCTTGGTAGGCCTGCTGATATTTTCAAATTTCGCGTTGACGTTTTGGGATTATTTTCAACAGCTCCCAAAACGACTATTTCTTTCAACTTCTCATACCTATTTGATTCATATAATTTTGGCATTTTTTTTACCATAATCCTGTGAAAATTTCTCTAAAAGGTTGTCTTCTTTCTGGAAACCTCTCGTAATACAAATTGCTTGCTGCTTCTACATTTTCCCCCGTTTGTATGAAACAATCATATCCCATTTTTCATAATACTCATACTTCACTGCGAATGTGCTTGAAAATTTAACAGAAACCACGAATTAAAGAGCTACCGCTCATATAAAAATTTGATAGCTACCAGTAAACATTTGCATTTTGTTATAAAATTTGACTCTCAGGCACATCCATCAGTTTGAAAACATGACTTTCCCTTTAGAAGTGTCCAATTTGGCCCACTCTGTACATCAAGCAAGAATCACTTTACCCCACTCAGTGTAAGAATTTTGAATAAAAAGTTGATTCATTATTCGATGTCTAGGCCGTACAACTCAAGATCAAGTCAAAAAACTCTTTGAAAACATGAAAGCGGCTTGTGTATAGTATTTTTGAAGTAGCAGAATGAGTACAGAAGTCTGGCAATAAGTTTAGCACTTCTAAGGTTCTATATTTACAAATTCTTTGCATACAAAGCAATTGTGAGCAGTTTCATTATGAATGGAAACCCGTCAAAAACCGCAGAGAAGCTCAATAAGAATTTCAGGCTTTCAACAAACACCTCATAAATTCCACATCTGCGCCATTTGTCAGTCCAGAAATAACGAATATGTTTTGTGTTTCTCCATCCACCATCCACTCATTAACTTTTATAGGTCTTTTTTCGAAAATACATCCTCCAAAGCTTTCGTTATTCCAAAACTACAACATCTCTGCTCCCGGCCCGTACATCACTGTCATAAACTCTACTCATGTCGCTGAGATCTTCATAAATTACCCGGAAAAAATATGTAAACAAAAAACAGCTGCGCGCCGTTGTCCCAGAATAGCGCGAAGGTCGAACACCCTCGGAGGCGTCCCGACGCCATCCCAAATCGAGTTATGATTTCGGGGCGTCGAGCTACCAATCATAACTGCGACTTATGAAATATCATATGCGATCCAGGATTGGAGGAAAGGCATACGAGGGACCAATGGAGATGAAATATGAAATAATATGCCGACGGGGTTGGACGACGTCGCGACGCTAGGCGTCGGCGTGAGTTTCAGTGGTGGAGAAAGGCCAAGGCGTGTGTGAAACATATCGCGGTTGATGTGTTTGATAGTCGAGGGTGTTTTATAAACAAGAATTTATTATTCAGAATCAAGTTCTATTTTATTGACAACTGTCTGACAACCTTTCATCATTTTTACCTCTGCTATTCTACTGTCTATAACACCGTATCTATATCACAATATATATATATATATATATATATATATATATATATATATATATATATATATATATATATATATATATATATATATATATATATATATGAAACACCAGCCGCAGCATTAAATCTTGTGCTTTTATGCCTAGTAAAACAATAGTAGCAGAAGTGCGACAAAGGCAATGTCCCATATAAAAAGATGGGTTTGGCAATCCTAAATACATTGAGATTTTGCTGGGGATTTTCCCAAACACGTTTTTTTCCAATTGGTTGAGATGTACATTTGTTTTGTAGTAATAGACACAATTACTACCAATTCTACCGAAAAACAAAGAAAATACTTCATCAGATCTTGAAAATATGCCAAAAATGCAGTTTCAGAGGCATCTTTTGGCATAATATTTTTCCAGACATATCTTGCAAGCTTTTTGATATACGGCTTCACTTTTCGATGGAATCAATGAAAACACGTTTTTAAGGCAAACACAGCTTGATTACAAAGTTCTGTTCATAGAGAAACGAAAAATAAAGACAGTTGTCAAACCTGCAGTAAAAGTTTGCACCACGTTCAGCAGTGGCGACCTACCTTGCAGCTGGATAAACTAACTTAGTACGGTGGGTAAAACAGATTTCTCTTTTCAGTTACCGATTGAAAAAGGGCGTTTTTTTTAACCGTATTGCTTTCATATAGTTGATAAGGTATATATTTTATCATTGATCAATTTGCCATTCCTGTATTTCATACGAATGGTTGTTTCATTTGAAATAGAGGAATGAAACATCAATCACTACTAATATATACAGTAAAAGATTCGTGGACCTTGTGAAATCATTCGTGAATAAAATGAAAGGTTTAAAAAAAAATTATTTCATGAAAACAAGAACTCAATTAAAATATATATAGAACAAGAAAAATAAGTTGAACGCTGTAATAACATTGTTTTGAGACTTGTAGTTAACAATTACACAGTAATATAGAGCTCTGAAGAACAGAAATGAGTAGATTGTTTTCTTATATCATCAAATCCAAACCATAGATATCCATCAAAATCAACCAAAATAAAAACAAATTACATTTACAACAAACCTTCAATGATTTCGTACATTTATTAGCAAGAAGAACGAGTAGCTATAACATATACTCCACTTGAATAATCTATCAACCGTATACTTCCTCCAATGTTGATAGAAAACGAGAACTGATGAATAGACCCCTAAAAATCATGGAAAATACAAAATCGGCAGATTCACTTGCATTCCGCACTATATACGCAAAATTTCATGCAGATTCCGAAAATATATGATTTGTTTGTGCTCAAATTCAAGGTTTGGCAAAAATTTTACGAATAGAAGTAGAAATATGGAAGGGAAATGACTCCAAATGAACTCAATGAAGTCAATCAACATAGTGAGGAAAATTCTGCTATTAAAGTTGTTGCTGGGATATTTCTTGCTACTGTAATGAGAAATACTATTACTATAACAAATTATAGAATAGAAGTAGCACATTCAAATTCTATGGCAGCAAAAACGATTTTGCTGATCAGGCTGATTCAAGTCAATATTTAGGTATTTACCAATAATAATTTGATAGCTACCAGTGCTGAGGAAGATAACACTTGCAAAATTATAAAAAATGCAGCTAGTTCAAATTTGATACTTTTTTATCAATTTTGACTCACTTGTGGTTGAAAAGGAACTATATTTTTTCTGATTGATTCATCAACTGATGCACCCTTTCTATCAAACTTAATTTTGCTCGATCTTTTAAGAGAAACCCCTTCAAATATGTTTTATCAGGCTATCCTGATATATCGAAATTGTAGTCTCATATTTTCTCTATAAATGAAGGTTTTCAGAAAATTACTGAAAATTTTCGTACACTTGCGAAAGAAGACTTGGACAACAACACTGCCATTGAAAAAACAAGATCTCTTTGAAATTGACAGATCATGTTGCTCAAAATCAATGATAAGAATGTCAATTCATGAAATCATGCTGTGACGGCAATATTTCTGAACAGAATCGACCTGATATCGGATAAGTCGAACATTTGAAAATGAAATAAACTAGTAACTGTCGGGGGACATCCCCAATATTATTATCCAATCAAAAAAATATCCAGCTATACTTTTCATAAAAATCTAGCCATCCTAAAATAGTTTTTCGTTTTTCGTCTCACGGCTAGATTTTCCCCAGCTAACCGCCGATACCGGCGCATTAAACCCGAGAAAATCGTAATGAAATAAAGTGAAGTTGTCGAAAGCACTTACCATCTCAGTCGAATGGCACCTCTTTGTTGCCCCTCGGGAGTTGACAAAGCTCGAGAAAAATGGAGCGTTTTAGATGCGATGTCCAGTCAAAGGAATTGTCCAAGATGGACTCTGAGATAAGATGTTGATATTGCATTTCTCATTCTTTATAATGCAACAGGAGAATTCGTCTTCCGAATGGGTTTCGAGGACCGGATTCGGGAATTTTCAGTGCTTGGTTTTCACTTCTGGCTTGATTACGTTGGCTGGTAACGTGAAGTGCGATGCACTGAGGAAAATTCTGCTATTAAAGTTGTTGCTGGGATATTTCTTGCTACTGTAATAAGGAATACTATTACTATAACAAATTATAGAATAGAAGTAGCACATTCAAATTCTATGGCAGCAAAAACGATTTTGCTGAAGGTGGTTTTTCTGCCACAGTTAGGTATAATGCTGTCGCTATTAGGCAGTCAGCCTTGGACAGTAAGTTCTTCAATCAGAAAATCATAATTCCACAGGTGAATAATCACTGGTGAATTACATGTCTATGGCCGTGAGGTTTTCGCTTACGATAAGTGGATCATCGCATAGAAGTTCATCCACTTACGGTAATACAGTTGTCAACCTGCCACTAAAATATTACTCGAAGAACCTACTTACGACTACTTTGTTCCATGCCGTGGTTATTAGATGTTTTGCTGACATTCTGACGGAAATTACCACCTCCACGAACGCAACGAACATTTGGAGGTTGTTACGTTTAGAAATGAGAAAACGTAGAACCTATGCTATTAGAGTTTCTTACTAGGGTTATTGCATTTCTAGCTACGGTTAATAAAAATTTTCCTCAGTGTGAATATATTTATGAAACAAAAACTAAACCATATTTTATTTATTCACGTCATTACAAATAAAAATTTACAATTTTGAAATGTGCCCTGAAAATTACTTCCGCCACTGGAAGCAATTTCTTTTGTATGGCTGCAGCTTCTGTTCACTACTGTCGAGGTACCTGCCTCTTCTAATGGCAAAGTAGACAACATACGCGCCGTTTTATTTCTCAATTCGATGCTATCCTCCAAATACCCCTCCGCCAACGTGGAACTTTTCCAACCTCCGTGTTTTTTTTAATTAGTGATAGTTGCTCCTGCATTATCTAGAGCAGTAGCATAAGTGCGACAATGGCAATGTCCCGTATAGGAAGATTGGTATGGCAATTCTAAATGCATTGCGATTTTCCCAAACGTGTTTTATCCAGTTCGAGACTGCGAATATAGTATATTGTGCAAAAAGTGCAGAAAAGTGCTAATTTTTCACGAGTTTGAAAAAGTTGCGGCACGAGCGCAAGCGAGTGCTGCAATTCAAACGAGTGAGAAATTGCATTTCTGCTCGTGTTACACACTATACTTTTTCTACAACACCCTTTTTGCTAAAAATAATACTATACTATAAACTGTTTGTATGCATTTTCATATTTCCCTCTTGAAGTTGAAGGTAGCAAATTCAATGACAATGAATTAACTTGTTCTCTTAGTTCTGGCGGAGTATTTTCAATTTCAGAACTGTCGCTATCCATTTTAGTTCAATCTCATTAAAAAATGACGGGACAAGAATATTCTACGAATATTTTATGCTTGACGTTTGTTGACATTCAAATGATTCGATAGATGTTGCTCCGTTGCCTAGCAATGGATAGTGTGTATGTGGGTATTTGAGACAGCAGTAGTGATGTCTATAATTTTTGTTCAAAATATTATGAATTTGTACGACAATTTCCCTCATATTATATAAACCAATAGACTTTGTCTATTCATTATTGAAGTTGCCTGATCGAATATCCCTTCGAAATGCAGAATTTTCAAAATATACTTTCACCTTGCTGTCACGAAAACTGTATTGCTTAGAAATTAGGTACTGAAAAATTTTGGCACAGAAATGTCACTTTGTGGCATAGAAATGTCACTTTGCGGCACAGAAATGTCACTTTGCGGCACACTAATGTCAAATTTCAATTATTG
Source organism: Chrysolina americana (assembly GCA_958502065.1). Lineage (NCBI taxonomy): Eukaryota > Metazoa > Arthropoda > Insecta > Coleoptera > Chrysomelidae > Chrysolina > Chrysolina americana. The sequence goes on along the minus strand of OY293413.1, from coordinate 2,058,412 downwards.
TGAGAAATAATCATGTTTGCGAACGTAAAACTATGCAGAAAAGTATGTTTTGGAGTGTGGTTGTAGAAAAAGTAACTTTTCCGCACGATTTTTGTATTGTTGACAATAAGTATATTCAGGACTAACTAAATGATCTATGTAACTATTCTGTCTTATGTATATTTTGTAATACTAAGTACTACTTTCCGCACTTGTTAGGTAAATAATTATTTCATCCACAATTGTAAATTTCTTCGATGCACCAGTCTTACTCTTTGGTACATTCACTACCATCGGAATCCTGGTCCTCTATATCCAAAGTCAAAGTCAAAAGTCAAAATATACTTTATTGTCAGTAAAGAACAACTTCTCAATGTTTATTATGCGGTCGTATACTCTCGAATTAGCTATGACATTATAGTTTGGGGAAATACGCCACTGGCTCGTAGATTATTGATTTCACAAAAACGTGTTATTGGACTCATATTTGGTATCAAATGAACAGACTCATGTAAACCATATTTTAGAAAGAATAACATATTAACGGTCCCCTGTATATATATTTACAAATGTATTTTGCTTATCAGTAAAAAAAAAGCTTCCTTAATACAAAACTGTGATAGTCAGTAGTAATACTATAAGTAGTTCAAAATAATCAGGTTATACATCGATAACTTGTTGCATAATTATAAAGAGTGTCAGTTTGACAGTTTAAATAATCCGACCGCGAAGCGGGAGGATAATTCTGTCAAACTGACACGATTTGTAATTATGCAGGAAGTTTGAGATGTATAACCGTATTTATTTTGAAGTACGTATTGTATTTGATACGATTATTTTTTGAGTAAATTAAGTAAATATATAAACAATTTATTAATTTGAATACAAATTGGTGCAATGAAAGTTACAATTATTATATACTACGTTTTTTTTTTAACTGAGATATTCTCGGCGCAGAAAACGTGGCCACTGCTCATTGAAGTGCTGGAAATACTGGAGGTGTTATTAGTTGAACCTGCAGCGTTTTTAAAATTGGATCTCATCTTATTTATTATGTTTTGGTGATGTTGTTCATCTATCTGTAGGTAGGGTTTGATAGAATTGCTATTACCATGTCCTGTTATTTTGATAAGTTCTTGTTCCGATACACCTGCTTTTGCCAATTGTGAAACAGCAGTGGCTCGGTGAGAATGATTTGAAAATTTTTTGTTTGTCATATTCAAATTTGCCAATTCTGCAGACTTTTTGGTCCATTTACTAATTTCATGCACTCCAATTGGCATATTTTTGTACCAGCCAAGGGTTTTTTCTTCTCTCCAGTTGGGATTTACTGTCAGAAATAACCAAACTGTTTTAATATTGATGTTTTCGCTTCTTTTCATCATTAGCTTATCTAGAAGTCTCACTGGACAACGACTCACTTCATTATAGTTAGGTACAAGCCATTTATTATTAGCACATGGTTTTGCTCCTCCCTGTGTGGTTTTGGCAAAAATAGGATTATATTGTATTCTACCAGTTGGAGTATCATCATTTCCAGTTTCATTTTGAAAATAATGAGTCAAACATGACGCTCCTTCATTTCCTCTCCACGCAAATTCTACAGAAGCAATTGAGAAAATTTTTATTTGTAATCCTTCCGGTGTATTTTCATCCCACGCTTCTATCATTGCTATGTACTCGTTATCTTTAAATGCTGATGCACTAACCTTTCTCTTGTCCGGTAACATTTGAAGTTCCCTTCTTTTTGAATTTCTTGCGTTTCGTGCGGCTAAAAATATGGGACTAGAGAATGGATCAATTACTCTATTAAACTCCTTCATATATTTTTCTTGTACTTGTTTTGCCGTAATGTTTCACATCGTTTCAACCACATTTTCTTTATAATTTTCTCCACTAGGTACATTTTCGCATATTGAAAGCCCAATCTTTCAAAATGGACGCTATCATTTCAGTGGAAATTGATTCAGCACATAGTTTCTTTCACTGCAAAACATAAGAAATTGTTTCCATACGTACTTTTTTGTTTTCACTGTATTATGAGGCTCAGTATTTTGTATACTTTCGTCTATTGCATTTGATGATAAATCTCCGAATCCACTCATTTTTGAACAATTTTTGATAAACGTCACAATTTGACAGTTCTGTTTGTTGTATATTGATGTTGATGTGGTTACTATGAAAATGAAATTATTTTAAAATTTTCGATTGGTGGAGCTACTCTATGTATAATCAGGTATTATCGAAATTATACGAGGTAACTTAACTAAATTGGACATTCTGATTGGTTGAAAATCATACGAAAAAAATAATCATAATTATAGCACTAGGCACGGCAATTTGCTGCAAATTCCTCACCACAGAACTTCCTTATATGAAAAAAGTCCTCAATACAGTGGTATGAAATTTTTCAATATACTTCCGGAAAAAATAAAAAGTGAAAGAAATGAAATACGTTTTAAAAAACAACTGAAAAGTTATTTGATTGAGAAATGTATTTATAGCACAAGTGAGTTTTTGATTCCTTAACCGTAATTGTATTGACAGTTGAAGTAAATTATATTGAACCATGAGTATGAATGCCTTATATGTGAACAATAAGTGTAACCGTATAATAACTGTTATTTTTTATTATGTGTGGTTTCGGGACTTCTTTACGGTCTCATTAGTGTTTTTATGTATATAATGTATAGATTTATATACCTATTTTATTTTGACATGTAACTATTTATCTGCAAGGGTAATTTTTCTTAAAAATGAAACATTCCATCGTAAGTCCAGTCCTATATTGGAAATTGTTTTACTTCATCTTGGGAGGCCTGAGTGATGGGTATATGAGCTTGCGACAGTTTCTAGTTTTGAGAGCTTAAAAACCGTGAAATTTTCGAATATTTTCGCTTATAGCTCGAAAAGTACGCATTCTACAGAAAATGTCACCACTGTTCTTCAAAGAGCATCAAATTCCGCGTCGAATGATCATTGGAACATCGGTTGAGTCGTTCAGCCGCAATCGCCCATCAAATATGAGCAATTTTTACCAACTTAGCTTAAAAGTTGACAACTCTCTACTTCTGATTTCCGTAGATCGAAAATGACTACTCCGATTGAAAAATGTTACACCAATTGCAACAAAACATTTCATTCCGATCAAATCAAAGATACAGGTGTTTCCCAAGGATCAGTATTAGGGCCGATCCTCTTTATTATTTTGTATTTGTGCGTTGTCATCTGCTTTGACAAAATCTTTCAAGCAGATGTAGAAAGATGCGAATATATGAAAGTTCTGTGACTACTTCTAGATAGCAAGCTCGATTTCCGCCAGTACTGTGATTGAATTACCCAACAAGCAATGTTACCTGTTAAGAAACCCGAAAAGAATTCTAGACAACTCTGACGCGCTTGTGAAACACAGACAGGCAAGCCTCTGAATTGTCGAAGTTATTCAGTCATCTCTGTTTCATTTACGGTAACCACAAAAGCGAGCCATAAATATTAAACGTTTGACTCCAAGAATAATTTAGCGTTTGAAGGGATAAGTGTCATGTGGCTTCGTTGAGCTTTTCTCCAATACTCCTCAAATACGGTCTGGGTGTATTATTATATTATTTCGTGGTTCTGATAGGTGAGTCCCTGAGCCGGGTTTCTATGAACACAAGGTTCTTGGATCAGCACGATCCCTAAATCTACTGATCCTAGTGAAGGTTTTGAAGATCACAACGAAGGCTTTCTTGGCGTTTGGCGTGATAAACGTTTTTTTGGGCCATTATCTTATTCGTTTTTACTGGGTATCGCCTTCATAGGTGAGAGTGCAATCTTCTTCAACCCCTATTGCTTTTCGGATGGCAATTCTTTGTCCTATAGGTTGGAGATGGGACGACTTTCCGTACTTTCCACGTCGTCTTTTACAGACATGTTGGCAGCTACTTCTGTTTTATGCTTTATAGCTTTCTTCCCAGCTTCCTCAGGCCCAAGACTTAGATTGAGGAGGTGCGATATCATCTTACTCCTGCTCCACTGAATTTAAGCTCCATCGAGTCATCCCTACAAAGGTGGGAGAAGTTTTTCTGCTGTTATTTTTCGGGGAACTTTTCGTTTTGTGGAGGAAACCAAGGAATCTTCCTTAAGCAAGCGTTGATGCTCTCTTGTCCCTTCTCTGTTTCTCTTTTATTTTCCTCTATATGCTTCTTCTGAAGAGGTTTCACATGAGTGGATGGAGGTTTCTTCTGTGAAGGGATAGTATGCCTCATCCCAGGTAGACTAGCGTAGAGGTTTGATGAATAAGGTAATCGAAACTGGAGATCCGTAGGTCTCCAGAGTTCGTATACTAGCGATAAAACCTAACATTTTCCTTGCACCCATTGGCTTATGCTGTTCCACTCTGGCTTGGGGGGCTTTTTATCGTTTCTTCCAAACACTTGGACCTTCAGCTGAGGTATGCACTCAACAACCACCAATTCACTGCATCGGCAGGATTTCACACAAGGAGCGCCACACTGCATTTACTCGTAGCAGACAGCAGAGCGACAAGTCATCCTCCACCATGTGTTTCCTGATACCTTGAGACTTTTGATTGACCACGGAAGCCTCAACTGAGCTGCCTTTGGTATCACTGCTATCCTCGGCCTCGTTGGGCTTGAGGAGAGGCAGCTACTGGGCTCCTCCATCAAAGGCGATGTCCCACAGCTCCTTGGAGGAGGTCCAGATTCTAATTATTATTATTGATACAGCAATGTTTGACCATATGGACCCCAAGAGTTGCTGAGGACCTACCGTACGCCGACGCCAAAAAGACACATGTTCTTCCTGCACTTGACACATACCATCCATACATTACAGAGGGATGTGAGACTGGAAAATCTGCCTTTAGTGGGAGCTGAGGTGGAGCCTCAGACTGGGTGCTGAGGAGGAGCCTCAGACTGGGTGCTGTGGGGCTGGTAGCCGATGATAAAGCACCCTCAGCCACTGCATCAACTGACAGAGAACCAGCCCTACCAGAGCTTGAGGAGGAGGATTGGAAGAACTCACCCCCTTGACAAACACCTACACACTACACACCTGAAGGCTTTGAGGAGAGTAGGTGGAATCCGTAGGTGGGCAGAATGAAATGCATGAGGAGGAAAGGGGAAGGCAAAAAGGGCCCATGTGGGCCTACTTGCTTGGCTGTGGCTTAAAAACTACTACCACTTGATCAAATGGACTGGGATACAAAATTTTCGTGGAAATATTGAGATTCTTCCACAGCATTCTTCGCCTTGTAATTGAAATAGGATCGTCGAATGATGGAACTTCAATAATAGTATATAGGGTTGACAAAAATGTTTCGATACTGGTCAGTATTCTTATCTCCAACGTGTTGTATGACGCGGAGGTTCATTTCCCTCTATTCACTCTGTATTTCTCTGCTGAATTTACTGTCGAAATTCCAGCAGACTGCACCGAAGTCACTTTCCATTGTCTTGTTCCGTGTCTTCGCTCTAGGCTCTTATTCCTCGGATTCGGACATCGAGCTGTAGTCGGCAGAAAGTTTTGAGTCCGGTCCGGGGCGCGTGGGGATGCTGACCCTTCCCTCCTCCCCCGCTCCCTCCGAACATCCATCCATACCCCTGGGAAAGCGATGCGTGTGTGCACTGCCAAGTGTTTGCTCAAAGATGTTATTGATTTTCAGTTGTGCGGCCGAGCGCACGATATCCTGTCCGTTTCTGGTGGCAGCGGCGGGGAGGAAAAGCGGATTTTCCGAAAATATGAGGTAAGTTGAACAATGGCCGATGTCACGAATACAACTTGAATGAACATTCACAAGAGAATACATGGTAAAAACACAAGATAATGGGAATGCCATCGGATGAGATGCTTCCCGAATACAGTTGTGGGAAAATTTTTAAACAACTATACCAGGCACAGAGATACATGAACGGAAGGTTCTCCAATTAATGAAGGAATCATTGTGCAGAAGCAGAAGACTTACCGAGGCAACAGCTTCATGAAAGGACCATTGCTATTTACTCTGACGGACAAGCAGCTATCGAAGCAATTAGCTCCATGCAAATTAACTCAAATATAATAACAAACTATCCAGGGCCTGAGTATCAGGACATACAGGGTGTAAGGGCAACGAGGAGGCTGACTTATCAGCACGAGAAGGAGCCTGGAACCTATTTGTGGTTCAGCGAAAGCTCTGATGAAAACTCCCAAATCATTGTTACTAAGGCAAAAGTCTCATGAGACGAACATTGCTATTCACTTTGAAGCAATTATCTTCATTCAATCTTTCTCAAAACTTGTTAGAGATTGTCTGTAAGCTGAGCAATCATAACAAGCTGTCCATAGACGGTATCAGGACATACAGGATAGAAGAGTAATGGAGAAGGAGCACGAAGTGCTTTCATTGGCCATTGACCCGGAACCCGCTTGTGGTCCTGCGAAAGCTTTGATTAAAACTCACAAAAACATTTGGCTGAAGACTCAATCTCAAGAATATAAATGTTCATGATTGTGTAGAAGAGTTACTAAGGCAAACGTCAAATAAAAGGACCATTGCTATGTACTCTGACGGACAAGCAGCTATTGAAACGATTAGCTTCATGCAAGTTAACTCAAAATTTGTTTGGGACTGCCTGGCTATCATAACAAACTGTCCATAGCCTGGGTGCCAGGACATACAAAGTATAAGGGCGACAAAGAGGCTGACTCGTTTGCACGAAAAGGAACAAGAAGTGATTGTATTGGCATAGAACCCGCTTGTGGTTTAGCGAAGGCTTTGATAAAAACTCACAAGAACACGTGGATGAAGACTCACCTTCTTTTACTGAATACTTACTGAGTTAGAACAGAAGGACAACCAGGATTATGGTTGGGCTTCTAACAGAGCATTGTAGACTCAATAAACTTATGAACAAATTATATTTGATCCCTTATAAATTTTATTTATACTTATTGCTCATTTGATTTGACATTGTTTATTCCCTTTGGTTATTGTTGTTTTGTTTTCGTCTAAAAGTATTTATCATAAATATTGTGACAATGTTATAGTACCTGCTTCATACTATTTATTTTTATATATATATATATATATATATATATATATATATATATATCTATTTATTCAATTTTGTATTTGTATTTATTATGACTTCTTCTATGAGATTTGAATCTTCTGAAAATAAAGTATATTTTCATTAGATTTGATTTGAAAGCTTTGTGTTTTACTTGATTTATTGTTAACATCAGTTCCTTGAGATTTATTTCATGTAGCTATGGGTCTGCTGCAACTTCTATATGGAAAAAACTTATTTTTTCGTCAATCCCTACCCTCCGCCAGTGTTCTGTCCACCGCACACACATAACACACATACAAGCCATCAGCGCGCTAAATTGAAATCTTTCAGAAGCAGCAGCAGCATCACCATCCCGCCGCCCCCTATCTCCCACAAGTAAATATCGTTCCTCTTCTATAATGAGGTCCGGCGAGTGTCCAGCAGGAGGCGCGCGCATCTCGCGACTTCAGACTTGGCAAAAATTCGATATTAATATAGGAGCAGGCCAGCAGGGCGGAGAGAAAGACTGCAATGCGCCAGATCCACCAATGGCGGACGCTGCTCGAACCGCGAGCTATGATTATGATGGATTTATGGAAGTAATAAGCAGCAGGTCAGCCATTGGTTCGTGCCGGTCTCAGGTTTTCCCCGGAGCGGCGGGGCGGCGGCGGAAGGATGCTCGAATTTTTCTTCGCAAGAGCGCTCTTGGTTTCGTCCCGAATATAGCAGTTATTTCATATGCGAGAGAAGAATAGAGGTGATTATACATATAAGAATGGAGGATTGATAGGATTTCTTCGAAAAAAACTAGCATTCCTGAAAAGTTATTATCCCTCTCCACAAAGGGGTGATAGAGAAGATCCTGCCAACTATAGGCCTGTCTCATTAATAACCTACATTAGCAAAGATTATTGAAAAACAGTTATGGGATTTTTGATAATTAACAGAATACTGAATGCACATCAGTAAGCTTCTCAGAAATCGGAGAACACCACTGACGCAATACATTCATTTATGTCAATTATCGATGATAAATCGATGATGAAGAAGCTGTCGCAGTTGTGCTCTGTGACCTATCGAAAGCATTCGATTGTGTCAACAGTACGGATTCAAATCGTATATCTTTGATAAAAAGCAATATGTGAGACTATCAACATCTTCAAATACTGCAGAAATTGAATGTAGAGTACCCTAAGGATCTGTTGTAGGTCCTGTATTATTCATGAAAAAAATAAGATAGCTCAATATATTTAAAACAATAAATTCTTTGTTATTAATTGGTGGTTTTATGCTGGAGGAGTTAAAAAAATCATATGTTTTACACTGGAGTGAAATGTCTTTTCGTCCCTTTGGCAGAAAAGAACCATTTTCCTCCCTTCTTCAGGTATCGAAAATGAAGTTTTGTAAAGTAGTAGAAAATATTTTTTTTTCCAATAAAAGATGAATTCTGCAGTATCTGGAACATGCACCAACATTGGGCTAAGAATTGAGACCTGCGCTAATCCCTTTTCAGTTGAACGTTAATTTTCATTCTATCTTTAGGGCCAAGAATTGAGCTCTGTGGCACTCCCTTTTCAATTGAACGTGCATTTTCAACTCATCTTGTGAACCGCACTGTTGACAGTGATGAAATTGATTTTCTTCGGACACAATGGCCGGTATAACTTTGTTTTGGAAATGTAGTTCATCCATTTATTGTATTTCTTCCAACAGGTACATTATCGTACCATTTGTCAGTTTCAGTTTTCCAGTATCGATTTGGCTGTGAGAACAGTCGTGGTGAGGTAATATTGTCGCCTCGTTTTGATATCAATTTATGAAAAAGACGTACAGGGCAGTTTTGTCTTTCACTATTGGAAACCAACCATTTACTGCTTGTACAGTTTTTAGAACCACCTTAGCACGTTTTACTGAACACCTGATTGTATTCAAGCGATTTTTTGGAGAGTTATCGTTATTTTTCTTGATTTGAAAAAGTCCAACAGACAAGAAACTGCCTCTCCTCATCTTCATGCTGATTCTAAAGCAGCAATAGGGAAAAGTTCACGCAATAGTCCTTCAGGAGTATTTTCATCCCATTGCAATATTATTTTGTTAACTTCAGACAAATTTAACGAAACTGAACTGAACTTACGTTTTCATGGAAGTACTTGTAGTTTCTTCCTGATTGCATCTTGGGCCAATCATAATATAGTTGTTATAGTATTTTTTTTGCAAAAGTTTGCACGAAACCTTCCACATTGTCTTCACCGTTGCGCATTTAGGTATACTTTGCCAAAACGTGACGTTTTGAAATTCATTTGGAATGAAGTTGTCAAACTCAATCGTGTTGTCATAGTGATTGATAATTGCAACACAATTATCTAATTATCTATAATTGCACAAGTGCATAAACAATACCGATAATTTTGCAAGGAAGATTATCTAAAAGTTGCACGAAGGCTCTTTCACAAAATATGAAAATAATAGATTGCAATTTTTATACGATTTTAACACGAGTGTAATTCAATGGAATATTTCACGAATAAGGAAATAAGTATTGATTTTTTCTGAGAAAAATCACAGAATCTACTTACTGACAAAGACTATGAATAAAATTGTGCTAGACACGCTTTTGAAAATTTTATTTTCAACACACAAATTAAAAATGACAAGAATCACAGTTGAACACGCAGTTGTAAAAGTTTTTGGCATTTCGACTGGATGGACCCGATACAGGCACATAAAGAGCTGCAACTGACACATTATCGAAATTCGATACAAAACCTAGTTGTGGTGCTATTTAATTTCCAAGCATTTTTTCAACTATTCCTTCATTGTGACCTTCGTCTAACTGCAGATACGATGTAATGGATTTAGTGGTTGAAAGGGTCGGTAATTTTAATAAGCTGCTCTTCACCGACGCCTTTTTTTGCTAAACTTGAGACAGCTGTAGAGCTATTGTATTCCGGCCTACAGCAATTTTTTATATTATTTGTAACTTTCAAATTTTCTGAACGAACTTGCTTTTTGATGAAAAACTATTGTTGGCAATACCGCAAATTATATTAAAAGTTCTTATGGAACAAAAGTTGTTATCACCACAGAACACATTATTTGTTTTGAGGTTGTATTCGGAATTTGAGGTTAATGTTTGTTGTTGCGGTTGCCATTAACCTCAGAAAATAAAATGTTCAAAAGTCTGTTAGTTTCCAGCATATACATTTGATCTACTAGCATCTATCTTGTATCACATAAGGTAAGCAAATGAGTTAAACAGAGAAAAACAATTGTTATTCCCATCTGGTATCAAATGCAACCATCATAGAACACAATCCAGATGTAATGATAATTTGAGATTCCATGGTGTACAACTTATACAACGTTGCCAAGTTTAATTTGATGAACGTGACGTCACGAAACTACTTTTTTCAAATTATAGAGAAATTGGCGGTCAGAAAAAATAAATAAAAATCCCAAGTGATATTAGCGTATATACTTTCTAATACGGTGTTTTCTCATAGCTCGTGAAAATGTCCATAACACAAAAAATGACAAAATTTGAATGGTTGTTATAACTGTCAAAAAATATCTGAGTAATCGACGTTATGTAATTTTGCTAAAAGAAGAAAATTGATTGTAAAACACTCCAGTAGCAGTAGCATCCACCCGATCAACGAAGGTGGTCTGCTGATTCCAATTGAACTGTCCCAATGAACTAACTGCCCTCGATCCCAAACATCTCCGATACCTGTGGCTGACCGCCGGGCCGCGGCCCTTTCACTCCGGCCGCGTCCCGTGCCAGTCAAAGGAGACACTCATCGGGCCGGAAGTAAGAAACTGGTTCATTTCACGCCACGGCCGCTTTTCACGTCCTTCCGCAAGATCTGCATACCGACCCGTAATTTCGTTGCCAAGTTTGTTGTGATTTCAGAGAGGAATTGCTGGTCTGTGGATGCGAGGATCGTCCGGAAAATGTATACCGGGCGTGTCTGATACATGAATGACTATCCAACTGACAGTAAAAACGAATTTCTCAGAAGGTTTAGTATACAACAGCTGTATACAAATCACCGTCAACAAATCCCAGCAAATATTTCTATAGGTGGTCCACCAGGATCCATTCTGAGACCTTTGCTCTTCAATACAGAAAATGATTAACCTCAACTATTATATATATAGTGGCTATACACTCCTCGTGGGGTTAAGCCGCAAAAGCTATCTGGATCTAGTTTTTTGGGTAGATCACGCCCAATTTATTAATTTATACTTTTGGCAATGTTTCTGCATATAATCCTGTCTTTGGTTTTTTCTTGCCACCAGGTTGTCACTCCTGCTCTTCGTAAGTCCTCTTCCACTTCCTGCATCCATTGATCTTGGTTTTCCTATTCTCTTTCCTCCGCCAGGGTCCCATTGTAACATTGAGTAAGTTACTGCCCCTTTTCCCGCCCTTCATACATGCCCCAACCATCTAATTCTGTGTTGTTTTATTTTACATATTATGTCTTCTTTTAATTCCTGTCTAACTTCTAGGTTAGTTCTTATTCTGTATTCTTCCTCTGAGATATTTTTTGGTCCTAATATTGCTCTCATAATTTTTCTTTCAAATTTCCTTATGTCTTTCTTGGTCTTATTATGGTATTACAAATATTTATTTTACTATTCTTTGTTGATATTTTACTTTTCAATTATGTTTTATTGGCGAAGTATGCTCTGTTTGCGTTTAATATTTTTTCTTGTATTTCTGGTCTTCTCCCTCCCGTTTTACTTATCGTTACTCCTAGATATTTGAACTATTTTACTTCTTCAAACTCTCTCGCTCCTATTTTGATCTTTCCCTGTATTTGATTCTTTCCTAATCTCAATATTTTCGTTTTTTCTTGGTTAATCCTAAGCCCCATTATTTCCCCTTCTTCTATAATTTCTTCCAACATATCTTTTATTACTCTTCTGTTCTTGGTAATTATGGCTATATCATCAGTGTACGCATTAATTTGTGTTAGGTTGTATAACGTCGTTGAAAGTGAGTCCCCCTGTTTTACCCCTTTGTTGATTGTGAATTCCTCTGTTTCTCCTTTTTGTGTTGTCATTCTGATCTTAGTTCTTTTTATCGTCATTAATATCAGCTTTCTCAGTTTTTGTGGGATTTTTAACTCTTTCAGTGCTATCATGAGCTGGTTTCTTTTTATCGACTCAAATCCTCGCTGGAAATCTACAAAGAGCAGGTTTATCTAGTGTTCATAGGCTTTTTCTATCACTGTGTATGAATCGGGTCTATGGTTGATTTTCCTTGTGTAAATCCGCTTTGATATGATCCTACTACGTTTTTTGTAATACTTGCCAACCTTGATTGTATTATTGATGTCATTATTTCATGAACTGTGTTGAGTATGTTATTCTTCGGAAGTCTTACAGGTTTGTTGGTATCCTTTTTCATGGATAGATATTATTTGTTCTTTGTTGTGATCCTCTGCAGCTTCATCAACCAATAATTATCATTCTTTGTAGTATTCCATTCAAACTTGTTTGTATTGCTTGTCTTCTAAATACGGGCTAGGGCTAAATGGATGAGGACCAAGAAAAACGAAGACAAAGAAGAATATGAAACACTAAGGAAACAAGCGAAGAAAAGAAAAAGAAAAAAAAAAGAAAAAAGAAAGCTTTTATTTCCAACAGGTTTACACCCAATAACAGGAAATGCTATAAAATAATTATTGACCTTCCGACTATTATTTGCTATTATTTATGAAACAAAAAATAAGTTGATTAGTAGGCAGTGTAAGAGAGAATAGACGGACAAAAAAGTGCAGGAAATTGAACAGGAAAGTAAAAATAGACATACAAAAAGTTTCTATAGGAAAATTAAAGAACAAATTAAAAAAAGCAAGAGTAAAACAAACGGAATAAAGAATAAAGAAGGGACAGTGATACTAGAAGACTAAAAGACTAGAAGTATTACCAAAAACAAATTGGTGGGAATGAAAATAGTCCGAAAAATGTATGAGGTATAGTTTAGCAAATGAGTAAGACCAAAAAACAAAGGGGAAATATTGAAAAAATTGAGTGTAGATACAGGAGAACTACTAGTGGAAAAAATTGATATTGCCAACGGATTTAATAAGAGGTTTAGCAAAATAGGTAAAACATTAGCCAGTAAAATCGCCTGAAAATATATTTATCGTCACATTCAGTAAGAATATGTCAGCTCATCACCTGTGAAGAGCATACATGCCTCTGCTTTCTTTGTGCTAGCAGCTTCTACCTGTCTCTGCCTGGTGTGTATAGAAGGAAATTTGAGTCCACATGAAAAAACCTGAGAGCTCTGCATTTCAAAGATGACTGACTCTAGCGAAGCATCAAGTGTGCTTCATTTACAAAAATTATTTTTCCATCAAGAAATATTCATGTATGATTTGAAAAATAAATTACTCACATTATACGTAAGAAGGTGCTTCAAAAATGTGTTCATACAAATAACGAATTTTTGACAGGAAAAAAGTTACAGCAACTTCGTAGTGACATCGTATTCTTTAGTTAAGTTGAAGAATATCCGAAAAAATGCACAAACTCAGAGAGTTTCAATACTTTTGTAATATTATAGTAGTGTAGTTTCTGATATACTTATTGATATCCTGAGCAAATATGGTATTCATTGGGGAAACTCGTGAAAGGGTAGTGGAAATTACTGTTTGCTTCCATAAAGTCAGTAATTATTTACAAAACATCAGCTGTAAATTCCCCATCGACTTGTTTCTTGCAGAGAACTCCCGATCATTTTTCACCACTTAGATGATTTACCGTCGACAAGCTATTAATCTTACGGCATCAGATCAATCAAGAGCAGACGGATTCAATGACCATTACATCTTTCAACAGCATGTATTGTGCCAATTAATCACAGTAAATGTCAAAGTTTCAATAATAATACAAATAAATGTTGGTAATTCGGTATACTGCAAAACGGGGAATATTTGTTAATGACACATTCCATGTTCGATTCCGTTGTGATATTAGACAGCGAGCTGGGAGATTAAGCAGTGACTTGAAGGGGGACTTTTGAATAGGGTTGAAACTGACCATCGGTCAGCAGGAAGTCTGCGGAACATCATTCCGGTTCACAGAGAATGATACACGCGAATTGTGTTTTGGAAAATGAGCAAATGTTATTCATTTAGCAGTATTGTTATAGAAACTATTCCTACAGAGTGTCTTACTCTGAGCTGTTGGATGATTGGACTGTTTAGGGGACTGCAGGATTTACTTTCAAGAAAATATGTGATTTACAGAGTCAAAATAGCTGAATACGATTGCAATGCACTTTCTGTATTGGTACTTTTTTATATACATATTGATAGTTAGTGGTTTGTTGTCAAAGATTAATTAAAAAAAGAGAAATGTTTACTTCCACAACCTTTTTTTAGGTTGGCCCAGTCTTCTCTCTTATAAAAAATTACCGTATCACCAGCAAAGCTATAATGATATTTCCTTCAGACTGCATTGAAAATAATTCATTCATATATAACGGGAAAAGTATAGGCCCCAACACTGTACCCTGAAGCACACCATCATGTATTTTTACTCACATTGAAAATAGGTTCAAACCTGTATGTATGTTATATGGAAAAAATGTGTGGGTATGTATGTTGTCTTAAATAGCCGTTATGAGTAAGTACATATAAATATGAAAATATAGATACTTTTCAAGAGCGGGTTTCAAGTATTTTGTGAATGATTTCTCTTTTTCCGAAAGAATCCGGTTTTTAACTTTCTTTTTGAATTCACTGATGTTCTGAATACTTTTCATTCAAGCTTTTATGCCTAAATAGGTGAATACATCTTATTTGATTGATGGTTTTACTAGTTTTGCGGGTAACAAATGAGTAACTCGAGTTTATTTTGGTTCTGTCTGATAAATATGGCTATAAATATACCTAGTGTTCTGATATAAAAAATGTTTCTTTGAACATATCATCAATAGGCTATGTCCATGGGAATTTGTAAATTCTCTTGATAATTACTTTCTGAACTGTTTGTAAGCTACGGAGGTGGTTTGCTGTGGTGCTGTTCCAGGATTTCATACAAGTGAGTGATAATATTTTCATCTGATTGATTTTTTTGGAATGTTTTCTGACCCACCACCAATCGCGCCAACTCAAATCCTATTTTTGCGACCACTACAAAAAATTAATAAAACGGCCGAACCACTTTGACGACCCGACAATGACTTTCAATCATGGAAAGTCGTAAATTGGACTGAAATGAACGTTTTCAGACCCACCACAAATGGCGCCAACTCAAATCATATTTTTGAGACCACTTAAAATAATAAAAAAGAACGTCGAACCCCTCTGACAAAACGACAATGACTTTCAATCATGAAAAGTTGTAAAATAGACTGAAATGAATGTTTTCTGATCCACCACCAATCGCGCCAACTCTAGTCCTATTTTTGAGACCACTTCAAAAAATAAAAAAGCAGCCGAACCCCTCTGACGACCCGACAATAATATTCAATCATGAACAGTTGTGCATTGGACTGAAATGAATGTTTTCTGACCCACCACCAATCGAGCCAACTCGAATCCTGTTTTTGAGACCACTTCAAAAAAGAAAAAAATCGACCGAACCCGTCTGACGACCCTACAATGACTTTAAATCATGAAAAATTGTATATTGGACTGAAATGAATGTTTTCTGATCCACCAACAATAGCGCCAATTCAAATCCTATTTTTAAGACCACTTCAAAAAATAAAAAAAATCGGCCGAACCCCTCTGACGACCCGACAATGACTTTCAATCATGAAAAATTGAAAACTGGACTGGAATGAATGTTTTCTGACCCACCACCAATCGCGCCAACTCGAATCCTGTTTTTGAGACCACTTCAAAAAACCAAAAAATTGGCCGAACCCTTCTGACGACCCGACAATGACTTTCAATCATGGAAAGTTGTGAATTGGAATGGAATAAAAGTTTTCTGTTCCACCATCAATCGCGCCAACTCAAATCCTATTTTTGAGACCACTTCAGAAAATAAAAAAATTCGGCCGAACCCCTCTGACTACCCGACAATGACTTTCAATCATGAAAAATTGTAAACTGGACTAGAATGAATGTTTTCTGATCCACCACCAATCGCGCCAACTCGAATCCTGTTTTTGAGACCACTTCAAAAAATAAAAAAATCATTTGGACCCCTCTGACGACCCTACAATGACTTTTAATCACGAAAAGTTGTAAATTGAACTAGAATAAATGTTTTCTGACCCACCACCAATCGCGCCACCTCAAATCCTATATTTGAGACCACTTCAAAAAATTTAAAAAATCGGCCGAACCATTCTGACGACCCGACAATGACATTCAATCACGGAAAGTTGTGGATTGGACTGGAATTGATGTTTTCTGATCCACTACTTATCGCGCCAACTTGAATCCTATTTTTGAGACCACTTCAAAGACTAAAAAATTCGGCCGAACCCCTCTGACGAACCGACAATGACTTTCAATCATGAAAAGTTGTGAATTAAACTGTATTGAATGTTTTCTGACCCACCATCAATCGTGCCAACTCGTATCCTTTTTTTGAGACCACTTCAAAAAATGAAAAATTTGGCCGAACCCCTCTGACGACTCGACAATGACTTTCAATCATGAAAATTTGTGGATTGGACTGAATGAATGTTTTCTGACCCACCACCAATCGCGCCAGCTCGAATTATATTTTTGAGACCACCTCAAAAAATTAAAAAATATGGCCGAACCCTTTTGACGACCCGACAATGATTTTCAATCATGAATAATTGTGAATTGGACTGAAATTAATGTATTTTCATCCACCATCAATCGCGCCAACTCGTATCCTTTTTTTGAGACCACTTCAAAAAATACAAAAAAGGCCGAACCCGTCTGACAACCCGACAATGACTTTTAATCATAAAGAGTTTTGAATTGGACTGAAATGAATGTTTTCTCACCCACCACCAATCGCGCCAACTTGTATCCTTTTTTTGAGACTACTTCAAAAAATAAAAAAATTGGCCGAACCCTTCTGACGACCCGACAATGACTTTCAATCATGGAAAGTTGTGAATTGGAATGGAATAAATGTTTTCTGTTCCACCACCAATCGCGCTAACTCAAATCCTATTTTTGAGACCACTTCAAAAATTAAAAAAAATGGGTCGAACCCCTCTGACGACCCTACAATGACTTTTAATCATGGAAAATTGTAAACTGGACTGGAATGAATGTTTTCTGATCCACCACCAATCGCGCCAACTCAAATCCTATTTTTGAGACCACTTCAGAAAATAAAAAAATTCGGCCGAACCCCTCTGACTACCCGACAATGACTTTCAATCATGAAAAATTGTAAACTGGACTAGAATGAATGTTTTCTGATCCACCACCAATCGCGCCAACTCGAATCCTGTTTTTGAGACCACTTCAAAAAATAAAAAAATCATTTGGACCCCTCTGACGACCCTACAATGACTTTTAATCACGAAAAGTTGTAAATTGAACTAGAATAAATGTTTTCTGACCCACCACCAATCGCGCCACCTCAAATCCTATATTTGAGACCACTTCAAAAAATTTAAAAAATCGGCCGAACCATTCTGACGACCCGACAATGACATTCAATCACGGAAAGTTGTGGATTGGACTGGAATTGATGTTTTCTGATCCACTACTTATCGCGCCAACTTGAATCCTATTTTTGAGACCACTTCAAAGACTAAAAAATTCGGCCGAACCCCTCTGACGAACCGACAATGACTTTCAATCATGAAAAGTTGTGAATTAAACTGTATTGAATGTTTTCTGACCCACCATCAATCGTGCCAACTCGTATCCTTTTTTTGAGACCACTTCAAAAAATGAAAAATTTGGCCGAACCCCTCTGACGACTCGACAATGACTTTCAATCATGAAAATTTGTGGATTGGACTGAATGAATGTTTTCTGACCCACCACCAATCGCGCCAGCTCGAATTATATTTTTGAGACCACCTCAAAAAATTAAAAAATATGGCCGAACCCTTTTGACGACCCGACAATGATTTTCAATCATGAATAATTGTGAATTGGACTGAAATTAATGTATTTTCATCCACCATCAATCGCGCCAACTCGTATCCTTTTTTTGAGACCACTTCAAAAAATACAAAAAAGGCCGAACCCGTCTGACAACCCGACAATGACTTTTAATCATAAAGAGTTTTGAATTGGACTGAAATGAATGTTTTCTCACCCACCACCAATCGCGCCAACTTGTATCCTTTTTTTGAGACTACTTCAAAAAATAAAAAAATTGGCCGAACCCTTCTGACGACCCGACAATGACTTTCAATCATGGAAAGTTGTGAATTGGAATGGAATAAATGTTTTCTGTTCCACCACCAATCGCGCTAACTCAAATCCTATTTTTGAGACCACTTCAAAAATTAAAAAAAATGGGTCGAACCCCTCTGACGACCCTACAATGACTTTTAATCATGGAAAATTGTAAACTGGACTGGAATGAATGTTTTCTGATCCACCACCAATCGCGCCAACTCGAATCCTATTTTGGAGACCACTTCAAAAAAAAAACACATTGTTATTTAGTGGAAAGTCTTATAATACAGAATTATTAATTTTCACCTCACCATGTAAAATTGAATTCAATTCCGGTTCTTTGGTTTTAAATATACATCTTTGCATGCTCGGAATAAAATTATTCAATATATTTATTTCCCCACGGTCAGCATTTTTTTACTGAAAGTTTGTTTGCGATCTGTATCTTTTCATATTTCCATCCTGGAACAATGATTATAAATATTTCTCGGAATTCTTTCAAGAAACTCAATCCTTCCTGCAAAATCACCAATAAAATCTCTCCTACAGTGTAAATAAATAAACGAAAACTTCACCGTAGAATTTGACAGCGTCTCAAAGTTCCCTAATGAGAATAATCACGTAGTTTTTCAGTGGAAAGTCTTATAATACAGAATTATTAATTTTCACCTCACCCCTGAAAAATTGAATCAGATTTCGGTTCTTTGGTTTTCAATATACATGTTGCATGCATGGAAAAATACTTAGTCAATCTATTTATTTTCCCACGGTCAGTCTTTTTTTCAAAAAATGTTTTATGTTTTCATTTTTCATTCCAGAAATTGTTCCAAGAAACTCAATCCTTCCTGCAAAATCACCATAAAATTTCGCCTACAATGTAAATAAGTAAACGAAAACTTTACGATAGAATTTGACGGCGTCTCAAAGTTCCCTAATGAGAATAATCACGTAGTTAATCAGTGTACGCGTTCCCGTTAGTTTTTATGGGACATGAAGGACTGTGGGCGCGCGAAAGTTGCCCATAAAACAACGGAACGAAACAAGAACCGAGCGAGCAAGGAAAGAAAAGAGCGAGCGCGGAAAATCCATTTTCCCGTTTTATCTCCTGATGAACAATAGTCCAGGATCCGTTATAGTTGCTTTGTTGGCAGTACGGCGGTAGACCTGGGTATTGATCAGCGAGTTTCCCCTCGCAGCCGCCCCCGCCACCCCCGCCGGACCCCGGGGGGCCGCTGACCGCCGGTCAAACCCGGCTATATACGGCGGGCATCCACCACACTATGACAAATGCTCACCCCAATCGATATATAACTACTATTGACATCTGTCCTCGAATTACTAGCTATTGGATTATGCTGTAGGAAGGATAATTACTAAAATGTGCCCTGGATCTGTCTCCGATGGGACGTTGGAGCGGTCCGAGCCGATAAAGCGGCGGCGGTGGCGAAATTTCCCATTTCTAGTTTGGCTTTGACGCTTGCTGATTGGTTTCGAAATACTGAAGGATATTCACAGAGCAACTTCAATGCACGATACGTCTATTGTTGAGTCTTTTATCGTATCATTGAAAAATGAGCTTCCTTTAAGGTATACGAGGATATATTGAAAAATATATCTAGCCTACTATAGAACCAAACAAAATTTCAATGTTAAAATATTTTATTACTCAACATATTCTCCTCTTAATTCATTACAGCGAACCTGCAACGTCTCTAGACCTTTCAAAAAAAATGTTTCTTCTTGCTCTGCAAACCAGACCTCCTCGTTGGAAGAAAATTTACGACCTTTTAAACTTTTTTTCAGTTGAGGATAGTCGGACGGAGCCAAACCTGGTGAATAAGGGGGTGTTCTAGTAATTCAAACCCTAAATCACGAATTTTTTGCATGGCAACATGAGATTTGTGTGCAGGGACGTTGTCCTGCAAAAACCAAACACCTTTGGATAGCTTTCCGCGTCTTTTCTCTTTAATTTTTTCCCGTAGAGTGGTCAGTAATGTCGAATAGTAATCTCCAGTTATTGTTCTACCCTTATCCAAAAAATCAATCATGATTACTCCATGGCAATCCCAAAAAACTGAAGCAAGAACTTTTCCAGCAGATTTTTGGACAAGAAACTTCTTAGGTCTTGGAGAACCGGAGTGCCGCCATTCCATCGATTGTTGCTTTGTTTCTGGATCGTAGAAATGTACCCAAGTCTCATCCATAGTAACAATTCGGTTTAAGAAGTCTACATCGTTTTCAAATCGAGCACAGATCGAACGCGATGCTTGCACGCATTTGGTCAACATTCAAACATTTGGGGATCCATTTTGCAGCAATTTTTCTCATGCCCAAATTGACGTGAACTATATGATGAACGCGTTCGTATGAAATATTCACTGCTTCAGATATTCGTTTTAGCCCAATTCGACAGTCTGTTGAAACCATGTCATGAACTGCATCAATATTTTCGGGGACGTACACAGAAACTGGCCTTCCCGATCGGTCATCATCTTCAATGGAAAACTTACCTCTTTTGAAGCTTGCAGTCCAATTTTTCACGGTCGCATACGAAGGACATTGATCACCAATGGTATTAAGCATATTTTCGTTAATCTGCTTACCTCTTAACTCTTTTAAATACAGGTACTTGATGATGGCTCAATACTCCAATTTTTCGATTTACACAATTTCGGTGGACATATTTTTTCTTTTAATTTATTGCGTAACTCTGGTTTACTTTTTACACGTCAAACTTTACTAGATGTCAATACATCCTCGTATCTTTACTACAAATTATCAGGAGTTTTCGCGATAAGTTTGTCGATTTATTTCTGAACGAAACTGAATTTCTTCGTGAAAACACCACGAGTCCGCAGGACGAGTGGTGTTTTCTCAAAACAATTCAGTTGAGTTCAGAAATAAATGACTGACTTATGAGACAAATTCAATCACGAGTTGAATTTTATTAGACTATTTCATGAATAAAGTTTCTTCATTAATATAAATACGAACAATGTATAACAGTCATAAACAAATTATTAAAATCGTCAATATTATAATGTTTTGTTTCATAATTTCATTTGAATTTGCAGTTAAGCGACTCATTTTTACACATTCAGGTACAATTAATATTGATAGAACTGCCAAATTTTAGCCATGGTTACGTCGTTGAAAATACCGAAGCTGATCCTCCAATCAGAATTAAAAGACAGCTGGTGCTATCGCGATAACACGAGCTGCCTTTGGTTTGCGATTGGTCAGATTATGTGAGAATTTTAAGATGAGTGAAATAGTCAACATCATAACATCACATCAACACATAATACGTTAGTTACAAAATATAATACGTTAGTTACTTTATAATACCCCCAGATGCCGATTTTATTTTAAAATATGTTTATGAAAATTGACATGAACGTGTGACAGATTTCAAAATTGATAGATGCACCTGCACCATTCGTGTCCAAAATGATGGGCATGTCTGCTAAGTCTTGGCCAGCAACATTCTTATTTAGTTCGATGGTCTCTTTCGTACATGAGACAGTGCTTACAGAAACGTCTCCAACTTGAATTTCTCGCGCAATGGAAATCTTACTCAAGTTATCTTCTAAATACCCGCAACATTGCTCGATTACCAACCACCAAGTTCTTGTGAATCTACACCCGCAATAACAAGAAAAGTTGCTGAAGATCTTCTAATACAATTAGTGAATTAGATGATGATGATTATTTTAATTTTTGTGTGTTTGTTTTTTATTTTATGTATTGAGTTTGTGTTTGTGCTGTGTGAGTGTTGTAAATTTGATTTATTGTATAGAAAATATAGAATAAACTACTTTTATGTAAGTAACTTTTTGAAAATGCCTTGGCTCAAGCCTTTATTTTTCATGTTTTATCTTTCCACTTATATCTCATCCTTTTTCAGATCAGCCGGTGAAACAAAAAAACTCCTAATCTCAGTAGGATTCTGGAACTTGGACTGCCCTGTATATAGGTGAAATAATATGTAATATTGAAAAATTGTCAAAAATGATAGCCAAAATAGATTAATAAATTTTAATAATTTTTTCAAAAGCTGAAATTCCTATTTCTCATTTAAACAAACCATGAAATAATGTCCTAGTAAAGCCGTAGACACAATGGAAGTTTTATGTAATAAGTTTTGAGTTTTGGGATTTTGAATATCAATTTCAAAAATAAATCAAGATGCAAAACAGAATTGAAGAATGAAGCTTGAATTTCACCAACCACATTATTTATGAGGCGTGATCAGAATAATAATGGCAAAGATAGTTTCGTCTTAAAAAAATATCCAAAATCATGAAAATTAAAACTAAAAACATAAAACTTCCATTGTGTTTTAGCCTTAACACTTCTATCTTCTATTATACCCTAAACAATGTTACTAGGGTTTTTATTACTTTTCTATTTGTGATGACACTGTCATTCTTGACACTTCTCTTCTTACTTGCCAAAATGATGTACAGGACGTTTGAATTTTAGAATTGTTACAAAAGTGTTTCTATTATTCAGGATGAAGTAATAGGATCGAATTCAATATAACCAAAGAAATAAAACAGGCAAAGTATTGGGTAGTTTGGAGCTTTTTATTTTCCATAAAATTCATTCTACCTTTCGCATATCAACAATGACCATAGTACGCATAGTTGGATTTTCGAGTTTGAGATATGTAGCAATTTTCTTAGGTATTTTAGATTTTCCTTTTCTGTATGATACGAAAAATCTTCTGTTTGGAGTATGAGCTGGACGTAATGCTATATATTTTTTGAATCAGAAATTGTTTTTACTAGCTTGCTTTCTAGAATGTCAACATTTTTCATGGACATTTTCGTTAATTCACTGATTCTGCAAACTTCGTCAATTCCAATTAAAAATGCTACTTCACTAACCTACTCTTTCATAAAAACTTTTGTTGCTCTATATCGCACATTTTTTCCTAATAAATCGTATCAAAGCGCCATACTTGTCGATTTCTACTCTTTCCTCCAAGTCCAAACTAGCTTGTAACATATTTAGGCCACAAAGAAGATGAAGTTTCACAAAATAAGCAAGTAATACCGTTTCTCTAGCACCTTGAACCTGTTCTGAATTTTGCCACTCACAAAAATGAAGGTATTTTTTTTGTATTGAATTTATCCAGAAGCAAATCCAATCTTGCCTGGAGGCAGCCGCAAATATATTTTTAGGAATATCAATATCTGCCATTATTTTTGCTACAGTACTAGATTATCATGCAATTTAAATAAAAAGTTGCATCAGGTGACTCGGCGCGAAGTGCCTCGTCGCCTGGCAACGTGTCCTCGATTATTATAAGTCATATAATATACTTGTTACATTAATAATAGCTATGTGAGTATTGCAATCAGGAACACTACAATTAAGAACACTGATTGATTACATTTTGAAGACACTATTCATGTAAAGAACCACTGAATTTTCAAAACCACGTGAACTTCATTTGGAGCAGGTTTTGCTAACGAAACTAGCATCATCAGGAACTGTATGTTTCCTAACTGAGAATACTACAACTTTAATGGTGACAAAAGAGGTCGAAATAGACAAAAGTTGCCAATTTAAGTGAAAAATTGAGCGATATTTCTGAATAAAAATATAACGCAACGTATTCAAAATATTCGGGAAAAACAGAAATGATCCGTTCTTTCTTTTTGCTCTGACGCCTCCATCATTAGGAATATGGAAAGTAACTTTTCTCTTTGTTTTCTACCTGCTTTGATTTGCAGCTCTTTTATTTCTTTTTCTACATTCATGCAAAAAGCAAAACTTTATTGAACTATATTCAGTGGAGAAAGAAGTTCTTTATTGCACTAGTGCGATAAAGTTTTTATTGTTACTCATCTGTCATTCAACTTCAACGTGCTGTCATCATGATAAACATAAACGTTCAAATCCACTACATATTCATCAGATATTCTGTGAGATTGGCCATACGTTTTAAACAGCTACATATTTTATATTATTTTGTATAAATATTAGCAGTCAGAGTTGAACAAACATTGCCTTCCCGAGAATAACTCCATAATCAAAACCGATCCGCTATGTTCTAAACCGTCTACCTGCATAGAGCAAACTGTCTTTACTACGACCACAACTTGTGATAACATACGCGCTCATGGCTACTATGATATAATTTTTATAATGCAACTGTGGTTATAATATAAACGTCAGTCAAAATTTAATTCTGACAATTACAGATGTAATAGTTTCAAAATGACTAATATTAATGGAAAACTAGATCATGGTGATGAAATCGATAGTAATAATTATTTATTTAAATTGCGTATTTCATTTTCCTTCACCTAGTGCCGCACCTAAATAAATAATTTTTTGCTTTTTGCATAAACGTATAAATGCATAAACGTAGAAAAAATGTTGTATGCAACTCGTGCAAAAAATGTTTATTGCACTCGACGTGTTGTCCAACTCGGCCTAACGGCCTCGTCGGACAATTTCACGTCGAGTGCAATAAACACTTACTTTTTGCACTTGTTGCATAAATAACTATTTTCGCTGATTCGTTCATTGCATTTTATGACTACTTCATCAATGCAGCAAATAATATAACTGACAAATCTGAAAAACTTGGTGCTGAATAGTTTTAATCAAGAATTAAATGCCCCGGAAGCTCATTATTTTTCTATGATTCCACTGATATCTTGGAAACGATATAAAGTTTAAAATACTCCAACTCTTCTGGAGGGACACATGTTTGGTTGGTTTCATATCTGTCAATCAGATAGAGTCACATTGACCAATGAAGAACATGACTCAGTTTGTGAAAGGGTTGGTGTTCCACAAGGATCAGTATTAGGTCCCACCCTATTCGTCATTTTCATTAACGACATGTTTAAATTCTTGATTATTCCATGGAAAGAGCATACATTAGTTATCCAAAGTGTGCAGTTCAACAATCTTGAGATATTTATAATTTTGGGTGCATTTTGGTGCATTGGGGACAAGCCACTGAAGGCCAAAGTATCTTTCATTCTTGTGCTATGAAGATTCTGGGTAACTTGTAATATAATGAATCTTGCAGAGAACCTTTAAAATTATTGAATTTCTTGACTGTGATATCTCGAATAGTATATATGCTTTAGTGTGCTTTGCTTTCGAAAATAAAGACACGATTCTCTAAATTTGAACTCAACATAGCGTGAGATGTACAAATGTTACTGGTGGATGACTTTTTTCTGGCATATTTCTCTATGACATGAGTTTTTTTGACGTAAGTTAAATAGTTTTTGATGAAAGCTTCGAATTGGAAAGTTTGAGAAGTCGGGGGATTGATGAGCTTAGTTGTGAAATCGAGTGTGTTGGTCAAACTAGAAAGTCCATGAATACACGGTTCAAAGAGCATATCAGATATTTTCTATACAATTATATTTTTTATGTGTACTTACTTTATACTAGTTTATATACATTTCACATTGTTGAATGTTTTCCATATTGTCCGAAATATATTTGTATGCGTCCAAATGTTACCTTTTTCCATTGTACGTCTTTATGGTAAACACATCATTATTATTATAATGATATTTTCTACTAGGTGTACTGATATTTTAATCTGGACACCAAAATCGTCAACTTTGTTTTCGCTTTCAAACAACGAATAACAGGCACCATTCCTGGGAAACATTAGAACTGAAAACTGAAGCCATAAAAGAACCCGACCTCCAATACTATTCAGTTTTAGTGGTCTATACAGGTCATTATGACAATAGTGAAAATAAATGAAGCTGGAAGGAATACTGCCCTCGCAACGGAGAAAACTTATAAAACCCTAACTGGATTTCTTTAATGGAACTTTGAAGATATTGTTAAGAACAGCCAAAGGCAGTCGGGAGGATATTATTTGCAGGTGTTTCTAACCTCGTTGGACCTCCACTAAGATAATGGCTTTGGTCGACCGCCATTCGGTTGTTTTGTTGCCACATAAATGAGATTGATGTTCGTGGGAGATTAACAAAAGGAAATTTTCTACGGAGTTTCTTTTCGAGGGAAGGGATACCTCGGTTGGTTTCCAATTGCCCCCAAAATGTGATGAACAAAACTGAAGTAAATATTTACTGCATATACGATAGAGTGTTTAGAATGTGTACTTTCACTTTAAGTTGTAATTAAAATCTTTGTTCTTTTATTACTTCAAAGAATCAACACACTTTGTAGGGACGTACTTTTTGGAACCAAGTTATAGTCTCGTCAACTTTGACGTTGTGTCTCACTGGAAGATTCCTTAAGACACTCTTCAAGACGTGTCTTACCGGAAGTCTAGTATCAAACGTTACTGAAGTGGCTCCTCGATAGCTACTTTGCATCGACCATAGTGGTGAGGATCAGCTTCTGGTTCAGCAGAAAAGAGGCGAATCTTTGAAGCTCCACAACCTTTCTGTGAACCTAGAGATGTGGAAGCAAGCACCTGGGAACGACAGAAGAAACAGGTGGGTGGTTCCTAACCTAACGTTGGGGTTCTGGAGGAGCAGGGCATGACGCTTTTCTACGAGTAAGTCACTCCACTTCTGGGGTTACGTAAAGTGTCACCAGGATTCAAGCCAGGCTTCTCCAGGTGAAGCGGTGGTGCTTCGGAAAGGAGAAGGAAGGGACTAGTCCCAAGAAATGGAAAAGATGCAATGGTGATGTTGAAGGTAGGTCAGATTCATCTGTAGTGCAGTATGGATTCATTCCGAGAGAATGGGTCGCAGTGGTCATGATGGTAGAGCGCTAGTATATCAATCAGAGGGACGTGGGTTCGATTCCCAGCATGGTCACTGGTCTCGTGCTAGGAATCGCACGTTAAAAGGTAAGACCTCGTTAATCCTCAGCTCGCACAAGTTTCGATTTCTGAGGGCTGTCGTTTGTATGGGGGTGAGAGCTGGTTAATGAAACAACCATTTTAAACAACAATTTTAAATGATTTCGTTGGCTTTCTACAGAATCACCCTTTAATTGTTGAATATTTTCGAAATCAGCATGCAATTCTGCTCATAGAGTGCGAATTCCAAGTGAAACCGATGATTTTGTATATTTCATGATTTTTAGGACTTTTCTCGAGTAATTACTTTTGTTACGCCGATCGACTTAAAATTCACCGTGTATACTGATTTGATCATTCTGAATCGCAGAATTACTCTATCTTTAACCGTTCTTGACTTAAAAAGTTTATCTGGACTTGAAAGGGTAATTTTTCTTTCGAAAAAGTTCAAATTCTTTTTCCACTCATATTAGTGAAACTCAAGTTCTCCTGAAAATGCACACCAAAATTCAAGTCGATTTTGAGTTAACCTCTGCATGTTCGAGTTGAACTTTAATGAAAATTCGATCGTACTAGGAATTGTTTGACGTTTTATCCTTTTTAGAGGCTAAACCTTTCATCTGAGCCTATTCAAATGAAAAATTTCCGAATTCAGTATGAAATTTTGCCTATAGCATGCAAACTTCCAATAAAACTGATGATTTTGGATTTTTCATGATTTTTAGGGGTCTACCCCTTAGGACTTTTTTCGGCGATTGACTTGAAAGTCACTGAGTATACTAATTTGATGATTCTGAATCGATTGGCGTTCGCAGAATTACTCTATCTTCAACCGTTGTTGAGTTGAAAAGTTCCTCGGGACTTCAGAGGGGTAATTTTTCTATAAATAGTTCAGGTGAAACCATTGTCAGTTATTTGTTATGAATTGTTGAATGATGTTCATTTCTTGGTGTGAAATTTTCGCGTGCTTGAATTAATTGCCGAAAGTTTATCTTTTTAAAAATTCATGTACTCGAAAAATTTCCGGCAATAATTCAAGCACTTGGGAGATTATAAGTGATTATTTCCCTCATCTGTCAGAATGTATGTACCCACGATAAATGTTGTTCAAATAATAGCACACAATAGCAAACGAAAATAATTCCAAATAAGGAATCAAACACACGAAATAAAGTTGAAGGATAAAAGAAGAAGGATTCGTTAAAATAATTGATGCGATGTGTTTCCATCATCCTTATAAGAGGTGTCAGTAAAAATGAGCTACTGAAAATTGCCCGAGTGGATAACTCGAAAACGGCTAGGAATATCCCCAGGGATGTACATACAAAAAATATTCTCCTCTCAATCCTATATCACATGGTCGAAAAAATTTAATAGTGTTTCATTTGAAGAACTCGAGAAAATTCAATTCAAGAACTTCCGAATTGAAAAATCATTTTCAGTCATCCTGTATAATTTTTGGGAATGATAATGATTCAGAAATATCACTCATATGTCTGACGAATAGGATTATAATCATGACCTCCAGCATTCCATAATCTTGAGAACGGTGGTTTTTACAAAAAAAATTATAACTCCCAAGTGGTTGGGAGATAGTAAAGGATATTGGAGGTGTGGATGGAGACCACTAAAATGCTTGAAAAAATGGATTGAAGTACATAGCATTTCATTTGAAAAAAATGCAATTGACCTGTAGATTTTCCTTGGTTCACCCTGTATATCCGACAATAATTTCTAGATATAGACACAGTTCTCTAGTTATATTTGGTTTTTGAATTATCGTCCTAACTATCTTAGAACTCAAGCAATCGGACTCTGACGCACTATTGCCCCACCCTGTATATTGAGAACAGTTAAGGCCCATGAACACTTCCCTATGGAACCCCATAACCATTTTCTATTTCCTTAGAGAGTATATTATTAAACCTTAGTTTCTGTTTTCTACTATACAGATTAGATATATAAGATGATTATGGATCTTGAGACTATTGTAAACTTAGAGTATTAAAACAGAGATGTTGTTATGACATTCTCTTGTCATCAACATAGAATTTGCCTTCTTTTTTCTAGCTTTCGCAATGTTTCTCTTCTGTTGTCTTTAATATAGTATCATCTGATACAGAAACTAATCCCTAATACTTCTCAATTTTCAGAGTGTGACTAAAATCGCATGAAATATAAAGCCGTATTCTGTGAAGTTTACGTCCCAAGTTTTGACTTTAACTGCTCGATTACTATAATAGCGGATTTATCACCTTTCTCGAATAGTTCATTCCTTTGTTTCTCATCTTGGATATTTATATAGAGAAGAAACAAGCTGTTATGTTTTATTTCTCGCATATGCATAATCTCTTGAGTCAACAATGGGTTGTTGGGAGAATGGTTTCTATCAATAGGTGCAGATGTTCGCACGCCTAGATTAAAATAGAAATTAAACTGCATTTTGATGTGCTCTTTATATCGCCAGCTTTATTGTTGCATTCCCCTCTATTTACTCTCAGAAATGAAATAGAAAACTTTAATCACCGAGAGTGAAATTTCAATCGACAACTTTCCCTTTGATATTGTATCAAATACAAATTGATTATTCCTGTCCGGATTCGAGTAGATTGCATTTTCAATTTTTAGACATCCGAAATTGATGAGGTCCTAGAAAACACACGGAAATACGATGGATGATGTCTCATGGATATCCGTATAGACATCCAGATGATATCCATAGACATCCAAAGGATATCTTCCATGAACACCCAGAGGATATCACGTATGGACATCCCGCGGATATTTTATGGACGTTTGGTGGACCAAAAATTGAATATCCATAAGATACCAGTCATAGGCATTCAGATGATATCCATAGACATCCGTAGGATATCCTTCACAGACATCCAAAGGATATCTTCCATGAACACCCAGAGGATATCACGTATGGACATCCCGCGGATATTTTATGGACGTTTGGTGGACCAGAAATTGAATATCCATAAGATACCAGTCATAGGCATTCAGATGATATCCATAGACATCCGTAGGATATCCTTCACAGACCTCCAAAGGATATCTTCCATGAACACCCAGAGGATATCACGTATGGACATCCCGCGGATATTTTATGGACGTTTGGTGGACCAGAAATTGAATATCCATAAGATACCAGTCATAGACATCCAGATGATATCCATAGACATCCGTAGGATATCCTTCACAGACATCCAAAGGATATCTTCCATGAACACCCAGAGGATATCACGTATGGACATCCCGCGGATATTTTATGGACGTGTAATATTTTATAATTTGACGGTTTGTTCGAATATCCGTCTTCACATTTGTGTTTATTCTCATTTTATGGTATTACAGATAAACCGTCTTGTGATTTTTCAGTTCATCAAATTTTGGTTCTTCCAAAGTCTGATGTTGTCATTTCAGATTCTGGGATAATTCGTTTTGAATTCTCCATAAAATCGTTACTGAACTTTGTTGGTTAGATAGTTTCACACCTAACTAACTAATTCGACCTCTAGAAGAGGCAGAACATCCACTCAATATACTCTCTTCCATTAGAAGGGAAATTGCAGACAGTCCCTCAGATTTCACCACAAATTAACTTCTGCCAGTGTTCTCCACGGAGATATAAAAACCGAGTAATTCGGGATTGCAAGGCGGACTTCGAATACATTTAAATGGAAATTTGAAGATATTTCCAATGACATCCACCCCCTCGCCGAGAATTAAAACTTTGTCACATTAAAATACGTCATTTCGACGAATGATTGAGTATTTGGCTGGAAACGCGAACAAAGTGAATGGGGAGCGACATAATTTCGTTTTTAGAACTCGAGATTGCTTGTGATTTTGCATTTTCCTCCGAGAAAATTAATTTCAGAATTGGAAATGTAATCAACGGAGAGGAGATGTAAATATTTTAATTTCGAAATGCTGAGGAATCTTACACAAAGAAAAACAGTTGTCTCTTTCCTTGGGAAATCTCATCAATATGCTAATGAGAAAAATAACTTTTGAATCGGTAATTTTTATGGTTGGGACTGCTATTTATGGATTGAATCGCGGTACGATATTCGTGGTTTTGAGAGTTTGATTTTTGTAGTGAACGTCTTTGTTTTTGCTCTCATTGATTTTTTTAACCCTTGTTTAAAGTATCAGCGCAGAGTACAAAGCTGCGAGGACGTATCACCAAAGGCAAAGATCAAATCGACACTCCCAACGAACAAAGACGTAACTAATTTTTTATCATTTTTTAGGACAGCCGAAATACTGATTTTTTTTTCAATATTTAGTCCAAATACAACTCAGATTTTTTTTTTCATCATGAAAAATATTTAAATATTTCTCATGTGGAACTAAGAGTACTTGACGAAAGGCAATACATTTCAAAACAAAATTTGATTATAAAAATAATCCAGCCTTTCGCAAATTTTCCTATACAATAGGATTGTCGGCAAACGTCGAACAGAAATAATTCAACAGCCCCATACGACCGCCGAATCACATTTGCTAGTTGTTATAAAAAGCATTTCGAAGTATTCTAATATTGATGCTCATCTTCAGTTGAAATAAACAGGAGATTAAAATAGCATAGAAAACGTTTAAAGATTTAATCCAATGAATTGAATTATTAGGATAATGGGCGAATTGGCGCAAGTGAAGGCCAAATGAAGAAGTTCCGTAAAAAGTCTGTGAAATCTATGATGCACCTAGAATCGACTTTAAATTCGATGTGCATATTCAGAAAAGATTGAATTTCACTAATATGAATGGAAAAAAATTCAAGCTTCTTTGGAGGGAAATGTCCCCCCTTTCAACCCCAGATCACATTTAAAAATTCGTGAACGGATTGTAATAGAGCAATTCTGCGAACGCCAACCGATTCAGAATGATCAAATTATCTCAATTCAAAATTCAAAGTCAATCGACAAAAAAAATGGAAAATTCAAAATTATCAGCTCTTCTTGAAATTCATAATATATATGGAAAATGTCATGCTGATTCCGATTATATATGATTTACATTTGCTCGGAGAAAAAGTTTAGCACAAAAAAGGATTAAAACGTCAAAAATTCTCTCGTTCAATCAAATTTTTGAAAATTTTCAAATCGAAATTGCAGAGGTTCCGTAAAAAGCCCGTAGAATATCTGATTGACTCGGAATCGATTTCAAATTTGGTGTGCATATTCAGAAAAGAGTAATTTTCACTAATATGAATGACAAAATAATTCAAAACGTTTTTGGATGGAAATGGATATCAAATTCATAGTCGCAAAAACAATTACTCAAAAAATTTGTAAAAACTAAAAACACGAGAAACACAAAATTAACATATCCACTTGAAATTCAAACTGTATACTAAAAATTTCATGATAATTCCAAAAATAAATGATTTTAAATGCTCAGATACAAACAAGGTTTAACATAAAAAAGGAATAAAACGTCGAGAATTCCAAAAAATCGATAAATTTCTTCAAATATATTTCGACGAGCTGATTCCGAATGATACCACAAAAATCAATTTCGAATTGAAGAAAAAACGGAAACATTCAACTCGAAATTCCTGAACTTACGTTTGAAGCCTAGAAATAATGGAAAAAAATATTCAACCCATTCTCACCATATCAGCATGATTTTAC
The DNA here is from genome assembly GCA_958502065.1 of Chrysolina americana. Lineage (NCBI taxonomy): Eukaryota > Metazoa > Arthropoda > Insecta > Coleoptera > Chrysomelidae > Chrysolina > Chrysolina americana. Next base: position 2,025,660 of record OY293413.1, on the reverse strand, counting down.
CAAAAACAGAGTCTGCTATATATGAATTCCACAGCAATATAATTGGACATCTGGACAACAATGAAGACGTGATGAGAGTATTTCTCGATTTCTCAAGAGCTTTCGACTGTGTAGATCATAGATATCTGGTTTCTGAATCATCAAGATTTGGTGTAAGAGGATTTACCACTGCAACTACTAAAGACTCGATCAAACATGCAGTAGTCTTCTGATTATACTCCACAGAGTTCCACAGGGATCCATTCTTGGTACCTCTCTTAATATAGCCTATGCTAATGACCTTATTAGCCATTTAAACTGCAATAAAAACACTGACATACTCACAATATGATATGCGGATGATACAAATATTTTCGTTGCTGAAAAAGACCTGATTGTTTCGAAAATACAGCTGAAAAAAATTATGGACCTGTTCTGAAGCAGTATGAAATGAATAATTTGAAGTTTAATATCTCTAAACACTACCTAGGCAAAATTCAATATAGAAACTTGTATATACATTTTGGAAAATCAGAATACCATGCCTGAATATTCACATGATTACTTTTCAAGAAAGAAGCATCGTACTGCTTTGTTTCAGAAAAATTATGTGGTTAATGGTTGTAAATTTCATAATGTTTTGCCGGAAACTTTGAAAAGTTGTAAAAATATATTTATATTCAAAAAAATTACAAAAAGATTTATCTTGAATAAAAATTGTTATACTATCGACGAATTTTTACAATAACATTTTATTCATTCAACTATTTACTATTTATCGATTTTCTGACTTGTGTAATATAAAATGCATTCATACACCAAATAGACCTTGTGTATATTATTATTATTTCATTGTTATGGAGTCGATTATCCCAAGAGGCGGTCAGGTCCGGCTCCAGGATTGTTACAATATTTTCAAATTCAACTTATGAGCCTCCTTAGTGATCTGGAACAAATTTTTAGGTTCCCAAGTGCTTTTAGTGGTTTTTTTATTACCACAATTTTTTCAAGGAATCGTAGCAAACTTACTAACATATTCTACAGATACTTGGCAGCAGATCTTCACGAGAACTTCTTCCAATTGATTGATTTCTGTGCAGTTTCGAGAGGAATTTGTATTTTCCAGCTGAATCATCGTTTCATTTCCCCTCTTGTCCTATGAAACTGATGAAACGCCCCGTTTATCTCGATACTATCATAGTTAGCTTCCAATATCCGGCTAATATAAGCCGAAAGTGGCCTTTTGACATGGTAATAACGTTGTCCATTCAGAAAGGGGGCTGTGGGGGCGAGCGGGGTCTTATAACTAATCAAGACCGGAGCATTGCCAATGAGACGCTGCCCATGAATATTTACCAGCTAATTCGGTATTGCCGAGATAATGACTGTGTCTGATCAGCTTCTGGGGGATCGGTCGGCAATTTAAGGCTGATTATGCCGCCTCCGAGGCCCGCACGGCCACCTCAGCCTTCAGATGTCAACTCGTTATTGCTTTGGATGCCTTATCGGGTAGAATGGATGTTTTCCATCTGATCAACGGAGTTTTTTCATTAGAAGAGGACGGGCTGAGTGTTGATTGAAAACGAACTTTGTGCCGGAGGTTGAGAGGACGATTTTCATCTCAGTCCAGGTTGATGCTAGTATAAAACTCACAGGACCATAAAAAATGCGGCCAATAACTTGCATCGCGAAAGCTGAGAAAGTGTATATCTTGATAAAAACTAAAATGTTGATTCAAAGCAAGCGTATAAAGAATTGAGAAAACACAACCTCAAAAATTAACTCAAAGGTGTTTAATCAGAAATACTGTAAAGAAAAATTACTTTTGTCCAATTTACATTCAAAATGCCTGATGTGATGTGATATAATAAACGAAATAGGAATGTACAAGATAAGTGCAGCACAAAAAACCACATCGTACGAATAATCTTATTCCAGTTTATCTGATGCTCTGATGCTCTGCTCTGCTCTGCTCTGCTCTGCTCTGCTCTGCTCTGCTCTGCTCTGCTCTGCTCTGCTCTGCTCTGCTCTGCTCTGCTCTGCTCTGCTCTGCTCTGCTCTGCTCTGCTCTGCTCTGCTCTGCTCTGCTCTGCTCTGCTCTGCTCTGCTCTGCTCTGCTCTGCTCTGCTCTGCTCTGCTCTGCTCTGCTCTGCTCTGCTCTGCTCTGCTCTGCTCTGCTCTGCTCTGCTCTGCTCTGCTCTGCTCTGCTCTGCTCTGCTCTGCTCTGCTCTGCTCTGCTCTGCTCTGCTCTGCTCTGCTCTGCTCTGCTCTGCTCTGCTCTGCTCTGCTCTGCTCTGCTCTGCTCTGCTCTGCTCTGCTCTGCTCTGCTCTGCTCTGCTCTGCTCTGCTCTGCTCTGCTCTGCTCTGCTCTGCTCTGCTCTGCTCTGCTCTGCTCTGCTCTGCTCTGCTCTGCTCTGCTCTGCTCTGCTCTGCTCTGCTCTGCTCTGCTCTGCTCTGCTCTGCTCTGCTCTGCTCTGCTCTGCTCTGCTCTGCTCTGCTCTGCTCTGCTCTGCTCTGCTCTGCTCTGCTCTGCTCTGCTCTGCTCTGCTCTGCTCTGCTCTGCTCTGCTCTGCTCTGCTCTGCTCTGCTCTGCTCTGCTCTGCTCTGCTCTGCTCTGCTCTGCTCTGCTCTGCTCTGCTCTGCTCTGCTCTGCTCTGCTCTGCTCTGCTCTGCTCTGCTCTGCTCTGCTCTGCTCTGCTCTGCTCTGCTCTGCTCTGCTCTGCTCTGCTCTGCTCTGCTCTGCTCTGCTCTGCTCTGCTCTGCTCTGCTCTGCTCTGCTCTGCTCTGCTCTGCTCTGCTCTGCTCTGCTCTGCTCTGCTCTGCTCTGCTCTGCTCTGCTCTGCTCTGCTCTGCTCTGCTCTGCTCTGCTCTGCTCTGCTCTGCTCTGCTCTGCTCTGCTCTGCTCTGCTCTGCTCTGCTCTGCTCTGCTCTGCTCTGCTCTGCTCTGCTCTGCTCTGCTCTGCTCTGCTCTGCTCTGCTCTGCTCTGCTCTGCTCTGCTCTGCTCTGCTCTGCTCTGCTCTGCTCTGCTCTGCTCTGCTCTGCTCTGCTCTGCTCTGCTCTGCTCTGCTCTGCTCTGCTCTGCTCTGCTCTGCTCTGCTCTGCTCTGCTCTGCTCTGCTCTGCTCTGCTCTGCTCTGCTCTGCTCTGCTCTGCTCTGCTCTGCTCTGCTCTGCTCTGCTCTGCTCTGCTCTGCTCTGCTCTGCTCTGCTCTGCTCTGCTCTGCTCTGCTCTGCTCTGCTCTGCTCTGCTCTGCTCTGCTCTGCTCTGCTCTGCTCTGCTCTGCTCTGCTCTGCTCTGCTCTGCTCTGCTCTGCTCTGCTCTGCTCTGCTCTGCTCTGCTCTGCTCTGCTCTGCTCTGCTCTGCTCTGCTCTGCTCTGCTCTGCTCTGCTCTGCTCTGCTCTGCTCTGCTCTGCTCTGCTCTGCTCTGCTCTGCTCTGCTCTGCTCTGCTCTGCTCTGCTCTGCTCTGCTCTGCTCTGCTCTGCTCTGCTCTGCTCTGCTCTGCTCTGCTCTGCTCTGCTCTGCTCTGCTCTGCTCTGCTCTGCTCTGCTCTGCTCTGCTCTGCTCTGCTCTGCTCTGCTCTGCTCTGCTCTGCTCTGCTCTGCTCTGCTCTGCTCTGCTCTGCTCTGCTCTGCTCTGCTCTGCTCTGCTCTGCTCTGCTCTGCTCTGCTCTGCTCTGCTCTGCTCTGCTCTGCTCTGCTCTGCTCTGCTCTGCTCTGCTCTGCTCTGCGATGAGTATGATTGGATAAAGGCTGAATTTTACGGAAATTAATAGAAAAACGAAAAAAAATTGGAATTTTTTAAGAAACTTTTTTGAGATATCTTAGTCATTCCAAAGTTTGATCATAAAAGCAGTACATTTCTGACTTTGTAGCAAAATAACTAACTGATGCATTGCCCTCATCGAATTAATTCATTGGTTTTGTCGATCAACAAAATTTGGTAGCTTTTCAAGAATCGTTATAAAAAAAAAACCTTTTTTTCCATTTTGTAAGTTTTGGGACACCCTGGATAAAATTAAATGTGGAGAATACTCAGCATCTACATAGCCAGACATGACCACCTGTAACACCGACTTCCATAGCTGACGGGAAATTACCTTATTTTCTCACTGTAGTAAAAAGTTTACTTACATATAAGTGTTTGCATTTTATTTTGATGTTTCATAAAAGTTACTCATTTTGTCGATCATCATAGATAATCTATGTTAATCCTTTGATTCAGGAGAATATTTTACGACAAAATGGCGGAGGAGCCAGGATATCTAGCTCCTTACAATATTTTGTATGAATTTTCGTTCGGATTCAAAGAGGAGAAATTAATCCAGATGCTATAAAAAAACTGATGGATTATAAATTGCTATGGACCTGCATCCAACAGAAATAAAAAATATTCACCACACTTCCACCACATTTCTTCTTTGCCATTTCGTCAAGTAAAAGTTTCATTTAACTGGTACGAATTCAACAATAGAGTTATGTAAAAAATAAACGACCAGAGGGTGTACCGTAAGGTACCGTACTGGGGCCCTGACTAGTTGTTTACCTGAACAATATATTCTTCACAGGGGCTGAGTAAATAATCAGTTTTGCAAAACAAGCCTGTCGTATTTTGTGCGAATTAAATCTGACGGATGTTAAAATATAAAAAACGAAATGACTTCCTTTGTATAACAAAACATTTCAACTAGAATTCAACCACGTTTCTATCAATGACAACTTCACCTGATAGATAGATAGATAGATAGATAGATATATTTATTATCCTTTCAGACAATTACATAAACTGTATAGGACTCGTCACAATACACAAAACTAATACTAGGTATCAAAGAATTCGCTAACGCTATAAAACCAATTGTCAGTTAAAAATATTTTCAAGTTTTTCTTGAAAGAATATAATGTCGACCGATAAGAATCGTTAACTCAAGGACCCATATAAAAGAGAAAGTCCTGTATTGACTGAAATGTGGAGAATGTTCAGCAGCTACATATCTAGAACTGACGGGACGTGAGTAAAAAATTTATATATAGGTGTTCATACAACTGCTTTTGATGTTTCATAAAAGTTAGTCAATTTGAGAAGCGAAGTGTCGATCATTATAGATAAAATCTGTGAATCCATCTTCACTATCGTCTTCATTAAAAGTATGATGTAATAAGTGTACTTTTAAGTTGTTATAACCATTGAAGAAATTTTGGAAACAGGTGGTCTTTTTTGCTACGATTATCCAATCCTTGAGAATTTGAGCGCTTCTATAAAAAACGTTGATTTAATTCCGAAGGCCTCGTTACTTTCGAAATTCGACATAAAAACGGACGCAAACTAATCTCTGTTTGAACAGCGTTCAATGAGCCTCGCTAAAGAGATGAGCCACTGGAAAGTGTCCGTCTCTGGACGGGTTTGAATATTATATAGGGAAAATCAAACAGCAAATAAAGTAGACGGGAAATGGTGGATCTAACACCGCTCTGCTCTCGCTCCGGCGTAGCTTAATGGCCGGATCCCGGAAATTGTGAGCACATATATCTCGCGCCAGATTTATGAAAGTGCTTTTCTTCCAAGAGTGTTGGGCTGGCGGGCGAGCGGGGCGGGATATATACAATAGTGGCGACCCCGCACCTGCCCGCCGACGTAATTCTGCTCTGCCGCCTCTGGAAGCTGCTGCCGGCCCGAAATATGGCCACTTCAATAGTGTCGGCTGCCTTTCTCATGACTTGTTTATGCCCAAAGAAACATTTTATGTTTTGACGATGCAGTGGGCGAGTTTTTAAGAAAAAATATTGAATACCGTTACGGAGTTTAATTACGCTCAGTCTATGGATTCCCAGAATTCTTGTTCTCGTTAGGCGGCACTACAATTCAATTTCAATTCAATGAAAAATATGTTTTATTGTAATAAGCAGGATATCACTCGTTGACAAAGCTTGTTAAACCTAAATAACATGTAGTGAAATCGATTAAAAAACAATACAAATTATTAACAAATCAAATTTAATAAATTTTATGTCAAAGTATTTTAAGTATCTAAATTTTGATATCGATTTATAATAATAATTTTGCTTAAAATGTGTGTCTGTTTATATATGACGTTGTATATGTTAGGTATATACAATTTTTTATAATGTGATTAGGACTATTTTATTGATCTTGACCTAATTGTGACTTTCAAATACAGGGTGTTCCAAATTAAGTCGGCACCATTGTCAACTCCGTTATCATTGATGCTACGAATTCGGTTAAATGGGCAAACTAGTAGCATTTTTAATGACCTTCTCGATACCAAAAACAAAAAAAATTGATGATATTTCTTTCAATGGAACACCCTATATTTTTTCATGCATTTCGATTCATAATATCATTCTCAACAACAAATCTCATTTGATTTTTTCCCGTAAAGGTGAAAATAAGACAGTTTTATCAATAGGAAACATTTATAACAAACGGATTTGATAAAGCGCTATAAAATATCGAGTAAATGTTTAAAACTACCGCCTTCTTTTTAAACACATATTTGGGCCCTTCCATTGACACTACGTGTGGCATTCAACACAGTTCAGCCAACAATTCTATTAATTATAGTTTCAATATATTTTTTTAGTTCATCTACATTATTATGTTTCATTTTGTACACCTCATTTTTCAAAAATCCCCAAAAATAAAAATCTAGAGTTGTCATGTCTGGTGAACGAGGAGGCCACTTAACAGCGCCATTTGTAGCAATCCATCTGTTTCCAAAACAGCCTCGCAGCATTCTTTTCACGCCACTGACATTATGTGCTGGTGCTCCATCCTGCTGAAAATAGATCATCTGACGAGCCTCCAGATCAAGATCATTGAAAAACTCTTTCAAGACTCTTGTTAATAAATTAATGTAACGGGGTCCGTTCAAAAAACCATGGTGGAAAAATGGACCGATAATTCTGCCTCTAAATAGACTACACCAAACATTAATAATAAATCGTCATTGCGGATTGTGCGGATAGACTAGAAATGGATTATGTCTACTCTAATAAAGAAAATTCTTTTTATTATAGATCCCACGATTTGAAAAATATGCCTCATCGCTCCATATAATATTTCTATAGAAGTTTTAATCTTGTCTGCATTTATTCATAAACCACCGACAAAACCTCAACCGTCTCTCAGGATCACCAGGTACTAGTGTTTGCACTGGTTTTAACTTATAAGGAGAAATCTTATGTTTCTTCAGAATTCGTTGAATACCAAACAGTGTAACAGCTATTAATTTGGATATACCTCAAAGTAGGATAAAACGTCCATTTCTGTATCTTCAGATATTACAAAACGTTTATTAGTTCTCTTCTCAAAAACTTTTTCATTGTTCCTGAATCGACGATGAACCACAGCAAAAAAACGATAATAAGGTAATTCACGACGAATTGTTGTAGTGTTGGAGTGCTCTTACGCTATTTTTCTGGCAAACCAAGTAGGATTCTAACATATCACATTTTTCTTGGTGGGAAAACGGCATTTAGAAAATATTCCAACAGTAGTTGATAGTTACAATAATTTTTGACATTGTCATGATATACTTGAGAATATTTGACAAATAGTATTTCAACAAAGTTTCAAGGCAAATTGATTGCTCATAATAATTATGTTTTATCGAATATTTTGATTCACAAAATAAATGCGACTAGCGGAATGGCTTTAAGATGGAAATTATCGTTTTGTACAAATAGGTCAGTGGTGTCAATTGAGTGGTGCGACATGATGATCACGGGTTTCACGAGTTCACATCCCAGCGCAATTTTGTCTTTTTACTGTCTTATTTTGCTATCAGTAAAAAAATATTGTCATTCGTATAAGTACCAAAATTGGGTGTTTGGATAATCATGAGGTTTTATTCGCAAAAAAAAAGAAATTTTTTGTACTAGTGAAAGAAATAAACATTTCCACATAAGTCCACTTTAGGAAGAAAGGTGATATGAGCTTTGTTGATGAGAATGTTATTACGAATCGAAATGCATGAAAAGTTAGTTACAGGCCTGAAATAATGAGGAGGTGCTCCGTCTCGTTGAAAATGGATATTCTCTATGTTATCTCCAGCACCTAAATTATTTCCGGAAAGATGTCTTCTGGTAGCATTCTCGAATATTTTTATTCAGTATTTTATGTACTGTTGAACGTAGCAAATCATTTTCATTTGGTAGTTCAGTTGATATCAAGATATCAATCTACTTGTTTGTAAGACACATGATCGAACACTATTCTTCATAAAAAAATGTCGTCAGGCCGCCAGTTTGAAAGATAATTTTTTTTGTTGTCAAAAAGTAGATTATACACTGCCATTTCACCGAAAAAAAATTCATCCGAAAATTCCAATCCGTTCGAAAGTTAACAGGTGGGTTACTTTATGGACACAATGTATTAAAATTTCATTGCATCAATAAATTGAGTAATTTAAGTTTTTCTCCTTCTGTAAAATCAGCATTTCTATTACTTTTTTCTTTCATTTCCAACAATATGAACAAACTCAAAAATTACAAAAAACCACATGAAAGACCAGAAGATTTGAATGCAAAAACAATTATTGGTATTATTAATTTTTGCTTGCATAAATATCATCAATAAATCCTTTGCTCCTGGATAATTTTTTACGGCAATCAAATTCAGCTGTTCCAATTTAAAAATTTGGCGAAGGAGCCGGTATATCCATTTTGTCTGATTTTTAATTCGGATTCAAAGACTATAAAAGACTATAAAAAAACTAACGGATCAATTGTAAATTATTATGAACCTTGTAATCAGTAGGAATAAAAAACTTTCACCACACCTCAACCACATTTCTTCAGGTACTAACTTCACCATTTTGTCAAGTACAAATCTTATTTAAATGGTACGAATTCAAAACCACATATGTGAAGAAGAAACGATTAGATGTGGCGACACTTTCTTCTGTTCTTTCATATGCTTCATCCTTCAGAAGAGAATTCCTCTAACGCCACAATGATCCAGTCGAAATGATTTGATTATAGTGCATTTTCCAGACGAGGAGGTCCACCTGATCAGGGAGATTGAGACCCACACGGCCATTTCACACCCCAATGCCATTTGCGACGATGATAACACCGTCTCAGTCAGGCGAGGCTTAATTCTCGTATGCTCTGACTAATCTAATATTGACCACTTCGGTGATTATATTTCCATTTAAGTGCAAATTTTATTTTGTTGCACTCCCATCTGGACATCCGTGTGAGATTAGGATCGATGGGAATTTGGAGGTAATGGATGCGTTTGAATCATTCGTGAGAGTACATTCTGTGTACTTGAAAACGTCAAATCTGGGTAGAAAATAGTAGAAAATAGACTTACTGAATGTGTCGCATTTTCATTATACAGGAACCTTTCAAGATACAACTGCTGAATTCCTAGCATCACAAAATTTTTGCATTGAGTCTTTTTTCATACAGGGTGTTCTTGAATAAGTGCGTCAAACTTCAGGGGGAGATTCTGCAAGGAAAAGTAATGACGGTTTGCTTTATAACTTTTTTCCGTGTCTAGTTTTTTTGTCACTGGATTCCTCATCAAATTACTCAAATTCCTGACGACAGTGTAGGTATATGAAATTTCCTTCCATAAAAATCTTTTATGGGCTGAGGAAAATCCACATGGAATTTTTGAAGCTTGTTTCAGCATCAGTATCCAGTAAAAAAAATCCGCCGAATTTTCCTCGGACATTGGAAAATGCCTTATAATTTTATGACAAATTTCTCAAGCTCGTTGTTTGGTAACAGTCCTCAACTCTCAGGAATATGCTACTGGGAATAAATCAACAGAAGATGTGATATCCTATGATCCATATAAGCAAAAAAATTTATGAAAAATGTCCGACATTATGCAAGGACATTACTGAAGCGTTTGCTACCGTTTTTCACCAACGACTATACTAAACATTGTAGAAAATATCGGATGCAGAAGAACACCCTATCGACTGCGAGAAAGTTATTTAACGAAGAAGAAATAGATGGTACAGATAAATAATGTTCTCAGTCCCACCGAAGATGCTGTGAATGGGGTTCCTCAAGGTACCGTGTAAGGACCCATTTTATTCTATACCTATATCAACGATCTATTCCAACTTGAGATTGAGGGTGATGCTGTTAGCTTTGCCTGTTTTATTTCGCGCAAGGTAATTCCATAATTCTGGTTTGTTGTTCTACCCATCTTCACATAATTTATTTTATTTTTAACTTGTCCATTACTGCTTTATAATACGTTGGCAACGGTTGCTATTAACAGACCCATAACGCCCATGGCGTTATGGAGTGCTTTACTCAGAAAATTTTTATTTAACTGTACATAAAAAAGGGACTAATTATTTTCTCTCAAATAGAAATTACAATTTTCCTGAAAAATTAGTACCAAGTTTGAAGTTCTGTGAGTTGACCGATGATGAACTCCTCAATGTGCATTCGGTTTCGTTCGGAACGTTAACATTTTCCGGGGTATCATTGTAGCAATTTTGTTTTTCGAGGAGGTACTACTCTTCCATTTTCCATGTAATTTTAGTGTTTCAAAGGAAGCACCACCTTGAACAAGAAGCATTGACGATGTTCGGCGTAGACAATGTCCGGTGTAAACTCTCGGGTTTTCCAAATTGAGGTATTTCGGTATTATAGAAGGAACACTTCCTATAATATTTTCACTCAATGCATTCATTATTTCTGCAGGTTGAAAAAACCTACATTGCTTACATCCTTTTGGTCATAGTGCAATGTACTTTTTAACTAAGTTCAAGGCACCTATATCGCTTTTTTCAACAATGGTGAAACTTTTTGAGGTGCAGGTCTTGGTTTCTGGTACCTTCATCAGTATAACGGATCCTCTGTCTTCAGTGTCATCAATTGTCATCTTGACCATTTCATAACGTCTTAAGCCTTCAAATAAGCCCATTACCAGAACAACTTTATGTAGCAGGAAAGTATCATCTGGAGCTTTTCTTATGAAAAGTAATACTTGTCCACCTTCCAACACCTTTGATTTTTTAGGAATGTATCCTTTAGAATTAACTTTCAGAAAAGCCATCAGCTGACTGAATGCTGATATATTAATGTTTTCTTTAACAATCAATGTTGATTTCAGCTGTGAGTATTTGATCCATAGACTATTTGCACTATATATTTCAGACTGAAATAATGTAAAATAAATAAAAAATATTAATATTTTTCATGAGATAAACTCACCAGTTCCTGAAAGCATGCCATTAAGACAGATTCATTTCCGGTATTCACTCTGTTTTCATCTTTCCATTTCAAAAACTGGTCATACCCCTTCTCGTATAAGTATTTGGATTTCACAGGCAGTAAATTTCCTAAAGCTTTTTCAGCTTTGAGCGTCACATTCTGTGGGATCTCCATAATTATTATGAACACAACCGTTTTTTGTTTCCTCCAGTACAAGCTTGTCAATTCTTACAAAAATGCTGCGTCATTTTATTAAATAAACAACCCTTAGCAACATCTTCAATGTTTCCATGGCAATTGCATAGAAGCCCACTACTTGTGCTCAGTTGCCGACAAGAATGCAATAAATACTATGAGAAGAAATTTATGAAGTAAACAACGTCGTTTAAATGGGTGAATGTTACCGTCCGGGCGTTAGGATCTATATAACGCACTTGGTACATAAATAGCAGAATAACTCTCTCAGGACCTTTTACAGTGAATCTAAATATTGTTTGTTTTATTCTTAGCAAAAGCAGAAATTTGCGACTATGTTTCTGATTATTGGGTTTGAGAATCATCCTCGTGATATAGAGCTTTCACCTGAAACTTTCAAATTATCGTAATGACATCCTGTATGTACCGAATATCCATCCTATCGAAGAGTTACCTCTGATATAAAATCGGCGATGAAGAGATAGCTCTCAAGTCTTCCAGGAAACGGATATTAACAGCAAAAACAATTGGAATCTCACCGAACGAGACGAGAAAAATAAATAAGGGTGAGTTGTGTTAATGAAAGGAAGGGTTGTTGCTGGTGCTTCAACATTGTTTTCATGAAACCAACGTAATTGGAAAGAATATTACGAGAACGATTGGAGTCAACATCGGGTAACACCTTTATTAGTCTTGGGTTCATTCTTCATTAGATTCGCTCATAATATTAACAAAAATAAAGAACCCAGTATGTCAATTTGTTTTGGAAAAGTTTGGAATCAGAGGTTTGTGTCTGAATAATTTCTTTAATTCGTAAGAGCAGAATTTTTTCTGTTTGTTTGGACCTATACGCGCCACTGCTCTTTTTCGAGGTTAGTTAGTTAGTGGATGAGTGCGACAATCTTCAGGGGGTGATTTTGCATAAAAAAATAATAATAGCTCTATAACTTCTGTCCGCAAATGCTTCGTTTTCCGAAATACTAAAACCGGTTGGGATATGCTAATGAAATTTGGTGGGTTTCAAAATGTAGTTATTGCGCATTTTTTGACATGCTCATACGGGTAATGTTCTCAATTTTTTAAACGAAAAATGGTACGCCGCAGAAGTATTCCAAACTTAATAGATATTTATAATTACCGAAAGCCTGAGGTTTTTAAGGCTCCTCTGTATCCTTGAGAATAGTTTCAAGCAACTGGTTCGCAACGAGAAACTGATCATTACCAGAACCGACAGTCAGTTATTCGACAAAAGTGGTGATTCAGGAGTGGGATTGGTGATTCAGGAGTGGGATTAGTCATTCAGGAGTGGGATTTCGTGTACCATAGAATTCTATGGTCGACAGTAATATCTCCGTCTCTCCGATGAATTCGAGCACAATGTCATCCCACTTACTCGATGAAGAGTACAATTCTACGTTTAGATTCCTAATTATACCAGCTAGCTCCACATCTATTATCTTTCTGAAAACCATTCCACGTTAATCCACCCTTCGTCTCACCCACCCCCGCCTCTGCGAGGGCAGAGTAATTGAAATGAGTTTAAAAATTGAAAGGCTGGAACTGACGTTCTGAGGACAAGGCACGCTGACGATACAAATCGACTGTGTTCACCTGATACGCCATCTATTAATAAAATCATGATTCGGAGATGTGCCTCGGCTGTCTCCTCGATTTTCTGTATCTGACAGAATTAATTTACCTTTGAGCGCTCTGCTTTCATGTGGCATTCAGGTGTTCATATTCAATTTGCCCAGCCTAAATGCGAAATATGCGAGACTTTTGCGTTCGAATGGAGGAGGAGAGCCTTGGATTTTTGGGTGAAAGAACAGGGAGATTTGTTTGACTCATTTCTTCTTTACGAGGATGCATGTATGAGGGTGGTTATTTCGAACCAAATGAAGGATAATATTTGAAGGCTTCATTACAACCAGCCCCCGCAATAGTGTCTTCCTTGGAGGAACATTGCACAAATGGGTGACAGATGTAGTTCAATGTCCGTAAGGGGAAGTAGTTGTTTTCGGTAGGACATTTGCCTCATTTTTCCACTTTGTGGGAATAGAAGGGTATTTTCGAACGTAGTCGAAATTATTATTTTCCATTTATGAGGATGGATGTACCCTTCCCTCCAAAGATTTCCACCATTATTTTTTATGCTAAACCTTCTATCAAAGCATTCACAAATCATAAATTTTCGAATTATATTTCATATGTATAGTACGAATTTCAAATCGATCTGATGTTTTGTATTTTTCAGGATTTTAGAGGTCGAATTCACAGAATCTAATAATTTCATTATTCTGAATCGATTGGTTCTCGCTGAATTGATGTAGCTTTAACTTTTCTAGAGTTAAAAAGGTCATTTGGAGGGGGTCAATTTTCTGAAAGTTTGTTATTTCCTTATTGACATAAAAATTTTTGGTTTGATTTGGAATGAGCTCGTCGAGATTTATTTGAGAAATATTTGCGATTTTTTAGAAAATGAAAAACAAAAATTTTTGGAAAATTTTATCGTGCAAGTAACTTTCTGAAGTTTTTTTTTTACTAAATCTTGTAAGTGAGCATTCACACATTATATATTTTAGGAATCAGCAAAAAAATTTGCGTATATATGACGAATTTCAAGATAATCAGAATGATCTATCTTCAACCGTTCTTCAGTTTGAAAGGTCATTTGTAGTTGAGAGGGGGTCAATCTTCTGAAATTTTGTTATTTCCTCATCGAAATAAAAAAATTTGGTTTGATTTGGAATAAGCTCGTCGAGATTTATTTGAGAAATATTTGCGATTTTTTAGAAAATAAAAAACAAAAAATTTTGGAAAATTTGATCGTGTAAGTAAATTTCTGAAGTTTTATTTTTTTTATACTAAATCTTGTAAGTGAGCATTCACACATTATATATTTTAGGAATCAGCAAAAAATTTTGCGTATATATGACGAATTTCAAGTTAATCAGAATGATCTATCTTCAACCGTTCTTCAGTTTGAAAGGTCATTTGTAGTTGAGAGGGGGCCAATCTTCTGAAATTTTGTTATTTCCTCATCGAAATAAAAAATTTTGGTTTGATTTGGAATAAGCTCGTCGAGATTTATTTGAGAAATATTTGCGATTTTTTAGAAAATGAAAAACAAAAATGTTTGGAAATTTTGATCGTGCAAGTAACTTTCTGAAGTTTTTTTTTATACTAAATTTTGTAAGTGAGCATTCACACATTATATATTTTAGGAATCAGCAAAAAAATTTGCGTATATATGACGAATTTCAAGTTAATCAGAATGATCTATCTTCAACCGTTCTTCAGTTTGAAAGGTCATTTGTAGTTGAGAGGGGGTCAATCTTCTGAAATTTTGTTATTTCCTAATCGAAATAAAAAATTTTGGTTTGATTTGGAATAAGCTCGTCGAGATTTATTTGAGAAATATTTGCGATTTTTTAGAAAATGAAAAACAAAAATGTTTGGAAAATTTGATCGTGCAAGTAACTTTCTGAAGTTTTTTTTTATACTAAATCTTGTAAGTGAGCATTCACACATTATATATTTTAGGAATCAGCAAAAAATTTTGCGTATATATGACGAATTTCAAGTTAATCAGAATGATCTATCTTCAACCGTTCTTCAGTTTGAAAGGTCATTTGTAGTTGAGAGGGGGTCAATCTTCTGAAATTTTGTTATTTCCTAATCGAAATAAAAAATTTTGGTTTGATTTGGAATAAGCTCGTCGAGATTTATTTGAGAAATATTTGCGATTTTTTAGAAAATGAAAAACAAAAATGTTTGGAAATTTTGATCGTGCAAGTAACTTTCTGAACTTTTATTTTTTTTTATACTAAATCTTGTAAGTGAGCATTCACACATTATATATTTTAGGAATCAGCAAAAAATTTTGCGTATATATGACGAATTTCAAGTTAATCAGAATGATCTATCTTCAACCGTTCTTCAGTTTGAAAGGTCATTTGTAGTTGAGAGGGGGTCAATCTTCTGAAATTTTGTTATTTCCTCATCGAAATAAAAAATTTTGGTTTGATTTGGAATAAGCTCGTCGAGATTTATTTGAGAAATATTTGCGATTTTTTAGAAAATAAAAAACAAAAATTTTTAGAAAATTTGATCGTGCAAGTAAATTTCTGAACTTTTATTTTTTTTTATACTAAATCTTGTAAGTGAGCATTCACACATTATATATTTTAGGAATCAGCAAAAAATTTTGCGTATATATGACGAATTTCAAGTTAATCAGAATGATCTATCTTCAACCGTTCTTCAGTTTGAAAGGTCATTTGTAGTTGAGAGGGGGTCAATCTTCTGAAATTTTGTTATTTCCCCATCGAAATAAAAAATTTTGGTTAGATTTGGAATAAGCTCGTCGAGATTTATTTGAGAAATATTTGCGATTTTTTAGAAAATAAAAAACAAAAATTTTTAGAAAATTTGATCGTGCAAGTAAATTTCTGAACTTTTATTTTTTTTTATACTAAATCTTGTAAGTGAGCATTCACACATTATATATTTTAGGAATCAGCAAAAAATTTTGCGTATATATGACGAATTTCAAGTTAATCAGAATGATCTATTTTCAACCGTTCTTCAGTTTGAAAGGTCATTTGTAGTTGAGAGGGGGTCAATCTTCTGAAATTTTGTTATTTCCTCATCGAAATAAAAAATTTTGGTTTGATTTGGAATAAGCTCGTCGAGATTTATTTATTTATTTTTTAGAAAATAAAAAACAAAAATTTTTGGAAAATTTGATCGTGCAAGTAACTTTCTGAAGTTTTTTTTTATACTAAATCTTGTAAGTGAGCATTCATACGAGTAATATTTTTTTCTATCTTTAACCGTTCTGCATTGCAAAGTAGTTCTTGCAGAAAACTTTTCCAAGTATTAAACAGATATAATTCAACGGTCATAGGGGGCAGTATTTGTTTTCTGTTGAATACTTGCCGACGACATTACCTATTAGGTATATGGGATTTTTGCGGAAGATTTGGATAACGGAATCCACCATTTTTCATGATTAGAGTATTTTTACTTAAATGAATAAAGTATCACATTCCATTGACGACGTGGCATCTCTGCACGAACGCTGCATTTAACATTCAGTATAGCAACGTCCGAGGAGATTTCGAACCGAGAACGAGATAAATCAACTCCGCGTAGATTGGAGCTCGGAAAGAAAAATGACCGTTGTCCAGAAACGTAGTGCTTCATCTCGTAATAGGAAAACTTATCAAACTTTGATGGCCTCGCCTCAGGCACTCCTAACTCAACTTTCTTGATAAAATCGTAAATAACTAAAACAAAACTTTTACTATTCTCCTTCCTTTTGTTTCGGCGTTTTATCCCGCCGTAGGCTTCTGGGAGATCTGCGAGTACCTGGACTTCAAGGTTTTTTTTTCGATTATTTTCTTCAACAGAATTACGTTGCAGTATTGATATACAGTGCGGCTTTCAATAGTCCCCCCACTGTTAACTTTTGAACGGTTTGACTTACATACATTGAGGAAAAACCGTTGAGGAGATTTCACCTATACTTCTTTTTGAAATAAAACACATTGTGATTGCCCGATAGACGGCGCGGAAGGGCACATCAACTAAAAAATTTTAAAATGGCATGGGGGGTCTTCTGTCATATCGTTGAGAAGATAATTGAATTATCTTTTCAACCATCCAAAAATGTTAAGAATTTTGAAAAAAAAAATTCTGTATTGTTCTTTCACATCAAAACATTCAAACAGTTATCGTGGTCGGGTGAGAAAGGTGAGAGAAGGGATTGAGATCCGCCAGATCCGCACGTATTGTGACATTTCAAATGCATATTTTGTGAAAAAACGTAAAAACGAAAATGTCCTTATATCCGACAAAGTGTCTTTCAGATCTAGTAAGTCAGTCGGACATCATAATTTCAGCTGAAGTTCCATCTAATGAAAAGTATGTGGGACTTTTCCTCTTTCCCTGACTCCCTTCTCCTATCTTTTAGTGTGACTTCTGAGGCTTTGCAAGAACGGTTAATTTTAAATATTTTTGACGAAGGAGCCATATTATGAAAATTTTGGTAAGGGATCGAAAACAGTTGTCTGATATGTGCGACAGAAAGCGATATTAGAAAATGGAGCGAGTATATTGGTGATCAGTATACATGGCTTATTTCATAGATTCTACATTCGTGAATAAACAGTACGGCTTTTAAGAGTCTCCCCCTGTTAATTTTTTAACGGTTTGACGTACATACATAAAAAATAACCGTTTGGAGGGTTTCACCGATACTACTTTTTGAAATGAAACACATTGTCCTTGCTCCATAGAGGGCGCGGGGGGCACATTAACTAAAAATATTTAAATGGCATGGGGGTGCCACATCGTTGAAAAGATAATTAATTTAATTATTCTTTTCAACCATCTACAAATTTTCTCTCTTGTTATTTTAACATGGAACCATTCGAAAGTTAACGGGGGGAGGGCTATTTATAAAAGCCGCACTGTATAAAAACATGTAATGAGAAAATGTATTGGTTATTACCCTCTAATTTAGAAGAAATTTGTGTAGAAATCCTGAAGAAGTGTTTCATTAGTGCGATTTGTAATCCATTGTTGAACATAATGATTAGTTTTTTAGAAAAAAGTAGAGTAACCCTATATCGCAAACTGAATTCAAAATACAAACCAAGCTATTCATTTGCGACCAATAAAAATGATCAATACTACAGCTAAAGTGTTTTAAAAGGCTGTATATGAGCAGATAGTATTGGACTATTTGAGTAAGTTACAGATTTTTTTCTTGTTGATTTGTACTTAATTTCAAGATATATCAAGCAATGATTTTCATGTTTTGAGTCAACATTGGACAATGTTGAAAGAATACAAAGGTACCCTCCTGTCAGAAAACAACTACTTCCCTGGCTAATAACACGACGGACATTGAACTACAACTGACAGATATTTGTGCAACGTTTTTCAAAGAAGACCCAATTGCAAGTGCTTGTCTTGTAGTAAAACAGAAGATTAACCTTCATTTGGCTGGAAATGACCACCTGCAGACATGCATGTTTCGAGGTTTATTGCCTCTCATCAGTGACAGGGTAGGTCGGACAACATTATAATTGTCCTGTACCTGCCAAATGAATAATAATCAACTGTTTAACTAATATTTCCCCACGGTTCAATGTCCGGCGTGGTATTAGCCAGGGAAGTAGTTGTTTTCTGACAGATGTTTGCCTTTTATTTTCCACTTGGTGGAAACGCTTAGAGAGAAGGGTACCCCTGTATTCTTTCAACATTGTTACACAATATATTCGAACTCGTTCGAATTTCAACACTGGACATTCACTTGAGTACCTTATAACAGGAACAAAACAATAAAAAAGTGGAAAGCTAAAAAAAATATCCAAATAATTATGAAGGATTTGGTAATCAAGTGGTTTAATAAATCATTATATGGTGTTAAATGAACCTATAATCCTACCGATATACAGTTGTATACAAATGAAAAATTTTTACTTTTTTGATTTTTCACAAATTAATATTCTTGCTTGAAAATCAATTCGGTGATTGCTATTTGTTTCTCGAATATAATAATTAGGACAACATTATAGGATTGCTAGACTTTGATCAAAATCAACTATATAACGAGCTTAAAGAGCCAAGTTCATGTGGCAACATTACTCTTCGATTATTAATATGGATATGCATTTCTAGCTCGTGAATAATTACCGACGCGTGCCGAAATAAATTGCCTCGACCAAAAATATATAAATAGGGGAATAACAATAAAGCCTAGCGTGATATCTGTCAATATGCTTGTTTGACGTCAAGCTTTCCCTTCCGGTCACGCCATCTTTTAGCTGTCGATATCAGTATAACGTTTTGGTCAAACTGCGGATTATTATGTAATAAAATTCATCAATGATCTTTCCATCCCCCATTTAGAAATAACGAAAAATTTAATAAAATATGAGAGTAAAGAATTAAATATGAAATTGTCCATCGGTCACCTCATATTTTGGAAGAAAATTCAAAAAAATATTTTTGCTTGAACAAATCATGAAAAATGGTGGATTACGTAATCCAATCTTCCGCAAAAAACCCATACAATAGGTTTCGTCGTCGGCAAGTATCCAACAGAAAATAACTACCGTTGGATTATAATCAGGATCATCTAATTTTCAATAAATTATTTAAATTTGCGGACGTAACACCTGCCTTAATATTCATCTTTCATATCCGCAGCCTCTCCGATATCTTCTGCAGTAATTATTTTATATCTGGCCACAAACGCGAAAAGTTTTGTTGGAAAAACTTTCACATTTTCGTTGGCGAGAAACGGCAAAATGGCACCCTCAAAGATACCATTGTTTTTTCACGAGCGATATAATGTTAAAGCCAGCCTACTGTCACCGTAAACCAGAAAATATGATACGATAGCACGGATATAAAACACATCCCCCCATTGCTTTGCGGGTAATAATGATAAATGTATCTAGCGAATGTAGGAGTCGCCGAATGTCTGAGTGTTGGTAAAAGCTTTGTACAATAAAAACTGTTCCTGGAATATAATTACTATTATAGAGAATTTTGGTTCTTCTCTAAATGAATTACAAATTGCAAGATATAAAAATATGACTACTATAATGAACTTGGATTACTTGATTTTGTGGATAATTGCTTTTTTCCTCGAAAAAAATTGAATTTTTGTTGTTATATCCGAAATCAAACTCAGGGGCATATACAAAAAGATTGAATTTCATGAATATGAGAATGAAAAAATAAAAAAAAAAAATTGGCGGTAAATAACAGCTCTCAACTCCAGATAAACTTTCAAATCGAGAATTTATAATGAGGAAATTAGTATTTTCTATGCATTTCAAGTCAATCGAAAAAAAAAGTCACTTGGAAAAAGTCCCAAAAGATCCAAGAGATACCCCTATAAAATCATAAAAAATACAAAATTATTATACCCTGCGAATTTGAAACGAAACGAAAATATTGGATGGCAATATTTTTCATATCTCCGAAAAAAGCTAATTTTCGAAATTTTTCATTTTGGAGATGAAGACCCCTCAAACGTATTTTGTTGAGCTGATTCAGAATTTGTAAAATTTACTTATTTTTCAAAATATTTTACTTTTGAGATTTTGCTAACTTTGAAAATAACTTGTATATCTCATAAAGGCTAAGTAGCTTTCAAAAATAGTCTGAGTTGATGAAAATTATTTTTGAATGTTACTTTATATGGGTAGACATATATGTATAGTGTTAAAATAGTTTGTCCTCAGGTTTTGTTAGGAAAATGAATCGCACATACTTCTGAGAAAGGAGCAAATTTTTACGAGGTATCGCTGTTATTCAGTTTTCCTGCAGTTCTTCGACTTTTGGAAAAGAAAAGGCTGGGATACAGTTTTTTTGTAAATATTAATCCGATGATTCACATAGCAACGACTAGGCATATTAGCACAAATAATGTGGAAACAAAAAATTAAATTGAAAGCTAACCTCGCATTCCTTCAATAAATTCCGAACACTACATGTTTTCTAACTTTTGATACACAAATTCACATGAATTGTATGATAATTCATCATCATTCAGAACACAAATGTCCCTAGAATCATCTGATCTTCCTAACCTACAATGTAAATAAGTATCAAGACCTACTAAACCAGGTCGTCCTTACAGTGTTGTCAAATTTCTTCAGCATGGCTTGGAGTATTAGGAAGGCTGTGTCGGTATGCCTGCATCCTGGATACTTTCCACGTAAAATATAATTTTCGGGACTTGTAATGTAATTAACCAATTTGAAAGAGCCTGACGTATTTCCGATACGGATAAATATTCATCTGGTGAGCCTCGTCAGCTCCAAAGTTTTCTCTCCGCTTGGAATTCAATTCTGCGAAGAATTCCTCAAAAACTTGTTAACACGCAATTTCGATGCTGCATGCGGATATTACACAAACTTTCCCTCTTTCCCGCCTGTTCTGATGTTTCCAATATCGGTGACCTTTTTTTATTAGCGCTTTCATTAATTTATGTAGAGCAATTTCGATTGTGAACTTAATGAAAACAAAGTTCGCCACCGTTTCCAGGAAATATCACCCCCTGCCCCTCCCCCAGTGACAAGTTATATTGGCGTCGGAGTCTTTCACATTGCACCGATATATTTTATAAGCGATGTTCAGGCGCTATTTGTAGCGGTTTGAGACAGGCCCCATAAATAAGAAGATATCTAATAAAGTCGCACGGATTTATTGGACTGATACTCGGATGTATTTTGATCGCCCCTCGCGATCCAAATGCCTTTATTGCTTTCTCCATAGATCTGCGCTAAAATCCAGATTCCATCGATTGCTTATACCTAGTGGTTTTGGCTTCATGCAACTCTAAATCAAAGGGAAAAGGACAGTCACCATTCACTTGAATACTCAATTGATCATATTAATACAGATAGTTGACAGAAATATACAATAATCTCTCCAAGGATTTTGCTCCAAACGAACTTGAATGCCTCTGTTCTAGAGGTATACCCTTGCAGCTATTCAGATTCTTTTTGACAGGAAGAGATTATCAGGTTACTTCGAGGTCCAAACTGCAACTCCTCACTAGAACTAAAAAAAATTATATTCCCCAAGGATCTGTCCTAGGGCCCTTGTTGTTCATGATGTATGCATTAATGATCTACCAGGCTGTTCATCAATACCACCTATATATAGACCAGCAGCGTGCTACACGTCATGTGTGGTATTTGACAAAAATATTGAAAATCTCTTGAAAGAGGTGTGAAATATAACACATTTTGGAATTCTCAACTCCAGTACTGTCTATAATTTGGATAAAATGTATAGGTCGATCCTGATACATGCGTGCCCACTATGCATTTTTAACCCTGCATGAGAATTACATGCCTTCGAAAACATGGGTGATTCGTTTAAACAAAAAATAAATTTCACAAATTTTTACAATTATCGTAAGTTTTGGAAACAATGTACAGATTCGTATGCGCCAGTTTTGAACAAAAATCCTGAAGAACTGAAGCCCTTACAGATTCGAGTTATTTATTTATTGATGTTACCATTATCCAATTATTTAATGCTCGATACGTGTCATCCAGGCATTGAAATCCAAACTGAAATTATAACTTATTCGAATCTAAGAAATCTACATACTTTTTTCCTGCTGTACATAACGAAAGTGGAAAATTAGCACCTGTTGGCAACACTGCAAAGTGTTAACTCATTATCATGACATACCGTATTTCATAATAATGAGATAATTTAACTCATTGTAATGATTTAAGTTTTCTCATTATAATGAGATAGCTTATGATAATGAGATAACTTATAATAATGAGTTAACTATCTCATTATAATGAGATAACTAACTCATAAATATAACAATTGTTGTTAATAACAATATTTTTATGAGGAATCTAGATAGGGGCTTAAATATACTGGAACATTTGATTCCTGATTAGCCTAGGAGAGCGTACAAAAATAATTCAGGCAAAGTTAGTAGCTTTGCGTCATTCGGGTTATAATTCGACGAAAAATAATATACCTAGCGATTCATTCGAAATGAAAAGGTTGGTGAGATTCATTGAAAAACGGAAAACTAAGCATCATGGCTGGGAACTATTTCGAACCTGCCACATTCTATGAAATGGAAATATCGAATTTGGCTCTGATCCTCCTAAGGATTCTCGAGACATTGGGGTTATTCCATAGTTTTGCTCTCTAACAAGAGATTTCCGTTTCCAGGGAACTGTACTGGGATTACCACCGAAAAATCTTTTACTAGTATCACTAATAAATAATCGGTTTATATGTAGTTGTGCAAGCTAATAAAAAGTATGAGAGACAGGCCCCAGCATCGATCCCTGAGGGACTTCCAAATCTAGGTAACACAATTCGTAGGTGAAATCGCATTTGCGAAGTATGATTCCATTCCAAAATTCTTCCTCTGATCTAGTCCGAAGACGATCGATGGTATTTAAAAAAAAATCTGTTTATTTAATTTCCTAAATCTAAGTGTCGAAAAGCGTATTCATTGAATTCACACATCGTCCTTCAGTGAACGTTCACGTACAGTAGAAGTGACCTTTTCATGGAAATGAATCCGTTCAAGAATAGCTCGTCCTCGATAAACTTGAATAAATTCTCAGAGCGCTCAAATGCTAATGTGTTGTACCTTTCGATGATCCTATCCCTCCAAACTCTCTATCTTTTCAATAAATCCGTATTCAATGTTTCACGATGCATCGGTTCGATAAGAGAATTAAAGTAAGGTATATTGCGGCACTATGGCAGATAAATTGCCAGTATAACTAGAGGAGAGTAATCAATGGTCACCTCTGTGTAATTTCTGGCATGGCCGTGCAGTAAACAACCATGTAGGGAGAAGACTTATATTACCGCTATTAATTTGCAAAGCCGGCTAGGTCCGGCCAGAACTACTCATACCTTATGCTCGTAATTGCCATAGTCCAATGCTGCTCGGTATCTTCCGGCATAAAGTTCTGTTGATTCGGCGAGATAATTCGACATTTTTCCTGAATAACAGAGAAACAGAGTTACAGTTTGTTGTGGAATTCACCAAAACGCTCTTAATAATGTGAATTTTCATTGCCTGGTCAACACTGATATAAAGGGGATGGTGTTATAATGATCTGACCATAACGAAACTAGTAAACAAAAGAATGATCAATTTTCCTAATGGCTTAATAGGAATAGAGGTCAAAGGCAAGGTATTGGGGCTCAACACGATGTATTACCAAACATTGACAACCAGAATATCAACAAAATACGGTGTTCTGCATTACTATGAGAGCAGTGAGCTCGCCCCTTGATAATACATTGCAATAATGCTCTGTGGTGTGCACGCCTACGGAGAGGGTACCCATGATATCCAGTTCCGGAACACGAAAGTGCCCTCGACCAAAAGACACTACTATGCTAGCCTCGATGGAGAAGTAATAGAAATATACAAACACAAAAATAATTTCAACAGAAAAGAGGAATCCCTGAAAATCAATGAAACCTGGTATAACCAAGCTCTGAAAAACACGAAAATAAAACCATGAAATAACACAACCGTTATACAACCACTTCAACACCGTAATCATGCAGGTAGACAATGGCAACATCCCATCCGGTCAGGTAACCCAAACTCCCCAAACAAAACAAATGGAGATTATTCAAAACGAAGTAATAAGCCAGGCTTCGACTATTAATTGCGAGAGCCATCCAACCGCCGTATCAGTTTTAAGTCGCTCTTCGAGAAGACAAAATCCACGCTGAAGATGCTCACCATGAGCGAAACGTCCGTAGAAACTGCCTCCATCGAGGTGAACCGACCACGGCCCCAAAACCCGGACACCATACTCCTTGATCAATCTAGAGGAGCCTTACAACATTTGTCATTCCATATTATGCATTATACATACCCCACAAACTGTTTTATTATCGACCATCATTTCTTAGCCAGTTGAGAACAAAGTTTGAATCGGTTCTAAGGATTAGGTGATCAGTTTTCAATCCTAAATCGTCCAGTATTGAATGGCAAAGTAGGCTAGCCATTACCGATGCTTGTAACTCCATTCGAGGTATTGATAGAGGTTTTACTCTTGTTTTTGATGAAACCAAAGAGACAACAATATTGCTCGAAGATATGCTAAGACTGCGAAGACTTTTTCACTCACATCCGAAAACAAATGAAGCTCAATCGAAATCTCTAATGCATTTTCACAGAAAAAGCGCCGTGGAATTCTCACTTCTGAAATATCAAGTAGATCTTCCAACTATTGTCGCCAAGAACTTTGTAGATTATCTGGAAGCATTTCATCCCATCCAGTCCTCGAGCGCCACACACCATGCATTGCAATCTGGCCTCCAACTATAAGGTATGCAATATGGCCCAATGGATCGAACAAATACATTATGAATCTCAGAATTTGCCCTTTAGTGAAGAGTTTGTGACTGTCAAAATCGATATTGAATCTGGTCAGGAGCTCATCAGGTTTGGAATCACACCATACGCTTAGAACCCTCTGTGTGACAAAATTTTCATCTTTCAAATGTTTCGGGTCCGTAGTACCGTCAGGAAGAACTGAAGAAGGTGTCTCACCAGTAATGAGTTACATATGACCACCTGATATCCAACAACTTCTTATCAGTATTCACAGAATTCAGGTAGTCGTCAACATGAAACTTGCTCATAATGGTTTCTAAGATATCATAAGGGGTCAGATTTTCAAAGAAGACCATTTTCATATCAGGATTTTATTTTTCTATACTGGTCTCCTCTCTAAATGCCATAGCTAGGCTCCACCAAATGGTCATCATACCTATGTCAGTTGGATAAAAGTATCTATAGAATGATAAAAGGAAATAATACCCCCGTATAAAAAAAATCCCGGATAAAAAACGGAAAAAATACCCCACGGAAAAAAAAGCCGGAAAAAATACCCCTATATGCGATAACAATGGCCAGTACACAAAAAGTAATGGAATTTCAACTGTGTGTCATGGGTAAAGAAACTAGACCATATTTGATTCATTTTACAGTACAAAGGGGTGGAACAACAGATTTTCCAGCATTGCAAAATGGCGAATCTGTCACCAGGTTAGTTCGTTCAGGAACAATCGAGTCAAAAAAATATAAAAAATCGTCTTTTTGTGTCGTCGACGAACATTCCACAGGATAGGTTTAAACTCTTATTGGTATTGAAAAATGAATCAAATATGTGTTATCGCATATAGAGGTATTTTTTCCAGATTTTTTTTCCGAGGGTTTTCTTTCCAGGTTTTTTTTTCGTGAGGTATTTTTTCCGTTTTTTTTGAGTTTTTTTTAGATTCCTATGTAATCGCCTAATATGTATTCTTCCACGCTTCATTACTGTGCTGGTGTTGATGGATAGAGCATGTCACATTTATTGACGAACGAACTGAATCATTACCCATTCAGTTTTCCATCAGTTTGTTAAAATCTGAACCAGAAAATGGCTCCGACTGCATTTCTTCATTTTCCAGTCAACTTCCTCCAATATCATGATTTATACCCTCGGAAAATATATTACGTCATTAAATAAACGTTCAACTTTTTACACCCAGGCTCAAGACGCGATTTGTCTGCCTAGAGCTTGACGAATCATATTTTTCTCATTCGCGATAGGTGGGACGTCCCGGTATCGAGATGACTGAACATCCATCAAGCTGGCTGTGCGAACGCCTCCATTTCGTACGATGATGGAACCGAAACTCTTACAACATCTCTGATAAGAACCGGGCAAAAACTCTCAGGAGATGTCTCGAGATACTTTATTTATAAAAGGAACGAGAAGACGCGAATCTCTCCAAAAGCCTCACATTTATAACTGAAGTCATCCATCTTCTTTCGCAGAGGGGAACTCAAATGCAGCTCAATTTGTCAGAAATCTAATGCTACCGTTTCCGCTATCTACGTATATACACAGCAATACTGATGAAGCGGAGTCGGATTCGTGGGTTGGTTTTTATCATTATTGTATTCAAACAGCAAACTCGCTGAGTCATTGTGAACGGTTTGTTTTTAGAAGATGTGTTTTGTAGAAACTGAAACTCTGCTTTTCAACCATGCCATGTGAAAACTCTCTTACATCAAGCATTTAGCAAATAGAATAGTCAACATATCTTGAAGGACAAGGAGCACATCAGGCTGGAGGTGATACTAAATCCATCTCCTGCAAATCTCCAGATTAGAGGGCTTGGATATACCATGTCCATGTTAACCACTGTTCAAGAATGGAACTGCCATTCTACTGTTCAGAATACCATCCAGAAATGCAGAAGACGGAGTTCTTCTATAATACGTCAAGAAATTCTGAGAAACACAGGACGCAGAGTTTATGATTTCCAGGTTAAGTCAACTATCCCTGAAAATCAACTACCACCGTTGGAAGAAAGATATGCTACTTCAGGATGCAACGGAAGTATATCTTGGGAGAGGACAACCAAGACATATTTGCGAAAATTGATAATACCTGCAAGAGGTTTCGCCAAAACCAAGAGAAGAGACACCAGAAATATGGAACAACTAGCAAGAGGAACACGGCCACCACGAACCAACAACGAAGAAATTAAAACTACCATAATCGACATTTCATCAAAACCCCTGACACAAATGAGGGAGTCCCTGCTGGAAAAAGAATTGAACTTCGCAGATGCACCAAAAACGATACCTATCCTGGACATCGTAAGAGTCAACGAGTGATAGAATGAACCCTATCCAGGCAAAATAATTTGGATGGAAAGTGAAAGAAGTCCTGGAGAAGGAGTGAAACCCCCGAAAAAATATCAGTGCTGGAGAACAGAATACCCCGAAAACCACTGCAAATGGATTCCACCATCAAAATTCTTCATGCAGACAAAGGCAATAGCACAGTCATAATATATCTAGACATACAGTGACAAAATAGAAACGGCAATCCACAAACAGGAAACTACAAACTCCTACAGAAGGATCCAACTTCCACGGTAGGGAGGAAAATGTACTCCACGTTAGGAAATACTAAACCTTCATTGAAGATGAGGAACGGACACATCTGACGCCACTTCATAGCAAACCACCTCATCTCTACGGTCTAAATCCATAAACCAGACATGTCCTTGAGACCAATCACCAGTTCTTGGAACTCACCGACCTATAATCTAGCGAAATACCTCTTGCCAATACTAGAACCCCTGCAAGGTACTAGCAGTTCATCTGTCAAGAATTCGAAGCATTTCGTGGATACAATCACAGAGGTTCACTTAGGATCTAAAGATTGCTTCAACCGCTTTGACGTGGAGAGCCTTTACACCAATGTTTCCATAAAAGAATCCATTAGCATCATCAAGAGAAAACTAAAAGAATGCCTTCTTCTTCACCAAAGAGCTGACCCACTCATACCCGCTATATTAGAATTACTACCGTGCTGCCTATATCACTCATACTATCAAGAAAAATATCGTTTCTACACACAAGTCGATGGACTGCCGATGGGATCTTCCCTTTCTCCAGTAATCGCCAACACGTGGAGTGGTTCGAGAATTTGGCTATTAGAGAGAAAGAACACCAACCAAAATTATGGCTAAGATACGTGGATGATACCTTCATCATATTGAATCACGGAGATGAGCATCTTGAGGACTTTCTGACAAGAATTAACAACTTGAGGAACCCAATCAAGTTCACGATGAAAAAAAAACACAATATTACCTTACCGTTTCTCGATTTGAATGTCGAAAGAACAGACATTGGCATCCGCACCTCTGTTTACAGAAAGAAAACCAACACAGGGTAATATCTTACCTTCTGCTCCAATCACCCAAATTCCACAAAGAGGGGGCTTGTAAGAACATTGGTGGAAAGAGCTATGCAAATTTGTACTAACCAGGAATCACTGGATGCGGAGATAAACCACATCAGAAAGGACCTTCGCCAAAATGGATACTCTGGGAAAATCCTAGGAGAAGTACAATAGCAACACGAGAGGACCAAGTCGAATGTAGGACGACCAAAAAATCTAGTTATCGTCCTTCCATACCTCAGAGATATCTCCTAGAAAATCAGAAGGATCGGAAACAACTACAACATCAAGAGCTGCTATCAATCCGGCAGTACCTTACGGAGCTTGCTCACCAAAGGTACAAATAATATAAGAAAATTATTTTAAATTGTCACACAAAATGTTGAAATATCCTTTCTGGTCGTAAAAGTAATCGTTCGTCAACTTAAATCTTTTTATATACCATTCGGGATACACATCAAGAAGGATCCTTCAATAAATGAGGTTATTTCAAGTACTTGATGCATGAATATTTTCAAACAGAGTATATTTTCATGGTTTTCACATGTCGATAATTCTGTAAGAGGCAAGATATTCTAACAGGCCACCCCGAAGGAAAATCTGAGAACTGAGGGGTAGATCGAATCTCCAAATTTCGACAGTGCATTGGAAAAAAAAATTTGGTAATTTTTCACTTTTCAACTCTGATTGCTATATGAAAAATTACTTAATTTTCATTATCACTTAGTTTTATGAAGAATTGTGATTCTTCAGAAGAATTAATTCTTCAAATCAACTTTCAGTGAATTTATCGTATTTTGATTAAACTAGGTCATTGTTTTGCATTTTCTTAAGACTGTATCAGTTTCTGTTATAATTTTATATCAGTCTCAATAATACTCAATTGCTGAATGTCCTTAATTAAATCTTTTGTATTCGCGATTGTTTTCATTTATTCAATATTAATATTTTGGTGTTGTTGAATCTTGTCCTTCATTATACAGTGAGGACCAAAAGTCCGTCGCCCCCCCCGTAACTTCTTCATTTTCCATATTACAAAAAAATGTTAAATACATAAGTTGTAGGGTTTCATTCGATCTCTTTAATGGTTTAAGTTTCATTCATACAGAGTGTCTCAAAAAAGCTCGGTGACTTAGAAGTCAATTTTTTTAAATGGGACACCCTGTATTTCATTGCATTATTACATTCTACGTTGAATCCTGAACAAGTTTGATTGATGGTTTTCTATCAAAAAAGTTAATAGTTTTGGACTTATGAACACTTGTAAATAATTATTTCGACTACTTTTGCGCCAGTTCAATGAGAAAATCGTAACAAATGGATCCCAATGTATTCCACTTTCCTATCCTAACTTTTTGAAAGCTATCCAATGTTGCAAACTGCTGATGGCACCATGTGTAACTTACCTCGTCGTACCATTTTACAATTGTTAGAGTTGTTGAATCTCACGAAAAACTAGTACAAATGAAGTTGAAACATTTTATTAACAAATAAGGTAGTCCATAAATACAGATCAAGAATCATTAAAAACTGAAGAGATATTTTAATTTATAACTAAAAGCGGTGAGTTTTTATCTATTTCAAAAGATGTTCGACATGTCCACCATGCATTTCTTGACACATAAATAGTCGGGTTGTAAACTCTTCCCTAACATTAATCAAGGTTTGAGGTGTTATTTCTGAACACACTTCAATAATTCGACGGCGCAGTTCATCTAACGACCCACAAACTTTCTTAAAATCTACGGATGTCACATAGCCCCAGAGAAAGAAATCAAGCGGTGAGAGGTCCGGTGAGCGAGCTGGCCACTCTGTTGTACCTCGACGTCCAATCCACCTACCTGGATACCTTTCATCTAAGTAATTTCTCACCTCCCGAAAATAGTCTTGCTGAAATGTTACATCCAAGTAAAATTCATGTGGGTTGCGCAACGATCTCATCGATACTGGGACTTATTGTGTCTTGCAGCATTTGGAGGTATCTGGGACCATTTAAATTTTTTTTCCAAGAATATGGGACCTACAATGTGGTTACCTAAAATACCAGCCCAATCATTAATTTTCTGGTGAAATTGAGTATGCCCCTCGCGGAATTCATGGGGATTCTCATCACTCCAATATCTACAATTCTGGGTATTCACATTTCCATTTAGGTAAAAAGTGCTTTCATCACTAAAGCAGATGTGTTGCAAATAAAGTCGATTTGCAACAATTCTTTCTGCCATGGTCTCGCAAAATTCAAGTCGCCGGTCTGGATCATCTTCAACCAATTGGTGCAAAATTTTTATTTTGTAAGGATGGAATTTATTTTGTTTCAAAATCCTCTTTACTGATGTTTTAGAAACATCACATGTCTCAGCTACTTGCTTAGTTGATTGTTGTGGGTTATTTACCAGTTCAGCTAGTACTTGAATTTCAACATCTTCCGTAATTATTTTCGGCCTCCCAGATGTCGGAGCATCTTTCACGGTGCCAGTTTGGTTAAATTTTGCCACCAATTTCTGCAGATATTTTCGACACATCGGACGTTCTGGAAACCGTTCATTGAAAATGCGAATAGCAGCGTGGTAATTTCGGTTAGCTTCACCAAATATGATAACGGCTTCAATTTTGTCTGCTACTGAACGAGCCATATTAATCAACAACAGAAATTGAAAACCGTTTGAAACAAAGTTTTGAAAACCTACAAAATGTCAATGACATTTGGCAAAAACAGATAAGAGTTTTTTTTCGTTGTCATGGATAAAATAAACGCGCCTAGCGTGCATAGCCTACCTCATTAATTTATTCGTGAACTGGTGCAAAAGTAGTCGAAATAATTATTTACAAGTGTTCATAAGTCCAAAACTATTAATTTTTTTGATAGAAAACCATTCATCAAACTTGTTCAGAATTCAACGTAGAATGTAATAATGCAATGAAATACAGGGTATTCCATTTAAAAAAATTAACTTCTAAATCACCGTGCTTTTTTGAGACACTCTGTATGAATGAAACTTAAACCATTAAAGAGATCGAATGAAACCCTACAACTTATGTATTTAACATTTTTTTGTAATATGTAGAATAAAGAAGTTACAGGGGGGGCGACGGACTTTTGGTCCTCACTGTATAAAAGTTCATACACAGCAAGGGCGCGGTCTTCCATATCTCCATTATGGTAATAGATTGATAGATCATTCAATGAGCTATTTCTTGAGCTCTAAAAATTGAAAATAATGACACTCACACATGGTGTTCAGTTCTTTCTGGGCGGGTCCCAACTTTGTTTTTTTTTAAATAGCAACCAGTATATTCGGTTTCTACATTAAAAATAAAAAGTACTTTATATGGATCTTTTTTTCGAAAATATTGACGGTTTTTTCCCCCGAAATTCGTCACTCATACTATTTGAAATTATGAAGTTGTACCAAGTCCTATCGCAATGAATTTTTGGTCAAATTATGTACGTTGATGACTCTCTCAAACGATATATCAAAAATTGACCTGCGATATACAGGGTGCGAAAAATAGCTTCCAAGCATTGTAAATAAAAATGTGCAAAATCTTCCTCATTTTAAACGGAGAACCCGGTATATTATCGATCCATAAGAAACGCCAACAAGTGCTTTACAAATTTCATTGAATATTCTATATGGTTGATGGTCGATAATATACCGGGTGTTCTATTTGTTTCTTCTTCTGAGGGCTATCTTTCGTGAGGGGAAGATAGCTGGTTAATGGAAAAAACAACAAAAAAAAAATAAAGAAGATTTTGCACAATTTTATTCGCAATGTTTGGCAAGCTATTTTTCGCACCCTGTATATCACAGGTCTGTTTTTGATATATCGTTTGAGAGAGTCATCAACGTACATAATTTGACCAAAAACTCATTTCAATAGGACTTGGCACAACTTCATAATTTCAAATAGTATGAGTGACGAATTTCGGGGAAAAAAACCGTCAATATTTTCGAAAAAAAGATCAATATGTACCTTTTATTTTTCATGATGAAACCGAAAAACTGATAAAAAATACTGCGGTTGCTATTTAAAAAAAAACAAAGTTGGGACCCGCCCAGAAAGAACTGAATACCTTGTGTGAGTGCCATTATTTTCAATTTTTAGAGCTCAAGAAATAGCTCATTGAAAGATCTATCAATCTATTACCATAATGGAGATATGGAAAACCGCGCCCTTGCTGCAGGGCCCTGTAAACTGGCTCTCCTAGCCCTATAGAGTTGAGAATAGGGATATCAATTGACAATTGAGAAAAATACACAGCATCCAAGGAAGGCAGATAATGATGAAGACATTGGGGTGAGATAAAAATCTGTAGTTTTGTGAGGTATAATTCTAATTTCTTGACAATAGAGCTCAACGTACCCATATATTCAATAACATTAACGAGTTCGCTCGGTCTTATCAGATGTAACAAAACACTATTCAGTTAAAAAGGCTCTTTTTACATGACTATGTTCGAGCCAGGCGATGCTGTTAAGTCTCAACGTTTAGCTTTTCATACTTTTCAAGGTCTGGTGGCGAGAAGTATGGTCCCCCTTTCCTTTCAACGTACGCCTATGGCCAGAAGAAATGAAAGACAGACCAGAATTCCGCATCGTCCAGAGAAATGGACTGTCCACTTTGGAGAGCGCGAGTCCTCCCGCCCTCCTCCCCGGAATATTGACGATCGCCTCTAGAGCAAGCGAAACCCTTCATCCCGGAATTTATATGATGTTCGGCTCGCGTCCGGCATTGGTTGCCGTCGGTATCCAATAATGCCACCCGCCATTCCTGTCAAACTGAAATTCTGAAAGAAACCGCACCAAACGATAAAACATGACATTCCCAAATACATAACTCAGCCAGCCCCTGCTTCGGGGTGAAGAATGGGGTGCTCTGGCGGTCTATCTAGTGCAATAAAAACAAAAAGTTATGGCATTTTTAGCGCACGGACCGGGGAGAGGGGCGAAGATGTCGGAGGATATTGCGTTTGTATTTTGTTGGTTCAGACGTTACCGGAATACTTAAGATACATAATTCAACACATCTATGAGATAATATCATATAGCATTCAACTCCATAGATACCAGAAACTGTACTGTTTTGGTTTCAGGGGTGTACCAAACAAATGGTTCGAATTATTTCCCTCCAACCGACTACATATTGTTGAATTTCAGAACAAACACTCCACATTGATTACGGTGTTCCTCAAGGATCGCTACTTGGCCCGATTCCCTTCCAAATTCTTTAATGTAATGATCTGCAGGTAACTGCAATCGCATGTTAAAAGGCAAGACCTCGTTAACTTCTGAGGGCTGTAATTACTAAAAGTAATTATCCTGATGAACTTGGAGAAAACTATGATATATCACTCTCACTTACTCAGTTTCAATGTAATTTCAATATAAATTATGTCATGCCCCAGCTTATCAAAATTGTTTTGAAGTCATTAACCAACTTATTTGGTTTTAAACAGACAGAAATTAACTTTCCTCCAACCAGCATAGGTTTATAAAGAAAAAAAGGAATCCGCCTCATCACTTTCGTCAATAGAGATAGCTATAGATGTTGTTATTTACTCCAGCAAAACATTTGATTGCGTCAATCACGAAGCTCTACTAAACAAATTGTCTTCTTTTGGAGCAATGGCACATGGGTTTGTTTCATATGTCACATTGAACAAAGAATACTGTGACTCAGTTTGTGTTAGAGGTGGTGTTCCACAAGGCTCAGTATTAGGTCCCACCCTATTCGTCATTTACATTAACGACATGTTTGGATTCCTAATTATACATGTTATTCAACAGCATCATATGCGGGAAGTCTAAGAAAAGAATGCTGTTGGTTAAAAAAATTGTATTCATCAATGAAGATAGCTAGACTTGTAGCTAGTCTGTCCGGCGAAAAAGGGTTTTCCACTTTCATGGTGGAAGTTCTATTTGTTATGTAATTTTCAATCTGGGGGTTAACTTGGCCACTAGCCACGAGTGTATCAAGTTCAGGCAGCTTTATATCTAGCACCATGTCGAAAGCTTTGGCAAAATCGAGATACACGATATAAGCATGTCGGTATTTTTTCATATTGTTGTCTGATTAGTATTTTAGAAGTTTGTGGTGGATATGGCTTTGATGGATCTATGTTGTTTTGGTAGTATGATGAGACTAATGGTTCTATGATTGATTGGAATGAGCTTGTCCTTTTTTTTTGAATAGACAGAAGCATTCTTCCAGACCCATTATGAGATTTTACCAAGGAAACAAACCAAGGAAACAAAGAGTGTCTACAAATTTCTTGGGAACAAAAAGATCATTCTATCCATACCAGGGCATAAATTTAGTTTAATCTTCGGTAGATTTTTAGTTTCTCTGGACTGAACGTTACCTGGTTCAAAATGTCGCCCAATCGTTTTGCTAGAATATTGGTTATTGGTGAAGGTTTCATAGTTTGAAATATATTCTTCACAGTCATGCCAACGTGTTATTTGATTTATATTACTTTAGTTCTTAAATCTCTTGTTCTTTCTTGTAGTATCTGAAGATTTCTGTTATCCCTGTATTAGACCAAACCACATACCTGTGAATAGTTTTCATGAAAAATTTAAAAAAAAAACACCGCTTCGAAGATGTTTATTTCTGTAACTCTGGTAGTTTTGACTGGACATCCACATTTTTGGCATTAATATAGCTATTTTCAGAAATACAAAACATATACTTTCCACAATTTCAAGTTATTGCCCATCTGTCCACAAACTTGCCTGCATTGTGGCCTCGCAAAGGCAATTTAATTTTTTATGCGCTAATACTCTGCAGGTGATAAACTTGGCTTAATATAATTTTAACGGAGGATAAATTTTGCTCGTCAACTTCATAAAATATGTATCGATCCATTTCAGCGGAAATGGGAAAGGCATAAAACAAGTTCCGGACAAATATAATTTAGGTCGGAAGATTTATAACTGGCGAGTTTTACAATCGACGTTAACATTTAACGAGTCTATGTTCGAGGGGAAAGAAAATCTCATTGTGATGCTCCAGTGTCATGAATATTTCACTGCCCTTCGAACGGAGATATCATGTAGACGGGGATGCAGATTTTTCATTCAATCTGCCCAAAATGTATGTTTCTCTACGGGGAGGTGGAGATTACCTACTCCTTGCTTGCAAAGTACCAGGACCGCATCAATGGAAAATCTGTCGATTTTCTTTTCTAGCTCAGAGTTTCTGACGTTGAAGTAAAAAATACAGGATATCTTAAGAACATTAAAACGTGCTGAATTTCCTCTACCCGATCGCGCTTATTTAAATGAAGTTTTGAAAATCGTTGGATAGGTAGAGAAGGGCCAACTAGATCGCCAGATTTACATCCTCTTGATAACTTCTTGTGGGAAAAAATTAAGTATAGTAAGCTCGGGTAAGTGTGACCGTGATTTTCATTAGTTCGCACTGCATTTAGTCCATCTGATGAACCTGAACTAATATAACAATGAACTTTTACAGGTATTTACTTCGAAGGTCAGTCTTTGTAATACGCCACAGAAAACTGTTGAAAAACGTATTCTATGAATTTTATTTATATATTCAGATATACATCTCCATAGGTCGCACTTCCCCGGAAATTTGGGGCAAGTGTGATTCTGGACAAATTTAAAGATATTAATGCACGTAAATCTCTCTTTGGGGCAGGTGTGAGTAAACAGTAAAGGAACTTTCACCACAATTTATTTGTTTCGAGATATCTTTATTCAAAACATAGTTAGGAACTTTTTAATATTGGATTTGAAATGCCCCATTGGAAAAAAACAAAAAATAATCGTTAAAGTGAACATTTGTTGAAAAGAAAAATTTACAGGTAGAAATCTAAAAAATCAAATGAGAATTTCATTGATCCCCATCTTCTGACGAGTGGTGATGGAAGCACAGTTGTTATTTCATCCTCAGAAAGTGTATCAATGTCTTCCACATCTGGCCAGGTATATTGTTTGGCTCTCTGAGATTTCCGTATATAATTTCGTACTATAGCTGAAAAAATATTACTGTTTAGATTGGCCAAATGAACCAGGTTCCCACTAACATCCCCAATAACATTTAATTTCGGGGTAAGTGTGACATGCAATGGAAAAATTTAAAAAAAAACAACTTTATGAAAAAAAGGTAATCTATAGTCAGATTTATTGTTTAGGCAGAAGAAAAGTGTATAAAATGGATTCTTACCTTAGATTTTAACAATACACTCAAAGCTTGAAATAAAGTCGTTATACTCGTTCGGGTTGATGAATTGTAGGTTAGAAAATTGGGGAAAATTTTTGGATTTCACAAGATCTCTTTTGTATTTTATATGATGGTTATGGATTCATTATGAGTGTAGACTATTCGTCAATAGATGGCTAGGCTCGGCTATGAAACACCAGCCGCGGCATTAAATCTTGTGCTTTTATGCCTAGAAAAACAAATAACTATTGTGCACAACACACACAGTGAAAGTTAATAAAAACAGGTACTACCTTATGTGGTGGATGGACGGAACTCTTCTCTTGGCTTCTCAAATCGGCTACCGTATTTACATTGATGTAGGTGAATGACAATCTATTAATCTTGCTTTTCTCCACAATATTTACTCTGCAACCTTTGTTTTTGAGTTAGTATTTGCTCATAATTCCACTTTATTGCGTTTTTAAAAAGAAACTAATTTTCTTTCATCAGAATTTCAAAAAAACTTCCTCCTTCAATCCCAAAAAAAACTCTATTTTCTTTATCCATCGCCTGGGAAACTCTCCTCATTTTATTAGTCCTGTTTTTTGCCAATCCCTTTCTTGATTTCAAACAAAGATAACTATCCACACAAAATTACTTCTATCTATCATTTTCTTATTGAAATATAACATGTTTCTTTCTTTTCATGTTACGAAAATCTGTAAAAAAAACATTGCATCGCATAGAACGATGTTTCATGTGTCCAATGTACAACATGTTTCATAAACAATTTTGTAACTTTCTTTACATGAATGGAGTTTGATATCACTTGATTTTTGACTTCCAATTTCTGAAAGTAATGCACTATTGAATACTCATCTGAGCTGAGTAGATATAGTTAATCAAAGTTGTAAAAATTTGATATTTTTTGTGATAGTAGTAGACTGAATAATTTAGGAGCCAAATATGGGTGGTTAAGTAGTTCGTTTTTATTTTTATATTGCTGTCATTCTATCTGGATGATATACAATTGCCTGATATCCAATATTTGCGTTTCAGTATAAAATAGAGAGCTTGGATATGTTACAGGTTTGTTGAGAATCATACGGAGGAACCGTATTTGAGAGATTTCAAGAGCATGTAGGTAATTTCTCGATAATGCCATAATTTAAGTGGGGTTCAACCAAACTGTGGCCCGACTTGTTTGAATCTAAATAGGATACTACGAAGTTTTTTTGTAAAGTATTCCATATGATAAATGCTCAAGTATTTTTTTGCAGGTTTGATTGAAAAATCTTGTTGGATATTCATGGGATTATGTAAGTATGATTCATATACTTTGTCTTGTATTTGGCTAGGTTCGAATCCTGGGGATGAGTTTATTTTTCTCAATTCCATAGGAACCAGAGTGTTGACTTGACGCTGAAACATAACAAACAGAGTTTTATGTTTTTAGTTTTAATTTTCATATTTTTGGATATTTATTTAACGCGGAACTAGCATTGCCATTAATTATTCTGATCACGTCTCATAAACAATCTTGATGATAAAATTCAAGCTTCATTTTTCAATTCTGTTTTGTATCTTGATTTATTTGTAAAATTGATATCCAAAACCCCGAAACATAAAACTTTTTACACAAAACTTCCATTGTGTCTACGGCTTTAACTTGCTTTACTTCATCAGGGCACCTCGTATACTCACTAGATATATGGAATACACCTTTGTTTATGCGCAAATAGACCAAACACCACTTTGAATGAGCCGTTCAAAACCAAATACTTATCTGATGAAAGGTTAGCAGCAATGCACTGAAATAGGGGTATTAAAACAAAAGCGAACAGAGATGTTGCGATCGATTTTGAGTCGGAGCGTCTGAAAACTAATTAATTCAGTTTTAATACTCAAATAATAGCGATAAAGTTAAATATTCATCAGACTTTCATGATACCTTCATATTGAATTGCTCCTCGATGTGACGGCTATAAATGACTGCTCTTTAAGAGAAATAAAGCCTGAACTTGGCTACACCCTACTGATTTTTTTTTACGATTCCTCTACAATTATTTATACAGTGCGGCTTTTAATAGCCCCCCCTGTTAACTTTTGAACGGTTTGACGTACAAACATAAATAATAACATTTGGAGGGTATCGCCGATACTACGCCGATACTACTAAATATTAATGGTAAAATTGAATTTTTTGAACAGTGCAAATGAAAAGAAGTTTCAGTATAGTTTCCTGAATAATCAGTAGTAATACTATAAGTACTTCAAAATAATCAGGTTATACATCGATAACTTATTGCATAATTATAAAGAGTGTCAGTTTGACAGTTTAAATAATCCGACCGCGAAGCGGGAGGATTATTCTGTCAAACTGACACGATTTGTAATAATGCAGGAAGTTTGAGATGTATGACCGTATTTTAATTTAAATACAAATTGGTGCAATGAAAGTTACAATTATTATATACTACGTTTTTTTTAACTGAGTTATTTTCGGCGCAGGAAACGAGGCCACTGCTCATTGAAGTGCTGGAAATACTGGAGGTGTTATTAGTTGAACCTGCAGCGTTTTTAAAATTGGATCTCATCTTATTTATTATGTTTTGGTGATGTTGTTCATCTATCTGTAGGTAGGGATTGATAGAATTGCTATAACCATTTCCTGTTATTTTAATAAGTTCTTGTTCCGATACACCCACTTTTGCCAATTGTGAAACAGCAGTGGCTCGGTGAGAATGATTTGAAAATTTTTTGTTTGTCATATTCAAATTTGTCAATTCTGCAGACTTTTTGGTCCATTTACTAATTTCATACACTCCAACTGGCATATTTTTGTACCAGCCAAGGGTTTTTTCTTTTTCTCCAGTTGGCATTTACTGTCAGAAATAACCTATCTATTTTAATATTGATGTTTTCGCTTCTTTTCATCATTAGCTTATCTAGAAGTCTCACTGGACAACGACTCACTTCATTATGGTTAGGTACAAGCCATTTATTATTAGCACATGGTTTTGCTCCTCCCTGTGTGTTTTTGGTTAAAATAGGATTATATTGTATTCTACCAGTTGGAGTATCATCATTTCCAGTTTCTTTTTGAAAATAATGAGTCAAGCATGACGCTCCTTCATTTCCTCTCCACGCAAATTCTACAGAAGCAATTAAGAAAATTTTTATTTGTAATCCTTCCGGTGTATTTTCATCCCACGCTTCTATCATTGCTATGTACTCGTTATCTTTAAATGCTGATGCACTAACCTTTCTCTTGTCCGGTAACATTTGAAGTTCCCTTCTTTTTGAATTTCTTGCGTTTCGTGCGGCTAAAAATATGGGACTAGAGAATGGATCAATTACTCTATTAAACTCCTTCATATATTTTTCTTGTACTTGTTTTGCCGTAATGTTTCACATCGTTTCAACCACATTTTCTTTATAATTTTCTCCACTAGGTATATTTTCGCATATTGAAAGCCCAATCTTTCAAAATGGACGCTATCATTTCAGTGGAAATTGATTCAGCACGTAGTTTCTTTCACTGCAAAAGGTAAGAAATTGTTTCCATACGTACTTTTTTGTTTTCACTGTATTATGAGGCTCAGTATTTTGTATACTTTCGTCTATTGCATTTGATGATAAATCTCCGAATCGACTCATTTTTGAACAATTTTTGATAAACGTCACAATTTGACAGTTCTGTTTGTTGTATATTGATGTCGATGTGGTTACTATGAAAATGAAATAATTTTAAAATTTTCGATTGGTGGAGCTACTCTATATATAATCAGGTATTATCGAAATTATACGAGGTAACTTAACTAAATTGGACATTCTGATTGGTTGAAAATCATACGAAAAAAATAATCAACAATATTTCTAGAATAAACTGCCTTGTCCTCTAAGATATTTGTCCCCTGATAACACCATCTCCATTCACGTCGTCTTCTATTATACATTTGGCTTTACATGAACAACACTGGGGTTCACTTCTTCACCTCTATTATTTTGCAGTTGAACGCCCTCCAAAAAAATTCACCTTCCTCCAATGCTTTCACCGAGTAACTAATTTTCCTGGAGTAGGTATCTTCGACAATGGCCGGTTACTTTTTGGTCCGATTTGGCGGAGTAAATGATGTGTGTTATCCATCTAGTTGGCTTACAAAGCACTGTTATATGTATGAGTTCAAACGCGCTTATAAATATTGAGGCTGAAATAAAAGCTGAAACTGGCGAATACGGATGCGGCGAAAGACAGATTTTTAATGCGATTGAAACATCTGTTCCTCTCGGATTCTAATGGCTGTGGCTAATTTCATCGGTTGTATATACAGTGAGGACCAAAAGTCTGTCGCCCCCCCTGTAACTTCTTTATTCTACATATTACAAAAAAATGTTAAACACATAAGTTGTAGGGTTTCATTCGATCTCTTTAATGGTTTAAGTTTCATTCATACAGAGTGTTTCAAAAAAGCACGGTGACTTAGAAGTTAATTTTTTTAAATGGGACACCCTGTATTTCATTGCATTATTACATTCTACGTTGAATTCTGAACAAGTTTGATAAATGATTTTCTATCAAAAAAGTTAATAGTTTTGGACTTATGAATAATTATTTCGACTACTTTTGCACCAGTTCACGAATAAATTAATGAGGTAGGCTATGCACGCTAGGCGCGTTTATTTTAACCATGACAACGAAAAAAAACTCTTATCTGTTTTTGCCAAATGTCATTGAAATTTTGTAGTATTTCAAAACTTTGTTTCAAACGGTTTTCAATTTCTCTTGTTGATTAATATGGCTCGTTCAGTAGCAGAAAAAGTTGAAGCCGTTATCATATTTGGTGAAGCTAACCGAAATTACCACGCTGCTATTCGCATTTTCAATGAACGGTTTCCAGAACGTCCGATGTGTCGAAAATATCTGCAGAAATTGGTGGCAAAATTTAACCTAACTGGCACCGTGAAAGATGCTCCGAGATCTGGGAGGCCGAAAATAATTACGGAAGATGTTGAAATTCAAGTACTAGTCGAAATGGTAAATTACCCACAACAATCAACTAAGCAAGTAGCTGAGACATGTGATGTTTCTAAAACATCAGTGAAGAGGGTTTTAAAACAAAATAAATTCCATCCTTGCAAAATAAAAATTTTGCACCAATTGGTTGAAGGTGATCCAGACCGGCGACTTGAATTTTGCGAGACCATGGCAGAAAGAATTGTTGCAAATCGACTTTATTTGCAACACATCTGCTTTAGTGATGAAAGCACTTTTTACCTAAATGGAAATGTGAATACCC
Organism: Chrysolina americana; assembly: GCA_958502065.1. NCBI lineage: Eukaryota > Metazoa > Arthropoda > Insecta > Coleoptera > Chrysomelidae > Chrysolina > Chrysolina americana. Next base: position 1,983,497 of record OY293413.1, on the reverse strand, counting down.
AGAATTGTAGATATTGGAGTGATGAGAATCCCCATGAATTCCGCGAGGGGCATACTCAATTTCCCCAGAAAATTAATGTTTGGGCTGGTATTTTAGGTAACCACATTGTAGGTCCCATATTCTTGGAAGAAAATTTAAATGGTCCCAGATACCTCCAAATGCTGCAAGACACAATAAGTCCCAGTATCGATGAGATCGTTGCGCAAAACCCACATGAATTTTACTTGGATGTATCATTTCAGCAAGATGGAGCGCCACCACACTATTTTCGGGAGGTGAGAAATTACTTAGATGAAAGGTATCCAGGTAGGTGGATTGGACGTCGAGGTACAACAGAGTGGCCAGCTCGCTCACCGGACCTCTCACCGCTTGATTTCTTTCTCTGGGGCTATGTGAAATCCGTAGTTTTTAAGACAGTTTGTGGGTCGTTAGATGAACTGCGCCGTCAAATTATTGAAGTGTGTTCAGAAATAACACCTCAAACCTTGATTAATATTAGGGAAGAGTTTACAACCCGACTATTTATGTGTCAAGAAATGCATGGTGGACATATCGAACATATTTTTAAATAGATAAAAACTCACCGTTTTTAGTTATAAATTAAAATATCTCTTCAGTTTTTAATGATTCTTGATCTGTATTTATGGACTAACTTATTTGTTAATAAAATGTTTCAACTTCATTTGTACTAGTTTTTCGTGAGATTCAACAACTCTAACAATTGTAAAATGGTACGACGAGGTAAGTTACACATGGTGCCATCAGCAGTTTGCAACATTGGATAGCTTTCAAAAAGTTAGGATAGGAAAGTGTAATACATTGGGATCCATTAGTTACGATTTTCTCATTGAACTGGCGCAAAAGTAGTCGAAATAATTATTTACAAGTGTTCATAATTCCAAAACTATTAACTTTTTTGATAGAAAACCATTAATCAAACTTGTTCAGAATTCAACGTAGAATGTAATAATGCAATGAAATACAGGGTATTCCATTTAAAAAAATTAACTTCTAAATCACCGTGCTTTTTTGAGACACTCTGTATGAATGAAACTTAAACCATTAAAGAGATCGAATGAAACCCTACAACTTATTTATTTAACATTTTTTTGTGGAAAATGAAGAAGTTACGGGGGGGGCGACGGACTTTTGGTCCTCACTGTATAATATGAGGGTGCATGCATACCCAAAGCATACATATTTTTTATGAATACAAAAATTTTGACGTTATGGTTGAGAGATACTTCCACATCTAGAGAATTGAATGATGATGAACTAAACCGTTTTCGAATCATTTTTCACTTTTCATGCAAACTGATGACAGACGTCAGATCAAAATTATCAGTTGTCACATAATAAAAACAAAACACCACAAAAACGAGATTTCTCGTCTCGATGAAACCCTGTATTGAACTAATGCAAAAATCGTTCAGAAAAAATGTCGCCTGTGTGTAGGAGAAGCTGGTAGACATTTTGAACACCTCTGAAGAAATTGTTATGAGTTTTATTGAAACTGTGAGTTTTAATTATTGCTGTGAAAAGCTTTATCAACATTTGATAGCTACTACTGAACAAATTCTTTCTGTTTTATGGCCGCGTCATCCAAAGCCTACTTGTTCAAAGCGTGCGTTTTAAAGTCTACATGAAAACACCTAAAAGCTCTGTATTTCAAACATAATTCTAGCGAAACATCAAGTGTGCTACATCTTTGGAAAGGTAATTTTAAGCTCTAGTGGAATATGCAGGAATTTACAGGGTGTCTCGTTTAAAAAAAGATTTTTCCATCAATAACTGTGGATATCGTATTTGGATATCTAAACAAGACTTTCTCTTTAAAAGTTTCCAATTTGGCCCACTCTGTACATCAGAGTAGTCCAGTTAAATACATGATTATCCATTGCGTACATCTGTTATATTTTGTATTGGTCGACTGGACCGATATTCCGATAATTTTATTCCAGATCTGTATATCGTCTGCCTTGCTAATGAATGAATAAATCGCGTATTTATGTCATTTTCATTTAATTCAATTTCTTTTTTCCATTTCTTCACTTATTATTTCCTAACGTGTTTTGTTGATATAATTTGAATTCTTTATTTTCCTCCCAGCAAACAACCTCTTTGGCTAATACCACGACGGACATTGGCAGGGACAGGACAATTATAATGTTGTCCGACCTACCCTATCACTGATGAGAGGCAATAAACCTCGAAACATGCATGTCTGCAGGTGGTCATTCCCAGCCAAATGAAGGATAATTTTCTGTTTAATTGCGAGACAAGCACTTGCAATTGGGTCTTCTTTGAAGAACGTTGCACAAATATCTGTCAGTTGTAGTTCAATGTCCGTCGTGGTAATATCCAGGGAAGTAGTTGTTTCCTCACAGATGTTTGCCTTTATTTTCCGCTTTGTGGAAATGCTTAGAGAGAAGGGTACCCCTGTATTCTTTCAACATTCTGATATGAATTGTTATCAATATTTCATAATTTGAAGGTTATTTGTATACCAATATTTGTAATTGCTTTTTAAACTATTATATTTTTGTTCAAGAGGAAATTAAATACGGTATCAGACAGATATAATAGAAAAATTACACGATTTTTCGTCTCTGTCGAAGTATCTCCCCAGTTCCCGAAATAACTGCACTAAAAATCAACATCGATACATATCTGGCGAACTCGGGAAAGTGAGGGTGTGTCTCCCTTGGGAAGCTTCCCGGTGCCGCCATCCATATGCATATCATCCGACACAGCGCCAACTAGTATGAAACGACACTTTAATAATATAACACCGTCATGATTCATACAGGGAGCCGGCAATCACAACTGGCAGCCACTGTTTGAACACTTGATTTGTTTGGTTTAGCTCGTCTGTATGGACATGGCCGTTCGTATCGGGTCCATGTTAATTTCGGCAATAAACTTATTCCAAACAAGATAGTGGCGAGCAAATAGTGGGGATACTGGTTGACATTTGGCGGTGTAGTTTCGTATTCGAGCGAATGCGGCAGGAATTATTATCTTTGTTTGAATGGTCTCGATCAATCTTAGCCAAACCTATCATTTGAAGTACTTTATACAGTGTGTCCCAGCTAGAACTTGTCACCACCCTAATATCCGAACTCATGAAAAAAATTGAAAATCGCTCAGACCCGTCGATTTTTATTTCAAGGGGGAACACTTTCACCAAATACACCATCATTGTGTTGTCAACCCCCTCAACCCCAGCACCCCCTACTTCAGAATTTTCAATGGGACTACTATACTTGTGATACATCATTTTGAAGGGAATTCAATCCCAAATACATCGGTGTACTGAAATTGAGGATCGATCAAGTGTTGTTGAAGTTTTCATGAAAACTAAGTTTTTCCAGATATTTTTATTTTTCATCACCTAACATGATATCATCGTATGAAAGGTTCAAAATGTGAACCATTCAGTTCCATACAGAAGTATAAGCGATCTTCGAAATTTCTTCGCACATTGCTCAACATTTCTGGAGTCACTGCACGACACTCCACAACAATTCTCCTGCGTAGATCATCAAGAGAAGTTGGCTGGGTAATATAAACTTTGGATTTCAAATGACCCCATAAAAAGAAGTCTAATGGTGATAAATCAGGAGATCTAGCCGGTCATTCTATTGGTCCTCGCCTTCCAATCCATCGCCCTGTGAAATTGTCATCTAAAAATTGACGTACAGATGCAACAAAATGTGGAGGAGCTCCATCTTGTTGAAAGGTGAGCTGACCGTCAAGTAACCTATCATCGACTTCAAGTAACTGAGTGATTCTGGGGTTCACAGTTGTATCAAGAAGTTCAAGATACGTTTGTCCGTTGAGGTTACCATCAATAAAATATGGACCTACAATATGGTCTCCCAGAATACCAGCCCAAACATTTAATTTCTGGGGAGTTTGTGAATGAGTTTCCCTGTACCAATGGGGATTTACGTCACTCCAGTATCTGCAGTTGTGCCTGTTCACATGTCCATTTAAATAAAAAGAAGATTCGTCAGAAAAGCACACATTGTAGAGGTAATTATTATCACCAATCAATAATTGACTCATGATTTCACAAAACTCTGTACGTCTGTCAGGATCATCTTCATTTAATTCTTGTACATTCTGCATTTTATAAGGATGGAATTTTGCGTCTTTCAGAATTCGATGTACGCTGCTTTTCGAAACTCCAGAAATAGTCTCAAGTTGTCTTAACGATTGAATGTTGTCCATCACTGCATGTCCTACAACTGCAACAGCGACCCCTTCATTTCTCATAGGCTTCTCTCGTTCATGTTTTTTATTCAGCACTGATCCCGACTCCAAGAACTTATTCATCAATTGAAGCACGTACTGATATGATGTGGTGTTTTCTGGATGACTTTCATTGAAACTTCGAGCCGTAGCTCTAGCACATTGTCCATTTTCAAAATACGCAGCTACAATGGATATTCTCTCTTGTACAGTATAAACCATTTTCAAATGTTTTCAAATTGTTGAATGCAGTAACTCGAATACATCAATTACCAAGGCGTAAACAAAGATATGCGTATACAAAAACACATGAGGGCAATTTTTTTTTCATAAAAACGTCTGTCTCATTTTCGAAACTATTATTTCTGACAGCATATTATTTTTCAATACAGTGGCGTACCCACAGTGAACCTTTCTTACGACGCTAACATTTGAGGTGATGAAAAGTTAAAATATCTGGATAAAACTTAGTTTTCATTAAAACTTCAACAACACTTGATCGATCCTCAATTTCAGTACACCGATGTATTTGGGATTGAATTCCCTTCAAAATGATGTATCACAAGTATAGTAGTCCCATTGAAAATTCTGAAGTAGGGGGTGCTGGGGTTGAGGGGGTTGACAACACAATGATGGTGTATTTGGTGAAAGTGTTCCCCCTTGAAATAAAAATCGACGGGTCTGAGCGATTTTCAATTTTTTTCATGAGTTCGGATAGTAGGGGGGTGACAAGTTTTAGCTGAGACACACTGTATGTTCATTTCCGCGTATATATTGATCCATTGTTACAACCATAAAATGTAGTCAACAACAACAACAACAATTTTTTAAACCTCCATTGAAGAGCTTTAAGATACACACGTCGAGCAGGAATGAGAAATTCTTGCAGACCACTTTTTTCATACCAAAAAATTTCACTGATACCTCCTGGGAGTTTTTTTACAGTTCAGAGGAATTCCTCTTTGAAGTTTTTACAACTTTTAATTTTCAATTTTAATAAAAATAAAAATTCGTGAATGAATATCATAGTGATTTTTAATTATATTCTAAGATCTTAAATGTATGGGTGTATATATGGGTGTATATGTTATGATATATGTGTGTGTGTATACAGGGTGGTCCAAATAATGACGTCTAAGAGAAAAATATGAATTCCCCACACCCAGGGGTATTCGAAAATACTTCATATGTGTTCAGCGATTTTGTAGTTTGTTTTCGAGTTATATTTTTATTGAAATCTATTTTTGAAGTGGATATTTTTTAATTTTTTTGTTGTGAAATGATCTTCTTGAATGTTACTTTCATAAAAAATAATAAATTTCCCAGCGATCTTTCAAGATACTCTAAAAAGTATCGAAATTGAGAATTTAAGTTTTTAGAGGGATGGTCTCAAATTTTTAACGTAATCAAATAATACAAATAGGAGTATCATAGGTTCTACGTGACTTTGAAAATTTTACAGGTTCCTAATCTATTGAAAACCTAAAAAAAATTGATACTTCTCTGGCTATTATTCGCTGTAATCGGCTGTCGAAGGTGAATAGGCTAAAAATGTTTCGGGTATAAAAAACAACATTTTGACTAAGTTTTTTCACTCATATGGCAACTTTAACTGAAAAATTCATTCATTCATGATCCTTTATGAACATTTGAAGAAATAAGTTGTCATTTTATTCTACAATTATTGCAGAATTGCTAGGAAGGTCATTAATTTTTGCATAAAAATAAAAGACGATCATTATGCAAAAATAAATTGAGAAATATTCACTACAAAAACAGATATGAATATTTGCAGTCCCACCCGCAGAACACCCTAACAAATCACAAAAAAAATTTACTCGAAAACTACAAAAAATCCCTGTACACATATGAAGTATATGAAGTATTTTCGAATACCCCTGGGTGTGAGGAATTCAGATTTTTCCCTTAGACGTCACCGTGTATGTACATGTTACTCATGTATAAACCTGTATATTGTGTAATAATATTTTTTGTCTTTAATTTTTATTCCATGTGCTAAAACATTTAGAACACTACATGCAGGATGTGAAACTGAAAGTTTTAATAAAAATGCAGGATGTGGAAGGCAAGAAACTGTTACAAATCCTGAAAAACCCTTTGCAAAGTTCTGAAAAGAAACCTTCTCTACCTATATAACATGCTGCCTCGGAATTTTCATACGAGATCAATGTCTTGCAGGTAGTAAAAAACCTCATAATACTCTACAACTCCCTAGCTGAATCAATCTTATCTTACTGCATCACAATATGGGGTGGAGCTTTCAACAACACACTAAATATTGTTCAGACAACACAAAACACACTCCTAAATATTATACTGAAAAAAAATAAACGCTTTTCCACCGATAAGCTATATGAGGAAGCAAATATATTAAATGTTAAACTATTATATACTCACCAATGTTTGAAAAGAATGTTCATGAATCAAGAAAAATTCCATCAAAAAAGGATAAGAATAAACAGGTCTACTACAAATATGGATCTAAATATTAAACACTTTAAAAAAACATTAACGCAAAGAACTTTCTTTTTCTTCGGTCCCAAATTTTTCAACACCTTACCGATTGACCTAAAACAGATTTCAAACGCAAAGAAATATAAAACTGAAACCAAAAAATTCGTTATGAAATACTCTAAGAAATTTTATGATATACTGAATTCGACATCAACTTAAGTCTACTTCTACTACATAAAAAAAAAACTTACCATCATTGGCATCCTCTCCCCTGTATCGAACACTTCCGGAAATGAAATAAACTATGTAAACTATGTGAAATGTAGTATAAAAATTGTAATATTAATATTCTTACTCACCTTGTCAAATAAATGCACATTTAACTTAAAATTTCTCTGATCGAGCACATGGCAGACAGGCAATCATGCCTAGGCTAGTGTGCTTCGATCTTGAAATTTTACACGTAACAAATAATATGTAAAGAAATATGTACTATAATTTGAGGAAAAAAAATAAAAAATTATTCCGAGTTGATTCGTACGACGCCAAACAATGCTGATTTTTTACCAAATATTATATTTACGGACGAGGCAAATTTTTTACAAGATACTAGGAGTTATTGGTGACTACCTAATTAGCTCATTTTTTACCAACAGGTGAATCCCCTACGGATTCTGCGAGATAATTTACCCATTTTGTTAGAAAAAGTACCTGTTCTCATAGGAGGCAACAAGTGGTTTATGCACGACGGGGTGGACATCTCATTTTAGTGTTCTTGCTCGTCAACATCTTGACCTACCCACCTACCCTTATCGCTACCGTTCACCACAAAAAGGAAGCTGGAACATTCAATGGTGTAACAATTCCTTTTGAGAGTGAAGCAAAATATCTGGGAATAGCCCTAGATAAAAAGAAAAATTGGAACTCGCATCTGGAAAAGACTATCCGAAAGGCTAGCCCATCATTATGGACATGCCGCAGAATATGTGGCAAAACATAGGGCATGTCACCTAAATAAGTATACTGGATGTACGTGATCGTCATACGACCAATAATCACGTAGAGCTCTGTAGTCTGGTGGAGCAAGGGCCAACAAAAAATGGCCCAGGCTAAACTGAACGGACTACAGAGACAAGCGTGTCTGGCGATTACTGTGGCAAATCGCTCCACGCCAACGGCAGTAATGGAAGCCCTTCTCGGATTACTTCCTCTTCACATATTTCTGGAGAGAGAGGCAAGATGGGCAACATACAGACTCCATCAAGTGGCCATTAGTCTACCGCAGGCAGTGGTCATGAGAAGCAGCAGCATGCTGGAGGGCATAATAGCTCACAACATTCTAGGAATGCCCTCAGACATCATGCCCAAAATTATCAACCTTCACACGCCCTACACTGTGGTCTTCTCTGAAAGAGAAGACTGGGCTCATAATGAAACTGACCTATGTAGAGCAAATGAACGTTGGTTCACCGATGGTTCCAAAACTCTGGAAGGCGTCGGAGTCGGAATATACGGGAAGAACCTAGTAGTGAAACGCTCATTCAGTTTGGGCAAATTAACTACGCTATTCCAGGCAGAGGTATATGCCATTGGAATATGTGCAACGGAGCTGGAAAATCGACACCACACACGAACTGCAGAGAAACCTCAAATCGATTGGCACAACGCAACAATGTTAACCTAGTCTGGATACCAGGTCACACGGGCCTAGAACAGAACGAAATATCGGACGCCCTAGAGAAAGGGGGGGCCGAAATAACGTTTACTGGGCCAGAGTCGGTAATCGGTATAGCACATAGCTCTGCCAAGAATGTTATAACATCCTGGGCATACAATAAAATACCCGAGTATTGGCGTAGTCTACCAGGCCTAGCCCATACCAAAGCATTTATTGCTTGCACAAGGAAAAAACAGGACTCACTGGCCACTGCGAACTCAAACACCACATGCATAAAATCGGACTTGCACAAGATGCAGAGTGCCGTCTATGCATGGCGGAGGATGAAATGGCTAAACACATTGTATGTACATGCCCCGCAGCGGCCAGAACCAGATTCTCAATATTTGGCAATACAACAGTAACGCCAGAGAAGCTGGTCAATTGTTCTCTCAATACAATCCCTTATTTCGTTAAGAGATTGGATATACTGGGAGAAATATAACCATAGGGTGAGCCACAATAGGCCATTGGCCGCAGTGGAGGGCCTGAGGTTAGGTTAGGTTAGGTTAGGTTTGAACGTGAATGGGCCCATATTCACGTTCAAACCTAACCTAACCTAACCTAACCTAACCTAACCTAACCTAACCTAACCTAACCTAACCTAACACCCTACCTGATGAGTCACTCTCTCAAATTTTGTACCGTAGTTAGGAGGAGGGAGCTCTGATATAATCTTGACCCTGGAGATGAAAAGGCAACATACTCTGGATGTATCTTGTAGTACAGAATTTGCATTTTTCCCATGTACCCTCTTCGGACGGGCTCACTGCTCTCATAGTAATACAGACCCTTAATTCATCAGTCTACTCAAGCTTCCGTTGTTATCATTTAGCATTGCATCGTTATTATTATTATCTTTAAGTAGCTTTTTCGACGTTGCTAGTTTTTCCGAACACAGCTCGGTAGAGACACCTTTAACGGTCTTCATCCCTCAGAAAGAAGGGGGTCAGAAACGATTTTTTCTTTTTCAATTGATGGAGAGATGTGTTATTGTATGAACATAAAAATAACAAAAAAAAATATTATTCAAGTATTAAACGAATGAACAGAATATTTCTCTTCAATTTTGGTAATTTTTGTTCATTTCCACCATCAAAACGAACGAATATTTTTATGTGGTTCTATTTCAGTATTGAAGTGTATCATTTTCTTAGTTAAATGTCATTCTCACATTTTTTTTCGAAGCCTTGATTTTTGTGTAAATAATTTTACAAGAATGGCGAAAAAAATATATTTTTGTGAAATTATTTACACAAAAATTGAAGTTTCGAAAAAAGAAGTGAGATCGACGTTTAACAAAGTAAATGATGGACTTCATTACTCAGATAAAACCACGTAAAAATATTCGTTCGTTTTGATGGTGGAAATGAACAAAAATGCCCAAAAATGAGGGGAAATATGCTGTTCATTCATTTAATACTTGAAGAATATTTTTGTAATTATTTTTGTCTTCATACATCCATTCATCCCTCTATCAATCATAAAGGAAAATTCGTTTCTGACTCCTTTTTTTCTCAGGGATGAAGACCCTTAATTGAAACCATTTTAATTTCAGCACGGCTATAATTGAAATGCAACCTGAGTTAAAACTGTTAGAAGTTAAATTGCATAGGGTAGATATATGTAAGATTTCGCCGAGATGTCTTGCGGGTGGCGCGTATCCAATTATAACTTCTCCACGAATTTCTCATTTCCAGAGACAATTAAGCGGCATATTATAGTCAGTGAAGCGTCTTCGCAATACAACTACGTCCCTGAGAACTCGTCTCTACAAATTATACTTTTGGGAACATTAATTTTCATGATGAAGCTCTCGGTCGACGGGGGATTTTTCTGGGGTCCGGCCGGAGTGTTTTCGATGTTCGGGATGGATCTGGAAAGATTTATTTCTGTGGTCGTGGAGAATAAGATCAAAGAAGTGAAATTAAATAGAAGAAGTTCAGTTTGAAGTATTGATAATGCCAGTAGGGCTAATAAATGTCAATTATTACCCGGTGACTTTGAAGAACGCAACAATTTTGGGGCACAATTAGGAAAGCTAATTGCCACGTCTTCCAAGGGCATAGAACAAGCTCAACAGTCCAAATTGAGAGAATTAGGAAGTACCAAGACATCTTCGATACCGGACAAGAAAAAAGTGGCAGAACGAAAGCGGTTCAGCATAAGATTGCCACCAGGAATGCCCGACCAATCCGGCATTCAGCTGGAAGACTTTCCCTTGTCAAGAAGGAAGAGGCTGACAACATAGTCAGCGACATTGAAAAAGAAGGAGTCATCCAGCCATCTGACAGTTCTTGGTCCTCTCCAGTCGTACTGGTGAAGAAGATCGACGGATTAACACGCTTTCGCGTAGACTTTCGTCAACTGGACAACGTGACGAAAAAGGACAGAGAATAGACCAAACGATGACCGGTTCTACGAATTTCTCAACCCTAGACAAGAAGAGTGGATACTGTCAGGAAGAACTGGCCTAGGAAGATAGAGAGAAGACAGCTTCCACCGTCGATTCAGGCTTGTGGTAGCTCACAGTTATGCCATGCGGTCTCTGCAATGATCCAGCCACATTTGAAAGATTGATGGAGACGGTTCGATGAACGTACCCGTTCTGAGCTATCCTCTTCCGAACGAAAAGTTTGTTTTGGACACGGACGCCAGCAATGTGGGACTTGGAGCAGTTCTGTTTCAGATCCAAGAAGGACAAGAGTAAGTCATTAGTTACTTCAGCAAGACCTTTAGTAAACCGGTGTAAAATTGTGGGCTGTGTGTAAAAATGTGGCACATTGCCGATGAGCAGAAGAGAAAGAAGCAACACTTTGTAGGACCACGGCAGAAGATGATTACTGGATTGACAAGATCTAGAAAGACCAAGAGGAAGATTCGGATTTTGGTTTAATCATCGACTGGAAGAAGAGCAACCGTAGACAGTCATGGCAGGAGATAGCCGATTATTCACCTGTCTATAAGTCTTATCGGACACAATGGATCTCCCTCACCCTGGACAATGGGGTCCTGAAGGGTCTGCTGGAGTCTGAAGATGGTGGGGAAAGCATACGTCAGAACCCAGGAACAGAAGACAAGAAGTGCTTCGAGGAATCCATGATGGAGTTACCGGAGGACATCTGAGAGTGACGAAGAAAGTGGAGCAACGGTTTTACTGTGCTAATTGTCAAGCCGACTTTAAGGACTGTTGCAAAAAGTGTGTTGTGTGCGCTGCCAATAATGGAGGGGTGTTAAAGCTGAGAAAGGGCCAGAGAATTATCTACTGATCACCAAGAAGAATTCTCGAGATGAACCGACCTGTTCGACCTGTTTGGAAGAGCCTCACCAGAATAAGAGATATGATGGTGGACTGGAGAGTTATCAGAAGCATGTTTGAGACGATTTCCAGACCCAGCGGCGTCAAGATTATGGTGTGCTGTAACCTTATATCTTTCGATTCAATCCATACTAATATTACAATTAAAAAATTAAGTTCATTGGTTTTCATATCTTCAGATGAGAAAAATCGTAGTAAGAGTTGACGATCAGAGATCTTTCCCATATGATATGGATGTTGTTGTACCTCAATGATCGATTCTTGGTCCGCTGATTTTCAATGATCGTCCTAAATACGTCAGCACTCATCTAATTTTTTATGATGATGTTACCACTTTGGGCTACTTATGCAGATACGCCTGAAGAGCACATTCCAAAAATGAATGTATCGTCAAGAGAATTCACCACGTAGTGTGGGAGAAATTCTCTGATTGTCACTTCTGCGAAAACAGTTTGTATGTAATTTTCCACCAGAAATGAAATATCTGAAAATAGTAAAATCTCAGTAAATGAAATAGATGTTCCTTTTTCAAAATCTACTAAATGTGTTGGTGTATTCGTGGACAGTGATATGAGAAAAGTGTTCAAAAGTGTTCGAAGCTGCCCTCAGCATGGAATTATTAGCTCGTAGCTGTAGGTCCTTTTATTGATTTCAGCAAAGCATTTGACTGCGCCGATCATGAGATTGAACGATGAGAAATCTGACTGAGTTTGTGTTCGAGAAGGTGTTAGTTTCCACACTTTTCGTGATTTACTTCAATGACATGTTTGAACCCTGTACAAGAATTTTCTCCGAATCTGTTACACGATCGTTCTACTATATCAATTTCTAATTTTTTTTGACCCATTCGGTGTCTATTAGAAGCAAACTTTCGCCAAAACGCCATCCTGTATCTCTGATTCGACGTCGAAAAATGGACACAAAAGACCCCAGCCCACTGGCGATATCTCAAAGTCGAAAACTCCCAAAGTTGTTGGATGTACAGAATATTAGTGGCCAAGAGTTGGAGGCTGCGTTTGCAGGAAGACGTGTCCTGCATGATTTCGCGGTCGCAATCAGCACAACCCGTGACGGCAATGACAACCTGCAGGAAGAGGGGCACGAGGATGATATCTGCAGACGGTAGAGGAAGTTCTCTCCCAGCATGTACGTGACTGCCCTCTTGAATTGTAACTTATGAGGCCGAGGAATATTGGACTGGATTTGCTTTTGGTTTGAAACCGAGTGGAATCTAATATTGGGAAACGGGATGGAGGAGGCATCGCTTACTTTGATCGTTGTTGATTGGTCACTTCAGACAATCGATGCTTCAGTCTAAAGGACACGACGATGGGTGAAATGAAACAGATTCGTTGAAAGAGGGATGTTTATTTTGTCAAAATCATTTTCTTGAATTTGAAGAAAAATATGAATTATGCATGAAACTAGTAACTATATCGGGTGTCCCATGTTCTAATGGATTACCTCGGCCATTTCAAAACACAAAAATTGAAAAACTATATGTTCTCCAACTCGTCCAAGGCACGTTTAACTGAGAAAAACAAAAATTAAAAGGCCCTTCCGGTTCGATCTCACTGAAAATGGGCAAAATTTTGCGTCGATTTGTCTGTCATGATGACAGCACGCTATAATAGAAAGACAGATGAGTTCAATTAAAGCATTTATTGCACTCAGTGCAATGAAGAACCAGTTTTTCCACCAAATATAGTCCAATAAAGATTTTGTTTTGCATGATAGTAGAAAAGAAAATAATTCCCACTTATAATCGTCATCAATAAATATCGTAGCCTACTGCAACTGCTTTAATTTGAAATTTCAATTGTCGTTTTCTCCATCAAATCGAATGTTGAATACAAATTTGAAAAAATAATTTTGAGTAGAAATCAAAATTTGCAAAAAATATGCAGGGTGCAATTTGAAATAAAAAATAAGGTCAATTTTTGTTTTTCTCAGTTGAAGGTTCCTTGAACGAATTGAAGATTCAATTTTCAAATTTTCTGAGATAATCTATTGAAACTGGGTATACTGGGACACCTGGTATATATAACTCACTAGAAAATGCTTTAGATGGATGCTTTGAGGTATTGTTCTTTACTATAAAAGATGGAAAATAAAGGAATATTAATTTGAGACAAACTATTGACACACCTAATTTATTTATTTTGTAAAATATTTCTTCTAATTTATTTCTACCAAATACAGGAATTTACTATTTCTTTGTCTCTTCTTCTGTGTTGAAATTAGACTGAAACTGTCATCTTTGCTCAAGAGCCCTGCACTTTCATTATTGCATAATGCTTAGGCTGATTTTTAAAACTTTTTTTTTTAACTGTAGTACTCCGAGAGTTTTACATTATGGTACAAATTGTTTTATTGTATAAAATATATAAAAATGACTGAAATGAATATTAACCATTTTTTACGATAAAAGAAAATTATTTAGAGGATATACCGATAACACTTGAGATAGGACATGATTTTTCAACTAGATGGTGCTTCTATCCATAATGCAAGAATATTGACGGTTTAAAACAAAATTTCCGGGGAAGTGGATAGGACAAAACAGTCCCCTTATTAGATGGCCTCCACGTTCACCTGACCTAACACCACTTGATTACTTTCTTTGGGGTACCCAAAAAGGTGAAAAATTTGAAAGAAGAAATTCTTTACGTGTATTGATCTAATACAAAGAAAGTACTTCGAAGAGTCACAAACAACTGTAGGAATAAACTGGAAAAATATATTGCTACACAGGGTGGTGTATGTAAATGAAATCGGTTGAATTTAAGCTTGTTAATTTTTACTATTTCTGTATACCTAAGCCTATGAAAAAGGAAAAATTAAATAAACTTTGTAGTAACAAACTATCCGAACAGATTTTTTTCGATATATTCATATTTATTGTGGACACCCGGTATAAGATATGAGGATACTATTGTGTGAATTGATACACTAGGTGACTCTTGATCTACTGGCAATTTAAAATTTGCCATACACTACGTAGCGTTTACATAGGGCACTCTCAAAAAGTAGAATTTTTTATCTTCTGCAATCAAGTTTGGAACACAAAGTTATTAGAGTTCAAATATGCTGTAATTTTTCCTGATAATATGAAACACACTGTATAATATTAATCGTCGTCTGAAGCCGCAGTAAAGTGATTCGAGTGACCGGTAAAAATTTCGTACACCTGTCGTGGATAATTCCAATGATATTGAAATTTTTGGAAAACGTTATATTTGAGAAAAAGTTGAATATCTCATAAACGGAGAGTTAGGTATAGGAACACTTTTGCAAAGCCAGCTTATTTTTTCTCAAACAATTAAAAATGCAAGAAAATACAGGGTGTTCCTTAAAAAAAAACATTGTATAAAAAGCATTCATTTTGGAAATCGACAAACATATACTTTCCCAGGCCGTTTACTGAAAAAACATACCATTTGGCCAAAAGAGTCGGAGGCGTTCAGCTTGACTCACACTGTATTTTTTGGAACAGTTCGAAGAAAAGAAACCATAAACAAAATAAACGATAGTGAGAGGTATACAAACATTATTTGGCTTTTTGTATTGAATCGGAATTCATTGTTGCATCCAATCTTCCATGGTAGTTAATCAAATTTCATATACTCGATTTTTAATTGTATTTGAAAAAATCGAGCTCTCATAAATCTGGTGAGCGTGCTGGCCAAAGAATTGCCCAACGTAATTGTTGACAATGTTATACGTATTTGAAGTGTGTTGTGAAGTTAAACTGGTGAAGATATATTTGGCCCGAGCTGATAAGGACTGTTACCCAAAAATCACTTATTCAAGAATTCAAAAAGGGAACAAGTAATCAAGAAATATTGACCGTTTGACACATGACTTCGTGTTCTTGCAGTATTTCCCCTAATTTTTATAAAGCAATTGTCTGCTACACTATACCGCTTGGCCACCATATGGAACAGTGATTTGCACGCCTATGAAAAGAACCAATTCACTTTTCGCTTTTCACAATATCACCAAAACATGTCATTTATTAAGTGGGTACAACGCCACTGTCGATTTTGGATGCATGGTGATACTCTGACAGTTAATTAAAGTAAATAAAACGTTACGGTGATAATTTATCATCTGTAACAGATGCGTTGATACGGGGAAGGAAATTAATATCGAAAGTGTTTGTTGTTACCACAATGCTTTTTAAATTGAAGTTGAAGGTGGTCCTTCCATGATGAAGTTGGTGGCTCGGTCTTCGTACAGATTTTGAGGTTTCATTATAAAATGTACAGAAAACAGTTTTTTATTTACTCTGTGACTTTTGAGCTCGTTTGATTGAATCGAATCATTATTAATTACTGTTTTCAATACGGTCGAGAAAAGTGGTCTATGTTGACTATTCATATTAAAGTGCCAAAAAAATCTAACGAAGTTGGAAGATATGGACCATTGCAACACGTGCGATTCCTTGCGGCCATACATCTGATACCATAATGGAGATATGGCAGACGGCTCTCTTGTTGCAGGACCGTGTATATTGAATTCAACTGAATTGAATGAGTGCATGAATGCTTGTGATTCAAATACATTATTAGATCTTTAGATAACTGGACATAAAAAAGGTCCCAAAATGGATCCTTGTGGTACCCCATCAGCAATTATATTTTGTTATCCATAGCATTTTGACGCCCTCCACGTAAGCGCCAGACCAATCAGTTGCTGAGTCAACTACAACACCGAAGTGGAACCCTCTCGTGTGTGAAAATATTAATTCGATCAACTAATCTTCCCATCCATTTACCAAATTTCAAATTAAATTACGCAAATCGCAACCCCCGAGACGCAAAACAGTCGATTATGCATAAATAATTGGTATGCTCATGGCCTCGCCTGTCTTTCGCTCCGAAATAAGCAGAGGCTGCCTGCCATGGAGCAAATGACATAAATTAGGCATTATATCAATTTTGAGCCTGACAGGCCATATAAAGTGACATAAGGTCAAATGACGTTCTGCCGTCGCTGATGGGATGAGGGAAACTCTACCCCATTATGACGCGAAAGTGAGGATGATTTGATACAGCACACATTTCGGTGCAGCAATTAAAATACTTTCGTGATTGGATTGGGTTTATGCGGATTTTTTGCTGGCTTCGCGTGTTTGAGTTTGATACTTTCGGATTTTGCCTGAAAAATAATCGATGCCGGTGTCAATTGTTTTGATTCCAGGGGATATTAGAATTCCAATTATTTTGTTCAATCCAAAATTGACAATTATAGCCGCGATTCACAAGTGTTTTAGTGGCAATACATACAGGGTGTCCCAGAACTTCCTTAATTTTTTCCTGGGAATGTACGAGGATATATTGAAAAATTCTTAGCCTACTATAGAGCCAAACAAATTTTACATGTCAAAATATTTTATTACCCAACATTTTCTCCTCTTTATTGGATACATTTATTACAGCGAACCTACAACGTTTCTAGACCTTTCAAAAAAATGTTTCTTCTTGCTATGCAAACCAGACCTCCACAGCTTTTATTACCTCCTCGTTGCAAGAAAATTTACGACCTTTTAAACTTTTTTTCAGTTGAGGAAAGAGATGATAGTCGGACGGAACCAAATCTGGTGAATAAGGGGGGTGTTCTAGTAATTCAAACCCTAAATCACGAATTTTTTGCATGGCAACATGAGATTTGCGTACAGGGGCGTTGTCCTGCAAAAACAAAACACCTTTGGATAGCTTTCCGCGTCTTTTCTCTTTATTTTTTTCCCGTAGAGTGGTCAGTAATGTCGAATAGTAATCTCCAGTTACTGTTCTAACCGTATCCAAAAAATCAATCATGATTACTCCATGGCAATCCCAAAAAACTTTAGAAAGAACTTTTCCAGCAGATTTTTGGACACAAAACTTCTTAGGTCTTGGAGAACCGGAGTGTCGCCATTCCATCGATTGTTGCTTTGTTTCTGGATCGTAGATATGTACCCAAGTCTCATCCATAGTAACAATTCGGTTTAAGAAGTCTACATCGTTTCCAAATCGAGCACAGATCGAACGCGATTCTACTACCCTTGCACTCTTTTGGTCAACATTCAAACATTTGGGGATCATTTCGGGAACTGACACAGAAACTGGCCTTCCCGATCGGTCATCACCGTCATTGGAAAATTTACCTCTTTTGAAGCTTGCAGTCCAATTTTTCACGGTCACATGCGAAGGACATTGATCACCAAGGGTATTAAGCATATCTTCGTAAATCTGCTTACCTCTTAACGCTTTTAAATAAAGGTACTTGATGATGGCTCGATACCTTTTCGATTTTCACAATTTCGGTGGACATATTTTTTCTTTCAAATTTATTGCTTAACTCTGGTTTACTTTTCGACGTCAAACTTCACACTGACACTTCTAATAAGTTATTGCTCGTTGCTATGGTAACGCAATATTTTGTTTATGCAGGGAACTGGTCTAGGCTAACTAGATATCAATACATCCATGTATTGTTACCGTCAAAATATCACCAGCACTTCATATAACTTTTTTCCTAAATTCCTTAGTTATGGGCTTTTAAATTAACAAAATGAAGAATGTGTTTTTCTACTACCTTACTAAATAACTTTCGACCCCTAAAAAAAGGAGTAAAATGAGACTTTTTCTCTAGCAGGGAAAAAAACATTATGCCTCCCTGAGAACAAAAATTTTCCTGTCTCTAAGTTTTTATTTTCACAAAAGCAAGAGTTTTTTTTCACCTCGTCAGATTTTCCTGATTTTATCATTCGGAGTTGATTGGTTTTCTCAGAATTGATCTATCTAAACGTTCTCTAGTTGACAAGTTCATCTAGAGTTGAGAAGGTGTCAATCTGCCGAAATTTTGTCAATTCCTCATAGAAATAATTTTTTTGGTATAATTCAGAAAAAAATCGTTGAGATATATTTGAGGAATATTTAATAGTTTTGGAAAACGAAAAACAAACATTTTTGAAAAATTTTACCGCGTTAGGAAATTTTAATGTTTTATCATTTTTTATTCTTATCCTTTCATCTGAGCATTCATAAATCACGTATTTTCGGAATCAGCATGAAATTTTGCTCATATGGTGTTAATTTCAAGCGACTCTGATGATTTTGTATTTTTCATGATTTTAGGGGTCTACCCCTTAGCACTTTTGGGACTTTTTTTGAGTGATTTGTTCTTCCGTCGATCGACTTGAAATTCACAGAATATACTAATTTTAACATTCTGAGTCGATTGGTTTTCTCAAAATTGATCTATCTTCAACCATTCTCCAGTTGAAAAGTTCATTCAGAGTTGAAATGGTGTCAATCTTCTGAAATTTTGTCAATTCCTCATTAAAATTATTTTTTTCTCTAGTATAATTCGGAATAATTTCGTTAAGATGTATTTAAGGTATTTTTGTTTTTTTTTTTTGAAAATTGGAAAATAAATAAAAAATTTTGGAAAATTCTTCCATGCGAGATTTTGTTTAATGATTTATCCTTTTTTATGCTAGTCAATTCTTTCATCTGAGCATTCATAAATTTAGGACAAGGGCGATTTTTCGAAAAATGGAAAATATAAATAATGTTACGAAATTCGATTTCCTTTTGTATCAAATTTTGCGTGACTTGACTTTGATCGTGTGTGAATCTGTCGAAAATGCGCAGTTAGCTCAAAATCTTACCACATAAATGAATTTCAATGAAGAATTCACAAAATTTCAGATGATATTCAGTCGAAAATATGCATCACAAAATCAACATTTTCTAAAAAGATTCCTTACAAATATTTTTATTTTTCAAAAAGTTGCCTGGTCCTTTCAAATGTACTTTCATGAACGACGAGAATATATTCTTGAATGTAGCATATTTTTTTTGAATATCTTTGAAGAATGTCTCTAAGGGTAGGTAAGTGGGAATGACTAAGAGAAAGTTATCAGATACTATATATGTATGCTGACTATGATTCAATCATTGAAATCTGATTTTGAAGTTGAGTTATATTTCACACTGCACATTATATTTTCGAAATCAACGCATTTTTTATTCCGGGGGGTTTTTTCCGTTTTTTTTCGGGGGTATTTTTTCCGGAGTATTAGATTTATGATCTTCCGTCAAGTAGTGTCGCAGAGATGGCGCTGAATTCATACTTCAGTGTTTGTCTCAGGGATTTCCAATTAGGATGAAAGAATTTTTCGATTCAATTGGGTCGAACTAGCCTTCGCTGATGATTGGCAATGACCATGAAACCGGTACGGAGGTGTTACCCCAATTAAATCGAAAAATAATTTCAGCTTTGATATTTGAAATGCATTGCAAAGTGGTTCTTGTAGAAAACTTTGCCAGGTATTAAACAGATATAATTCAATGGTCGTAGGCGGCAGTAGTTGTTTTCTGTTGAATACTTGCCGACGACCATACCTATTGTATAGGTTTTTTTGCGGAAGATTGGATTACGTAATCCACCATAATTCATTATTAGTTTTATGATCTTCCGTCAAGTAGTGTCGCCCGTCTTTCATGAGGGTTTTTTTTCTGTTTTTTTTTCGTTTACCATTCTACCCGTCACCCCTCCAGCAGTGGTTGATGCCGTTGTCTACTACTTACTACCAACAATATTTTTGGGTAGTAAAAAAAATAATTTTCCCTAATTCGGTTGAGATCTGTATTATTATTATTATTATATATGTATGTGAATGATGACTTTTTTTTATGAAGATTGTTCTTTGAGGAATCCATCAGTTTCACTTGAAATCATACGACAAAATATTATTTCAGCCAAAATTTGGCGAAAAGGCTTTCAGATTCATGGTAAAGATTTGATTCTTTCCGACACTTTCTCCATCACGTGTGCTCTACTGCTTCTCATTCATTGATATTCCGTCGAGTTCATGTCAAGATTTAATATTGGAGAATAAAACGATTCTGAAGAAGTTCTGAATTTAAATGTCTTCTAACTTTCACGAGTTATTATATCGAAGATTGAAAAACTTTGACAGTTTCAGAATTTCTACGACGCTTGAATACATTCATTTGGTTTACTGTATGAACGCTTTGTGGAAACTTTCTATAATAAAATCATTTTCGAATATCCCTAGAACCAGTCATTCTAAATAAATTCAATTTTACACTATACATACTATATGCAACAATAATAATTCATTCACAAAAATCTAGGGACGGAGCTGAACAAGTGCGGAAAGACACTTCAACATTAATTGGGAACATTATATTTTTACAACACAAAAATTCATAAAGCACATTGAAAATATATATTTTCTTTCAACATACAAAACTTTCAATAAAGATCCATTAATTATTGATAATATTCATGTTAAAAACACAATTTGTTGCAGTCTGCAAATGATTCAGAATAGCCAATGACGATTTTTACATTTTTTAAAGTGATCTCGAAAATAGAATGCGAGTTGGCGCGTAGTGTGGTGGGTCAGAAAATATTCATTTCAGTCCAATTCACAACTTTTCATGAATGAAAGTCATTGTAGGATCGTCAGAGGGGTTCGGCCAATTTTTTTATTTTTTGAAGTGGTCTCAAAAACAGGATTCGAGTTGGCGCAATTGGTGGTGGGTCAGAAAACATTAATTTCAGTCCAATCAACAACTTTTCCTTATTGAAAGTCATTGTCGGGTCGTCAGAGGGGATCGGCCGATTTTTTAATTTATTGAAACGGTCCAAAAAATAGGATTAGGGTTGACGCGATTGGAAGTGGTTCAGAAAACATCGATTACAGTTCAATTAACAACTTTTCATTATTGAAAGTCATTGTTGGGTCGTCAGAGGGGATCAGCCGATTTTTTTATTTTTTGAAGTTGTCTCAAAAATAGGATTCGAGTTGGCGCAATTGGTGGTGGGTCAGAAAACATTAATTTCAGTCCAATCAACAACTTTTCCTTATTGAAAGTCATTGTCGGGTCGTCAGAGGGGATCGGCCGATTTTTTAATTTATTGAAACGGTCTAAAAAATAGGATTAGGGTTGACGCGATTGGAAGTGGTTCAGAAAACATCGATTACAGTTCAATTAACAACTTTTCATTATTGAAAGTCATTGTTGGGTCGTCAGAGGGGATCAGCCGATTTTTTTATTTTTTGAAGTTGTCTCAAAAATAGGATTCGAGTTGGCGCGATTGGTAGTGGGTCAGAAAACATCGATTACAGTTCAATTAACAACTTTTCATTATTGAAAGTCATTGTTGGGTCGTCAGAGGGGATCAGCCGATTTTTTTATTTTTTGAAGTGGTCTTAAAAATAGGATTTGAGTTGGCGCGATAGGTAGTGGGTCAGAAAACATCGATTATAGTCCAATTAACGACTTTTTATGATTGAAAGTTATTGTCGGGTAGTCAGAGGGGATCGGCCGATTTTTTATATTTTGAAGTGGTCTCAATAATAGTATTTGAGTTGGCGCGATTGGTGGTGGGTCAGAAAACATTCATTTCAGTCCTAATAATAACTTTTTATGATTGAAAGTCATTGTTGGGTTGTCAGGGGGATCGGCAGATTTTGAATTTTTTTGAAGTGGTCTCAAAAATAGGATTAGAGTTGGCGCGATTGGTAATGGGTCAGACAACATCAATTACAGTCCTAATAATAACTTTTCATGATTGAAAGTTATTGTCGGGTCGTCAGAGAGAATCGGCTGAGTTTTTTATTTTTTGAAGTGGTCTCAAAAATAGGATTTGAGTTAGAGCGATTGTTGTTAGGTTAGAAAACATTTATTTCAGTCCAATTAACTACTTTTCATAATTGAAAGTTATTGTCGGTTCGTCAGAGGGGATCGGCCGATTTTAAATTTTATTGAAGTGGTCTCAAAAATAGTATTTGAGTTGGCGCGATTGGTGGTGGGTCAGAAAACATTCATTTCAGTCCAATTGACAACTTTCCGTGATTGATAGTTATTGCCGGGTGGTCAGAGGGAATCAGCCATTTTTTTTATTTTTTGAAGTTGTCTCAATAATATGATTTGAGTTGGCACGATTGGTGGTGGGTCAGAAAACATTCATTTCAGTCCAATTAACAACTTTTCATGATTGAAAGTCATTGTTGGGTCGTCAGGGAATCTGCTGATTTCTAAATTTTTTGAAGTGGTCTCAAAAATAGGATTTGAGATGTCGCGATTGGTGGTGAGTCAGAGAACATTTATTTCAGTCCAAATAACAACTTTTCATGACAGAATGTCATTTTCGGGTCGTCAGAGGGGATCGGCCGATTTTTTTATTTTTTTAAATGGTAAGATTTAGTAGGTAGTGATCTCTGCCAGCATTTTACTAAATGTGTTTACGCCTACGCACTGAACAAAGTATTTACCTTCTTATTCATGATTATTTTGAAAACGAAAGTGCATATGGAAAAGTGGTTAAAAACGCTTGGTCATAGAAAAATCAATACACCTCGAAGCAGTTAATACTGTAGTTGATGGACTTGATGATATATCAATTAAGTGATATATTGATACAGGATATAAAAATATAAACATATAATATTTCAGGGTGTGAGGGAAAACTTAATATTGAATTAAAAAAATGTGTTTACCACACGTATATACTAAGTGTCTATTGTTATTGGATATAAAATAAGATATACTTATGCCTAATTTTAAAATGTGAACTATAGATGTATAAATTAAAAATATATATGAAGTTAAATTGTTAAATAAATATGGTGATATAATAATACATTGTTGCTTTATGTATCTATAATTTCATGAATTTTTTGACTAGGACTTTCGAGGACATATTTTTACAGTCGTGTTTTAAGTTTTCTCATTTGGTTCTCCTTCCCTCTTTGCCATGCCTAAGAGAAATCGATGATTGCCACCCATGAACATTTCGATATAAAATATTCATGATTCGTGGCTATTATCAAAGCGTTTGCATTTGAAAATATCAACATTTTGAATGAAAAGATGCAATCACCACTCGACGGCTGGATTGAATTGGAAAACTTTAACGCTTATGGAGCGATTTTAAATAGAACGACTTTTGGAAGTGATGCATGTAGAATAGACATGTAATCATAACAAGAGTGCGGATTTTATGCGATGCAGACTACTGTTTACCATCGCCCAAGGTGGATGTTTCAATTGATACGTTGAAAATATTCAGAATATAAAATATATTGACTGAAAATGGAACTATGCAAAAATCCTTTCGTTGGATATTTTTTACTCGTCTATACCGTACGAGTGTCGTAGGTGGTAGTACAACACCCGCAGGGTCGCGTTATGCCTGAGGATATAGGCTGAGACCGCATAAGCTGGATAAGATATGCTACTATATCCGCGGGTTTTCCATAGTGCAGCAATGGCAATAGGGAGTTGCGGAATAGAAGAGGGCCAAGGGAGTCCCCCGAAACACTCCCCTACTAAAGATCGTTAAACCACGATTGTGGGGACGAAGATTCATATTTTTATTCCTTTATTCGTCAAGAAAAACCGCACTAGCAGTATAGTACTTTCGTCTTATCATAGCCCTTAACATTCACTGCCCCTATCACCACTGACGCAAAAGTTGACGGGCGAACTTTGTGTCCTCACTGTATATTCTGGAATAAATTCGAACAGTATAATGTGATCCATCAAAAAAAATTCTTATCTCGTTGTCTATGTATATAGCCCTGATTTCTTCAGACGAGAAGAGAATGCTATAATGAACATTTCTGGTCTGCCAACTACAAACCAGGCATGAGTCCCTTCAATGAATTCGTCGAGCCGCAAACTGCCACCAGATGAAGTAAACATTGCAGCAGCTGGACCCGATTTCCTAACTCCTGCTCGGTTTCACTTACAATTCGATGACTACCCTAGACTAGTCCCTCTTCCTTGTTTACACGCGCTATATCGCGCGCAATTAAAATATCAACCCTATTCGCGAATTTGTCGGAAAAAGTAAAGGGTTCGAATTCGTTGTTGATAGTGGGGAATGGGAAATTATGTTTGTAAAGGCAGGTAGTAATAAATGGATTCTTAGAATCAGTCTATAACAAACTATAAGCTTTATACGGGGTGTTTCCTATACGGTCCCTAACTGCAGGGGGTGATTCGTCAAGTCATTTCAAGAAAGAAAGTTTCGGAGATACAGGAAGTTGAAATCAAAGAAAAACCGTAATTATAAAATATCATGAATATCCTAGAACCTAACCTAACTATATTTAATTTATTAGGGCCAGTGGCGTCTCAGTGGGCACCACAGCCAACAATATTTTAAAAAAAGTACGTCACTGATTTTTTCCGCAGATCTTTTCATCATTGGTCTCTTGTATTTTCTTCGTATCTTGCTTCGTTTTCGAGAAAAAAAATTGAAGCCACTCTATTGCATATCATGAACACCTACATTGGAGGCCAGCTAACAATGATAGTTTTTCCTACACATATTTCATTCCAAATTGTATAATTTGATTTTTGTTTTGGTATGTTGGTTGTTATTTGTTCAACATCCGTAATTCATTCCGATATTCAAGATATTTTATAATTACGGTTTATTTTAATTTCAACGCCCTGTATCTCAGAAACAAAGCAACTCCGAGCATTTGTTCATAGAAACATTATTATATTTTTCGACTGGATAATTTAAATTACACTTTCTATTGTTTTTATCGATAAACTTAATTTTTCAATGTTTTTATCAATTTAGTTTTCAATTTTCATATGAATAATTTCAAATGTGTAAACAAGTGTTGATAAAAAAATTCAATGATGAATATATACATCACCAATAGTATACAGGGGGACACATTTTGACATATTGACATTTAATATAATAATAATAATAATAACCGTCTTTATTATTTCCATTCGTTAAAATAATACAAAAATCAAAAAACAAAAAAAAAGTATGTGAATATAATGGTACGAAATGAAAATAAAAGGCGAAGTTCAATTTTTATAGAGACCCACCCTGGGGCCAGTCGCTATTAATTGTTCTTTCACTTAACCTTAAACTCGCTGCGGTATACATGAAGTAATTTTTATTTGTCCAGTATAATATAAAATTGAGAAAGAAACGAGAGAAATATCTGGATTTCATTGATTTTATTGTGAATTCAATAAATGACTTTTCAAGTTCAGTCGAAATCGCTGTAACCCACTTTGTTTTATATGTTCAGGTATGCTATTGTAGATTGCGCATATTTGAAAGCTGAAGCTACGTCTGAAAAACTCTGATTTGAATCTGGGTGGGGTGAGCAATCCTTTATTTCTCACATTGAGATTGTGTACGTCGGCTCTATATGTAATTTTTCTATGCAGATATGAGGGAGTTTTACTTATAATAACTTTGTGGAAGAGAATTGCAGAATGTAGAGTTCGTCTATTTTCCATATTTTCCATATTATCCATATTACTTCCCCTATCGCACCCCTAGAGCATGTCACCATTTTTTTTAATGGATCACTCTACAGGCCGTTTCTTTTATCATGTGGTAACATTGCTATATTCTAAACCGTAATAGATACAAATGGTTCAAAAACATCCCCGGGTTCTGGTGCAGGTGTATGATGATGAAACCAGGCTGGGTTTATTTGGTGAAATATGAATTGGCATGGGCCTCAGTAGACCCTTACGGGTCGCAGCGAAGGGTCGAACAGAGAAATACTGATTTCATCAATTTTTTTCCTCAAATTGAAAAATTGCATTGACTTACATTTCGGATGTAAGTTCAATATGAGTTTTGGTGGTACATTGACAGGTACAGCTAAATATTAACTGCTACAGGGTGATTTACGAATGATTCACAATACGTTTTTTAAACACTCAATAACTCAACATTTTCGCCACAGACAACTTATTTTTTGAAGTTTCTACTTACACGTTTACAATTTTGCTCACCCTGTACAAAACTAATGACATCGAAATCTTTTAGCCTCGAAATTGTAATGTGTAAGTATAAACTTCAAAAAATAAGTTGTCTGTGGCGAAATTGTTGAATTATTTAGTGTTTGAAAAACGCGTATTGTGAATCATTCGTAAATCACCCCGTAGCAGTAAATATTTAGCTGCACCTTTCAATGTATATCTGACCAAAACTCAAATCGAACTTACATGCGCAATGTAAGTCAATGCAATTTTTTAATTTGAGGAAAAACATTGATAAAATCAGTATTTCTCCACTTTAACGCCCTGTATCTAGAAAACTGGTCATAGGATCGAATGTGGAAATCATACCTCCCAAGACGTTATTAAAAATAATCACATACTGAGCAAATGGTAACTATTGACCGGGAAAATTTCAGAATACTGAGTGTTCATGGTTTTTGTACTTATTATTTCAGAATAGAATACCTTTCGGCAAATTAACCACCTTGTATATCTTGAAGCTTAGAGACCCTCATATATTAGTGGTAATAATTTATACTCAAATCCATCTATAGGTACAGGGTTTTGAATTATTCCATGAAAAAAATTATTTGACATTGTGGTTTCCATTCATTTGTGAGTCCCCCCGTATAGATGAATATTTTTAGTCACATATTATGTATTCACCATTGTTTTACTAAAATATGCAGTAAACGTGTGTATGAAACAAAAATTCAATCTAATTCATAAGTTAACAAAAAAAAATCCGAAAATCTGGGCAGTTTTCAGTTTCAATACCCCGTATCTAGAAAGCTAGTCATAGGATTGGGTTGGGCCCATTGAAACTTTTGGTTACTAGGTCGAGTACAACAACATACCAAAGTTTCAGAAAATTTGACCGGTCGCCACTTTACATAAGAAAAGTGCGGGGTCCTTTATTTTCCAAAATTCGTATCAGGTTCTTTGGAAGCAAGACTCGTATCAATTGTGAGTAGCTTTTACAGTTCAGTTGATGTTGATGAAGTGTGATGAATGGAAGGTGAATAGAAACTTTCAATTCATAAAAAAAATGTATACTTTCTCTACTACACAGTGTCTGATGAGGAATTCGAACATAACCACAACAAGAAATAACTCATTCCGATTAATTTTAGTAAAAATGTCTGAATAAAAAAATTAATGCATACAAATTAAAATAAGATTTGATTCTGTTAACGAGAGGAATCTTTCTGACATTAACATAAAAACTTGTGAGGCAACATGTCGAGTAGAATGTTTTGAGGTTAAAAAATCTGAAAGTTCGACTGTACTATCAAGAATGATCTGTTCGTAATGCAATATTGATGCAAAGTATTCAGCCGAGTACCGAGAGCGGAGACGAAAAACAACAACTCCTGTAATGCATTATCGCTATGTTTTAACGTTGGCTAATATTATTTTTAGCGAACAAACGGGAAAAGGAAAAAGAAATACTTCACATTGTTTTGATGCCATGCTTTTAAAACTCCGCCCTTCGCCTGCTTCTATCCCAAAGAATTACCGATAATGTACGTTTTTTCTCATTCTTCCCATCCAGATATTCGAGACCTCACCGCTTTACAGGGTGGGATTCGACTGCTTTGCTCTGTGGAGTAATAATTGTTTTTCCATTTTCAACTGAGAGAATTCCTGTTTTTGACTTCCACAGCAACAGATGCATGATCTTCCCTTTGTTTTTGTTAGAGGTGTGAAGGATTTTATATTATTTTTATCAATTTTGTGATTTGAAGGATGGTATTCATTAATAACTGATTTTTTGTTTGAGCTTACATACTCTTTCTCCCTCATGTCAAACTAGTCAAAAATTATGAAACTCTCGTGAAAGTCATCAAACAATGAGAATTTACAGTTTTGTAATGATTTACCACTGATAATAAATGAAGTAACGGCATACATAACCTATATACTTATACCATATAATTATACTGTATCCTTATTGTCTTCAATTATACTATTTACCAATTATATGTACTTATAGTATACTCATCCAGTATGCCTGTTATGTTTCGCATACTCTTACAATATAAGTATATATAAATGAGTAAAATGAATCTCATTTTCATATTGTATAAGGTGAAGTGGGGTAAGTGTAATCAGAAAAACAATAGTCATACTTTAAATTATAATATCAAGAGACCCAAAAACAGATTCCTTTTAGATTTCTCATAGTAGTACTACCTATCTAATAGATAACTAACTGAGGTAACTTATTTTGTTCTACTAGCAACAGTGAATTTGCTATAAACAATTATAATAAGTTATGTTCACTGATTACACTTACCCCAGCATTCGGGGTCAACGTAATCATGGTTTGTAATTCTCATGTGCATCGTTTGCCAGAGAATTTGGGGCAAGTGTAATAAAGTGTGAAAAATTGCCCTGTATCTCCATTTCCAAGGAAGTTATAATCTTTTTTTTGGGAATGAGTACACTTGTCATATTTGTCTCAGAAACGTTTATTGAAATATATGGACATAACAAACTGTACAATGTAGTTTATCCATTTACTTAACATTATATGTAGCAAAGGATACTGAAAAAATTTATTCTCCTCTTCGTCCTAAATTGGGTTCTGGTAAAACCAACTCGATGTCGGATTCAGGCACTGAGTGGTCGGATTTTTTCAGAAACATAATCAAAGGTTGTGATTCTTCATCAAAGGCTGTTATTTGTATGAATGAGACCAGAACCTAATTTCTAACCACAGGTGTTTTGATGCCAGTAAGTACCGCATCGTCTTTTTTCCGGGCTTCCTCTTCTTCATCTATCCTTTGCAAGTATGTTGCAAAGTCTTTCTCTTCCGACTCACTGTGGCTCAGAATTCGGGATTCGTTCTCTTCATCAGAAGAACTTGATAGAATGATAGGTTTGGGTTTCTTTTTTTTTGTTTCAACCTTTTCTTTTTGCCAGAACTTTTGATTTCTTCAATTCAATTTTTGATTTTCTTTTTTCTTCTTTATCTTGCTCTGCCTTTTTTCTTTTTTCTATATTTTCCTTTGATGTGATAATTTCAGCCCCAGGTGCTACTCTTTTTCTTTTTAATTTCTCTTGCGGCCGGGGAAATTGTCTTACAGTGTCTAGCAACAAACCTTCGAATGACATAAGTACTTACAAAAAATGAGGTAAATCACATACTTGTACCATATACTTATAGCACACTTTTACTGAATACTATTTTGTTTAGTTATACTTTGAACTTATATTGCAAACTTACTAATTATACTGAGTACTTATAGTATATACATATATATATACAAAATGCTTGGTATGTTTTGCATACTGATACTATATAAGTATATATAAATGAACATAGGATAGAAAAAATAACTTTTGTCTAATTTCCACTTCTATACTTTTATTACTTACGACCGGTTTCAGCTTATTTATACAATTTTTTTTTTTAGTGCAACTTCTTAATGAAATCGTTGAACTTTTTTTATTATTTATTTTATATAGAAAGAGTCATCAGAGCTCGAAATTTCGGAGCACTTTTAAAAAGTGCTTATTGCTTGGATGTTCAAAGCTCTTTTGTCACTCTCATATTGTATACTTATATTGTATACTTACTCATATTGTATACTTATATTGTATAATTATATTCTATACTTACATTGTATACTTATACTGTACAATATTTTTTATTTTGCAAATTTTTGTTGAAAATATACCATTTCAGGTCATTATACTACATCATTAATTTTTTAACGCTATTCTGACGTGTTCAATTATAGAAAAAAATATATATCATATTGAATATCCCACTGATTCGCTCCATCTGCACATGATTCCACGCCACAACGGATCATTTCATGTTTTGATTCTCGATAAAGGCTGACTCCATTCAAATGACGCGATTTTACGCTGCTAGGAATCGCACAAATTTTTAATCCTCGAAGAAAAAGGGCATAACGAGGCCAATATGGCACCCCGCCGGGATGGGCTCATCCACGTGGAAGAATGTCTCTGATTCGAGGTCGCGTTATCATAATAATAGTATTTTTATTTACCGGGTCCGTTCCCGGCCGTATGTTTTCCCTGGCGGGTTGCCCCGGGAAATATTTCACGCTTGGCCGGTCGCTTTCAATGACTGTTGCCCTTTAATCTTTTCATAATCGCTCTATTCGATACAGAAGCATTGTATAAACAATGAGGATGATTATAGTTTCTGCGACTGTGTCAGTGTGTACAGGGAGAGCACTATTTTTTAACAGACTGTGGCGGACGAAAGAAAGTGTTCTCCAACTTTCATCGTTCGATACCTATGCTGACACATGGCACATGTCAGTGTATCGAAATACAGCGTTTCAAATATAAAAAACCAAAATTCATTACCAAACTGACAGCAAAAAAACGATCACCGATAGTCTGTGGAATATTGTCAATTGTCTCAGTCATTAATATTCACTGCTATGTCAACAGTTGTGGACTTCGATTTGAAAGACATCCACAAATTTCTATGCTGCTACTGTAAACAGCGGGGTTTAATCAACTCATATTGTTGAAGGGATGAATTGTTTTAAAATGTGTACTTGAGGGTAACTCAGATTTTAGGGTAATGGGTAACGAGAAATCATTTGAAATTCTGGCGAAGAGTATATCAGCAGCAAATTATTTAATTCTGGCCATCCTGATCAGGATAATGAGACAAACTCATCTAATAATCATTGTCAAAAGTTTATGAACAATTAGGTTAGAGCTCCGATCAACCATTCAATTTATTTATTGATGAACTGGGAATAAAAAAGTCTCAAGTGCTTTTGTCATATTTTCAATAGTTCATAAGATATTTGAACTGAAAAGTAGAAAAAACTATATTTCGAGGCAGTCATATAGAAAATAATAAAAGAGCCAATGTACAAATGAGTTAGAGCTTTTGTTGGAAGCTCAATTTGTTAATTGGTTGATGGAAAATTAAAAAAAAACATGAGATATTGATAAAAATGAAGAAAAACAGAAAAAAAGCGTACGATTCCAAGAGTAAAATATGTTCAAAAATTATATAAAAAATTGAAAAGATTTCACATAAAAAAGACGTATTGCGCAAAAATTGTTTGTTTTATAAACAAAGTAAAAGATAATATTTTTTTTAGAGTAATAAATTATGTGAACACAGATTTTAAAAGAAATGGTTTTTCAATATTGATATTTATTAACAAAACTGATGATTTTATGTTTGTTTGCGAATTCATGTAGACGTTTTGTCACTAGTTTTTCAGTGTTTTTTGCTATGTTTGGAACTCCGATCAAATAACATAACCTAGATGAGTAACTCGCCGCACACGCATTAAGATTTGTGTGTAAGGGACATCTTCCCCCCAACGGCAGTGTCGTGCGTTGTTAACAGAAATATTGAGGTTCAATAAAATAGAAATGATGGAAACCTGAAATTATGATGAAATAATCTCCACAGGATTTTGAGAACATCCGCTGTTCTAAATGACATGTTTTTTTCATAATTCATTAATTTTCCTCCTTTTCAATTTGGTTTCCTTTTCTCGATAGTTACGACACTGGTAGCTTCGAATGATTGTTCTGTCAAATATCAAATGCAGCGTTGTCGTACTGACCAGTCTATATCGACAACGAAGAATCTTCGTTCGGCGATGGAAATACTATCGTTTGCGATCGTTGCGATGAACGTTTCAATTGCCTTTTCATTGTCATATATTTCATCCAAGACAGTATTTTTGGGTTTTCGTTGGCAAGAATATACCCGACAGACATCAAAATCTAGCTGACGTGCTTATTATATCCTTAAAAAATTGCGACATGGCAATAATGACATTATGAAAAGATGTTACCTTCAGTTCTATTTGAGTATTACTCATCTAGGTTGTGTTACTCGATCAGAGGTTTGGAATGAGAGAGATGGGGCGGAGATTAGAGGGATCATCAGAATCTTCTTTCTTGTGCAAAGGAATCACCACAGAGGTATTTAGAAAAGAGGGGAATGAGCCTGTTTGGGAGGACAACATTAGCGGAAATGAAATTAATATGTGTTATATACGGATCAAAATGTGGACAGTTTCTCTTTCTTGAATCTCCGACATCCGGAGTTATTTCATCCATTATCTCGACAGAATCAAGGAAAGCACACCCCTCGCGTGGAAATCATAACAATATCGACGCGGATCTCCCTGTCCGTCTTGTCCAGCTGAGCCGAAGAAACATATCGACAGCCGCCGAGTCCGGCGCTTGAGATTGCGTGATGGCTGCCGCCTCCGTCGCCGCCACTACCTGCTGACCGGCCCTGCCCAGTGCCCACCGTCACCATGGCGACCACCTCGTCATTAAACCATCGCCTTATCATAACCGCTGAGCCGACCCCGGCCATCTTTGGTCATCGCTGCCGCTCACCGTCCCCGCCGCCCCTCGATCTCGCGGGAACGGCGGCGGCCGAACGTTTGTCATCCGCTGACCTGGCCTGGTCATCCGCAAAAATTCCGTCTTCGGTTTGAGACAAAGGGAACGGATGTTTTATTAAATGGATGGGCCTGGGGGCGGGCGAGAAGGAGGCGGACGAGGTATCTTTATTTGGTTTGATCGCATTAGAGGAGTGTTTATGTACTGGCAGAAAAATCCCAGTAAGATTCGCCTTTTTTGAGCTAATCCGAAAATCATGCTTGAAAATCTACCATTTCCATAATTTGTGTGCAATTTTTTTTTTGTGTCAACCTTTCAAATTTCGTCATTTTGTGTCATATAAAAATCATGTCAAAATTACACTGATCTTTCTTTGCATTCAGTGCAATTATTAATCACTATGACAACACGATTCAGAATAAATTTCAAAATGTCACGTTTTAGCAATGCGAATGTTTAAGTATAAATGCCCTAATCAAAGAAATTGGGAAAATATGATATAGAAGAACCACAATTGCTGAAAATACTGGTCATAGCAATCAAAATTCTATAAAAGCATACTTACAGTACAACAAGATCATTAATATTAAGCGTAGTAATAGATCTTCAGCAACGAATCTAATGTTAAGTTAAATTTTAATATTTGTACTTTCACTAAATTGTACGACGTGTTGAGTTATACATTTATTTATCAAAAAATTTGTCACCGAATATCCCTCGGACGTTAAAAAATGCCTCATAATTTTATGACCAATTTCTCAAGCTCGAGTGTTCGATTGTTATAAAACATTTCGTTTATTTTCAATATCCTAGGGATAATACTACAGGATAATCAACTTTGTTTCTCAATGAAAAAGTCATCAGATATCGTTGCCTCAATACTATATAATAATTAACTCGAGAACTATTATTTTTGAGTTATTTACTTATTTAATATGCTAGGAATCGCACGTAAAAAGGTAAGACCGCGTTAATCCTTAGCTCGCACAAGTTTCGACTATTAACTGAGGGCTGCCGTTCGTAAGGGGACGACAGCTGGTTAACGGGAAAACAACAATATTCCCTAATGCTATTTTGGGTTTGAGAACAACTGAATATTAATACAGGGTGTCAATTTGACAACTTCCCGCCCTCAATATCTTCATTTCAATAAACAAAATAGAAAAATCAAAAGACACGTCGATTCTATTTTCAATGAATATTCTTAGCCCTCGTGGTTTAACCCTTGAAGCCAGTTCCATAATCAAAATTAAAGTCTCTTTCATCTAAAAAAGAGACCTTTAATGACGAAATGCGTTCCATAACCCTATTTTGACACGAAAGTTCACTCTGAAGCCTTTATTATGAAGTCTGGATATCGGCTCTTCACCTGAGAAAAGTATCCTTTCGAGGTAAACCAAACCTTTATTTTGCCTGTCATATTTCATTTATGTTGAGAGTTAGCAGAGATGGAATTTATTGTAATTATAAGCACTTGCAATTGGATCTTCTTACAGTTTAGAAATATTACAGTTTACTCTTTCCGGAGTCTGTGCTACATGGGAGTGTTTTGTCTTTTTCTTGATTTCCCGTGCGGATGGCGCTGCGATCAACTTTGTGGTGGGTCGTAGTGTCATCCGTGGGGAAATATTAGTTAAACGGTGGATTATTATTCATTTTGCAGGGACAGGACAATTATGATGTTGTACGACCTACCCTGTCACTGATGAGCGGCAATAAACCTCGAAACATGCATGTCTGCAGGTGATCATTCCCAGCCAAATGAAGGATAATCTTTTGTTTAACTACAAGACAAGCACTTGCAATTGGGTCTTCTTGGAAGAACGTTGCGCAAATATCTGTCAGATGTAGTTCAATGTCCGTCGTGGTATTAGCCAGGGAAGTAGTGGTTTTCTGACAGATGTTTGCGTTTATTTTTCCACTTGGTAAAAACGCTTAGAGAGAAGGGTACCCCGTATTCTTTCACAGAAAACGAATACTCATTCTGAACGATAAAATCGATGAATTTCTACAACTGAAAGTACTGTCAATATTCTTCTGTAGAAAAAGGGCACGCCAATCGAGACTAAATGAATATTGAAAAACGGGATCAAAAAAGAAATGGCGAAAGAGCGTGTGCACGGGCAGGGTAAGTTGAATGTATGCTTAAGTTAACTCGACACTGATGGCGACGATAAACATCCGGTGGTTAGGTTGGTAGGACTGCAACAGGTACAGCCGCACGGCTTGTCCTCATTACAAGTCTCAGAAAAAAACAATCGTCCTTTCCAATAGCCCTGCTGCCCTACAAATCGCGTAAGTGGGTATTTTGGGCTCTCATTGAGGATTCGTTTGTGCTTTGCTGCGAACAGTCTGGTGCGTTCTATAGAGAGGAGTCTTTTATACTTATACAGGTCTTTGACAAGAAAAGATTATATCTACTGTTACCGACAGAATTTTGTATACCGGGTGTTTCAGCGAAATATTCGAATCATTTCCCTTCAAAAACATCAAAAAAATATTTTTTTCTACTCTCATTCGTAGAATGCAATCTTTTTTGAATATGTACACCGGATATGAAGTTGATTCCGAGTCAATTGACGATTTCATAGGCTTTTTACGGCACCTCTGCAAGGAAATTTTTCATAGACTTTTAAAAATGAATAATCTTGTGATTCGCTCTTGATTGTTAAAAGAAGACTCATTGTTTTTAGTTGACAAATCTTTTTATAATGTCAGTGAGTTACGTGATAAAATTGCATAGTTAGTTGTAGTTTATAAATATTATATTGTATTTCACCAGCCTGTTTTGTACTTTTTTTTTATGTAATGTTGACAATTCCTATACATGTATATTTCGAAAGGATACTGAAGTGATTGATTGATTGATTTTATGGCACCTCCACCAGTTCTATCTTGCAAAGGAATTTTTGACGTTTTATTAATTTTTTATGCTAATCCTTTTATCTGAGAAAATAAAAGTCATACATTTTTAACATCAAGAGTTAAAGTATGGCTGTTTCCAACCTGAGTTCGTTCCACTGGTTCCTCCTTTCTAGAAGTAGATGAACACTTGATCGAAAATACAAATGAATATTACAATGTTTCCCGATATATCCCAATTTTTGAGCAATATTTCGCCGCATTTCGCCTGCCACCTCTAGAATGAGCCCGCTCCAAAATCCGGCAATTAATCTTCTCACAATTTTCCTCCACAATGAGAGTAATAAATTTCGTTTGGATTTACATAGATATCCACTATAAGAACTTTTCGCTCGAGTGACGCCTGAATTATGAAACGGATTCGAATTCATTAGTCATCTATGGGGTTTGATTCGAGAAGTACTATTCCCTGTAGGCGATTTGTTTCGTGCGCTTTTCAATGGGGCAGCTTGTCGTTACGTCTGCTGCATTTTGAAAGCTGACAACCACCTGGGAAAGGGGTTGGGGCAGTCAATCATTTATTTCGCAGTTTTTCTGAAGGAATTGAACCATGTAGCGGCAATTCGATACAAACAGTTGAAAAAATCGTTGTCGCTGTGAGACAATGAATATATTTCAGGAATTATTATTATATTCAACTCCCAAAGCGTACTATGTTCTTTAAGGTGCCACCCTTTCATAGTTGATATTATTCTATATATTTTATTGCTTTAATAAATATCCTGGAACATGTGCACGGAGGTAATTGTTCTCAGGAAAATTCACTTACATATTCTCCTCTTCTCTAATTAAATATTCATCACCGACTCCATCTGGGTTACAAATAGGCAATAAATTTCTATGCAAGAGGAACAAAATTTTCCATTCGAATAATACAGTTTTCATCGTCTTTTCTTTTTTTTGATGCAATCAAATGAAACAGATGCATTTCTAAATTTTCGACAGACATTTAATATCAGATTTTTCCCCAGGACTGTAATGCTGATGACACAATGTTCATTTGATATTAAAATATAACAGCTTTTCAGTACTGCTTTGCCTGTACTTGTTAGAAAGGAGGAAGATCTGAAATCAAGATTACACAGATTAATGTCCCTCTAGAGAATGGTCCTTTATAGCAGTTACAAGTTGGGACTGTATATTTCATGTAAACAGTCAATTCTTTATTTTGAAATTTTTGATGTATGTAAAAAAATTAATAAAAAAGCAAGAGCATTAAATGTTGTCATCCATGTGGGACAAGATGGCAATTTAGTGTCCATTTCACTCTATTTTGTTGAAAGCCAACCAGGCTTTCGTCACGACAGCAAGACAGTTCCAAATTTCAAGACCTAAAAGATGGAAGTCTACAAGAACTATCCCGCAACCTAAAAGGAATTTTAACAAACTTGATGACATAGTATCAATAGAATGTCTTCTTCCGTCTTGAATTCTATGGAGCCATTGGAGACACCCATCGTAATGTGGAGGAGGTTGAAAGGTATTTGAGATTTTTACAAAATACTCCACCTCTACAAAATACATTTGGTACAACAATTATATGAAGATGATTTTGACAGGCGACAGGAATTTAATGACATTATGACTACGAGAATAGAATTCTTCTTGAATTCGACTATGAATCGTCATACTAGTCGTTGTTTGGGGTATGTCACCAAAACAAGTGTACTGGCTGTACGTGACCGTCATACGACCAATAATCACGTATGGCTCCGTAGTCTGGTGGAGCAAGGGCCAACAAAAAATGGCCCAGGCTAAACTTAACGGACTACAGAGACAAGCGTGTCTGGTGATTACTGGGGCCATTCGCTCCACACCAACGGCAGCAATGGAAGCCCTTCTCGGATTACCTCCTATTCACATAGGTTTGGAGAGAGAGGCAAGATGGGCAACATACAGACTCTACCAAGCGGCCATTAGTCTAGCGCAAGCAGTAGTCATGAGAAGCAGCAGCATGCTGGAGGGCATAACAGCTCACAACATTCTGGAAATGCCCTCAGAAATCATGCCTAAAACTATCAACCTTCACACGTCCTACACTGTGGTCTTCACCGAAAGAGAAGACTGGGTTCGGAATGAAACTGACCTATGCAGGGCAAATGAACGTTGGTTTACCGATGGTTCCAAAACTTTGGAAGGTGCCGGAGCCGGAATATACGGGATAAACCCAGTAGTGAAACGCTCATTCAGTATGGGTAAATTAGCTACGGTATTCCAGGCAGAGGTATATGCCATTAAAATGTGTGCAAGGGAGCTGGAAAATCGACGCCACACGAAAAACAATAAAAATATTTTCAGACAGTCAAGCGGCACTGAAAGCGCTTGAATCCAATTGCTTTAAATCCAGAGCAGTATGGACCTGCAGAGAAACCTCAAACCGACTGGCACAACGCAACAACGTTAACCTAGTCTGGATACCAGGTCACACGGGCCTAGAAGGAAACGAAATAGCGGACGCCCTAGCAAAAGGGGGGGCCGAAACAACGTTCACAGGGCCAGAACCGGTAATCGGTATAGCACATAGCACTGCCAAGAATGTCATAACATCCTGGGCTGACAACAAAAGACTCGAGTACTGGCGTAGTCTACCGGGCCTAGTCCATTCCAAAGCATTTATTGCTTGCAGAAGGAAAAAACAGGACTCTGACAAGCTGCTAGAACTCATTAGAGCACATCTCAGAGTTATAGTAGGTTTGCTCACTGGCCACTGCAAACTCAAACACCACATGTATAAAATCGGACTTGCACAAGATGCAGAGTGCCGCCTATGCATGGAGGAGGATGAAACGGCTAAGCACATTTTATGTACATGCCCCGCAGCGGCCAGAACCAGATTTTCAACATTTGGCAATACAACAGTAAGGCCAGAGAACCTGGTAAATTGTTCTCCCAACGTACTCCTCAATTTCGTTAAGAGATTGGATATACTGGGAGAAATATAACCATAGGGTGAGCCACAATAGGCCATTGGCCGCAGTGGAGGGCCTGATATGGGCCCACTCACGTTCAAACCTAACATACACTATTCGTTGTTGGACAGTTTTCAATTAACATGTTGAAGAGTTCATCTGGAGTGGAAAGACGCAATTTTCGTTTTATAGCCAAACCACAATAATTTATTTTCGGAATTTGCATGAAATTTTGCGTATATAGTGCAGATTGTAAGTGAATCTGCCGATTCTGTATTTTTCTTGATTTTCTTTGGACTTTTTAAAATTTTTTGAATAATTTTGTTTCGTATCGATTGATTCGAAATTCACAGTTTACACTAATTTGATCCTTCTGAATCGATTGGCGTTCGCAGAATTGCTTTATCTTCAACCGTTTCCGAGTTGAAGAGTTCATATAGAGTTGACTACTACTAATTACTATCCAAAATGTTGTTTTTCTCATTTTCTATAAATTTTCGTGAAATTCTACGTTTTCTATGACATTTTCCGTATATAGAGCAAATATCAAGTAGATCTCATGATTTTGTTTTTTCCCCTTGGTCTTTTTGAATAATTAATTTTTTCGATCGACATTAAATTCGTCAAGTGTACTAATTTCATAATAATGAATCCATATGCAAACTTCCCAACAACTCAATGTCTGGGCCCGTATTTGCGGGGATCGTTTGATTGGACCAGTATTTCTTGACTGTATCCTGGCAGGAGAAACTTATTCGATAGTATTGAATTAATTTATCCACAATTAGTAGACATGACATGGTTGTTACCACTCGATATTTGAATTTTTCGTTACGGACGA
Organism: Chrysolina americana; assembly: GCA_958502065.1. Taxonomy (NCBI): domain Eukaryota; kingdom Metazoa; phylum Arthropoda; class Insecta; order Coleoptera; family Chrysomelidae; genus Chrysolina; species Chrysolina americana. The sequence continues at coordinate 1,943,869 of OY293413.1, read as the reverse complement.
CCTCCCAAGAGGACTCTGAGCTTTATGCTCATTTTCAACATACAAGATCGTTCAATACATTTTCGAAACCTGCATTTTTGTAATTAATTGGCGATTTTATGCTGGAGGTATTAGAAAAAATCATATCTTTCACACTGGAGTGGAGTGGCAACAAACCTCGCATGTACGAGGATCAGTTACACTTTCCTTTCTATTTAGAATAGAAAAGAATACACTTATTGCTTCAAAAAACATACAGTTTTATAGCAAGAGTTTCCAAGGGTATACAGTGTTAACAAATCAGAAATGAGTATACCTAAAAAAAATCAGAAATATAATTGGATATGTCTTTTGCAGTTTTTGGAGTAAAATTGTCGAGAGAGAGAGAGAAGTAGATTGTCAACACTAGATAAGGAATCGGAGTTTGGAGGTTCCATTGTTCTGTAAATAGGACACTCGAATAAAATCTGTGTGATAGTTTCCAGATCATTCACGTTACATATCGTACACATTTCCCATGGATTCTATAAGTGGAACCATCCAAAGTGAATTTAATGAAGTATTTATTACGAAGTCGGAGTTGTGCAATTGTTCTTTTGACTTGGATGGGTATATTGAGGTTTAAAAAATTCTGGCTTGATCTGTGGGGAGAGAAAAAACAACGAAAAGACAGAAACGTAGCTCGGCATGAAAGCGACACATCATCTTGGAAAAGTTTTTCACGGAATTTAAGAAGTATGATTTTTTTTGACTAGTGCTAGATCCACGTTCAATTTGAGACCAAATTTCAGGTATGTTAAGAGAGGTAAGGAGTTTTTTCACTCGCAGTGTCCAGTTGAACGTTTCAGCACAATTCTCAATGTGAGCTGTCGTCTGAGACATATCTTAGGTAGTCGGGTGTCATCCAAGTTCAGTATTCTGGTTATCCAATTGAGACAGAGTTTGAAAACATTATGAATTAATTTGCCTCTACCGGTTTCTAGTCTGACTATATAGTCAGGTGACGTGATAGATTGAAGTAGGATTTTTTTAAGGAATCCCACCTGTACACGCTCTAACGTTTCAGCAGATCTGAGTCTCCAGACAGCAACACAATTGAACATATCACTTACTACGAGGCTGGAAAGGAAATTTCCATTCTATTAAAAAAACAAAAAAAAAAAATGGTATGCGTTAGCGTGTCTACTCGAATAGAAGAAATTGGGACAATATAAGCCTTGGATACTACTGTTAACAATCGTACTTAATAATAATAATAATAATAATAATTTATTGCACTCATAACATTACAAAAAAGAAGTACAAGCCAGTCAAAAAAAAAGTATAGTATAAGTATAAAAGTTATAAACTAATTATGGTTAGCTATAATGTTGGGCCAAGTATTCCTCAATGGAGTATGGCTCAAGATCACAGAGTAGTTTAGTGAGTGGTTTCTTTACAGAATTGAAGTCCGGTGACGATTTGAAGGAAGAAGGTAAATGATTGAAGAATTTAATGCTTGAAAAGAGAGCACCTCTTTCAACTGCGATGGTACATTATAGTTAATATTATGTCTGGTATTATGGAAGTGTTGTGTTCTATATTCAGTGAAGTAATGATTGTTGCGGACGATAAACTTGATACATTCAAATATGTATAATGCCGGAATGGTGAATAACCCAAGTGGCTTGAAATGGTTTCTGCATGACTCTAAGTATCTAAGACCTGCCATAATACGGAGTATTATCAATATCAATTATCAATTTATTTGCGTTAGATATAAGCTCGGGATAATTGGAAGCTATTAGCAGTAAAGTAGTGTCATCAGCATAGTTGATGATAGCCTTATCTTGATCAGCAAGTAATGCAAAGTCGTTTAAGTATATAATAAAAATTAATGGCCCAAGGACACTTCCCTGTGGAACCCCATGGACATGTCCAGAGCACTCGACCGCACATAGTTACCACTTTCATCTCTTATTTTTACTGCATGTTTTCTTCCTTCAATGAAGACTTGCACAGCAATCTTTGTCTACCACAGCAGCGTTCACCAGCAAGTCTTGGAGGAAATATTGATCACCAGCTCAAAACTCCATTACGGCGAGCAGGCCATCCGTGCAAATACACGTATACGGACCCATTCATTAACGGCTAATTGAATTAATTACTCTCATTATTTCCCGATCGGCCAGTGGAGGCAAGACGCAGCCTAAGCTCTGATTGAGACAAACGGCCTCGGAGGTCATTCCGCCAAATTGGTTTTTATTCGTGACGTTATCTAAACCGCCACTGTCAAGGTGTCCCTAACTCTCCCGATCTCCTCTGCCCTCTCTTTCGGATGCTAACTCACTTATCTGCTCCGGCTCCGGCTCCGGCTGCTGGTCTTCTTGCGTCCGTAATGAACTTCGAGTGGAAGTAAATCTCGGGACGAACTGTACTTCCGCTAAATTTGATTACGACTGCTGTTTTGAGCTTCTTGCCGGTCGTAGGACCGCAGTTTGGTGATTGTACGCCGGATAAATATTGCCGAACAGGACTTGGATGGATTTCTTAATTTTCGATCTCTGAGACAGGGTACAGAATATTTGATCGAGATATACCTAAAGAAGGAAATAAAATGGGAATAAAAGAATAAAAAAAACCTTGGATATCTTCAGAAATAAAAAAAAAAACGGCCGTCAACTTCAGATCACTAAATTCAATAAGGAAACACACCACTAACGAGTGGTTTTTGAGTTATTTCTATATTCATAGTCCTACCTACAAATCTGTAATCAAAGCTGCTAAGAAAGATTACAACAAACAGAATAGACAATGCAAAAAAAGCTGCGCGAAAATTGGTCTACAATAATAAACAACAATGACTTGAGAAATAAGAAATCTTGTGGTTTGAATGAAATATCGACAACAATATTGCAAAATTTGCCAGATGAAGCAGTGCTTGTTCTAGTGGAAGCAATTAACATATCATTCATGACAGATGAATTTCCAAATTGCTTAAAGACTGCAATTATAATACCTCTTCATAAAGGTGGCCAAGTCGACAAACCCCCCAAACTTTAGACCCACTGCATCAATATCAAGTTTCTCAAAAATAGTTAATTAAGAGAAGGCTTATAAATATAAATTTATGAATGAACACAATATATTATCGTCGTCACCATTCGAGCTGCATGATAATAAAAGTACCAATGATGCAATCTTTGACCTGTTGAATTATGTATACACAGGACTGAATGTCGGAGCAGTGCTTTGTGACTTCTAAGCATTTGATTGCGTAAATCATACAATACTGCTCCGAAAGCTTGAATTATATTGATTCAGAGGTGTAGCAAACAGTCAGTTAGTTGAATATAAAATAGAATGGTCAAATCCTGTCAATATCGATTGTGGAGTTCCCCAAGGTTGAGTACTGGGGCTAACTCTTTTCCTTATTTATTGAATGACACTGCTATAATGTGGCACGGAAATAATGTAGAACACCTATAAGAAAATATTGTTACTGATTTGGAAAAAGTGAAATGATGGTATGACTCTGCTTCAACGTAGATAAAACAAACATTTTGACGTTCATATTCAACTTTGATAACTTATCTCTAGGAAGCAAGCTGAGATTTCAAGCACATACAGTGTGTTTCACTTCTCATGGAAACACCTTCGTGATTTCTGTTACTTTTGACAAAAAATCATGAAACTTTTAGGATTGATAGATACACCAGAGATAAACTCTCTGCACGAAAGGGGCCATCCTACGTAATATACACTGCACGCCAGCAGCGATGAAACCATCAATTTTTCCGGAAAGTTATATCAGGGGTCAAAATTGGTCCGAAATTCCTTCGAATTCGTGTTCAGGATCCCCAAATTATTACTAATGTATATCAGGTATGATGACCCCTTTTGTGCAGTTGGTTCATTTCTAGTGTAGCTTGAAAATTTCATGGTTCTACGTCGAAATTTACGGAAGATACAGGGACAGGGGCGTTTCCATGAGAAGTGAAACAAATTTGAATTTTTCAGGAGAATTTTGGGCCAATTTTGTCTCCTCATACAGTGTGACCCACTTAAGACCGGAGCACCCCTATAAAATCAAAATTTTTCAACCGATTCGAATGATTTTTTTTTCATTAGGTAGACATTCTAAAAGTCTACTAGGACACCAAATTTCATGAATAAATCTCCATTTTTTGTTTTATTCAAATAACTATTAAAAATAATAACGTCATCACAGCCTACCTTTCTCGAGTTCGATACATTTTAAAATTTTCAATTCGGTAATTGTATTTTGACACTAGCGAACGAAGAGAGAAACAAAATTACTTTGTGGAAGAAATCGGATAGCCTGTATGAGTAAATAATACCAGAACCCAAAAACTCTGACAGTATCTTTCAAAAATTGTTTTAAATTTGATCCCCTCATAACTTTTTAATTGATTGACGAATTTCAACGTTATTTACAAAAGGAACATATGAAAGCGTCGCGAATCCAGTGGTGTAGTTAGAATTTTTCTAAAAAAAATCGCTTGTAATTTTTTTAGATTTTTGACCTTGAAAAATGATATTAGTTGGCCCTGGAAATGGAGATTAATCATGAAATTTGGTGTCCTAGTAGACTTTCAGAATGTCTACCTAATGGAAAAAAATCATTCGAATCGGTTGAAAAATTTTGATTTTATAGGGGTGCTCCGGTCTTAAGTGGGTCACACTGTATAACTTTCCGGAAAAATGGGTGGTAACATCGCTGCTGGCGTGCATTGTATATCACGTAGGATGACCCCTTTTGTGCAGTAAGTCCCTTTCTTGTGTATCTATTGATCCTGAGAATTTCATGGTTCTACGTTGAAAATTACGGAAGATACGGGGGTGTTTCCATGAGAAGTGTAACACACTGTATAAGAATCCTGAGTAAAAAAATAGCATCAAGCTTTTATGCTGTTCGAATAATAACCAGAGAACTCGGCTTTAATATCACACCTATAATAAGAAATCATCTTGTGGGTATCCTGAGCCGTTTTAAACATTTATCACCAGCTCTTTCGCCATTTTTTAGAATAAATGTTAATGGTTTCGTGTTGCCTTTGTCATTCTTTAGTAATATTCGACCAAATTCAGGTACGATTTAGTAAGTCTGATTTTTTTGAAACACACTCATTCTAATTTCTGAATGAATAATAAAGTTATCATAATATTTGATGAAAACTCAATAATGGGCAAACTAAGCTCATTCAAGAACTATTTTTTTCTATAGGTGTAGGCACCAGAAAATTAAGACTTCATTATTGTAAGGACAAATCATAAAATCCATTATTCGTATTTTTTGAGGCAACAGGGATGATTTTTCAATTTAAAGTACTACTGGTTGTTTATGGTAAGGCATTAATTATTATACGCTTTTATTTATTTTCATCTGTATGTATATGTATGTACACTCCATTTTGACCCACTTTAAAGGGACAGAATCAATCGAAACTTTGTACACTTATCAAGAACCGGTGACAATATGATAATTTGATGAGTTTGTCTCATTATCCTGAGCAGGATCGCCAGAATTAAATAATTTTCCTCTCATATACTGTGAGAGCCTTCGCCAGCATTTAAACAATCTGCGTCGTGGTGAAAAAAAAATTAATAATAAATTGAGGAGTAAAAAGCGAAAAATAAATATCTGTGAGAAAAAAGGCTGGAGTGATACTAATATTTTTTATTATCATTTTCTGCCTATATAAACAATTAATTTTTACTTTTTAGTTCAATGTATTGTAAAAGCGTGTTTTTTAAGTTTTTTACAACTATATTTATTGTAATGTAAAAAGTATACATGAGTAAATAATTTCGATATGATGCTAGATCCTTATAGCACCAGATTTTCAAATTGTCCTCTTTTTACGAGTGTGATGCATTTTAGATTCAAAATTGAGATATGCATCTACATGACATATTAATGAGCCCAAAAATGTTCCGTTGCGAAAATTCAGGGTGTTGAAGTTTTAGGAAAAAAAGAGGAATTCATTAATATTTCCAAAAGTACTAGAGATATTTCAGGGAGATTCATTAATGACTGTGATGTTTTTCCTCAGAAACATTGTCATTTTCAGCGTACGAACACTGACTAAATATATACATTTTATCTCTCAGAATACAATGTTTTGTTGCTCTCAAAAACTGCACTTCGCAGGAGAACAATTTGTTGTACAGTTTGTGTCTTCAGAAATATCAAAGTTACTACTGAAATTGAAAAATAAACACCTTTATTGAATGTCACTATACCTAGTGAATATATTTTGTTTGCATTTTGGGACATTTTGGGCCATCATTTGTAGAGCAAACTATCCTAGACTCTCCACACCCCTAGATGTCATGAAGAAACCCTGAGTGACTAGAAAATTGTGCATTTGTCTAGACTCCAACTTCCTGCGAGCATTTTTAATACAAAATAATAGCATCTCTCACGGTCTGATAAAAATACAAATAAAACCAGGAAAATTTATAGCACCTCCTGCAGCGAAACATAATTTGTTTCCGTATAAATTGTAAACAAGGAAAGCATCCAGAGGAGAACAGCGGCAAAGAATAATAAAAGCTACAGACGAAGAATGAAAAGCGATAGTCCAGATTATTAATGTGGACCATTCATCGTGGCAGCGCCACGTTTGGCTTGTTGAGCGGGAACTTTTCTCTCGGTATGGGTACGAATATTTATAAGTCTCCACCCCCGATTTACGCAAGACGAAAAGAAAGAAATAGGTGATGTCAAGACTTATGGGATGTTCGATAAGATTCATTTTGGGTCCGTTTTCGCTACGCTCTTCGGCTTAAATGGCTGAAGAGGTGTTTTTATAACCGGTCCACCTCAGCCTTCTCGATTTATTACGGCCGATCAAGTGAAATAAAGTACTTCCCAAGATCAAAACGCCGATTGTGCCAGTAGTGCGAATGGGAGAAATTAACGGGAGGTGAAAGTGGTGAAAAACGAAATCCAGTAGGGGATAATGAATAGATGGTTGCGACTGCCGTAATATTGGCTATTCTGTACCCTGCAGGCAGTATGAACTATAGCAGAAATGATTTCAGCATCGCAAAGAAGCTTTGGGTGCTTTCTTACTAGTGGTGTCTACTCTACAGTTGGATTCTATAATGGAACTGTGATTTTTTTAATGCGTTTGCGTGCTCTGTTCATAACTGACACCTTGTTATTCATGTTCTTTATACATTTAGATGCATATAAGACTTTTCCTCACTTTGTGGATGAGATTTACTCTTTGAACAATAAAGCATAATTATTTTTATTATTTTTTCCAATCCGTCAAAACTATCTCAGTCAAGCCCTGTCTCCGGAGCCCCGACACTTCCGGAGGGCGCGCTGGATCATTCATTTATCCCAATAACTACCCCCCACGCCGTGGGATAAGTGACTATTAGGTCCGAGAATCATGTGCCCTGAGCAAGCGGAGTGAACCAAGAATTTTTAAGTTTGAGAGCAGTGTCTCCATCATTCCACCAAGGATCCTTATTTATCAGAACCACTATCTTGACACAATGCGGAGTTCAAAAAGTAAATCTCGATATTTAGTAGGAGTATAAGGCAATACCGGTGTCTCGTCTACACCGTACGAGTGTTGTAGATGGTAGTGAGGCCGCGTTATGCCTGTGGATATATAATAATAATAAATGCCTTTATTTCCATCTGAATATAAACTCTTACAACAATTGATGATTAAAAGAGAGAGAAAAAAAAAGAAGGATATCTCAAGGGGGAGTTCACTCTTAAGTGCTCTTCCACTCAACCCTTGTTATAATTAAATTTTATTATGTTAACATAGTAATACCTAGCCTAATCTAATCTAACTTGAAACTAGTATAGAACATCATACCATTTTTGAGAGAACATAATTAATTATTTCTCCTGAAAATCCCTCACTGATTTTTCATATATGATGTAATGGCTCGTTTGAATCTGTAAAATTTGTATTCCTTATAGTGAGAGGGCAGTGCATTATATAACTTATATATATATTTAATATGAAGCCTCTTTCAGAGAACTTAGTTCTATGAGGAGGACATGTGAGCAACCCTTTAGATCTTATGTTGATGTTATGAACACTACTTCGGTAATTTATTTCATTTAATAAATAGGTAGGCTGATTCTTTATTATTATTTTGTGATTTAGACAGAGGGATAGAACGTCTCGACGGCCCTTCATGTTCAGCCATCCTAATTCCTTGAGTTTATGTGTTATTCTGTCATATTTTCTGATACCAGTAACGAATCTGACACATGAGTTTTGAACTCATTAAATTCTGCTGAGACCGCATAAGCTGGACAAGCTGACAGCAAATGCATTATGGTCTCAGCTGCCCCACGACACGCTCTGCATCTAGTGCCAGGGGCCTCTATACCCATCACGCAACTACGGTAGACGAGGGTGTTAAAGACACCATCCTGACAGGCCATCATGAAACCCTCGGTTTCCGATCTCAGCCCACTTAACCTGAGAAAAGCGAAGGTCAGGTTTCTGGATAAGCCAAGGTCTTCAATGTTCTTGAAGAAGACTCCTTGCATTGGCTTATCTTTTTGTAGCTTCAGAAGACTCTCACTCTCCGTGTCTTTGACGTAGGCTTTTTGCTGAATAGGTTCCAACTCGGTGACAGAGTTTGGGTTCGTCCGTTCAGTGTCGAATATGAGACCGAGTTCATCGGCTGCACGGGTTGCGGTCTTGAAAAGAAAAGCTCCAATCCCTGCTTTTTCATGATCGCATACTAAGCAGATCTGCACTCCTGAAGACTTTACAGGCACCATCCAGTACCATTCTGTTATGTAGACACTCCATACTCAAAAGTCCACGGCCTCCACGGGGAAGTATAACCGTGGAACAGACAATTTAGGATGCGAGCTCCTATGAAGATGCTTCATTTTGTGAGTATTTTACGTCGAGTTGTCGCAGCTCTTCCAGAGTTCATTTCATTACTCTATAGGATAAAAGTAGAATCGGAACGGCAAGCATATTGGTTGCAGTAACTATGTTCTTCCCCGACAGTTCTGATGACCAAATCTGTCGGAGTTTATTGGAGCCATCAGTTTTGTAACTTTCATGCACCTAGTTAACAGTGAATCCGTGGCAGTGAATGGACAACATTAGCAGTTCAGAGAACATTGATCTAAATTGACTTTCTTCTCAAGTAAATGTACGATGCCTGAACCATGTCAAACAAATCGTGTAATTGTTGAATAAAAAACGTTAGAAAAATTCCCTGACGTTTTAGAGAGGTGTCTAGAAGAAAAAAGAATTGTCTCATCTCCATGCCAACGACTTGAAAGGTAACAACAGGATGCCGTCTCATGCCGTAGGTTTACGTCTTTCCGGCATCCAAATGATGTAGGATGCTTCCGTCTACGAGCTGAACGTCCTCTCCATATTCCTCGCATCGTCCTCTCCATATTCCTCGCATCGTCCTCCTTTGAGATGAACCGTAGCACATTTGTCGATTCCGAACTCCATTCCGACAGCATGCGTTTACTCTTGCACTGATGAAGGACTGATGAAGCTCCTTTTCTCCGGAGGCATAAAGTTTAAGGTCATCCTTGTAAAACAAATGGGTGATCTTATGCCTTCGATTGCTGGGGGTGCCGCAGTTGTATCCGCGGGTTTTCTGTAGTGCAACGGACAATGGCAGTAGTGAGATGCAGAAGAGAAGAGGGCTGAGGGAGTCTCCCTGAAATACGCTCCTTCTTCGACTTTTTGACCTACTATCTCGAAGAGTTCAGTCCCCGAAACCGATTCTTGTGTGTCCTGAAGAACATATAAAATAGAAAAAAGACAAAATGCTATCATCCCCTAGATTTTTGGCACGGCCATCGGTCCCGGATCTTTTTCTCTCTGGAAACCTGGAAAAATAATCATTGATACTCTTCTATCCTGCATTCGGCCATCGCATGTCTTCTGAAACTGAACACCAAAACATCATAATCATTTCTGTTTTTCCTAGTTTTAATGACTTCATCTAACCTTGTATACCTGATAGTTCTGGCCAGTAATGGAGAAACATCTTCATTTCTAGCTATGGTGAAATTACCGTCATAACTATGCAAAACCTCTAATAACTGTTATAGACAACTAGCATAACTCGAAGTAGTTTTATGGTGACCATCATTAAACTGAAGTGTTTATAATAAACTCCGATATGATACAGGGAGACAGGTGTTCGACTCAACAGTAAAAACTGCATTCATTGAGAAATGGTCGTAAAGCTTCCGACAAAGTGTATACATCAAGAAAACGTTAAGTTTAATTACTTATATGTAAGGTATTATGATGTATCATCTAGAATTTTAAAGCAGTGTTAATTGTCTTACTACCAAATACAGTTCTCTGAGGTCTATAATCGTTTTGTATTTATTACGTTGCTTTATATCTTTCATTTCGCTCAATATTGTTTGCGGGAAATCATTCACGACATCCGTAAAAGGAGGTAATTCGATATATATTTCATATAGCACGTCATATGTCTTTAGAATGAATTGATGCTTCATGGAAAACAGGTTCATTTATTGGTAACAGGAAATAGTTCGTCTAACAGAAAAATTCCGTTACAAATTTCGTTCAATTTCAAAACTACGGAAAGTAGAATATACTGGAATTTCTAGGGTTAACTTTGCTTCCTTCGTCATAAAATTGAGGGATCAAGACACTGGGATCCTCACAGAGTTTGCTCCACGTGAGCCAAAGACTGAAGACGATGTTAACAAGATAGGAAGAAATAAAATGACTATATCAGTCTTTGTAGATTCATGTCCCATATATAAATTTTGTGTGTGAAAGAAAGAAAATCAATCCAAGAATCAGGTTATTTCAAATAACAAACATAATGAAATACTGTTAATGATGAACATAACGCGAATCTGGAACAGGAAGCCCATTCATCAACCCTCTCCTGGATAAACACAACAATATTTAGGAGAATAAGCTTGTTCTCGTCCTACAGCTTGCAAAGCCGGCGGCATCATAAACAAGATGGAAGTTCGGGATAATAGTTGTCGAGATATGCAAAGTGATCTCGTTATTATAATCCCTGATGAACGTATTTCACAAGGGCGAGGAGAAACAGAGATAACATTATGCCATTCCTGGCGGATGAACCTGAAAGCGGCCATTTTAGTACGATCGCGAACGTTTCCACAGCTGGCTGATTCTCGTGTTTGCTAAAATTTGCGATAAGATCATGATATTCATTCGACAGATAATTTGTGATAACTCCCTGAAGAAAGTTGCTTAGGTTTATATCAATGGAAAATACTAAACTGTAAAGACGTTAATAGTTATGAATCAGAGTACCGCAGGGGTCTCATTTGGGGCCATTACTCTTCATACTCTTCATCGACGATAATGTAATTTGAAAAGTTTAATGGATGCACTCGATTAATTTGTTGAAAGACACAGAAATTTGAGTTCGCTTCTGAACTGTGATAAATTCTCCAAAAAAACGTTAACGTTAATATGGAAGTAATCGTCATCTAGGACTCATCATGGATAAAACTAAATGAATTATATTCTTCTCATTCACCACGTACTTCCTTTGAACATATTTTCAGTGAAGCATTTCAATGACCAAGTTATCATCAGTAGAAATTCTGTAATGGATATTATCATTTTCATTTTGTATATTCATCATTTTCATGTGACAATTTTGATATTAGGGATGTGCTAATTCTCATTATCACATCATTTGAGGGCAGGATTCTCGCAAGATTTGGTCTGTTTTGGCAATTTTTTATAGTAATGAATGAATTAACGAATAAAAGAAATCAGTAATCATCCTACCCAGAATCTTCTCATAACTATTGATTGAAGGATTTTGATATTAGGGATGTGCTAATTCTCATTATCACATCATTTGAGGGCAGGATTCTCGCAAGATTTGGTCTGTTTTGGCAATTTTTTATAGTAATGAATGAATTAACGAATAAAAGAAATCAGTAATCATCCTACCCAGAATCTTCTCATAACTATTGATTGAAGGAAAATATGCATTAATAGATTGTTTCATCTGGAAGAACATTTCGGGCCATGTTGGGAAAAAGTTTCAGAAACAACTCCTCTTTCTCTTCGCTCTTCACGCTCTCTTCGCTCTCGTTGCTCTCTTCGTTCACATCGCTCTCTTCGCTAACCTCGCTCTCTTCCATCTCCTCGTTCTTTTCGCTCTCTTCGCTACCTTCTCTCACCTCGCTCTTTTCGCTCTCCTCGCTCTCCTCGCTTTCTTCGCTCTCTTCGTTCTCATAGCTTTTCTTGCTCTCCTCACTCTCTTCGCTTTACTTGCTCTCTTCTTCGCTTTTCTGTCTCTTTTCGTTCCCTCCACTGTCCTCATTCTCCTTGTCCTCCTCGCTTTCCGCTCTCTGCTTTCCTTGCTCTTCGCTCCACTCGCTCGTCGCTTCTCCGACTTTCCGCATTCTTTGATCTCTACGATCTCCTAGCTTTCCCCTCTCTTCGCTCCCCTCACCATCCGCTCTCATCGCTCTCCGCTCTTCTTGCTCTCAGCTCTTCTCGCTCTCCGCTCTCCTCATACTCCGCTCTCCTCATACACCGCTCTCCTTGTTCTCCGCTCTCCTCGTTTTCTGACCTCCTTGCTCTCCGCTCTTTTCCCTCTCTGCTCTCTTCGCTCTCTTTGCTCTCCTAACTAATTTTGCCCTCTTCGCTCCCTTCGCCCTCTTCACTCCATTTGCTATCTTCGCTATCTTCTCTCAACTCGCTCTTTTCGCTCTCCTCGATCTCCTCGCTCTCTTTGTTTTCTTCGCTCTCTCCGATCTTCTCGCTCTCCTCGCTCTTTTCGCTCTTTCGCTTTCCTTGCTCTCTTCTTTGCTTTCTTCGCTTTCCTTGCTCTCTACTTCGCTCTTCTCGCTCTCTTCGTTTCCTTCGCTATCCTCGATCTCCTTGTTCTTCTCACTCTCTGCTTTCCTTGCTCTCCGCTTATCTCATTATTTCTGCAATGAAACAGTAATGATAGACACCAGATCATTCTGAGAAAATCATCCGTAAATTTTCGACGAACCGACCGTACTAGGGCGTTTCATCCCTTGCGAATAAAGGCCTAAACGGCTGTTATCGGCCGCGAGTACAATCCCTACAGTCCCGACAGGCGCGTGCTGGGAATTATGATTGTTATTACTCATGTTGACAAGCGTAATATGCTCCAAGATAATGATAATAAATATCGTTTTAATATCGCGTTACTTTATGGCCTTTAGATGGTTTAACATCGTCGCTCTCTCGTTAATGGATGATGTAGAAGATAATGCGAGAGTCTTTTATCTCACGTTAAGCTTTGTTGGGATTCAAATTAGGCCCTAACTTGTGTAGGGCTTGTCCGACACACTGGATAACTGTGGGAACCATTTGAAACAGCGGACAATTATTGATATTATTCCCTCACATCAGGCATCATAACGGATGTCCTGAATGTTTTGGCACAAAATTCATTGGCTCTAATTTCAACGAAAACTAAATAATATCAAGTTGTCTTTGGAAACATAAGTTTGTTTACGGTCTGTACAAGTTGGTTGAGCAGGTAAGTACCCAAAGTATGGATTGCCGTAGTATGAATGAATACATCTTCAGTTGAGACACTTAGAGTCGGGTTTCAAACAGTTGCAAGAAAGCCGTAAGCCGGTCATCTCCAAAACTTCCCCGACCACCATCAGAGTATCCAAAGCCGGCGAAACGTGGCGCAAACCTATTACACAACTTTAATGACGCCGCCGCTAATCTTACCTCAGGCCTGGGCCCGCTCAATTTTCACACTCCCCCTTCCCCGCCTCTAAGATCGGAACGACGGCACGGCCCTCACAAATCTCAGCAGCAATGCAATCTATCCTACTAATTAAAACATATGTAATGGCAGAGTCGCTGCTCTAGATCACCGGCAGGACAATGCCGTTCGTATCTGTGTGCGGGATGATATCGAATCAGGAGGATTTGTCTTTCTCATTTCTTCGAGTGGTTGGGCACGGGAGTTATATGGAGCTGGTGCACTCCAGGGAACACGGTGATATGTGGTCGGAAGTGAAATCATCGAAGGTCTAATTTCCAACGAACATATAAGCTTCAAATGATGATTGCGCCTGTTGAATTCCCGTCAAATTTGCGCCTAGTTAAAAATCACTAGTTTGTAAGAATATCCCGCACCTGACACCATAGATGAAAATCACTGGTTTGTGAAAAATATCCCACACCTGACACCATACATAAAAATCGCTAGTTTGTAAAAAATATCCCACACCATTTACTATGAAGTAGATCTAATTATTATTTCATCATACACTGCGTTATAGTAGTCTACAGATGTAATAGAAGTCTTCATATTTATATAGTACAATCAAACTGAAACAAGCCACCCTTTCATTTCTGTTAGTCTTCTGTTTCAAAGGTTATAATTTGGATTATGATAGGACTTTTACAAATAATCTAAATCTTGGAAAAATAATTCCGATACATAGAAAGGGAAATACACATAGTCTAGAGAACTATAGACCAGTAACGATTCCTATAACTTTTTGAGTAACTGAACAAACACGAAAGAATTTCTAAAAACCATTACAGCCATTCACTCATTCAATGACGAAATAGTCAGACTGATCTTCTGCCATCTGAGCAAGGCGTTTGACTGTGTTGATCATAACGTAATTAGGAGAAATTGGTGTTGGAGGTTCAGCAATGGATTGGAAGGAAACATTTTTACGTATCAAGTAAACGAATTATGGGCCATATATTATTGAATTTCAGTACCTTACTCACTTCAAAAAAATCTTTTCAATGATTTTTTGTTCGTTCATCTTTAATCAATGAAAGAAATCAGTAATGAAATATAAAAACAATCATCCTACCCAGAATCTTCTCAAAACTTGTAAAAGAAAAATCCAAGACTCTATTGAGTGAAAGAAAACATGCATAAAAAGATTGTTTCATCTGGTAAAACATTTCGAGCCATACCCATGCTGGGGAAAAATTTTCAGAAACAACTCCTCTCTCTCTTCGCTTTCCTTGCTCTCCACGCTCTCTTCGTTCTCCTCGCTCTCTTCGCTTACCTCGCTCTCTTTGCAATCCTCACTCTTTTCGTTCTTTTCTATCTCTTCGCTCTCTTATCTCTTTTCGCTCTCCTCGCTCTCCTCGCTCTCTTCGCTTTCCTTGCTCTCTTCTTCGCTCTCTTCGCTTTCCTCGCTCTCTACTTTGTTCTTATTGCTGTCTTCGTTCTCTTCGCTGTCCTCGATCTCCTTGCTCTCTTCGTTCTCCGCTCTCTGCTCTTCTCGCTCTCCGCTCACCTCGCTCTCCACTCACCTCGCTCTCCGTTCTCCTCGCTCTCCGCTCTCCTCGCTCTCCTCGCTTTCCGCTCTTCCCGCTCTCTGCTCTCCTCGCTCTTTTCGTTGTCTGTTCTTTTCGCTCTTCTCTGTTCTTTCTTTCCGTTCTACTCTCTCTCCGGTTTTGCTCGAAAAATTAATAATAGTACATAAAAAAATAGTATAGGTTAGATTAAATATCAAAACCTACATTAGTATGGATAGTAGGTAAAATTAATGAGATGTACATATAAATTGACATATTTCACACTATTGCGGAAAAGTGTCACATTCAAAACCAAAATGCCTGCGAAAAAGTGAGTAAAAAACGCATAGTTGTAGAAAAAAATCTGTTTAATTGTGTTTTGATTGTTCATCTTCAATCTTTGCTCGTCGAGAAGTTGTTCGCAATGACTGCCATTCTAGTGCGAAAAAGACACCGGAAATCGATAATATTAATGCACCCCCAAGAAAAAAATTCTCTTCCATTCCCATTTTGCTCACGGCAGCCTATCGTTTCATCTCCTTATGGAAGACGGAGCATTGTTCAGGCGTTCGCATTTCTTAGTTATCGCGCCATAAAAGTGATACAGTACAGGGTAAAACATGGCCCAGTTTGTTATTCCCGGCATCCATAAGGAGAAAACGGCTTATCTGTAATTCTCGGCTCAGCGTGGAGAAACGCGTGTAACGCGCCAAAGTGCGAATTTATTCATAGAGCGGCATAATGAGAAACTGTAAAAATGGACATTTCCCGACTCGCTGACGGTTTTATGTTTTGATAAGGGGAATAACAAGGCATTTTTGCTGCGGAACTATTACCGATGCTCGCGAGAGGGCTTTGCAGGAATTGTGCGGGTTCAGAACGGAAAATTAATAGTCAGTATGAGATATTTTCTATATACAGTGTGTCTAAGGTGAGGGTGGGATAACATTAGGATCTCGGAAGCGGTTGAAGATACAACCCAGCCAACAAAGATACATCTCGAAGATATTGCTGCGATGTCACTTCGTGACCTGCGACTCGCATCGTTACGTCGCACATTCGTCCCAGCGACTCACTTTTATCACACTCATGATGCATGCTGGCGACCTCTATGCGATACAGTTCTGGTACGTCTTTGCGATGTAGTTCTGAGACGCCGCAAAGATGCCTCCTAATAACGTATCAGAGCGACATTCCTTCACTGTTATATTCAAGAGACGTCAACGTCAATGGGATATTCCAGACAGAAACAACAAATGGGAAAAGAAAATACATTTTCAAAAAAATAAATATAACAAAAATATAAATAGAAAAAATTCTTCAAACGGAAGAAGAATGACGTCAATTAGTTTCAGAAGCAATTCGAATAAAAAATGGCTTTGACTTTCGTGATAAAAATAACAGGGCCGTATTTAAAGAAAACGTTGAAAACGAAACATTGTGTGAAGCATCTGTAGACGTCATCTTGTTGAGCTCAAAAAGTGGTAAAAAAAATGTATATTTTATTTTTTGATATCTTTTTTCTACATTCATGCAAAAAGCAAAACTTCATTAAACTATATTCAGTGGAGAAAGAAGCTCTTTATTGCACTAGTGCAATGAAGTTTTTATTGCACTCATCTGTCATTCTACTTCAACGTGCTGCCATCATGATAAACATAAACGTTCAAACCCACTACATATTTAGCAGATATTCTGTGAGATTGGCCATACGTTTTGAACAGCTACATATTTTATATTATTTTGTAATTACAAAACTGAAAGTTTTAAAATGAGTAATATTAATGGAAAACTAGATGATGGTGATGAAATCGATAGAAATAATTATTTATTAAAATTGCGTATTTCATTTTCCTTTACCTAGTGCCGCACCTAAATAAATACTTTTCTGCATTTGCATGAACGTAGAAAAAATTTTGTACGCAACTCGTGCAAAAATTTTCATTGCACTCAACGTGTTGTCCAACTCGGCCTAAGGCCTTGTCGAACAATTTCACGTCGAGTGCAATAGAATCCGAAAGATAATGTCCACTTCTGCAAACTTCTCATGAAAAACCTTTGATTCAACCAGTATTGTTACTCCAGCTGTTTCCGAGATCCTAATGATATCCCATCCTTATCTTGGACACACTGTATAATGACACGATAATCTGAAATTGGTTAGTATCTGGAATACTAAGAAATGCTGTCTTCTGGATTGTTATTCGTTTTATAAGGACAAACTTTACGCATTAGCATGTTAACTGATTTTTTCCAATACCACCGTCAGCAATGTGTAATTTTTGATGATTAAATTTCGAAAGTAGGCTTTTAAACAGAGTGCCAAAATAGTTATTTATGATCCAAGTGTTAAAATTGTTTGAGATTAATTGAATTTGATGAAACCACGAAATCCCACTTATGACACCAATGTAGTGAAAATACACTTAACTAATTTCGCTAATTAATTTAAAACTCTTCTGAAACGATAATTTTTTTGAAACATTTATTTTACAAATACACAGCGATAGTGAAACTCACTTGAGATAGGGAAATCAATGTGTTAGATGAATTAATGTTAAATGAGAGTTTTAAATAAATTAGTGAAATCAGTTAAGTGTATTTTCACTACAGTATTTACTACGATTGATTGCAATAATTTTGCTAGTCACTGTTACTACCAAAGCATTAAAAATGGGACATTTGCTTTTAAAACGTTGATAATAAAGGTTTTTTAATTTTCGTATAAAAAAGCATGGGAAAAAATCATGTATGCAACTCGAATATAAAGCCCCTTTTTTGCACTTACGAAGTTACATAACTCGCCTACGGCTCGTTATAAAATTACCGACGTCTCCATGATAGTACATTCAATTTCAGCAAAATAAGAGGTCGACATAAAAAATAGTTGATTTTGTGCCATCAGAATAGCTTACAATTTCTGAGATAGTATTCAAAAAAATATTATAAAAATACAATTTGAATAATAATGGGACTAATACTGTTCCCTGAGGCACCCCAATCTATACAGTTTTTTTCTTCACTCACTCTGTCATCTATTCCAACTATCTGCCATTCAAAGAATATTTCATGAAAAGATCATGGAGTACACCTCTTATTCCTATATCTTTCCGGCTTTCAAGCAGTACAGTATGATCTACGATGTCATCTGTGTACGGTGGTACAGAGATGGATCCAAGATGGACGAAAGGGTTGAAGTGGGCGTTACAGGACCAAATTTCAGGCACTCAAAACCCCTTGGTAACACCCCAGCCATCTATCGCCAAAGATAGCTAAACAGCTTCTTGAGTTGGACAAGAAAGACTTGAAGATGGTAACGGGACTTCTCAAACTACTCGTCAGCAAAACACAACCCCGTTCAATTTTCCATCCGAGACAAACATTTTTCACCGGAAACGCCATTTCTTCGTTAAGATTCCGAATATAGCACGACAAAATTTCCATTCGCTTGTTATTAGCCATAACCCGAAGTGTAGTTACAGGAAAATTTGCATATCAGACGATGAACCGGAGACCCAAGCGGGGCTTTATGCGTCGGAGGCGGCATTTCACGGCTCCAGAGCGAGCAGGTATCATTTCTGAGGCATTAGAGGATTCGCACCAATCAGCAGAGCTCATGTCCAGAATTCTGGTCACGTGCAAACCCCTGCGATATTACATTGGAAACGAAAAATTAACATCAGCCGTTTTATGACTGCTTGAAATTCAAACGGGCAGACCTGTCGATGTCGCTTCCCCGAGGTGGCGGAATGGAGGGTGGCACGGGGAGCGGATAGATAGCGAAGGTCAGCCAATCAAGGGGGATCTTGATAGGAATCAGTAATGTATGGCCATACAGGAAGGGGTACGTTTCTCAGTCTTTTCGGGAAGGATCACTTTCTCATAGTCCAGTGCTGTTCGGAGGTATTCTGGAAAGTTACTGAAGTTGTAGTTTTTCTATCAATTCATTGATTATTGTATGCTATGGGCTACAGACAAATCAATTTCGTTAGTTGTGAATGATTGAATCTCACAAACTACATATTCCAGATCTGAGGGGGTCAACTCTGGAAATCCTGGAGGCGACTCGATAGGTCTTTTCCTTCCAATTCAACTGTTGTTAAAATGATCATCCAACAATTGACAACAAGTGCCGTAATAGTGCGATGGAAAGGTATGCTTACGGTTATATTGCAATAAACAAAAATACAAAGAAACCGTGAATGATCTGTATAAGGGCATTTACATCATAATTACCATTGTTCGTGAATAATGTCAACAGAGAGGAATGCATGAAGCAAATGATATAAGGAATTTTAGTTGAATGTAATGTGAAATATTTTGTGAACAATTAAGATTTATTTTTAAAAGGAAATACTTATGAGTATTTCCGTTATTTTGCTATGATTGGTAATAGCAAAATAAAGGAACTGACGAATAACGGTGACGTTATTTTTAACGCAAGTGATACAGCATAGGGCTGAATACTACCTACTTGTCGTCTGGTATTGTAGCGAAATTCAATATTTTCAATAGAAACATATTTTTGCTTTGTTGTTTGAATTCTATTACGCGTCTCTCAATAAAAACTCAGTCAGATTGGTATGATGAAAGTTTTTGATGAATTACGTTTAATATTCTCTCTTGAAGATAGAAATTCTGAGTATGATAATACCATTTGAGACGGAGTCGATAGAAATTCATCTAATATTGCATTTATTTTGGGCTGAAAAGTTTCAAAATTGGCCATATGGTTTTCTACTGAACTAGTTACAGATGATCTCCATATCTTGTTCACCTTACCTATTTATATTCAACCATGAATCAGAGGAGAAACAATAAATATCTGTATTATACACAAGGAGGCCAATGTTGCCCCAAGAATTGTTCCTTGTGGCACACCACATGATACAATTTATAGTTGTAGCAGTTGTTAACCCTTTACTCATTTACGAATAATGTGATCACTTACAATAGATTACGCAGTTTACTCCTTCTACCTTCTCAAGTAGCACGAGTAAGCTAAATATCGATAAAAATGCCGTACCTGATCTCAAGAACTACTATCAGATGAACTGCTTTTTGTGGAAAGTTCTCAGTTGTAATATCACAAGAGGGTGAGAATAAAGTGAAAATAATTTGACAGATTTTTTGAAAACTTGTTGCCAGGCAATAGACACGAGAGCCTGAAGGGCTCGAGTGGCTATTGCCAATTTCTCCATACATATAACATTCTTATTTCAACAATTTACTTGAATCACTATAAACAGAATGAAGTATGGAATTTGAAGTAGTCAGCATGAAATATAGAATTATTATGGATGTTTTGTCCTTGGCTGGAGGATTTCGTAACATTGTTTTGTTCTGTTGGATTGAAAGCTATTGCTTTCTCTCTTTCCCTAGGTTACCAATTGAAACTGTTTCCAAATTGACACGTTACTCAAAATAGTATTCTTACATGAATTTTCGTTGATTTTCATGCGTCAGTTGTCACATAATAAAAACAAATTACCACAAAAAATTCCCACGGTAATTTTCAAGGTAGAAAATTCCCACTATAATAATACTGTGATTGGCCTGAACGTAGATGAATGCTTTGAATTGATGGTTTCGATTGGTTGCAAGAATTGTCAAAAAATAATCATCTTATTACCAGAGCGCAGTGAGATTTCAACCGTGCAACTCCACCCCAAACAAAACATATCGTGCTCGATCGAAGATCGAGATCTGTTCCGACAAAAACCGGCATTATTATTTCATTTTGAAGACCATACTACACGGTGTGGCGTAAATAATGGTCTTCCGCTAAGAAAATCAAAAGTCGACTTCAGAGGGTTCACAATTACCTCGTCAACTCGGATCGTGGGATCAACATGGCAAATTGTGCATCACGATTTCTCTTCAAACTGACAGTTTCCTTCCGCAAAACGATGCACCATTGGACGGGAAGATAGCTGTCGAGGTACGCCTGCTATTGATACGACGGCAATTTTAGCGAAATTATACATAATTGCGATTTTCAGGCCGAGATAAGTAATTGGTTCAGACACTACCTAGACAATGAATTGCAACTACGTCGGTGCAATTGAAACATGAGGGAGATGAACAACATAATGGTCATTATTTCAATGTCAGTAAATTAATTGGGATTTTTTGTTAAAGAGGATCATATATATGTGTATATATTTATGTAATGAAAACTGAACCATATATTATTTATTGACCTTATTACGAATAATAAATGCACAATTACGAAATGTGCCCTAAAAATTACTTCCGCCACTGGAAACAATTTCTTCTTTCGTATGGCTGGAGATTCTATTCACTACTGTCGAGGTACCTGCCTCGATGCTATCCTCCAAAAACCCCTCCGCCAACGTGGAAGTTTTCCAACCGACATGTCTTTTTAGGTTAGACATAGTTTATCCTGCCTGAGCTAGAGCAGTAGCAGAAGGACGACGAAGGCAATGCCCCGTATAGAAAGATGGGTTTGGCAATCCTGAATACATTGCGATTTTGATTTATTTTGTCGGAAGCTCACAAAAAATCATTGAATACCTTCAGAACGCAAAGACATATAAAGTCTTAATAAAGGCAAAGCGGAAAATTCTTTTTCATCACAACTGTAAATTTCTTCCCTACACTAGTTTTACTTTTCATTACGTTCGCTACCATAACAGAAACCCGGTCTTCTATTTCCAATATCTTCATATTCAAAAAATAACCCATAATCGAAACAACTCATAACAAAAAAGGAGATGAATACACACAATAAGGTAAATCAGAAAAAGAATTCATTATGCAATAAATGAATTTCATTAGGAGCGTTCCTTAAAAATCTGATGACATCTCTAGAAGATAAAACGGCAGAATTTTTCGGCGTATAACTCTATACGTTTCTGACTACAACGAAAAAACAGATCAGTTGATTCTAAATCTACCGAAAACATAGGAAATATCTCACCAGTTCTTGAAAATATGCCAGAAATGACATCTTCTGGCATAACATTTTACCGTTCTGTTCTGTTTAGGTTCTGTTTTTTCATATGAGAACACCGTATTTTTGTTACATTTTTGGATTCTTGATTGAATTGTCGATATATAACGCACCGCAGTTTCATTATTTTATCTGTAATAGTTTGTCAATTTACATGTGAAAATAACGTCGTGCGCGGACTCACACAAAAATTCATAGCTTCAGAACTAATCATGATAAGTCAACCAACTTTTTTCCAGTCGATTTTTCAAACTTCAGCGCATTTCCTTAAATTTAGGTGAACTAAAGATCGATGTTCCATGACAAACTAACAATAACTTTTTCAAATGCAACACCCTGTATTTTATCACACCATTGCAATGGCCTTCTTCAAGAACTTTCCATCGATATAGGGTTTGTGAAACATTGTGAAGTTTTCGAAATACCTATGGTTTTTGAGGAATCTAGAATGCCGCTTTGGTAAAATTTGTTCCAAAAATATCAAGTTGTTACAAGCGAATGTTTCAATTACTCTGTTGTTTCTATATGCTTTTATGTATCGGCTGAAAACCAAAATTGCTGTCAACTAATAGATGAAAGTATACTGTCACCGACAGTTGAAAAAATGACAATAATTCATTTTGAACTCTCGATACTTTTAACCCACAACACATGGTGTGCCATAAGTTTCAGTAGATCCAATTTAGTGTAACTGGTAGTCAGAAGTTTCATTGATTGCAGAGAGAACGAGTAGGTCGAGAACATTCACTCATCAGATCTGTCATAATAACACATGTTTTCCCAGCCATTGATTTAAAATGATGGGACATTGCCATAGGCGTAGACGTGAGATAATAAATAAGGAAGCTAGACTGCTTTGGAAACATTCATTTCGTTAATTGAAAACAAGTTTTAATTATCATCTTCGTCATAAACTATGGAAAAACAAAAATATGCTCAAATAATATGAATGGAGTTTCAGCATATTTATAATTTCAGATTTATTTTCATCATAAAAAATATTTGAATATTGTATCGTATCATTGGAAATTAAGCTCCTTTAAGTTAAATTTTTATTACAAATTATTAATATCGTAACATCACAAAAACACATAATGTATTAGTTATCTCGAAAACTATCCATTTTCGAGCTTTTTGGCTATAGCCGAATTCACGGAAAGCCATTTCCCATAAAAAATGTGCGGGGTCCGTTTCAAACAAAATCGTTTTTCGTTGAAGTTGAAAAATGTATTCGCTGATAAACGTGGTCTTGTTATATTACCCCCAAATAGTTCCTTGATTATAACTTGTCTCAATTATTTTCGAATCCAATAAACAAGAAACTACAGAAAAAAAATTCTTTGAAATATTTCCTTCAACATTCCATGAACATTATGAATGTCTGAAACTCCTTCAAGAAAATCTTCACCGCCGCACATGATCCAGATCTCTGCGAGCATAAACAATTTTTGAGGACACCGTCACTAAGTGCCTCCATTCATGCCCATTTGCCTAGTCGTGTCTTCTTTCCATCCCTTAACTCATCGCATGACATTTATGATTATGTTTTAAGTAGGTTACGTGTTAATACGTTCAGTAACAGCTCGTATGTTTAAGGTGTTTTATAAATAGAAGGGTTGAAACCCATAAATCATCAGATGTTTGTATACAGTGTGTCCCGCTTTTCATGAATACACCCTAATATCTCAGTTATTAATAATGCGATTTTCTTGAAATTTTGGTGGTGATTATATGTTAGGTAAATGAAGTATTTTGGCATAGTGAACATTTTCATCGACCATAAGCGTGCGGTGTGGGGGGGTAAAAAAAACTGGTTTGTGGGAAAAGGATATTAGGGCTCATTTTAGATAACTTTTTTTATCAGAATTAGAATCAGCATCCCCAAAAACCGCCCAATCCATATTTTCGAAATCTCAAGAGCTGATTTGAGAACAAAACTTTTTTCGTCAATGGACCCGAATGTCTGTTATTTTCTTGAGATTTTGGTGGTGATTTTATGTTAGAAAAATGAAGCATTCGGCATAGTGATCATATTCATTCACCATTGGCGTGCGAAGTTGGGGAGAGAAAAAAGGCATTTTTTGAAAAATGAATATTAATGCTTATTTAAGACAACTTTTTTTATCAGATTCGGAATCAGCATCCCCAAACACCCTCTAATTCATATATTCAACATCTCAAGAGCTGATTTGAACAAAAAAAAAAGTTTAAGTCTTTTTTTAATAAGTTCTTTATTTGTAACAGTGGTAACAAAATTATGAATTACTTTATTTAAGATTCTAGTGTTTTCAACATAACTACCTTCTGAAACAATACACTTTTCAACAATTCTTCTCAAACGTACATTCACTTTTCTTAAAGTTTGGGGAGTTATTTCCTGACACGCTTGCCTAATTGCAAAGCAAAGTTCCTCTCTATTACGCGGCCGAGTAGCATACAATTTATTCTTCAAATGCCCCCACAGAAAAAAGTCACAAGGGGTAATATCTGGCGATCTAGGGGGCCATGGTTCCAAAGGAGAATTTCTACCTATCCACTTCATAGGGAAAATTGCATTAAAAAAGTTCCGAACTATCCCAGAATTGTGTGCGGGGGCCCCATCTAATTGAAAGATTAAGTTTTGTCTTTGTGCTAATGGCAATTCCATGAGAAAATCATAGAGACCATTTTGTAAAAAATTTAGAAAATTTTGTCCGGTCAGGTTATCCAGGAAATATGGGCCAACAATCCGTTCGTTGAATATAACACACCACACGTTAACTTTTTCACTGTATTGGTTTTTACAATGAATTACCCAATTCGGATTTTCAGCTGCCCAAAACCTACAATTTTGACTAGACACCACACCGTTTGTTGTAAACGTTGCCTCGTCAGTAAACATCATGTTCTTCAGAAAAAGTCTGTCGTTAAGATAGTTACCCTGCAACCATAAGCAAAATTCAAACCGTCGTTCAAAATCACCATTTAACAGAGTATGTAGAAATTTTGGTTTAAATGCCCTAATCCTGTTGCGTTTCAAACATCTCCATACTTTGTTTTTCGTTAAATTCATTGTCCTCGCAACTGCCCTTACAGTACCATTTGGGTTGTTTCGAAATTCTGCTAAGATACGTTCTTCGTCTGGATAGTGTCTTTGATTTAAATTATACCTCTCTGGTCTTATTTTGAAAACCGCTCCAGTCCTTGCGAACAATCTGTTGATTTTGGCAACGGTATCGTGAGAAATTGGCTCTCGATCATGATGCCTTCCATTGAATATTCCAGCAACTTGACGCGTAGATCTTTCATTATTACCAAATAAGCGGATAATCTCTACTTTTTCTCCAATTGTAAGAACTACCTACTCTTCGGTTGTGTGCCATCTTATTAACAGTTAAGTAACACTGCTTGACTTATTGACATTTCGTACTGATTACCGATGTCAAACAAAAACTTTTGTTTCAAAGCACTCTTTCATTAATTTGCATGAAAACTCAAATCGGCAAGCCAACGGTATCAAAGTATGCGTATCTTCGGAAATACCTAAATTGTAGTATAAGGGCAGTTGCAAACGATACAGAATATAAGGAAACGAAGGTGTTGGAAATTTAATATAGGATTAGGGCATTTGAAATAAAAAGTTAGAAATAAACAACCAATTTCTCACGCCAAAATCAACAGATTGTTCGCAAAGACTAGAGCGGTTTTCAAGACAAGACCAGGGAGATACAATTTAAATCAAAGACACTAGCCGGACGACAAACATTTCGATTTTCGAATCAACCCAATTGTTACTGTAAGGACAGTTGCGAGGACAATGAATTCAACGAAAAACAAAGTATAGAGATGTTTGGAACGCAACAGGATTAGGGCATTTAAACCCAAATTTCTACATACCGTGTTAAATGATTATTTTGAAAGACGGTTTGAATTCTGCTTACAAGGATTTATTGAAGAGTTGAATAATTTTTTATTCAAATCAGCTCTTGAGATGTTGAAAATATGAATTGAAGGGTTTTTGGGGATGCTGATTCCGAGACGAAAAAAGTGAATTTATTTTTTTTTTCTCCTCAAATCAGCTCTTGAGATTTCTAAAATATGGATTGGAGGGTTTTTGGGGATGCTGATTCTAATTCTGATAAAAAAAGTTATCTAAAATGAGCCCTAATATCCTTTTCCCAAAAAACACCTTTTTTTTACCCCCCCACACCGCACGCCTATGGTCGATGAAAATGTTCACTATGCCAAAATACTTCATTTACCTAACATATAATCACCACCAAAATTTCAAGAAAATCGCATTATTAATAACTGAGATATTAGGGTGTATTCATGAAAAGCGGGACAAACTGTAAAGTGACATTTCTGAAGTTGTTCTTTGATCTTCAATCTGAGCATTAAAATCTCATACATTTTCGGAATCTGCATGATATTTTGCGTATATTGTGCGGATCGCAAGTGAATCTGCCGATTTCGTATTTTTCACGATTTTTGGCGGTCATCTGCATAAGCGAATACATGAATTTCATTATGGCCAGTTGCATTGGAACTTTTTAATTTTTTCACTCACTCAATAACGTCATGCTCAGAAATTAGATGCAAAAAAGAGTGTTGGGACATATTTTGATATTTCTTTCAATAAAATTCGGATCGTCAGCTTTCTGCTGTGGAGTTTTCGTAAAGTAACACAGAGAAAAGGAAATTTGTAAAATTACCACGAAAATCGTTGGTTACATGTAACCAACGATCATCGTGTTAAATTTTCCAACGGATATGTAAATTTTACATTTTCACTGTAGAGGTTACAGTGGTCCTGTAATCTCAGTTTCACTGGGCATTTGAGAATTTTCAGAATTTTTACTATGCTGTTCAATTTAATTTTGTATTTTCACAACTGTAGTTTCAGTACTTTCCGGTAATTCTACAAATATTTTCAATAAATTTGTTGTGTTTTTACACACGTTATTTTACAGATATAATTTCCGGATTATTTTGTGTTTTCACAAAAGTAATGTAATTTATCCAATTCCTGTATTATGGCAGTTGACATCTTTTTGTATTTTCACAAATGTACTTCAACATATTTTCTGTATTTTGGCAAATGTGATTTCACAAATACTTTTCACTGTTGCATATGTTATTTTATGATTTTTTTTGTGTTTTCACCAACGTAGTTCAACAGATTTTCAGTATTTTCACAAATGTAATTTCATGAATGTTCTGTATTTTCATGAATGGTATTAAACCAATATGTACTTTGACAACTGTAATTTCAGAATAATTTGTATTTTTACAGAACTCATTTCATGGAAGATCTTTAGTTTTGCAAACGTGATTTTATAAAAATTCTGTACTTTCACAGAATTTATGTCTTGGATGTTCTGTATTTTCTTAAGATTTTAAAAACAAATACTGTTAATGACAATACGATTTACGGGGATAGAAAAAGGCAATGATTGAATGAAACGAAAACTATATTGAAACAAATATTGTTATGGTCAGTAATATAAAAATTGTTACACGAAAACAAAAAAGGATATTCAAAATATAATTTTAATGATTGAATACGGCGTGATGAGTCATTTGATTCAAGAATCAGAAATTGAATCGTTAAAACTGAAAGTTTGTGCTCACTCAAATTAATGCTATATTTCGTCGCATTCAGTAACTCTCACACTGCGGAAAATGAATGACCAAACAAAAAAATTGCCTCATAGACTTATAATAAAATAAAAAAAACACTGTCGACAAACAACATAAAAACTTAAAGTTAATTCTAGTGGTCTTTGTCACATTTTAACTAACACGGTTTGGCAGTTAACCAATTAAACATCTAAAAAAAATATGAAAACAAAAATTCAACTCAAGAAAATTCGAAACTTTTCTGAAAAGTTCCAGAGTAGATATTGACAGTATTATGATATCATTCAATCATAAATACAGAAAAAAATTCGAGAAGCAATGTACGTTTGACTCAAGAATATTATTAATTATTTTCAATTGAATTTTCCTACAAACAAATTTTAATACTTTTCAAAGTGTTAAATAAGAATTTGTTGCTTGAATTATCTACTAATAACATAAAAAAATTGTGATGAAAGAGTATGAGCACTCCAGAATTTTTTTTAGTGGAATTTATGGTTCACAAGATATTTACCTCTTTCTATGATGGATTTTTTCTCCCCACTATAATATGACTATTCACCAAAGGACAGTATCAATTTGGCTACAATAAATTGATAACATTACGGGTCTTTAACATTGAAAATAAGTAATAGTTGCAAGTCCCAAGTTTTCACTTCATGTTCAGTTCTTTTGGATTTCCCTCCACTAGCCAGTTGAATTTTTATATGGTACGGTTGTATCACTTCCAGTTCTGCTCCAATTTTATTGACGAGCGAACATCAATGACCTGTCTCCTTAAATTTGTTAGACTTCAATATTTCTTTTCTATTGTCGTATACTTTGAATATTGTTCATCTAAAAAAGAAAGGATATGAGAACTAATAAAAACAAAAGGTATGGGAATATTTTTTTTCTTGTCATAAACCTGAAAATTATTCAAAATTAGTAACTTTGCTTTTTAATTCAAATG
The DNA here is from genome assembly GCA_958502065.1 of Chrysolina americana. Classification (NCBI taxonomy): domain Eukaryota; kingdom Metazoa; phylum Arthropoda; class Insecta; order Coleoptera; family Chrysomelidae; genus Chrysolina; species Chrysolina americana. The sequence goes on along the minus strand of OY293413.1, from coordinate 1,915,053 downwards.
CAAATCGTGCCCAATTTTTTTGTGAGTTCAAAAACATAATTAGATTTACCTGGATATGAATTAACATTCTTTCTCCTCACAAGAGAAAATAGAAACAGCTTTTTACATCAACTTACTACTATACTGAATAAGGTACGGTACTGATCCATAAACAAATCTATCGAAACAGTCCTGAAAAATAAAGACATATAACAAAGATGTCACTTGAAAATATTGCGATCTTTACCTTATTTCAACATTTGAAATGTTTAGTATTGTATTAAAGATCTATTGATATCTTCCAAAGACTCTCCCCATTCAATACTTTTTTATCTATTTAACAATTTTCTCAGCTATAGATTCAAAGCTTTTTTGTAATCTGATCTGACGTTGGTCACTTTGTTGAAATGTCATATGATCGTCAATTCCTGTATGACAACTGTCCACTTATTTTGTCTTTTTTTGTACAGAGTTCCCTTCATCCAGTGGATTCCAGAGCTAAATCGATTATGAGATCTTTTATAACAGTATGTTTTTCATACATTTTGGAGACTAGGTACTTGCAATCCAACCCCAAGCACTTAAAACTAACAGAACATGCATTTCAGCGGTACCATAGATGCAACTCATACTTCTTCATAATTTTGTTATTAACGAATTACATCATGAATTAGGACTCACCAGTGATAAGATCTATCATTATCTAAAATGTAACGAACTTAACAAAGGCACTTCTAATCCACTCTTTTAATGGCACAATCCGTACAATTTTGTGTTGTTTCTTCGCTTATTAGAAGAAACATCCCGCTTTGCCTGCACATGCCACTTGTCATGTGACCTGACATCAGAGTCACGCCATCAAAGGGGGAGGTATAAATTTCATCAGTCCTGTAAATCTTTACCACTGTCTTTGTATTTTCACATATGTATGAAAATAATTCACAAACCCTTTTACATATTTACAACAGTGGTTCTGTAAATTGAGTGAATATTTGTACAGATACTTACATATCCTTATTGAAAACACAGAAATTTTGTATATATTAACATAATTCTTGTGAATAAATTCAGTGTTTCTGTAATATTCATGAAGCATTTTTTGAAATGAAATATCGATGTTACTACCCGAAATTTCCATGCGAACTGAAAGTAGTGATATTACAATAGTTATGTGAAACTACATAACTTATTTGAAAAAGAAGGAATTGACAAATAATAAATAACGGTCTTCGCCATCACACATCGATTCTGTGATTCCAAACTGTATTTGTGTTATCACATCTCTGTTTGGTAATCATTCACATATTATTTACACATGTATTGTGAGAATGTAACGAAGATTTGTACTCTTCCGTGTGTACTGTAGATATATTACAAACATTTTGTGAAATTACGCTATAACCATTAAATTTTCAAGTTGTCTCGTTTTTAACAGAAATATTTTGTATTTTAGAGGCAAACGTCGCTGTGAAATTATTTCCCATGTTGAATGGAGTAATTTTTACATCGTTTTCGAAGTAATTTAACCATTGTAACTCGTCTATTTTTCTCTGTGAACATTAAAATTGTCGGCCACGTCGGTTTCATAAACTTTAATGCCGTATTCACAAACTGTAATGACATTATTTCTTCTCAAAACAATAATTTCATACAATGAGATCCAATAATACGTTTCCTCATTGCCATACGCTCTTGTATGAAAATTTCAAGATGGCTTTTCAGAAAACTAAGTCATCTTCATGGGTAGGCTGTCTTTGAGAAAAATCAAGTTGGATGTTCAGTGCAATTTTCTGTATCGACAACCAAAGATCGAACCCCACTCCTCCACCCTGTCTTCCGTGACGTTACGACAAAGCAGGAAAATTCGAATTTGCCGTAGCGAAATGATTCCGCGCTGTATGGAGTTTTCCCGTTTCTGTGAAAAGCCATAACCGTGCGGCAGATGCTGCATCATTGAATAGTAATAAGATCCCGAGTGCGTGCTATAGAAATGAATTGCTTCTGTTTTATGTTATTGCTGTTCGGGACGGATAGGAAGGCAGCAGCCCTTGCTCCAGGTACGTCCCCCGTTTCAACCCCTATTCTGTGCCATCGATTCTTATATCCGAGAGCTTGCTATAAAATAACTGATCTGGCTAAACGACACGCGTGATTTGCATATGAAGTCGATAGCTTAAATTAAAAGTTGGCAGAAGCGATCGCGGGAGGCTGCGCCACCTATATCGGATGAATGCTCTTTTCTATCAGGAGGAACAGGGTCGCGGCAGGTTGGGAAGCGGCAGGGGTGTTTTCTCACTCGGGGTTGGCGGATAGATTGATTTCACATCACTTGTCTCTATTGTATTATGCATTCCTTTGATGCTGATCATAAATTGAAATTGGCAACGAAACATATTTAACATACGGGAAAAAATTCCGGGAGTGTTTTCTCAATGGTTTTGTATATATTTTTGATCGCTGAATCCGATGTTCAACTTTGCCACCTCTTTAGAGCAGAGTTAACTTCAGAAGTCACGAAAAACCGCGTTTTGTAGGGAGTTTTTGAGTATAGCTCACGATCGTGGCCTTTTTTGATAATGACTGTTATCAGATCATCTCTTACAGAAATCGATTGGGATATCATCGGGATACCTAATTGGAAGTGCTCATCAATTGCCAGTTTTCTTATTAATGCATTCACTCCATCAAATAAATAGTTATTTATGAAACAAAGGAATCATGAGGGCCTCAATTACCGATAGCAGCAAGTTTATTGAGGCTCATTTATTCCCGTGGTGATGGGTAGGTTGTTGCTAGGTTGTTGCTATGTTCTAATATCTAAGATACAGAAATTGACATTTCATCCTACGTTGAGGTATATCCAAATAATTCCATCAGAGATTTATCTAAAGAAATAGCTGTTCCACTGTCTGGTATTCAACGAATTCTGAAGAAACATAAGATTTCTCCTTATAAGTTAAGACACTAGAACCTGGTGATCCTGAGACACGATTGGGGTTTTGTCGGTGGTTTATGAATAAATGCAGACAAGATCAAAACTTCTATAGAAATATTATATGGAGCGATGAGGCAAATTTTTCAAATCGTGGGATGTATAATAGAAAGAATTTTCATTATTGGAGTAGACAAAATCCATTTCTAGTCCATCCCCACAATCCACAAAGACAATTTAGTATTAATGTTTGGTTAGGTCTATTTAGAGGCAGAATTATCGGTCCATTTTTCCACCATGGTTCTTGGAACGGATCCCGTTACATTAATTTATCAACAATAGTGTTGAAAGGGTTTTTCGATGATCTTGATCTGGAGGCTCGTCAGATGAGCTATTTTCATCAGGATGGAGCACCAGCACATAATGTCAGTGGCGTAAAAAGAATGCTGCGAGGCGGTTTTGGAAACAGATGGATTGCTACAAATGGTCTTGTTAAGTGGCCCCCTCGTTCACCAGACATGACACCTCTAGATTTTTATTTTTGGGGGTTTCTGAAAAATGAGATGTACAAAATGAAACATAATAATGTAGATGAACTGAAAAATTATATTGAAACTATAATTAATAGAATTGATGACCGAACTGTGTTGAATGCCACACGTAGTGACAATAGAAGGGTCCAAATATGTGTTCAACAAGAAGGCGGTGTTTTTGAACATTTACTCGATATTTTATAGCGCTTTATCAAATCCGTTTGTTATAAATGTTTCCCATTGATAAAACTGTCTTATTTTCACCTTTACGAAAAAAAGTCAAATGAGATTTGTTGTTGAGAAGTTTATTATGAATCGAAATGCATGAAAAAATATAGGGTGTTTCAATAAAAGAAATATCATTTTATGAAATATTCTGAGAATGCGACTGTCAACTTTTCTTTTGTTTTCAGCATCGAGAAGGCCATTAAAAATACTATCAGTTTGCCCTCATAACAGAATTCGAAGCATCAATAATAACGGAGTTGGCAATGGTGCCTACTTAATTTGGAACACCCTGTATAGATTTTTTCCAAAGTCACTTCTGAAACTGCTCAGGCTCAAAATGTTTCCTCGTCTTATTTTGTAGTCATGTATGTTACTTACCCCAATGAAATTTAAAGTTGAAACAACAAATTTATTATATGAAAAATATACCCCTGATTTTGGGAAATAGTTGAAATGGAAATCATTTGAAGCAATACCAAACCAAAAGAAAGCTTCCATCGATCGAGATTTTCATAAACGGTCAGATCCCTGTCAACTCGGAAACAAGACAGCCTCCCTATATCAACTTTATGACAGCGATCGGAAGCACGTCGTAGGCGAAAGTCCAAACAAACATTTTCGGTCCCCATCAAGTCCACCCCTCACGTGCCGAAGTCATAACCGATCGCGCTCCTTCCGGTACTAGCCGGAAGTACTCCTTGGCTGATTAGGCACTCTTCGTTACAAATCGCGCAAAATTGCAGTCAATCACGCTATATCGTTTATTATGAATTGTTGGGGCGTGCATGAGGATATGCCTATGAAGTTGCGTCGTAAAAATGACGAATGCACGAGTTTTTTACAGTGGCGGAATTATTACTTGTATAGAATATCTTCATACACTATCAGAAAATGAAATCATCGATCTCTCCCCCTGGTTTTTATACGAGTAACGTATGTCTTCAGCCAAAATCCCGAAAAAATGAAATAAGTGTCCAACAGAAATTAGAAATCACAAATCATAACATTTCCATTATTATGTAAGGATATCATATTTGATTTTCTATATTATATTATATTATAATATATTATGTTTTTTACAATAATCAGTGAACTCTTCAATATTGTAAGGACTTATGTCTATGAAAAACAATAAATTAATTAAAATCCACATAACCTATTTGAAACCAGATATCTCAGCATTACTGTGTCCCTCCTTGCTTCATAATATATTATGTTATATGATATTATATTATAATTAAAATTCAACGTTTTCTTAATTTTTCAGAATGATTTTTGGGATTCTTCCACCATCACTAGAGTTCTTCTATACCAGGTGAGTTATGCCCCCCAATTTTTCAATAGTTCCGAAGATACAGGTTTCAAATTTGGTACGTCAATATATTACTCAAATACGCATATTTTGACTCCATTACCAAAAATTCACCACTTCCGGTTCATCCGGAAGTGAACCCAAACTTTTTTTATCAAATGACAACCTGTACAATTTTTTTCATTATCCGGAAGAACACGCAATTTGTGATAACACTGTTCTTCAAAATTGAAAATCGGTTGAAAAATGGCGGAGATACAGTTGATTGTTCAATCGAACAAAGTTGGCCATGAACATCAAACTCAAATCATCACAACTGACGAACGGCGTCAACATTTACGAGAGGAAGGTTCGAGATACAGCTGAAAATTGAGCTTCTCATGTAATTGCAGTATCCATAAAGAAATGCTCAAACTCTTTTCATAATTGCCTCTCGTGAGAACCTCCGCCAGAATTAAAAAAATCCGCTGCCTCTCTTGGATGGGGTCGCTATTTTTTTCAGTCTCTCTCTCCGGTTTTTTTTTAATAACAAATTGAGAACTAAAAAGTAAAAATTAAATATATTTTAAAAAACTAAAAACCACGCTTTCATAACACATTGAACTAAAAATTAAAAAATTATTGTTTATATAGGCAAAAAATAAAAATAAATAAAAAATATTAGTATCACTGTGAAAAATGCGTGGGGCGCTTTGTTTCATATTTTCGTATATCGAGCACCCTACGTTTTTTCACAGTGATACCGATATTTTTCATTTATTATTATTTTCTGTCGATATAAACAATTATTTTTACTTTTTAATCCAATGTGATATGAAAGCGCGATTTTAAGTTTCTTTTTAACTATATTTTATTTATAATTAATTCGAAATTTTTCCAAAGTTTGAAATGAGCAAAATAGGAATTCTTCACGAAAGTATCATGAAAATAACAGAACATTCATTGTCTTCTTCAGAAATATAACTCCTCAATAATACTTTTGATCTGACGTCTGTCATCAGTTTGCATCATGCATGTTAGAATACTATATTGAGTAACGTGTCAATTTGGAAACAGTTTCAATTGATAACCTAGGGACAGAGAGAAAGCAATAGGTAGCTTTCAATCCAACAGAATTTTGTTCAATGTTACGGAATCCTCCAGCCAAGGACAAAACATCCGTAATAATTGTATATTTCATGATGAGAACTTCAAATTCCGAACTTCAATCTGTTTATAGTGATTCAAGTAAATTGTTGAAATAAAAATGTTATATGTAAAGAGAATAGGTCTATGATTGGGGCATCAAAAAATAATCACGTCTTTGAACTTTGTGCTCTTAGATGATAATGACAAGTCGTTTACCCACACCCCAATCGTCGATTACTCCCATTTAGCGAAATTTCAATCGTCAGCGTAACATTTCTGGAATTAATTGAAACATAACACACATTATTCCCGAAACTCCCCAAACCACCCCTACACTTTCGAATTCAGTCAAGGGTGAGTTGAACAATATCGTTCCGAATTCTGGTCTTCGGGGGTTGCCCTAATTTGTCACGTAAATATATCAAATATGCATGAATTGTGTGTATGGATCGAGAGTATGTTAAAAATAGGCAGCCAATCGTTTACTATAGTTGAACGGAATCGGTATCTACTCGACGAATTGTCTGGTCCGGTGGTGTAGGGTTAACGAGGAACAATTGAATTTTCCTGCGACAATTCGACTCCCAGTCGCATTCAATATGATATTTCTGTCCCCTTCTGGGTCTATTGTGTGTACATTTACCATATGATGTTCTTCTAGAAGTGCTTTCGATATGGGATCGTGCCGGAGTTATTACTCTAGATTTCAGAAAGTGACTATCAATCATTCAAATGGACCTCTTCTCATTAAATTTCGCCATTAGGTATTATGCTCGACAACCTTTCTTCTAATTTTGTTGGGAGACGTACTGTACAGGGAGCTATTGAAGAGTGTCGTGTTGTGTATGTTACAACATTCATCAAATAGATTTTTTAGGATTGTGGTGAAGAAGAAAAAACATCACATCACAGCGAAATAATACTTACTGAATATTCATATTACATGTATATGTATGATTAATAATTTGTAATTGAGATTTAACTTAAAGGAAGCTTGATTTACAATACTACGAAAAATAATATAATAAAATGGATATTATATAAAATAGATGAAAACATTCATAGACATTTAATTGAAAGTTAAAATTAAATTAAGTAGAGATAACTAATAGTACATGATATGACACGTCATTATGCATATAGTTGCAATAAATAAATGACAAAATCAATACTATCCATACAAATAACATAAATAACTGTTGAGTACATACATAGATATTTCAACAGACAAAAGTAAACATTTACAAACAGAGAAGCTTTGGTAAGATCCAACAGATATATATTCAGGTAAACTGTACAAACAATTATTTACAAGATCTTCTTTGAGTCGGATTCAAATTTGAGTCTGTCAGGAATTAGCCCAACTTATAGTGGGATGTTATTAAATAATTTGATAGCATTATAAAGTAGTGATCTTTCATAGGCTATTGTACATGTGAATGTACTATCAAAGTATGGCTTTGTCGTGTTGATAGGAAGTTGAGAGAGTGGGTAAATATTCCATAATTTGTGTTGCATATATCAGATAATATATGTACAGGGAACACAAAAAATTTCATTACAAATCATAATAGGTTCACAATTATCTGAATATATTATTTGGAAAATCAGTCTTATAATTCTCATTTGTATCAAAACAACTTTTGTTAAATTTGTGGCCTTGCCCCGACATATAATGTTTTGCGATATGTGTGAGTAAGCTAGGCATCAATGCCTTTTTTCTAAAAAGTCTTTTAATAACTCCTCAAGCCTCCTTATAGCTGGTCATCAGCTTCGAGAAAGTTCTATCGTTCAGCATTATTTTCGGTGTTTCTGAACTTTCTGACTCCTCTTGAAACTGAGTGAAGTCGGCCACTGTCTGGAATGTACACTGGAAGTACTCCCTAAGCATTTCTTACTCGTCTATAACCACATGATGCATAATACAATCCCTACGTCCGGGATGTCCTTCTTGTAATCCTTGCGGATGCATCTGATTTCGTGCGATAGAAAATTGTATTTGACACTTAGGTTTATTAGTTTTCTCTTCCAGACATCATCCCAAAGGCTTTGGATTTTACTGTTTATTTCTCTTCTTAGATTCATCATGTATTTCGCCATTTTTCCCTCTCTTTGTTGTTGAGTTTTGCGATTTCCAGATGTGGCCTGGAAGAAGATCCCGACTCTCCCCAACAACCCTCTTCTTGGTGCTTGACTGTCTCTTATCCACCGTCAATATACATGTTTTCCACTGTAACTGTAATGTCAGGTGTGAGCACAGTTTTTCTGTTCATAATCCTTCTGTATGGCCCCCAGCCTTCTACCAAATACGGCTTTTATGAGAAAACTCGAAAGGTGGCATCTGCAATTGATAGCCGAAGTTTCAGAGACAAAATTCTCATTCTTCCAGAAACTTAACCCAACCGAACTTGACTTCATCCTAGCCTAACCTAGACTAAACCTATCCTTCCTTAACCTAACCTAACCTAATTCAACCTAACCTAACGTAACCTATCCTAACCTAACCTAACCTAACCTAACCTAACCTAACCTAACCTAACCTAACCTAACCTAACCTAACCCAACCTAACCTGACCTAATCTAGCCTAACTTGGACTAAACCTATCCTAACCTAACTTAATTCAACCTAACCTAACGTAACCTAACCTAACCTAACCTAACCTAACCTAACCTAACCTAACCTAACCTAACCTTACCTAACCTTACCTAACCTAACCTAACCTAACCTAACCTAACCTAACCTAACCTAACCTAACCTAACCTAACCTAACCTAACCTAACCTAACCTAACCTAACCTAACCTAACCTAACCTAACCTAACCTAACCTAACCTAACCTAACCTAACCTAACCTAACCTAACCTAACCTAACCTAACCTAACCTAACCTAACCTAACCTAACCTAACCTACTATCCGTTTTCCGCTACTCACAAGCCACATCTTCAAAGCCTAGACCTCCCAAAATATCATTCAACTGCAAAATACGACTTCAGCAAGTGTTAAATTCATTCTCACAAATATTGACATTAACCTAATCTATTCTAACCTAACCTAACCTAACCTACTATCCGTTTTCCGCTACTCACAAGCCACATCTTCAAAGCCTAGACCTCCCAAAATATCATTCAACTGCAAAATACGACTTCAGCAAGTGTTAAATTCATTCTCATAAATATTGACATTCATAAATTGATAGAGGGGCATTACTCAATAGCCTCGACACTTCCTCCTTCAGTCGAACTATTTAATTTCGCGCCCTCCCACCCATATTCCCGACGGAGAGCATATTTCATTAAAAATAGCGGGTACTCTGAAGTGGCAGGCGTCAAATAATCGCTACACCTAAAAAATCCAAATTGAATCAATGATTGTCCTGTTACATTATTTGGGGGCGCGACCCCAGTTACAAGAAAATGCATTCAATTGACGATCAAGTATGTATGAACACTCGCGATTATATGCGGAGGGGAATATGATGATGCTTTCGTTATGCTTATGAGATTGAATGAATAATAGTAATGATGATCGTTTGGAAATGTGTCTTGGGATGCAGGATGTTAGATGAAAGGGTGCCTAGGCACCAATGGTGATCATCTCAATATGCAGACCCCATATACAGCTAGTGATATAATTTCATACAACACGCCACCTGAATGCCGGTGTACTGCAAGGATACACTTTAGAACCACTATCTTAACACTAACGATTTATTCTAATAACCTAGAGTCCACTACAGGCTTCATACAACTTTATATTTCACTTTAAGTGAAATAGTCCTTCTCCACCTTGAATAAAACCCGTAGAAATAAACGGGGACGACTTGATGTTTACAAACTTGATATCAATATCGTTTCCGTGTATTTCTACAATTACAATAGATCTTCATTAAATAACAGCCGAATCAATCAGAAAAAAAAAAATATCTTTCCGAGGTCCCCATCTGGACTACTACCTTCTTTTTGGTTGTCATTAATTCCCTCTCTTCCAACTCTTGCTTCAATTCCGCTACCTTCAAATCACTGACCCGTGATAATTATTTATTAATTTCTTTTTGATCATATAAATGATATAGGATACGTCATAGATTGGGTATATCAGCATTTGAAGATGAAAAGACAAAAATGTGATAAACAAAAATTGAATAAATTCAAAGATATGCAATATAGGTAAAACATATTTACAAATTTAAAACAGCAATTCAGGCTGATGTCTCTAGGAAATTATAAAACTATTTTCATAATATAGTGCATTTATATATAATAGTCTAGTTCCTAAATTGTAGATAGTGACTCATCGTACATTTTCTGGTTTTTAAGAGATTTGAAAGTGCGCAAAGTAAAACTTGATTTAAAGCCAAAGTTAGCTTATTTCTGTTCTATTTTTTGATCTGCTTTATATAAATTATGAACGGTACAATCGATGAGTCACTGTCTACAATATAGGAACTAGACTATAACTATCGCTAACTCAGGTGTAGGAATTCGGAAATGCCATAAAAACTTTTTTTTTGAAAATAATGTTTCAGTCTGGTTTTCATTAGGGTTTCATCATATCTCAGCGTTCTTAATTTTTCAGGAATGTGGTTGAAAAATGTCATGTCTTTGTTTTGATATAATACTGAGTTGTGGAGTGTCAATTTCATTAAATTTCCATTTCTGGTCAGGTAGCTATGCTTAGCGGATACTTAACTGAATTCAGTTATATGTTCTTCACGAACATATACATACATTTCAATATATACACAGGATGAGTCAGAATAAGACCGACAAACTCCGACTACAGATACCTCACCTCATTTCTAGGTGAAAAGTTAACATCAAGGTATGTCCTAAAACGCATCCCCTCTGAGATACAGGGGGTCGAAATTACGAAAAAAAATTAGATTTTTATTTTCTCCAAAATTCTTGAATCAAAATATACCAAACTCGGTTCACTAATCAAGGTTTATCAACGTGATAATTGGAAGTTATAATTTTAAATTTTCGTACACCAGTGGTATGAGCCTAACTGATATCAAACACTCACTTGTCCATTCACTTGTCCAAAGAAAATATGAAGGAAAATATTTCCACACACCAACGTAACTACGCCACTGGTTTACGAAAATTAGGAATTATAACTTCAAATTATCACATTGATAAACCTTGATTAGTGTAGCAAGTTTGATTTTTTTGCTTCGGGAATTTTGGAGACAAAAAAAGAAATCTAATTTTTTTTTGTACTTTTGACATCCTGTATCTCAGAGGGGATGACTTTTAGGATATTCCTTGATAGGAACTATTCACCTCGAAATGCTGTGAGGAATCTGTAGTCGGAGTTTGTCAGTCTTATTCTGACCCACCCCGTATATATACACGGTAGAGGTAGTATTTTATGTTCTCTGAAATACTTCCACAGGAATTTCTTCCAGTTAGATTAAAGATCAGTCTAATCACCCTCTTTTGTGAAATGAAAATCTGATCAACGTGCTAGAGCAGCTCCATAGATTTATATTTAAAGAAATATGTGGATATATGATGGCACAATAAACATTTATTAGCTGAGCTTTGCTTAAAATATCTTTCAGCTGTATTATGGCATAGTAAACTTTATTAATTTTTTTACATATTTCATCAAAACTCGTTTTCCAGCTCATGTTACGGACTACACGAGTACCAGTAATCGTTTCATGACTTAAGACTTTCGATGTTAACTCTGTTTTTCTGCGTTCACAATGAGAAAATTACGCGAACACAAATTTGTAAATTCTACTGATACTTCATTCATTCTACTATGAAGTTCTTCCGAACTGTCTGCTTTTGCTGCAAGAGTTGTGTCATCCGCGTACAAAATAATACAGTCAACATTTATGTGGGCAGAAAGATCGTTTATATGAGGAGGAAATATCAGTGGACCCAAAATATATCCCTGAGGAACATCTACATCCATGAAGCAGTTGCAGTTTTGTTGTAATTTTCATTGTGCTATGATAAGTTTTGATCAACTATTAAATAATTTTAGTATATTTTTGTTCATTTCTTGATTACATGTCAGTTGTTTCTGAGGAAAAGAACATTATTTAATAAATCGCCATTGCTCACGTATGAGAGCGTAGTAGACAATTACCAAATTGCCACAAGCATGCCCAAATCATCTGGAAACGTACCAAACTTGACCATTAGGAGTAATTCAGCGTGCCGAGGCCGTCCAGATAATTCAATTCATAAATCAGGGTGAGTAAGAGGCTTTTTGAGAATGCATCCAGGGAGAAAGGGCAAGGGAGCAGACCGGTGTCGTGTACTACATATGTATAAATGCTTGTATCGCCGGACGATTGTATCGTATAGTGTGTGCAATCAATTTAGGCACTAACTCCGAAAAGGGAGAATTCTCGAGAGGATGTCCAGCGACGGCATGGTCGGGGCGGGGGGACCTTTCGAAAGGCGCAGATGGAAAAGTGTCACTGAGAGTTTTTCTCGGGTCCGGTCGCGGAATATTATACGGCCTTTGATATGCGATATCGGTCGCTATTGGAAATTGCGATCCATATTGAGAAATGCCACTTTTTGGTGACGTCTGATCTTTCCGGTTACAGGCTATTCAGTTCCTTCCGAATGTACGAAGAGAAACTAATAAAAAACCTTGCCATACAAAGAATGTAGAAAATATTTAGCTGGTCTGCAAGATTATGGATAGATACATTAATGATTAGTCCAACTGTCACTGTCCGTCGAGCAAGTACCCGGGAAAGTAGTTGTTTTCTAGCGGCTAACTGCACAATTTAAAAAAAAAACAATTTTTATATTTTAGTTACTCATTTAAGGCAACCACAAGTTGGCAATTACGGCCCTTCTAGTCCAAGAGCAACGATGAATGAGAAAACGAAGAAAATCTATAGGGGTAGACCCATAAAACTAATTAAAAATACGAAATTACCCCATTTACTATAAATTCGTACTGTATACGCAATATTCCATGCTCATTTACTTCAAATTCGATGTGAATATTCAAAAAAGGCTGAATCTCATAAAAATCAATGGACAAATGATGAAAAAAAATGTTTTCAGGAAATAAATCCTCTCAACTCCAAATGAAATTTTCAACTCGAGAGCGGATTGAGATAGAGCAATTCTGCGAACGCCAATTGATTCAGAATGATGAAATTAGTGTATTTTGTGAATTTTGAATTAATCGAAGAACTAAGATATTTCCTCAAAAAAGTGCAAAGGGGTAGACCCCTAAAAATAGATAGTTATCAGATCTACTTGGAAATCGCACTATATAAGCAAAATTTTATGCTGATCGACTTCAAATTCGATGTGCATATTCAAAAAAAAGTTGAGTTTCACGAAAATGAATAGGCAAATGATGGAAACAAAATTTTTGATGGAAATAATCCCTCCCAACTCCAAATGAAATTTTCAACTCGAGAACGGATTGAGATAGAGCAATTCTGCGAACGCCAATCGATTCAGAATGATGAAATTAGTGTATTTTGTGGATTTTGAATTAATCGAAGAACTAAGATATTTACTCGAAAATAGTGCAAAGGGGTAGACCCCTAAAAATCATGAAAAATACAAAATCATCAGATGTACTTGGAATTCGCAATATATACCCAACATTTCATGCCGATTCACTTCAAATTCGATGTGAATATTCAAAAAGGGTTGAATTTCACGAAAATTAATAGACAAATGATGGAAACAAAATTTTTGATGGAAATAATCCCTCCCAACTCCAAATGAAATTTTCAACTCGAGAACGGATTGAGATAGAGCAATTCTGCGAAAGCCAATCGATTCAGAATGATGAAATTAGTGTACTTTGTGAATTTCGAATTAATCGAAGAACTAAGATATTAACTCGAAAAAAGTACAAAGGGGTAGACCCCTAAAAATCATGAAAAATACAAAATCATCAGATGTACTTGGAATTCGCAATATATACGTTACATTTCATGCCGATTCACTTCAAATTCGATAATCCTCCCAACTGCAAATGAAATTTTCAACTCGAGAACGGATTGAGATAGAGAAATTCTGCGAACGCCAATCGATTCAGAATGATAAAATTAGTGTATTTTGTGAATTTAGAAATAATCGAAAAACTAAGATATTAACTGGAAAATAGTTCAAAGGGGTAGACCCCTAAAAATCATGAAAAATACAAAATCATCAGATGTACTTGGAATTCGCAATATATACGTTACATTTCATGCCGATTCACTTCAAATTCGATAATCCTCCCAACTGCAAATGAAATTTTCAACTCGAGAACGGATTGAGATAGAGAAATTCTGCGAACGCCAATCGATTCAGAATGATAAAATTAGTGTATTTTGTGAATTTAGAAATAATCGAAAAACTAAGATATTAACTGGAAAATAGTTCAAAGGGGTAGACCCCTAAAAATCTTGAAAAATAGATAGTTATCAGATCTACTTGGAAATCGCACTATATAAGCAAAATTTTATGCTGATCGACTTCAAATTCGATGTGCATATTCAAAAAAAAGTTGAGTTTCACGAAAATGAATAGGCAAATGATGGAAACAAAATTTTTGATGGAAATAATCCCTCCCAACTCCAAATGAAATTTTCAACTCGAGAACGGATTGAGATAGAGCAATTCTGCGAAAGCCAATCGATTCAGAATGATGAAATTAGTGTACTTTGTGAATTTCGAATTAATCGAAGAACTAAGATATTAACTCGAAAAAAGTACAAAGGGGTAGACCCCTAAAAATCATGAAAAATACAAAATCATCAGATGTACTTGGAATTCGCAATATATACGTTACATTTCATGCCGATTCACTTCAAATTCGATAATCCTCCCAACTGCAAATGAAATTTTCAACTCGAGAACGGATTGAGATAGAGAAATTCTGCGAACGCCAATCGATTCAGAATGATAAAATTAGTGTATTTTGTGAATTTAGAAATAATCGAAAAACTAAGATATTAACTGGAAAATAGTTCAAAGGGGTAGACCCCTAAAAATCATGAAAAATACAAAATCATCAGATGTACTTGGAATTCGCAATATATACGTAACATTTCATGCCGATTCACTTCAAATTCGATGTGAATATTCAAAAAGGGTTGAATTTCACGAAAATTAATAGACAAATGATGGAAAAAAAGTTTTTGATAGAAATAATTCCTCTCAACTCCAAATGAAATTTTCAACTCGAGAACGGATTGAGATAGAGAAATTCTGCGAACGCCAATCGATTCAGAATGATGAAATTAGTGTATTTTGTGAATTTCGAATTAATCGAAGAACTAAGATATTTACTCGAAAAAAGTGCAAAGGGGTAGACCCCTAAAATCATGAAAAATACAAAATCATCAGATGTACTTGGAATTCGCAATATATACGTAACATTTCATGCCGATTCACTTCAAATTCGATGTGAATATTCAAAAAGGGTTGAATTTCACGAAAATTAATAGACAAATGATGGAAACAAAATTTTGGCAGGGAATAATTCCTCTCAACTCCAAATGAAATTTTCAAATCGAGAAAGGTTCAAGATAGAGCAATTTTGCGAACGCCAATCTATTCAGAATGATAAAATTAGTGTATTTTGTGAATTTAGAAATAATCGAAATACTAAGATATTTACTGGAAAATAGTTCAAAGGGGTAGACCCCTAAAATCATGAAAAATACAAAATCATCAGATGTACTTGGAATTCGCAATATATACCCAACATTTCATGCCGATTCACTTCAAATTCGATGTGAATATTCAAAAAGGGTTGAATTTCACGAAAATTAATAGACAAATGATGGAAAAAAAGTTTTTGATAGAAATAATTCCTCCCAACTCCAAATGAAATTTTCAACTCGAGAACGGATTGAGATAGAGAAATTCTGCGAACGCCAATCGATTCAGAATGATGAAATTAGTGTATTTTGTGATTTTCGAATTAATCGAAGAACTAAGATATTTCCTCAAAAAAGTGCAAAGGGGTAGACCCCTAAAAATCATGAAAAATACAAAATCATCAGATGTACTTGGAATTCGCAATATATACGTAACATTTCATGCCGATTCACTTCAAATTCGATGTGAATATTCAAAAAGGGTTGAATTTCACGAAAATTAATAGACAAATGATGGAAACAAAACTTTTGATAGAAATAATTCCTCTTAACTCCAAATGAAATTTTCAACTCGAGAACGGATTGAGATAGAGCAATTCTGCGAACGCCAATCGATTCAGAATGATGAAATTAGTGTACGAGGACCGAGGAACGAGTGACAAGGAACGAGGAACGAGGAGCGAAGAGCGAGAAGCGAGAAACGAGGAACGAGGAGCAAGGAGCGTGGAACGAGGAACGAGGAGCAAGGAACGAGGGACGAGGAACGAGGGAAGAGGAACGAGGAGCGAAGAGCGAGGAAGTTAGAGGAAACAGAAACGAAGTGTAGCGAGTTGATTGAAAATCTGCTGAAGATAATCACATTGACGGCGAAAGGCATGTCGAGTGATAGTATTTGGGTATTTTCTATTTCTTGGATTATTTCAATGTCATTCATGTTATTATCGAGAGAAGTAGTTTTATCTTCTCATAATCTACTTTTTATTTGAAGATGAATATTTGGACTTCATCCTCACCCTTTGCCTCTGTCCGACATACCCTTTTGAACTATGTCTAAAATCAGCAGTATATGATTGAAGTAAATTGTTGAAGTACATACAAATTTTCATTCGGTGTGATAAATTCCAAAAGAATTCACCCGTACTCAAGCCATTCTCCATTTCAGCATGAAGCAGTGTATGAATCAAGCCCTGAAACTCACCCTCACTTGAGGAATGAACGCCATCAAATCAGATTACGTTTTATCTTATTTCCAGTGTAAGCTCTCTTCATACTTTCCATTATCATAATTCCTTGCATGTCGTCTCAAGAATTTCACAATGAAAGCTATCCATTAAATCTTCATTTAATTTTCCAACGTCGCCGGCAAATATTCAACATGATATTCTCGGATGCTTTCTTGGTATGTTTCTAGTATTTCTATAAACCTTTTTGGATGTCGTGCGTTCTCTTTGAATTCCCAATTCTCTTGTAGAACTTGTCAATATAAATAAAATATATTCAGAAGAGGAAATTTATCAAATCTGTTACTCTGATGTGATAAGTGGTATTTATAATAATAATTGAATGCTGGTAAATCATTCAAAAACCCTGATTCCACATCTCCAAATTTCTGCATCATGCAGTTTCTAATGAAATGGAAATATTCTATCAATGCTTCCATTAATGTCTTTCATCCATCGGCCTCTTTACAGTCGAATTCAATTGACTTGATGAAAACTCTGCTGGTTAATTATACGAAAGTGTCAAGGGGTGCCACGGATAGACATAAAAAATGATACATCTCCGGACTTATGGTGTGACGTAATGGTCAATTGTGGACGGTTCATTTCGGTGAATTAATCTCCACAGGGGTGAGGTGACACAATGAATTATATTGGGTAGTTCAATCATTCATACTGGCAATTTTTCATCTTTGTTTGACTGTTGATGAAAGGGAGTCGTGATCGAAATTGAAAGGAAATTTGTTTTCATATGTAATTTGTGAGGATTTATAAATGTCGGAAAGGTGGAATTCTTGATATTTTGTAGTCGAACTGGGACTCAAACAAAAAAAAACTAGGAGCCTCTATAGTGAGTGGTAGGGGGAAATATACTTTTCCAGATCTGGAGTGTATCATCAATTTTAAAAACTCTTCTAGGTAGAATATTTTTGGGTATTTTCCTTACTTACTTTACTCTAGAGTAGGAATAATGTTGAAGATAGATAGATAAACAGATAGAGAGACAGATATATTCTTTATTCGTTTTCCAATTACAATGATCACAATGAAAATATGGATGAAGCTGAACTTTATTTCTAGTGGGACATTTCGTGAGCTGGTTTTCAATTGAACTATGTCAACCCTCTATTTAGCAAGGGCAGACACAACCCCTTAAATCTCAAATGGAAAGGATGCTCTCATTTGAAAAGTTATTAAACTACATTTTCAAAAATACCACATACTTGACGTTTCTTGTTAGTACCTTTAGAGGAATCAAGTAAAACCGTGAAGATATTTTAAGGATCAAGTGTTTTGCGATAAAACATAAAAAAAAATAATAAAAGTTATTTATCGTACTGAATTTTTAAAATGTCCGCCAGTATTTGCTAAACAATAATGAAGTCTGCTCCCAAAATCCTCTTTAACATTCTGAAAAACTTGTTGCTGAAGTTCAATACAGCAAGCTGCTGTTTAGAAATTTTGAAGAGACGTATACTCCTCAAAACTTCCAAAACTCGAGGCTGTGTTTCATAAAAATCGATTCAAGATGGCCTTATAAGAAGAAATCTAGAAGCAATAAATCGGGTGTTCGTGGTGGCCAATCTATTTCTCCTCTCTGGTCAATCCATTTTCCAGGAAATCTGTCATTTAGCTACTCTCTAACTGGAAGAAGGAAGTGTGGCGGAACCCCATCTTGTTGGAAGTGATGAAATCTTCTTGCTGAGTCATGTTTCCAGCCGCATCAATTTTCTAAACTACCTAGTTGTTGTTTTGGTTGGTTTCCGGGTTTTGCCGTCGTCTTCTTTGGTTGAAATCTCCAAACGTTTCAACTCTGAAACTGAAAGTTTCAGTTGTTACCTCTAGAAGAGTACTTCGACCACGCCACTGAAGATGACTGTTGCAGTTGCAGTTGAAACGTTTGGAGATTTAAATCAAAGAAGACCACGGCAAAACCTGGAAACCAACGAAAACATTTACGCCAGCCGTGAAAGCCTACATTCCTACCTAGTTGTTATTAACGTGTCTAGTATTTCTTGAAGCAGATTAAAGCAGAGCTATCCAGTTGGATTTTCCACAAAAAATATGGTCCTAATAATAGTATTCCCGAAAATACCAGCCCAAATGTTCAGTTTCTCTGGATACTGTGAATGAGTTTCCCTAAAAAGTAACGGATTTTCATCTTTCCAGTAGCGACAATTCTGTTTGTTAACATGCCCATGGAGGAAAAAACTTATACTCATCAGTAATGCAAATATTGTGCAAAATATTACGGTTTTCGTTCAAAAAATCAGTCATTGTTTCACAAAATTCAACTTTTCTTTCAAAATTTGTAGTATTTACGGGTGAAATTTATGTAACTTCAGTGACTTTCTTCCTGTTTCGTGAGACATTCCTAATTGGCGTGCCCAGTTATATGTTATATCCGTCAACCGGTTGCATTCTCACGAGCAACCCTCAGAAGTCAGAGGCTTGTGCGAGAGGGAAGACGTAGCCCTTACCTTTTAACGTGTGATGCCATGCTGCTTCTTCCAAAACACGGTGATCAGCTTTTTTTTTGTTAGCATCGGAACTAGTTTCACCACACTACGAGAAAAATCGTTCGAAATGAAGAGCAAACAATTCCTATCTCCCTAAAATAACCTATAAATCCACAAATTCTGGTTGAATTTTGTTGTATTGTATAACTAGCATGGAATGATAGTCATTTCTTTCTAGTTAGAGTTTTGTGTAAAATCAAGTAATGAAATCAATCATCGGGATGTCAAAATCACGTAACCCAAAAAAAAAGGACAATAAAACATTATTTTCCTTCTACGTTTTCGTTTCAGCTCTCTGTTTCAGTGGCATAAGACCTGTATACTCTCAGATCCGAGTGCAGCGGCGTAAATATTCAATAGATTGCAAAAAGTAAAAAGCTTTCCGCCCGAATCACCTTCCCTTCACACAATATGTAATACTGACCCCTCTGGGAGCAGATTTTCAATGTAGACATTGTGAAACGAGAGTATTGTAGTATGCGATGGACTCAAGTACCTGTTCATCAATAATGCACTATATCCAATCTGATACATTTGTAGCATGTGAATCACTACTGTCGTCCAGCTGAAATCCGTTCAGAAGGGACAGTTTGCCGGCAAAGAGTCATAGGCGGGACAGAATGTATTTCCAGAGGGTTACATCTTTGACAAACCTACATTTTTTAGCAATAGTCAGGCACGAACTGATTTGTGCATCGAATTGATCTTCAGTTGTAATTTGAGATGCATTTGTTGATTGACGTTAGGTTGATATGCAATGAGGGTTGAAACATACGAGACTTGGGTTAAAACGTTGTTCTTTTTGTTGAGTGGTAATAATTCTACAGAGGCACCAATGGTGTGTGCATGGTCCATAAATTTTGACCATGATGATCCCTTTCAACATCCTCGAAGTTAACGAAGAAGTTATCAATATGGGTTGCAGTTTTCTTCTTCACTCTTGTTGCCTTGAAAATTGTTTCATCGAAATTATAGGAAAGAAGCAATTCTAAAAAATCAGTAAAAATTCAAAATATCGCACTAAAAATACTGATGAATTTGGGCTCAAATTGGAGAAAACTCCATTTTTTGAAGGCCCACGATTAGCTGTGTTATACATATGTGTGTCATAAAATACCATATTGGGCCTGTGTCATGTTGATCCTGATTGCCCCGAAGACGACAAAATTAATTGACGATACGTTGAAGCTCGAAAAATAATTTTTCTGCGTAGGATCTTGAAACCTGAAGAGAAATCTATCAGTAGTTACGTTGGTATGTGGATATATTTTCCTTCATATTTTCCATCACTTGTCCAAGGAAAATATTTCTACATACCAACGTAACTACGCTACTGGTTTACGAAAATTAAGAATTATAACTTCAAATTATCACGTTGATAAACCCTGATTAGTGTACCAAGTTTGATATTTTTTGCTTCGGGAATTTTGGAGAAAAAACATTAAATCTATTTTTTTTTTTGCACTTTTGACACCCTGTATCTCAGAGGGGATGCGTTTTAGGACATACGTTGATAGGAACTCTTCACCTTGAAATGAGGTGAGGAATATGTAGTCGAAGTTTGTCGGTCTTATTCTGACTCACCCTGTATACTAATATTCAGTGTTACCCATTTATAATGAAATAAAACATAGATTTGTCAACTATTCAGAGTATTTTTAAGTCCATTGGGACACAAAATTTTACTAGTGCTTCTTGACTTGCAATATGACCTTTTATTCAACTCACCACTTGAATTTAAGAACTGTTTCAGTCTGACAGAACTGGATTCAGAAATTTTCAAAATATCAATTACTTAACCAAATTATATCGAAAACTGTTCATAAATGATATATTCCTGAAATTTGAATTTTTTTACTTTTATCATTTAAGAGAATTAAATGAAATGAATAATAAAAATATTCCTAAAGACACAATTTTTATAATTTTATTATTTATTTTCACCATGGAAAATATTTGAATATTTCTCATGTGGAATTGTGACTACTATTTTTTGTTTCATTTATGAACAGAATTCTATGAAATTATGATCAGTTATATTGTAAAATCTTCCGAATCCAGTTGTGTAGTCAAAATTCTTATCAAATTTTGGAAAGTGGTGGGTTTATTAAATGTAATTCTTTTTAAATTTCATTCCCTTATAATTTTTTTCATACACTATTTGAAAATGTTGTGAAGCCAATGGTGTCGTCAGACTTTTTCCCAAAAAATCGCTAATAATTTTTTCCGAACTTGAAAATAAAAATGGTCCTGAAGATGAAATTTCATAAATAAAAGAAAACGTAACACGTCATGAAAAATAATAGTGATAGCCGTCCTCTATGGGACAGGCCATGCCTTTGATAACATTCTATGCGTATTTATGAGAGAATATTATTATTAATCGGATGAGAATCGTTTGTTATATAATGGTGCTTCAATTTCAAATGGATCACACTACATAAATAAGAATGAGAATGTTTCGCAATTTGTTCTGCCAAATAAAATATGATTCGGAACAATCCAGAAAAATTTTTCGCATGGCGTTTTCGTCTCCTTGTACAAAACATATTTCTTTCTAGATTTGTTGCGTGAATTACTTTTTCTGTCTACTTTTCGGTATTGTCACTTTCTGAGTATTGACGAAGCTCATAACTGATTTCAAGAATCACAATAAATCGTGGCCTCGTGATAAAAAGCTTCATAATTCTATTTGTACCATGAAATAGATTGGAAAATGTAACGATTACCAAGTCTCTCGTCAAAGAGTTATTATTCCAAGGATAAAGCAATTAACCGAAGAAAAAACGGTGAGCTGTCACAAAATTTAAATTGAGTTATCCATTTTTAAACCAGAAATTGAATCGTACCATACTGAATGGAAGCATCTATTCAAGAAAAATTCAATCAATATCGCTGACGATTTGGATATATGAATACTAGTTCAGTGTATTAAACCGTGAAGATTATTAAGTCGTTCCCACATCTCATGGAATATCTCATCAAATAAAATTAATGAATGGTATTATAACCAGCGCGTGATCTAATATAAGACCAAATTATTTATTTTAAATCGTTATTAAGTTTTTGTGGTTTATCTCTGAAATACATTATATCTACAAAAGACGATGATTATATTCTACATTATGTATGTGGAAGGCACTAGAACGAATAATATTGGTATACCCAACAAAGCGAGCACTCTTTTTTTGTGGTGTACGCACATCGTTTCCAGTCGAGTAAAAAATATCGTTTAATTTACAATCTACACTTTCATATTTCACTGAAGATTGAAATAAAATAAGATAGATGAGGTTGCGTTTTTGAAGATACTCTCTCACACTTCACATACTGAATCGTCAGCGTCACGGTTTCGTAATGGAGGAGTCGATGGCCCACAATAGTTATGCTTCGAGTGAATCTGTTACGAAACGGATCTATTTTGAATGAACCGTTGAAGAGGACACTGACGAAGAAATTGATCCCATCTCCAGGAAGCTCAGAACAGTCACCAACATCACTAGTAGTTTCAAAAGGACACTCATGAAACAAAAACCAGAAGTGTAAAACACCAAGATCCTCCTTTTTTATAAGTGGTTTCCATCACATATTGGGAAAAACTGAAGCAACAGTCACAAAACTCAACAAAATCGTTGTCAATTTTGTCTTACCTCTTGTAATATAATGTGATATTGAGGAAGTAGCTTCTGTAGAAGAGCACTATGGTGATGAAATTGTTTTAATTTGATAATAGTTGTCAGTGTCCTGACGAAGGAATTGATCCCATCTCCAGGAAACTCAGAACAGTCACCAACATCACTAGTAGTTTCAAAAGGACACTCATGAAACAAAAACCAGAAGTGTAAAACACCAAGATCCTCCTTTTTTATAAGTGGTTTCCATCACATATTGGGAAAAACTGAAGCAACAGTCACAAAACTCAACAAAATCGTTGTTAATTTTGTCTTACCTCTTGTAATATAATGTGATATTGAGGAAGTAGCTTCTGTAGAAGAGCACTATGGTGATGAAATTGTTTTAATTTGATAATAGTTGTCAGTGTCCTGACGAAGGAATTGATCCCATCTCCAGGAAGCTCAGAACAGTCACCAACATCACTGGTAGTTTCAAAAGGACACTCATGAAACAAAAACCAGAAGTGTAAAACACCAAGATCCTCCTTTTTTATAAGTGGTTTCCATCACATATTGGGAAAAACTGAAGCAACAGTCACAAAACTCAAGAAAATCGTTGTTAATTTTGTCTTACCTCTTGTAATATAATGTGATATTGAGGAAATTGCTTTTGTAGAAGAGCACTATGGTGATGAAATTGTTATAATTTGATAATAGTTGTCAGTGTCCTGACGAAGGAATTGATCCCATCTCCAGGAAGCTCAGAACAGTCACCAACATCACTAGTAGTTTCAAAAGGACACTCATGAAACAAAAACCAGAAGTGTAAAACACCAAGATCCTCCTTTTTTATAAGTGGTTTCCATCACATATTGGCAAAAACTGAAGCAACAGTCACAAAACTCAACAAAATCGTTGTCAATTTTGTCTTACCTCTTGTAATATAATGTGATATTGAGGAAATTGCTTTTGTAGAAGAGCACTATGGTGATGAAATTGTTATAATTTGATAATAGTTGTCAGTGTCCTGACGAAGGAATTGATCCCATCTCCAGGAAGCTCAGAACAGTCACCAACATCACTAGTAGTTTCAAAAGGACACTCATGAAACAAAAACCAGAAGTGTAAAACACCAAGATCCTCCTTTTTTATAAGTGGTTTCCATCACATATTGGCAAAAACTGAAGCAACAGTCACAAAACTCAACAAAATCGTTGTCAATTTTGTCTTACCTCTTGTAATATAATGTGATATTGAGGAAGTAGCTTCTGTAGAAGAGCACTATGGTGATGAAATTGTTTTAATTTGATAATAGTTGTCAGTGTCCTGACGAAGGAATTGATCCCATCTCCAGGAAACTCAGAACAGTCACCAACATCACTAGTAGTTTCAAAAGGACACTCATGAAACAAAAACCAGAAGTGTAAAACACCAAGATCCTCGTTTTTTATAAGTGGTTTCCATCACATATTGGGAAAAACTGAAGCAACAGTCACAAAACTCAACAAAATCGTTGTTAATTTTGTCTTACCTCTTGTAATATAATGTGATATTGAGGAAGTAGCTTTTGTAGAAGAGCACTATGGTGATGAAATTGTTATAATTTGATAATAGTTGTCAGTGTCCTGACGAAGGAATTGATCCCATCTCCAGGAAGCTCAGAACAGTCACCAACATCACTAGTAGTTTCAAAAGGACACTCATGAAACAAAAACCAGAAGTGTAAAACACCAAGATCCTCGTTTTTTATAAGTGGTTTCCATCACATATTGGCAAAAACTGAAGCAACAGTCACAAAACTCAACAAAATCGTTGTCAATTTTGTCTTACCTCTTGTAATATAATGTGATATTGAGGAAGTAGCTTCTGTAGAAGAGCACTATGGTGATGAAATTGTTTTAATTTCATAATAGTTGTCAGTGTCCTGACGAAGGAATTGATCCCATCTCCAGGAAACTCAGAACAGTCACCAACATCACTAGTAGTTTCAAAAGGACACTCATGAAACAAAAACCAGAAGTGTAAAACACCAAGATCCTCCTTTTTTATAAGTGGTTTCCATCACATATTGGGGAAAACTGAAGCAACAGTCACAAAACTCAACAAAATCGTTGTTAATTTTGTCTTACCTCTTGTAATATAATGTGATATTGAGGAAGTAGCTTTTGTAGAAGAGCACTATGGTGATGAAATTGTTTTAATTTGATAATAGTTGTAGAAAAATCATAGTATACAATTCAGTTAGTAAAGTAATAGATTTCCGAGATCAAAAACGTACTTTGGGAAATTATCTGCGTTTCAGAAAGGTTTTCCATTTGATAATGATTGTAACATTTTTATTGACTTCAGCGAAACTAAAATGAATTATAATCCTTTGTAAAAGTGTCAGAAAAAGAAAAGTGAGAGAGGAAATTTTATAAGGGGGATTGTGAGAAATTATATTAATGTCAGGATGTTGACAGACACAATGAAGAAATACGAAGAAAAAAATACGAAATTGGTTGAAACAAATACAAAAATCCATAAAATGAAGTGGATATTCATGGACACCATACACTCTATGGAAAAACGGGACACACTCTTAGAAAATTTGCAGGATAATGAAAATAACGTAACATCACCGAATTACTTCAAAAAATACAGAAATACATTGAATTCATCAACAAAAATTGGATTATTCCAATAAAATTGTTGATCTAAGCAAAAACGACCCTAAAAATCTATGGAGAACTATAAATGATTATGTATGCTCAACAAACAAAAAGACAGAAAAAAGAATAACTGGATTGAAAGAGAGCGGAGAAATTGTGTAAGATAAACTGGAAATTGTAACCACTCTCGTTGACTTTTTTACTAAAATCGGTTAAAAATCAGCAGGGGAAATAATGACAAATAATATTGAAAACGTCTTTGAATACGAACTACAAAACAAGGTCAATTATATGATCTTTTGTCTCTTAAAAAGATTAAATTATTTAAATTAGAAATATAAATTATTAAGTCAAAAAATAAGAATAAATATAAATTTGTCAGCACGTACAAGTTGCAACTAGTAACTAGCGACTTTCTGTTTATTCACATTCAATATGTTTTAGGTATATAAACTATGTATATATCCACGGCTAATGATAATAATAGCCATCATCTACCTACACAGGCTTTGCCTTTGGGTACACTCTATGAGGGAGTATTGATATTATTATATATATTTCCATCACGAATTTATCAGTCAGGCCCTGTCTCCGGAGCTCCGATACATCCGAAGGGCACGCTGATGTGTAGTTTTCTGCATTCGTCCGGCTAAGATGTCTGCCGCATCACGGCAAGCCTGCGGAGTTCAAAGAATAAGTCCTGATATTTTGTTCGTTTTGCCTTCTCTTTTCGGACGATATTCGTTTCGCCAGGAGCTGAAATCTTCCACGAAAATCGTCCTACTTTGATGGTCAAGGAGGACTGTATCAGGATTATTAGCTCGTGATTGCCTGAGGGTGGGGAATGAGTAGTGAACTGAGATATGAAATACAAATAATGAACATTCGAATAAAAAATAAATCGTTAATATGGCAATGGGAGTGTATCCTTGTCGACCAAAATCTGGGACAATGTTGATCGTTCTTAAATATTCCATGTAGCGGAGCGAAGCGTCGGGGGGCGCCCTGACGGATAATTCATGTCACTTAACATCGTCAGAGCTTTATCCTGGCAGTTTTATTGGCTCTCTAAATTGGACGGCAGCAACGTGTCGTTGGATGGAATCAACCACCCCCGTCGTCCCACCCCTTCGATTTGCACCGTACCATTGATCACCAGAACTAATAATCCACTAATTTGTCCCGCTTCGGCTAATAGAAATTGTCAATCGGAAAGACGGAGTCCTCTTCCGGGTTTGCATCTGATTTACTGCGATAACACGACGAGAAAACAGCAGGAGCTGGATATTGGCCTTATAGGACTCTGCTGTCGGTGTGATTAAAGTCGGCGATCAGTTGTGCGATCCGTTGTCGCAGACCGGGATTCATTTAAAAGTGGGTGTGCTGATTTATCTTGTGCTTTATTGAATGATAATGATCAGAAACAATTCAAAATTATTATTTTTCTTCGGCTGTTAGTTTTTACCCACATTCCCGCACGCATTTTGGTTTTGAAAGTGTAAATTAGCTCGGGAAAGTAAAATATGCCAATTTAACGCCATTATACAGGGTGAGTCAGAATAAGACTGACAAACTCCGACTACAGATTCCTCACCTCATTCCGCACCCCCTCTAAGATATAGGGTGTCAAAAGTACAAAAAAAATTGATTTACTATTTTTCTACAAAATTCCCTAAGCAAAAAATATCAAACTTGGTACACTAATCAATGTTTGTATATTTTGCTTCAGGAGTTTTGGAGGAAAATAATAAATCTATTTTTTTTTTGTACTTTAGACAACCTGTATGTCAGAGGGGATGCATTTTAGGACATTCCTTGATAGGAACTTTTCACCTCGTAATGAAGTGATGAATCTGTAGTCGGATTTTGTCGGTCTTATTCTGATTCACCCTGTATAAATATTTCATTGATTTTACCTGTACCTATATTACTATTCATACTCATGTAGGTTTTTTCTTTCTAATACTATTGAAAAATTGAATACAACAGTAAAAAATCAAGTTCTTCTCTCAAACAATTCGAATTCGAATTCTTGAAGTTCTTTCAAACTCTCCGGATTTTTGAGAAGTTCCTTTTCCAGGTCCTCACATTTTCTTGAAGTCCCTCTATAAAATTTTTTGAATTTCCTTGAAGCTCTTCTTCTATGCTATTTGAATCTTCATGGAGTTCTAGGAATTGTTTTCTAGACTCCTTACTTTGAGCTCACTGAATTTTGTTGCAGTTCCTTCTTCAGTAGTTTCCTCAAGTTTATTTATAATCGAAGTCAAATCTATTCCAGAAACTTCGAATAAAAAGGCTTCGCGGTCTTCTCATTCTTGAATCATTTCTTCCGAAAGTCTTTTATGAAGTTCGGTCTTCTTACTAGTTGTTTCTATTTCCCGTTTCTTCAGTTCTTGCTTCAATTTAGCCACCTCCAAATCAAGTAGGCGATCTTTCCTCGAAAACATTTTGTCTTTTGGTGCCTTTAATCGAGATATCAGTCACATTTAAAGTTCATCGATTTATTTTCACGTAATTCGCCACTGTTCACTTTGCGAGCACTAATTTATTCAACGTCTATTTCAAGTGAACAATTCATTTTGAAAATCCTATTTCTGACACCAAACTTTCAAAATAGTAATTCCTGCGTTTTTCACTGAGAGACAAAAGTGACTATTTGTGAGTTGTAGGAAACCTCTGAAAAACCTCAAAACAGCGATTTCTCGCAATTATTACTGTCAACTCACTTCTGACTTGGTGGTAAAGTTAAAAATCGAATTCAGCGAATGAAAATACATACAAAACCGCTGAGAAAAAAACTTTTCAAACCCCAAATAATTGTACTAGAACTAATTGTTATGAATACAAACGCTGATGATACAAATTTCTGTATCCAGCCTTAGCCCATCAGAAACAACGTTCGAAAAGTCATACCAAGAGATATTCATCCAAAAGACTAGAAATGCACTTGTTTCGTCATCCGTGATTGACGTCTGGGAAAAAATGCATGCCAATAAAGGAAAAGAAACCAATAGTCCGGAGCAATTAAAAATCTTTTTATAATCAAAGCGAATTTAAAGGAGCACTAAATGAGCAATATCTATTCGCGACGCACCAGCAATGTCATGCATCAAAAGCCGACAGGTTATCAGAAAACTCTATTTTAATTTAAACGACTCGGGTCGTCACAAGAAATGACAGCTCCGGTATAAAATATAGGAAATATAGGGTGGCGTCAGTATATATTGGGACAGTGTCAACAAAACATTTTTGGAATACTTGGTGATAATTCACTCTACTTTATTTTAATATTTTTAGGTAAACGGGCTTCGTGGCAGTTATGATAACAGTTATTTACCATATGACCTCTTGTTCTTTGAGGGATTTTTTGGTTGATGTCAGCAATGTGCTCTTTGAGCCGTTCTTTCATGACCTATCTAGTTTGATCCACATACGTTTTGCAGCTATTACAGCCAATTTCATGAATACCCAACATTTCTCCTTCATCTGTCTCATCTATGGAAGTACCCAGGATGTGTTGTAGCTTATGCGAGGTTTTGTATACTACCTTCATATTGAGCGTTTTCTAAATGCTGTTGCAACCCCGAGTAACTTGAGGTTTGTGTGGAATAACGATATAAAAAAAATAAAACAAATTTTATCAGCCCAACAGGTCGAAACCCAATTTCAGGACCTAGTTACACAGTTTAAGTAAGATTATATATACACCTACCAAATTACAAAATATACATCCATCTATTATAACTATGGTTGGTTATCTTGAATCAAGACTATGAAAGAAAAGAAGAAAAAAAAGAAGAAAAAAATCTTTTCAATAACAGCAGAATCGTGTTGTTAAAGTTCTACAAACGCATTGAAGGAGATACATAGTAATGAAGAAATTGATAAAAAACGAACTAGAGAAACAAAAGCATCTGAAAAAGAGTAACTAAATATAATATACCTAATACATTTATGTTGCATAAAGCTGTCTAACACAATAATATAATTTATATATATATTAAGAAGCGTTTTCATTCATTCATTCGATAACAAATTCAGACTTGAATTTTCATTGAAAGTACACATTTTTCTCGTATTGAGGAAGAAAGATAACCTTACCAAAAAAACAATATTGATCCTAATGCATAATATTTTCTACAACTAATAAATAATAATTGGTTATGATGATAATTGGAAAAGCAAATAAATTATTTTTTTGACATTGTTTTTGGGTGAATTTTTCCTTCCACAACCTGAAAATGGAAAAGAGTGAATTCAAAGAAATCTGAACAAGTTTAGAAGGACAAATTGAATTTGCATTTCTGTTTCAATTTTGAGATTGTGGAAGATAAAACTCACCCGAAAACTGTAAAAAAAGAGTTTCCTTCATAAAATCAAACTTTCAATCAATACAAGTAGACTCACTTTTGATTTTCCTGTTAGGCACGAACTCTTAATCATGCTCTGTTAATATACAGTGTGAGTCTTTATAAAGTGCACATATTGAATTGGGGGAAACTATGCTTAATTTTATCTTTGAATTTTTTTTTGTATTTTTAATGGAGTTTAAAAAATGTTGTTTTGCTACTGTGTGAACAAAACGTTATATTTTTTGAACTAACTGACTTATCACGATGAAACAAACTCCATAATGATTGGAAGTAATTGGGCGTCCTCGCAAAATGAAAATTGTTGAAAAAAATACCCCCAATTGAAAATAAACATATTTCTTCAGCAAAAATTTGTTTTGTTTTTCATCAATTTTTACAATAATCGTATTTTTCAATGAAATGCCCACATTACATACATTTTTTATTGCTTTAAGTTCGATACATTTTTGAATAAGTATGTACTCATTATCTTTCCTTCATGATTGGTTTTTTAGGTTCAAAATTCAACCATAAGTTCCGAGCCTATCCTCGAGTGATGAACACGAATTACGGAACTGACCTCGTAGCTTTATATTACTCCGATGAACAAGAAATGACGGAATGAATTAGTGACAGAGACTGAAGGAAATCGAAGTTATAAATATTGGATCATAGTTGACATATGGCTCTTTGAAGACTACCACCCACGAAGCGTTAGCGGGCAGACATGAGATGAGTTGAAACCAGACCCATTCGAGAAATAACGCATAGTTTTTGCCACATCGGCTACTATAGTTAGTTTTAATGTGCTGTCATTGTCCGAATTACAATTTGCACCAACTGGTTGAATGAGTCATCGCCACTATTATTATAATAAATAGATGTGCCTATTGGCCTATTGTATCTTACCTATGTTGCTATGTCACAGTACCCAATCCAATACTTTTGTTGCCTTGTACGAGTTTGTACAAGTTTCGTATTGGGTGGGAATTGTATGGTTCTGGGCCGCTAATGTCTGCCCGAACATTACCTGTCTTTGCGGTCTAGAGCTTCGCAATAGCACAGCATGTGTTTCACGGTTTCTGAATCCTTACCGCAAAGTCTGCAGGTCACATCTCCTTCACTGGTGCATGTCCAGTCAAGTTCCGTAATGGTTCTCAACTGGCTTCTGTTTATCGTCATGTTCAACAGGTCTGCCTTTCTTTAGTTACACGGTCCTTTGATATATTTTTCCCCTATTTGTTTCCTGGGAAATTATCTTAGTAGTAGTTGTGCTTGTCCCTAATCCAGTCTTTTACGGATACTGTTACTGTTCACTTCAGTTTCTCTAGCATCTGCTCTTGGTTTGAGAGCAATTCCTTTCCTCTTCGTGCGAATTCGTCTGCTTCCTTATTGCCTGTGACTCCCTGATGACCTAGGACCCAAATACGAATGCTGCAGGTAGCAGAAACTTACCTGTAGCACAGAAGGGCTGCTACAGCAACCCTCAACCCTTTGCAAAATCCTTGGGATAGGCAATATCAACGTAGCTCTGATGCAAGAACCCTGGCTAGTCGAAAGGCACATATCGAGTGTCTTAGATAAGGTGGAGACTGTTGAGTCTATCTGAGTTCTGTTACAGGGACATCACAGCCATCAAGAAAAATTGTTATTTCCGCCAACTCACGAGTAAACCCTCAAAAGTCTTCGAAATACTAGTGCGAGTGAAGCAAGACGTAGCCCTTACCTTCCAACGTATGATGCCACGCACGAGACCAGTGACCATGCTGGGAATCGAACCCACGCCTTTGTGATTGAGAGCCAAGCGCTCTACCATCATGACCACCAAGGCCCATACAGACAAAATAGACTAGGGATGAAATGAAAAGGATTATCGTCTCAGCAAATGTATATATATATATACATATATATATATATATATATATATATATATATATATATATATATATATATATATATATATATATATATATATATATATAATTAAGTAGGAATTCTCGGGTAGCGGTCTGTTGAACAATGAAACTCATTCGATTTAAATCTTCAATATTTCGTCAAACTTTATTGACTTCTTCAGGAAGAGCTACAATTAAAAAGGAATATGAGTTGTTGAAGGACTACATAAAAATAACATGATAACTTACAAAATTCACAGAGTTAGTTCTAACCTATGGAACATTTGGGAGGAAAATTGTTATTCTCCGCTGCAGACTAAACGCTTAATTTACCTGACTGGAGTGTTACTATGCAGCGGAGAATAACAATTTTCCTCCCAAATGTTCCATAGGTTAGAACTAACTCTGTGAATTTTGTAAGTTATCATGTTATTTTTATGTAGTCCTTCAACAACTCATATTCCTTTTTAATTGTAGCTCTTCCTGAAGAAGTCAATAAAGTTTGACGAAATATTGAAGATTTAAATCGAATGAGTTTCATTGTTCAACAGACCGCTACCCGAGAATTCCTACTTAATTAATAGAGTTCGGTCGAGAATACTTTGTTATTATATATATATATATATATATATATATATATATATATATATATATATATATATATATATATATATATATATATATATATATATATATATATATATATATATATATATATATATATATATATATATATGTATGTATATGTATCTCGCCACTCTCCATGTCCTTCACCAACGAAGTTTTGGCTAGAACTGGTCCGACCCTGTGTGGGACAGTACTGGCAAAAGCATAAGAGGTTGTTGTTTCCAGAGACACGAAAGTTATGAATTCGAGTAAAGAGTTAGCCTTCGTAACCCATAGAAGACGAAGAATCATTGACATTACCATGAGCTCTTCTTTGGTGGCTCAGCAGGTTGGAAAATTTCAAGTCTCAGACAAACCCTAAAACTAGAATCACCGACATATTCGCCTGGAGATTGGAGAACCAATGAACTAGCCAAAATGTATTGGTACCCATCCATACTTACCATTACCATAACTGGGAAAGCATGGTAAAATAATTCCTGAGCTGATGACAATGCACTGAGATTTGTAACGGAAAAGTAAAAAAAAAAATGGGTTGAGGGCAAACCACTGCAAATATTCTTTTTTGTTCCTGTTTGTAAAGAAGCCACCGCATTCCAAGCCTATGTTCTGGGAACTCCTTGTTCTCTATGGAAACTACTATGGAAACTACTTCCAGCTGCAAAAATGTATCAAATATCGAGAAGAGTATTAAACAAAAAAATAAAGAGTACCCTAGACCAAACATTTGTGTTCGTCAGTTGGTCGCCAGTTATATTATATCATTTTCCAGGATATTTTCTAGAATTCCGATCTCTCTGTATAGCTGAATTCGATATAACTTTACTACGTGTCTGAAATCTCCTATTCTCTCACGTAAAAAGGGGTTCTTTTCCGTTTTCAATATCTTCCTTTCATGACTGTAACGTAAACATTTACTCGTCGTATACAAACTTGCAACAAACCCCAATAAGATAATAAAAGTGTTAACTCTATCATAGATGCTACAACAGATATTAATATCCTTTTGCACTGAAATGAAGTCAGAATATCAACATAAATGGCACGCAGTAAAATATAGAGGAAGCAAAGTAGCGTACTTCAGAGGTTAAAGTTATTTGAATAAATAAAACACCCATCTAGCTTCTTTGGTTCTGGAGTTATACAGGAAAAATTAAAAATTCTTTGAATTTCTTTTTATTCTGTGAAGATTTTTAAAACTTGTAGCACTATATCAGAGCAACTTATTGTAGACATTGTGAAGTTAGATGAAATAGATTGAGAGGCAAGGAATAACATTACGACAGAGGCAGCTATAGTTAACTCAGTGACAATCTCTTCATGACACATTTGTGTTGGAGTTAAAACAGTCTGTGTTCATGAGGTGAGGACTAACATTATGACGAAGGCAGCTGTAGCTAACTGTGACAAACTTTTCATGGTCACATGAAAGAAACCTGCCAGCAGCACATTTGCAATGATGTTAAAACAACCAGTGTTCAAAAGGCAAGGACTATCATTATGACGGAGGCAGCTGTAGCTAACTTCGTGGAAATCTCTTCATCATTACATGAAAGAAACTCACTAAAGGAGCCAGCAGCATATTTGCGATGGAGTTAGAACAGCCAGTGTTTAAGAGGCAAGGACTAACATTATAACGGAGGAAGCTATAGCTAACTTCGTGGAAATCTATTCATCATTACATGAAAAAACTCACTAAAGGAGCCAGCAGCATATTTGCGATGGAGTTAGAACTGCCAGTGTTTTAGAGGCAAGGACTAACATTATAACGGAGGAAGCTATAGCTAACTTCGTGGAAATCTCTTCATCATTACATGAAAAAAACTCACTAAAGGAGGCAGCAGCATATTTGCGATGGAGTTAGAACACCCAGTGTTTAAGAGGCAAGGACTAACATTATAACGGAGGAAGCTATAGCTAACTTCGTGGAAATCTCTTCATCATTACATGAAAAAAACTCACTAAAGGAGCCAGCAGCATATTTGCGATGGAGTTAGAACTGCCAGTGTTTTGGAGGCAAGGACTAACATTATAACGGAGGAAGCTATAGCTAACTTCGTGGAAATCTCTTCATCATTACATGAAAAAAACTCACTAAAGGAGCCAGCAGCATATTTGCGATGGAGTTAGAACACCCAGTGTTTAAGAGGCAAGGACTAACATTATAACGGAGGAAGCTATAGCTAACTTCGTGGAAATCTCTTCATCATTACATGAAAAAAACTCACTAAAGGAGCCAGCAGCATATTTGCGATGGAGTTAGAACACCCAGTGTTTAAGAGGCAAGGACTAACATTATAACGGAGGAAGCTATAGCTAACTTCGTGGGAATCTCTTCATCATTACATGAAAAAAACTCACTAAAGGAGCCAGCAGCATATTTGCGATGGAGTTAGAACTGCCAGTGTTTTAGAGGCAAGGACTAACATTATAACGGAGGAAGCTATAGCTAACTTCGTGGAAATCTATTCATCATTACATGAAAAAACTCACTAAAGGAGCCAGCAGCATATTTGCGATGGAGTTAGAACTGCCAGTGTTTTGGAGGCAAGGACTAACATTATAACGGAGGAAGCTATAGCTAACTTCGTGGAAATCTCTTCATCATTACATGAAAAAAACTCACTAAAGGAGCCAGCAGCATATTTGCGATGGAGTTAGAACTGCCAGTGTTTTAGAGGCAAGGACTAACATTATAACGGAGGAAGCTATAGCTAACTTCGTGGAAATCTCTTCATCATTACATGAAAAAAACTCACTAAAGGAGCCAGCAGCATATTTGCGATGGAGTTAGAACTGCCAGTGTTTTGGAGGCAAGGACTAACATTATAACGGAGGAAGCTATAGCTAACTTCGTGGAAATCTCTTCATCATTACATGAAAAAAACTCACTAAAGGAGCCAGCAGCATATTTGCGATGGAGTTAGAACTGCCAGTGTTTTAGAGGCAAGGACTAACATTATAACAGAGGAAGCTATAGCTAACTTCGTGGAAATCTCTTCATCATTACATGAAAAAAACTCACTAAAGGAGCCAGCAGCATATTTGCGATGGAGTTAGAACTGCCAGTGTTTTGGAGGCAAGGACTAACATTATAACGGAGGAAGCTATAGCTAACTGTGACAAACTTTTCATGGTCACATGAAAGAAACCTGCCAGCAGCACATTTGCAATGATGTTAAAACAACCAGTGTTCAAAAGGCAAGGACTAACATTATGACGGAGGCAGCTGTAGCTAACTTCGTGGAAATCTCTTCATCATTACATGAAAGAAACTCACTAAAGGAGCCAGCAGCATATTTGCGATGGAGTTAGAACAGCCAGTGTTTAAGAGGCAAGGACTAACATTATAACGGAGGAAGCTATAGCTAACTTCGTGGAAATCTATTCATCATTACATGAAAAAACTCACTAAAGGAGCCAGCAGCATATTTGCGATGGAGTTAGAACTGCCAGTGTTTTAGAGGCAAGGACTAACATTATAACGGAGGAAGCTATAGCTAACTTCGTGGAAATCTCTTCATCATTACATGAAAAAAACTCACTGAAGGAGGCAGCAGCATATTTGCGATGGAGTTAGAACACCCAGTGTTTAAGAGGCAAGGACTAACATTATATCGGAGGAAGCTATAGCTAACTTCGTGGAAATCTCTTCATCATTACATGAAAAAAACTCACTAAAGGAGCCAGCAGCATATTTGCGATGGAGTTAGAACTGCCAGTGTTTTGGAGGCAAGGACTAACATTATAACGGAGGAAGCTATAGCTAACTTCGTGGAAATCTCTTCATCATTACATGAAAAAAACTCACTGAAGGAGGCAGCAGCATATTTGCGATGGAGTTAGAACTGCCAGTGTTTTGGAGGCAAGGACTAACATTATAACGGAGGAAGCTATAGCTAACTTCGTGGAAATCTCTTCATCATTACATGAAAAAAACTCACTGAAGGAGCCAGCAGCATATTTGCGATGGAGTTGGAACAGCCTGTGTTTAAGAGCCAAGGGCTAACATTACGGAGGCAGCTATAGCTAACTTCATGACAATCTCTTCATGATCACATGAAAGAAATCTACAATATGAGCCAGAAGCAAATTTTTGCGATGACGTTAGGACAGCCACTGTTTGAAAGGAAAGACTAACATTATGACAGAGGCAGCCATAGCTAATTTCCTGATAACCTCTCCCACCAATACAATTATTTCCAACTCTTCAGATGTGGTGCAGGTTTTTCCAGGTTTTCTTGCAGATGTATATGCGAATGCACCACCGTATTTATTTTAGTCGCCCGGGAGCGCAAATCAATTATTTTTCATGTTGATTTTTTACTGTTGTATCCAAATTTTTGATAAAGTTTCTTGGTATTTTTAGTAGACCATAAACAATGTCTTGGTAAACAAAAACTATTGAGTCATATATCTGACAGGAACCAATTACTTCTGTGGTTGATACCTCGACGTACATTGATTTATACATATATGGTAGATATAATAATTGATTTCATCGAAATGAGTTATTAGTGGCGTAAAAATTAATGGTTGCTATTTTCTCCATTCAAATAAATGAAATGAAGTATTTAATGGGGTAATGAAATTTACAAAACGAACTACCACTTGCAAATATCGATCGACTGAATATGGAATATTCGCGCAAGAATAGTCTCCAAGGCCCGTTCGACCTCGAACTGCTTACAAGTCTATTTGCGAGCACGCAACGACGCAACCACTCAAAATGCTAATAATTCCTAATGACAGAATCAAAGACGGACCTTTTGGCCGGCGCATATTTCGCGAATTCTCCAGTTGCGGCCGCCACCACGGCTCCGAATTATTACGAGGGCTCAAAAGCAGACAGATTGAGCCGCTTCCTGGAACCGACTTGATCGACAGCCGGATCAAATTACCCATTGTGATAGACAGTTGACATAAGCGGAAGCAGGGGCGGATTGAGATGATGGTGAGCGGAGATAAGAATCTCCCGACGCTAAATAGTGATTAACTTTGCAGGCTCTTATAATAATATTGACGTTTATGGAGAGGGTTTGGATGTAGTCCAAGAAGTTTGCCGTTGAGTGAAAACAATGCGAATGATTACACCCCAATAATAACTACTGCCCTTGCTGGTCGTTATAATTTGTTTTATTTATAATTTTGTTAACAAAAACGACCTCCCTGAAAAAACGCAATATGTTTCATACATAGTGACCTCTCTAGAACTGCCCTTTATTTTATTTTCGATAGATAGTGCATCAATAGTTCTGGTTGAGTTGAGTGTCATGAATTCGCAATAGAAGTAAAAATTTCAACGGCGCTCCTAGATTTGAGATGCTTTAAATGGTTGTGACTAAACTTTCATGAAGGAATTATTTTTTTCAACTGAAATATAGCATTAGCAAAATTCTTATCATTTTATTAATTATTTCGATTAGACGTCATATGTACAGTGTGACCCATTTCGCCTTCTTGCGGTGTGTGTAAAATTTCTGGCTTGAAAGGTTTAAAATTCTTCGCCTTGAGACATCTCCGAATAGTTTCTCGTGGAATATTCAAATCTAAAGTGGCATTCCTTATACGAGGACGATCTGGATGTCTCTCATTAAATACTCTACAAACCTCTTTAGCACTTCTAACGTCATCTCCCGAAAGGCGTACAATTTCAATTTTCTTTCTTACGCTCTTATTTAATTGTTTAGGTATTAACTTGATATAATACACTATTTCATACTCCACTTGCGGCTGGCTGAATGACGAAATGTCAAAGCCAATAAAAAAAAAAACTTTCTTACGCTCAATCTTGCAGCCATAACACAAAATAATTCGAAGAACTGTAAGTTGAATTTTGCTGACAGTACACTTAAATCTTTCACAAGTGTCAAACTGTAATATCATTTCCATGGCAACTAAGATTTAAATTGAAAAATCTATAAGGTCTTAGTTTTAGTTAATTTGCGTAAAAACTTGAATGTAATTCCGTTATTTTCATCAACAATATTTACGCTATTTGTTTTTTTTTCATCTGGCGGCTGTGTGAGTTTTCGAATTTTTGAGTTGTCATAACTTTGTTATTGATGAATATTTTTTCATGAAATTTTGGTCACAGTTGTTTAGAGGCACTCTGAATCCAGTGGCGTACATATTTTTTCAATAAAAAAGTCGTTAATAAAAAATCCCGATTTTCGACTAAGAAAAAATATCGTAGTATGCCCTGAAAATTAGAATAAACATTTCAAATTTTGTCCCTAGGTAGACCTTTTAGTACTTGACATTTCAAAAAAAATTATTATTAAAATCGGTTTACAACTTCAAATTTTAGGGGGGTGTTTCCATTAAAAATGGGTTCGTTGTGGAGAATAAGAAGTGCCGAATCTATCAGAACTACTCATTCCCAAGGCAAATACAAGCCAATAAATCTGATAGTAAGACTATTTTTATCATAGAGTTTTCGGCTCGTGGCGAAACGAATATCGTCCAAAATAGGGAGAAAAACGGACTAAATATTGAACTCTACTCTTTGAACTCCTCAGCGGCCCTGTATGTGTCATTCTTTTGGTGGGAACGGCCCGTGCGGGCCTTCTGACAGCGCCGTCTGTACCGGCACCTGATTTATAGCCGAAAAAACTATTATAAACATTCCGGTGCTCCCGAAGAAATTTAATTAATTATTTCAAATATACCTCAATAAGAATCCATCGAAGAAGTTTGGCATGGTACTTGGAACTGTTAAATTTTAGTAGGCAGTCTTTTTTAATTGCCGACTTCCTCGAAACGTTTCTTGCAAATGTAATGGAAATAAAGAGCCGATTTAAATGGCCCATCTTTGCATGCGAGACAAAATCGATATGATAAGGGTCACGAAGTGATGTTTGACTTGAATCCTTGCTCTCACTTTCTTGGTCTTTCTATTAATAAAATGGGAATGCAGTTATTATCGTAGTAACAGCTTCTAGCTCTGATGAGGGATGCAGCTGAAGAAACGTTACTGATTCCACATAAAGAAAGAAAACAGAACCCTTCTGAAGAAAGTAAAATATTTCCATCACTACATACATGCGGAACAATATCTAGCAGGTTTGAAAGTGCTGATTATTATAGGAATATACAATAAAAACAGAAATGTGTAGTGCATACCCTGGACCTATATGCCCATTATTATTACCACGCATAACAAAATGAAA
The DNA here is from genome assembly GCA_958502065.1 of Chrysolina americana. Lineage (NCBI taxonomy): Eukaryota > Metazoa > Arthropoda > Insecta > Coleoptera > Chrysomelidae > Chrysolina > Chrysolina americana. Next base: position 1,875,296 of record OY293413.1, on the reverse strand, counting down.
CATTAAAAATTCCCTGGCACGATTGAATTTTCCAAAAATTTCATTTATCTTTTTTTCAAAAAATCACTGTCTAATATTCCTCAAATGTATTGCGACGAGCTGATTCAGAATCATATAACTCGCAACTATAGCATATGAACTTTTCAACCAGAGAACGGTTGAAGATACAGCAATTCTGCGAAAACCAATCGATTCAGAATGATGGAATTAGTGTTTTCTGTGAATTTCAAGTTGATTGAGCATAAGAAAGAATAATCGAAAAAAGGGCCAAAAGTTCCAATGCTCATATAAGGTTTAGCATAAAAAAGACATTAAAACATTAAACATTCTCTCACACGAACGTTTCACAAAAATAAAGAAAATTAATTTTTAAAAAATTTGCAAAGATTTCTCAAAAGTATGTCATCGAGCTGATTCAGAATCATAGTAAAAAAATATTATGATGAGGAATTGACAAAATTTCAGAAGATTGAACCCCTCTCAACTCCAGATGGACTTTTCAACTGAAGAACGGTTAAAGATAGATTATTTCTGCGAGAACCAGTGAATTCAAAAAACGATTACATTTTCGGATCCAGAAGAAATTTTTTTCTCAGATTATGTGAAGTAAAAGCTGATTTTGCATTCTCATTGAATTCACAGACGATTTAAAGCAATATTCGACAAAGGAAAAACCGAGTTTTCAAATATTTTTACTTTTACTTTTCGAAAAATTGCAAACCTCTCTCAAATGTGTGACGATGAGCTAATTTGGAATCGTGCCTTAAAAAGTGATTTTAGTTTCAAATTGATAAAATTTTGTAAAGTCTGTTGCATGTAATTGGCAATATGCATGATAATGTAGGTTCTCCATCTAGCCTTTCTCTCCAGGAAAATGTGGGGAGGAAGTAGGTCTAGTAGGATTTCCATAGCTATCGACAGGGTGGTACTGATAGCACGCCATACAAGCCTGTCTCTGTAAACTTGAGAGCACCACCTGGGCCATTCACTGTCAAGTCACCGTATGTGAATATTGGTCTAACAATCATCACATATATCCAGTAGATTTGTTTGGGACTTAGGCCCCAAGATTTTCCACAAATCCTTCTACAATTCCATAAGCACACTCTGGCTATATGGAGAACCTTTTCTAAATAAGCGTTCCATGTTAGTTTTTTATCAAAGCATGATCCCTAGATATTTCACTGCTGTGAATGGAATAACCTTGCCATTAAATTAAAGTGGAGTTAGGTCTTCCAAATTTCTTTTCAAAATTTTGCTGAGGTTGACAGACATCTGTTGCCCCTAGCACCAACTGTGAACGTCGTCCAACGCTCTTTGGAGATTATTGAGCAGGTTGTCCATCAGGAGTAACCATGAAAGAAGGGAAAGTACCTTGTGGGCATGCCTCTACAGAAAATTGGGCGTAATTCTCTTTATTTTTTGTATACAGTGTGTCCCACTTTTCATGAATACACCCTAATATCTCAGTTATTAATAATGCGATTTTCTTGAAATTTTGGTGGTGATTATATGTTAGGTAAATGAAGTATTTTGGCATAGTGAACATTTTCATCGACCATAGGCGTGCGGTGTGGGGGGGTAAAAAAAAAGCTGTTTTTTGGGAAAAGGATATTAGGGCTCATTTTAGATAACTTTTTTTATCAGAATTAGAATCAGCATCCCCAAAAACCCCCCAATCTATATTTTCGAAATCTCAAGAGCTGATTTGAGGAGAAAAAAAAATAAATTCACTTTTTTCGTCTCGGAATCAGCATCCCCAAAAACCTTTTAATTCATATTTTCAACATCTCAAGAGCTGATTTGAATAAAAAATTATTCAACTCTTTTTTCAATAAGTCCTTGTAAGCAAAATTCAAACCGTCTTTCAAAATAACCATTTAACACGGTATGTGGAAATTTTGGTTTAAATGCCCTAATCCTGTTGCGTTTCAAACATCTCTCATACTTTGTTTTTCGTTGAATTCATTGTCCTCGCAACTGCCCTTACAGTACCAATTGGGTTGATTCGAAATTCGAAATGTTCGTCGTCCGGATAGTGTCTTTGATTTAAATTGTACCTCCCTGGTCTTTCATTATTACCAAATAATCGGATAATCTCCACTTCTTCTCCAAGGATATAAGGGGCTCATTTTAGACAATTTTTTTATATCAGATTTGGAATCAGCGACCGCAAAAACCCCTCAATTCATATTTTCGAAATCTCGAGAGCTGATTTGATTAGAAAACAAAATTAAATTCACTTTTTTTCAATAGATTGTTTATTTCTAACTTTTTATTTCAAATGCCCTAATCCTATATTAAATTTCAAACACCTTCGTTTCCTTATATTCGGTATCGTTTGCAACTGCCCTTATACTACAATTTAGGTATTTCCGAAGATACGCACACTTTGTTACCGTTGGCTTGCCGATTTGAGTTTTCATGCAAATTAATGAAAGAGTGCTTTGAGACAAAAGTTTTTGTTTGACATCGGTAATCAGTACGAAATGTCAATAAGTCAAGCAGTGTTACTTAACTGTTAATAAGATGGCACATAACCGAAGAGTAGTTCTTACAATTGGAGAAAAAGTAGAGATTATCCGCTTATTTGGTAATAATGAAAGATCTACGCGTCAAGTTGCTGGAATATTCAATGGAAGGCATCATGATCGAGAACCAATTTCTCACGATACCGTTGCCAAAATCAACAGATTGTTCGCAAGGACTGGAGCGGTTTTCAAAATGAGACCAGGGAGGTACAATTTAAATCAAAGACACTATCCAGACGACGAACGTATCTTAGCAGAATTTCGAAACAACCCAAATGGTACTGTAAGGGCAGTTGCGAGGACAATGAATTTAACGAAAAACAAAGTATGGAGATGTTTGAAACGCATCAGGATTAGGGCATTTAAACCAAAATTTTTACATAGGTACTCTGTTAAATGGTGATTTTGAACGACGGTTTGAATTTTGCTTATGGTTGCAGGGTAACTATCTTAACGACAGACTTTTTATGAAGAACATGATGTTGACTGACGAGGCAACGTTTACAATAAACGGTGTGGTGTCTAGTCAAAATTGTAGGTTTTGGGCAGCTGAAAATCCGAATTGGGTAATTCATTGTAAAAACCAATACAGTGAAAAAGTTAACGAGTGGTGTGGCATATTCAACGAACGGATTATTGGCCCTTATTTCCTGGATAACCTGACCGGACAAAATTTTCTAAATTTTTTACAAAGTGGTCTCTATGATTTTTTCATGGAATTGCCATTAGCACAAAGACAAAACTTAATCTTTCAATTAGATGGGACCCCCGCACACAATTCTGGGATAGTTCGGAACTTTTTAAATGCAATTTTCTCTATGAAGTGGATAGGTAGAAATTCTCCTTTGGAACCATGGCCCCCTAGATCACCAGATATTACCCCTTGTGACTTTTTTCTGTGGGGGCATTTGAAGAATAAAGTGTATGCTACTCGGCCGCGTAATAGAGAGGAACTTTGCTTTGCAATTAGGCAAGCGTGTCAGGAAATAACTCCCCAAACTTTAAGAAAAGTGAATGTACGTTTGAGAAGAATTATTGAAAAGTGTATTGTTTCAGAAGGTAGTTATGTTGAAAACACAAGAATCTAAAATAAAGTAATTCGTTATTTAGTTACCACTGTTACAAATAAAGAACTTATTAAAAAAAAGACTTACACTTTTTTTTTTGTTCAAATCAGCTCTTGAGATGTTGAAAATATGAATTAAAGGGTTTTTGGGGATGCTGATTTCGAATCTGATACGAAAAGTTGTCTTAAATAAGCATTAATATTCATTTCTCAAAAAATGCCTTTTTTCTCTCCCCAACTTCGCACGCCAATGGTGAATGAATATGTCAAATGCTTCTCCTCAAATCAGCTCTTGAGATTTCGAAAATATGGATTGGATGGTTTTTGGGGATGCTGATTCTGATAAAAAAAGTTATCTAAAATGAGCATTAATATTCATTTCTCAAAAAATGCCTTTTTTCTCTCCCCAACTTCGCACGCCAATGGTGAATGAATATGTCAAATGCTTCTCCTCAAATCAGCTCTTGAGATTTCGAAAATATGGATTGGATGGTTTTTGGGGATGCTGATTCTGATAAAAAAAGTTATCTAAAATGAGCATTAATATTCATTTCTCAAAAAATGCCTTTTTTCTCTTCCCAACTTCGCACGCCAATGGTGAATGAATATGGTCAGTATGCCAAATGCTTCATTTTTCTAACATAAAATCACCACCAAAATCTCAAGAAAATCGCTAATAACAGATATTCGGGTGCATTGACGAAAAAAGTGAATTTATTTTTTTTCTCCTCACATCAGCTCTTGAGATTTCGAAAATATGGATTGGGGGGTTTTTGGGGATTCTGAATCTAATTCTGATAAAAAAGTTATCTAAAATGAGCCCTAATATCCTTTTCCCAAAAAACAGGTTTTTTTACCCCCCCACACCGCACGCCTATGGTCGATGAAAATGTTCACTATGCCAAAATACTTCATTTACCTAACATATAATCACCACCAAAATTTAAAGAAAATCGCATTATTAATAACTGAGATATTAGGGTGTATTCACGAAAAGCGGGACATACTGTATATCAAATTCATAACACCACAGTACTGTAGAGATTGACTGCAAGGATGAGTTTTGTGGATTTTTCACCCACAAAAATGGAACCCTGCCTTTGATACCCAATTGATTTACGGAAAATATGGTAATATGGTATTTTATTGATCATCGTAAGTATAAATACGATTGTAAATGTAGTAATGAGTTGAAATAATTTTTTTTTAATGTCTAATAGTTAACTACACGCTGTCCCTTTCTGTATTGGTACAGCGTCAATAGTTGTTTGAAAGAGTGCACCCTGTAGAAACCTACCTCTTAATTGGATGTTTCAATAGTACAGTGGGTATCAGTCGCTGGGAGCCACGCAGACCAGAGACCATCATCGAGATGAATAAATCAAAGGCAGCGTGTTCTCGGAACGATGAAGAGCAAGTGATATCCGAGCAACAGCCTCGGACCGGGCGCTACCCTGCTCCCTTATCTCTCGATCTCATGCAAAGATGGGGCCATTTAAATTGGCTCTTTGTTTTCATTACATGTTCGATTATTCGCCAACAAACTCCTGGTCGCGATTCGTGGAACTTGGCAATTAAAAAGTTTCGTCCACTAAAATTAAATAGTACTGGACGTGAATGTTGCGAAATTGAAGGAAAAATAATCCATTTTCTAGATGGAAAAACTCTTCATTCCGTTTCATTCTTGTTGTCGGAATGAGGGTAAACTAAAGCTTAAAAATCTTTAGATTACTTTTAATGCGGACCCTTGGGGCAACCCGCGCTGGACCCAGATGATTGAGGAAAACGGACAACCAAGTGATGTTGATGAGGTATTGCTCGGCAATAGAATGTGACAAAAGGCGAAGAAAACTGTTTAATTAAGTGTGAACTAGCTATCTACATACCAAGAGAGGAAAATAATGCTCTTTCTCCCGCAACTAGTTTGCTTAATATCTGTGGGAGAAAAAGCATTTTCCTCCTGAGTACACAGGGTGTTCTAAATTAAGTCGGCACCATTGCCAACTCCGTTATTATTGATGCTACGAATTCGGTTGAATGGACAAACTAGTAGCATTTTTAATGGCCTTCTCGATGCTGAAAACAAAAAAAATTGACAGTCGCGTTTTCAGAATATTTTATAAAATGATATTTCTTTCAATGAAACACCCTTTATTTTTTCATGCATTTCGATTCGTAATAACATTCCCATCAACAAAGCTCATATCACCTTTCTTCTTAAAGTGGAAATTGAGCGACTTAAGTGGAAATATTTATTTCTTTCACTAGTACAAAAAAATTCTTTGTTTTGGTGAATAAAACCTCATGATTGTCCAAACACCCAATTTTGGTAATTGTACGAATGACAATATTTTGTTACTAATAGCAAAATAATAAGACGGTAAAAAGAAAAAATTGCGCTGGGATGTGAACTCATGAAACCCATGATCATCATGTCGTACCACTCAATTGACACCTCTGAGCTATTTGGTATTTATGTACAAAACGATCATTTCCATCTTAAAGCCATTACGCTAGCCGCATTTATTTTGTGAATCAAAATATGTCTGCTGTGAAGATAACTTTGAAACCGTTTTTGTACACAACAGAAAATACTGGAGGGTCATATGAATGCAGTTGGAAAAAATGTATTTGATTCGATGAAACATAATTATTATGAGCAATCGAGTTGCCTTGAAACTTTGTTGAAGTACTATTTGTCAAATATTCTCAACCTATATCATGACAATTTCAAAAATTATTGTAACTGTTAACTACTGTTCGAATATTTTTAGAAATACCGATTTTCCATCAAGAAAAATGTGATATGTTAGAATCCTACTTGGTTTGCCAGAAAAATTGCGTAAGAGCACTCCAACACTACAGCAATTCGTTCCCCGATCGTGAGTTACCTAATCGGCGTTTTTTTGCTGTGCTTCATCGGCGATTCAGGAACAATGAAAAAGTTTTTGAGAAGAGGAGAACTAAAAAACGTTTTGTAATATCTGAAGATACAGAAATTGACGTTTTATCCTACTTTGTGGTAAATCCAAATAATTCCATCAGAGATTTATCTAGAGAAATAGCTGTTCCACTGTCTGGTATTCAACGATTTCTGGAAAAACATAAGATTTCTCCTTATAAGTTAAGACCAGTGCAAACACCAGAACCAGGTGATCCTGAGAGACGATTGGGATTTTGTCGGTGGTTTATGAGTAAATGCAGACAAGATCCAAACTTCTATAGAAATATTATATGGAGCGATGAGGCTAATTTTTCAAATCGTGGGATTTATTATAGAAAGAATTTTCACCATTGGAATAGACATAATCCATTTCTAGTCCATCTCCACAATCCGCAAAGACGATTTAGTTTTAATGACCCCGTTACATTAATTTATTAACATGAGTGTTGGAAGAGTTTTTCGATGATCTTGATCTGGTGGCTCATCAGATGATCTATTTTCAGCAGGATTGAGCACCAGCACATAATGTCATTGGCGTAAAAAGAATGCTGCGAGGCTGTTTTGGAAACAGATGGATTGCTACAAATGGTCCTGTTAAGTGGCCCCTCGTTCATCAGACATGATACTTCTAGATTTTTATTTTTGGGGATTTCTAAAAAATGAGGTGTACAGAATGAAACATAATAATGTAAACGAACTGAAAAATTATATTGAAACTATAATTAATAGAATTGATGGCCGAACTGTGTTGAATGCCACACGTAGTGTCAATAGAAGGGCCCAAATATGTATTCAACAAGAAGGCGGTATTTTTGAACATTTACTCGATATTTTATAGCGCTTTATCAAATCCGTTTGCTATAAATGTTTCGTATTGATAAAACTGTCTTATTTTCACCTTTACGAAAAAAAGTCAAATGAGATTTTTGTTGTTGGGAATGTTTTTACGAATCGAAATGCATGAAAAAATATAGGGTGTTTTATTAAAAGAAATATCATTTTATGAAATATTCTGAAAACGCGGCTGTCAAGTTTTTTTTGTTTTCGGCATCGAGATGGCTATTGAAAATGCTACTAGTTTGCCCATTTAACCGAATTCGTAGCATCAATAATAACGGAGTTGGCAATGGTGCCGACTTAATTTGGAACACCCTGTACACTGAATCTGAATATAATGCCGATTGTTTCAGCTTGGAGAAAAAACAAGTAATCAATGAAGCAACGTCCTCTTGAATTTTGAATTCCGCTATTTCTTATACCAAACAATTGTTCGTCTTTCTTCATTCCTAAAAAACTTCGATCTTACAACGGCTGTTTTCAATTTTCGTGTCCTTTGACCTGTGACTTCAACAAACACAAGAAATAACGTTAACCCGGTGTGGATTATCCATTATGAGATCTAATACAGGAATCATCGAGCGTTACATCCTGTGATTGATGGTATGGTAGTTTTTAATTTTGATCGGGATCTGAAAATTAGCCATGCCTAAGCGATAACTCTTTGAATGGCAGCAATTTGTTTTTTTATGAGCGAGAAACTAACACGCAATGGTTTTGTAGATCACAAGTCGAGTTAAAATCATCTATTGTGTAGTAATTACGAAACGCAAGTATATAATGCAATGTTCTATTGAAACAGTAGAAACTGGAAACGATTCAAATATTATATTTTTTTCGTGAACCTGCAGAATATCAATCAATCTATAGATAAACACCTATCGTTCCCAGGAAGTCAAAGCATAGTACCTAATTCTGGAAGAAAATATTTAATATGACTGATAATGAAATGAAACGAAGAATTTCGATAAAGTTTGGATTCATGACTGATAGAGAAAAAAAATATTCGTCATCATTTTCCTGAAGATTGTGTCCACGATTTCTTCGAGCAGGAAGGAAATTATGTCGGGAGTGCCTCAAGGATCGGTCCTAGGACCCATATTATATGCTATATTCGCGGATGACACCATGATACTTTGGAATACCAAAATTTAAGTGAAAAAAACCAAGGAATGGTGCATCGAAAATGTACTAACCTTCAGTATAACGGAAAAAAAAACATAATATCTCTCAAACGTACCATTGATGAACTATTCAATGATAATCCAATCGTTTTAAACAAGGCTCAAACCACATTTGTGGGTACCTATCTATATACAGTGTGTCCCGCTTTTCATGAATACACCCTAATATCTCAGTTATTAACAATGCGATTTTCTTGAAATTTTGGTGGTGATTATATGTTAGGTAAATGAAGTATTTTGGCATAGTGAACATTTTCATCGACTATAGGCGTGCGGTGTGGGGGGGTAAAAAAAGCTGTTTTTTGGGAAAAGGATGTTAGGGCTCATGTTAGATAACTTTTTTTATCAGAATTAGAATCAGCATCCCCAAAAACCCCCAATCCATATTTTCAAAATCTCAAGAGTTGATTTGAGGAGAAAAAAAAATAAATTCACTTTTTTCGTCTCGGAATCAGCATCCCCAAAAACCCTTTAATTCATATTTTCAACATCTCAAGAGCTGATTTGAATAAAAAATTATTCAACTCTTTTTTCAATAAGTCCTTGTAAGCAAAATTCAAACCGTCTTTCAAAATAACCATTTAACACGGTATGTGGAAATTTTGGTTTAAATGCCCTAATCCTGTTGCGTTTCAAACATCTCTTATACTTTGTTTTTCGTTGAATTCATTGTCCTCGCAACTGCCCTTACAGTACCAATTGGGTTGTTTCGAAATTCGAAATGTTCGTCGTCCGGATAGTGTCTTTGATTTAAATTGTACCTCCCTGGTCTTGTCTTGAAAACCGCTCTAGTCTTTGCGAACAATTTGTTGATTTTGGCATGAGAAATTGGTTCTCGATCATGATGCCTCCCATTGAATATTCCAGCAACTTGACACGTAGATCTTTCATTATTACCAAATAAGCGGATAATCTCTACTTTTTCTCCAATTGTAAGAACTACTCTTCGGTTGTGTGCCATCTTATTAACAGTTGAGTAACACTGCTTGACTTATTGACATTTCGTACTGATTACCGATGTCAAACAAAAACTTTTGTTTCAAAGCACTCTTTCATTAATTTGCATGAAAACTCAAATCGGCAAGCCAACGGTAACAAAGTGTGCGTATCTTCGGAAATACCTAAATTGTAGTATAAGGGCAGTTGCAAACGATACAGAATATAAGGAAACGAAGGTGTTTGAAATTTAATATAGGATTAGGGCATTTGAAATAAGAAGTTAGAAATAAACAATCTATTGAAAAAAAGTGAATTTAATTTTGTTTTCTAATCAAATCAGCTCTCAAGATTTCGAAAATATGAATTGAGGGGTTTTTGCGGTCGCTGATTCCAAATCTGATAAAAAAAATTGTCTAAAATGAGCCCCTTATATCCTTGGAGAAGAAGTGGAGATTATCCGATTATTTGGTAATAATGAAAGATCTACGCGTCAGGTTGCTGGAATATTCAATGGAAGGCATCATGATCGAGAACCAATTTCTCATGCCAAAATCAACAAATTGTTCGCAAAGACTAGAGCGGTTTTCAAGACAAGACCAGGGAGGTACAATTTAAATCAAAAACACTATCCGGACGACGAACATTTCGAATTTCGAAACAACCCAATTGGTACTGTGAGGGCAGTTGCGAGGACAATGAATTCAACGAAAAACAAAGTATAAGAGATGTTTGAAACGCAACAGGATTAGGGCATTTAAACCAAAATTTCCACATACCGTGTTAAATGGTTATTTTGAAAGACGGTTTGAATTTTGCTTACAAGGACTTATTGAAAAAAGAGTTGAATAATTTTTTATTCAAATCAGCTCTTGAGATGTTGAAAATATGAATTAAAGGGTTTTTGGGAATTTATTTTTTTTTCTCCTCAAATCAACTCTTGAGATTTTGAAAATATGGATTTGGGGGTTTTTGGGGATGCTGATTCTAATTCTAAGTTATCTAACATGAGCCCTAACATCCTTTTCCCAATAAACAGTTTTTTTTACCCCCACACCGCTCGCCTATGGTCGATGAAAATGTTCACTATGCCAAAATACTTCATTTACATAACAGATAATCACCACCAAAATTTCAAGAAAATCGCATTATCAATAACTGAGATATTAGGGTGTATTCATGAAAAGCGAGACACACTGTAGATAATATACTATAATATATGACACTCATTTAAAAAAACTGAAGAGTAAAATTATAGTTCAGAAGATTTTCACTGAAAAGTTTTACAAAACCCACGACAATTGTTCCGCTTTAGAACAGCTTCTTCAAGTGGTATACTAAGTATTATACCACTTTGGGCAGTATATATGTGTATATAATATTTATCTATTATTTTTTTTTTCATTTTTCAAACATATTTTAAAAGTGTTTGTGAGAGTCTATTCATTTCCAGTCAACTCATGCGAACAAGAAGAAACAAAATTATTCAAGTTGAAACGAAACAGATTGTTATTCATTGTTCATCTTAGAGGAAACCTCCTTAAGAAGATATAGACGCGAATTTCAATCCAATCATATCCATTACATTACATCAACCAATTACACGAGAAAGGGTGCTGTGGAATTTCAGTAGATCCTACTTTGAATGGATAAGGCTCTCGAAAAAATGCTCTTCTATAAGTATACTAATTGTTTAATTAATCTGGCCTCCTCGAATTTGCTATTCAAAGAGAATCCTCCATCAAGAGAAATTCCTACTTCATCATGCTCGTGATCCGGTGTGGCAATATCCCTGTATTTTTTCGCTTCTTTTCAGAGCGATAAACAATGGGTAACAGTCGGTATCGCGACTAGCAAAAAATCCGTTTCAAAATGGCTGGCATTTAATTCTATGAAAAGGTGCAATTAATAAACACAAGCGCATGACAAACAAATTAATTGTCGCATCAAGGATACTATCCAGTCAAATCATGCACAAGTTATAAAGTCCAGTAAACGAGACTCGAAGTCGTTCTTCGGCCCATGTTTGTCCTGCTATTTTTAATTTCCATCCTTCAATTCAACTTTACAATTGCATCGGGTTTTAATTAGGCGAATGCTTCTTCTGTTTTTCCCTGAGCAACCATAAACATTCCGTACGTTTGATTCAATCTACGTGATTTTATGTCGCGCAAATTTAATAATTGTGTGGATGTTCAGTCGACTGCGGTTGTGTATGGGTTGAAGTTTTGATAGGAGGAGTTGGGAACATTTTCTACCATCAATTATTGTATTTCAACTCTCAGAAGTTTTTTTTAATAGATGGAGCATCAATAGCTCTAGTAAATTGTTATGAATTCGAAATAGAAATAAAAATTTCAAGGCCTTCTTCGAATTTTTTTCAAGGCGATTCTTTTAAATAAAATTTCACGACTCCACTGGATTTGTGATGCTTTCAAATGAGTGTAACTGAAATTTCACTATAAAATTATTTTTTTCAACTGAAATATAGCATAAGTAAAATTCCAGTCCTATTCATGACATTCTTGACAAATCATATATTGTCGGAATCTGCATGAAATTTTTCATATAGTGCGGATTGCGAGTGAAGCTGCATATTTTGTATTTTTCATGATTTTTTTGGCTTCTTTCGATGTTTCGAATAATTTTGTTTTACATTGATTGATTCGAAATTCACAGATTACACTAATTCAATCATTCTGAATCGATTGACGTTCGCAGAATTGCTCTATCTTTAACCGTTCTTATTTTCTTCTACTTCTTCGTAACCCCCGAAAGTTTTTTAAAACTAGTCCAATAGAATTTTCATCTTTCGAAAATAATGACAACAAAGGCCAAAGGATAGAAATTAAATTGGGGGCCTACCGGGAAATCTGTTTTTTTGTTTATTCATTTCTTATTTTACTATTTCCGACCATGTGTTGTTGACATTATTTGAATTCTTTATTTTCTTGTTGGTGAATTCCTCCGTTATAATTTTTGATTTTTGTTTGTGATATTCTTTTTCAGATATTCCATATTCATGTTATTAGAAATTTGGCATACTTCTGATATGAATTTCAATTAATTTTTCATAATTTGGAGGTCATTTGTTGTATACCAGTATTTGTTACAGCTATTTCTGTTATTATTTCTCTGTTGAAGAGGACAGTTTTCTATACATGATTTGAGTATGTTGATGAATTTCAAAAATCTTCTCTCATGCTCAGTTCCTTACAATAGATGACCTCCAAATTTTGTAATTGTGATTTTTGGAAAAAATCTAATATTTTGGTTTAATTTTTCAAGGACCTGTAATATAGTTTGTTGTTACGGCTCTATTCTCACTGCTCAGCATCAATTTCATATTGCAACAATAAAATCACGAGCTTCCTGACATAACCAAAACATTGAAACATCGCAGTCCAGAACATTTAAGTCAAGTCTGGCCTTCACACATCGATGGTCGTTTCTTGGTGCAGGCTCGTCAATCTTCTAATCTGCCGTCACCATCTCGACATGACCACCGTCAGAAACATGTCCGACAAAGCAGATGACGATACATGCCTTCGATCCTTTGACTGACAACTGATGCTGTACGAAGAGTGCGTCACGCTGCATTCTACGGAATCTAGTGGGCTTCGATCGTTGTGATCATGCACCAGAGATATGGAGTTTACCATTTACGTTCGTGCGATGCTATGGTACTTCCTGGAACTCCGAACAATGAGTAAAGTCAGTAAAGTGGCTGTTGGTGAGAGAGTTCAAGAAAAGAGGCATTCAGAAAACTCTTTACATATCAATGGATTCCGAGAACACATGACTGACGAAAGTATAAGCATGAACATGTTCAAATTCTCCCACTAACCCATCAAAAAACCTATCCTGAAGAAGAACTGGACAGAAAGTTCGAGAAGTATGTCGGAAGTTATAAAATGGAATAAGAATTCTTTTGACAGATCTTTTTCTGAGGGTGCTCCAAGGTTGTATCCTTGGCCAACTTCGGTTCATGGTTCATGCGAGTTATAATAAGCAAAACTACAAAAATCTTCACGCCGACGAAACCAATAACTTATTCCGTCTCAACTATTTATGTTTCATAAGTGAAGTGATTGAATTCATCCTTGGAATAAAAATGAAGTTCCTACTTAACTGATAGTCATTACCTACCAAAGTTTTACCGCTGTTATTCTTATTTACTTCTAATGTATATATTTATTTGGCAGAGACAAGACTATTATAATGTTGTCCGACCTACCCTGGCACTGATGAAAGGCAATAAACCTCGAAACATGCATGTCTGCAGGTGGTCATTCCCAGCCAAATGAAGGATAATCTTCTATTTAATTACAAGACAAGCACTTGCAATTGGGTCTTCTTGGAAGAACGTTGTACGAATATCTGTCAGATGTAGTTCAGTGTCCGTCGTGGTATTATCCAGGGAAGTAGTTGTTTTCTGACAGATGTTTGACTTATTTTTCCACTTGGTGGAAACGTGTGGAGAGAAAGGGTACTTTGACTTTGTCGATTTTATTTGTTTCATTATCGTAATAGTCTCCAGCACATATTTTCGAACTTTTTTCAATTCAATAATTGTATTTTTGAGTTCTTCGAGAAATAAAACTGTTTTTAACATTCTACTAGAAAACCTGCAGAACTACTGAAAATAATCCAACCAACATGTTTTCCAAACTTTGTTTTATAGCCAATTCTACGGCTCAGTTTATAAACGACAGTGTTGCCATATTTTTATTTTCCAATTACCAAAAAGAGTTTATTTTTTTGCACAGGTTGTCTGAAATCGTGAATTGAAATTCAATCCGTTTGAAATGTTACCATTATTTCATCATTAATTCATTTGGAATATTATCATTTCGATAGAAAAATTTCATAGATATCGATTTTTCAGTGTTCAAATTATTGAGTGTAAGACTGGCATTCGTAAACATGGTGTTTGATTATTTTCTATTATGTCGTACATCACGAATAGTAATGGACCCAAGGCAGATCCTTGTGGAACTCCCATTATAACGACTTGATATGCAAGTATTATCGTTCGTTCGTCGAAATAAATTAAGAAATCCAAAAGTAATATGTCAAATGCCATAGACATAACGCAAAATTGGTGGATGTTGTTTGGAACCCATTCTTTATTTATTTTTTATTTATTCAGAATATAAATAAATAAATAAATAAACTTTATTTTCCTTTTGACAATTACATTGCATATTGTATAGGAATCGTCGAATATAGTGAATTATTGAATCATCGAGTTGCAGTTCAAGCAGGTTGATTATTCCTGATACTCAAGAGATTATTAACTATCAAAGAATTGAATACCTCATTAGCTACACCTCCGCTGTTGAGTTAATTCTCTACGTTTCACTTGCTTTGAATGAATCATGAAAGTTTGTAGTGGGTCATTAATATTTATAAAAAAACAGACGACAATAGGTTCACGCGGTATACAACATACCCCTTCAATCGAAATAGAAGAGCGTAAAATAGTCAACAAACTGCTTACAGCTACTTCTCTTTCGTAACTTTCAAGCCAGCAAAGTAGTAAAACCGACAAATTATCAAAACAACGCCACTCGTTCATTTGACGACCTTTTTAGAGCTCCATTCGCTTTGTTTCACTCATAAAAATCACACATCCTCCTTAAAAACTTAAACGATCTACGGCTCTTAATGCCAAACGTCTATTAAGTCTATCTAATGACTTTTGGATGTTCTGGTGACGCCAGAATACACATTGTCGCGTATAGATCGTTTATTCGCGGATTGAACGACAAAAAGTCCACTCTTTACAGTCATCGAGGTGGTCATCAGGTTAGAAAAATGTTTTTTGGCGTTTTCTCAATAATTTGAAGGTTTTGTAAAGAAATCGTAAGAAAACACACTTTACTCTACAACCACACATTTTCACCTTCTATAATACTGAAATATTCAGTTTCCTGACCTCCCACATAGGTATACTGCGGACAATTTTTTATTAAAAAAATCATTGGCACTAGTCCTACGTCTTTTCTTTCGCTACTACACATTCATGAAACAGTTTTTCAGTACTTGGTTCATAATTTGATTAAGATATCAGACGCTCTTTTTCTAGAATAACCATGAAATCTCTTTATTGTGGTTGAACAGTTTGTATGACAATGATTCTTTGAACTCCATGAGAAACGCTTTCAATCGACCGAAAGAAAAATATTTTTCGCTACGCTTTGTATTTATGATAAGTAGTTATTATACAGCTGTTAGCAAAATTTACGGTAGGCTGGGCCTTCTGAGAAGAGAACAAACTCAATATTTCCCGACAATTTTTGTTCGATCATTTCTCAGTATGCGATATTAACTTTATTGAAAGATAGTCGTATCAAATCGCTTTAATGAGATATAATAAAAATAACGATTTTGAATGACTTTGCGGAATCGGTTGGCTGGAAATTGATTACCAACAAAAGAAGCTTTCGATTATCTCGTTACATATACAGAATGTCCATGACAAGTTATTATATTTGACTTTTCCACAGAATTCGCTAGTGGGTATAAGTATTACTCACCTAAGTAGGATAGGAATTTGACAATAACTTTTTTATAAAAACTGCTCAAAATGGGTCAGTTACATTGGTACAGTCATCAAGATTGTTGCAGTTTATTTTAGGTCAGGATTATTCGAACTAAGCCATTGTTTATTGAAAATTGAGTATTGGACGCCTTTGGTGTCACTCAAAGTGAAGCAATAAACTGTACCCTCTATCAAATAGCACACGAAACTCAGATACAGATACAGATAACGATTTCTTCTCACGGCTTATCACAGTTTAGTTTCGCTATTCACTAAGAGATGGCGCTCATGTAGGTTCTTATGAATGATCGATGATATTGACAAAACGTAATTTCCAATTGCTTATTCAATTAACACCAATATATTACGAGAAAAAATTGTTTGAGAAGCTCTGATATACAGTGTGACAGTTTAAAAACGCACAATATCTCGCAATAATGAGAGATGGTATCAAAAAATGCTTTAATTGTTTCTAGGATAGGAAGGGGAAACTAAAATGACATAAAAGAGAACTCATCCCCATCAATTTCCTAGGCCGCACTTACCCCAACTAGAAAAGTTTGAATAGCAAACCCCATTATGGAAAATCCTATGAAAAATGCTTCTAATTGTTGTTTAAATTGTTGTTTTCAAAATTGTTTTTCCCGCTAACAAGCTGTCGCCCCCCTACGATCGACAGCCCTCGGAAGTCGAAACTCGTGGGAAACTTGTGGGATTTCTAGGTATAAATACTAACTGTTCAGTGTGAATTAATAATTGTGAAACCTTGCCTTGAAAGGAAAATTTAATGAAGTTTTTGTTGAAATTTGTTGAAAATGTCAATGAAGTAAATGTTCAAAGTGGATTCCGTTGTTTTGAAAACAAATTTTGCACGAATTTTGACAAATTCCCAAGTGTTGCTGGTTGAGATTTATAAACAATTGACTTGAGGCAACCTATAAAAAAAGAAAAATCAGGTGGCGTTAAGTCTGGTGACCTTGGTGGCCACTCGATAGGACCTCTCCTTCAAATGTATTGGTTCGGATAATTAGTGTCCAAACAGTGCCTAACTGTAGCTGCATAGTGAGGAGGTGCTCCTTCTAGCTTCTAGCTTCTAGCACTTGTTTAGGAGCTAGATTGCCTTGGTTGTCCATTTGGTTCTCTACTTGCAAAAATTTTCTGCACTTTATTTGGAAAAACTTCCAAGCTCTCAATTATCCTTCTGGAATCTGTCGTTGCACGTTGTCTGAAGATATGAAGACTAAATTTGGAATGAATTGATCATGAACAACATTTTTATAAATTCAACAAGTCAAGTAGCGCCTGGGATTGTTGTTAAATTGTTAATACTTATTGAAAAAATATACTTATTACCCAGTAGACTTCCATGCTCTCCAAACTATATCGCTAGCGGGACGTAGATACCTTCTTATCATCCACATTTCTCAAAAGATGATGGAAACGTTGTCTATTCTTCAAATTATAAGGCACAACCAACTGTGATTGACCTGGCATTCATAGTAAACAAACAATAAAATGTTGGGTACCGTACATCGTACTCGTATAACAAATGTACGATTCCACGTAGTATCACCAATTGAAATGCATGATACACTTCCAAACTACATAATGAAACAATATACGGGAGTGTCTTATGCAAATATCATAACAAAATATGTCATTCATATTTTCGCACGGTTCAAATCCAATACATACCAGCATGTTCATATTAATCACACTTTGTAATATAAATATGAATGAATTCACTGATTCGAATACGCAATGAATCGGTGATGATAAAGAGCGACCTGTTTTACCGACCGACGCATTCACTGTGTGGAGTGTGATGAACATATTGAAAGTACGACTATGACAGTTTGTGGAGAATGTTTTGCTGGAAATGTAGTACTTTATGTATTGTAACATGTTTTCAGGCGAGGTGCCGTAACTGCATTCGTCCGGCTAACATTTCTGCCATAGTACGGCAAGCCGGTATGATTTTTAAGTTGCAGAGCAGTGTGTCCAGTGTGTCAAGGATCCCCATTATCAGAACCACCATTTTAACCGAATAGTTTGGGTAAAGCCTGGGGGGTTCAAAGAGTAGGTCTCGATATTTAGGCCGATTTTCCTCCTCTTTTCGGACGATGTTCGTTTCGCCAGGAGCTGAAAATTCAATGACAAAAATTGTGCCACTTTGATGGTCTTGGAGGACTACATCAGACTTTTTGGCTTGTATTTGCCTGAGGGTGGGGAAGTAGGGTAACACCGGTGTCTCGTCTATACCGTACGAGTGTCGTAGCTCGTAGTACAACACTCGTGGCGCCGCGTTTTGTCGGTGGATATAGGCTGCGATTGTATAAGCTGGACAAGCTGACAGCAAATGCATTATGGTCTCAGCTGCTCCAAGACACGCTCTGCATCTAGTGTCAGGGACCTCTATACCCATCACGCTACTACGGTAGACAAGGATGTTGAAGACATCATCCTGGCAGGCCATTTTGAATCCCTCGGATTCCGACATCAGCACACTTAACCTGAGAAAAGCGAAGGTCAGGTTTCTGGATAAGCCAAGGTCTTCAATGTTCTTGACGAAGACCCCATGCATTGGCTTATCCTTATGTAGCTGTAGGAGCCTCTCACACTCTGCAGCTTTGACGTGGGCTTTCTGCTGAATTGGTTTCAACTCGGTGACAGAGCTTGGATTCGTCCGTTCAGAGTTGAATACGAGACCGAGTCCATCGACTGGACGGGTTGCTGCTTTGAAAAGAAATGCCCCAATCCCCGCTTTCTCGTGATGACTGCAGGCTCAATCCAATACCATTCTGTTATGTAGACACTCCATACTCAAAAGTCCACGGCCTTCCCGTTGTCTGGGGAAGAATAACCGTGGAACAGACTATTTAGGATGCAAGCTCCTATGAAGATGCATCATTTTGCGAGTCGCAGCTCTTCTTGAGTCCATTTCATTACTCCAAAGGAGTGAAGTAGAATCGGAACGGCAAGCATATTAGTTGCAGGAACTCTGTTCTTCCCCGACAGTTCTGATGACTAGGTCTGTTGGAGTTTATGCTGATACTTGGTGTGGCGTTGTTCCACCCCTGGGTGAGAATAGGTCTCTCCGGCATCCAGATGATGTAGGATGCTTCCGTCTACGAGCTGAACGTCCTCTCCGTATTTCTCGCATCGTCCTCTTTTGAGATCAACCGTGACACATTTGTCGATCCCAAACCTCATTCCGATAGCATGCGTGTAATCTTGCACTACCCTTAAGGACTGATGACGATCCTTTTCTCCGGAGAACTTCTTATTACTATTATTATTAGTTTACATTTATTTGAAAATTCATTAATTTTACCATACTTTGGCGACAAGCGTAAGGCTCCTATGGCATATCCAGCGTGGGCGTTGGAGAGTTTAGCCGTGTGCTTTATTTGCATTCCCCCTAATAGTGAATTACATCAGATGGGTGAATGATCCAGGTTTCTAGACACGGTATTGGCATGTCCTCATAAACTACCGACTCCCGGCACACAATGTCCCATTTCCATAACTCATCAAGTGAAATTCAAAGCGTTGGAGAGAGTCGGTCGATACATGGTGTTTTGTTTGACTCGCTCTCAAGGCCAATTCACTGGATTCATAATCCAGTAATCTATTTCATTTGAGAAATTATATTGCCCTGTTGATAAAAGTTCAACATACCTATAGATGAATTATGCATCTGCATTTAACCAAAATTTGGATGTGGCGCAATAGTTCACTCAAAAACTCGTGGTTCCCGAGTCAAAACGTCAAGATCTCCTGAGAATTGTTGTTTGGAAAATAATTATTTAAGAGAAATAGATGAATGTTCTTTGTCGTCATCCATAATCAAATATAAAAATTGCAAAAAAAAAGTTTCTTGTACATGGACAAAGAAATTGTTGATGAGTCCGACGAAAAGTCAATTTCATAATTGAAGCTGTCAAAAATATTGAAATTTGAAATAATGAAAAAGGTATAAATCGGCAAAAATTTCCATTCAACATGAAAATTGCGGAAGTTTCTTTAAAAGCCTATGAAATCCCCAATTAACTCGGAATCGATCAATTTTGCTGTTCATATTCAAAAACATCTCATTTCACGAACAGAAGTAGAAAAAAAAATTGAATTGTTTTTGGGTGAAAATGATCACTCCCAACCCTTGACGAACTTTTCAACTCGAGAACGGTTGAAGCTAGAGAAATTCTGCGAACGCCAATCGATTCAGAATGATGAAATTAGTATAGTCTGTAAATTTCAAGTTGTTCGAGAAACGAAAGTAATCACTTGAAAAAAGTCGTAAGGGGTAGACCTCTAAAAAACAAGAAAAATACAAAATCATTAGATTCACTTGAAATTCGCACTATATATGCAAAATTTCATGCTAATTCCGAAAATATATGGTTTATATATAATCAAATAAGATTCAGCATGAAAAAGGTATAAATCGGCAAAAATTTCCTTGCAACATGAATATTGCGGAGGTGTCTTTAAAAGCCTATGAAATCCCTATTTAACTCGGAATCGATTTCAATTTTGCTGTGCATATTCAAAAAACATCTCATTTCACGAAAAAAAGTGGGAAAACAAATTTGAAATATTTTTGGGTGAAAATGATCAATCTCAACTCTAGACGAACTTATCAACTCGAGAATGATTGAAACTAGAGAAATTCTACGAACGCCAATCGATTCAGAATGATAAAATTAGTTTAGTCTGTGGATTTCAAGTTGTTCGAGAAACGAAAGTAATCACTTGAAAATAATAGTAAAAATCAAGAAAAATACAATCATTAGAATCACTTGAAATTTGCACTATATATGCAAAATTCAATACTGATTCCGAAAATATATGATTTGTATATGAACAAATATAAGATTCAGCATGAAAGAGGTATAAATCGGCAAAAATTTCCTTGCAACATGAAAATTTTGGAATCCCGAATTGACTCGGAATCGATTTTAGTTTTGGTGTATAATTTCAAAAAACATCTCATTTCACGAAAAGAAGTAAAAAAAAATTTAATGTTTTTGGGTGAAAATGAGAACGGTTGAAGCCAGAGCAATTCTGCGAACGCCAATCGATTCAGAGTGGTATAATCAATAATGAAAAAATAAAAAATTACTCGGCAAAAATCATTTGAATCCAGATAAACTTTTCAACTTGAGAACAGTTCAAGATAGAGAAATTCTTCGAACTCCAATCTATTCAAAATGATATATACACTGTGAATTTCAAGTCAATCGAAAGATTAAAAAATTATTCGAAAAAAATGTTGAATAAAAAAAACGCAGCTTTCAACTTGGAAACGGTTTGAGATGGAGGAATTCTGCGAACGTCAATCGATTTTAGAATAATATGATTAGTACACTATGTGAATTTTAGGTCGATCGAAGAAATCAGAAATTACTCGACAAAAATCCCGAAAAGATCATATGAATCCACATGAACTTTGCGATTTGAGAACCGTTGAAGATGAAGCAATTTTATCTTGTCTTCCGTTGTCCTCCATATTGTCCTCTAGTTTCGGTCCTCCGTTACCCAACATGGTCCATTGTCCTTCATTGTATTCTGTCCTCCGTTGTCTTCTATCTTTCGTTGTTTTCTATCCTTCTGTTCTTCGTTGTATTTTGTCCTCCGTTGTCCTTTGTTCTTCATTATCCTATGTCCTCTGTCCTGCATTGTCCTCTGTCTTCCGTTGTCCTCTGTTGTCCTCTATCAGTTTGTCCTCTATCAGTTTGTCCTCTTGTCATTTCCTCCAATACTCTATCCTTTCATTCTGTTTTCTGTTCTCCGTATTCTGTTTTTTTCCTCTGTCCTCTGTCTTCTGTCAGTGGTCGTCCCTTTTTTCTTTGTCTTTGGTCCTCGGCCATCTGTTGTCCTCTGAAATTTTTTATGTACTATGGCAAAGTATCGAGGCTGAAAATGATTCTGTAGAAACATCATCATCAATAATATTTGGAGCACTTTTTATCCCAATAGTGCCTACTGACTTTTGGAAACTTTTCCCAATGCACAAACAAGAACTGAATCTTTTGATAATAGCCCGCATAAAATTTCGTATGACAATAAAATATTCAGTGAGCCCACAAATTCGATGCGAACATAAAAACTACGCCCAATAATTTCGTTTTCGAATGAAAAAGCTTTTCTCTGTACGATTCCGGCGAGATGGCATCCCGAACGAGCATATGAATATTTAATGGTGTTATATAAGAATGAATCAAATGGTTTCTTAACAACGTTCGCTTCGGTAGTTGGTATTAGATGGAGGCGACATGGAATGAGATCTCCATAGCGAAATCGTTCAATGTTTGATGAGATTAAGACGCAAACCATGTTTCATCATCATTTGCAGAACGTTGCCGCTCATCTCGATACGTACTGCCGGTGCGTCACCCGCTTATTTTGCATATATAACTTTGGTTTGCTATCAAATGAGCGATCGTGCTTCAACCTGTCGTTGACGGAATATCATTGGAGATGGGGATGCGGAAAGGATGTTGGTTATAGGAGATATAGCGGCGGTTTTGTGATGAAACGATTGAGAGCTAGAATTGGATTGGGTTTTGTTGCCCAGCAACCAACGATTCATAAAGATATTTTCGGACCGAAATTAAAAAGTAGTAGAAAAAAACGTCATAATTTGTACGCGCCCTGTCTCGCTCTTCTCAGACAATTTGTTAGACTACCCTTACTTTCATTTCAATATTACCACAAACTGTCCTCTGCATCAGTTGACCTTTATTATCATCTATCCTCTGTCTCTATTTTCTGCCTCTTTGCACTGTTGCCCTTTATCGGATATCACTATAATGAATATTATATATTCTTTATTCTCAAGCATGTATTCTTTGTTCTCTATCGTACATTCTCTGTCCTCTGTCCTCTGTCCTCTGTCCTCTGTCCTCTGTCCTCTGTCCTCTGTCCTCTGTCCTCTGTCCTCTGTCCTCTGTCCTCTGTCCTCTGTCCTCTGTCCTCTGTCCTCTGTCCTCTGTCCTCTGTCCTCTGTCCTCTGTCCTCTGTCCTCTGTCCTCTGTCCTCTGTCCTCTGTCCTCTGTCCTCTGTCCTCTGTCCTCTGTCCTCTGTCCTCTGTCCTCTGTCCTCTGTCCTCTGTCCTCTGTCCTCTGTCCTCTGTCCTCTGTCCTCTGTCCTCTGTCCTCTGTCCTCTGTCCTCTGTCCTCTGTCCTCTGTCCTCTGTCCTCTGTCCTCTGTCCTCTGTCCTCTGTCCTCTGTCCTCTGTCCTCTGTCCTCTGTCCTCTGTCCTCTGTCCTCTGTCCTCTGTCCTCTGTCTTCTGTCCTCTGTCCTCTGTCCTCTGTCCTCTGTCCTCTGTCCTCTGTCCTCTGTCCTCTGTCCTCTGTCCTCTGTCCTCTGTCCTCTGTCCTCTGTCCTCTGGCCTCTGTCCTCTGTCCTCTGTCCTCTGTCCTCTGTCCTCTGTCCTCTGTCCTCTGTCCTCTGTCCTCTGTCCTCTGTCCTCTGTCCTCTGTCCTCTGTCCTCTGTCCTCTGTCCTCTGTCCTCTGTCCTCTGTCCTCTGTCCTCTGTCCTCTGTCCTCTGTCCTCTGTCCTCTGTCCTCTGTTCTCTGTCCTCTGTCCTCTGTTCTCTGTCCTCTGTCCTCTGTCCTCTGTTCTCTGTCCTCTGTCCTCTGTCTATCCTCTGTTGTCCTCTATCGTCTGTTGTCCTCTATCCTCTGTTGTCCACTATCCTCTATTGTCCTCTATCCTCTGTTGTCCTCTATCCTCTGTTGTCCTCTGTCCTCTGTTGTCATCTGTCCTCTGTTGTCCTCTATCCTCTGTTGTCGTTGTCCTCTGTTGTCATCTTTCGTCTGTTGTCCACTATCCTCTATTGTCCTCTATCCTCTGTTGTCCTCTATCCTCTGTTGTCCTCTGTCCTCTGTTGTCATCTGTCCTCTGTTGTCCTCTATCCTCTGTTATCGTTGTCCTATGTTGTCATCTTTCCTCTGTTGTCCTCTATCCTCTGTTGTCCTCTATCCTCTATTGTCCTCTATCCTCTGTTGTCCTCTATCCTCTGTTGTCCTCTGTCCTCTGTTGTCCTTTGTTGTCCTCTGTCCTGTGTTGTCCTCTGTTGCCCTCTGTATTCTGTCCTCTGTTGTCCTCTATTTCCTGTTGTCCTTTCTGTCTATCTTTCTCCTAGTCCAGTAAACAACGAAATAGGAAGAGAGAATGAAACCTTTGCACCCTGTCACGCCCTTCTTAGTCGATTTGTAGACCACCCTTGCGTCATTTCAATAAAAATATGATGATTATCAGAACACCATCACTACCCTTGCGCCTATAGGAAATCCTCCACTGAGGAATCCCAGGTGAGGTGGCGCCTTCTTTGATTTACTGCTGACAGAAGAAGTAGAGACCCCGGCATGGTTTATGTGGCCGCAAAGGGGACATCGCAGTCGCAGCGACAATGAGCAACGTTTCTTTGCAGATTTATACGCTCTGGTGGTCTCTTGACTGTCAATCTCTCCGGAAGTTTTTGTGGAGATTCGAATGTTTTGTTTTCAGATCGAGAATATTCGATAGTGAGTTCATGATTTCAGAAGGGTGTTTACTTGACCATGGATTGTTGATGGCTATAATAAATCTAATATAATTGTTAAAAACTGCCTGTAGATTAGTGAAAAATTAAATTCTTGAAGGGACACGAAAAGTAGGTTTTGTTGAAGTAACTTTTAATGACGAGAATCTACCAACCAGAGTGCCCCAAGGATTCGTTTTTGATCCGCTATTATTCATTCTCTATATACATAATAGATAGATTTACATAGACAGATAGATAAAAATTATAATATGAATTGACAGAAAGGTTCATAGAACATCAGATTTTAGAAAAATATCATTGAACAAAGTTAGAGTTTGAAAACATCTAGATCATCATCTAGAATTGAAAAACATATTTGAAATACTCGTTATTAGAATATTTAGCAGTCTTTGTAATCAGAAAGGGCAAGATTGATGCTATGTCAGTCTAGTCTTTTCTGATGAGAGAGTGTTCACTATTTCAACGCACTTTATGCAAAAATAACTATTCTACTTCTATTTTTTCAACTTTGTTTCAGAGGTGTGACGATGATTATGGTCATTGGTCGATTTTCTTATCAAACTATGGGTTAACTATAATACTACTCTAGTTTTCTCAAAATCTTTCGAACGGTTAAGTCTTACATATTTTCTTTGCAAAATACTTCATACACTAGTAGTACTTGTGAGATTCCTCGTTCACTTTTCTGATACAAATCGTAGAAGATGTGAAAACAAAGCTTACAACCGAAAATAATCATCGGATAACATTTCGTAATAATTCTATATTGATTTTAATACAATCCAGGTGGGCTTTTGTTATTTCGGAAATCTTACGTCAGAGTAATAAAACAGAATCTGTTATGAAGAAATTGAATGTTTATTCATCCATTATAAAATAGTAAGACGTAAAACAGAACAATAATAGAACATTTATATACATTTATTTCAGTGGAAAAATTAAATGCTTAATATACGTGTCCAAACAATTTCGTTAAATAAACCGAATGTTAAAAATAATTGGAATAAATCCAGTCGATCATATAGGAACACACTTTGAAATCTCGTTTAAATGAAATTCTGGAATGAAAAGTGGTAGATCGATGAGAATATTATGATTTGGATGAGTAGAAAAATCATGTCACTTTAATTCAAAGAAAAAAAATAACTAAGAGAAAGGAGGTTATATTTGTGATTATAAAAGGTCGAGTTTTTGTGTTAAACGGTTGTTTTTGGTGCTTGTAATTGTGAAATTAGGTAGATTATCTTCTAAAAAGACTTTCATCAAACAGAAGAAAGCATTTTGTGTGATTTTTTCATAGAAAAATGTGTGTTGAAAATGGGCCATTTTCAGGATAGAGAGACTCCCTGAACTTTCTTCGGAATCGTGTTCAGGAGACCAAACTACTTAAGAAAAGTAACTCTTTTTTACATAAAAAGAACAAAGTTCGAGAGTGTACATAGGAGAGTTCAATTCTAAATCGGTTTTACGAAATATTTGTTTCTTAACTCTTTTTTAGAACCCGATGAATTTAACTTCTACTGGGAAGTTTCAAAATTGTCACCCTATATATTTGAGTTTTGCGGATTTCCTTCAAAATTCTATTCTCACCCATTCCATATTGTCACGATCGATTTATTGATTTCCAACTATAAACCGTCGATAATATCCTAGACCTTTTTTTATAATGAATAAATGAATAATCATAGAAATACCGCATTTTGCAACAGCCTTCATGGAAATTGGATTTCATATGATATGAAATATCACCCACCACTACCAGTACTTCCTGGAATTGGTATCAAGTTGGGTTCAGCTTATCTTTCGATCTGGACCTGCGGTCCGTAAAAATCTGATTTACAGACTATAACTTTTATGACAAAATGACAACTAGCATTATTTTTCTGTGGTGTCCAGTAAATGTTGACGTAAGCAAACCGGATATTTATAGGGGAACTTTTGATTTTTGTCATTTATTGACTGAAAGTTGACCAGCTCTACAGTGATGTACTGTAAAATGTGCATCATAATAATAATTCAGAAGAACGTAAAAATCAGCATCACATACAGACAATTTGAAGAGGAGCAATGGCCTGAGAATTACATGATATTGAATTTGGGGGTTCTACATGGTTCGTTTCTTGGCCCTACTCTGTTTTACAGACGATACCCCCCTCATTTTCTTCAAAGTCTGAGACACTGTTGACAAAAATACTTCAATAAATGAAAGTTTTGCTCAAACATCGATTGCTGGGTTGTATAGAAAACGGTAATGATAGAATTATACATTACCTATACCTGAAAGAAAACTATTGAAAGTTTGATGTTGTGTGGGAAGTTCGTTTCTTGGCATTTTCTTCTTCATTGTTACCTCTATAGATCCCTGCTATGGAGGGAGCTAAAGTGGGGTAACAAAAAGATGTTGGACGGGAAAAATGTCCGGTTCGTTCAGGGGTAGATTTGGCGTGGAATAATACGGCCAAATCAGGTGAAGCTGGTGATATAATTGTATCTATGAGGAGAGAGTTTTTATATACAGAACAGGTAGCACTATCTTTTGGACAATACGTACAGAAGCAGTTGGTCAGTTAGGCACTCTAGCTTAGCTACGGTACAGTATACTTTCATCTGCCCGAATGTATATATACATAAGAGTTCACAACTTTTTATTAACCAAGGTAAGCATTAATTCATTTAAATTCATAAATAATTCTCATGCTAAATTTCTTTTTCAGTACCAACAATGAACCTACTACTAGTTAAGCTAGGATATGAAAGCGTCAGCTCTAAGCGCTACTTGTTATCAAGTCTGCTACTAGCAAGGGAAATAATTAATCAATAAATAGTGAAAAGCAGTGTAGCAATGAATGTCAATCATCTAAGATAGCAAATAAATGGAAGGAGCTCGCCTGAATGGTGTTATAGGTGTCTTCTGTAACACTTGTAGTTGGCAAGACTCTGCATCATCTATGGAACCCTCATTAGGATATAAGTGAGTAAGCAGGCAGCGTTAACCTGCGACTTTAATCAGGTGGATAAGCTTGATCTTCAATAGTCCAGCGGTATACCAGGAAATCGATAAGTAAAAGAAGAGAGCAAATTCTACGGCAACCTCTAAGGTATTCACAAGGTAATGAGAAATTACTTAAACATCAATAATTATGAACATATATTTTAGGATAGTAACAAGACCTACCTGCAGATGGTGTGTGGCCTGAATGATGTGTCTCGGAATGAAAGCACAGTTTAGAGCACAGAATAGTATAAATTCACACAGTGTTTCTCCTAATCTGCTCGAGGAGAACTTACGTATTCCGTCACAACTGAATGATATTGGCAAATCCACCAAAGGTGAGAGTATTTCTATCTAACAAGAGCTACTCGATCTAGCCATGTGCCGCTCCAAGATTGAAAAGAATCTTCCAAAAAAAGGCTTCTCTTTATTTTTTTGTAGAGGTTTGTCCCTTGTTACGGTTCCTTTTGATATTCTTTTGCTAATGAAATTACTTGGATCAATGATTATGGATCAATTCCAATCATGATTAAGTAGTTCACTTTCGATTGTGATTGTTCTATGTCAAGGATCATTGTTAACCCTAATTTTGACATTTAGGTTAGAATAATCAAATTGAATAAATGACTCAATGTTTACATGCTTAAGTAAATCATGGAAATTCGGAAATTGCTCATATATCGTACTCAGCTATTTCTTAAATTGGCTAAATGTAATAATGATAATGATGAAGATAATTTAGCTCTACAATTGTCTGTTTTCTAGGATTCTTATGGAAACTGTAAAAGTAATACACCGAAGAGGCTACTACTTTCAAGCATCATATAATACTTGTGAATCAACTGAAACTTCATAGAGTGTGACTGTTTTATTTTCAAAGCCAAGCGAAAGACTAAAGCTACTAGTATGAAGAACTGAAATAGCAGATGCATATTAATTATTGTGAATAGTAATAAATTCTATATTATTTTAGTTGAATCATTTGAACTACTGAACCGTATATTTTGACTCGTAACATCATATGAGACTGATTAGGTTGAATATTATATAGTAAACGTCCCAGTAGAGAACCTTGTGGTACACCTTTTATTATTTCGGGTATTGTGTTCGTGTGGTGTTTTTCTGGTGGATCAATAAAAAGTTAACAAAACGGAAAAGAAATTGAAAAGTTTATACTTTCCAGATATCCTAGGATTTATTTCTGTTTTGATTACTCGAATATATCAAATTCAAACTTCTTCTCTCCGATACAACATCCACCAATAGTATCGAATATTTCCATATACCTGCCAATCCGTTTTGTGAGATAGAGCTACAGAATATTTAATGGCCTGGGCAATAAAATTTAATTGAAAACATACATTCATTTCCAGTGCCCACGCTCTTTGAAAATTACCTAATTAATTACCTACTTCAATAAGTGTTTCGATATGTTATAAATTCCAATTAATAACGAATAAACGTTCGAAGTCATAGAAGTAATCAAATTGCGTCTAGGTTTGTCGGTTGATGGCATTACGTACATTGGCGGACGTTAAGAAGTAATAGTGAAAGTGAAAGCTCTAGATTAGTTGAAGGAGTTTCGAGATTACATTGAGGATAAAACGGAGTATTCCATTTTAGAAATTTTCCATCCGATTTAAAGACATTACTAAAGAACCAAGTAAAATATGACCTTGTCATAGAAACGCAAGTAAAAGGAACACGTGAATTGTCACGCAGTTGTCATGCACAATGTTCGAAAATGCATATGCGTGTAGATCACACGTGCTTCAAAAACCCTGCATGTATCTGAATCTTACTCAAAACTATTTGGCTCCACTTTCATAAACTGCTTGGCTGAACGATGCCAAAAATATTTCACCACTGACGTCAATAATCGAGAAGTTATAGAATAATCCCCACTTCTGGGTTCATCATCAGTTGTAGTTTGATCATTTTGTAATTTTTGTCGATGCTATTGTTGAAATATGTTTGTGGCAATATCCTTGGCTACAAAACGCCAATGTAGATGTTCTAGAGAAAGCCGAGGATGTCCCGAAAGTAACTAAATTCAAACACACATCTCAATATTTACTACAGACACAAAATCACACTAATAATTTTTCGAATACGTATTTCTTTCCCAAACTCGAAGGTTTCACGAGGTTTTGTCCCATATTGTTTCAACAAACTAAAATTATATCAAATGATGTAGTTTTAACACTTCTGTTTACTCCAATATGTCTCTGGAACACAGAAATATTCAGCCTTTTCTCTTATCCAGCTCAGTTCGACGAACTTGAAGCAATGATATATTCCACAGGGTCTTCTTCTTCATCCTCTGTCTCCTGATATAGGTAGTGCAATCTGCAATATCTCTCTGAAGTTGTGTTTGCACCACTTCAATGACCTTATCATATATTTCTTCGTCATCTGTTTCCATATATGTTACAGTATCCGCTTCATCTATAGTTTTGGAAAACGGATCTCATTGCTGGTGCTAAAGATTGAAAATATTTGTTTCAGATCTCTTTGCCGGGTAGAGTCCGAAATATTCCAGAATTTTTCTTTAACGATGTTATGGAATGAATGAATAATTGAATTTTCAGGATATCAGATCTACTTCCACAATTCCCAATTTCCAGCCAAACCTAAGCGTATTAAGAGGCTCTAGATATGGAGTTTTCTTCGCCATCAGCTGGTATGATTCCAGATTTTTCAATAAAATCTGATTAGGATATAGTGGGGTCACTCTGGTTCTTCTCCAATGTACCTACTGGTGCTGCCATCCTGTAAGCTTAACTGACTAAGGAGTTTTTGAATCTACAGTATCCAGTGAGGAATCCTATTGGGGTGAGACTCCTTATGTTTTATTGATTGAAGTTCCCGAGGTTTTTGGCTTGCTTCAAACCAACAAGTCTTTGCTTTGCATTCGTGATCAAAGGCATCACCAGCAATGAGCGAGTTGCCTCATTGACCATCTTTTCTACGTGTCTGTTTTGGAAAAGTTTCCTTGTCTTGAAGATTTTTAAAGGCCATATCTGGGTAGTATGCCCTCTCCTTGGATGCATATGTGTAGCGAGGCAGGTTGAGCAAGACCTCTAGTGTGATAACTCTAGCATAGACCCATGTAGTAATTTTTGGTTATAGATCCCAACTTTTCCACAAATTCTCCTGCACAGATTGATGGCTACTGAAGGTAAGTTTCTGATAATTCACTTCTTGCCACTTTTCCAGGTCTATTCCATCTAGGTCTACAGGCATTATTCTTCTAGTAGAAGTTCTCAGTTCTCAGTTGATCCATAGCCCCACGAAACGCCCCAGTTTCTAGTATTTTTTCCACTTCCAGTGAGATCAAATATGCCTTCGACTTCACATCTGGAAGCAGTTTTCCATGGTACTGTTTCAGAGATTCTTGTGATCAGCACTTGGCACATCACCTGGACGTACACCTGTCTACTCACTTATCCATCAGTGTTGTTCTGTTTCATTGATTTTGGGTGCTTTCGGTGAGAATGGCCAGAGGAAGTTTACACTTGTGTGCTTGCTGTCCTGTATGCCATAGCGCACTTTCCATCAGCTCGGCTCGGATGTGGTTAGGAAAAAAAAAGGGGAAACGTTTGATGATTGCACTAGTTTTTTTTTAATAAAAAAAATTAGTGTTTTCAATCGAGTACAAGATGAACGAATGATTTAGTGAGAGTGTCTTTACTTAACTTTTGGTCATGTAAATAAATGTTTAATCGTATTAACGGCATAATATATCTGTCACCCTTCCTTTGAACACAAAAAAGGCTCATTTAATTCAGTAAATCGACAGAGGGTATATATACATTCAGTTCCATCACTTCAAGTCACAGTCGTTTCGTCCAGTGCACCAATAAAACATTCCAAAACGTTAGCTCTCTTGTGAGAAAACCAGAACTGGAAAGAACCCCCATTAAAAAGTCAGTAAAGGCCAGCCTCTGGGTATGTATAACTAATGAATTGGCACTACGCTGATGAAAACGTTAATTGATGATAAGGATTGGCGACCGTGTCAATCGTCTCCACACAAGCTCATAGGCGTAATTGTGACTTACGATGCAGAATATGAAGAAGACGCGATGGAGATAGTCATAGTTGGGTAAACGATGTGGCTGATGGTGGAGCTGATTTTCAGTATAAATTCCCACGATGTCGCTCGTGACTTGTCATACAGCTCACGTTTACGCATTTTGCTTATATTTCGTTTCCTGTTTGGCACATCGTAAGGAAAATCCGATCAATATTTTCATTTCATGGTTTTGAAAGATTACCGAGCATTCAATTGATGAAAATCAAATCGACAATAAAACCAAGTCAATTTCACCCAGCCGCAAGACGAATTACTTCATTTCAATACAGTGTGTATCATCTAAAATTTTCTAAATTAAATTATTTTTAAATTGTGAAATATTATGAAATTTTCTTCCTTAATGAGTTTTTGTGCTATCCCATTTTTTATTTCAAAATTCCAATGGTCTCATGTTGGGGATAATGACCAATGTAACTGTCGAAATAGTTGATATATTTATTTATCATTTTATTTTATTTTAGATGTATGTCAACGACGTGTAAAATGTTATATAAAAATATTTTTGTTTATGTGTTCAATATGCGAAATATTTGCAAATAGTTCAGATTTTACTTATTTTGTATTTTGTAGTAATCAATGACATGTGCGATATAATTCACACATTTTTTTTTTGTTCATTGCTTTCTGTTTAATTCATGCAATTTTATAGATATACATTTGCATACTGTAATTTCTTAAATTTGTTTTTTTGCCAAATGAGGAACTAATAATGAACAGGGGGTTGATAGATTTCAGATAGAAGGGAGATGAGTGGTACGTGGACTGTAGAGAGGGGGTGAGGAGTGGTAGGAAGTAGTGTAAGATTAATCTGCGGCAAGAATTTAGAAACACGAAACTTCTACCTAACAATTCAATCAATACTGTTGATTATCCATTCTGAAGATTCAACATACTTCCATGAATAGCAAACATAGGTTGGGTACACCGGAGTGTGAGCTACTAGATTCCGTTTCAAGGCCATTCTAGGCCATATCACAAGTGACTATCAATCACTTCGTTGAGTTATGAACACAATTTATATGAGGACGATTGTATTTTGAATAATAAAATGTAATAACGGATGAATTTTGTTCACGTATTTGGAAAAGCCGCTTCACCCATATGAGAAATGAATAAAAAATGCGTAAAAACAAATTGGTTTCGCATATTGAGCTTATGTTGAAGTATGCAAACGCTTATGTGAATTGAATTTATTTCTATAAAAACAAGGATTTGGTCATACTCTTGAAAATTCTTGGGGTCAATGTACTTTGAGGAATTTCACATGAATTGCCAAGAAACAGCATCATTCGACACCAGTATGAGGAAAAATTACAAGGACAATTTTTTTTAAATCACGGATTATTATTGAGACCTAGTTGGTGACTGAGTCAAAATTTGTATTCATCTGTTTTTCAATTTTGAAAAATTCTAAACAACTGAGCTCAATACCTTTCTTTTCGAAGCTTTCATCAAAGTTGTGATTTTTCAAAGTATGACTAGCATATGTTGAGTTTATTATCTTTTTTATATAACTTAAACTATGTTCATTGATGCGGTTTGTGGATGGTCTACCTGTCTGGCCTACATACAATAGGGTTATTGCTTGTTTTCTCGAAAGTTACGGAAAAAGCTTAAAAAAACAATTTTGAGATACACGACATCGACAATATGGATTCCGTATTCAGAGATCAACTGGTGTTCTGTTCAAGATATATCCAAGGCTTTTGATCTGGTTTGGGGCCAAGGACTCCTTGTCAGGTTGCCAACTTCTTATTTTGCTTTTACCAAGCAATAGCAAAATAACGGAAATGGCGAATAACGGCGACGTTATTTTTAACAGAAGTGATACAGCATTGGGCTGAATATCATATTATTGACGATAACTCACTTCAGAGACGTCGTACATGGTACACATGGTCATATTCATTTGTTTTCCATCGCTGTTATACAATGTACATGGCAATGTACAAATATATCTAAATGGTGCCTTTTATAAAAATTCCCGGAATTTTATAATTTTACAATAATTGACTATATGTATAACTTCCAGAAAAAAAAATTCAATCAAACTGAGGTTCAAAGTTCAGAAAACTATATTCAACTTGAAGAATCCTTGCATTTTGAATGACAGAGTGTGAAGTTAAAGTGACTGGTTCTGACATACCTACATGAATTCTACGTACGTGATACACAAAGTCATTTTCATTTATTATATAATGTACATGGTAATGTACACATATATCCAAATGGTCCCTATTGATGATTTGAAAAGATGTATCTATCTAATTGGGGTTTTTTAACGACTCAAAATTCTGTAAGTTTTCACAAAAAGTCTCAGGATTTTTTAATTAACTATATGTATAACTACCTGAAAAAATTTCTCAATTGTATTGAAGGAGAAAAAAACTATATTCAACTTGGCTAATCCCTATACTGATTGACAGATTGTGGAATGGAAATGACTAGTAGTTCTGACATACATGAATTCTAGATGAATTCTATAAGTACTTCTGACCAAGGGGGTCGGTATTGGGGGTAATTAACCCCCCCCTAAAAATAATTTTTTCTCATTCCTAGTTATCGCACATTATCTGCATCCACTCTTACACAACCTGATCCTATTCCTAAATTAGCCTTTCGCTCCCCCCAAGAAAAAGAATTAGCGACGCCCTTGTTTCTGACAAACATAAAGATGAGGATCTGATTGATATCTTACTTACAACTCTGCCATTAGACTCGGTTTGAAATGATTGCAAAGTACCTGATATTTATTTGAAAACGGGAACTATGTTCCATTTTTTCATCTCAGACCTTGGTGTTTTGTTTTTCATCAGTCATATGTGCAATGTGAATCATTTAAGAAATTAAACGTTATTTTTGAGTTTTGTTGGTGATATGACTAGTTGTAATACTTGGGATAACATGTACATCATGATGTACATATTTGTTTTTTCAAAAATCAATGAAAAATTGACAAAAGAGGATTAACCATCCTGGAATACGAACCCTCAATGATCATACTACTGATTGAATGTTGATAAATGTCTCAAATAGGTGAATATCCGTCATAACACCCCAAAACCTAACTGTATACTTTAACATTCACTTCTGGAAATCTTATTTCACGTCATAAGTTTGTATCAGGATTTGATAACACAAAAACCATCGAATTTTGTGGAAATATTTCATATGGCGCCATTGCAATCTGACAAAGGTTGGACATTTACATCTTTAACACCTTTCTGGTATCCAAATACATATCTGAAAGATTCTTATCAGGACACAAATTTATTGCTGTGAAGCAGAAAATTCCACGCGTTTATTCAGAATACTTTCGACATTTGTAATTTGGCATCAAAATCATTACTGTATATATAGAAAATTTCCATGTTGAAATTAATGAGTTCTTTACTACTACAAGAACCATAAAACATATATTATGAATTCACTTGATTGCAGAGATATCACTTCAAACCAATTATCAAATGTCATGGTTAACATTAGAGAACGATACAATAAATGTATCGAATTGACTAAAGATTTGGTTAAAGAGTTCAAATTAATGTGTAGGCACTGTCATGTCATTACTTTCTTTTCAAGTAGTTCATTTATGTTATTGATATTGGTAAT
Source organism: Chrysolina americana (assembly GCA_958502065.1). NCBI lineage: Eukaryota > Metazoa > Arthropoda > Insecta > Coleoptera > Chrysomelidae > Chrysolina > Chrysolina americana. The sequence goes on along the minus strand of OY293413.1, from coordinate 1,839,992 downwards.
TATATTATTTGATGCAAAGATGTGCTTTTCTATTAAAAAAATTGTTAAAATTGTTGAAAAATTCTTTGACAACAAACTGCAGATATAACTATATCGCATAAAGAGTTATGTTCTGAAGGAGTATTTCAGAACATATCATTCACAAAACTGTGATTTATAGTACAACTATTTGAATTATTTCGATAGTCATCTGATTATTTCACTTATGCTATATTTCTATCATCGTGAAATTTTAGTATTTCGTATACAGTTGTAAAATAGTTCACGAATGAATGAACAATAATATCAGTATCACCGCTTATTATATTAATATGATGCCTTAGATTGATTTTTCCTTTTTTTCTGTCTGTCTTTAACTATCAGCCACAATTCTTTGCTTTTGTTTGATGGAGTGTCTATTCTGGTAATATTGTCAGTTAATTTATTCCTTTGTTATTGTTTTTTTTTTGTGTTTTCCTAGGAATATATCAAGAATAATTCCAAGATGTTTAACTTTTCTACCGAACGAAGTTGTGAGACATTAATAGGAGACATTAGGTACTCTAGCCTCCTTTTCCTGGTAAACAGTTGAATTCTGGTAATATTGTCAGTTAATTTATTCCTTTGTTATAGTTTTTTTTTTGTTTTCCTAGGAATCTATCAAGAATAATTCCAAGATGTTTAACTTTTCTACCGAACGAAGTTGTGAGACATTAATAGGAGACATTAGGTACTCTAGCCTCCTTTTCCTAGTAAACAGTTGAATAAACACTCTCTTAGTGGCTAATGATCTCAGTAATCGATGCCACTATAAACACCCAAAGAAAAAAAAACACTCTAGATTTTTAGACAGTCTCATACTCTTTTTTTCCTTGTTTTTTTTTTGTCAAACTCAGCTGCGGAGTATATTGTTTTTTATCCTTTTCTCCTGTTCCTATTTCTTCACTGACTTCGATTTATCTTTTTGCATTTTTTTTGGATCGAATTATAGCTGCTCAACGATCTATCATTTTCCTTTTTTGATTTTTTCTATTACATATCTTTCGTAGATTCACTTTTCAATTGCTGGCCAGACGAATCCATCAAAAATACCGGAATTGACTTTTTTGTGTACAACATTGTCATGGTTCGCCAACTACGGAGCCTCGTCGTAACAATCGTTATTATGAATGAATTTCGATATACAAAAACGGCCAACTCACTCTGGTTGCGCTTGAATTCAAACAAGAAATCATTTCGGTATAAACTAATTTCATTAGTTCTGAATGAATATGATGACACTGCATATTTACGAATATCCACGTCACGCTATACAGGTTCATACGCGAAAAGCTTCCCATGAACATTTCTACAGAAAAACTGCAATAACAAATTTGAATATAATAAATTTCCAAATATGCGAGAATATAAGGCATTCTATCCAGAATAACTGAAGTAATCTCTGCAACCGGAAGAAGAAGTTGTAATAAAATTTTAATCGCGGTTACATTGTTAAGTTGTGAAACAAATTCATGTAAGAAGAACGTGAATCACCCTGTATGAAGCTGCGTACTCCTCGTTACTAAACGCAGCGTGTACGTTATCTTAATGGAAGTGAGAATTGATAGTTATTGCGCTTGTATTTGTCGAAGATATGTTTAGTAGACCAGTCAATATCATTGAACTGAAGTATTCCGAGGAATCACGAAAATGAGCAGATATTCTTTGACTTATTACTCTTCATGTCATCTGAATAATACTATCATACGGCCGAGTTTGGTTGTGATTGTGTTCACCTTTCAAAAAATTGCAAAGGAAAACTATTTATTGTAATATCACCGTCATTGTCATCGCTATCGATTACGTTTGCAAAACCCACAACTGTTTTCCAATTCATGATTTCTAGCATTAGTTCGAACACTCCCATCGATCACTATCGAAAAGATCAACGATGGGTCGTACTATATACGCAACTTCTCATGCTGCTTTACTTCAAATTCGATGTGATTTTCTCAAAAATCAATAGAAAAATGATGCAAACAAAATTTCTGCAGGAAATAATTCCTCTCAACTCCAACTGAAATTTTCAACTCGAGAACGGTTGAAGATAGAGCAATTCTGCGAACGCCAATCGATTCAGTATGATGAAATTAGTATACTCTGTGAATTTCAAAATATTCCAAGGACGAAGATAATTACTTGAAAAAAGTTCAAAGGGGTTGACCCTTAAAAATCATTGAAAATACAAAATTATCACATCTAGTTGAAATTCGTAGTATATACGCAACATTTCATGCTGGTTTACTTCAAATTCAATGTGAATATTCAAAAAGGTTGAATTTCTCAAAAATCAATAGAAAAATGATGGAAACAAAATTTCTGCAGGAAATAATTCCTCTCAACTCCAAATGAAATTTTCAAATCGAGAACGGATTGAGATATAGCAATTTTGCGAACGTCAATCGATTCAGAATGATGAAGTTAGTATACTCTGTGGATTTCAAAATATTCGAACGACGAAGATAATTACTTGAAAAAAGTTCAAAGGGGTAGACCCTAAAAATTATTGAAAATACACAATTATCAGATCTACTCGAAATTCGTACTATATAAGCAACATTTCATGCTGGTTTACTTCAAATTCGATGTGAATATTCAAAAATCAATAGAAAAATGATGGAAACAAAATTTTTGCAGGAAACAATTCCTCTCAACTACAAATGAAATTTTCAAATCGAGAACGGATTGAGATAGAGCAATTCTGCGAACGCCAATCAATTCAGAATGATAAAATTAGTATACTCTGTGAATTTCAAAATATTCGAAGGACGAAGATAATTACTTGAAAAAAGTACAAAGGGGAAGACCCCTAAAAATCATTGAAAATACAAAATTATCATATCTGCTCGAAATTTGTACCATATACGCATTTTCTCATGCTGATTTATTTCAAATTCGATGTGAATATTCAAAAAAATCAAAAGAAAAATGATGGAAGCACTTTTGTAGGAAATATGTCACATTATCTCCCTATGAATAATACGCCACTTCTGCCCCTATTTTTTACTGGAAAACCAACTTTTCCTCCCGCCGGCATAAAAACTTCAATAATTATAAGGCGATTGTGGATTAATTGTATATAACTGATAAAATGACAGGAATCTAACGAAAATAGCAAATAATGATATCTCTCATATGCTCTGGGATAATAAATTACTTCTGGCTAGAGTCATTTTTGGAGAAATTACCTGTAGAAATCTCGAATCGAAAATTGTTGTAGAAAAGATCAAATCTGTACTGATCGACCACTATCGAGAAGATCAACGACGGGTCATTTTACCAACAAACACACAAAATAAAGATTATTTCGGCTTATAAAAAGACACTACACATTTATCACGTTTATATACCTGCATCCATCAGCCCAAACCGGGAGAACAAAAATATTTTGTTAAATGCCGTGCTATTAAGCAGTCTCGTGAATGGACGTTTTGGTGTACATTAATTCGTTTGAGGAACACACTCATCTGAACTTTGAGTGGGATGACTTTATTGGCCATCTTTTCTGAACAGAACAGAAAGGGTGGAAATGAAATTGTGGGTTCTTTGGATTGGTCAGAAATACACGTGTAGGTAGAGAACATTCTTGGTGTCTTCACCTATTACTTTTTGATATGTTTCTCTATAACGCTGGGAATTTGATTAAATTAAATCTCACTAGAATAAATTGAATCACATTGAGCCTATCGCCGCCAAGAAAAGCTAAACAGCTTCTCAAAATAGAGAAGTATTAGCTCACAGGAAGATTACAACTTACGCTCAAGAACAAGCTATCAATCTATATATCTAGGTACTAGCAGACCCGGCCACGCGTTGCTGTGGCTAATGTTTTTATTATATTACATAGTAGTAAATTATTCAAGGGAAACGGTTAAAATACATGGCGACCGCCATCATTGATTTTCTACTACCGTTGATATTGATTCTGGAGCCTTGAGTACCTCATAATCATCAAAATACATATATCGTACATCGTGATTTGATGTATAGCAAAATATATAATAATAAAATATATAATAATATAACTACGTGGTAATACTTATATATATACTTTAATTAAAGATTTTTAAATAATGAAGCACTAATAATTAAAAAGCAAGAAGGATTCAACTGTATTACTTTTACTATAATATGAATTCAATTTATAATTCAGTCTAAATAACACGTGGCCGGCTATGGTAATACCAAAAATTAAGAACGTAAGAACAATTGAACTTCACTGTATTGCGTTTACTACGAAATAAATTTAAGTTATACTTTAGCCTCAGCAACACGTGGTGGTTATGCCATTAAATTGTAACTTATGTGAAACGTTAGTACTTTTAACACTGCGCTATCTGTTAGAATACTTACTCAATCCAGTCAGCAGATACCGCCATCTGTCAGAATCGTTTGGGACTGACAGATAATTGTGACTGTCGAATAATAAATGCTTAGTAGACGATAGTGTGGAAACTACGAAGCATCGCACAAAGAGGAGACCGAGAACGTGTAATGTGTTCTGTCTCACTCTCTCGCCATCAACAAATAATTTACAATAAAATAATATTACGGTTATAAATTGAGATGTGTGCTATGCTATCTGTTAAGTTAGATCGAACTGCACACGGTGTGCAAATTTGATTGAAATCGGTTAAGTCGTTTGGGAGTCTATAGCGGACAAACAACGTGACACGTAATTTATATATATTAAGGAGAAAGATAAAACTTTGTGAAAAAGCCATATGTACAGTCTACTCAGTTTTGAGAAAAGGATCGGTTGTAACACCACCACATTTGGCATGCTAGTAGTAGTTGATACCATGTCAAATAAGGAAAAAAATTGTTTACCAAAATTCCGGGGGTGGAACCCAAAAAAATTAAAATATGGTTTGAATAGGGTTGAAAATCATTCAATTCTCTACAAGAATGATCCTCAGTTTCAGGCTCGTGTTAGCCCACCGCTGCAGGTGCCGGCGGTGCCGAACATAGAATGTGTCATAACTTTGCTTAAAAAGATCAAAGATTTGAAAATGAAAGTGTATTTTGGTCGTGAAGACTTCTACTTTTTATGCAAATATAACATGTGAATATCTGAGTACCTAAGTGGTTGATTTTACCACGTTACATAACCCAACTGGGTTTTTTACGAAGGATGCAGAAATCATAGATATTTTAGTTAATATGGAATAATTCTACTGAAGCAGGGACCATTACCCTCTTCAGACACTGGGCAATGATTTGAGAGTAGTGAGACAGGTCTCACTTACACACGCCAAAAAAAACTGGGGTTTACTCCCGCCCCATTTTCAACTCCCTTAAAATTCCGACATCTTAGTCAGTAAATGTTGAAAATAATCGCTCACACACAACCTGCATGAAAAATTAAGTATGCAATTTCAAGCAGGAGGTTTGCACTTCACATTTCTGTTATTGAACTCACAAATTCAACTTTTCCTCATAAATGCATATTGAAAATTTATCATCCATAAGCATACAAAACATATTAAAACTGAATTTTTGTTGAAATCCCCTTTCTCTAATGAAATGAGGGTTTTCTGATGCCCAGAAATGATTATTCCGACGATTGAATATTCCCTCACGTGAAAACTGTGATTCATCGGTTCAAATAATTTTTTTCAAAAAGTTGGGATCTTCGTATGTCCATGTTAGTAACATTTCGCAAAATTCTACTCGTTTTGGTGGATCATCTCTATGTAGAGCTTGCAGCCTGATGAATTTGTAACCGTGCATATTATGATTTTGTAAAATTCTCCATATGGAAATGCGAGAAATTCCCAAATCCACCGCAGCACTAGATATTGATGCATGAGGATAAGCATAAAAATATCCCAAAACATTGATTTCATTTTCCATGTCACCAGTTACCTGATTCTGTTTATTTCTCGAGGCGTGAACTTTTCCGAAGTTGAGATAATTTCGTTCAATTCTTCTGAATTTCCGTTCGTTCATTGCCGGTACATTTGGATACAACTTATTAAATCTTCTACAGGTCCTTGATATAATTTTATTGCACTCACCGTGAACATAAAACAAATTCAGAATATCAGAGTTTGAATAATTATTATGGTCCATTTTCACTACTCTTGTTTGACAGTCGGACTATTTGAACACCAGTAGCAGCAGATCATGACACACTATTATTCTTGTTGAAATTTGGTATCGAAATCCAGAATTAATACTGCCGTCTTAAGCAAAACCCTAGTATCTACGAAAACGCCAAAACGGAGTAAATCGGGTTTTTACTTGGGAATATTGTTCTAATGGAATTCGGGTGTATGAAATAGCTTGAATTTTATATTTTAAATCGAAATACGGAGTTGTCGCTTGGTCAGAATGTAATATTAGTTGAATAGGAGCCATTGCACCAAAACTATCCATTTTAGTAAATTTTTCAGTTGAACTTTAGTTTCCATGTTTTCTGTATGGATATGGTTGATACAATTTTAATTTGTATGTATGAGAAAAAGTTTAAATCCGAAAAATATTTGGATATTCTGAGAACTACTGTAAATGAATTTCTTCACAATTTATCTCTAAACAGGTGAAGTGGGCAGAGAACTCACTAATTTATTCGAAGATCGGTGGATACAACGTTTGGGTCCTTGGATTTGGCCCCCACGGTCATCAGATCTCACTGCCCTAGATTTTTATCTCTGGGGAAAAATAAAATAAAAGGTTTATAGAATACCCGTAAACACAGAACAGGAACAGGAAAACAGGGTAAGATGTGCTTTCGAAGAAATTGACCCGTCGGTAATCCGCAGATCCACGACTGATCATGTAATGACGTCGATCCATCAATGTTTACAAGTGAATGGTCAGCATTTCAAGCATCTGAGCTACTGAGTTTTTGGTTTTTCATTATCAGATGTGTTATAACTGTGAAGAAAATTTTGTAATATTATCTCTTGTGTAGAATGAATTTAATCAATTTAATTTTTCCAACTGTCAACATAATCATATTTGTCATACACCCAGTATGAAGGAAGTTTCATGTATTTCATTACAGAAGATAAAGCTTTAGTTTGTTATTTGATAGATTTTTCATAAAATTTTATACTTGAAATTTTATACTTCCACAGAGCTCAAAAATTTAAATTATTTATATCTAATAAACGGTAAGAGATAGGTATAGGACATACTGAATAAAACTTATTCTAATTGGTTCGTTGAATTCGAAAATAAGATAATATACAGGGTGTTTCATTTGAAAAAACTGAGTTTCAGTCATTTTCATAAGTCCCAAAAAGAAGTTACTTCTGAGCCTCCCTGTATGATGAAACTGAGATCCAGTTTATTGGCAGAATACCTAATGGCCTTATGCAGCTATCACTTGAATTTCAATATTTTGTAAATTTGCATTGTGAAAAAATTGTTATTTTTCAATGGTCAGGTTTTACACAAATAATTGACAAAATAATTTTTATCTCGAAAACCGTCACAGATAGGTATAGGGAATTATATGGGAAAGTTGTGAGGAATATTATAAGGATTTCAAAATCCATATAATATACGGGGTATTCCATTTAAAATAACAAAGTAGCTACTACTTTCTGATACAAGTGGCAACACTGTATTGATGAAAATATTTTAGACGGGTAGAACATGTTTGATTATCCATGCCTACAAATTTTTAAATTGATCTGTTGTTCCGTTTTCCAGAATCGTCTAATAGGCCATCGAATGTGGAATACCCTGTATATTTAGTAGCGGTTATTGCAAAATATCACCGAGACTGGCCAATCTCATGATTCTCATAATATTTATTTATGAATGAGATGTGAGGCTTATCCATAAACTCAAAAAAATTTCTCAGCTTCTGTCTACAATGGCGGCTATTCCTAATCGCAATTTTAGGACGATTAACACTGTTGCCACAGATCGAAAATACGGATTTGCTTCAAATCCTCACCGAACCTAACCTAACCAAGCCTTCTTAAAGTATCACAAGACTACTTTGTAATTCCATTTATTCTATCGCCGTTTCACGATAGCCATTTTACTTTCCGAGAAAACTCCAATGATGCCAAGAAGTCACGTGTCAAGTTTCATAGTGTTACAATTCATCCTTAGGTTTTGGCACGAATTTGTCTGTGGATATTGAACTAATAATATTGAAAAGTCTTCACAGATTTCAGAATAAATTCAATGATGTCTCTTTTAAAGAAAATTCCTCTTCTCGTTTTTTAATCTCGTTTTTCAATTTACCTCTGACTAGCTATTTATCACAGAAATCCATTACCTACTTGATCTAACCAAGCAATTAATTCTCATTCATGACCTCAAATAATCGAGAATATATAAAATTTTGTCGATATCGCCAATCGAGTATTCACCAACCATAATAATTGGTAACATTTTCAACAATGAATATCAAAAATGGAATTTGTGAAGACGCGGTCCAGACGTGTCTCGTAAATATGTCAAAATCGGTGTTGTTTTAAACTGGGAAACAATAAGACTGGTAGATTTGTGTGTCTGAGATTCGTCGCTCCAGCTGTCACATGAAACCGTGCGATCTTCTACCAAGAGGTATAAAAAATGAGGATTGTGAACGTTAAGAGTGAAACAAACTTAATATTTTTTGGTAGAAATGAGAATAACATATCGTCGGCTTGGAAGAAGACTGTTACAAGTCAAAATTCGTGAATTTTCAGGAGAAGCATTTTAAGAACCGAGCAGTGATTATTCAGCCATAACTTGGCTGAGATACATTATAGAAGGAAACCATTTTATGAGGAATATGTAGGCATTTCCAGCTATATTTGAAAATTAAAGATTTCCACTACTGCCCCCCGGTCCACCCCCAGTCAAATATGTGACAGTCTTGCATTAAAAAAATGTGTTACACAAGGACAAACTAGTCTTTATTCAACGTAATATTTACGGAAACAAAATGAAGCAGGTACTCTTCTATTTCACTAGCAACATAATATACATGTGAGAAATTCAAACATTCTTATAGAATTCGTTATAATATCTTGGAACGAGATTTTTGTCGATTAAGGAAAGTATTCCCTTTATTTTTGGCTTCTGTAATACCAACTTTGATTTTATAGCATCGATTTAGTTGCCATGCATCAACACCAGAGCTCTGGCGTCTTGAATTGAGTATATTCATAGTGTAAAATTCCTCTTGTCCGTAAGAATTCTTATAAAAAATATCCCCAACATGACCTTTCTTCACCATCATAATTTTTATATCGGTGGTTTTGACCGACTCACCGTTTGCATCTTTGAATACTGTTTTAATACCCATCTGAATAGAAAGCTTCTTGAAATCGAAAAAATTTTCATTTCTTCCACAGTATACGGTTTGCCATTTTTCTTTGCTTGTCTGATTAGGGTGACGTACTGCTCAGGGACATAAATTGGCGAGGATTTCTTGAATTGTCTGATGTTCCTTTCAATAACTGAATCACCCTCATTCTGTGTGTGGCCAGGTATGAGGAATTTATAAGTGATGGATTGTATGTTCTCTAATTTTGAAATAGCGAACATGTATAAAACAAAAATGAATCTATTCTTATTTTGTCCCGAACAACTATCACTATAGAAGATAACATTTATAATTTTTTGCTCATTTTTTGCCTGGTCATTCAAATTCAACAAATAATGCCAAACACAACAACTGACTTCACTATTCTGCAGGTGGCATATGGTTAAATTGAGAACATTCAATTTGGAAATATAGTAGAAAGAAGATGCGTTTCCTGTTGGACATGGCATCACTGCTTGCAAATCATAAATGGCAACTATGCTGTTGGAATCTTTATCCTTCTTTTTCTCCAAGCGAGATAACTCTTTATCCTTCATTTTTCATCTCTAGTTGCATTCACAAACGAAAGACAAAAATCACACTGGTCTTTCTTCGGGCTGAGGAATCCAATGTTGTACTCATTATTGAATGTTGTATAGTAAGTACATCAAATAATTTGAATACGAAATGTTTTGTTCTTGACATGATCTCTTGTAGTCTCTATAAAGCTCTGCTACTGATTTACCACCCTCAATATATTCTTTTTTTGTTTGGGATCGGCAGTAGTGACTTTCTATCCGAGGTATAGATTTATGTGTTGCCTCACTCCAATTTTCCGAATCAGTCTTGTGATTAGTATGCTTGCCTCTCATTTCTGGTTGTAATATACCTTTTGTGAGGGATGATCCTACTGTTGATTCCTAATGTTGTCATGAAGAAAAATTTGCAAACGCGAACCTTTTGTGCGTTCAAATTCAAATAGAAGGAATCGTTCAATCGTCGGCATGTTTGAGTCTTTTCGTATCGGTATTTTGGTGTAACAGGCATTATACAAGATGATATGAAATCACGCTGCCTTTGAAGATCTGCCATCCCCCAATATTCTCGGAATATTTTTTCTCTACCTTCTTCAGAAAACTTTGAAAAACACTTCAATCGACATTTAATATTACAGGGAGGTCACATTTTCCTACCGTCGCGCTTCACTAAAACGCGCTCTTGAGTTTCATCCCCTTTCTTTGATATTTTGAACGGTTCATAAGGTTGACCAGCATTTCTGAGACGTTTAGCTCGTTTTTTTTGCCAATCATCTTCATTACGTTTTCTTTTTCTAGTAAGCTTTTCCACTTTAGAACGATGTTTAACAACACGCCGCTTTTTGCCTTCAGTGTATTCTGATGTGGATATATCTTGGTCAGAATTAGTCGACGAAGAGCCACTAGTAAAAGTTGGATCTGCTTGAGAATCATCCGAGTCAAAAGGTTCCGTGAGGGTGTCATCTTCAGTATCTGTAGTAGAAGCCCCATCATTCAATTCGTCAGCTGAGGAATCTGTAACATCTGTAAATAATTAATTAATAAACCATAATCATTCGATTTTAATATTCCAATAAAATGATTTCTCAATCCTTACCTTCAGGGATATGGTCATTGATTTCTGAAAGAGAATAATCAATATATTATACATGCAACAGTACTAAGTGGGTACAGCATTAAAAAATTTGAAAACACGAACCTTCTTCACGGACACAGGTTTCAGCTACACTATGATCAACGATTGATATATTTGACTCAGTTTCAGTTTCCCGAACTGCTACATTTTCTTCAGCTTCCAGCACACGATTATCCGATTCTTTCTGCTCCCTCGCAAGTTTCAAAATTAAAGTAGTTCGGGTGCTCATTATTCCACTTTCAAAAGTTAACCAAACTCTAAAAACAGTAATCACAATGTATCATGCATATTGTATAGGTACAGTATCATGAAAGATTATAGTCAAAAATGTCTCAATTCTTTCAACCAAACAGGCATATTTCGAAATATAACATGACGGGCAAGACCGCATGGAATAATTTTCTTAGTAAAACCGCATCAACTCAAAATATTACAACTAAAAAATAAAATAATCAAATATTTTTTTACCTTTTGAAGAAGAGCGTTCCAACTCAAAATATGACGGTATTCACCAATGCAACGAATGAAATATTTGTCCCAATTCTAATTGTGACACTATTTTACAGAGCAAACGATGTTTCCTGGACAACTAACTAAAGACAACTGATGAGTGACGTTCTTTCTCAAAGTGATGAGGTGAAATTGTGGAAATCACAGATTGTCACAAGTGCCATGTAGGGATTAGTAGATGACTTAGAACTTGTGACTCTCTTCACCAGAAAATAAGGATATATCGCTGATTTTTTATGAAAAAATGTCAAATTTGTCGAATTTCGAGTTATGATATAGTAATCCATTCCTACTATCTACATATCGCAAATATCCTTTGGGCCGTGATGGTCTTGATGGTAGAGCGCTTGTCTCTTAACCTAAGGGTCGTGGGTTCGATTCCCAGCATGGTCATCGGTCTCATGCATGGCATCACACGTTAAAAGGTAAGGACTGCGTCTTCCCTAGCTCGGACAAGTCTTTCAAAGGATTTTAAGGGTTGTACTCATGAGGGTGTGCAGCTGGTTGATGGAAATAACAATTTTTAACAATCCACTAGGCTGTAGACTGTTGCATAACCTTTGCCTCACACCTGGCAAATTTTCAACAAGGATGTCTATTGCAAATTCTCCTGTAACAATTATCAGCGAGATGGGGACGAGGAACGAGGAACAAAGACAGAGGAACAAGGTAAGGCCTTTCAGCGTCATATTCAATGTTTTTTCATATTAGATACGGGATTAAATGAAAAACTCTGTATACTATGAGTAAGTGTATTTTGTAATGAAAATATTTCATGGAAAAGCAATGTTAATTAGGCCCTATTTCCATAAAAATCTTGTTGCCATTATCAATATTTAGTTTCACGAAGATTCCAAGGTGCAAGATTTTCCGAAATGAAAAAACTCAGGTCAAGTCAAGCAGAATATTCTGAGATCCTTTTCCAATCGTACAACCTGTTTTCTGGTAATCTGGAGCTATGAAAAGTTAATTGAGTCATTTTCAATCAATTATGTCTGATATCCAAACAAGAAATAATTATTTTTCCCATCTCAAGATCCATATATCATCTCAGCTTGAGGTACACGAAAAAAAAAAGATCCTGATGATGTGTTTCTATGCAAAACTTATTTGAATCTCAATTTTGAACTTCAAGAATGGCATAATCCACTCTTTCGTACTTCTTGGAAGCATTTCTCAGTTTTCAACTTAATCTTTACATTATTTTAAATATTTTCCCGTTCAGTTCCTCCCTCTAGTGCATTCGCCCTTCGTATTCGAAGCAATTCGGATAAAAATAAACCGACATTTGAGAGTATTTCATGTCACCCTTCAGATATTTTTTTGTTCCGTGAGTAATTTTAACTCGAATAATTCTTTTGAAATTGCCACTTTTTGACTAATATTAGTTTTTAGCTTCCTCTCATTCGGGGAAAATAATTAAGGAAAAGAAAATAAAGCTCGGGGTATACGATTTCGTAATAAAAAACTGCTGTTGATGGAATTTGATGACTTCATAGTTCACATCTGTTTGCAGTTTCTGAAATATCGTTGTAAAGTTTCAGTACGAGGAAGGAGAGTTTGCTTTTCGAAAATTTGGCAGAAAATAATTAGTTCATTGGGTATGATTGAGTTTTTTTTGTCTAAACCTTCAAAAATAAAGGGAAAAAATGGTTGATGGAAAACGAAAGATCCATCCTTGTAGATTTTATGAATTAGTTCTGTATATCATTCAAATATTAAAATATATTTGAACATTATGTGTAACTTCATTATTCAATGTTTTTTACGAATATGCTTTGATTATTACTGAACATTAATTTTTAAATTATTACTGTTTGTTGAATGTGGCGCGATAATTGTGATATTTTACTCGATAATGTCATTGCTAGTTTGAAACTATTTCCTCTCGTCTATTATAGAAGAGCCATAATAGTTTATGATAATGCTTCACTTTTATTTTATATTTACTCAGTCTAAAATTATTTGATAAATAAACATTATTATTATTAGTATTAAATATTATTTTGTTGAAGTGTAAAGTTGCAATTTCATGAATGAAAGAGATTTAGTTTTGAAAACTCCAGAAGTTAAGACTGTATTGGATGAAAAAGATAATTTTTTCCAAGATTTTGATACGTTCTCTTGTTTGAATTCGTATGGTCTAAATATGTTTATGTGCTGGTTTGAAAGTAACAAAAGTTTCAACATATTTATTCCAATTGGATAATGAGGCTTGTTTATTTCAAAGGGAAATTGATCAGGCAATGATCACTGAACATCTGATAAAAAAATTCCCAACCATTTCCTTCCATGTGAATGAATCATCCCCAATTCTGCTGATAAAATCATCCACTCACTGTTCCTGCTGGGGTATCATAACTGAGAATTATTATGGAAAGGACTGTTCACCCCCGTCACTCCTATTATCCTATCATCCCTTTATTATGTAACGATTTAACGGACTTTTGTAATTCCGATCGCGATAAGAAGTAGAGCACATAATAAGGCGTATAATAACCGAACCTGATACGATGTGTAAACATTCGAGATTATATCATAATGATATTACGAGATTTGACGCAGGAAATTTTACGTAGCTTCCGATAAGAAATGAGTTGGGATAAAGGGGTTAGCGTATTATGGAGAGTAGGTGTGGAGTTACGATGCCGAGAATGAGTTATTGGTTATTTGGGAGTAATGGTGTGAAGGCATGCCAGTGTGTTAAAGAGGGTGTTTTAGCTACTTTCAGCTATTACGTGGATGAGTAGTCAACAATTTCCACTCTTTTTAATTATTATCTCATACTCTATCAATCATTTATTGGTGCTATTACAAAGACGTGTCGAATTGTTGATAGAACCGATACAAAGACAAGTACCTGAAGATAAGATGAAGTGGTTTAATGCAATCACACCTTAAAAGTTGATTCTGCACTCTGTCAGAAACTTTTGAATGAATGATTCATTCTAAAATGTGAAGGTACTCTTAAGAAATTCATTGGCATTACGAAAAGCATGTTCGATCAGAATAATTCTGAATGTCGTCGTGAAATATGGGTGTACTATTTTCCGGAATCCTCCAAATAACCTTCAGCTGATTTCCAGCCTCCAAAACATTTTAAGAAATATTCCCGATGATCTGACTGACCTGTGTAACGTTCTGGATTAGGTAGGCCTAAGTAGGTAGCGATCTCTGCCGGCATTTTAGCTAATCAGAGCATTTGCCTTTTTTATAACTGATAAAAACGATGGTGCTTGGTGGTAGGCGGCTGTAAATTTGCATACTTTCTATAGAGCATCAAAAAGGTTCAATTATTTATGTCTTCAGATATAACAAAGGATCTTGAAGTATTTCGAATCGAAAATATTTATAATAATTAGATAGGTTTCCTTTATCTTGAATATCGTCAAGCGTGTACCCAAAGGCATAGTATGTGTGTGTAGAGTACGGATATTACTATTATTTGCCATGGTGCTCAGTACAATTAACTAATGAACATCCAATTTGTTATGATTATCTTGTTTCGTCTCTTTTTATGTTTACTACATGTTATTTTGTCTTCAACTTCAACTTCAAAATCCAAAACGAAATTTCGATCTTCTCTGAAACTTGGTTCAAAAATGGGTGAGTGACAAAATCTGGAAACATTATCATTCATGAGAGTTTCGCGTGATGACAAAAAATATCTCGCTGTCAAGAAGACTTTGCTCGTTTTGATGCATTTTTGTCCATTTCAATAAATATATTGCTCCGGCACAAACAAAATCAATTTTGCTTTGTTCCCAACGGAATAGAAATATCTGAATAAAATTCCTTTATGGACTGTGTAGTTATGAAATATCATTCGAACGTTAAATCATGGAGATTCTATTGTTTTTATGGTAATATGATATCTTCAGAGAAGTCCTTTTGAGAAAACCGCGTCCGCGGCTGAAATATTTTTATATATTGTTTTAATATGACATTGATTAAGCACGACAAGGGACATATTTAATTGGTGACGTGGAATACCCACATAAATCACCATTTTATTCCCACACTAGGTGTACCCTCGAACAGGTGCGTAGAGGAACGTCGGGCGTGATTGTATCGTTATTATTAATTCATTCACAGGGATAAGAACGATAGAATCGGTTTGTTTCAACTTTTATTCCGTTGAAACGTGTGTGGGTGGCGGAGGAAGGAGGCGTTATTCTACCTAATAACTCATTAAATGATATGTGATAAAAATAGACCTAACTATAACCAATAAGTATATAGCAGGTTCATACAAACTATTAGAGAAAATTTCGACAAAACCATTGAGGCAATTTTAAAATTTTCCTCAAAATTCAATTAGGTTTTCGTTTAGGTTTTCAACTTCAACAGAGCTTTCCATACCATTTGACATACATGCTAACTATTTTCAAATCGAGTGGTTGTACAGACTCGCTCTAATCGTTCAGTCTTTCCGACAGGTGTACCACAGGGTTCTGTCTCAGGGCCACTTCTCTTCTCAATGTACACCAGAGAGTTCGAAAACATTACCAAGAATTGTAAACCTCATCGGAACGCTGATGATAATCAACTCCACTACAATTTCCTACTAAATAATCTGAATAACGCAGCATTTGCATTGAACAATAATTCAGACAATAATACAGTTATCGTTCATCGTATTCGGTAAAAATTTAACAAAGCATTTGCAACGATCAACCACCAGATAATTCTTGAATATAATTCAGTTGTAATTTCTGGTGAAGCAAAGATCCCAAGTTTTATTTTAGATGACTCTGAAAATTCAACGAGCATATCTAGTGTATTATCTATTATAGAGGATATATAGCATCTGGCATCTGACAATCACTTTAATAAGTTGGAAAACGTAATTTTGCAATGCCATGCAATGCCATGCAATGCCATGCAATGCCATGCAATTCCATGCAATGCCATGCAATGCCATGCAATGCCATGCAATGCCATGCAATGCCATGCAATGCCATGCAATGCCATGCAATTCCATGCAATGCCATGCAATGCCATGCAATGCCATGCAATGCCATGCAATGCCATGCAATGCCATGCAATGCCATGCAATGCCATGCAATGCCATGCAATGCCATGCAATGCCATGCAATGCCATGCAATGCCATGCAATGCCATGCAATGCCATGCAATGCCATGCAATGCCATGCAATGCCATGCAATGCCATGCAATGCCATGCAATGCCATGCAATGCCATGCAATGCCATGCAATGCCATGCAATGCCATGCAATGCCATGCAATGCCATGCAATGCCATGCAATGCCATGCAATGCCATGCAATGCCATGCAATGCCATGCAATGCCATGCAATGCCATGCAATGCCATGCAATGCCATGCAATGCCATGCAATGCCATGCAATGCCATGCAATGCCATGCAATGCCATGCAATGCCATGCAATGCCATGCAATGCCATGCAATGCCATGCAATGCCATGCAATGCCATGCAATGCCATGCAATGCCATGCAATGCCATGCAATGCCATGCAATGCCATGCAATGCCATGCAATGCCATGCAATGCCATGCAATGCCATGCAATGCCATGCAATGCCATGCAATGCCATGCAATGCCATGCAATGCCATGCAATGCCATGCAATGCCATGCAATGCCATGCAATGCCATGCAATGCCATGCAATGCCATGCAATGCCATGCAATGCCATGCAATGCCATGCAATGCCATGCAATGCCATGCAATGCCATGCAATGCCATGCAATGCCATGCAATGCCATGCAATGCCATGCAATGCCATGCAATGCCATGCAATGCCATGCAATGCCATGCAATGCCATGCAATGCCATGCAATGCCATGCAATGCCATGCAATGCCATGCAATGCCATGCAATGCCATGCAATGCCATGCAATGCCATGCAATGTACTTCAATGTAATGCAATGCAAATTGGAAATAAGCAAAAGAATAATGAGTATTCATTTTTAACTTCCCTATGGCCAATCTCCTACGTCTCTGGACAGTCAGAAACCTGAATGAAAAGCTAGAGTTTATAAAACCAAACATAAAAAAATTATCTGATTTAATTATGAGGTGTTTCAGAAAGGTTGGCTGTTATTTTCCTGTTTTTTCATAAATTTCTTTACCTACAACTCGACTGTAGATACGTGTATAATGTTCCGATGAGCGGGTTAACTATAAATTAAGCGTGTCCTGGCCTCTTATTAGCTTATAACTCAAGACAGGGGTGTGGTGGAATCTAATTATCGCTTGAATCTATAAGCTTTGGACGGTTTCTCGCTATTAAACCATTTCTCTTTCAGAATTGTCGGCGATCTGAAAGGAAAAATAGGGGTTACTGATATACTCATATACGTATATGTACAGGGTTGATATTTATATGGAAAACTATTAAAACTTGTTCTCTGAAAATTTGTTTTCTTGAAAACTTTCTGTTATACTGAAAATGGGCCAAAACTAGTAATTTTATAGGGAATTTCCCAATTTTTAATCCTTATTTTACTATAAATTTTGAAATCTCCCTAAAAGACTGAATCGTATATGGGTTTTCGTACATTTCAAAAGCTGCTAAAAAAATATTTATCAAGGTCGTCAAATAAAGAAGATAATTATTTCCTTGTCTGTTCAAAATTCTCCTATCAATAAAGAAGTCACAAGTTGTTAAAATACAATAATCGCAACCCCACTGGGGGTGGGCGCAGTAAAATTTGCGACTGTACGCTCTTTCTGACTTTTTAGAACCGACCTTAACGATGATCGCTTTGTGATTATTCGCAAACCTTTTTTCGCAAATAAAGATAAGAATACATTTTTGGTATTTTTATGGTGTCTTCCTTTGCGTCAACTGTTATAAACGTCGGATTCGGTCCGGGTTATCGCTTTTTTAACAATTTACTTACCTGCAGCCTCGTCATATCTTTTCACAGTCACCAAACTCATCTTCAGGGTTAACGATACCGTAAATCAAAGAGGTAAGTGACTATCGGTGGCTTTGTTATTCACTTGAAAATTGGCAACTTGGAAATGCATGTAAAGAAGATATTGTAACTGTTCCTCAGGTCTTCTGTTAGTGAACAATGCGCAACTACAAAAGTATTTTCGGTATTCAGTTCTTGCGGAAACATTTGAAAAAACTCGAAATTAGTATACAGCTTTCAAAACCTTTTTTTCCTAATATCTTTGACCGCCATTGAATTATTCACAAGAGTTTGGGAATTCTCATGGAAAACTAAATGAGTTCCACCTCTGAAAGTTGAACCAGAACTGATATTTGGTGCAATGAAAACAATCTATTCTTACAAATTTTATATGCATTAAATTTGGGAGAGAAACATTTTTTGGCACACCACTATACTTTCATTTAGGGTAACTTTTTCAACTATTTTTTCCAGGAATTATATTAACCTTTTAAAGGTACATAATTTTCTGAATTTGATGAACCTCCCCTAGTTCCTGATTTGGATGAAATTCAAACATAAAAAATAAGATAAGAAGTTTTTTGGAAACATAATCTTTGATGCCAATTATAATTTTTAATAATAAAATCGTTCCTATTTTTTTTTTCATTAATATAAAACGGATTACAATTTTTATCTTGAGCTTGAATATTTTGACTTAATTTGTTCTTCAATTATTAAAGAATAATTGTGTTCGGTTTTTTAATCGTATCTCAATTAGTTTATACGTTAAAAGATAAAAAGTAAGAGAGAACGATGGAATGAAGGGAAAGAGAATTCTTAAAATTCGATAAAAAATATAAATAAATATTTTTTTTAAATAGTTTGTTTTCGTTCCATTCTGTAGAAAGAGATTTTTAAAAATTGTTTACAAATTAACAAATCCATTTTCAAGCAATACATTTTTTTAAGAACGATCTTATTCTCAAAAATTATAATTTGCATCAAAGAATATGTTTTAGACAAAAAATCATTTTTCTTATATACAACGCATTTGTTTATAACAATTCGTTAAACAATAAAACATTTTAAAAATCATCTTCGTATGGCTTCTGATCATAAAAAATCGGATCGTCAGTGATTTACAATAATTTTTTTATCAATGAATAATGAAGCTCTTTAATTTTTAATCCAAGTATATTGTTGATGGCAAAGTGAAAAATAACAATTTGTCATTGATCCAATTTTTCAAAAATAACTCTATAAAAGATAAAAAATATGATTTTTTTATTCAATAATTATCTTACTTGAAATGTTCATGTTCAAGCAGGAAAAAATTGTTAATTAAATAATGCATAATAAATAGAAAAATCGCAATAAAAAAATTTTTCACCGCGTTTAAATAATATTCATTCATCAAAGATGCAAACCACAGTCCCCCGTTTTCTTGGAAAATTATAGACATTGGTCCTACAGTTTCTAGAGGTAAACTCTTTTTGAATCTTTTTTCAAATTTGAAAATATTCAAAAAGTATAGGAGATATTTGCAAAAAACAAAATCCATTTTTTTCAGGTAACTGTTAATAACTTTTGCAATTAATCGAATGACATCTCCCAAAAAGAACTTGTTGATTAGACTATTATAATATGAGGATTGCATTTTAATTTTTGTGTAAAGCTTGACATTACCATTCGTTTGTGCTTCATGAAAAGCACTAGAAGATGACGTTAATGTCAAATTTCAGTGAAAAAACTTGCTTTTCTTCCTCAAACCCCGCATATTATTTTTTCGGGTGGGACTTGTTTTGTTTCCCTCGCTATTAATTACATCATCAAATATCAAGTCTGTACTTCATGGAGAATGGCAAAGTTTTCCGTCAGTTAGGATAACTTTCCTTTCTGTGCAAGTGTAGTTAAGGTAGTCTGACCACTTATTCAAGGAGTTTCCAAATAATGCTCGAGTTCTAACGACGTCGGTTACTTGCATAATACAAGAGGAGTTTGTCAAATTGTATAAGGGTGGTTGGTTATTCAAACTACTCTGGGTTCAAAAGATCTGGTAGGAGAAAAAAAAATTTGGTAGTATATATCAAGGAAGGATAGGTGTCCTTGGATGTCAATGTGTGTTTTAAGAACATATTCCGGCTGTTCGAAAGGTTTTTCATAGAGAGAGTGAATCTCTTATCATTCAATTTTCTTCATTGGTTTAATAAAATATCAAAACATCTAAAATGAATCGAATGGTGAAGAAATAATAATGCAATAATAACGCAAAAACTCATAAAATAGGTATTTTTGTGGGAAATCTAACAGAAAACCACTACTGTCCCCTACGGCCATTGAATTATATCTGCTGGCAAGTTGAACGCCTAATTATTTTATGAAAAGTATGGCCATGGCTCGTAGTTTAGATGATAAATTTGAAGCAGTTTTTGATTTTTGGAGAAGCTAGAAGGAATTTTCGTCCAGCAGTCCGTGTTTAAGGATAGATATCCCGAGCATCCTATTTCGAGGTAATTTTTACGCAAATTTTCAAATAAGCTCCAAGTAACTGGAACGCTGAAAGATGCTCCAGGATCAGGAAGACCGTCTCTTTCAAAAGAAAATAGGGTAACCGTAATGTCACTTTTCAAACGTTAATACTTTGAAAACAATTGAATTTAGAAGTTGAATGTATGAAAGAAGACTGTTGAGAATCATGAACAGATTTCGAAAATAGGCATGAAATTTTGCATATATAGTGCGAATTTCGAGTTTAATTTCAAGTGAATCTGATGGTTTTCTGTTTTTTTTTTATTTATAGGGGTATACCCCTTACGATTTTTTCAGGTGATTATTTTCGTTCCTCGAACAACTTGAAATTTGCAGAGTATACCAATTTCATCATTCTGAATCGATTGGCGTTCGCAGAATTGCTCTATCTTCAACCGTTCTCGAGTTGAAAAGTTCATCTAGAGTTGAGAGAAATAATTTTCATCCAAAAACATTGTTAATTTTTTTTTTATTATTCTATTCGTGAAACGTGCTCTTTTTTGAATATGCTCACCAAAATTGAAGTCAATTAAGGATGTCATAGGCTCCTAACGATAACTCCGAAATTTTCATGTTACAAGGGAATTTTTGACGTTTTTTTCTTTTTTATGCTGAACCTCATATCTGATCATAAACAAACTATATATTTTCGGAATCAGCATGAAATTTTATGTATATAGAGCAAATTTCAAGAGAATTTGAGGATTTTTCATTTGTATTGATTTTTAGGGGTCTACCCCTTACGATTTTTTTCAAGTGAATACTTTTTTACCTTAAACAACTTGAAATTCACAGGGTATACTAATTGCTCTAGCTTCAACCGTTCTCGAGTTGAAAAGTTCATCTAGAGTGGAGAGGGATCATTTTCATCCACGAACATTTTCTAATTTTTCAGTTTTGATCCCACAGATTCATCAATAATAAAAAATAAACCATATGCATTGGGTATTAGAGGAGATTTCGTATGCTGGTTATCCTCTTACCTCAATTTGAGGAGAATTTGTGTTGACATTAAAAATAACACATCAGCATCTACAGACGTCGAGCGGGGAGTTCCCCAAGGATCCATCTCAGGTCAATACGTCGATGGTCTTTCTTCACAGTAGCTTCAGTAGTTCATTTGAGAAAAAAACACCGACAAATTATTTCCCTGCAGTTGAAGGTTCAAGCACTGTTGTTGAAAAGTTTAATCCTCATAACATATTCTATAGTGGGTGAAATAAATCTGAAAACCACTTAAAAAGATCCAAAATTAAATATAGTTAAAAAAGAACTTAAGAACACGCTTTCCTAACACCTTGAACTAAAATGTGAGAAATAATTGTTTATTTAGGAAGAAAATAATAAAAACTTGAAAAACATAAATATCACTGTGAAAAAAGCGTAGGGCGCTTTGTTTCTTTTCGTATATCGAGCCCGACGCTTTTTCCAAAGTGATACTAATATTTTTCTTTTATTATTATTTTCTGTCTATATAAATAATTATTTTTCACTTTTCAGTTCATTGTGTTATTTAGTTTTTTAAACTATATTTCATTTTTCACTTTTTAGTTCTCAATCTTTTATAAAAAAAAATTCGTCCGAAACAGGGTCTGAAAAAAAATAGCGACATTTTCTAAGGAAGGATTTTTTAAATTCTGGCGGAGGCTCTCACAAAGAGTATATTAGAGGCAAATTATTTAATTCTGGCGATCCTGATCAGGATAATGAGACAAACTCATCAAATTACCGTGTGTACAAAGTTTCAATTGAATCTGTCCGTCAACATCGAGTGTAATAGTGATAATAATAGATATATTTCGTCTATATTTTCTGACTTCTGATTTGAGAATTCTGATTTCACGTTTATTCATTAGCATAATTTAACGTTTGTCTATGAAATATCCTCAATGATTATTGTGGAAAAAAGCAAAAAATTTTACTCTTTCAGTGGAATATTCCTGCCAACAAGAACTCTAAAATGGAATATTACTAGGAGGACTTTTTACCATCCTGTAGAATGATTTGCGAGTTTTCTGCTATGACTAAGGCCATTTTTCTCCGGTCTGATAATCCGCATTTCCATATTCCTTTTCCTTCTTTTCTGTGCAGACAGTCAAGCATCCATTCATTTTTCACAACCTCGTACCTAATTTGTCGGGTCATAACAGTTTCCTCTAGGTCAATAAATCATGAAAGAGGGTCGACACGTGAGCTGAGCCGGGGGGAGGATCTTGCTTATTCACTGATAACTTCATGTCACGCTGATGAATGGAAATTTCATGCTAATTCCGGGGCTTAGTTAGCTCCTTTAATAAATAAGGTTACGTTTAATACGGAAGGGAACAAAGCGACTGCTTTAGATATTCTAATTTTCCACTTATATTCGCTCATAACTTCAGGGAAACATTCGCAGGGAATACGGTGTTATTGCTTTATCATGGCTTAGATAAATAAATGAGTTTCCTCCACGTTTTATTGGCTGACGGCGCAGGTTTGGGGCGGCTCAAGATGTGGAGCGGCATAAATTATTATTATACTGCTTCGCTTCAACTTTTAGTGTCGCCATCAAAATATAGGATTGGGTCTTGCAGACATGTGTATATTATGAGAATGGAGCAGTCGTATTGATTATTGTATTTCGAGTTTCATTTTGGAAATTCCTGTAGTCGAAAGGGCGTTCGATCAGTGCTGGAATGCTGCCATGGTGAAATAGAACGGAAACATAAGGAAAAGCCTAAAAGTTATTTCAAAGTTATTCACATTGTAACAAATCTTTGAGTTCGTGTCACAATCTACAGTTCAGTAACTCAGAAAACTAATCTATGGTAACATAGAATTTATTCATCAATTACCATTCATAATAAATAATATACATCTGCTATGCAGTTTCTTC
Organism: Chrysolina americana; assembly: GCA_958502065.1. NCBI lineage: Eukaryota > Metazoa > Arthropoda > Insecta > Coleoptera > Chrysomelidae > Chrysolina > Chrysolina americana. Next base: position 1,816,242 of record OY293413.1, on the reverse strand, counting down.
AGACTCTCGTTTAACTTTGAAGAAAATATCAGCATCTATATAGCTTCAGTTTTGAAGTATTCAATGAGGCTTGAAAATAGTAGGTAGTTTCTTCTGTTTATCCCATTTTCAAGTACCATAAGATTCCTACCAAAGAGACAATCATAGAGCTAAATGATCTTCATTATTATTATCAGTGGTTTGAAATCAATATTCTTACATTTGGCCAATAAGATATATATGAGCAATTTCCATGATTCATTTAAGCATATAAACGATCTTTCAGTCATTATGGATTCAATTTATTCATTCTAACCTACATGTCAAAATTAGGGTAAACAATGACCCTCAACACCTATTAGTAATATTCTTTCTCAACACGTACACGGAATTTGAAGTCGATTCCGGGTCCATTATTGAATGCTTTTTACGGAATATCTGCAATTTCGAGTAGTTAACTTTCGAAAGTTCAATCGCGTGAGAGAATTCTGGACGTTTAATCAATTTTTTTGCATTTGCAAATTGATCATATACTGTCGGAACCAACACGAAATTTTCATAAATAGTGAGAATTTTAAGTGAAACTGATTATTTTGTATTTTTGACAATTTTTAGGGGTCTACCCCTTGCTACTTTTTCCGAGTAATTTTTCTCTAATGCCGATTGACTTCAAATCCACAGACTATACTAATTTCAACATTCTGAATCGATTGGCGTTCGCAGAATTGCTCTATCTTCAACCGTTCTCAAGTTGAAAAGTTCATATGAAGATGACAAGGATCATTTCTTCCCAATAAGAGGTTTTAATTTTTTTTCGACCCATATTAGTGAAATTCAATCTTTTTTGAACAAGCACACCAAATTTCGAGTCGATTCCGGGTCTTTCAAAGATATTGAATGCCTTTTACGGAACCTCTGCCATTTGAGTGGTATATTTAGGAAAATTCAATCGCGTGCGAGAATTCTGGACGTCTCATCCATTTTCAGTTTAACCTTGCATCTGAGCATATCTAAATTGATTATATAGTTCGGAATCAACTCGAAATTTTTCATAAATATTGCGAATTTCAAGTAAAACTGATAAATTTGTATTTTTGACGATATTTAGGGGTCTACCCCTTGCTTCTTTTCCCAAGTAATTTTTTCCTAATTCCTATTGACTTGTAATCCACAGAATATACTAATTTCAATATTCTGAATCGATTGGCGTTCGCAGAATTGCTCTATCTTCAACCGTTCTCAAGTTGAAAAGTTCATATGAAGATGACAAGGATCATTTCTTCCCAATAAGAGGTTTTAATTTTTTTTCGTTCCATATTAGTGAAATTCGATGTTTTCTGTATAAGCACACCAAATTTCGAGTCGATTCCGGGTCTATCAAAGATATTGAATGCCTTTTACGGAACCTCTGCAATTTCGAGTTGTATATTTTGGTAAATTCGAACGCGTGCGAGAATTCTGGACGTCTCATCCATTTTCAGTTTAACCTTGCATCTGAGCATATCTAAATTGATTATATAGTTCGGAATCAACTCGAAATTTTTCATAAATATTGCGAATTTCAAGTAAAACTGATAAATTTGTATTTTTGACGATATTTAGGGGTCTACCCCTTGCTTCTTTTCCCAAGTAATTTTTTCCTAATTCCTATTGACTTCAAATCCACAGACTATAATAATTTCAACATTCTGAATCGATTGGCGTTCGCAGAATTGCTCTATCTTCAACCGTTCTCAAGTTGAAAAGGTCATATGAAGATGACAAGGATCATTTCTTCCCAATAAGAGGTTTTAATTTTTTTTCGACCCATATTAGTGAAATTCAATCTTTTTTGAACAAGCACACCAAATTTCGAGTCGATTCCGGGTCTTTCAAAGATATTGAATGCCTTTTACGGAACCTCTGCCATTTGAGTGGTATATTTAGGAAAATTCAATCGCGTGCGAGAATTCTGGACGTCTCATCCATTTTCAGTTTAACCTTGCATCTGAGCATATCTAAATTGATTATATAGTTCGGAATCAACTCGAAATTTTTCATAAATATTGCGAATTTCAAGTAAAACTGATAAATTTGTATTTTTGACGATATTTAGGGGTCTACCCCTTGCTTCTTTTCCCAAGTAATTTTTTCCTAATTCCTATTGACTTGTAATCCACAGAATATACTAATTTCAATATTCTGAATCGATTGGCGTTCGCAGAATTGCTCTATCTTCAACCGTTCTCAAGTTGAAAAGTTCATATGAAGATGACAAGGATCATTTCTTCCCAATAAGAGGTTTTAATTTTTTTTTCGACCCATAATAGTGAATTTAAATCTTTTTTGAACAAGCACACCAAATTTCGAGTCGATTACGGGTCTATCAAAGATATTGAATGCCTTTTACGGAACCTCTGCCATTTGAGTGGTATATTTAGGAAAATTCAATCGCCTGCGAGAATTCTGGACGTTTCATCCATTTTCAGTTTAACCTTGCATCTGAGCATATCTAAATTGATTATATAGTTCGGAATCAACACGAAATTTTTCATAAATTGTGCGAATTTCAAGTGAAACTGAAGATTTTGTATTTTTGACGATTTTTAGGGGTCTACCCCTTGCTACTTTTTCCGAGTAATTTTTCTTTAATGCCGATTGACTTCAAATCCACAGACTATAATAATTTCAACATTCTGAATCGATTGGCGTTCGCAGAATTGCTCTATCTTCAACCGTTCTCAAGTTGAAAAGGTCATATGAAGATGACAAGGATCATTTCTTCCCAATAAGAGGTTTTAATTTTTTTTCGACCCATATTAGTGAAATTCAATCTTTTTTGAACAAGCACACCAAATTTCGAGTCGATTCCGGGTCTTTCAAAGATATTGAATGCCTTTTACGGAACCTCTGCCATTTGAGTGGTATATTTAGGAAAATTCAATCGCGTGCGAGAATTCTGGACGTCTCATCCATTTTCAGTTTAACCTTGCATCTGAGCATATCTAAATTGATCATATAGTTGGGAATCAACACGAAATTTTTCATAAATTGTGCGAATTTCAAGTGAAACTGAAGATTCTGTATTTTTGATGATTTTCAGGGGTCTACCCCTTGCTACTTTTTCCGAGTAATTTTTCTTTAATGCCGATTGACTTCAAATCCACAGACTATACTAATTTCAACATTCTGAATCGATTAGCATTCGCAGAATTGCTCTATCTTCAACCGTTCTCAAGTTGAAAAGTTCATATGAAGATGACAAGGATCATTTCTTCCCAATAAGAGGTTTTAATTTTTATTCGACCCATATTAGTGAAATTCAATCTTTTTTGAACAAGCACACCAAATTTCGAGTCGATTCCGGGTCTTTCAAAGATATTGAATGCCTTTTACGGAACCTCTGCCATTTGAGTGGTATATTTAGGAAAATTCAATCGCGTGCGAGAATTCTGGACGTTTCATCCATTTTCAGTTCAACCTTGCATCTGAGCATATCTAAATTGATTATATAGTTCGGAATCAACTTGAAATTTTTCATAAATTGTGCGAATTTCAAGTGAAACTGAAGATTTTGTATTTTTGACGATATTTAGGGGTCTACCCCTTGCTTCTTTTCCCAAGTAATTTTTTCCTAATTCCTATTGACTTGTAATCCACAGAATATACTAATTTCAACATTCTGAATCGATTGGCGTTCGCAGAATTGATCTATCTTCAACCGTTCTCAAGTAGAAAAGTTCATATGAAGATGACAAGGATCATTTCTTCCCAATAAGAGGTTTTAATTTTTATTCGACCCATATTAGTGAAATTCAATCTTTTTTGAACAAGCACACCAAATTTCGAGTCGATTCCGGGTCTTTCAAAGATATTGAATGCCTTTTACGGAACCTCTGCCATTTGAGTGGTATATTTAGGAAAATTCAATCGCGTGCGAGAATTCTGGACGTTTCATCCATTTTCAGTTTAACCTTGCATCTGAGCATATCTAAATTGATCATATAGTTGGGAATCAACACGAAATTTTTCATAAATTGTGCGAATTTCAAGTGGAACTGAAGATTTTGTATTTTTGACGATTTTTAGGGGTCTACCCCTTGCTACTTTTTCCGAGTAATTTTTCTCTAATGCCGATTGACTTCAAATCCACAGACTATACTTATTTCACCATTCTGAATCGATTGGAGTTCGCAGAATTGCTCTATCTTCAACCGTTCTCAAGTTGAAAAGTTCATATGAAGATGACAAGGATCATTTCTTCCCAATAAGAGGTTTTAATTTTTATTCGACCCATATTAGTGAAATTCAATCTTTTTTGAACAAGCACACCAAATTTCGAGTCGATTCCGGGTCTTTCAAAGATATTGAATGCCTTTTACGGAACCTCTGCCATTTGAGAGGTATATTTAGGAAAATTCAATCGCGTGCGAGAATTCTGGACCTTTCATCCATTTTCAGTTTAACCTTGCATCTGAGCATATCTAAATTGATCATATAGTTGGGAATCAACACGAAATTTTTCATAAATTGTGCGAATTTCAAGTAAAACTGAAGATTTTGTATTTTTGACGATTTTTAGGGGTCTACCCCTTGCGTCTTTTCCCGAGTAATTTTTTCCTAATTCCTATTGTCTTCTAATCCACAGACTATACTAATTTCAACATTCTGAATCGATTGGAGTTCGCAGAATTGCTCTATCTTCAACCGTTCTCAAGTTGAAAAGTTCATATGAAGATGACAAGGATCATTTCTTCCCAATAAGAGGTTTTAATTTTTTTTCGACCCATATTAGTGAAATTCCATCTTTTTTGAACAAGCACACCAAATTTCGAGTCGATTCCGGGTCTATCAAAGATATTGAATGCCTTTTACGGAACCTCTGCCATTTGAGTGGTATATTTAGGAAAATTCAATCGCGTGCGAGAATTCTGGACCTTTCATCCATTTTCAGTTTAACCTTGCATCTGAGCATATCTAAATTGATCATATAGTTGGGAATCAACACGAAATTTTTCATAAATTGTGCGAATTTCAAGTAAAACTGAAGATTTTGTATTTTTGACGATTTTTAGGGGTCTACCCCTTGCGTCTTTTCCCGAGTAATTTTTTCCTAATTCCTATTGTCTTCTAATCCACAGACTATACTAATTTCAACATTCTGAATCGATTGGAGTTCGCAGAATTGCTCTATCTTCAACCGTTCTCAAGTTGAAAAGTTCATATGAAGATGACAAGGATCATTTCTTCCCAATAAGAGGTTTTAATTTTTTTTCGACCCATATTAGTGAAATTCCATCTTTTTTGAACAAGCACACCAAATTTCGAGTCGATTCCGGGTCTATCAAAGATATTGAATGCCTTTTACGGAACCTCTGCCATTTGAGTGGTATATTTAGGAAAATTCAATCGCGTGCGAGAATTCTGGACGTTTCATCCATTTTCAGTTTAACCTTGCATCTGAGCATATCTAAATTGATTATATAGTTCGGAATCAACTCGAAATTTTTCATAAATATTCCGAATTTCAAGTAAAACTGATAAATTTGTATTTTTGACGATATTTAAGGGTAAAATTCAATCTTTTTTGAACAAGCACATCAAATTTCGAGTAGATTCCGGGTCTGGCCGTTTTATCCAATTTTAGTTGAACCTTGCATCTGAGCATATCTAAATTGATTATATAGTTCGGAATCAAGACGAATTTTTTTATAAATAATGCAAATTTCAAGTGAAATAGTGATGATTTTGAATATTTTGACGATTTCGACGAATTCTGGATGCTTTATCCATTTCTATGCTGAACCTTTCATCTGATCATATGCAAATTGATGATAAAGTGTCGGAATCAACACGAAATTTTGTATATAGAGTGCGAATTTCAAGTGAAACCGATGACTTTATATTATTCCTGATTTTTACTTCAGAAATTTTGTCGAGTGATTTTCTTCCTGCAGATCTATTTGAAATTCAAACGTATCATTATAGGCATTAAAATTTCCAAAATATTCACCAGAGGCGACGTTAAGGATTAATAATCAATTTTCTTCAAATCTACCAATGAAAAGTAATGATTCCTAATCTTATATTTGAAAGTATCCCCAATCGTCAGACGTCCTTGTGTATTATTGTAATCCACCTCAAAGTCCATAAACAAAACAACAATTTGATTTAATTGAAGTTATTGGAGCCGAGAGGAGAAGCGTCAGACGATGTCGTGGACCATTCGCGTGACATACGTTAACGTCAATGTCGATTCACTCGGTAATATATGAGCAGCCGTTTGACAGGTACAGGTATCGGAAATCGAGGGAGATTTACAGCTGCCACCATTATACTCCTTTTTTATCGAGAACCTCTGCGTCCCCACGATAACCTGTTGGAATTCAGTTTAATAAACTGAAAATGTTTTGTCGGGGCTCAGTTTATTAGTTTATTATGGCAATGAAGGCATTTGGAGAGAGGCAACCCAATTAGGTGGGGTGATTATAATATTGTGGAGGAATATTTTCGGCTCGATAACTTAAAACTTGCTATCGGTATTGAAGTGCATCCGAGAGAAATGAGTGGTCTTTTTCGTTATACACGGTGTGACAAATATTTCAGTTTACAGAATATTCGCCTGCATTATACAGGGTGACCCAGAGGTGTGCGCATGGTCCATAACTATTTTTTTCAACGACTGCTTCATTGTGAAGCTTTAACGCCACTCTTCCTGGTCCATATGTGTTGTGTAAAGAAATTTCAGTTGCGTAATGAGCTTTATTGGAGATTGAGAAAAAAAGAACTCATAAACGTTTCATTTGTACAAGAAACTTACGAAAAAAATTATAAACATTTCAAACAAGCTATCCGTTGGCGTTCACATTATTGCTATATCTTCAACCATTGTCAAGTTGAAAAGTTCATGTGGAGTAGACAAGTGTCATTTCCTTCCACAAACCGTTTAATTATTTTTTTTCAATACATATTAGTGAAACTTGATCTTTTCTCAACATACACACCAAATTTGAAGTCGATTTCGAGTCTATTAGAGATATTGAATGCTTCAAACTGAACATCTGCAATTTTGAGTTGAAAATTTTGGGAAATTTGGTCGTGTGAGAGAATTTTTGAAAGGAATTGATCCTTGTTGACTCTATTTGAACTTTTCAATCTGAGAAAGTTAGAGCAATTCTGCGAACGCCAATCGATTCAGAATGTTGAAATTAGTATAGTCTGTGGATTTCAAATCAATCAGAATTAGAAAAAAATTATTCGAAAATAGAAGCAAGGGGTAGACCCCTGAAAATTTAAAAAATACTAAACCATCAGTTTCACTTGAAATTCGCCCTATTTATGAAAAATTTCGTGTTGATTCCGAACTATATGATCAATTTAGATATGCTCAGATACAAGGTTCAACTAAAAATGGATAAAACGGCCAGAATTCTCTCACGCGTTTGAATTTACCAAAATATACCACTCAAATGGCAGAGGTTCCGTAAAAGGCATTCAATATCTTTGATAGACCCGGAATCGACTCGAAATTTGGTGTGCTTGTTCAAAAAAGATCGAATTTCACTAATATGGGTTGAAAAAACATTAAAACCTCTTATTGGGAAGAAATGATCCTTGTCATCTTCATATGAAGTTTTCAACTTGAGAACGGTTGAAGATAGAGCAATTCTGCGAACGCCAATCGATTCAGAATGTTGAAATTAGTATAGTCTGTGGATTTCTAATCAATCGGAATTAGGAAAAAATTATTCGAAAAAAGAAGCAAGGGGTAGACCCCTAAAAATCGTCAAAAATGCAAAATCATCAGTTTCACTTGAAATAAGCATTATGAAAAATTTTGTGTTGATTCCGAACTATTTGATCAATTTAGATATGCTCAGAGGCAAGGTTCAACTAAAAATGGATGAAACGGCCAGAATTCTCTCACGCGTTCGAATTTACCAAAATATACAACTCGAAATTGCAGAGGTTCCGTAAAAGGCATTCAATATCTTTGATAGACCCGGAATCGACTCGAAATTTGGTGTGCTTATACAGAAAAAATCAAATTTCACTAATATGGAACGAAAAAAAATTAAAACCTCTTATAGGGAAGAAATGGTCCTTGTCATCTTCATGTGAACTTTTTAACTCGAGAACGGTTGAGATAAAGCAAATATGCGAACGCCAATCGATTCAGAATGTTGAAATTAGTATAGTCTGAGAATTTCAAGTCAATCGGCATTAAGAAAAAATTACTTGAAATTCGCAAGTGAAACTGATGATTTTGTATTTTTGACGATTTTTAGGGTTCCTTTGGTACTTTTTTTTGAGTAATGTTTTCTTTCTTCCAATCGACTTAAAATGCATAGACTATACTAAATTTAATATTTGAATCGATCGGCGTTCACAGAATTGCTCTATTTTCAACCGTCTTAAGTTGAAAAGTTCAAATGGGGTCAACAAGGGTCAATTCCTTCCAAAAAAAGTTTGAATTTTTTTCAACCCATATTATTGAAATTCATAGACTATGCTTAAATATTTTTCAAATTGTTTCGTGTTGAAGATAAATACTACTTGTTTGTAAATTGAAAAACTCCGTATGTTCAATAAGATCAGATTTAGTTGAAAATGGTTGACTTTTGATATGAACATCAGTATATACCTTTATTTTTCAATTCAGACTGAAACCGGAACTAACACTTCTTCATCAGGTTGGTGAACTTCTTCCAACTGCTCCGACGTTATTTATTTCTGAAGATTTGTCGTGATCTCAATACGCGAAAAAATATGAAATGTAACAAATACCTACATGACGCCGTCTCAACTGAAAATCATGTAATTTCCGAAAAAACGTTGTAAACCGTCCAATTGAACGCGATTTATCTCCTTGCCAGCATCCCGCTCCGTAATAAGAAGAGCATAATAATTCCTTATAGAGCAAAATTATAAAAAATGGCCACACACGAGGATGGTCACTCGGCAATTGAAAGAAACATTTGAAAAATTGGCACGTAGGTCGGCACTTGTTTTCGATTTAAATCGCTTGATAAATAATCAGAAGAGTCTTGCCGACGTCACGGGCTTCTGCGATTGATGCTTGTCTGAGTTTTTGAGTCAGAAGACAGTGTTTAGTAAAAACCAAATTATGACTTTAGTAGCACCGGCTTGTAGTCAACAGACAGGACAATTGGGTTTGTTCTGAAAAAAAATTTGGAAATACCTTGCGATACTTATCTGAAATACAGACGACAATTTTTTTGATACTCGAAAAATGTTCTATGGTGAATAATGAATATGGAAGTTTAGTCTCTTGTGATTGTTTTCGTATTAATTTTCCTTGTGTGATGGAAAATTTCAATATAATAATAATATGAGGAAAGAGTTCGCACTTTCCATCATCATGAATTTCCATCTCATGACTGAATGCTAATGACGAATGTTTGCATCGGTTCATCAAGGGGATATTCGTGCCTAAACCAAAAGAAGATGCTTTGGATATCAGATAACCGCTTTGGCAGACTTTCTCCTTCAGCCTAATTGTTTCATCCATGTCTCTTTTATCTTCGCTAGTTACTTTTAGGAAGATCCAAGGTGTTAAATGCGTCAGTGCTAGTAACAGGATGGATCAACTTTTCTGTTCCAAACAGATCACTCAGCACCTTTTCGGGAAAGAGTCCTCAGTGGCAGTGGAAGAGTACACGCATGCTATCAGCATGTAACTGCCTTGGTTCATCTTGAAGGAGGAACTTGTACAGAATTATCAAACGAAAGCATCTCCCTGGAGGTAACAACAGTCAAAACTCTATCTGCCATATGTAGACAGATCTGGTCATCAGAATTTGATCTTGCTCTCCTTATCCTTCAAACTTGGTTGTGATCTAGTATTCGATATTGGACACAGTGCTATTTTCTTCTGGGAGCTGAAGATCTTTTTGATATCATTTGAATAGATGTTGAAGAGTACTGGCCCAAAACGGTCCCCTGAGGTACGTCGTATTCATCTCATGATATCTTTGGTTTCCACACGTTGTTTTTTTTTTTCATTCAGATAGCTACTCATTAATTGGAAGGGGCATCTTTCTGAATCCAATGCTCTCGGGTATTTCTAGCAGCTGGTGGTGACTGACCGTATCGAAAACTTTATTCAAGTCAACGAATATACATAGGGATGGTATTTTTTCATCTGAATATTCATTAATTTGATGAGTGAGAACTGATATAGCGTCAACAGTTTATTTGCCCCGATGGAATTATTTTCATTCGGATATATGCTGATTCATAATTTCAAAGTTTGCAATGTTTGTTATAACAGATATCGGACGGCAGTTCTCGACTTGAAAACTTCCAGATTTGAAAATTGGTGAAATAGTAGCGATGTGTTAATCATATTGCTAGTTCTTCTGCTATTAACTCGATAGTTTCTGCTGGGAGGCAGTCAATTCCTGAAGATTTTTCATTTCTTAGGTTCAGGTTAGTCTCGGGGACTTCTACTTCATTGGTTCTTCTATGAAAAAGGAATTGAATCTTCTGGTTTTGATAGAAATTTCTCTACAGTTGGGCCTTTCCAGAATTTTGAGCAACTTACGTGAAGTATCCGACAAATTCAACGGCCATTTGTTGTAACTCATGAGTTCTTTGTCTTCTTTCAATTGGAGCTGTCATATTTCTACCGTTCTAGTTCTTTTACTTGTAATTTCAAGGAATCTCTTATGTTATTATCAATGTTTTACTTCAATAGTCAATTTTTGATTCTACTACTTTTTGCAGTTTATTTTTGAAATGATTGGATTTTGTTTGATTGAATACTGTTGGATATGCCTTCATTTGTTTATATAATTCCTCTTTTAATGAATTGACATTAGTATAGATACCGTCAGTAACTCATGGATTTGTTTTGATATGTCGTCGTCTGATTTTCACATAATAAAAGAAGAAAAGTCATGAGTAGAGTTGTTTCTGTTGTTCTGACCTCACCCCAACGAATATTTGAATTTCTACGATCAGCGAGATAGCAAAACGTTTCATAGAAATACGGAAACCCTGAAATATCGGTCCGATATTCTGCAATATGTGATCGATGCCGAGGAAAACAAAAGGAAAACTGCACACCGAAAGCTCCGATAAAAAAGACGCATGTGTTTGTTCAGTTAGCGAACAGATGGCCGTGGCAACACTTTTCCGGCGAAAAAGCAAAAGCCGAGTCGCCGGCAATCGCAGATCAGATAACATTCGTGGCTTCTCTGTTTGTATGAAGAATTGATTTCGTTTCTCGCCCTCCATGAATAGCTTCAAAGCGAGGCTCGTCGGGCACTGTGCAATAATCAATTTTCGGTTTCGTGTGGATTTGATAGTTCTTTAACTATGACTGGATTGCTAGTACTTGATGTTCGTTACTCATTGTAGGTACTTACTTCAGAATCGGGTCCATAATATTAGCAGAAATCCAACATATGACCCTTAATAATACACAAACGCAGAAACATAAACGAATAGAATCGGATTATGCTAAAACAGTACTTTGGCGACAATACAATTGTCAACTGTAAATATAGCGATTGGATCTTATCAGAAATTACACTTGTATAACATTAAAATGCAGACTGCATTATGCAATGACAGTAAAAATATACATTAGTAAAAATATTAACCAGTAATGCAGAGTATTTTTCATCTAAATGGTTTATTAACAGAAATGGAATACAACAGAAACGTACTTACGTAGATTCGAAATTATCAATTCCGAATTTCATCAGACTGGATTCTGTGAACCGGGATTCCATCAGATTGTTCAATCCTATATCACGCGCCGTCAGACTAAACAGTAGGCAACACATGAAACGCACCTTCTTGTGCGTTTCGCTGTTGCCAGGTTGCATAGCAATTATGTCTTTGAAGAGACTGAAAATGATTTATAATTGTGTTACGTCAATGAAGTGAATTAACAGTCACTTTTGAGTAGAAATACTGGCAAAATTTGAAAAAGTTGTTATGAATGAATGTCTAGTCTAGTCCTGTGATGAACTGTAATTGATAATTAAATTCAATTAACACAACAATTATTTGCAATTCAACGAGTGCTGTTCTGACAGAATCACGAGATCGTGTAGTTTTGTCAGAACAGATCGAGTCATTCCTGTATGGAAATGAGCATGAAGAAGGCACTGTAAAAAATATCCTCTAGATCTAAGCTCGCGTGGTATTTGGTAGGACAATCCCATGAATAGAAAACTCAATTTAATTAAACTTTATTCAACAAACTTGAAGAACACTAAGTAGAAGAGTTGAATTGGAGAACAATTGTTAAAAATACAATTATCATTTATCTACAATTGGTCCAGTAGACATTTGATTGTTTGCTGATGCAGATTTTGTTGTTGATATAGATATGGATGTTGTTGACACTGTGTCTAATTCATTATCCAAAGCGATATTTTGGAATTTGCTACAAGATACGAATGATGGTCATTATCAAGTTGTAAATAACGCTTTATTGACTTGAAAAGGAATGTACAGTGATTTCACAAAAATATTAACAGTTTATTTCATCAAAAATACAAAATTTCCAATTTGATTGCAAGCGCAGACAACACTGTACAAGGCTCAGTCTGACGGAATACGTTTCTGCTGCCTTCATTATCGGTCGACGTATGCCCAATCGCTGATGGTACCGATATAGGTATTTGTGGGTATTTTGATATGTCCAGTCTGATGAGCAACGGTTTGATAAGGTGGAGTTCTACTCTATGCAATGGGAAGAAGTAAGGATTTGTTTATTTAATTTTCTGAACAATGAGCTGTTTGATGGGGTAGAGTTTAATAGTTTATTTATTTGCTATGATTCGATCTGATAATATGTGCGTTTTCCATCGAAATCATGTAATCAGTCCATAGGTGTAACAATTTCTGAAAATATATCGTATACATATAGCAAACACGCCAAATCGTAACCACCATCAATACGCAGTAGCATCGGGATTAGCTGATTCAGTAAATTATTCCCAATGTTCGCTAAATAATGTTTGCCGTGCATCGCATGTATATCTAGTGACCTCTGCCTGTGTGCTAATGTACAAAGGGCTTAATCAGAAACGTGCATCGGGCAAACAGTCCAGTTCGTCAAAACATCATAGCAATCAGTTTTGATTAGATTTTGCACCTCTCACACCCCTTGTTCAAATTCTCTGATATCGTGGGTTATTTGGTGCCGCTGAATGAATTCGGCTCTGGTAGCGATGTAGTAGATTCATGGATTTACCTATATTCCATGGGGATTTCTCTCTCAGTCAACCATTTCCTCCTGAAATGATCCAGCCCAGATTGAACAGGAAACTACGTAGTTAATTTGCATTTGACGTAAATTGTTGTTTTAGTATCACGGTCAAAATAAACCATTCGTAACAAATAAACCTTAAAAGGGACAATTCTTATACTTTGGCTCTCATGGTACATCTCTAGACTGAATCAGATCTTACCTTAGTGGAAGAAATTGAAATAGTTGAACTGAACAATGATAGCTCTTACGGAGAAAAGTTGTACGAGGTGTCCCTCACGGATCAGTGTCGGGTCCTATTCTGTTTCTGCTCTACATTAATGATATAGCCAACCAATATATTTCTGAACACCTCAAATTTCATGCTGACAATACCATAATTTTCTGGCACAACGAAGATTGTGATTCAAGAAATAGAAACTACACAGAACACCAAAACAACGCACGTTTCGCCAACAACAACAAAGTTGGCATCCCATGGCATCCCAAAAAACGTTCTAACTACCCAAGTATCGTTTCCACTCAACAAGGAGTCAACTCTGAGGAAATGGTTATGAGGGAGGTAGTGGAACTGAACGGTTATTCTGGTTCAAAAGCAACTAACGTTGATGCCATTCTTTGCCGTTCACATTTGATATCATAAAGTGGTGGTGATGGGAAAAAGATTTTTCTCAGCCTCTGGTGAATAACATACGTCTCTTAAGAAATATGGGTTATACTTTCCCCTAAAAACGTCTCGACATTGACGTTTTCTTTTCCCAGTACGCTCATATATTGATTGATCCCAAAACAATAACATGCTGTGGACTTAAAGAACTTTCTAAATGATGAACCAGTATTCCATATATCTGTGATTTGTGGAAGCAGCATCAGCTGGATACGCTTATTTGGCTTTTATCGTAGGACACTCAGGATTCAATTGACTTTTTTGTTCACAGCTGTAACAGGTTAACCTTCGAATTCGACATTTTTGGCTAGAAGGGCTGTTTTCTTCTCCGGCTTTTTCTGCTCCCATTTCCTTTCCTCTAATCTGAGTCTTTTACGAATGGATTGTTATATTCAGTTGTTATTTCTCTCATGGAGGAAAATATCTCTCGAGAAGCCCTGTGAATGTGGTATGGCGTGAATCCAAACGCTCTTAACTGAAAATTAAGTGTGCGGCTATAGTTATAAATCAATCAATGTTTACGAGCATCTAAAAATCATGCAACATCCTACATTGATTCATTCGATACTGATGAATAGACATTCAAACGATAGGCTGTTCAAAAGTTAGGATCGTCTTGTTTATCATTATGCAACTGGTATTCAAATTACCAATCCCATATTCCAACAAAGCGCTAATATTATGTTTATTAAATCATTCTTTTATTGAAAAGTCCGGATATCCCTGCGTTCAATCCAAAACCGGAACTGTGAAATGTTTTGTTCCATATTGATGCGTTTTGATCAAATAGATTCATAAACAAGGACACTTTGTCAGGTGTATAGACAATAATGGGTGCGCTCTGAACCTCATTATTACAGTCATTATTGTTTGATATGATAATTTGTTCAACAGGAGATTATTCCGCGATTTTTTCATATAACGTAATTAATGGTTTCATGCCAGTGGGTTTTCATAAAGGAATTTAAATGAGATTTTTAATTTTCAATATCGTTGAATTATTGTCATCGTCATTACGTGATTTATCTCAGGTTCGATCTCGAATATTTAATATTCATGCTACTTGTTATTGTACAATGCTTTAGATATGCAAATGAAGTGTCGTGTTATTTTATGTTTATGAAATTCATTTCCTTCTGGACGTATCAAATCACTCATTTCTAGATTCGACTTATTTGACGGGCATAAAACGAGGTGAAATTTATCAGCATGCCTGATGAACAGATTCTCACAGTTGCGATGCGCCCCCTAACTCAGCCCGACTTATCCGCCACAGTTGCCTTTCCAACAATCATTTTCAGAACGCAACGAAAATGAACAAAATCGACTCGGCAAACTCATAAAAAAAACTCTGCTCTGCTCTGCTCTGCTCTGCTCTGCTCTGCTCTGCTCTGCTCTGCTCTGCTCTGCTCTGCTCTGCTCTGCTCTGCTCTGCTCTGCTCTGCTCTGCTCTGCTCTGCTCTGCTCTGCTCTGCTCTGCTCTGCTCTGCTCTGCTCTGCTCTGCTCTGCTCTGCTCTGCTCTGCTCTGCTCTGCTCTGCTCTGCTCTGCTCTGCTCTGCTCTGCTCTGCTCTGCTCTGCTCTGCTCTGCTCTGCTCTGCTCTGCTCTGCTCTGCTCTGCTCTGCTCTGCTCTGCTCTGCTCTGCTCTGCTCTGCTCTGCTCTGCTCTGCTCTGCTCTGCTCTGCTCTGCTCTGCTCTGCTCTGCTCTGCTCTGCTCTGCTCTGCTCTGCTCTGCTCTGCTCTGCTCTGCTCTGCTCTGCTCTGCTCTGCTCTGCTCTGCTCTGCTCTGCTCTGCTCTGCTCTGCTCTGCTCTGCTCTGCTCTGCTCTGCTCTGCTCTGCTCTGCTCTGCTCTGCTCTGCTCTGCTCTGCTCTGCTCTGCTCTGCTCTGCTCTGCTCTGCTCTGCTCTGCTCTGCTCTGCTCTGCTCTGCTCTGCTCTGCTCTGCTCTGCTCTGCTCTGCTCTGCTCTGCTCTGCTCTGCTCTGCTCTGCTCTGCTCTGCTCTGCTCTGCTCTGCTCTGCTCTGCTCTGCTCTGCTCTGCTCTGCTCTGCTCTGCTCTGCTCTGCTCTGCTCTGCTCTGCTCTGCTCTGCTCTGCTCTGCTCTGCTCTGCTCTGCTCTGCTCTGCTCTGCTCTGCTCTGCTCTGCTCTGCTCTGCTCTGCTCTGCTCTGCTCTGCTCTGCTCTGCTCTGCTCTGCTCTGCTCTGCTCTGCTCTGCTCTGCTCTGCTCTGCTCTGCTCTGCTCTGCTCTGCTCTGCTCTGCTCTGCTCTGCTCTGCTCTGCTCTGCTCTGCTCTGCTCTGCTCTGCTCTGCTCTGCTCTGCTCTGCTCTGCTCTGCTCTGCTCTGCTCTGCTCTGCTCTGCTCTGCTCTGCTCTGCTCTGCTCTGCTCTGCTCTGCTCTGCTCTGCTCTGCTCTGCTCTGCTCTGCTCTGCTCTGCTCTGCTCTGCTCTGCTCTGCTCTGCTCTGCTCTGCTCTGCTCTGCTCTGCTCTGCTCTGCTCTGCTCTGCTCTGCTCTGCTCTGCTCTGCTCTGCTCTGCTCTGCTCTGCTCTGCTCTGCTCTGCTCTGCTCTGCTCTGCTCTGCTCTGCTCTGCTCTGCTCTGCTCTGCTCTGCTCTGCTCTGCTCTGCTCTGCTCTGCTCTGCTCTGCTCTGCTCTGCTCTGCTCTGCTCTGCTCTGCTCTGCTCTGCTCTGCTCTGCTCTGCTCTGCTCTGCTCTGCTCTGCTCTGCTCTGCTCTGCTCTGCTCTGCTCTGCTCTGCTCTGCTCTGCTCTGCTCTGCTCTGCTCTGCTCTGCTCTGCTCTGCTCTGTTCCGCGCTTCGCTCTCCGTTCTCCGCTCTCCGCTTTCCGCTCTCCGCTCTCCGCTCTCCGCTCTCCGCTCTCCGCTCTCCGCTCTCCGCTCTCCGCTCTCCGTTCTCCGCTCTCCGCTTTCCGCTCTCCGCTCTCCGCTCTCCGCTCTCCGCTCTCCGCTCTCCGCTCTCCGCTCTCCGCTCTCCGCTCTCAGTTCTCCGCTCTCCGCTTTCCGCTCTCCGCTCTCCGCTCTCCGCTCTCCGCTCTCCGCTCTCCGCTCTCCGCTCTCCGCTCTCCGCTCTCCGCTCTCCGCTCTCCGCTCTCCGCTCTCCGCTCTCCGCCCTCCGCCCTCCGCTCTCCGCTCTCCGCTCTCCGCTCTCCGCTCTCCGCCCTCCGCCCTCCGCCCTCCGCTCTCCGCTCTCCGCTCTCCGCTCTCCGCTCTCCGCTTTCCGCTCTCCGCTCTCCGTTCTCCGTTCTCCGCTCTTTGCTCTGTTGTTGATATTCGAGCCTCTTCAAATTAAAAAATAAAAATATCTATGTTTTCACATAATATCAAATAGATGATTTTAGACAATGCTCTATCCAATCTCCAAAGTTCACTACTTCACTAGCATGAGAATGATTTTAATACGATTTTGAAGAACATTTCTGTAATTCGTCAAAAATTATCACAAATAAATCTCCGTCCTATTGTCTTGTAATCAGAAGAAAATTAACTTCAGAAACGATATCGTAATTAAGATTTTAAATTTTGAAAACAAATGCTCTTATTAATGCTCTTATTACTTCCAGTTTTAATTGGTTAAAAGGAAAAGGGTTCTAGATATTACGCGACCTGTTTCTTGGCATTATAGGGTTGAATTGCCTTTTATCTAAACGATGGCTTGTTTATTGAAGAGGGGTAGCGAATCTGAGGGGCAATCCTAAAACGTTTTGAGTTGTTTTCTTGGAAAAGAGAACACTTTATTCAGATGTGGAACGTGATAGTTTTTCCAGAACAGCTAGCTCAATTTTTATGACTTAGTTGTGTTGATCATTTATTATACAGGATATTTTTGTCCATGTGTCATAGAATTTCAGAAGAAACGTCGTACAAATCGCAAGGTTATCACTTTAAAATTTAGATTTAGAAATTTCCCTCGTGGTTTTTTCAGCAAGAAATTTATGCATAAAATTCAAAAAGAGCATTTTCAGTTGTCTGTGTAATTTTTTTATTGATAACTCAATCATCTTCGTAGGATCTCTAACGGTAGAGAATATGGCAATGTTAACACATGCTGTTGAAAACGACTTCTGTAGTTATTATCCCAGTTGATATCTGATTTGAGTCATTTTGCCGTACATTATTCAAACGATGCAAGTGACTGTATATTCTGGGAATAATTCAGCTCATTTGCTCCCATTTGGTTAAGGCATACTTTCCGTGAATTCGTCCACTATGAATAAAAGATGAGAGGTCATTCAACTATAATTTCTGGATTTCATCAGATATGCAAACTGTCGACCTATTATTCTATGATTTGTCGAGATTATCGAGAAGTCCATGAATATTTTCAATTCAATACATACGCACATAAATATGTATGCACATCTCAAAACAAATAATTCACGGTAAGCTATTGTCAGTAGGCAGGAGATGATTTCAATATTAATTTATGAAAATATTATTATGTTTATGGCCGGTGATATCGTGAGTTAAGATGCATGTTTTGTTTTATACTTGAATGAATAATAGTGGTATAAACCATGGAGTAATTATTGAAGATGATGAAATTGTTGTTGGATATGCTGACGTGGAAAAGTAGGTATGTCAAAAACGAATAATTACTCAGCAAATGGAAGAATTGGGCTCATATTGAATAATAATTTAATATATTGCTGACCGGGATGTTACAAGCTTATATCGATATAGTTGAACTATCAATAAAGAGGGTCATAACTCCCTTGGGACATTATAGATTCTATAATTCCCTCTACCTTTCACAAGTAAAAATAAAATTAGAAATGCTCATATATATATATTTGTGATATTTATGAAATGAGAATTGAGCCATATTTTATTTATTCACGTCATCACAAATAATGAATGTATAATTTTGAAATGTGTGAAAATTAATAATGAGCCTTAATAATCTCAGGCGATTGCTGTCACTCGGGCTGAAGGCCCTCGGGACGCAAACTTTGCCATCGGTATTATCGGTATTATAATTATTACATAAGTAACTATAACTATAACTATCTGCACGGAAAGAGAACTCGATGAGTTCAAGCTAAATGGTCAATCTTATAAATGCAAAAATATAACAGTCCAAGTTATGAACCTTGTGGAACTCCAGATATATCAGTATATATACCACGTCAGACTGTATGCAAATATTTTTTAATTTAACCTTGGTATCTCTTCAAAATATAAAATGACAATGAACTCCTCTCACCCAACAATTCATCTGTTTTTCCATCCTTTTCAGGAAGATATTCAGTAATCCTTGTATTCTGTCAAATATGGCTCCGTACTTCATCCCATCAACTCCCTGGTGATGTTTACAGAACATTTTGTCAGTCCTTCTTTTGAATTGGCATCCGGGACACGTACGTATAAATTTATTACGATTCAACCCGTTCCCAAACTTAATTTCATTAGTTTACATTGTTTAAAATTGAAAGCCGGCGAAGAGAGATTAGTTAATTTATCATGTAATTCGGCGAAATTCCCCATTTTACACTAGAAAGCCCTTTGTGCACTTCAATGGAGATGTGCGTGTAGAAAATATTAGCCCGAGTTATTCAAATTGATTTTGAATACGCTTTAACCCTTTGAATTCTGGAATGCAGATAACTTCGTTCCAATATTGCCACCCTTGTTGGTATTTTGTTCGGGGATGAGGGGTTTTGGAAAAGAGATATTTAACTCAATCTGGCTCTGAGTGGAGCAGTCTCATTCTTGAAAGTCGTTACATATGCAAAAGATCTCCGTTTCTAAAATGTTTTCATGAAAATAATTACACCCAGAATATTTCTATACCAAACCGATATTTTTACAACTCGAAAGGTGTTTCAGTCACCAAATGACCATCTTCCGGAATTATTACTGGGACGTAGAAAATTTATAAAAATTTGTATACCTTTCTATATTGTTATCATTGTTGATTGTTGTTTTTTATTCGAATTGTTTAATAATTTATTTAGTAAAATTTTTGTAACAGTACATCAAATGTAGAAATGTAAGCTTTCACGGCTGGCGTCAATATTTTGGTTGATTTCCGGGTTTTGCCGTGGTCTTCTTTGGTTTAAATCTCCAAACGTTTCGACTGCAACTGCGGCAGTCATCTTCAGTGGCGTGGTCGAAGTACTTTTCTAGACGTATCTACTGAAACTCGAGGCTATTATTATTATTTGCCGTGGCGCTCCAGGGCGACTTACTGATTTTTGGTGGCGTATTCACTTTCCAGCTGTCGGAGAACCCGGAAAACCTACAGCACCACCCCAATAAATAGTTTTCCATAAGCATTTCTTAGGAGGAATCTTTTGTATAAATAGGAAAATTTCCCATAGAACCATTCGCTCTCAGATTCCAATACGCGAAATAGCAAACACTCCGCGAGAGTGGCGAAGTTAAAAATACGAAACATCAGAACGTCTGAGAAACGATCCCGCTGAAAAGCTACGAGCCGGCCATAGCGACAATGAGACAAGTACAGGCCAGACAATGCCCACGACAAGCGAAGCATCCTACGATCCTCTCCGTATGAATATATTAGCGGTGAGTTACCATAACTCTCGGCGCAGATCCACAATATCTGATAATGCGTTATTATACATAACGTCACTTAATACATTAACACCACCCAACAATGCCGTTTCGTCAAAGGAATAAATTCACACTCGAGGAATATTCATAAATTGAAGATCGGTACAGCAGAGGTCTTGGCGAGTGTGAAAAGCCGCCTTAGCAAACAAGGACGTCGACATGGGGGGCAGCGACGCCAATGTTACTGACATTGTCGAAATTCAAATAGACTTTGTAATTCAAATTTTATATTGTTGAAGCAGTTGTTCAACTTCAAGTAGGACTGATACTAGAAGTAGCACTTGAAGTGGAACTGGAATTAGAACTCAAACTGGAACAGAACTGTAACTGTAACTGTAACTGTAACTGTAACTGTAACTGTAACTGTAACTGTAACTGTAACTGTAACTGTAACTGTAACTGTAACTGTAACTGTAACTGTAACTGTAACTGTAACTGTAACTGTAACTGTAACTGTAACTGTAACTGTAACTGTAACTGTAACTGTAACTGTAACTGTAACTGTAACTGTAACTGTAACTGTAACTGTAACTGTAACTGTAACTGTAACTGTAACTGTAACTGTAACTGTAACTGTAACTGTAACTGTAACTGTAACTGTAACTGTAACTGTAACTGTAACTGTAACTGTAACTGTAACTGTAACTGTAACTGTAACTGTAACTGTAACTGTAACTGTAACTGTAACTGTAACTGTAACTGTAACTGTAACTGTAACTGTAACTGTAACTGTAACTGTAACTGTAACTGTAACTGTAACTGTAACTGTAACTGTAACTGTAACTGTAACTGTAACTGTAACTGTAACTGTAACTGTAACTGTAACTGTAACTGTAACTGTAACTGTAACTGTAACTGTAACTGTAACTGTAACTGTAACTGTAACTGTAACTGTAACTGTAACTGTAACTGTAACTGTAACTGTAACTGTAACTGTAACTGTAACTGTAACTGTAACTGTAACTGTAACTGTAACTGTAACTGTAACTGTAACTGTAACTGTAACTGTAACTGTAACTGTAACTGTAACTGTAACTGTAACTGTAACTGTAACTGTAACTGTAACTGTAACTGTAACTGTAACTGTAACTGTAACTGTAACTGTAACTGTAACTGTAACTGTAACTGTAACTGTAACTGTAACTGTAACTGTAACTGTAACTGTAACTGTAACTGTAACTGTAACTGTAACTGTAACTGTAACTGTAACTGTAACTGTAACTGTAACTGTAACTGTAACTGTAACTGTAACTGTAACTGTAACTGTAACTGTAACTGTAACTGTAACTGTAACTGTAACTGTAACTGTAACTGTAACTGTAACTGTAACTGTAACTGTAACTGTAACTGTAACTGTAACTGTAACTGTAACTGTAACTGTAACTGTAACTGTAACTGTAACTGTAACTGTAACTGTAACTGTAACTGTAACTGTAACTGTAACTGTAACTGTAACTGTAACTGTAACTGTAACTGTAACTGTAACTATAACTATAACTATAACTATAACTATAACTATAACTATAACTATAACTATAACTATAACTATAACTATAACTATAACTATAACTATAACTATAACTATAACTATATCTATAACTATAACTATAACTATATCTATAACTATAACTATAACTATAACTATGTACTACTACTACGATTCACTGGAGTGCTCGCGAGCACTTTTCGGGATTACTAAGCACTAAATCTTTTAGTTAAGTGATCCGAAGCACAGTGCCTAGAAGCACAAAAGTGCTTTAGATTGCTTCACGAGCACTGTATTTTGGGACATGTCTGATTGATGTAAACGTTGACATGTATTGGTTCAAGTACAGCGTCTTCTAGTTCATTATAATCTATTGCTTGCTTCATTCCTCAAGTCCTCCAGAAATTGTATATCATGACCTCATACACCTTTGAACAAATTATTCAAGAAACAACAAGATATGGGCTATAAACATTCATTATGTTTAAGTGTCTATCTTGAAAATTGAATTTACCAGTTTTCGGTTCCTCTTAATATTTACTGCATTGAAGATGCAAAAAATAATGCACCACTCCCCTACAAATCTCCAATTACATCTACCCGATACCTGCAAAGTTTCTAGAAGAACACTCTTTGAAACGCTACCTGCATCGATACAACGCTTTTTATTTTGGGTTGTTTCCGAAGTTGTTATGAGTTATTAAAAGACGCATCGTACAAAATAAATCATTGGCTAGTATTTGATGCCGAAGCATTTAGTTTCTTGCAAGAATATCGAGCGATCTCATTCTCTATACATTAATCAAACATTGTTACAATAAAGAAAGCTGAACAATCCACATGAATGCCAAGGCAAAACCCACCTCTCGTGTTCAATTCTCAACTATCGAATAACTCATCTCATTTTCTGTTATTCCTTTACTTTCCTTGAATAATTCATCGCTTGTATTCAAATGGCAAACAAATAAATCTGTTCGGGAATCGAATATGGAAATGATTTGTACGTAAGTACCGATTTATTGCCTTATTATATTGTTTATTATTTAACCTCATTATCCTATTGCGGCTTCTAATAAATGTACGATTTCTTTATGAACGCCATTAGGAATATTTCATATTTATTTATGTTGACGTATGGTGGTAGTTATTTCTTGAGACAATAGGAATGTGTGTGTTGGACGTTAAGCTGTAGAGAAATTAGAGTTTACATTGCAGAAATGCTGTTCAGGTTGTCGGTGGACACTCAAAGAAATCGATTGAAAGTGAATTGAACCAACGGTATGTTCATCCTATAGCAATATTATTCAGACAAATTTAGCTAAACTGAACTGGACTTACGTTTACATGGATCTGCTTGTAGTTTCTTCCTGATTGCAAAGAGAAAATCATGGCATTTGATTGGTTTATATAACATGAGGGAAATTGTCGATATAATCTTTAGAAACCAGTGTTTTCGTTTCAATCTTTCGTTGAATCACTTCCTATACCTTCTTAAAACCTCTGTTGAGGATAATTTTTCGGATGTTTCTGAAGAATATTTTTTATTAAATTTTCTTCGTTAACAGAACTTCTCAAACGTTTTGGGGCTATGGTAGAATTTTTGTATGTTTCCTGCCAATTTATGTTGATATATTTATAGCATTCAGAGTAACATCGATGAATGTATTTCTTGCAGAGTCCAAGTGAGTCACTAAAAGTAGTTCTGGGGCCAAAGATAACTTTTTGTACTCGATCATCCTCAATTTCATCACTATTATCGATAGTGGAAGTTTAAAAGTTGGATCTAATTTATAATCTAAAATCATTTGATCAAAAAAACCTAACAAAGAATGACATGCAAGCGTTGAAATATCGTGGGAAAATAATACGTGTTAGGTATAATAATAAAAATGGAAGTAACAGCCTCTACTTATTGTGTTTATTTTGATATTCGAACGAGCCAATACGGCGCACTTCGAAGCCAATAATTACTTTCTGCTGCTGTCCATTTGGGGCCTATCGTGGATGCCCGTCAAACTATCAGTCGAAATTAGCAAACAGTCAGGTGAAGAAATTGCTGCGAAATTGCTCTCAAACAAAGGAGGATTCATGCTATATTGTTTTACACGATATCTGCGGAAAATGATGATTGCATGAATTTGTCTAGGCATCAGTAATTTCTGAAGTGAATTCTATTCGCACAACGAGACCAACGCAAATCATGGCAGGTCAAATATAGTCTGTTCAAGAAATACTATTCATTATCCAAATATTTTCAATATTGGTGATACAGATATTCATCCACGAAATAAAAACAAGGCACTATTGAACTTTAATTTTTGAAGAAGCTGTTGTACGGGATGTTTCAAAATTCAATATTAAGGATTTAGGGGGATATTTTTCAGGCCAAAATTAGACTTTTTTATCCCATATACGTTTTGTTCGATTCACAGAGCATTGAAATTTCAAGTTTTTGTGTGTTTTTGTCCATAAATCTTTCAGTTTTTGAGATTTGTTAGCTTTTCTATAATAGTTCAGTCGACAGGTAGTTTCAGATAGAAAAAGGTCGGAAGTTAATGAAACTTTAAGATATTGTTCAGGGATGGTTGATTAAACATTTTCTCAAGTTTTGGACCTCGAGGACCCTGTGCGAAAAAAGTAGAGGGGGGAACAGCAAAATTTTTGACCTCTCCCCGGTATTTCTTCGATTACTTTTTTCTCCTACGTCCTACGGAAAAACCATTTCGACACTTTTTTGTAGAGCGTAAAATTTTATACAATTTTGACTCAAAAAACATGTTTGTATGTGAATTCGCTACCGAGATATGGCACGTCAAAAAAAAGGTCATGTTTCAAAATTTGCTAAGAAATGACAAAACATGCAAAATTACAGCTTATTACATCTGTTCTACCCGAATTATGATGAATGTTGTAGTAATTATGGTTCTTAGTTGAAGTCACCAACTTTGGACACCCCACTCCTCCTTCCCCCACCCAACCCCAATTCTCAAAAGCTTACATTTCTGATGAAAGCCAACCATACCTATTCACATCATTTTTGTATTGATATCAGTTACTTTTCGGGTCGATATCTCCCCTTTCCCCTACATAATTATCCCAGGACAAGAAGAAAAAAAGACGCAGTTCTTTCGTGAAAAAAATTAATGTAATTAACAATATTGAGTTATTCTCAAGGCATATATTATATTGAGGAATAAAGATAGTGGGTAGGTACTCATTTGTACTCATTACATTTCTTACCAAGATTTCTTAGCCGCTGGTTCTGCTCGTAACAGCTCGTCGTCCTCCTGAGCGATCAGGCTGTCAATGATGTCGCTGTCGTCGTTTTCGTCCAATATTTCTGGTGCTAAAAAGGTAGGGTGGGGGGGAAACTGCAAAATTTTTTACAGCAAAAACGCCATTGTACTTATTTGTAGATCGTCAAATTCCCTACGAACTTGTTGCCTCAAACATGTTTGTATGTCAATTTGTTACCGAGAAAAAGGTAATTTTTCGAATTTTGCCACAAAATGCAAAATTCCACCGTATTTCTTCTGTTATACAAGAATTATGATGAAATGTAGCTGCTATTATAATTCCTACTTGAAATCACCAACTTTAGATAACCCCCACCCCTGCTTGCCCACCAGGTCCACCAAGTCGTTCCTCCCAAGGGCAACGAGTGTCGGGCCGAGGGAAGTGTGTGATCAGCTGCAGCAGTAAAAAGCTGGAAAACAATAGAAGTTAGAACCCTGCTCCTGTGGAACTGCGGAATGCAAACGATGAGCCAATATTCAACATAGAAGGCTGAACTTTGTCTATTCTACCTGCGCTACCTAGACCTATTTGTTTTCGATTTTTGAGGTCATATTAGATCACTTTTCAATTTATTCTTTCAACAAGACTCTATTATTCATTAATTCATCATCTACGTGCAGAGACACTTTGGGAGCAATGTGATTGTTGTATTTGATGGATACCCCACTAACGCAGGCTAGCAAAGCACCAAAGCCGCAGAACGAGCTCGCCGTTCTGCATTACAATCAGCAACAAAAGTCGTGTTCTCCTCATCTACCATGGTGACCATAGCACAGGAAAAATTCTTGGCTAGCATCGAAGTGAAGCAGGCATATGAGGACGCCGACGTGATGATCGTCAACACAGCCATATCCAAGGCCAGCGAATTCGACAGCGTCATAATTACTGCTGAAGATGTGGACATACTTATTCTGTTGACAGCATTAGCTTCGTCCACAGAAAACATCTACCTTCAAAAAAGTGGAAGAGGCAGTGATCCCAGTGTCCTCTACTCGCCAAGTTCCTATTGCTTTCCTTCCAAGGACATACTTTTCCTTCAAGCAGTGAGTGGTTGAAATACCACTTCAGCACCGTTTGTATTTGGGAAGAAGAAAATTTGCAGCACCTACATGAAGAATACCTCCCTCTCTGCAGTATAGTGGCCCCGTTTCTCACACCAAACGCTACTCCTCAGCAGATCAGCGACGCTGGAGAAAAGTTCCTGGGAGCAGTTTATGGAGACAATATTGACAGAGAAAATCTCGACGACCTAAGGAACCAATTATTCATACGATCAGTGACGAAAGCTAAATTACAGCTAGCCCGCCTACCACCAACAAGGGTGTTACGGTTCAAAATCAAATTTTAATATCTATGTGCAGATGTGACTATCTGTTACCTTGTATAGTGTGAAATATCGACCATTGTCTTGAATTGTGCTTCTTGTTATTGGTATATTCGCTTATATATTTGTTCTGAATGTTTTTCATTCTATTTACCTTTCAATATTAGCTTATCTATATTTCGATTCATAATTCTTTCAGAATTTTTGGAGGTTATCTGTGATCTGACGTTTAAATAATTTCACATTAGGTCCTTTCGTTTTCTACGAGGTTAAGTGTAGTGCAGAGCCGTGTAGTGTAATCTGCACCTTGTCTAAAACTGTCGCACTTTCGTGCAAATGAACGCACCTTATGCTGAGAATCTCTGTCCTTGTTCTGAGGGTCATATGATTAATTTGATTTATAACCGACCTCTGATTCTCGCAAACAATACATAATCCTCATTGTTTACTAATTTCCATTTTAATAAAAGTATTCGAAAATATTTTCTATCCATGGTTGACATTTGACATTGTCAAAAATGAACTACCGCAAGTTGAGAAGAAGATGATTTTTTTTATTAGTGGTTGTTTCCGGCTTCGTCTTCAAGGGTCTTTTTCGTGTGTGGCGTTCTTGAGGGCAGGTGTGTGACGATACTCATGTAATCAATTTTCGATAATTTATCACTTATTAGTGGATTTAATTGATTCTACATGGTTGAATAATCTTCGATGATTTTTGTGGACTTAAATAGTCATATTGGTGGACTCGAGTAGTCGTATTTGGAAAAATCACGAAGAGTACCTGTAATGGTGATTTTAAGTCGCCCACCGCCATTTTGAAGTCCTGATCCCAGAACCCAGAACACCTTTGATTTTGTTGCTGCCGTTTGAAGTGTCTCCATTTCCACCTGATAACCAGTAGTATCCGTTTCTACGATCAAATAGAACTGACTTGAGGCAAAAGTGTTGGATCTTCAATTTGTACCAGGATATTTGCCAGACCTTGTAGTGTCAGCAGCCTGGTTTCCGTTCACCTCAGGACGACGTCCTTGGGGGGATAAGCAGGCCCAGACATTAGAATTCCAATATAGCCTCGGATGGGACGAAAGTGCTGGACCTTCCAGTTGTACCAAGGCCATCGGCACTCTGAGTGACTCAGCATAGACTGATGTAACTATAACTGTTTGACCGTTCAACTTCATCCCGTTTCACCGATCAATTAGAAGTGACGAGACAACAGTGTTGGATCTTCCCGTTGTACCAACATATTTGCCTGAGACTGTAGTATCTGTAGTGTCAGCAGTCTAGTCTCCATTCACCTCAGGACGATGTTCTTGGAGGGATAAGCAGGCCCAGACATCAATACTTCAGTATAGCCTCGGATGGAATGAAAGTGCTGGACCTTCCAGTTGTACCTAGGCCATCGGCACTCTGAGTGACTCAGCATAGACTGATGTAACTATAACTGTTTGACCGTTCAACTTCATCCCGTTTCACCGATCAATTAGAAGTGACGAGACAACAGTGTTGGATCTTCCCGTTGTACCAAGATATATGACTGAGACTGTAGTATCTGTAGTGTCAGCAGTCTAGTCTCCATTCACCTCAGGACGATGTTCTTGGAGGGATAAGCAGGCCCAGACATCAATACTTCAGTATAGCCTCGGATGGGATGAAAGTGCTGGACCTTCCAGTTGTACCAAGACCATCGGCACTGAGTGACTCAGCATAGACTGGTGTAACTATAACTATTCGACAGTTCAACTTCTCATAACATCTTTTCCAAATTTACATTATCTCTCTTGGCCTAAGTTCAGTTTTAAAACATTATCTATTCATATAATATTTCATCATATTGGGTGTAATACTGGGGAAAGCATTCGGAAAGCACACGGAGAGCACATTTTGATATATTTTTGTTTATAATATTCCAAATTTACGTAACCTCACTTGGCCTAAAGTCAGTTGTAATATTAGATTCCATTTTGGGTGTTATTCTTCACCACATTTCATTCTTTTGTGAGTGTACTTCAGGAAAACTTTCAACTGATATTTTTATTATAATTATTGGTATTAATGGTATTTGCTACACACCTTCAGTGGGTATATTCATTTTGGTGAAAGGTTTGCCACTTCCTTGAATTGTTTACTTCAAGAAGGTATTACCTTACTTTGATTTATTTTATTATTCTTACTAAACTTACTTGATACTACCCACCATCTGGTGGAAAATATTTCTGTGACTAATTTAGTAGTTTACATACCCCATTTTCATTTACTTTATTTCAATATCTGCTTTTCCATCTACTGGACTTTTAGTCCCAACTAATTAGTAATATCCAGGCTGTTACTTCCTCATTGTCAGTCCTTTTGTGATCACAACGGGAGCTTGGAAGGCAACTGGACTACGCTGTACTGGGTACTCACTCTTTGGAATATAAGGTACCTATTTATTGTGCTGTTGCTGTTCACCACATTGCAGATTGCTAATAGAGGTTTGTAAACTAAGCGTTTGGATTTCATTTTCAATCCCAACCCCCAATACTTGAATACGTAAACAAAGTGTGGTCATCATACCACATCCCACCAGTGCTATTTATTGACAATATTTTAGATTCCATTTAGAAATCTCCATCAGAGATCTGGAGCAGTCTGTGCTTGGACTGGCTTTTCCAATCACTGGCGCGGTAAAAATTTTTGGTAGAACCCATGGCACCCGGATTGAGTTAGTCGGTGACTGCTATATTGTCAAGTGCTTTCTAGGGCTTTCTATCGTTAATATTATTTCTTCTCTTTTTTTGTAAAGAAGCGTAGCAAGGGACGCTGCCAAGTACCACTCCCTCCGCACTTACCAGCAAGTACAGGCATGGTTGGGCAATGATCTCCTCCCATCAGTATGGGGCTGGAGCCTAACCACACGAGGGGTACTACCAATTCTCACAACTAGAAATGCTGTGCCGGATAACATCCTCCATATTGTTTCCTGCAAGTGGGGTTGGGTGGGGGAAGGAGGAGTGGGATGTCCAAAGTTGGTGACTTCAACTAAGAAACATAATTACTACAACATTCATCATAATTCGGGTATAACAGATGTAATAAGCTGTAATTTTGCATTTTTTGTTATTTCTTAGCAAATTTTGAAACATGACCTTTTTTTTGACGTGCCATATCTCGGTAGCAAATTCACATACAAACATGTTTTTTTAGTCAAAATTGTATAAAATTTTACGCTCTACAAAAAAGTATTGATATGTTTTTCCCGTAGGACGTAAGAGAAAAAAGTAATCGAGGAAAAACCGGAGAGAGGTCAAAAATTTTGCTTTTCCCCCCCCTACTTTTTTCGCACAGCGTCCTCGAGGTCCAAAACTTGAGAAAATGCTGATTAACCATCCCTGAAGAACATCCTGAAGTTTCATTAACTTCCGGCCTTTTTCCACCTAACCCCACTTTTTCAACCTGTCGACTGAACTATAAGCCAATAGCTGCAAATGAATACGACATATTACTGACCTACTGTTCTTTTCAAAGAACTTCACATTTTGTTAGTAAATAATTGGTTTATGAAAAAAAAATTATTACTGTTCCTGATGATGGACAATGTTTTGAAACATCTCAAAGATATCTTCGTTCGAAAAAACCTAATATTCTAACCAGTGCTGGTCAAACCATGTATCTCAGTATAGAAAGTTCTAATTAGTCAAGATACCACTGGAACGAAAATTATACGACTTTTGATATCATGTGCCACTTGACCTCCTTTGCCATTTTAGTTCCTAAGAGTAACATCTACCCCTTCTAGGGATTGAACCGCGAGGTCTATAAATATTCATCACACGTGTCTGCCTTGAAAATGAAAGTGACGTGTCTTCTCGATGTTTCATATTTTGTACTGAAAGAAAGATATTATAGGGATGGGAAGTTTTCAAACTGACACCCTGTTTAATTAAAATTCCAGTTGCTAAAAGAATTTTTCCATTCTAACTGGGTGAAGGTTCATATTTTCCAATTTTTCAACCCTTGGCTTCCAATAGGAATATCCATCTAGACAAGATCCGAAACAAAAAATCCATTCTTCAAAAATGCCAACAAGTCGACCGACTGACAAACTTCAACAAAAGGTTTTTACAATCAGGAACAAAAACTCGCTAAAGTTGAAATTCTCATTCATACCTACCTGTATAATGGAACACGAATCAGCAATAATAATAAATAGAGGAGAAACAAGAAGGTTACGGCGGAGACAAAAAATATGTCTACAATATTATTTATTGAGGTATTATTTTAACGTGTTATGTTTTGAAGAAGGACGAAAACTGTCATTGTATTTCAGGTTAACTCTCGATTTCGTTAATGGCCACAAAGATAAGTAGAAGCGTAGGAATTTCAGAGTAGCGCATATATCTTAAACGACACCTCAGAATGCAGGGAATATTCCATATAATATGCAGCATTCAATTTAAATTTTGTGGGAATCGAGTTTTGTTTCTTTCAACGTTTTATGGCTATTTATATGCCTATGGTAATATCGGGTGTGTTTTCGTTTTTTCTTTATTATTTTGACCGAAACCGGCACTTTTGTGTTCCACCTCAATAATTTTAATGGTGATTTCGACTCCAAAATATTAATGCATCTACATTCTGGGGACATGAAGAAGACGGTCTAGTGTTGATTATTGGAATTTGATAATAGGTCTCACACCCAAGCAATTATTTTGGTCGAGGAGGAATTTTTAGGTGATTAAATGAGAGTTTATTTGGAAATTGAGTGATATTTCGGGTTAATCTGTGTGTGGCTGAGATTATTGTGTTATAAAAACTGGTTATGATTGAAAAAGTTGAGCCCGACATCGATGAGTAATCGTTATCAAAATAATGTGTTTTAGGAAGGTAGAATTATTGATACACCTTCCATTTTTGTTTTCTGTTAATCAGTTCCAGAAGTACGTCATCAAGTAAAAAATGACCCAGAACATTCACATTTCCAGATTGATCCTATCACCAGTTCTATTGATAGTATTTAAATGCAATATTGCAAGAGATTTGGAAATATGCAACAGCAAAATAAACATTTACGAATAGAAGTTAGATTGAAGTACTCAATATAGAACTTTGAAGATCCGCAAGATCACTGTCATACTCCCACAACTGACAATTGTCAACTTTAATATGCATCTTCCTGAGAGTCAGGTATGATCTGAGTCATGACAGAAAGTTACCTCTGAAACCAGTGAATAAAGTTTTTTGCATATAATATGGGGTCAATAATGTCGAATCCTTTCGATAAGTCGAAGAAAAGTGCACCGACATATTTTCTTCTATCAAGTGAGTCATAGACACACCGGAAAAAAGAGTAAAATGCACTTTCCGTTGACTTACCTGGCCAAACCCCTTGCTGAAACTTAGAAATTATTTCTAGGAACTCTAGCATTTTTACGTATAAGTATTACAGGCCGATGATTTTCGAAAAGTGTCGCCTTTTTCAAAATCGGTACTACTAATCTGCTTACAAAAGACTTCTCAGCTATTTTCGATAGACAAATTTAAAGTACAATAGGTCTACAGTTTTCAACACTACATTGATCTCCTTTTTCATAAAGTGGAATCACTTTTTCCAATTTCAAAGAACCCAAAGAAATTCTCGGTAAATTTATAATATATAACCGCTAATAAGAAATCCAGAAGGTGTCTAACAGAAGTAATCAAAGGAAGTCGTGGAGGTTGTTGGCTATTACATAACCTATAAACCGCGGGTAGCTGTTCCCCGGGCCTCGGAAAACGACCCCCTGGGGGGACCACCGCGGACCTCGACAAATTTCAGTCGTGCTCTCGCCATATGGGTAGCTCGTGAAGATACGGTGATGAGGTTTGAAGCAGAGGAATATGGGTTATTGAATTGTCAATGAAATGAGCAATATAACCATTAATTTTTCAGCTATTAATATTATCGAGTATGGATTCTCTCGTGTAGATGTTTGTAAGGGGTAGGATGGGTATTTACTGACGTAATATTTCTAGGGGAATCGAACACTTGGTATATTTGTATACAGTAAACGGCCTGCGGAAGTATATGTATGTCCATCTGAAGGACATTTTAAAAATAATGATTTTTATACAAGGTGTTTGAAAAAAGCGTGAAACATCAAAGTTATGTTTTCTTAAATTATTCAATTCTTTGGGAAAAATAAACTGACTTTGTCAAATGTCCCTTTAACTAACTTTCTCCGTTTATGAGATATTCAACTTTTTCTCAAGATGTAACGTTTTCAAAAACATGCAATAGTTTAACAACGCAGTGGTATACAACTAAATCCAGGTCTGAACCCCGATTGGTTATGTGGCAGTATGGAATATTTTTCCAAATGAAGGCGTATTTGTTTATTCATAATTTTTTCCAAAATTTTTGATAGACACGGCAAAATACTTACCGGGCGCAAGTCATTGAAACTGGTGCCACTCTCCAACTATCCGGAAAAATACTAGGTAACAAACAGGAATTCAGAATATTTGTTAAATAATGCACAATTATTGGACAGCATAAGATAATCATTTCTAAGTTGGGTAAGTCTGAGCCTACTGCTAAAGATTTAATTTCTAGTATATGTTCTTTTACCTCTTCAGTATCGACTGTAGTAAAATAAAATAATTCAGAGAAACATGCTTTGCGATTTTGATTGTAGTAGTATAATAAATTTCTATCTATGGGTAACTTACTTGCAGATAATTGTAAGAAGAAATTGTTAATTTCGGATGGTTTATTAAGAAAATCAGGTAGGGATTTATTTTTTCCATTATTCAAAATGTTCAATTGATTCAACCATTTCCAGATAAGTTTAGTATCTCCCTTAGCACAAAACTCAATGTATCTTTTTTTTTTTTAATTTTTAATAGAAATGTTCGTTTGGTTTCTGATTTGTTTATAATAATTCCAATGTTCAACATTCTTAGTTCTCTTAAACGTTTCGAATGCTTTATCTTTATTTTTATCGTATCAGTCAGCCACGGCGGCTTTTGATCTTTGATCAGAACTGTTTTAAGTGGAACCAATGTATCGAAAATATTTATTAACGAACTATTTATATAAGTAACTTTTTCGTTAATATCTTGTAAATAAACCGCATTTTCGAATGGGGTACTTAACAAATTTTCTTGTAGAATATTTGTGTCTATACGTTTAAGATTTCTCATTGTTATGTATTCTACAGTTTATATTTTACTCCTTTCTCCTATAGAACAAAAAACTAAGGAATGATTAGAAATATTCAGTGCCAGCTTTGAAATTTGTTTGGTATTTTGATATTAATATAATATCTAACAATGTACTGGAACAATTGGTGATTCGGGTTGGTGAGTCAATAACTTGCTGAAGATTGAAAGTTTCAATATAGTGGATAAATAGAACACCCTGTATTTTTCCACGTGACCATTTTCACCTTTCCATTCCTTTTCGAACCATATAATATTTCTTCAGTATTTGCTTCAGTAGTTAAAACTAGCTTTAGTTGTAACATCACAAGAGAGTGAGAATAAAGTGAAAATAATTTGACAGATTTTTCGAAAACTCGAAGGGCTCGAGTGGCTATTGCCAAATGGCAACAAGTTTGAGAAAAAATCTGGAGAATTATTTTCTACTTTATCGAACTTTCGTGTGGTATTCGATAGATTAATTTTTTATGCCCAAATCATAGATACATATAACATTTTTATTTCAACAATTTATTTCACTCACTATAAACAGAATGAAGTTTGGAATCTGAAGTTCTCATCAAGAAATATACAATTATTATGGATGTTTTGTCCTTGGCTGAAGGATTCCGTAACATTGTTTTGTTCTGTTGGATTGAAAGCTATTGCTTTCTCTCTGTCCCTAGGATATCAATTGAAACTGTTTCCAAATTGACACGTTACTCAAAGTACATGCATTTTCGTTGATTGATGATGTACTAAACCGTTTTCGAATCATTTTTCACTTTTCATGCAAACTGATGAAAGACGTCAGATCAAAAGTATCAGTTGTCACATAATAAAACCAATATACCACAAAAAACTCCCTCGGCAATTTTCAAGGTAGAAAATTCTCACAATAATAATGCTGTGATTGGCCTAAACGAACATGAATGCTTTGAATTGATGGTTTCGATTGGTTGCAAGAGTTGTCAAAAAATAATCAAAATACTAAAATTGTATCAACCGGCTGATGTCGAATACTATCGGTACACCTGTATCTACTAATAATTATGGGGTTACTGGTTTTTTATAAAAAAAAAGGAATATTGGGAGATTAGAGTTTAAGTGAAAATTGAAAAAATCATAATATATGTTCGACTCGACCAGCAAGTACTTCAATTCAGCATCAAATTCTTTTTTCGAATGAGTTTCTGACATTGTTCAACATATTTGGAGTTACTATTTGGAAGGCATTTCTAATCCTCACTTTCATATCATCAGGAGTAGTGGGTGGTGTACTGTTAACAATATCCTCGATATGTCCCTATAAAAGAGTCCAAAGGTGTGGGATCGGGATCTTGCTGGTCAGTTATAAGAACCACCTCCCTATCAATTGTTCTGGATCTTTCTTGATAATTTCTGACAACACGTTTGATATGTGCCGGAGCTCCATCTAATTGTTAGGTTAGGTTTGAACGTGAGTGGGTCCATATCAGGCCCTCCACTGCGGCCAATGGCCTATTGTGGCTCACCCTATGGTTATATTTCTCCCAGTATATCCAATCTCTTAACGAAATTGAGGAGTACGTTGGGAGAACAATTTACCAGGTTCTCTGGTCTTACTGTTGTATTGCCAAATGTTGAAAATCTGGTTCTGGCCGCTGCAGAGCATGTACATAAAATGTGCTTAGCCGTTTCATCCTCCTCCATGCATAGGCGGCACTCTGCATCTTGTGCAAGTCCGATTTTATACATGTGGTGTTTGAGTTTGCAGTGGCCAGTGAGCAAACCTACTATAACTCTGAGATGTGCTCTACTGAGTTCTAGCAGCTTGTCAGAGTCCTGTTTTTTCCTTGTGCAAGCAATAAATGCTTTGGAATGGGCTAGGCCCGGTAGACTACGCCAGTACTCGAGTCTTTTGTTGTCAGCCCAGGATGTTATGACATTCTTGGCAGTGCTATGTGCTATACCGATTACCGGTTCTGGCCCAGTGAACGTTATTTCGCCCCCCCCTTTTGCTAGGGCGTCCGCTATTTCGTTTCCTTCTAGGCCCGTGTGACCTGGTATCCAGACTAGGTTAACGTTGTTGCGTTATGCCAGTCGGTTTAAGGTTTCTCTGCAGTTCCATACTGCTCTGGATTTAAAGCAATTGGATTCAAGCGCTTTCAGTGCCGCTTGACTGTCTGAAAATATTTTTATTGTTTTTCGTGTGTGGCGTCGATTTTCCAGCTCCCTTGCACACATTTCAATTGCATATACCTCTGCCTGGAATATAGTAGATAATTTACCCATACTGAATGAGCGTTTCACTACTGGGTTTATCCAGTATATTCCGGCTCCGACACCTTCCTAAGTTATGGAACCATCGGTAAACCATCGTTCATTTGCCCTACATAGGTCAGTTTCATTCCGAACCCAGTCTTCTCTTTCGGGGAAGACCACAATGGATGATGTCTGAGGGCATTCCCAGAATGTTGTGAGCTGTTATACCCTCCAGCATGCTGCTGCTTCTCATGACTACTGCCTGCGGTAGACTAATGGCCGCTTGGTAGAGTCTGTATGTTGCCCATCTTGCCTCTCTCCCCAAACCTATGTGAAGAGGAGGTAATCCGAGAAGGGCTTCCATTGCTGCCGTTGGCGTGGAGCGAATGGCCCCAGTAATCGCCAGACACGCTTGTCTCTGTAGTCCGTTAAGTTTAGCCTGGGCTATTTTTTGTTGGCCCTTGCTCCACCAGACTACAGAGCCATACGTGATTATTGGTCGTATGACGGTCACGTACAACCAGTATACTCACATGACATGTCCCATGTTTTGCCACATATTCTGCGGCATGTCCATAATGATAGGCTAGCCTTCCGGATAGTCTTTTCCAGATGCAAGTTCCAATTTAGCCCATCTAATTGTAC
Source organism: Chrysolina americana (assembly GCA_958502065.1). NCBI lineage: Eukaryota > Metazoa > Arthropoda > Insecta > Coleoptera > Chrysomelidae > Chrysolina > Chrysolina americana. Next base: position 1,779,616 of record OY293413.1, on the reverse strand, counting down.
CCACATCTTCTGTCTCACATTCAAATGAATATTTTCCTGAAAATTCCAAAAATCTCTTTCCATGAATCTTAATTTTTTTTTTTTCGATCCAGATGCCCTTGGTGTCTCTTATTATACCACCGAATGAGTTAGCCCTCCACCGCCGATTTTGGTGATCGATGTTTCGAAATAAATGCTTTCGGTGTCATAATAATGGAAATTATGTCGATTCAACAGACCATTGTTATGGAAGGTTGATTCGTCTGGGAATAATATATCCTCAAAAAGGTCGTCAACTCGTTCGAAATACCATAAACATAAATCTAGCCTGCGTTCAAAGTCCCTTCCATACAAATGTTGATGCAGCTGAATGTGGTATGGATGATATTTGTGTTTCCTAATAATTCTGCTAACGCTCGATTTACTTAAACCTGTTGAATTAGCAATGGATCTAGTACTGGTATTGGGATCTTCAATCACATGTGATGAGCCGTGATGGTCGTGTGGTAGAGCGCATAAGGTCGTGGGTTCAAAGCCCAGCACGGCCATCGGTCCCGGATCTTTTCCTTGCTCTCTTACAAGCTCCAAGGAGCTTCTGAGGGGTTTTCTCTTTCTGGAAACCTGGAAGATTCGTTGAAAAAAAAAAAAAAAATTAAATGTTGCAAAACTTCAAAATTGTGTTCCTCATTCCAAGTAAGTAACTGGTTTCGAGATATCTCGAACAGTGTACTAGATACTACCTATTTCTCTAAATTTGGCTAATAATCTTTCGAATACATTTTTATCAGGATGCTCTTGACCTTGGTATTTTTGTGCATAAGCACTTGACGCTGACAAGCAATTTTCGTAACACTCTCCAATGGTTAAAATCTTGTTGATTCTTCCTTCAAGTATGAAACTCATCATTTTATGCCTCAAATCTGAACACTTGATCAAAACGATTTCAACATAACTTATGACAAAATATGACGCTATTCGACAGAAGCCCGTTTGGAACAAAAATTAAATACAGTTGAAGGTATTATTCAAGTATCCATGGCATCAGCCTACTCGATGAAATAATGTGAATTCAAAATATTCATCGGATTTCGAAGATGCTTTGATAACTTCTGAAGCACCACCTTTAGGTATAGGGAAATAGTATAGTATGAATTGTGAATATGCCTGATATTATTCTTTTTTCATAGGTATATCAGTTTTTTTGTGACTTGTCCCATAGGTTTTTTTGAATGGACCAATAGAATCTTTCAATCTATTCATGGGCTAGCTTCAAATGTGTTGTTCAATTCCCAATACAGAAAAGAATGTTGGAGAGAGAAAATAGTAATACCTTTTGTTTATTTTCCACTAAGATTTTTAATTTTTTATTGTTACGACCAGTTTCGCTTTGATAAACCATTACCAAGTCAACTAACAGAGAAGGGTGATGGGGTTGCTGATGTTATGAAATGAGTTAAACAGCTAGAAGCAACTCACACTGTGGAAACCCGCAGAGTTGTAATAACAAGCCGAGAAAGCGTGAGAAATGAAGTCGTTTCTCGCATGCAATTCAATAATAAACACGTCAAAATTACGGGAACTGCGTGTTTGAAGATGAGACACGTTTCTACATCGATATTAATATTGTTCTATGATTGCAGAACTGGGAGGGTGTCGACGAGAATGATGACATCGTCGAAGGTGCTACATAAATGGTAAGTTGCAATACTGAAATCGATATGGAATGGTGATGAGTGTGCCCTTCCTTGTTCATTATGTTCACGAATTATGATCATGAAAATGAACTGTAGTTCTAGGTGAAGCGAAAGTAGTCATCGATATGATATATTTACTCTCAATATCATGTTCTAAGTGAGAATGTGAACGTGAATTCTTGAAAATGCAATACCAATAACTTCTACAACGTCGACACACCATACTTTACAATAATTCTGCAAAGTAGAGCGATTCTTGACCATTACGTATAAACAATAACACATAAACAAGAAGATAACTCTCTTTTTACTCATCTGAATGAAAGTGATAGTTTTTCAATCTAGAGATGAAAATGAAACAAATGAATATTATCACGCGACCCCATGGGTATATACTAACTACAATTTGATTGATTTTTGACACTAATGACAGTTAATCTCAATAGTTGGCACTTGAATCAGCAAACGAACGTCACTTCGTTTGACAGTTTATAAACATTTTCACGATTATATTTGAAATTCTTTCTATAACTATAATTGATATGGATTCCGATAGCGAAATTCCAGTATTTTATAAACATCTTTCGTAGAAAAAATATCTTCGAAGGTCAGTCTTTGTAATACGCCACAGAAAACTGTTGAAAAACGTATTCTATGAATTTTATTTATATATTCAGATATACATCTCCATAGGTCGCACTTCCCCGGAAATTTGGGGCAAGTGTGATTCTGGACAAATTTAAAGATATTAATGCACGTAAATCTCTCTTTGGGGCAGGTGTGAGTAAACAGTAAAGGAACTTTCACCACAATTTATTTGTTTCGAGATATCTTTATTCAAACCATAGTTAGGAACTTTTTAATATTGAATTTGAAATGCCCCATTGGAAAAAAACAAAAAATAATCGTAAAAGTGAACATTTGTTGAAAAGAAAAATTTACAGGTAGAAATCTGAAAAATCGAATGAGAATTCCATTGATCCCCATCTTCTGACGAGTGGAGATGGAAGCACAGTTGTTATTTCATCCTCTGAAAGTGTATCAATGTCTTCCACATCTGGCCAGGTATATTGTTTGGCTCTCTGAGATTTCCGTATATAATTTCGTACTATAGCTGAAAAAATATTACTGATTAGATTGGCCAAATGAACCAGGTTCCCACTTACCCCGACAGATAGGTCACACTATCCCCAATAAAATTTAATTTCGGGGTAAGTGTGACATGCAATGGAAAAATGTAAAAAAAACATTTTCATGTAAAAACGACAATCTATAGTCAGATTCATTGTTTAGGCAGAAGAAAAGTGTATAAAATGGATTCTTACCTTAGATTTTAAGCTTGATATAAACTCTTTATACTCGTTCGGGTTGATGAATTGTAGGTTAGAAATTTGGGGAAAATATTTGGATTTCACAAGATCTCTTTTGTATTTTATATGATGGTTATGGATTCATTATGAGTGTAGGCTATTCGTCAATAGATGGCATTGGGTTGTTGCCCGGTTTAGCGAAGATAGCGAGCAAATTCACACTTGCCCCAAATTCACACTTACCCGAGCTTACTTTATTTTGGTTTTTCACAAGACCTTTTTGAACGATTTGAATTTGCTAATAAGCTATCATACAATTCAATAATGATAATAAAAAGGCGATACTCGACTCAACACCAATATACTACGTATTTTTCAGTATTCATTTTCCAGTTTTATTGTAGTTTAGCAAAATGGTGACTTTTAATCAGGAAGAGTTTTCTCAACAATATCCATAACTCGGATAATTCCCACATGATTTATTTTTTCATGAGGATTTGACAAAACTTCGGAAAATTGACCCCCTCTCAACTCCAGATGAACTATTCAACTAGAGAACGGTTTGAGATAGAGCAATTCTGCGAACGCCAATCGATTCAGAATGGTCAAATTAGTATAATTTATGGATTTCGAGTCAATCGATATAAAACAACATTATTCGAAAAATCGAAAAAAGTCCAAAGGGGCATACCCCTAAAAATCATGAAAAATACAAAATCATCAGATTCACTTGAAATGTGCACTATTTAAGCAAAATTTCACGCTGATTCCGAAAATATATGATTTGTTAGTGTTCAGGTACAAAGTTCAGCATAAAAATTAACAAAATAAGTACCAAAAATTCGCAGGATAAAAATGTTTCAAACATTTTTTCCAACGATTTAAAAAAAAATTGCAAGTATTCCTCAAATGTATTTCAACTATCTGATTCCGATTCATACAGGAAAAATTAATTTCGATGAGGATTTGACAAAATTCCAGAAGTTGATCCCCTCTCAACTCCAGATGATTCAAATGGAGAACGGTTGAAGATACATCAATTTTGCGAATGTCAATTGATTCAGAACGATGAAATTAGTATGTTCTCTGGATTCCAACTCGATCGGCCAGAATGAAAATTACTCGAAAATCATGAAAAATACAAATTCATCAGATTCGGAATGTAGGTTTCACGGCTGGCGTCAATGTTTTGGTTGGTTGGTGAAATTGCATGTTTATAACACAATTGTAACATTTTTTAAGGGTATCTACCTGGTAAATAATAATCCGTATGCGTGCGCTAGGCCGTTCTTGAACAGTTGATAGACAATGTTATGATTGAGTCACTAACATGAAATTTTTACCATTCGGTAGATAATACGATGAAGATTAACAAAGCAATAAAATATGTAGGCAATGTGGGCGTTTTATTGAAAAAATTTACGATTATTGTAAAAATTGAAGTAAAACAAACAGATTTTTGCTAAAAAAATATGTTTATTTTCAATTGGGAGTAGTTTGTTTCCACAATTATTATGTTGCGAGGACGCCCAATTAATTCTAATCAATATGGAGTTTGTTTGATCGCGATAGGTTAGTTAGTTCAGAAGATATAACGTTTTGTTCACATAGGAGTCACTGTAGCAAAACAAAATTTATGCAACAAGTGCAAAAAGTAAGTGTTTATTGCACTTGACGTGAAATTGTCCGACGAGGCCGTCAGGCCGAGTTGGACAACACGTCGAGTGCAATAAACATTTTTTGCACGCGTTGCATACAATATTTTTTCTACTTCATGCAAAAAGCAAAAAATTATTTATTTAGGTGCGGCACTAGGTGAAGGAAAATGAAATACGCAATTTAAATAAATAATTATTACTATCGATTTCATCACCATCATCTAGTTTTCCATTAATATTACTCATTTTAAAACTTTCTCTGGAAAAGACTATCCGAAAGGCTAGCCTATCATTATGGACATGCCGCAGAATATGTGGCAAAACATAGGGCATGTCACCTAAATAAGTATACTGGATGTACGTGATCGTCATACGACCAATAATCACGTAGAGCTCTGTAGTCTGGTGGAGCAAGGGTCAACAAAACATGGCCCAGGCTAAACCTAACGGACTATAGAGACAAGCGTGTCTGGCGATTAACTGGGGCCAACGGCAGTAATGGAAGCCCTTCTCAGATTACTTCCTCTTCACATAGTTCTGGAGAGAGAGGCAAGATGGGCAACATGCAGGCAGTGGTCATGAGAAGCAGCAGCATGCTGGAGGGCATAACAGCTCACAACATTCTGGGAATGCCCTCAGACATCATGCCTAAAACTATCAACCTTCACACGCCCTACACTGTGGTCTTCCCTGAAAGAGAAGACTGGGTTCGGAATGAAACTGACCTATGTAGAGCAAATGAACGTTGCTTTACCGATGGTTCCAAAACTCTGGAAGGCGTCGGAGCCGGAATATACGGGATGAACCCAGTAGTGAAACGCTCATTCAATATGGGTAAATTAACTACGGTATTCAAGGCAGAGGTATATTATGCCATTGGAATGTGCGCAAGGGAGCTGGAAAATCGACACCACACACTAACTGCAGAGAAACCTTAAATCGACTGGCACAACGCAACAATGTTAACCTAGTCTGGATACCAGGTCACACGGGTCTAGAAGGGAATGAAATATCGGACGCCCTAGCGAAAGGGGGGGCCGAAATAACGTTTACTGGGCTAGAGTCGGTAATCGGTATGGCACATAGCTCTGCCAAGAATGTTATAACATCCTGGGCAGACAATAAAAGACTCGAGTATTGGTATGGTCTATCGGGCCTAGCCTATTCCAAAGCATTTATTGCTTGCACAAGGAAAAATATGACTCCGACAAACTGCTAGAACTCAGTAGAGCACATCTTAGAGTTATAGTAGGTTTGCTCACTGGCCACTGCAAACTCAAACACCACATGCATAAAATCGGACTTGCACAAGATGCAGAGTGCCGTCTATGCATGGAGGAGGATGAAACGGCTAAACACATGTTATGATTTTGAAAGATCAAATGGCTGATTACTTGAACACCCAAGAGATAATAACTTCTGCGCAGTCTGGTTTTCAGACAGAACATAGCACAACTGCTCTTATATCAATCATTGATGATCTTTTCAAGGCTACAGATAAAGGTGAAGTCTCCTGTTTGGTTTTTTTGGACTACAGTAAGGCTTTTGATACCCTGGACCACGCCATACTTTGTCTGAAGCTTAGTTACTTTGGTCACTCAAACGGAGCTGTGGAACTCATATGCAATTACCTATCCAATCGTACCCAGCAGGTCGTATTGGATGGTAATAAATCAGACTCTTTACCAGTTGATTATGGTGTCCCTCAGGGATCCATCTTGGGACCTCTTCTTTTTTCAGTATATATCTCGGACTTTCATGAGACCATAAAATATGCTAAAATTCATCACTACGCTGATGATACTCAGCTTTACATTTCTTTCAATTGCCTCCACCGTGATGTAGCTATAGGAAGTATGAACAAAGACTTGAACAATCTTTACGAGTTTTCGACTGTTCATAACTTACGACTTAATTCAAAAAAGTCCCAGGTTATGTTATTCGGTTAATAAAAAACCTGCAGGATATGCGCGAGAACCTAACAATAAAGATAGGGAAAAATGCACTTTCATTAGTGAATGAAAGGAAAAACTTAGGTCTGTGGTTTGATACTGAGCTGAGATTCACCAAACACGTCAATCATCTTTGTCAAACATCCTTCAACGTTCTTAGACAACTCTTTCCGAACAGACACATGACGTATAAGCATCTGAAGCTGACTTTATGTGAAACATTAATAACTTCCAAGCTGTCTTACTGCGACGTCATTTATGGCCCAGCTCTGCTGAAAACTGACCAGATTCGACTTCAGAGAATACAAAACTCCTGCATTCGTTTCTCTTACGGCATCCGAAAATTCGAACACTTGAGTGCAGAATTTCAAGACTCTGGTTGGCTGAGGTTGAGCGATCTTTGAAAAATTGAAGACGTTCTCCAGTCTGAATGATCTTAGAACACGCAACAGAAACGTTCTAGTGATTCCTCCTCATTCCTCTGCAATGTTCACTAGAAGCTTTTCATATAATGCTGCGAAATACTATAACCAGTTACGAAGTGAATTCAGGCTTTATACATTGAGCAATTTCAAAAAAAGACTGAAACGATTAATAAAAAATACCCCATCTCCTCTCAAACGTTGACGACATATCCAGATTTGGCATATTATTAATTAGAAGTTTCTGAAAGCAAATGTATACGTAGGTATGTACTAGTTATATTATATAAAATTCTTCATTATGTTGGTAGTATACTTTCTGTTTCTATATTCTATATCAAATTATTTACGATCCCTTAATTTGTAATGTTTTTAATTTTTTTTTCTCCTTTTTTTTATTTCTTTAATATGGTCAAGTTGAAAAACAGCTTTAGCTAACACTTCGCCATTTCATCAATCTGTTTCACTATTAGCATCTAGAATGTTCTGTGTTCTCTTTAATATGTGAAGATACTGACGATGAATAAAGCCGCTTTATTATTATTATTATTATTATGTACATGCCCCGCAGCGGCCAGAACCACATTCTCAACATTTGGCAATACAACAGTAACGCCAGAGAACCTGGTAAATTGTTCTCCCAATATACTGGGAGAAATATAACCATAGGGTGAGCCACAATAGGCCATTGGCCGCAGTGGAGGGCCTGATAAGGGCCCACTCACGTCCAAACCTAACCTAACCTAACATTGTCCGTGAGAGGTAGGTACTTGTTTTCTGTCAAATATTTGCCTCATCTTTTTCGATTTATGGGAATGTGTGGAGAGAAGGGTATTTCTACTCTCCGGCACACTTCTCGAACTTTGTCCATTCAGATACTTTTTTTATTTGAATCTTCTAACGCTCATTACGGTTAAGATTGCAATATTGATTGAAGTCAGTTCACGACTAAATTCTCTTTTGATTCGAAAATTCCGTGGAAGCGAGAAGGGTAAAACGTTAAATGGAATCGAGATGAGCGAGTTGTATTGATCAACGGGTTGATAACGCTATAAACTCTCGCATTTACATTGCGGAAGTAGGAATTTACGGAGGCGATGTGCAGCTAAATTGAGTTTGAATTCGATATGAATAGCGGCATATGAGCCTGAATGGTCCCTGCTCGACTGTCCGGTGTGCTAATGACAATTGGCTAACGTGAAAGGGTTGTTCTCTCTGTACCCCATCAGCCATAATGGAAACGGGCATTTACATTTACTGCTCCCAGATAGGTTCTGGCCGATTTAAATCATTGTCTTCCGTTAGCCTGAATCATTTATCGAATTAATAGAACATTGTGTTCTGTCGATGGAGTAGACATTTCTACCCGGAAGTCGACGACTAGCTGAGTTGACTCTACAGGGTGATAGTGATTTACATTCATCTTCCTCTTCCACAAAATTCAGTTATGAAAAACACCCCAGATAAGGAGCGAAGCAATAAATGCCGTCATTTTCTTAGAACCAGGATGCAATATACAGAGTGCTCCAAATTAAGTTGGCACCATTGCCAACTTCGTTATTATTGATGCTACGAATTCGGTTAAATGGGCAAACTAGTAGCATTTTTAATGGCCTTCTCGATGCCGAAAACAAAAAAAATTGACAGTCGCGTTTTCAGAATTTCTTCAATGGATATTTCTTTCAATGGAACACCCTATATTTATTCATGCATTTCGATTCGTGATAACATTCTCAACAACAAATCTCATTTGACTTTTATCCGTGAAGGTGAAAATAAGACAGTTTTACCAATAGGAGACATTTATAACAAACGGATTTGATAAAGCGCTATAAAATATTCGAGTAAATGTTCAAAAATACCGCCTTCTTGTTGAACACATATTTGGACCCTTCTTTTGAAACTAGGTGTGGCATTCGACACAGTTCGGCCATCAATTCTATTAATTATAGTTTCAATATAATTTTTCAGTTCGTTTACATTATTATGTGTCATTTTGTACACCTCATTTTTCAGAAATCCCCAAAAATAAAAATCTAGAGGTGTCATGTCTGGTGAACGAGGGGGCCACTTAACATGACCATTTGTAGCAATCCATCTGTTTCCAAAACAGCCTCGCAGCATTCTTTTTACGCCTCTGACATTAGGTGCTGGTGCTCCATCCTGCTGAAAATAGATCATCTGACGAGCCTTCAGATCAAGATGATCGAAAAACTCTTTCAACACTCTTGTTGATTAGTTAATGTAACGGGGTTCGTTCAAAGAACCATGGTAGAAAAATGGACCGACAATTCTGCCTCTAAATAGACCACACCAAACATTGATACTAAATCATCTTTGCGGATTGGACTAGAAATGGATTATGTCTACTCCAATAATGAAAATTATTTGTGTTATACATCCCACGATTCGAAAAATTTGCCTCATCGCTACATATAATATTTCTATAGAAGTTTGGATCTTGTCTGCATTTATTCATAAACCACCGACAAAACCCCAATCGTCACTCAGGATCATCAGGTTCTAGTGTTTGCACTGGTCTCAACTTATAAGGAGAAATCTTATGTTTCTTCAGAATTCGTTGAATACCAGACAGTGGAACAGCTATTTCTCTAGATAAATCTCTGACGGAATTTTGAATATACCTCAAAGTAGGATGAAACGTCAATTTCTGTATCTTCAGATATTACAAAACGTTTTTTAGTTTTCCTCTTCTCAAAAACTTTTTCATTGTTCTTTAATTGACGATGAAGCACAGCAAAAAAACGCCGATTAGGTATTTCACGATCAGGGATCGAATTGCTGTAGTGTCGGAGTGCTCTTACGCTATTTTTCTGGCAAACCAAGTAGGATTCTAACATATCACATTTTCTTGATGGGAAAACGGCATTTCAAAAAATACTCGAACAGTAGTTGACAGTTACAATAATTTATGACATTGTCATGAAATACTTGAGAATATTTGACAAATAGTATCTCAACAAAGTTTCGAGGCAACTTGATTGTTCATAATAATTATGTTTCATGGAATAAAAAAAATTTCTGTTGTTTACAAAAACGGTTTCAAATTCATCATTACAGCAGACATATTTTGATTCACAAAATAAATGCAGCTAGCGGAATGGCTTTAAGATGGAAATTATTGTTATGTACAATAATATCATATAGCTCATATAGTCAATTGAGTGGTGCGACATGATGATCACGGGTTTCACGAGTTCACATCCCAGCGCAATTTTTTCTTTTTGCTGTCTTATTTTGCTATTAGTTACAAAATATTGTTATTCGTATAGGTACCAAAATTGGGTGTATGGACAATCATGAGGTTGTATTCGCCAAAACAAAGAAATTTTTTGTCCTAGTGAAAGAAATAAATATTTCCGCATAAGTCGCTCATTTTCCTCTTTAGGAAGAAAGGTGATATGAACTTTGTTGTTGAGAATGTTATTTCGAATCGAAATGCATGAAAAAATATAGTTTGTTCCATTGAAAGAAATATCATTGTATGAAATATTCTGAAAACGCGACTGTCAGTTTTTTTTACGACATCGAGCTGGCCATTAAAAATGCTACTAGTTTGCCCATTTAACCGAATTCGTAGCATCAATAATAACGGAGTTGGCAATGGTGCCGACCTAATTTGGAACATCCTGTACTCGGAAGAAAAAGTTTCTGGAAAATGTAGCTAGATGAAGTCAGTTGAGCAGTTTGAAAAGATCCAAGTGTAGTAGTTAATAAAAACAGTTTTTTGTGCTCGGATTATAATACAGAAATATCGTAACAATATTAAAGACGACGGACTCAAATGAACCTACGAACACCCCTGTATGTATTCAACATATTTCAGCCTAAACGCCGATGCCGATAGAGGCTTTGTCTCCCATTCTCGCACAGTACAAACCATATCGGCTTAAAATTAATGTGGAACTTTGCTGAAATCCGAACTCGTTGTGGAAATAGTAAGGTGTAATTTCACGCTTAGCTCTGTAACTACATCATTGGATAACACATGTGTAATTTCTGTGGATGTGAAATAATTAAACAAGTTCATTTCGCTTGCGAAGGAAGGTTCGGTTTCGTCTGCGACACGAGCAATTTGTTGTCGGAGCTTATATTCTGTTCCGTATGACTGGGTTCATCACTAATTGGCTTTCTACCACATGTTATAATCCGACACGAAACATAATTGTGCACTGATATAAGCCTTGTTTCATACTGCGTGTTCCTTTATCTGTTCCGGAAAAGTAAGGTGTACTGGGGAAGATTCCTTGGAATGTGTCTTAGAACTATTTGGGAGGCACAGGTTCGAGTGTCTCAGAGTTTTGAAAACCATATACTGCCCGAAATGACTCATTTTAATAGTAAATGTGTTTTAGACTGTGTTTTATCCACGCCAGGAGATATAATTTACTTCGGTGGATAATAAGCCACTTAAACATTAAAAAATCACTTCAGAAGTTCCTTAAAAACTCGATGATATTTGTAACAAAGGAGTAAAGTAACATTACCCTGCCAGCGTCGTACTATTTTCCTGAGATACTTCCTGCTAAGGCCAAGTATGTGGCTAAATGGCCAGTCAATTGCATGGGAAACTAATGAATCCTCAAATCCAAAATAAAGAAAGAACGAAGACGAACACGCCCAGTCACAAACATAAGGTGAAATTGCCTGGTGTTTAAGCTTTCCAGCTAGCACCAATATCTAAAAAATGAGGTGCTTGTAGATGGGTAGTTCTACGATTTTCTTGATCCTGGATTTGAAGAGGGGATACTGGCACGAGGACTGGCTCAGAAAGATCGGGAAAAGACAGCTTTCACCGTCTGCTTAGGCTTGTGGCAGTTCACAGATATGCCATTAGGGCTCTGCGACGCTCCAGCCACTTTTGAAGACGTGTCTGATATACCACGACGACATAATTGTCGTTGGCAGATCTTTCGAGGATCATGTGAAAAACCTGGAGGAGGTATTTCTGCGACTGAGAAGTTCCGGACTGAAATTGAGCCCCAAGAAATGTCAGAAAAAAGTACGAGTAGCGGTAGATGAACAGGAGATCAAAACTGTGGAAGAATGGCCAATTCCAAAAGACATACACCAGCTTCGAATTTTCTGGGATTGTGCACCTACTACCGCCGACACGTGTTGGGATTTACCAACATCGCTAAAACACTGACCAGGCTCACGGGTGGGCAAATAAAGTTCCAGTGGTTAGAGGATTGCCAAGATTCGTTCAGGAAGCTTAAAGGAGTTTTGCTCACCGCAACAATTCCAAGCTATCCGCTTCCGAACGGAAAATCAATTTTGGATACGGATGCAAACAATGGAGCTGTCCTGTCTCAGATCCAAGAAAGACAGGAGGAGGTCATCGATTACTTCAGCAAAGCCCTCAGTAAACTGGAGCGAAAATACTGTGTCACTAGGCGGGAGCTGCTGGCTGTTGTTGAAGGAGTAGAGCACTTCTACAAATACGTGTATGGCAGAAGATTTCTGTTGAGAACTGACCATGCTGCCCTCATATGGCTTTCACAGTTCTGTTCAGAAATTCTGAGGGTCAAGTAGCACGTTGGATCGAGAGACTACAAGAACTCAATCACGGCAGTAAATGGCAACTGGAATACAACTGGATACAAGACCAAGACTTGATAAATCTTCTCAAGATCAAGACTTGACTCTCTAGACCAAGACCAATATCAAGACTCTCTCTCATGAATATTGGTCTTGGTCTCGAAACGAAAATTACGATTTTTGGATAGATGCATCTTATCGTCGAAAAAATTGCCTTTTTTTGAATATTCTTTTGTTGAATTCAATTCTTAACGTGATATCCGGAATCAGCTCGTCAAGATACGTTTGAGGGAAGTTTGCGATTTTTCGAGAAATAAAAAATTTCCAATCCGATTTCCTTAAATATCGAAAATTGCATTACTCGACTTTAATCATTTGTAATTACTTTAAAAATGCGAAATTCTCGCGAATATTAGGCCAAGACTATTTAGAACAAGTTCAATATTGAGCCAGACTCGTCTTGGTGTTGAAACATCAAGACCAAGACTACATTTATTTTTCGAGAACAAGACCTAGACTGATTGATCAGTCTTGGTCTTGGTCTCGCGCAGCCCTACTCTTGAGTATCAGAGAATCAGTGGAGTTTCATAAAAGGTCTTGACTTTTGAGACTCATTACTTTTGTTGTGAAAGATGGTTTCCTCCACACCAGCAAAAAAGATCTGATGATTTTCGTTACCACATACCAATATTTCAATACCAAAGTAGAACGTAGCTAATTTGCATGTGTCAAAAAAAATCTTCGCGATCGAGAACATAGTATGAGCCATGCTTTTTTTATAACCGCTACAGCTTAGTTCTCACCTACGTGTATACATATATTGTTTCAAAATCCTTTTTTTTTCCTCGCTGCTATATTCCACTCGACATGCTCCGTTTACTTGATCTAGATAATGGGTTGTACTTCGATTGTTCTCAGATGTTAGATATGATTTATAGGAGTTTTTTAGTTATATTACACGAGTTTCTGTTATATGGACACGCGAACTTATCGTTAACAACATCACTCGTCGAAACTTCTAATTTGTTGTAATAATAAAAGTGGAGGTAGGGAATGAAAAGGAATTCAGCAAATGAAGAAAAAGCTACAGTGAATGAAAGAGAAACATAAATAATAAACAGTAGTGCAAATGAAATGTCGAGTTGAAATCAGATATTCCTGTAGACTATAATTATAATTTGAATGAATACTTCATGGACCATCTCGCAGTTCACTCCTATGTAGAGAAAAATTACAATATTAATTTCTTTTCTGAAATACCTGAGAAAATTGCTACAGGTATATCTCAACCTCGAAAATCAATCTATGTATACTAGTCAATATATCAGAAGATCTTCAGCAACTTTTCTTGTTAATGGGGTGAAGACATTAGATTTACAATAACTTTGTGGTTGTGAATGTTGCATGAGGGTATTTAGAAGACATCTTGAGTAAAAATATTTCCATTACGCAGACGTTTCTGTAAACACAATGTCATGTACGAAAGATCCCATCAAATTAAATGAGAATGTTGCTGGCCAAGATACAATGGACATGCCTATCATTTTGCAAGTGTATCTATCAATTTTGAAAACTATCAAATCATTAGTATTGGTATGTATCTAGGGTATTGTAAAGTAACTAACGTATTATATTTTGTGATTCTTTGTGCTGTGTTATAATAATTTGTGATAAAGATTAAAGTTCTGACTGATTATTTTTCACATTTTTCGTTAGTAAAACAATCTAAGAAAATGAAACAGTGTGTTGAAAGTAGTTTGACCAAAAATATATATTTCAAACTGAATACCGTGCGATCTTTTTGTACAGGTGTGCAGTTTTGACAACTACAGAACTGTTTCCGTCATATTGAATTATAAGTAAAAATATACACCCTCAACGGTGTAATGTAACAATTACTCGAGCATAGTAGCAAACGTAATTACGTGAAGAAGCCGGCTTATACAGGAAATTATGTGAGGCGATATCGTGTGAATGATGAAAACGGAAGGAAAGGTATCATATTCACAAAGAAGACTAAAGTTAGCATTGTGGGAAAGTTATAAACGACAAGGGAATCAAAAGTTTCACGTTGAAGTTTTTTTGAGGATAATACCATCGACTGGCAGGGCATATATTTACGTTTCATAGAAACAGTCATAAAAATGTATAGGCACTGCGGTATTTATGACAGAAAGGAAAATACCAAGGATTTTATTATTTTTATTGATTTACGTATTCAGTGATGAAGAAATATGTAACATGAATTGATATTTATGTGTTCTGATGCTAGATGTATGAATTGATAATATGATAATTGTTTATGAAAGTCACTAGTAGAAAATTCGTAGTCCTGGTGGAATGATAAAAATTTAAAAAGAATGAAAAATTATAAAATTAACTTGATCTCACTGAATGGCTTTTCCGTATGATTTTTCAAAGTTTGATGTTGGATATTCCCCAATCTCAGGAAATGAGCATGATTCAGTTGTCCAGGACTACCAAAGTATGAACCAAGAAGAGAAAAAATGATGCAATCGTTAATTAGATTATTTCTATAATCATAAATTCGTATACTGAATCAGTAATAATAAAATTCAGAATGACAAGAATTCACAAGGAATATATTCATCAACATTGACGACATATTTTTCCATCACGAGATTTTTAATGAATTCTCTGAACTATTTTGAATCATGCTTAGCTCTCATCTAATTGGATGAGTGATGTTTTTTTTCTATTGAGATTTGTTCAAAGATCAAAATTCCATAAATACTCCAGATGTTTTTTTTCAAAAACTATCATTCTTGCATCTATACTTCAATAAAAATATCAATGACCGATTCTGATGAGAATCTCCCTCATATTATATAAACCAATCAAATGCCATAACTTTCTCGTTTCGAACCAATGAGAACAGGACTTTTTGAAAACATTTCCTCCAGCCCGTGGTATTTTCAAAACGGTGTTTCGCTTCTACCTTCTGTATACATTTCCATAGTTACGACAATCACGGTGAATATAGAAGCGTCAGTTTGATGGTTCAACTCTTCAACTGACATTAGTAACACATGATGAACCGTTCTTGCAATACGCATTTAGTCCATAATATAATGTATTCGTGAAATTTTCTGTTCGAGTATTCCTTCAAACTGCAGAATTTCCAAAATACTTCCACCTTGCCAGGCGAAAGTATTTTTAGAAAATTCTACATTTTGTCGGGATATTACTACTGAATATACTTTGCGGAATAATTTGGCCGCCATAATTCAATTAATTGTTTGATGGTTGGTTTGAAATCGATTCAAAATCAGTATAGTGGCATCGCATCAAATATTGAGTTTTTGAATATCTTCTGGAATTGACTGGAACGGGGCAGTATGATTTTTTATCGTGCCAAAGTAATATGGAATCGTACGAAGGCGTAGAAGGGCCAACAACAAAATATTTTCAAAAATAGTTGGAATTGCCACTTTGAAGTGACAATTGCCACTTTGATCTGACAATTGTCACTTTGAACGGGCAATTGTCACTTTGAACTGGCAATTGTCACTTTGAAGTGGCAATTGTCACTTCGAAGTGGCAATTGTCACTTTGAACTGGCAATTGTCACTTCGATCTGACAATTGTCACTTTGATCTGATAATTGTCACTTCGAACTGGCAATTGCCACTTTTAATTTGACTGAAAAACAATATTTTTGCATGGAGTTGGCAAAAAAAGTGCCAGTTTGAAGTGACAATTGCCAGATAGAAGTGACATTTGTCAGATAAAAGTGACAATTGTCAGTTCAAAGTGACAATTGCCAGTTCAAAGTGGCAATTGCCAGTTCAAAGTGACAATTGCCAATTCAAAGTGAGAATTTTCAGTTCAAAGTGACAATTGTCAGTTCAAAGTGACAATTGCCAGTTCAAAGTGGCAATTGCCAGTTCAAAGTGACAATTGCCAATTCAAAGTGAGAATTTTCAGTTCAAAGTGACAATTGCCAGTTCAAAGTGACAATTGCCATTTCAAATTGATAATTGCCAGATCAAAGTGACAATTGTCAGATCAAAGTGGAATTGTCACTTCAAAGTGGCAATTCCAACTATTTTCAAAAATATTTTGTTGTTGGCCCTTCTGCGGCTTCGTAGAATCGTCTACGAGCTCTATAAATTATCCTGAAATATCAAGGCTAGTCATATGATTAATATCGAACAAAAATATTATTGGCCCCAGAACTGATCCTTGAGGTACCCCAATTGAAATTCACTCCCTTCCAGAAGTATGGCAGTTTTCTATATCCGAGTTTATTGTCACACTTACTCAAGAAAGGCAGAAGAGGTAATCTCCAGAGAAGTAATTGTTTTTACAAGATATTTGCCTCATATGCAATAATACGAATCAGTACGAATCCTTCGAATGGCATTGTATCGAACGATGTAAAAAACACGTGCTCCTCCGATGATCCTTTCTTGTTCCACCCCCGCGAACAAGTCTCGCACACCTCGGCAAAAAAACAATCGACAACCAAAGAGCAATTCAGAGTTCATCGGCTCTCACGTGTCGAACTATCTACATTCGTTCATGGCATTAAATAAACAATTACCGCAATTTTTTGTTAATTGGATTCATTAATGAAGCGTTTTCCAGATGAAATCTATACATAGATTGGCTGAACACAGCCTGTAATTGAAATACAATTCTACCGTCAGTTTATTTTAGTTAATTCGGTTGGAAATCTCTCGCGCGGATGAAATACGGTGTTATCGAGATGAAGAAATCGATAAAGTGTGTATCAAATTCAAAATTCACCAGTGGGAATTATATTTGAATAAAAAAGTATATCAAGGACTGCCAAAACTTTTTTGAAGTAGTCAGGGGAACAGAAAAATAGCATATAGGTAAATCTCAATACCCTCACCCTCCTATACTGATACTGTTGGTTGGTTGGGGATGTATACAGGGTGTTTTTTAAGTATGTGGCTAAACTTGAAAGGTTTTCTAAGAAACAGGGTGTCAAAATTTTTAAAAGAAATCGTTTTTTTTTCGTAATTATCTCATTAATCTTTCAACCGATTTTATTGAAATTTGGCAGTGTTATTGAGGGAGTAAAGGGCTGATTTAGCCCCAACTACATCAAAAGTATCATGTCCAATGGCGAGGTTTTTCGTATCTTGGTTCGTTTTTGGGAAAAAATAAAAATCACTTTTATGTAAGACCCTGGGACAATGCAATAAAACATTTCAACTACTAAACCGTCGAAATCCGGGGTGTTACTTTTATTTTTTTCCATGTAAATAGTCTATTCTTGGAGTTTTCATCAAAATTAATGCAATAATAATAGTAATACAAATACGACGATTTCTTTTAAAAATGTTGACACCCTGTATCTTGAAAACGAAGCATTACTGGACCTATGTTTATATTATGAACTCTTGTGCTTGAAATCACTCAAAAAATCACCCTTTCAAGTTTGGCCACGTACTTACAAAACACCCTCTATATTTAGTCATGATATGAAATTTGTAAAGAAAGAAAATTATAAAATTTCAATTCAATAAAATAAAAAATAGATAGAAATATGCTCAATACTTTATCCATACTTTGTAGAAGCCTATTTACATCAATTTCATACAAATAGCCAGCTAGAACCTATAGAACGTTTGCAGTAGGTAAAGATATTTCCACCAAGTTGATGTCGAACAATTTTCCTAGTACAAGAAATTACACGTCGACGCAATTATGACTATGACCAACAGCTAGAAAACAAATTGACTTTTAAAGTTCAAAATCATTAACTAAATTATGTATCCATTTCTAATTTAATAAAACAACGTACCGTCTGAGACATTTTACCAGTTTTGACAGGGCAGTTACAATAACAGAGACAGAAGAAATTTAAAAAATTAATAGAATAGACAAAGGACGAAACAGTGAGGACCAAATAATGAACAAGAATTTTATAGCTTCTGCAAAATAACTACTAAGTAATTGAATAAATGTCAGCATTGTTACATTAAGTAATTTCAATTATTTTAAAAGTTCAAATAAGTGTACAGTAGAAAACTAATACAAAAATGGAGAGTGCTTGCTCAAAACAAAAGAATGGTAACCTATAAAATATTCAATTTACTAAGAATCGTTTTCAAATTTGGAGTGCATATTCAAAAGAGATCGATTTTCATGAATATGTCTAGAAGAAAATATGAAATTAATTTTTTGAGAAAAGTGATCCCTCTCAATTCACGAAAAAACTTTCAACTCGAGAACGGTTGAAGATAGACAATTCTGCGAACGCCAGTCGATTAAATCAGAAGAGAAATTTAATTACTCGAAAAAAGTCCTAAAAATCACAAAAAGTCACCAGATTCACTTGAAATTCGTACTACACACGCCAAATTTCACGCAGTTTCCGAAAATGTATGTTTTGTTTATGCCCACATACAATGTTCAGCAAAAAGAATGATCAAATTTAAAAAAATATCGTTTCGAAATTGCAGAGGTTCCGAAAAAAATCTATAAAATATTTAATTTACTCTGAATTGATTTCATATTTAAAAGAGATTGATTTTCATAAACATGTCTGAAAAATACATGAAATTAATTTTTTGAAAATAGTGATCGCTCTCAACTTACCAAAAAATTTCTAATTTGAGAACGGTTGAAGATAGACAAATTCTGCGAACGCCAATCGATTCAGAGTAATAAATTTAGTATAATCTGTGAATATCAAGTCAATCAGCAGAGGAAAAAATTGCTCGAATGAGTCCTGAGGGGTAGACCACTAAAAATCATGGAAAATTCAAAGTCGTCAGATTTACTTGAAATTCGTAATACAAAATCTACGATTTGTTCATTCAAATACAAGCAAAAAGAATGAATGGTCGAATTAAAAAAAAAACAATTTGAAACTGCAGAGGTTCCATAAAAAGCCTATAGAAAATATTTTCATAAATGTGTCTGGAAAATAATATGAAATTAATTTTCCAAGGGAATTGATCAACCTCAACTTCAGAAAAACTTATCAACTATGAGAACGTTTGGAGATATGAATGCGAACTCCAATCGATTCATAATAATAGAATCAGTATATTCGGTGAATTTTAAGTTGATCAGCAGGGTAAAAAATTCAGGTTCAATGAAATATTAAAAAAATTTGACTCGAAATTGCAGGGGTCTCGTGAAAAGCCTATGAAATTGTCAATTGACTCGGAATCGATTTAAAATTTGATGTCCATGATTGATTTTCACGAATGTTTGTGAAAAACAAATTTTTCTTAGAAGGAATTGACCTCTTTCAACTTCAGATATACCTTTCTACTCCACAACGATTGAAGAAGAGCGATTCTGCCAATAGAATGATGATATTATAATACTCTGTGTTTAAAAATCATGAAAAATACTAAATCATTAAAATCACTCGAAATTAGCACTCATAGGCAAAATTTCCTGTTGATTATCTCCTTATTATCATTAATATGAGGGGATAGTAGTTGTTTTCTGTTGAATACTTGCCAACGACCATACCGATTGTATAGTTTTTTTTTGCGGAAATAGTGTCGCCCCTTTTCATCATAATAGAGTCATTTGTTTGAGTAAGCCTTTGATTTTATTAATTTTCAAAAATTTTCAGCGCGATCCTCGTATGATATTAATATTGATGTACAACCGGCAAGAGCTTCTTCCGCACGGATCACCGAACGGGAAAGTGTGCCCTGTATAAATCTTAATAAACCCGTGGATATATGGTGATAAATTCCCATTTCTCCGGAGATACGTCCTCATTAATCCTGACCGGACATGTCCGTTCACTAGCCTTCCATAAAGCACTTCCATGTTTTCGGATATCATCGTGCTTTTCATTTCTATAACAGTGATTTATCAACTGAGAGACGCTAAAGGGGGTAAATGGCTCGTAAAACTTCTAATTCTCAAAGTTGATATTCTCGGAAAGTATTTTTGGAAAGAATTGTTGGTGAAATGACTGAGGATTCCTAGTTTCAATGAGCGAAAACAACAATTTTTTGTATTTTTCAATTTGTTATTCAACAAAAGTTGGGAGGTAAAAACCGTATCTTGATGTCAAGACATTTGTGATTAACACAGATTGATGTACCCAAACGGAAACCAACTGCAATTCTGAGAGATTGATCATCTAGTTATAGTCCAGTTCCTAAATTGTAGATTGTAGATGCGGTTCATAATTCATATAAAGCAGGTCAAAAAATAGAACAGAAATAGGCTAGGTACTAGTTTTACTTTGCCACTTTCGTACATTCCCTCCGCACTTTCAAATCCAGTAAAAACCAGAAAATGTACGATGAGTCACTATCTACAATTTAGGAACTCGACAGGATTATCAAGCCAAGTACCCGATTCTTTTAAACTATCTGCCATGAAACGAGGTTTTTCAAATTGCTAGTCAGTAGCTGAGCAAAGGAGTTGTTCGTATGCTGAATTGATCATTGGAATATCCTAGGCTTTCAGGTTTTTTTTATTTGAATAATATATTGCAATTGAAGATTCTCTACTATTGTGGGAAGCAATGAAAGTGATGAACACCATACGAACGTATGAGAGAATAATAGTAAATGCACCATACGCAAAGATACAAAAATGCACGGGGATATTCAGTTCCTACGACACTAATGAATTTCATTTTATCATTATCACTATTCTAGAAGAGTTGTCCGGCCTTCATGCTCGATATCCAAACTAAAACCCATAACTGAAAGTGGATTCGACAACTCCGCCAATCCCACATCCATTCAAATGTTTCCATACCGATCTCCGATAAGTAAAACTCATACGAATTTATGATTATTATCGTCACCAGCTAACTGGACCTTATCTCACTTATTTTATGGTCTTTTATGAATTCCGCGAATGATAAAAAGTAACGAGAGCGTGCTCGGTTCATCTCTTCCTGCATCATGCTCGTCGTCATAAACAACATAATACTGTTTCCATATCTGAAAACGGATTCACTCGCTTCTCGGTGCTTCTGCCCGTTCCGTAACGGCAGATCGTATATGGATTCCATTATTAAAGGCCAGCGATCATCGTTCGTCGACATAACTCAATCTTTCGGTGCCTCGGGGCACGAGAAGAGACATTCCTCCGAAGGTCCGGAGCTGAAAAGTTCCTTCATTCAATGACTAGATTACTCAGTTAGTAGACGTCATCATTTCTGCACTTGAAGAAACTCCAATTAATTATCGCTAAACTGGAGAACCACAACTGGAAAATTACCCTGTTTCATATGGAATTCTATAAATCTTCCACTGGAACCAGCTGGAACCAGCACTCATGGGTGGAATAAAATCAAACATGCGTTTAAAACTCACATTTTTTAAAAATTTAACATAACAGTAAAAAATCAACATGAAAAATTATTAATCTGCGCTCCGGGGCGACTTGGACGAACACGGTGGCGCATTCGCTTTTTTGGCTACAGGAAAACCCGGGAAAACCTGCAACACCACATCTGAACATACCAATTCATATTTCTTGACGCAGCCGATTACTTTATTTGGTGTATGGTGGAAGTATTTGCTCTGCTGTTTCATCATCTTCAAGACAGCGACGACATTTCGGATCCTTCGACAGTTTTTATCTTGCCTGTGATGATTCAAACGACAGTGGCCTGTAAGTAGGCCTGTTAGGTATCGCAGGTCATCCCTGCTGGAGTCTAACAGTGTTTTGGTAAAATCTTTCGAGGAATGTATGCATGCCTTGAAATGAGCCAGGTGTTCAGTTGATCGATACGAGTTAAGTGCTTTCAAATCTGCTTAGCTGTCTGAGAACATTTTGATTGATCTTTGTGTTTTTTCCAGTCTCTCTTCACATAGATTGATCACGTGAATTTCCGCCTGGAATACCATCGCATATAGTCCTAGACAGGTTGATATTTATGTTCTAGATATATGACTGTATAGACCTGCACCAGAACCTGGGTATTCTACTTCCAGTAGTACCTCTACTTGGACCTAGTCGTCCCCTATTCAAAATTAGAACGGTATAAGGCAGGTCAACATTTATTTTTGGAAGCATTATATCAGAGGTACGCTCTGTATAACCGCAAATGGTAAAACCCAGATGCCAGTTTTGCCATACAAAGACTCCACATGGATCTTAAAACGAATATTCATTTATTTTTCAGGAAAGTCTTCAACGACTATTTATATTATGCGCAATATCAGGACCTGTAGCGTAAAGTTCCTGGGAAAATACAATGAATTCTCCACCGATTCGCACAGCTATCCCTGCCAAGATCGAGAGATCAAAGAAATAAGTCACCCGAAAGGAAAATTAAGAAGAGCTTGGATTGAATTATTATAGAATTTTAAGTACCATACAAGAGAGGAACGTCACCATATCTTAACGGACGTCTTAGCAATAATAAATATGCCAAAGGAAACATGATACCGTCGCATTAAAAGTAATTATAATAATAATTTAGCAGGATTGACATCCGTTCTAAGTCAGCTATGATGTACGGTACACTGCAAACTCGTTTTCTTTCTCATAATGCTGGAAATGCGTTTTGCGTGGCATTAACAATAATAGTGGATATATCACATTATTGCTGCATCGCACTTATCAATAAATACATAAATAAACTCAATGAATGTGTAAATCGTTATTAGTATTGACAACGTTATTATGGAATATTCATAAAATTGAGCCGGGAGCTAACAGGTACTCAAACGGGCTGTTCCAACCATAATTACTGATGATGATGGCTCTATTGAAAAACTTATTATTAGTCGATTCCTCTTCCATTGTACCGATAGAGAAGGTCATTACAGAAGATTATAACTGTAATAAAAATTAATTAATATTTGAAGTTTTAAAATGGAATACGAGGTTCCACAAGGATGTGCTTTTGGGCTAGATTCCCATGTCCATCGCATGAAGCGCCAATTCTCAGGACGTCAGAAAGTAATTTTGGCATACAAGCCGTGAATAGTAACCTATGTCTCACATCAGATCTTGATATCGCAAAAACTGAAAGAGCGACGAAGAAAAAAAATTTAAGAAGCCTTGAAACTTCAACGCTCTGTATGTCGGTAACGAAGGATTTGCGTACACATGTTCATAGAAGGAAAAGTCTAATTCTGACCTGAAAAATATACCTTTGAAATCTTCATACTGAATTATGAAACACCTTATATCCCACTAAACATGATACATAACAAAAATATTTTCCAGATATAACTTTTGTGCAATTTTGTGATATTGGCACACTAACATTATATTAATGTCATCTTGACGTTTCCAACACAGTGTTTTCAACTATATGTTTATGTAACATCAAAATAATGTATGTAACCAATAATATTCATTATATAATATATATAATGTTGATTATATGTTGCCCAGATAGACAGAGTAGTTATGTTATTTGTTTGATATTTTTGTCTAACTTTCTCAAGACATTACTGACATGTGTACAGGGAGCCTTGAAATTAATATTATCTCTAAGGTTTCTTCAATGTAATTTTTGGGTAATGACTACGTCATGATGTCATTCATATGACATTTCAACATAACTTAAAACCTAACCTCCTAACCATATAACAACAACATATATCATAAATGTCGACAAAAACTCAAAATCTACGTAACTTAAAAAAGTTATATCCACGTTCAAACAATATTAGCCAGTAAATATAAAATAAATATATCACTGACGCCATCGTTCATTTTATCCTAATAATCATGGCGGTCATGGTAGGAGTTTTGAGTTCATAGAATATTAAAATATAATTCAAACTACTCAAAAGTGATTGGAATCAATAGGATTGCAAAAATCATAATTTTCATGGTAAGATTATGATTTTCCACTACTCCATCCACTAATTGTTATTTTAGCATTTAGGTTATGTAGTGAATGTAGTGATATATCTGCTATTGATTAGAGAGTATCTACATATGATGCTATGAATAGTAGAAAAGCTATCAGTTGTGGTTCCTGCTAATCAGATATTGGACAGCATAGAAATGGTTGCTGACATCTGGAGCTGTGTCAAATTATTTTGAACCGATTGATCAAGGAATTTTTGGAACTGAAACCAATGAATTTAGCTTGCTAAAACAAAAATATTGGAGCTGCTTTATTTGTAAGTGAAATCAAAATTATATATTTTATACAGAGTGTTCTGATCTTTCCTAATTTCATTATTCTATGATAATATTAACGTTTCTTGAGATTGTAGAGAAATCACTTGAATTGTTTAATACAAATTATCAATAAACTAACTGCATTTTCTCTTTCTTTTCAGTTTGGTAGTGTCCTTTCATATTCCTCTATCAGTTTTGATGTACAAACTGGTACTTATTGAATGATCAGATTACAAAAACTTAAATAGCAGTTGTTGTTTCCGAACTAATCGAAGATGAGCCCTTCTGGACTGGGCAAAGAAAAAAATCCAAAAGTTTTGAATTGATAATTATGGACATACTGAAACGTAAGTAATTATTTTATTTTTCTTTTACCTCTAGGGGCAACATAGAATTATTAATAATTATTGGATGGTCGTTTTCTTATATCATAAAGATTAATATGAGTTTTCAGTGACTGTAATGATCATATTTTCAGAATATGTAAAAGATGTTTGCAGTTCAATCACAGATGACGAGTTTGACTTATAGTGATGGATTGGATGATATTAGAAGAGCAGAAACTAAAAAGGAATGAGAAGTGACCGAGACAACAACCATATAATTATTGATTCAGTGATATCTGTTTTTATTATTCAAAAGAAATAGGTTTTCATTCCATATTATTCTTCTAATAACACTTAACTTTGGTAGATCTATCAATAAATTTTTCATCTGATTCAGGTGGTAAGTCATATTATTAGGTACTTTGGTCTGTTCATAGTGATTCAAGATTATATTTTTCATACTGCCAATTTTAATTTAATTGTTAATGATGTAACTGTCTTATTTTATAACGCTTATTATCGATGAGATTTTAATCATTGACAATAAAGTTTTTTGATTGGATTGATTGGTATGTTTTACATAAGTACCCTCTTATATACATATTTAATTTCTTAGTATACAGGGTGGAGCTTATACTCATTGTTTATCAACACTTATTTTTCTACACTTAAAGTTGTATGTCTGGAATTTCAATCGCCACTCTTTGGTAGATGAATAACTTTGTTTTGCTATTGTTGTTATTCATCTACTGAAAAGTGACTACTGAAATTTCAGAAATATACCTATAAATATAGAAAAAAATGTTGGTAAACCATGAGTATATGCTCCACCCTGATGTTACAATGTTACATTTTACAAATGTTGCATAGATGTTTTGAGTAACATTATATGTATGTTATAAAGTCACATTAAAGTTGCGCAAAATATGATACATTTATGTAATGTTAAGTAATTAACATTATATTGTAATATTTAAAAGAGGCACAAAGGCATATGGACGCAACGTATCTGTAACATCAAGCATATCTTTGAATAACATCACCAAGTCACAATGTGATCTAACAGTTATGTTTAAGTTATGTTTTTATGTTTACTGGGATATAGCTCATCCGTCAATATGTACCTCACCAACCACATACTGGATACTTTCAGCTATCAACCATGAACCTTATAGAACGAAAAACAATCTTTGCGTAACTATACAGTGTGTCCAAGATAAGAATGAACAGCATGGGGATATCGAAAAAGGTAAGAGATATGGGGTCAATTAAATTATAAAAAAGTAGCGCATTCATGGGCCAAATGCCTAATAATATGCCATTCAGAAACTTTTAATATTACATGTTACATTTTGTGCCAAAGAAATTGTGCGACACATCTTTGTATTCAACAAGGCAAAAATTCCGGCAAGTGGTAAGTTAAAATGTATAATTGTATAATAATACTAATCAATTTAGTTCATGTATCAAAATATGACATCTTTTCCAACGCCTACTATCTAAAATTGAAGAAAAAGAGAAATCACTAAATTACATTTTGCGCAAGAAATGGTTCTGAAATCATATTGTGTGATAAGTTGCTGTATTCACAATGAAAAATGGAGACGTATACAGGGTATATTTTAGTTTCGGCCCATATAGAAATACACAGTTGATGATGTTTTCTAAAAGACGAAACGTCGCAGAAAAATTATGCTTACGTTATTGTGTAGTCCTTAAAAAGTGGCTAGGGCAAAGTGCTAATTGTTTTACATTTCCTTTGAAAATAAAGCTAGGAGAAAATTAAAACGAAATTCTCAAATTTCGGTTTTTCTCGAATATCTCCGAAACTACTCGGAATATCAGAACATTGTAGACGGCATATCATTGGACACACAAATTGGCTACTTTTCTCTAATTTAATCGACCCCGTATCACTTACTGTTTCCGATATCCCCATGCTGTTCATTCTTATCTTGGACACACTGTATATCCGTAAATTACCGTTTTAGCAATTCAAAAGATCAATGCACTTCAGAAGTATTAAAATATCATTAATTGTTTGTATAAGAATAAAAGTGCCTGGTAAGTACTTCCGCTGATTGTACATGTCACTTGGGTTACATAAATTGGAGGATTTGCTGTTCCTTGAGCATGACCATTGCCATAAGAAGTGTGTAATGGAGTAACATTTCGTGTATTCTGTTAGCAGACAATGAAACTGATTCTTGTTTAGAATGTTTGACGAATTCAAAATGAAATCGTATCATATTTATCATTCATACAGAACCTAGTGAGGCAACAGTTGATTTTTAGTTTAGTACAAAATTAATATAATAATAATAATATTAATAAACGCTTTTATTGGTAGAAACAGAGGAAGTAACAAACATTTACATTGCAATATATAAATTTACCAGAAGGCAGAGTTAGCTTTTGCAAAAAAGCAGAAAAAATACAGGACCTCCCACTTTTTTTACGTTTTTCGGGTTTTACCTCACAAGTTTAATGCAACCCCAATAACCGATTTCTCGGCCACGTAATAAAAGTTCCTAAAGAAGCGTACTCCGAGCACAATGGCCAATAAAAAGAACAATAACCAAAACGGTGACTGCATTTTCATACACATTAAGTCATTATGTTCACAATATAGCAGGCCGACTAATCGCTTTTGTGTTATAGCAAAACAAAAGCACTTTATGTATGGCGTTCTGAATATGAGATTCGATGGAAACTATTTCCGAGTAATGAGTTTCACATGTTTTACATTTTATTTGCATTAATTTCAATTTCCTAATCGCGTTTTTATGGCCACTAATAAAGCACTTTTCTTTCAAAACTGTAAAATCAGAAGGCGTGTCGTGAGAAGACACAGCACTTGAACCGCCTAATTGTTCGTTATTGCAAAATAACTGTTTGTACTGAGCTTTCAGTTATTCAGATACATGTGACGTAAAGTAACACACACGTCGTTTCTTTGACGAATGATATAACGACATTTCTCTACTCTTGTGTATGAAAATGATAATTTTTCAACCGGGTACTCTTCATGAAAGTTATAGTTTTTCACTCTAGAGATGAAAGTGAAGCAAATGAACATTATCATGGAACCAGATGGGAATATACTGCATAAAAATTGATGGATTTTTGTCACTAATGATAGTTAATCTCACTAGATGGCACTTGAATCAGCAAAGGAACGTCACTTCGTTTGACAGTATATAAACATTTTCACGATTATGTTTGAACTATAATTATTAATGACAGCTGAATGTCAGAATTTCATGAACAACATGCATCGTAGAAAAAATTGCATTTTGTACTTTGAAGGAGTCATTAAATTTTTTTCTAGTCCAATTTTTTTCATGATTTTTTTGGACTTTTTTCGATTTTTTTAATAATTTTGTTTTGTATCGATTAACTCAAAATTCACAGATTATACTAATTTGATCATTCTGAATCGATTGGCGTTCGCAGAATTGCTCTATCTTCAACCGTTCCCGAGTTGAAGAGTTCATCTGGAGTGAGGAGTCATTTAATTTTTTTTTATAGTCCTATTCGTGACATTTCTGACGTTACATTCCTTTTATATGCCAAACCTTGTAACTGATACTACAAAAATCATGTATTATCGGAACTTGTATGAAATTTGCCGATTTTGAATTTTTCATGATTTTTAGAGGTCTACCCCTTTGGACTTTTTTCGATTTTTCGAATAATTTTTTTTCATATCGAGTGACTTACAATTCACAGATTATAATAATTTGATCATTCTGAATCGATTGGCGTTCGCAGAATTGCTCTATCTTCAACCGTTCCCGAGTTGAAGAGTTCATCTGGAGTGAGGAGTCATTTAATTTTTTTTTATAGTCCTATTCGTGACATTTCTGACGTTACATTCCTTTTATATGCCAAACCTTGTAACTGACACTACAAAAATCATGTATTATCGGAATTTGTATGAAATTTGCCGATTTTGTATTTTCATGATTTTTAGAGGTCTACCACTTTGGACTTTTTTCGATTTTTCGAATAATTTTGTTTCATATCGATTGACTTACAATTCACAGATTATAATAATTTGATCATTCTGAATCGATTGGCGTTCGCAGAATTGCTCTATCTTCAACCGTTCCCGAGTTGAAGAGTTCATCTGGAGTGAGGAGTCATTTAATTTTTTTTATAGTCCTATTCGTGACATTTCTGACGTTACATTCCATTTATATGCCAAACCTTGTAACTGACAATACAAAAATCATGTATTTTCGGAATTTTTATGAAATTTGCCGATTTTGTATTTTCATGATTTTTAGAGGTCTACCCCTTTGGACTTTTTTCGATTTTTCGAATAATTTTGTTTCATATCGATTGACTTACAATTCACAGATTATACTAATTTGATCATTCTGAATCGATTGGCGTTCGCAGAATTGCTCTATTTTCAACCGTTCACGAGTTGAAGAGTTCATCTGGAGTGAAAAGGAGTCATTTAATTTTTTTTATAGTCCTATTCGTGACATTTCTGAAGTTACATTCCTTTTATATTCCAAACCTTGTAACTGACAATACAAAAATCATGTATTTTCGGAATTTGTATGAAATTTGCCGATTTTGTATTTTACATGATATTTAGGGGTCTACCCCTTTGGACTTTTTTCGATTTTTTGAATAATTCAGTTTCATATCGATTGACTTACAATTCACAGATTATACTAATTTGATCATTCTGAATCGATTGGCGTTCGCAGAATTGCTCTATATTCAACCGTTCCCGAGTTGAAGCGTTCATCTGGATTGAGAAGAAGTCATTTAATTATTTTTATAGTCCTATTCGTGACATTTCTGACGTTACATTCCATTTAAATGCCAAACCTTGTAACTGACACTACAAAAATCATGTATTATCGGAATTTGTATGAAATTTGCCGATTTTGTATTTTACATGATATTTAGGGGTCTACCCCTTTGGACTTTTTTCGATTTTTTGAATAATTCAGTTTCATATCGATTGACTTACAATTCACAGATTATACTAATTTGATCATTCTGAATCGATTGGCGTTCGCAGAATTGCTCTATATTCAACCGTTCCCGAGTTGAAGAGTTCATCTGGAGTGAGGAGTCATTTAATTTTTTTTATAGTCCTATTCGTGACATTTCTGACGTTACATTCCATTTATATGCCAAACCTTGTAACTGACAATACAAAAATCATGTATTTTCGGAATTTGTATGAAATTTGCCGATTTTGTATTTTTTATGATTTTTAGGGGTCTACCCCTTTGGACTTTTTTCGATTTTTCGAATAATTCAGTTTCATATCGATTGACTTACAATTTACAGATTATACTAATTTGATCATTCTGAATCGATTGGCGTTCGCAGAATTGCTCTATCTTCAACCGTTCCCGAGTTGAAGAGTTCATCTGGAGTGAGAAGGAGTCATTTAATTTTTTTTTATAGTCATATTCGTGACATTTCTTACGTTACATTCCTTTTATATGCCAAACCTTGTAACTGACAATATAAAAATCATGTATTTTCGGAATTTGTATGAAATTTGCCGATTTTGTATTTTTCATGATTTTTAGTATACCCCTTTGGACTTTTTTCGATTTTTCGAATAATTTTGTTTCATATCGATTGCCTCGAAATTTGCAGAATTGCTCTATTTTTTTTCCAGTCCCATTCGTGACATTTTACTCCTTCTATATGACTTTTTAGAGAGAAAAATCATAAAAAATTGTAAACAAAATGAAACATTACCAACTCGTAGCAAAAGTGTCGAAATATCAAACATTCAAATTATTTCTTTCCATTACGATAATTATTTTTAATCCTAAAAAATGTTATTAAACTATTAAAAATGGAATTTTCTTCTCTTGGAATTTTTGACAACAAAGGCCAAAGGATTGGTATTGGTATTGGTGAGTATGGATGGTGATTGATGCGCTGCGACCTGATTAGATCTATTGTGCCCCATCTTCTTCTGCTGTCACAAGATGTTCTTGTTTACAGCAGCCCTTCAAGTCCCAATTCCTTCAGGAATTTTAGGATTTTGAGGGGGTCTGCTCGTGGTATTTCTCCCACGGTCAGCTGGTGTGATCCCAGTATATTCAATCTTTTGCGATGTACAGCGTAACACTCCATCAATATATGGTGGGGTGTTTCTGGGTGTTCCCCACATAATCTGCAGGTGCTGTCCTCCTCTAAGCCTAGCTTCCTCAGGTGTTCTTTGAGTCTGCAATGCCCCGTTAGAAATCCCGTGATTGTCTTTAGACTAATTTTGCTGAGGTTAATCAGTGTCTTTGATCTTGCTCGGTTGAAATTTCCGAGGAGATCTTTGGCCTGCCTCAGCCCTGGAAGTCTTAGCCAGTATGTTGCTCTCATTGCTTCTTCAGCTTTATTGAGTTCTTCTCGGAAGTAATATTTTCCAAGTCCGCAGAATGGTTCTGGCCCGATCAGTGGCGTTGCTGCGCCTTTCCGTGCCAGGGTATCTGCTTGTTCGTTGCCCTCTACTCCGGCGTGCCCTGGCACCCAGAGGAGGGTCACCTTATTGTTCCTGCCCAGATCATTAAGTTTGTCTAGGCATTCCCAAACCATCTTCGAGTTGATGTTGCAGGAGCTCAACGCTTTGATGGCTGCTTGACTATCGGAGAGGATCACGATTTCCTGGTTCCGGTATTTCCTATTGAGGTTGAACTGAATGCACCTTTCTATGGCGTGAATTTCCGCTTGGAAAATGCTGGGGAACTGGCCCATGGGTTCAGAGTATTTGGTGCGAGGCCCAAAGACCCCTGCTCCAGTTCCTTCGGGAGTTTTGGACCCGTCCGTATACCATGTTAAGGTATTCTTCCCCAGTGCTCGAATCGATTCTATGTTCCATTCTCGCTTGGTGTTTAGTTCCGTTCGAAAAAGTTTCTCGAAACTAAATTTCTTGGTAATTTCGTCAGTTGGGAGGTCGGCAAGGTGTGCACAGTTGGTAGGGGTTAAGCCCCTCGCGCCGTGTGCTGTCCCTATGAGTCCGACTTTAGCCAACCTGAGGTTTGCCTCCCAAGCAGTTCTCTTCACCATTATGTGGAGAGGAGTGAGGTCCAGAATGACCTCTATTGCTGCTGTTGGAGTCGACCTCATTGCTCCTGTTATACAAAGACATGCTAGTCTTTGCACTTTTTCCAAGATCTTCTTTGTTGTGGCGAGTTCGGTTCTGCCTTGCCATGCTACTGCCCCGTAGGTGATCATAGGTCTCACTATCATGGTGTACATCCATCGCAGTACTGATGGGTTACATCCCCATGTTTTTCCTGCAATGTTCCTGCACACCATCAGTGATGATTTTGCCTTATTAGCGATCTTTTCTACGTGTCTGTTCCAGAGTAGTTTTGAGTCTAGAGTAAGTCCTAGATACTTCACCTCTTGCTGCCATTCTAAGTCTGCTCCGTCGAGGCGAACAGTCCTTAGGTGCTGAACCTTTGTTCTTCTAGTGAATGGTACTACTGTGGTTTTTGATGAGTTAATTCTCAGCCCCACAGAGAGGCACCATCTTCTGGTTGTCTCTAGCTCTCTTTCTATGAGATCGCAGAGGGTTCCTTCGAATTTGCCTTTGGCCATGATGACTATGTCGTCCGCATATCCAAGGCAAGTGACTCCGCTCCCGGTCAGTGTTCCGAGTAGTTCGTCTACTACGAGACTCCACATCAGAGGTGATAGTACCCCTCCTTGTGGGCACCCCCTGTTTGTGCTGATCCGAAAGCTGCTCTCACCCACTTTCGTTTCAGCTGTTCTTGTGGCCAGCATTTGGCACATCCATCTGGATGTGGTTCTGTCCACTCCCTTGTTCATTAGGGCCCTCTTTATTGCTTCATGAGAGGTGTTGTCGAATGCCCCCTCTATGTCTAAGAAGGCGCAAATGGCCATTTCTTTGTGCTCAAGTGATCTCTGGATGCTTTCGGTAAGCACGTACAGAGCGGTTTCCGTTGATCTGCCCGCCCTATATGCATGCTGCCCGGAGTGCAATGGCACTCTCTCCAGTATCTCAGTTCTGATGTAGTTGTCTACCGTCTTCTCCACTGTCTTCAGTAAGAAGGATGAGAGACAGATTGGTCTGAATGACTTCGGGAGGGTAGGGTCCTTCTTTCCCACTTTGGGAATGAAGGTTACCCGTGCTCTTCTCCAGTTGTTCGGTATGTACCCGAGTGCCAGACTAAATCTGGCTGCTTTAATGATGTACGGCAGTAGTTCCGTTTGCCCTTTTTGTAGAAGAGCCGGAAATATACCGTCAACTCCTGGTGACTTGAATGGTTGGAAGGATTCAATTGCCCATTTCACTCTTTGGGGAGTGCATATGGTCTTTGCTACTTCCCAGTCTTCTCGTTTGGCTCTGCCTGGTTCTTCCAGTGATCTGTCGGATTCAAATGGTATGCTGCCTGGAAAGTGCGTCTCCAGTAAGAGGAGAGCTCGTTGCTCTTCATCCTCTGTATAGCTACCATCTGTTCTTCTGAGTGACATAGGTCCTTGCTCTCTGCCCCTCGCCATGGTTTTATATAACCTGGATGCTGCAGGGCTTGATGTGATTGTCTCACAAAAGCTCCTGAAGCTGTTCCTCTTGGCTTTCCTTATTTCTTTATTATATTTTGTCAGCCTTTCGGTGTATCCCTGCCAATCTCCGCCCCGCTTGGCTTTGTTAAATAGCCAGCGGACTTCGGATCTCAGATTTGACAGGTGTTCGTTCCACCAAATGGTTCCACTGTGGGATTTCTTTTCTTTTATGGGGCAACTGGATTCGTATGCATCCATAATTGCCCCGTTTACCGCCTCTAGGGTCTGCTCAAATTCGACGTGACTGTTGCCGTTGAACTTGATCTGTTCTAGGTTACATTTTAGATTGGTGGTGTATTTTTCCCAATCTGTGTTTCTAGGGTTTCTGGTGAAGGTTGTTTGTGTCTCAAGCCCTTCCACGTTGAACATAATGATTCTATGGTCTGAAAGAGAGGGTTCTTCTGAGACCCTCCAGTTCCTTACCATTCTACTGATGCTCGGGCTGCCGAGCGTTAAATCTAATACTTCTTGCCTAGCCCTAGTTACAAAGGTGGGGACACATCCCACATTGAGTACATTTAGGTTAGCCGCGAGTATGAATTCTAGCAATTGCTCACCTCTTTGATTGGTGTCCGTGCTGCCCCAGATGGTGTTGTGCGCGTTGGCGTCGCAGCCCAGCAGGAGGGGTAGATTGCTCCTACTGCAGTAGTCGGATAGCCTCTGTACTTCTTCTGGTGGTGTTTGCCCATCTCCAGCGAAGTATCCTGAGGCTATTACTATGTCGAGGAGTGAGTGCCTTGTGCGGATCTTAGCCCGAACCGGCACTAAGTCCCTCGTCATGAATTCTGAAAGACAAATATAATTAATATTATTTCTGATCAGTATGCAAGCTCTGGGGTTGTCACTTCTGACATCCCAGATCACCATACCTTCTTTGTTCGGCAGTCCTCTGATCTGCCCCCTGTTGACCCAAGGTTCTTGGATCAACACAACTCCCAAGTTTGTCCCGGCGAACACCCTCGATAAGGCGGCAGATGCCCCCTTAGCGTGATGAGCGTTCACCTGGGCAACCTTGACGTGGGTAGCCATTGCTACACGTGAGTTGGAGTGCTTGCCTCCTCATCATCCAGCAGCATTTGCTCTTCTTCGCTGGGAGTCACCGTGGTGTCCTGGTCCACGCTCCCAGTCGATTCTGTTTCGCCTGCTGGGTCTTCTACAGCCCCAGGGTCCGGTGTCTTGCCCGCCTCTTCTTCCTCCTTCTTCTTGCTTGAGTCCTTGCGGAGGCCATGAACGGGGATTTTCCCGAACCTGAAGAAAATGGTGTATCCCATTTTTCTGATGGCCTCGCAGGACTCGTCGTCAATGCCAATGTTTAGTAACTGGCCGTTGCCTTCTTTCTTACTTCCCAGTACTTTCCACAACTGGGTGTGAAGCCCCATGTTTTGTGTACTTACCAGGGCTAGCAACTTCTCCGTTTCAAAGTTCGAGCTCCTGGGAAAGAACACAGTGATGGCGTGCGCCCTTGGGATGTCCTCTCCCACGCACGCCATCAGCTCTGTACCCCTCCAGTTGCTCAGACTGGGGGCATTTGCCCTCAGCCAGTCTGCCGTCTCTTGGGTGACACAGTCTACCACAAGCGTGCTTGGGCGAAAGTGGATTCCTCCAAACTGGAGTTTACACTCTGCACCCAGCACCATCTCCTGCACAATGGCGTCTTCAAGTGCTGTGAGTTGCTCAGCACTCAGCGTCTCCCGTGGATAGTTTTTGGGGAGGACTGCAACTTTTATCATGCTCACTGCTTCAGCATAGCTGGTGGCTTGCCCAGTTTGCTTAGCAGTGGCGGTGCTGCTTCCCGCTTCAGTCTTCCTCCTCTTAACATTCGGACGTTGAGGGGGTGTTTGGGTTTTGGGGCCCCTCTTCTCCGTCTGTTGTGGAGGTTGCTCCTGAGGCCTTTTCCTCTCGACGGCTTTCCTTCTTGCTTCCTCAGGTGTCAGGCCCTGTTCAAGGAAGCGAAGGTACCATCTTACTCCTGCCCCGCTAAGACCTCTTCTTAGCGGATCATCGATGCCTCCAGGCTTGCCTGGAGGTGGCAGATCTTGTTTCCTCCGATTTTTCTTGGGAGGTTTCTTATGGGAAGTACCTTTGCCGGATGCTTGCTCCGAAGGTTTTTCCTCCTTTTTCTTTTTCGCTCCCTCTGCTTCCCGAGGTGATTTCGGTGAGTGGGAGCTGCCAGGACGCTCTTGAGCATCCTGGGTTGCGGTGAATTCCCGCGATTCATTTTTAGTTTTTTTCTTATCCATGTTGGTCCCACGAATAGCTAGGGAACTAGGAGTCGACCACGCCGGAGCCCCGCACGGCGTGGCAAGGCTGGTACTCGTGCAGGTCGCCTGGTATGCACGAGGCTCCGTTCAAGGCGGTGCTCTCCCACCGCCATGCATCCATGGGCACGGGTCGCGTGACACCTTGGATTGGAGGGTTGCTCAGCGCCACCTTATTTTATTCGGTGGTAACCTACGACGTGCCTGTGGGTCGCACAGTGCACGCCGCAGGCCGTCCGGCTATCCGTCACCTGCCGACGCTGCTAGTAGCCACCCAAGCCCTAGCAAGGCCAAAGGATAGTAATTGAATGGCCTAAACGTAAATTTCCCGGTATCCCGGCATAGTTTTCTCTACTGAAGATTTTATTGATACCGATTTCCCACAACATGTAGCTTTCCTCATAAGATTCGAACCATTCTTGCTTTCAGAGTGATAAGAGATTTTTTTACACCGGTCGTAATATTTTCTGATGATCCATTAAAATTTTTTTCAGGACTGTCAGCGTCAGCTGCAAAAGTTATGTTAACAGCGTACAGAAAAACGCTTTCGGTATGCATATTAACAAGTAAGTCATTAGTGTTAAGTAAGAATGAGGACAGATCCTTGTGGAATACCCGAGTCCACAAAGATGTGCTCAATTTCTCTCAGTTCTCTATGGGAGATTATCTGTCTTATCAGAAACAAATGTTCAGCGGGGAATAATGGCAGTTTTGATAGATACTCATGTATAATAGTAGAATTTAACGACTCTAAAAGGAGGACCAAAAATGTTTAGAGAAAAAATTATAGCCTGTATGCCAATAGCCGCAGTGTGATCACACACATGATAAATTGATATTTATTCACCTGTTGACGCTTCGAGTGCCGAAAACCCGAAAGCTGAACGAGACTCTAATTTATGCCAGCATGTGCGCGTTTTTAATTATGGTTATAACTGACACAGTAAAGCCGTCTTGATTTCCTCAGCGGAAGAGTGTGCGAGACTGGGCAGCTGGGCTGGGCACTCCTAATGAGTCCATCTGGCGAGTCACAGAGACCAAAGGGCAGAAACGCCACCCTTTATGTTTCTCCACTTCAAGCCAGTAGACGAGGAATCAAACGTTGATTTTGTCTACGGAAGCTGTCGATTCCGGACACATTTTGGTTGAATCAGTTGACTATACCCTTAATATCTTCCTTTCAGTAAACAATATGGGGAATCTAAAAACAGGTCAAATCTATTTTCAAGGGATTTCGAGGAATATTTGTAGCCCTCGTGGTTCAAACCCCTAGGAGGGGTAGATAGAATTTTAAATGAGAAGTGGGTCAATCATTTTGATTTGGTTTCAATTCTTTTTCCAATGGTACCCTTGACTTATAGTTTTTTGATGAGCATTTTCCAAAAAATGGTGTTCTTAACTAATAGAAGTAATTATTAGAACTTGCATTGTTTGACCAGAACTGGTTAGAATATTAGTTGGTACCTTTCCAACCCTTCATTAGGGTAACATTAGCCATAAGCTCCAAAAAAATCGCATCAAAAAGTAGTCTAATAGCTGTTTCTGTTTTCAGGCAAAAAATTGTTTAGCAAATTTGAACGATGTGGTAGTATTGTGAATACAGTGTCACCTGTTGAGCTGTTTAGTGATTACTTTAATGAGTGTATAAAAATGTAAAAATGGTTTATTTTCTCCAGAAAAGCATTGAAATGATTGTAATTCATGGAGAAATTGGAAAGTGCGAAAGGGCGGCATGTTTCTTTAACGAAAGACATCCAAATTATAATGTAAGTCACCGGTATGTGCTTGATTTGGTGAATACGTTTTAAGAAACTGCTTCAGTTCAAAAATCCCCAGAGTACTGAATGAAGAAGCTCAAATTGAAGTTTTGGGAACATTTGCAGCAGAGCCCACGAGCTCCTTAAGATCAGCATTAGAACAGACGGGAATGTCATGCGAGACTGTAAGAGAAGTATTGAAAATACATAAATTTCATCCATATGAAATACAAGAGCTCCACGAGGATGATTATGATAGAAGATATGGTATTCTTCAAAATGCCATTATTGGTCCATTATTGCTGGGAGAAAACTTGACTCGCAATCTGTACCTTGAAATGCTTGAAGAGACTATCGATCCTCTTATAACTCACGAGCTAGACACTCAAATTGATGCAGAAGGTAATGAACTTTTGCAGGAGGATCTGTTACATTTCCAGCAGGACGATGCTCCACCTCATTATTTTCTTTCCGTCCGACAGTGGTTAAACAAAAGATTTTCGAATAGATGGATTGGCAGATGGGAAGCAGTAGAATGGCCTCCGAGATCACCGGATTTAACTCCCTTAGATTTCTTCCTTTGGGGGCTTCTTAAATCCGTTGTTCATAAAACACAACCTTCTGATATTGAAGAACTTAAAAAACGAATTACAGCAGAATGCCAGTCAATTCCTAGTAAAGTTTTCCGTAATGTCAGAGGGGAGTTCGAAAACTGACTTTATTACCGTTTAGAGCAAAATGGACGGCATTTTGAACAGTTTATAAGATTAGCGTAAATAGATTTTATGTTTGCAATGTCTTTCTCGCAAATTAAATTTTATTTTGTAAAAGGAAAGTAACCAACAAATAAAATATCCCACGCGTAACAAATTCATTCCTGTCATCCAAGGGTTGGAAGGGTGCGATCTACTCTCCTAACTATTTTTATTAAAAGGATTCAATACAATAATTTATCTACGAACAAGCAAATTCTGATTAATCCTATATTATCTGAAAAGCCGTACAACTATTTCACGTATTGCAACTTTAAGATGGTAGGTAATGAGGAAACGGTAATATTTACTTCAACAGTGTTAATTTCATCACCGTGATAACTACACTGAATTGCCAATGCCAAATTATCAGTAATTTCAACTGGTAATTCTTCCGAGACGTAAACATGGAACGTTCTGGAACTTTTTCGTCAACTTCAATTCAGAAATCGAACGGCAACTTAAAATGAACTTTTGTCGTAACTTTTTTGTCGGCTATTTCGCTCCTGTTCGTATTTTGGAAGAGAGTGTCCTCGTCTATAATTCCTAGTCTGCTAATCAGGCTGGGCTGCTCATTTCTGACGAAAGAGAATGGCAGTAAGGATTTCCATAAAGGGCCAACGAATGCCGGACGTTCTGTTTCTCGTAATGTGGATGATTCATGGAGGGGAAGAGGTAGTTTGGAAAATTGATGCGTTAGATGCATCAATGAATTTGTGACGGAGTTGAGTGAATGTGAATATGGGATACGTAATGATTGAAAAAGGAAACCTTTGAAGACCAAATGCATTGAAATTCCTTCACAAAATATTATATTAATATCTTCATTATACCAGAAAATATTTTTTGGAACATGAACATTTTCTTAATTACTATAACAAGTATAAACTTCTTCCCGTATATTATCGATCCTTCCAAAATATTCCTTCAAAGCATCATGGAAGTTTTTGTGCGTTCATGTTCCGAAAAACAACCTCCAGAAATCATGTCCAACATCTAAACAACATCAGCAAAAAAACACCTAATTCAGCGAATTCCATATCGATAAGCAGCAGAATCCAATTTACGTTATATGTTTATGATAGCCCGGGATATTCCTGACAAATGATCCATATAAGCGGTCGGCAAGTTTGCTGCATGCGTTCTAGGTATATGGGTTATTGAATCATCCTCTACGGCTATATCGACTGACCGGTCATATCATAACTCAACCGGATGGGGATTACCTCTTACGTGATTAGGGCTATCCGTCTCAGATATCGCCAGGGCACGTCAAAATCCACTGAAATATAGATACATACGTTTTCGTAATATTGATAAGGTGTAGGTGGGGTTGAGTTACTGCCTTGAGTCGCGAATAGACGTGGGTGGAATGATAAGCGGCTGAAGGGGGTGAAGTGGGTCAATATGATAATAATAATAATAAAGGACCCCACACCGTCCTTATGGAAAATGGTTAAATTTCCAGAATTTTTGTAATGTTGTTGATTTCGAATTCCTCAGAAAAAGTGTCCATGGGCACAAGAAAATCGGCCGAACTTCTGCAACGACGATTTGAAAATTTTGGAAAATTCTGAAGTATGAGGGAAGTATGGAAGTTCTATGAATTTTAATACTGAACCTTGCATCTGAGGATATGCAAATTGATCATTTAGTTTCGAAATCAGCATGGAATTTTTTATATATAGGGCGAATTTTACGATTTTTAGGGGTCTACCCCTGAGGATTTTTTCTAGTATTTTTTTCGACTCAATTCCTACCCTATACTGATTTCACCAATCTGAATCGATTGGCGAGTTCATCTGGAGTTAGGAGAAGTAGTTTCTTTCCAAAAAATTTGTTTTTTCATATTAGTAAAATTTTATATGTTCTGAACACCCACAGTTGATTTGGAGTCGATTCCGGATCAATTAGAAATATCATATGCTTTTTACGTAACCTCTGCAATTGCGAGTTGAACATTTACAATTTATTGTTTTTTAAGCTAACCTTACATCTATGTAAAACAACAAAATAGCTTTCAACTCACCAGAAACATTTCAATTTGCAGTACTATAGTCATCACCGGTAGCATCTACTTACTAGATGTTACTACCATAGAATATGAAAGATTATAGCAAAAATAAAAATCAAAGTGTTAGAAAAAAACATCATTACCTCTTTAAGTAACCACTGAAATGTATAAGAGGCTGAATATAATTTAGCATTTAGTGGATGCACTTTAAAGAAAGAAAATAAACAAAATATAGGAAGTCGTCCTCCAATATCATAACTTACTTATCTTCCTTCAATATTCAAAACTAACATTACACGAGATAAACAATTGTTGAATAATTCAGAAAATCAATTCGGATTCAGGTAAGAAAATTTCACCAGAAGGCAATTTCATCTTCAAAGTTGAAAATAACAGCAGCTCTCAGTAGAGGCAATCTATTACTTTGTATCTATATTCACAATCTTTGTCATGACCTGCTCTTGCCTTCACTAGAAAGTAAGCCATAACATAAAGTGTACCACAGGACACCATTCTTGGGCCAATATTTTTCAACGTATACACATCAATTTTCTGATGATGTGGCCATCTTTCATAAAGCAAATTGATGGGAAAATTTAACAGCAAAAATACAACTTCTGTTCTATATATAATGCAAATCACTAATCATCAATCTGAATCTTCTTTTACAAAAAATGTGAGAAGCAACGAAAAATTATGACGAAAAAAACTA
This sequence comes from Chrysolina americana, assembly GCA_958502065.1. NCBI lineage: Eukaryota > Metazoa > Arthropoda > Insecta > Coleoptera > Chrysomelidae > Chrysolina > Chrysolina americana. The sequence goes on along the minus strand of OY293413.1, from coordinate 1,738,556 downwards.
AGAACAACAGAAACCCACAGTTTGAAATTGTTTGTAGCAATCTAGATAAAATTCTAGTAGCATGGTCCCTGCTATAGAGATCAACTTGGTATAACAATCGATTTATCCAATCTATTTTCTTTCAAAGTACCGCTGCCCAAATGACAGCTGTGTGAAGAGTGTGAAGATATTGATAGTCCCTCACTTCCTTTATGAACTATGGGCGATAATTAGGCATGAACATAGTAATAACAACTAATATTGATTCAATCTTTCTGTTTATTGTGAGCCGACCAAATCATCCGGAAAATTAAAATCCGCCTTTTCTAAAACCCCATTCCACGGCACATCATAATTTCATTTCTTTATAAGAAGTTATACTCATCACGGGTTTGAAATAATGGCTATGAAATTAAAAAAATACAATAAAAAAATTGGCTACTCATTGCTACTGGGTAGATGAATCTTCATGCTACGAATATGACAGTCACTACTTGTATTCAGGTAGGTTCGTATTATAGGAAGCCACATTGAAATTTTTTTGGCTGCGTAATGTTGATACTTTTTCATAATATCATGACTTGCAGCTTTCTTGTTTGATGTGAGATGCGACAGGTACATTAACAAACGTGTTAGATTTTGACTTGAATTTTCAAACAACATTTAGATATGTGGACGACGTGTTTGATACGTAACAGATCTACGTGGATAATTTCGGAATTGAATAGCTAGTTTCAAACCATATTGTTCACGAATGGAACTCTAAACAGGAAAAAACTGCCATTTTCATATGTCTCGACCCAAATAAATGGAAAAATTCTTAGAATTTACATCACATAATCATTCAAATTGGAGTCCGATTCAGATACTTGCGTACCCACCCTCCATCGGCTTGCGTTAAAAAACAGAGGGTGAGCACATTTTTTGCCGTGTCGATATTATCACAGTACGACCAGTCCAAACCATCCCATTTTTGATAGCATACGAACAATGGGTGTTCTTGGTCAATGTTTATATCAATAGTATGTAGGTACCATATCTTGAGCTGGTCTGTTCATATTCGTGTTGGTTTGGGGTGCTCTTGTTTGGACTAGCTTGGTACCTCCATTTACTATCTTTTTTGTTTCCTCCTCCGTTTTGGGTTTCCTAATTGGTGCCCCTCTCACTCTCGCAGATATGATTGTGCATGCAGATGCCTGGTGTCCACATCTACCGCATTTGATACATAATCCTTATTTGTCCAGCCCATTTATTTTATTTCAAGTGGGGTCAGTTTTTCTGCATTTTTGTTAGACTTCACGATTGTCACGTTCTGCTTGTCTTCAAATTTGTTTTGGTGGCAAAAATTTACTCGTAGACGGAATCTACGACTTCTCCTATTATGTAGTTTTGAACTTCGTCCATACCTTGCCGCCTTCTAGTCCAAAAGGAGTTTTTTCATTGCTTCTGCAAACTGTTCTTCCAGTTCTTCTAGCTTTTCTTTGAGGACCTTCGGTGAGAGTTTTCTTAATCTTCAGGACCTATGTGGTCATGTCTTCAGAGCATCAAAGAAAATCTCGTCTCTAATCTGTGAATACTGGATAGTGTATGCCGGGCCGTGGTGGTCGTGTGGTAGAGCGCTCGCCTTACAAGCATGAGGTCGTGGGTGCAAAGCCCAGCACGGCCATCGGTCCTGGATTTTTTCTTTGCTCGCACAAGCTCCTAGGAGCTTCTATATCAAGGGCACCTCAAATATTTATGTTTTGATGTGATTAAAGTGTTTTTGATTCAATTCCGAGAGCTCAACATCCGTGGACAGCGCTGTTTCGCTGTTACCAACTCAACAGCACGGCTTTATGAGGTCTCTCGGAATTAGTACCATAGGGCAAAGACAGTAAAAATGAAGAGTAACTTGTGACATCTACAGTCACTAGTTTGAAACATAATTTGAAAGCAGCCATGGTTTTGATTTCAATTTTGAAGACCATTTTCTCATTCTAGTCATCTCTTGTCACTTTTGGGAATCCTGGTGGATTTCCTCTCTCATCTTGCATTCTTTATATGTATGAAATATTACTCTCTCATTTCGCGCCCTCATTTCGTTCCTCTGTTTCAGTCTCCGCAGCTTCTGTTCTTTCAAGAGTGTAAGTTACGTATTGTTTCTTTGCTGGGCAATCCATCACCTGCTTGTTTCAACCACTGTATCATCTTCACTCTTTGTAGGTATTCCTCAAAGAAACTGAAATTGCTTTTACACGTCTCATTTATCTGCCTTTCTATCTATCGATATTTTAGTTGTTTTTTTATTTCCGTCAACCAGCTGCACATCCTTAAGAGTACAACCCTCAAAAGTCTTCGGAAGACTTGTCCGAGCTAGGGAAGACGCAGTCCTTACCTTTTAACGTGTGATGCCATGCACGAGACCGATGACCATGCTGGGAATCGAACCCATGACCCTTAGGTTAAGAGACAAGCGCTCTACCATCATGACCATCACTGCCCAATATTAGATCTATACTGATTGTTATTTTTATTGAAGGGTCAAAGAGTTGAATTTGAGTGGAACAAACTACTGAACTCCATAAAGAAAGTCATTCATCAGTTAAATTTGCCTTTCAGATCCACCTTCCTCAAACGACCTCTGTCGGCGGAAGCAATGACACTAGCCTCCGAGCGGTTTATTAATGATGAAACAGCTTGCACGCACTAGCTGGCCAGATGATTAATCATCCCAGTTCCCTTTCGCCATATGAGGCCAAATATCCAGCCATTATTTTCATATTAATCAACACGTTTTATATGTTTTGTAACACGAGAGCCGAACTAAACGGCTATGAGCTCAGCTCCAATAAATAGACTGAGGTAGAGCTTCAGGTGAAGTGAATTATGAATGGACAAAAATTGAGGTACGTTTATTTTTTCTTCGAAAAATAGAGATGAAATATACACTATGAAAATGCATTCTGCACTTAGTTGGTACCGATCGAGTGGATTTTTATTGAAAATGTTTTGAAAACAAACTGCTTGAATGTCATTAATCACATCAGGTCGTTTAGGTGAATATTGAGAATAGCATCGGTCCTAATATTGATCCTTGAGGTATACCGGATATTAGAATCGAATATTCGAGAAATGAGTAGGGGGTGTGCACTTTCACGTTCACTTCAATATTTTTTCTATAATGTGCTGGGTAGTAATTTTTGTTCACTGAGGAAATAAGAATTTACGTGATCGGCCACCTCATTATTTGAATATTTATACTCAGTGATATCGGAGGTGTGATGAAATACATTAACCTTCCTTCATACCGGGTGTATCACAAACATGATTATGTTGACAGTATGAAGAACAAACAATTTAATTTGATCAAATTCATTCAACACAAGAAATGCTATTACTAAATCTACTTCGCAGTTAAACAACATTTCATAATGGAATAAAAAAAAACTCAGTTACTCAGTTGCTTGAAATGCTGACCATTCTGTAGGTATTAATGGATCGACGACATTACAGATTAGTCATAGCTTCGTGAATTTGTGATGGCTAAATTTCTCCAAAGGCATATGTCCCCTTGTTTTCCAGTTCCAATTTTGGATACACAGGTGTTCTATGCACTTTTTCGTTCATTTTTCCCAAGAGGCAAAAATCCGAAGATGTCAGATCTGGTAACCGCGGTAGCCAAATCCCAAATGTCATTTAAACCAATCTTCGAACAAGTTAGTGGGAGTTCTTTACTAACTTCACTTGTACAAAGTCTAGGAGTACTATCCAACTGATATGAGTTCAAAAGCAATTGAAACGCAAGTGAAAGGCATATATTATGTGAATTGTCTTACAGTTTTCAGGTACAATGGGCAAAGATGCATACGCATGTAAATTGCACGTTCTTCAAAATCCCTGCATGTATCTTGATCGGCCTTAAGAGTGTTAAAATTGAAAACATGAGGCATTTTTTCAAATTGTTTGATTGAAAACTTACGTGAAATTAATGACAAGATTTTCATATCAGGTGTCGGTTATCAGTATCGGTAATTTCAACTAGAGAAATGTTATGGAAAATATTTGAATGAACTAAAAACACCCTATAAGATATATCCGAATAAATCAAACAAGCCGAGCGATCGCACCTTCTCGCATAAATCGTTCTGAGGGGCAACAAGTCCGAGGGCCCATTTGTCTGCCAGGATGAAAAATCCATTTCCGGCAGACTTATTGATATCACCCTAGAGGGTTCGTGTAATATTCGACCCGCAACTTATGATGGCACTTCGGCCAACACTTCAAAACACATCAGTCAAAAAGTTTTTTGCGGCCTCGCAAATAAACCGAGACGGAGTATATGGAAAGCTGTCGCGTTGAATATTTCCCGTTTTATCAAGTTTGAGACTCACGGGAAAAGCACAGATTTGGACAGTAGCTGAGTGCAATCTACCCTCGGGGGAGTTTATACCCTTACAGGACAAGTTATTGAATATTCTTGTCTATTCAGATCCGATATCGATATCCTTTTTATGTAGAGAATATCCTGTTGTGCGAGGAATTATTTATGAGGACGCGGTTTGATGTACAAATATTTAAAGAAACGGAAGGTTTGTGAGTTGGAGATGGAGTTTTGGGAAATGTATGGAAACTTCGCTGGGGGCGAAGCGGAGAATCTGTGTCACGTGTCGGCAAAGCGATATTATGGGGTGGTTTATGATTTGGTAGGTACGTGCATGATTGTTGAGTCACAATAGTAAGTAGAATGTAGAAGTTAACATGTGGAGAAATGTTCTTGGTTTATATTTCTGGGTTATTCATTGCTTGTAGGCCAATCGATAAAAGATTTTTTCCCAACCAAAAAACTAATAGAAAACTGACTGTTCCATCACATGAAAAACAGTCCGTAGCTATATTCTGTTATGTTTGGACAAAAAACGTGTTTTCTTAAGTTTTTTGCTCATAAAATACCAACTCATACAGCATTCTGGTTGCTCCAATATTGGAACAACCAGAAGCTCATGTTTGGGACTGCATTGATGCCCTAAAAGAGTTGGGCAGTCAGAACAGACTGACCATGGCCTGGGCACCAGCACGAACAGATTATGAGGCCGATTCACTAGCCCGTGAAGGGGCAAGTATTGCCCTGAATGGCCCAGAAATTTCAAGAATGATGGAATAATTCAGCAGGAATGAGTCAGGCCAACTCTCAACAACGGCACTACTAGAATATCAGTAAGACTTCTCACAGGGTACTGTGTCTATTGTTGATAGCTCCGATCAAGTAACACAACCTAGATGAGTAGTACTCAAATAGAACTGAAGGTAACATCTTTTCATAATGTTATCCCTCAAATCATGACATTATTGCCATGTCGCAAATTTTCAAGGATACAATAAGCACGTCAGCTAGATTTTGATATCTGTCGGCAATGAAAACCCAAAAATATTGTCTTGAATGAAATATATAACAATAAGAAGGCAATTGAAGATTCTTCGTTGTCGATATAATCTTGTCGGTACGACAACTCTGCATTTTATTTTTGTTAACAAAATCCTGTGGAGATTATTTCATCATAATTTCAGGTTTCCATTCCATATAGGGTTTCCATTATTTCTGTTTTATTGAACCTCAATTTTCTGTTAACAACGCACGACACTGCCGTTGGGGGAAGATGTCCCTTACATACAAATCTTAATGCGTGTGCGGCGAGTTACTCATCTAGGTTACGTCATTTGATCGGAGGTTGATAGGCTCTAGATGTGAAGACATACGGAAGGACAGATCTCCATCAGATACTCTCGTGGGATCGAAAACGAGAAGTGTGGGAAGGGATAGCAGATATATGTCTGAAGGATTATCATGCGTCCGACAAACTTTTTATTTTCATCAATGAACACATCATTCTTTTTTACTGAGGTGGAGTAAATCTTTTATAGAGAAATATCGAGTCTTCAAGCTCAATAAATACTGTGAGACTCTCCTTATCAGGCATACTCACTAAAACCTCCACTTCTGTGTACTTCTGGTCAGACTATTGCTTCCGGTGATATTTAGGCTGCCCGAAAATTGCCTGTCTTTTGCGGTCTAGAGCTTCGCAATAGTACAATATTCATCGTAACAGGTCTGCCGTTCTTTTGTTATCCTAGTAGTTTTTGTGCTTGTCCCTAATCCAGTCTTTTACAGACGCTCTTATTGTACACTTCGGTAGCCATAGCATCTGCCCTTGGTTTGGGAGCATTATATCCTCTTCGTGCGAGTTCATGTGCTTTCTCATTGCCTGCGATTCCCTGCTGACCTGTGACCCATATCAGTTTGACTTGATTCCGGTCTGACAGAGTTTTCAGTTCTTCTTTGCAGTCCCATACCAGTTTGGACGTTACTTCCTTGCTAGACAAGGCCTTCAGTGCCGCTTGACTGTCTGATAGGATGTTGATATGCGCGTTTTCAACGTTTGGATGGCGCACACTTCTACTTGAATGACAGAGGTATCGGTGCCTAGTGAGTAGCTGATGCCAATACTCGGATTCCTGGAGAACCATCCTGAGCTCGCTTCATTCTCAGTCTTGGATCCATCAGTAAACCAGATTTTCCTTGGGCTGTGAGCCGTTCCATTCTTTTCTGTTTCGCACCAGCACTCCCAATTGGTTGTTGAAGGAGTACCATTTCTGGAAGCGGTCCGTTCTCGTTCCTAGCACGTTCTCGATCACAGTTCTAACGATTCTCATGTGTCCCGTTCCAACGTTCGGTGCGATCTGCAGTCTGGAGGCACCAAGCCTTGCCTCGCCCTCAACCACAACGTGCATCGCTGCAGATGAAGTTACGACCTGGAGCCTCATTTCAAAGTCTCCAGTACTTTTCCATACGGGTTTTCCATACATTACTTGTTGTGTATCCTTGGAGAGTACTTTCTGGAGTCTAGCATCCTCTCGAGAGCCTTGTATCTCCTTGCAGTGTCTCCTCCAGGAGTCTCTCTTGGATTTGTTCAGGGCCTTTTTGAAACTTGACAAGGCGTGCTTGTATTCATCCCATCTACCCCCATCTTGTCGAACATAGAGATGGTTGCGTCCTTGATTTCTTCCACAGCCAGCTCTAGGTCTCTGTTTGTTCTCATCGATAAGTCTCTTTGTAGATGTCACTCTTTATTATGAAGTTGATATATCTGTGATCCAAGCAACTAACATCATCAGATACCTGCCAATCTGTAAAAATGTTACTCACATAAGTTGAGGCTATTGTTACGTCGAGTACCTCCTTCCTATTTCCCACATCGTTTACATGAAATATTGAAATTTGACTTGTTATCTGCAATCAGATACTTGAAATACCACAGAACATGGTCAGGAAACTCATTTATAATTTCTTCCATCAGAATATCTCGTGAACGTATTCATGCAACTTTGGCGGTGAATAAAACAACAAATCCCTAGAACGGGCCTAATTTAGGGTTCCCCATTCACACCGTAAACCGTCAACATGCACCCTAAATCTTAGTGTAAGTTCAGTTTGCTTTTAACATTCCAGACGAGACTTTCGGCGTTCGGTTATATTGTTTTCCTTTATTGTATATGCCTTCACTGTTAACGTGTATAAATTGCCTCCGAATAAAATTATGAGACACGAATATTTAATTGAAACTCAAAAAGAAATTTATCTTCGTTTTACATTTCCCGCTTTATTGGATTTTCATGCTGTCATTAATCTCAATGAAGCATCGCAAATAAAAATTTGTTCTGGGGAATCTCGAATTGCATTGTTCGTGTAGATGAAATGGCCCGAAAATTTAATAGCAATGATTTTTGTATACTCATGAATATATTTTCGATTTTGTTTCTGCTATAAACATGGACATGAAAGGAATACAACATCAAAAATGAGACGAATAGGACTGGAAAAAAATATGGAGGGAAATGATAGAGCAATTGTACGAACGCCAATCGTTTCTGAATGAATTTCGAGTCAAACAAAATTATTCGAGATAATTGAAGAAAATCCATCCCCTAAAAATTATGAAAAATACAAAATTGGCAGATTCACTTGCAATCCGCTCTATATACGCAAAATTTCATGCAGATTCCAAAAGTATATGATTTTTATATGCTAAGATACTGTTTGGCATATGAAATTGAATACAACTGGAAAAAATAATAAAATGATCAAATTAGTACAACCTCCGAATTTTGAGTCAATCGATATAAAAGAAAATTATTCGAAAAATCGAAAAAAGTCCAAAGGGGTAGACCCCTAAATATCATAAAAAATACAAAATCGGCAAATTTCATGCAGATTACGAAAATACATGATTTTTGTATCGTCAGTTACAAGGTTTGGCATATGAAAAGAATACAACGTCAAAAATGACACGAATAGGACTATAAAAAAAAAAAATTATTCCTTCCCAATCCAGATGAACTCTTCAACTCGGGAACGGTTAAAGATAGAGCAATTCTGCGAACGCCAATCGATTCAGAATGATCAAATTAGTATAACCTGTGAACTTCGAGTCATACGATATAAAATAAAATTATTCGAAAAATCGAAAAAAGTCCAAAGGGGTAGACCCCTAAAAATCATGAAAAATACGAAATCGGCAAATTTCATGCAGATTACGAAAATACATGATTTTTGTATCGTCAGTTACAAGGTTTGGCATATGAGAAGAATACAATGTCACGAATAGGACTATAAAAAAAAAATTATTTCTTCTCACTCCAGATGAACTCTTCAACTCGGGAACGGTTAAAGATAGAGCAATTCTGCGAACGCCAATCGATTCAGAATGATCAAATTAGAATAACCTCCGAATTTCGAGTCAATCTATATAAAAGAAAATTATTCGAAAAATCGAAAAAAGTTTAAAGGGGTAGACCCCTAAAAGTCATGAAAAATACGAAATCGGCAAATTTCATGCAGATTACGAAAATACATGATTTTTGTATCGTCAGTTACAAGGTTTGGCATATGAGAAGAATACAACGTCAAAAATGTCACGAATAGGACTATAAAAAAAAAATTATTTCTTCCCACTCCAGATGAACTCTTCAACTCGGGAACGGTTAAAGATAGAGCAATTCTGCGAACGCCAATCGATTCAGAATTATCAAATTAGTATAACCTGTGAACTTCGAGTCATACGATATAAAAGAAAATTATTCGAAAAATCGAAAAAAGTCCAAAGGGGTAGACCCCTAAAAATCATGAAAAATACGAAATCGGCAAATTTCATGCAGATTACGAAAATACATGATTTTTGTATCGTCAGTTACAAGGTTTGGCATATGAGAAGAATACAACGTCAAAAATGTCACGAATAGGACTATAAAAAAAAAATTATTCCTTCCCACTCCAGATGAACTCTTCAACTCGGGAACGATTAAAGATAGAGCAATTCTGCGAACGCCAATCGATTCAGAATGATCAAATTAGAATAACCTCCGAATTTCGAGTCAATCTATATAAAAGAAAATTATTCGAAAAATCGAAAAAAGTTTAAAGGGGTAGACCCCTAAAAGTCATGAAAAATACGAAATCGGCAAATTTCATGCAGATTACGAAAATACATGATTTTTGTATCGTCAGTTACAAGGTTTGGCATATGAGAAGAATACAACGTCAAAAATGTCACGAATAGGACTATAAAAAAAAATTATTTCTTCCCACTCCAGATGAACTCGTCAACTCGGGAACGGTTGAAGATAGAGCAATTCTGCGAACGCCAATCGATTCAGAATGATCAAATTAGTATAACCTGTGAACTTCGAGTCAATCGATATAAAAGAAAATTATTCGAAAAATCGAAAAAAGTCCAAAGGGGTAGACCCCTAAAAGTCATGAAAAATACAAAATTGGCAGATTCACTTGCAATCCGCTCTATATACGCAAAATTTCATGCAGATTCCAAAAGTATATGATTTTTATATGCTAAGATACTGTTTGGCATATGAAATTGAATACAACTGGAAAAAATAATAAAATGATCAAATTAGTATAACCTCCGAATTTTGAGTCAATCGATATAAAAGAAAATTATTCGAAAAATCGAAAAAAGTCCAAAGGGGTAGACCCCTAAATATCATAAAAAATACAAAATCGGCAAATTTCATGCAGATTACGAAAATACATGATTTTTGTATCGTCAGTTACAAGGTTTGGCATATGAGAAGAATACAACGTCAAAAATGACACGAATAGGACTATAAAAAAAAAAAATTATTCCTTCCCAATCCAGATGAACTCTTCAACTCGGGAACGGTTAAAGATAGAGCAATTCTGCGAACGCCAATCGATTCAGAATGATCAAATTAGTATAACCTGTGAACTTCGAGTCATACGATATAAAAGAAAATTATTCGAAAAATCGAAAAAAGTCCAAAGGGGTAGACCCCTAAAAATCATGAAAAATACGAAATCGGCAAATTTCATGCAGATTACGAAAATACATGATTTTTGTATCGTCAGTTACAAGGTTTGGCATATGAGAAGAATACAACGTCAAAAATGTCACGAATAGGACTATAAAAAAAAAATTATTCCTTCCCACTCCAGATGAACTCTTCAACTCGGGAACGATTAAAGATAGAGCAATTCTGCGAACGCCAATCGATTCAGAATGATCAAATTAGAATAACCTCCGAATTTCGAGTCAATCTATATAAAAGAAAATTATTCGAAAAATCGAAAAAAGTTTAAAGGGGTAGACCCCTAAAAGTCATGAAAAATACGAAATCGGCAAATTTCATGCAGATTACGAAAATACATGATTTTTGTATCGTCAGTTACAAGGTTTGGCATATGAGAAGAATACAACGTCAAAAATGTCACGAATAGGACTATAAAAAAAAAATTATTCCTTCCCACTCCAGATGAACTCTTCAACTCGGGAACGATTAAAGATAGAGCAATTCTGCGAACGCCAATCGATTCAGAATGATCAAATTAGTATAACCTGTGAACTTCGAGTCATACGATATAAAAGAAAATTATTCGAAAAATCGAAAAAAGTCCAAAGGGGTAGACCCCTAAAAATCATGAAAAATACGAAATCGGCAAATTTCATGCAGATTACGAAAATACATGATTTTTGTATCGTCAGTTACAAGGTTTGGCATATGAGAAGAATACTACGTCAAAAATGTCACGAATAGGACTATAAAAAAAAAATTATTTCTTCCCACTCCAGATGAACTCTTCAACTCGGGAACGGTTAAAGATAGAGCAATTCTGCGAACGCCAATCGATTCAGAATTATCAAATTAGAATAACCTCCGAATTTCGAGTCAATCTATATAAAAGAAAATTATTCGAAAAATCGAAAAAAGTTTAAAGGGGTAGACCCCTAAAAGTCATGAAAAATACGAAATCGGCAAATTTCATGCAGATTACGAAAATACATGATTTTTGTATCGTCAGTTACAAGGTTTGGCATATGAGAAGAATACAACGTCAAAAATGTCACGAATAGGATTATAAAAAAAAATTATTCCTTCCCACTCCAGATGAACTCTTCAACTCGGGAACGATTAAAGATAGAGCAATTCTGCGAACGCCAATCGATTCAGAATGATCAAATTAGAATAACCTCCGAATTTCGAGTCAATCTATATAAAAGAAAATTATTCGAAAAATCGAAAAAAGTTTAAAGGGGTAGACCCCTAAAAGTCATGAAAAATACGAAATCGGCAAATTTCATGCAGATTACGAAAATACATGATTTTTGTATCGTCAGTTACAAGGTTTGGCATATGAGAAGAATACAACGTCAAAAATGTCACGAATAGGACTATAAAAAAAAAATTATTCCTTCCCACTCCAGATGAACTCTTCAACTCGGGAACGATTAAAGATAGAGCAATTCTGCGAACGCCAATCGATTCAGAATGATCAAATTAGTATAACCTGTGAACTTCGAGTCATACGATATAAAAGAAAATTATTCGAAAAATCGAAAAAAGTCCAAAGGGGTAGACCCCTAAAAATCATGAAAAATACGAAATCGGCAAATTTCATGCAGATTACGAAAATACATGATTTTTGTATCGTCAGTTACAAGGTTTGGCATATGAGAAGAATACAACGTCAAAAATGTCACGAATAGGACTATAAAAAAAAAATTATTTCTTCCCACTCCAGATGAACTCTTCAACTCGGGAACGGTTAAAGATAGAGCAATTCTGCGAACGCCAATCGATTCAGAATTATCAAATTAGAATAACCTCCGAATTTCGAGTCAATCTATATAAAAGAAAATTATTCGAAAAATCGAAAAAAGTTTAAAGGGGTAGACCCCTAAAAGTCATGAAAAATACGAAATCGGCAAATTTCATGCAGATTACGAAAATACATGATTTTTGTATCGTCAGTTACAAGGTTTGGCATATGAGAAGAATACAACGTCAAAAATGTCACGAATAGGATTATAAAAAAAAATTATTCCTTCCCACTCCAGATGAACTCTTCAACTCGGGAACGGTTAAAGATAGAGCAATTCTGCGAACGCCAATCGATTCAGAATGATCAAATTAGTATAACCTGTGAACTTCGAGTCATACGATATAAAAGAAAATTATTCGAAAAATCGAAAAAAGTCCAAAGGGGTAGACCCCTAAAAATCATGAAAAATACGAAATCGGCAAATTTCATGCAGATTACGAAAATACATGATTTTTGTATCGTCAGTTACAAAGTTTGGCATATGAGAAGAATACAACGTCAAAAATGTCACGAATAGGACTATAAAAAAAAATTATTTCTTCCCACTCCAGATGAACTCGTCAACTCGGGAACGGTTGAAGATAGAGCAATTCTGCGAACGCCAATCGATTCAGAATGATCAAATTAGTATAACCTGTGAACTTCGAGTCAATCGATATAAAAGAAAATTATTCGAAAAATCGAAAAAAGTCCAAAGGGGTAGACCCCTAAAAGTCATGAAAAATACAAAATTGGCAGATTCACTTGCAATCCGCTCTATATACGCAAAATTTCATGCAGATTCCAAAAGTATATGATTTTTATATGCTAAGATACTGTTTGGCATATGAAATTGAATACAACTGGAAAAAATAATAAAATGATCAAATTAGTATAACCTCCGAATTTTGAGTCAATCGATATAAAAGAAAATTATTCGAAAAATCGAAAAAAGTCCAAAGGGGTAGACCCCTAAATATCATAAAAAATACAAATTCGGCAAATTTCATGCAGATTACGAAAATACATGATTTTTGTATCGTCAGTTACAAGGTTTGGCATATGAAAAGAATACAACGTCAAAAATGACACGAATAGGACTATAAAAAAAATAAATTATTCCTTCCCAATCCAGATGAACTCTTCAACTCGGGAACGGTTAAGGATAGAGCAATTCTGCGAACGCCAATCGATTCAGAATGATCAAATAAGTATAACCTGTGAACTTCGAGTCATACGATATAAAAGAAAATTATTCGAAAAATCGAAAAAAGTCCAAAGGGGTAGACCCCTACATATCATAAAAAATACAAAATCGGCAAATTTCATGCAGATTACGAAAATACATGATTTTTGTATCGTCAGTTACAAGGTTTGGCATATGAAAAGAATACAACGTCAAAAATGTCACGAATAGAACTATAAAAAAAAATTATTTCTTCCCACTCCAGATGAACTCGTCAACTCGGGAACGGTTGAAGATAGAGCAATTCTGCGAACGCCAATCGATTCAGAATGATCAAATTAGTATAACCTGTGAACTTCGAGTCAATCGATATAAAAGAAAATTATTCGAAAAATCGAAAAAAGTCCAAAGGGGTAGACCCCTAAAAGTCATGAAAAATACGAAATCGGCAAATTTCATGCAGATTACGAAAATACATGATTTTTGTATCGTCAGTTACAAGGTTTGGCATATGAGAAGAATACAACGTCAAAAATGTCACGAATAGGACTAAAAAAAAAAAATTATTCCTTCCCACTCCAGATGAACTCTTCAACTCGGGAACGGTTAAAGATAGAGCAATTCTGCGAACGCCAATCGATTCAGAATGATCAAATTAGTATAACCTCCGAATTTCGAGTCAATCGATATAAATGAAAATTATTCGAAAAATCGAAAAAAGTCCAAAGGGGTAGACCCCTAAAAGTCATGAAAAATACGAAATCGGCAAATTTCATGCAGATTACGAAAATACATGATTTTTGTATCGTCAGTTACAAGGTTTGGCATATGAGAAGAATACAACGTCAAAAATGTCACGAATAGGACTAAAAAAAAAAATTATTCCTTCCCACTCCAGATGAACTCTTCAACTCGGGAACGGTTAAAGATAGAGCAATTCTGCGAACGCCAATCGATTCAGAATGATCAAATTAGTATAACCTGTGAACTTCGAGTCAATCGATATAAAAGAAAATTATTCGAAAAATCGAAAAAAGTCCAAAGGGGTAGACCCCTAAAAGTCATGAAAAATACGAAATCGGCAAATTTCATGCAGATTACGAAAATACATGATTTTTGTATCGTCAGTTACAAGGTTTGGCATATGAGAAGAATACAACGTCAAAAATGTCACGAATAGGACTATAAAAAAAAGTTATTCCTTCCCACTCCAGATGAACTCTTCAACTCGGGAACGGTTAAAGATAGAGCAATTCTGCGAACGCCAATCGATTCAGAATGATCAAATTATTATAACCTGTGAACTTCGAGTCAATCGATATAAAAAAAAAATTATTCGAAAAATCGAAAATAGTCCCTAAAATCATGAAAAATAAAAATCGGCAAATTTCATGCATATTACGAAAATACATGATTTTTGTATTATCAGTTACAAGGTTTGGCGTATGAAAAGAATACAACGTCAAAAATGTCACGAATAGACTATAAAAAAAAATTATTTCTTCCCACTCCAGTAATTAACAGTACCTTTTTGCTGTACGCCTCTGTTTGAAGTTATAAGCAGTTCATTTGTATGGAAATATTAAACTGGATGCTGTCAAATGACATACCAAAATCCATCAAAATAGTTGGGGGGTCATTGAGCTATTCTGGACAACATATTTTTTCGTAGTTTGCGCGCTTTATTCTGGGACACCCTTTACATTTATTACTCATTCTGAAACAAACAAATTGCATTACTATTTTAGATAAAAGTATTCACAATTTTTTTGGAGTCTCATATCTAGAATGAAAACGAGTACCAATTTCCCGTGTACTTACTGAATAAAAAAATCCTTTACTCGCTCCGTTTTTTTCGTCTCCTCACTCTGTATTCGCGACCCAACCATGACGAATGACATAAAAAACCGTCCCGTTTGCACAAAATAGGATCCAGTGATACCTAACGGAAAAAAATTCAATAAATCCCACAACGCAACATTCAATGTAAGGAAATTCCGCCACATGCTCCCTGTATGGAAAATGCATTTATAACTGTTCACCTCGGTTATAAATAAATGTTGATAATTTTTTGTTCCGCCCGAGTGTACGACTTATCGATTACGCTGAGCTTTAATTTAACTTTGTTCAGTAGTTCGACAGTGACAACAGTTAATTACTCTTCGATACGTGAAGACCTGCGCCGTTCAATTTACATGAGCTTGGTATGTAATTGAGGGGACAACCTTTTACAGATTGTGCCAGAACCGCATTAACAGTATGACATGAATACTGCCGAAGGAATTGTCACTAAATTCGGCAGATTTTCCATTAATGTTATACAGAATATTCCTTGCAGAATTGGTCCAAAGTGAATTCTTCCTGATCCAAACGAAAAGCGGCAGTATCCTCAGCAGTACCTCCAACACTGCAATTGACGGTACTGCCCAACCTCTGAAGCTTTCGGCCTATTGTATTGTTCTATACAGTTGATCCATTTTGGATGTTCGATGTGAGGTCCTTCAGGAGTTCATCTATGATGACCATAGAGGGGAAGATAATAAACTTCCCACAATATGACTTTCAGTCTGAGGTTTCAACAGGATACCTCAGCACTTCCTGTATAGTCGTAACCTTTGCTTCACCAGAAGTATCTTCGACATTGAAGTACGCCTCTAGCATGACCTCTTTGAATCTCAATATCCTTTCGACCCTTCTATCAACAGTGTAGGGGGCGATTCCGTCGGTATTCCATTTCTGCGTGAATGTTAATCCTCGTCGTTTCAAGCGGAAATTGTGTTGGACCTATTGGTCTGAAGGACTGTTACTCTGTATAGTCTTATTCCCCGCCTTGGGGATAGATACCACTCTTGTTGACTTTCAGACTTTTGGAACATACCCCAAAGCTATACTGGCCCAGAATATTCTTCCCAAGATTAGGATAAGAAGTTTCAGGCCTCTCTGTAGCATTGCTGGCAAAACTCCACCAGGTTCTGCTGCTTTTTATGGACTGAACTCGTTCTCGGCCCAAGCAAAGATTCCCTGTTGGCACTTACTGGTACAGCTTGCGTTGGGTAGGACCTGTGGGGTTCTCCTGGCAATTTCTAGCTGCGCGTACAGGCTGATTGTGATGGTCAAATCTTCCTTCGATTGAAATTGTTTTTTCTTTAACATCTTCTCTTCTAATCACACCACATATAAATTCATCCCTCAGAACTACTCCAAAATATGGATTTCCGGATTCTTCATTTCAAAAAAGGCCATGTGTTAAAGTCAAATTACCAAATTCATTTGATGAAGATAATTTTTATGTCCGAGTTAGACCGGTCATTGTAAATGCTTCGAATACGATCCTGCTCGCGAAGTCTAGCATGGAAAGTTGACGATCTATTATGATCGAAGTCATGCGCAAGCATAACAATATGCTGGGCATGTCTGTCATACCGTACTTGTAACTGGATTATGGTTGCTGTGACTTTTTGCAAAAGGCCATGTTTGGAAATGGAAATAACACGACACAGCACGCCGCTTCGTGATATCTGCAGACTTCTTGTCGTTTGTTAGCAGCCTCCTTGATCGTGTAAGATGTCAGAATTGGTGATCGTCAATAGAGAAGGCAGGGAAGAAGATGAATTAGTCTTGGATTGATCAACGAAGGGGCAAATACATGAAATTGAGCTCGGACAACTAAATTACCCAATATTTTCATTCAAGAAAGGATTGGTATATTCATGTAACTTTTGTGTTGTGATGTATACGTAATTTTCCACAATGACTTGAATTTGAACGGAATTTTATATTTTTAACAGACTGATATTATGTATATATCTCAAAATAAGTTTAACTAAAACTTATGATTACCTAAAACTGCTGATTATTGCTGATTATACTGAAATAATCCAGAATTGAAAGACATTTTGGAGACAGAAAACATTTCAAATCAGAAGGAAAATTTCTAGTATTTTTGTTGATGTCTAATCATTGTGAATTCAGTATATAACAGGAAAGTATGATGGGTAGTCACATAGTTTTCATGCAAAATGCACTGTATCAAGATATTTCGAATCAGCTCTACTGTGATTTTGTGGTCCAAACTTATAAAGTTCACCTCGATGTTATTTTAACAATTTTTTTTTCTCATTTTTCAACTTCAATTATAAATTTGTTTTTATTTTAGAGGAAGTATTGGGTAATCTTGCATAACACTCTCATCTAATATTTTAGGTATACAAGAGATTTATTGACAGGTTTGTGGAATAAATTCAAAAAAACTAGAAAATCATTTTATGTTAATGATCTTAATTGGAGGAAATAAACTTTGAAGTGAACCTAACATTATTTTGATACATTATGAAAATTAATAGATATTTTTCGCAATTTTTTCCGATTTTTCCAAAATTTTTTTGTAATTTCGAAAATAGGGGAGGTCTAAGCTTCTTCAACAGGAATTTTTTCTCTTAGTTTTCCTCGTCCAAAGCTGTCCACAATTTTTCCGGATTCCCACGCGTTTTTAAAATTGGTTATAGGGGGTCAGGAAGACACGATTTTTTTAAATAAATTAATTAAATTTTCCAATTTAATTTTTTCGAGTATCTCAACTTCTTTCAAAATAGAGGGGGTTCTGAACCCACGACCAATATGTTTTGTCGTAATTTTCTTGGAACGAAATTATTGATTTTTTCTTTCAAATTCCGATGCGTTTTCCATTCAGGTTCTGGGTGGGCAGAGGGGGTAAAATGTCTTGAAATGAATTCATCCGGCTACACAATTTTACGGGATTTTTCTATTTTATATACACGAATTTTTTGAGCATTTTCCACGTCTGAAGCGCTGTCTATTCAGTATTCAAGGGGGTGCAGGGGGCGGAAAGGGGTAATATATTTCACATCAGAATTTTGAGTTCTCGACCAATACTTTACGTAGTGATTTTCCATGCCTGAAATTAACAAAAAAATTCGAATTACTACGTTGTTCTTGTTATAGCCTTTCGGGGGCAAGGGGGACATTTTTCGAAATGAAATAATGCGGCTGTCCGCCGTTTTATACAATTTTACGGGATTTCTTTATATTTTTACGATTATTCGGATCATTTTTGACTTCTTACGCGCTCTATATGTAGGCTTCGGAGACGCAGGGGGTTAACATTTTTGGCAATAAAAATTTGCGACTGTCTGTTGGTTTTAATTATTTTTACAAAATTTTACAATTTCATTTTTGCGAGGTTTTGCAACTTATTTCAAAAACACTATTTTTTCGTTATTTTGCAATTTTACAAGTGTTTTTCATTCAGCATTCGAAAAGACAGGGGTGAACATTTTTTGCAATCAGATAAAGCGAGTGTCCAATATTTTTCGATGTTTTTACGTATTTTTTTGATTTTATTTTTACAATTTCTATCAAAAAATAAGTGGTAGATAGTCAGTTTGTTCCGTTGTTATTTCCGACTTCCAAAACCTCCGAAACTTTTTACAGGGGCAGGTGGGTAAATGTTTATAGAACTGTGTCATTCGATGGCTCCATATTTTTTACTATTTCTACCAATTTTTTCGATTTAATTTTCGCTAATCTTCGTATTTTTGACAAGTTTTAATAGAAGCTTTCATTACAAAGAAACAAATACTTGAGAGTGTTAATATTCCAAATTGGCTTTCATTTCATATCAAGAAACAAATTCAATTACAAAACATAACATTCACCACCTGTTATACAGACATTTTCCGTATGAACAATTAGTTAGTTCGCAAGAACTGAGTTTCATCAGATAAGGTTGATAAATTGGTATATCAATTCATAACTTTGAAATTCGGTAAGACGTGTTATAAAATACATTAATCGCCACCAAATACATGAATACATTTGGGACTCATTAATGATAAACTTGAATAATCGAATATTTGGCGAAGTAACAATTTTTGTTCATATCAGTTCAAATTGAAGATTACCCATCGCAATATGTGTGTCTAAAGGTTCAAATCCAGAGACAAAAAAATAGATTATTCACTTTGAGTATTTTCGAAATGATAAAAGGCCATCCAAGTATTTTCAAATGTTTCAACTCCATTTTATATAAATTTTTTTGTAACTCGTTTTTTCTAATTCTGAAAAAGCCCCAGCAAATCCTTCACCATGAACTTCATTCAACAGTTCCTTATTTTTACCCAAAGAATAACACATCCTGCCAACTTGGGAAAACTTGAAACAGAAAAATTTGGATTTAATGTGGTTTAAACTGAAAAAAAAGAGTCTTCATGGAATAATATTTTTCAATAGAAGAATCGAAACAAACTTGACTGTATTTTCATATACGTGATCGAATATTATGAGGCATCATTGATTTACAACCAAACTTGCTAGAAAAAGGAGTTATTGAAACTTTCCCAGCACTGGTATCGAAGAAACAGATCATAGAAGAGAAAGTAAAAGTTGTCGAGAAGCAGAAATAATTGAACAGAACTTGAAATTCAATACAAAGTTTCCAGTAAACGTCTCCTTTTTTCTATACTTCTGCAGTATAAACTCCAATCTGACTGGTTTTTCGGAAACGTTCCCAGATCCTCAACAACTTTCGGTCGACGTCAACAAAATCAAGACAATGAGGAGGAAGAAGGCGTAACACGACACGAAACCCTGCGCCTAATTATAATATTCCTTGACCGCTATCGCTCTTGTACATCTGACCTGTCAAAACAAACAATTATGCGCGATCCGTGGCCAACTCGGGGTTTATTAAAAGTCGCTATTATTAAGTAGATGTCAGCAATTAGAGATAGCACCTCTACATTAAAGCTAACATATTCAACAGCTGCTGAAATTATTCGTTGAGAAACGAGGCTATGCTTTCTGGAGATAACTATCTAAGTTATGGTCCGTAGTGTCGGGTGACGCACTCCCACACACCCCCGCAGGGCCCTTCCGGTCGCCATTTGCAACTCATTATGCGTACTATCAATTACAGTAGGAGAAAAGTATCACAGAAATGTTGGGCGAATGATAATTCGGTATGGATTATGGCACGCAAAAATAGAAAGAGATGATTCATAGAGAAAAATTAAAGTCCAGTTAAGTTTAACATGTATCGAGGGGTCATCTATAAATGAAGATAAGCCCCATGATTAATCATGAGAGAAATTGCAGTCCAGAAAATGAAATTTAGAGCTGTGAGGTAAATATGAGTCAATAGCTGCAGCACTACGTTCTAGGTTCAAGATTAAGACAATTAAGAACGTTTGGGCAAACTTTTAAAATATTTGGTTTTTTTTGTTGCCAATTCATTGATTCAAGTGGAAATTTTGAGCATTTTCCTATTGTATTGGTGGTATTATATTAACACAATTTTTCTGACTTCTGAAAAAAGTCTGGTGCTTGTAACATTTACATTTTGGTTTAGGAGGACGTGATTATCAAATATAATTATAGACTAAACGACTTATCTGTAAGGTATTCAATAAATCAGTATTGACACATACTTACAGTATATAACTATTTACTCACATAAATATGTAAAAGAAACTTTACGACGAAATATTCAAAACTAATGATAAAATATTCAATAATTATTATTTTTGTCAAAACATGAAAATTAACACACATATTAATAAATATTCACACACATAAATATGTAAACGAAAGAATAACAAAATTGAAATTTTAAACTGAGAATGATGAAATAATCAATAAATATTCACACCCATGAATATGTAGACGAAACCAATTTGAATAAAATATTTGCACTAGTTAGTACAGACCAACACACTGGGGTACATGCAAGAACAATTTCAGAAAGAGTCATTACAGAATTCTTGAAGGCTGTAATAAGGTAAATAAGGTAATAGAGATATCACTTCCAAAATCTGATTTTCTTGGAACAAAGGCCTACAGGAGTCACGAGGTTTGACTCAATAAATATATCGGATTGCTCTTTTTTGAAATGCCTGTATAGTTCCTAACAGATCCAATCCACACAGTCCCCAAAAAGGTATTGTGTGTACCTTAAATAGGTCTGGGATCCCACTGCATTGTATCCAAATGATATTTACATTTAGATGCTCGACATATTTATCAAACTTCAATTTGTTGTCTATGAAGAGTCCCAAGAATTTGGTGTATACAGTGTGTATCTGAAAGTTAGAATGTTTGTCTTGTCAATATTAAATGAAAGGAGATTCAATTCACACTATAGTTTGATCTTTTTTACATCATTAGATATTTTTTCCTACAGTATCTTCTACTGTTTCACTACTATCCCACAAAATAAATGTATCATCCTCGAAGCGTCAATTTACCAGTCAGTTCGACATTTGTAAGATAATTAACATATATTAGAGAAAGTATAGGACCTAACAAAGATTCTTGCACTCCTGAATTTATCTCAATTTGCTTCGAGTGCTAACTTATTCTAACTGTTTGCTTTCTCCCTATGAGGTATAATTTGAACCATTGCAGATTTATTTCGATAATCCATAGTGATTCAGTTTTCGCAAGAGTATTCCATTATCTAAGCAGTCGAAAACCTATGTTAGATCACAAAACACTGCTGCTGCAGAATTGAAGTTGATGTAAACCTCATGAAGAAATGTTTTTTAAGTTTCTGAAATCCATACTGATTGTTACTGAAAATATTTTGTGAAATATGGAATAAATCGTTTTTTTACAAGTTTTTCTATCAATTTTGCAATGGATGGGATGAAATGAGTTGTTTATTCACATGAGTACCTTAATAATGTAGTATCCTACGCGTTGCGTACAAAATGTTATCTACAACTGTTAACGTTTTCATAACTATCTTTAAATATACCTCATTGTCTGTGATCATTTTTGTAACCGTAGCCACGGTAGATGTAAACAAAGCCGTTTAAAGATGTTGAATTAAATTGTCAGATCGATATCCAGAACCATCATTAAGTTTCTTGAGTGAAAATGTCTTCAAGTGAAGATGATCTACCATCCAATATTGAAAATGCGGCGACAAGTGTTATTTCAAATCTCGTGCCCGAGAAATCCCGAGAAAAATACCGTTTAGTGTATGATAGGTATGAAAAATGGTGCAGAGAAAGGAAGGTTGTTAACTTGACGAATGAAAAGGGATTGCTAGTATACTTCAATGAACTAAGCAAATTACAGAAACCTTCATCTCTTTGGTGCTATTACTCAATGTTGAGGACAGGATTTCTAATTGAGCAAAACGTCGATATCAAGAAACATACTAATTTGCTAGCATTCCTGAAACGAATATCCAAGGAGTACAAACCTAAGAAGTCGAAGGTTTTCACGAAGGAAGAAATAATCAGATTTCTGATAGATGCGGACGACACGAAATTATTGTGCATGACGGTATACTATGGACATATATTTTAATGTGATATTTAATTTAAAGGTTTTACTGACTGTAGGTGTTGCTGGCGCATGTCGGCAGCAAGAGTTGACAAAATTATTGATTGAGAATGTTGAAGACCAAGGAATATGCTATCAAGTTATCATACCAACTACTAAAACAAAAGTGTCACATGAATTCTTTATAACATCTGGAAACACTGCCGGTTTGAATGCAGTAGAAGTAGTTAGGAAATATTTGAAATCAAGACCTACAAATTGTGATCATAAGCGTTTCTTTGTTGGATATAGAGCTGGAAATGTATAAAACAACCAATTGGTATAAATACTATTGGCGGTATGTAAAAATCAATTGCCGAGTTTCTCGAATTAACCAATTCAAAACAATATACTGGACATTGTTTCCGGCGAACTTCAACTACACTTTTGGCTGATTCTGGGGCAGATCTCTTGACTAAAAAACGACACGGCGGCTGGAAATCTAACTCGGTTGCCGAAGGTTACATCGAAAGTTCTACTGACAATACCAAAAGGACGGCAATGAAAATTTTGGAAGAAAAAGAAAATATTCCCACAACATCGAAAAATTTTTAAAATTAAAATATATGTAATTATTCAAATAAATCGTTGGGAATCTCGGCATCTGGCATCAACCTGTATAATTGGCGACCGAGTTAGCGCAGTGGCCACTCGGATTCACGACTTGTGGGTCGTGGGTTCGATTCTCCAATGAGGCAGATCTTTTTTCTTCAGAAACTATATCTGTTTTATTGAAGAATGACTCTCCCACGTTTCATGGTTGACGGGACTACGAATAAACATGCTGCTCCTGAGGTGGCGTATGGAGTTAGTAACAAAGCCTAACCAGAACACTTGTGTGAATGAGATTATATGTTGTGAATGTCCAATATTGAATTACGGGTGAGGATATTGCTTCGAGCAAGACAATCCTCAACCCACCGACGAAGCCCGTGTTATTTACGCCGGTTAGAGGCCGGGGCAGGACGGATTCTTGCATAACACAATATGTGGAAACTGGTCGAAATGCGCCTGAGCAGGAAGCAATGACCATTAAATGTGAGAGAGAGAGAAACCTGTATAGTTGTAAAGACTGCACATTACATATATACGGGGTTATGATGAAGTAATGCACAAAATTCATAAAACGTACAACGATCACTTTTGAAAAAAATGCAAAAACACGTCAAACTGTTTTTTTTATTCCGCATCTTTTGACATAAGTTACAAAAATAACACGTCAAATGTCAAAGTTATGACGTCACCAACAAATTTTTTTAATGGGAAGCTAAGAGTTTTATTACATTATGTGATAGAGCTTGTGTTTTTACACAAGGGAAAAATAGTTGCAGTAGGGCTCACATAAGAAAAACAACGAGAAAAGGGATGAAAAACGAAATAACAAAACCAATTATAAAAAGAGGTCAAACTTAAACTTATCTAGTAAGAACATGTGTTCTTATAAATTTTTTCAATTGTTTTACTAAAACAACGGTTTGTCAGTGTCAGTCGTACAATTAGTGTCACCACAGTTTTAGTATTATGGCTCGTTTAACCGAAAGAGAAAGGATAGAAATTCTAATGATGGTAGGTTACGGCGATCGCCTTCGAAATCATGAAGAAGCATGTGCTTTATTTAACGCATCACATTTTGAAAGACCTCCAATGGCTAGAAGCACAGTAAGCAGAATTGTTGCAAAATTTGATGCAACGGGAAGCGTGAGGGATGCTCCAAAATCTGGACGACCAGGAATATGCGACGATGTGAAGTTAGATATTTTGCTGTCAGTAGAAGAACACCCTCACGCAACTACAACAGAAATTGCCTTACAAGAAAATGTTACTCAGTCGTTTGTAGTAAAGATGTTAAAAAAAGAAAAACTACACCCATACAAAGTTCATCTTGTTCACGAACTCTCAGAAGATGATCCGGACAGACGTTTGGAATTTTGTGAAATCTTCATGCGGCATTGTGACGAAAATCCAAATTTTCTTAATAGTGTAGTATTTTCCGATGAGGCAACGTTTTGTCTAAGTGGTTCGACACAATTCTCGCTACTGGGCTCGGGAAATTCCCCACTGGATGCAGACAAAACACACCCAGCGTCCCCAAAAAATTAATGTTAGGGTAGGAATCGTCCGGGGAAGATTTATTGGTCCTTAATACTTTCGCGGGAATTCAACAGCTGAACGATATTTGGAACATCTTCGTATGGCAGTGCTTCCGGACCTACTTGCGGCATTTCCGGATCCAAATAATGGGGACAACTTGGATCCCAGTATTTAGTTCCAACAAGATGGCGCACCACTACATTATGGTCATACTGTTCGAAGGTTTCTGGATAACCAGTTTGAAGGACGGTGGATTGGAAGACGTGGACCAATGGAGTGGCCACCTAGGTCACCTGATTTAACCCCCCTTGATTTTTTTCTGTATGAACATTTGAAAAGTCGGTTCTACATTAACCGGCCAGACAATTTAGAAGACTTAATGGAAAGAATTAGACACGAAATGACTCGTATAACTCCGCAGATGATCGAAAACTCTATAAATGCGGTCTACCATCGTCTTGGCCTATGTCAGTTAGTAAACGGGACACAGTTTGAACAATTCCTATAAGAAATAGTTTTGGTTTAATGGACTGTTTAGTTAATTGAAAAGTTATTATGAAACTTACGTTTATTTCGTTTTTTATTCATTTTCTCGATATTTTTTCTTATGTGAGCCCTACTGCAACTATTTTTCCCTTGTGTACAAACACAAGCTCTATCACAAAATGTGATAAAAATCTTAGCTTCCCATTAAAAAAATTTGTTGATAACGTCATAACTTTGACAACTTTGACGTGTTATTTTTGTAACTTATGTCAAAAGATGCGGAATGAAAAGAACAGTTTGACGTGTTTTTGCATTTTTTTCAAAAGTGATCGTTGTACGTTTTATGAATTTTGTGCATTACTTAATCATAACCCTATATGTATAATAAATAAGTTTTCAAGTAAATTGTGAGTGATAATTACCATTTTGCTCAATGTCTATTGTTATTGTTTATGAATCAAGTATGTTTCCACGTAATTCTTTAGAGAAAAATAACGTTTTATTGATTTTTTATCGTTTTCTATTCGAATTTATTTTGGTTGAAATTTATTTATCTCATTAGCGCACTAATTCTTTTAATAGATTCAAAAAAGCACTAGTGCGGTAATAAACGTCATTATGACATTCAAAAAAGTGTCAAATCATAATCATTACTTGACAGTTGTAGATAAAGGATATTATTATACTATAACTTTTACATGGTTGATTTTGATAGAATAAAATTCCTGTTTCAGCAGCCACTCACTCCATTTTCTAACCGCGGCCAACAACTCGTGTAACGCTATATAATTTTTGCCCGATGGTAATTTCCCCTCACAATTTGTTGCGTAAACGGCCTCTAGAAAGGAAAATCATGGTGGAACGTCGGCCGACTTCAAGTCGAGTCCGTGTTATTAGCTGTAATGAGCGTGAGATCTTGATATGCAACTCCGTAATATAGTGTTTATGCCGTTGAGTGTGGTTGGTTCGTTTATAATTTGTTAGAAATGAAAGCGTCAATTTATCATCATCATGATGGGGGGCAACAGCATTTCCGCCTACGCTCTCATATTGTATGCTAATCGCGGCAGGCTGTGTACACGCGGAAACACAATTAATTCAAAATTTTTATTACACTTCGCTGCAGTCGTTATTCAAAATGGTATGTTGTATATCTTGGGAAATGGACGGCTCGGCGATTTAATTGGACTCGTGGAGCATATTTCTAGGTCATTTTTAGTGGATTGTATTCCATCTACCAAAGGATTTCTCAGATTTTTGCATATAAACTGTTAAACGATAAAAGCTTGGTATATATTCCTAGTGTGACCCGTGAGAGCACTCAAATTCAATACAGTATCGTAAAAAGAAAATGATGTTCAATAGTGTCGAGTAATGAAACATCAAAATAAAATTGATATCTCAGCACAAATTCATTTGTTTTTTGGAGGTTTTCATGTCCAAACTTCAAGTTGGCTCTCAATATAAACGAATAATTGACATTAAATGCTTGATAAAACATTGATAGTTGAACCTCCTTTTTTTAGAACAGTACACAATCCAAAATCAAATACTTCAAGAAAGAGCAAAATCAATTCTTTCTAGAAGATTCCACTTCACTAGGAAGGATTGATTTCTGCGTTCAGAATGGTTTGATTGAAGAGGCTGCTGTTCCTATTTTGCCAGTAAAGTCTTTGGATAAATCTACAAATCACCTTGGGAGTCATGGGAGCAAAGTTGGGTTGAATAATTTAGGAAATACATGTTGTACGAATAGCGTTTTACAAACGCAAGGACAATCCTTACAGTTTCACATTGTAGTAGATGCAGTATGAATCGCGAAAACTTCGGTGACTTTTTTGAATTAGAGTTTGCGATTCCCAAACTTTCGGAAATCCAGTCCAGTCCAGGTGATAGTCAAGTGTATTGCCAAATATGTATCAAAATAACCGACTGCTATAAAATAACGAATATAGTTGAAGCACCTGCAAATCTGATCCTAACTCTGAAACTCTTCAGCAACTCACAGAAGTACCTATCAAATTATTACTACAAATCAATCCTGAGGTATGGTTTCCTTGCTTTGAGGCCGTTCACCTCCGTGGAGGTGGTTCCACTGGACGTTTCGCTGGACTAAAGCTATGCTGAAGATGCTCACCGCAGTTGTGAGCGAATCGTCCAGTGGAACCGACCACGGCCTCAAAGCCTGGAAACCATACCTCAGGATTCTTCTTCCGGCCGTGAAAGCCTTCATTCTCACTACAAATCAAGCTAGAAGAACATACCGATCTAGCTAACTGTTCCTATGCCGACGACATTTCTGAAGTAATTTCTGATGAATCAAACATTATTTTGGAAGAGAAGGCTAACAAAACCTTAAGAGATATTTCGAAATGGTTTTCAAAAAATTTTCTTTACCTAATCGAGACTAAAACACAATATAATATAAGATTCAAAACGTGTAGAAGAATATGTGATGATATAAAAATTTACAGAAAAGAAGATAATCCTGATTTTTTTGCACACTTCATTTATGTGGGTACACCATGTACAGGAACTTCATAGAAGGTGCTTGAGTGATAGATCTGCCATCAGATCTTAGCAACAAGCTGTGATCGAATTCAAAATCTTATAAACTTTGTCTTCCCCATGTTCAAAGCTAATTTATTTGAAGAAAACCATTCTTTAGATATTTTGATTTTTTCATTGGCCTTCAAGACTGATCGCTCCACATTGCTCCCTGTAGTTATGAGGGAGGTGTCATCTGCATACATAATACTTTCATTAGAAATATCATTCACGTATATCAGATATAACAGAGGACCTAAAACAGAGCCCTGGGGAACTCCTATATCATTTATTGTTTTCAGCGAAGTGTGATTGTTTGCTAGAACATATTGCATCCTGTTTGTGAGATAACTTCTGAGCCAATCATGTACCACTCCTCAGAAACCGTGCAGTTCTAGTTTTGTTAGAAGAATTTCATGTATGACAAGATCCTTTTTAGAACCGATATTCGAGTTCATTAAATCAAACCTATTCATAAATTCTGTTATTGCATTTGCAACATATTTTTCAAAAACCTAAGCAAAGGGACTCAATAGTGCCTTTGGTCTGAAATTTTGAATATCTGGGAGTTTTCCAGATTTGTAAATCGGAATAATTTTGGCCATTTTGAGGCATGATGGGAAAAGTATCTTCTTCAAGATACGTTAATGGTTGTATCAACAGATTGGCAAACTTTTTCACTAGATTTGTTGTTATATGATCATCTCTCCGTGAGTGGGAGCTCTTTAGATTTAGGATGATGTTTAAGATTTCTGATGTAGGAAGTATTCTCAATACTAGAGCACCCGTATCTCTTCACCGGTCCCAGCAACCCCAACCCCATCATCCCATATCTCATCCTACCTGCTGGCTGTATTGGCTGGGTATCTCGATGACTGGGATGCTGCGAACGCGAATATTAGAATCCCGAACCGAGATTTATAGGCGGTGTCGCGCTATAAGCCATTGCAATCTTGGATAATGGGCCCCGCTTCTGCTACTACAGGACTAACATGGCGGATGGGAATTAATTAATTGGCTTGCAAAATAAAGACCATAAATTCGCATAGCGTCACAAATTATGGGCGCGATAGGGAATGTCGCGAAATAAAATAACCATATCTGCCCGCCCGGTTGCTATTCTCGCTCTCTTCGCCTCCTCCGCGGATTTTTAATGTTGCTGAAGCAGTCTGGAGCTTGTCTCGAATTCAAATCAGGCCGGAGGAAAAAAGGCGCTGTTGTTATTTTTAATGAGAGCTGAGACGATGGGAGTGCTCTGGTTTGATCGTCATACGGTATACGGTCTCAGTTTGTTCAACATAAATTTGAGGACAAATCAACATTATTACTATTTCTCGAAAGAAGCAAGTTCGATGAATCATTTGTAAATTTTTCATTGAATGAAAAAGGAAAAAAGCGTCAAATATTTTTTTGCAAGAATAAAATCGCGGAGGTGGCGTTAAAAGCTTGTGAAATCTTCAATTCAGTCGGAATCGACTTCATATTTGATGTGGATATTCAAAAAAGATAAAAAAAACAGATTAAAAAGTGTTTGTAGAGAAAACTCATCCCTCTCACCAATACGTGAACTCTTCAACTCGAGAACAGTTGATTCTAGAGCAGTTCTGCGAAAGCCAATCGATTCAGAACAGTCAAATTAGTATAATCTTTGGATTTCGAGTCAATCGATTTAAAATGAAATTATTCGAGAAAACGAAAAAAATCGAAAAATACAAAATTGGCAGATTCACTTGCAACTCGCACTGTATACGCAAAATTTCATGCAGATTCCATAAATATATTATTTTTGTATGCTAAGATACTAGTTTGGCATATAAAATAGAATAGAACTGGGAAAAAAAATTAAATGACTCCTTCCTATCAGAGATGAACTCTTCAACTCGGGAACGGTTGAAGATAAAGCATTTCTGCGCCAATCGAT
Source organism: Chrysolina americana (assembly GCA_958502065.1). Lineage (NCBI taxonomy): Eukaryota > Metazoa > Arthropoda > Insecta > Coleoptera > Chrysomelidae > Chrysolina > Chrysolina americana. The sequence continues at coordinate 1,708,850 of OY293413.1, read as the reverse complement.
TCAGAATGGTCATATTAGTATAATCTTTGGATTACGAGTCGATCGATATGAAATGAAATTATTCGAGAAATTGAAAAAAATCCAAAAAATACAAAATTGTCAGATTCACTTGCTACCCGCACTATATACGCAAAATTTCAGGCAGATTCCATAAATATATTATTTTTGTATGCTAAGATACTAGTTTGGCATATAAAATAGAATAGAACTGGGAAAAAAATTAAATGACTCCTTCCTACCAGAGATGAACTCTTCAACTCGGGAACGGTTGAAGATAAAGCAATTCTGCGAACGCCAATCGATTCAGAATGGTCATATTAGTATATTCTGTGGATTACGAGTCGATCGATATGAAATGAAATTATTCGAGAAATTGAAAAAAATCCAAAGGGGTAGACCCCTAAAAATCATTAAAAATACAAAATTGTCAGATTCACTTGCAACCCGCACTATATACGCAAAATTTCATGCAGATTCCATAAATATATTATTTTTGTATGCTAAGATACTAGTTTGGCATATAAAATAGAATAGAACTGGGAAAAAAATTAAATGACTCCTTCCTACCAGAGATGAACTCTTCAACTCGGGAACGGTTGAAGATAAAGCAATTCTGCGAACGCCAATCGATTCAGAATGGTCATATTAGTATATTCTGTGGATTACGAGTCGATCGATATGAAATGAAATTATTCGAGAAATTGAAAAAATCCAAAGGGGTAGACCCCTAAAAATCATGAAAAATACAAAATTGGCAGATTCACTTGCAACCCGCACTATATACGCAAAATTTCATGCAGATTCCATAAATATATTATTTTTGTATGCTAAGATATTAGTTTGGCATATAAAATAGAATAGAACTGGGAAAAAAATTAAATGACTCCTTCCTACCAGAGATGAACTCTTCAACTCGGGAACGGTTGAAGATAAAGCAATTCTGCGAACGCCAATCGATTCAGAATGGTCATATTAGTATATTCTGTGGATTACGAGTCGATCGATATGAAATGAAATTATTCGAGAAATTGAAAAAATCCAAAGGGGTAGACCCCTAAAAATCATGAAAAATACAAAATTGTCAGATTCACTTGCAACCCGCACTATATACGCAAAATTTCATGCAGATTCCATAAATATATTATTTTTGTATGCTAAGATACTAGTTTGGCATATAAAATAGAATAGAACTGGGAAAAAAAATTAAATGACTCCTTCCTATCAGAGATGAACTCTTCAACTCGGGAACGGTTGAAGATAAAGCATTTCTGCGCCAATCGATTCAGAATGGTCATATTAGTATAATCTTTGGATTACGAGTCGATCGATATGAAATGAAATTATTCGAGAAATTGAAAAAAATCCAAAAAATACAAAATTGTCAGATTCACTTGCTACCCGCACTATATACGCAAAATTTCAGGCAGATTCCATAAATATATTATTTTTGTATGCTAAGATACTAGTTTGGCATATAAAATAGAATAGAACTGGGAAAAAAATTAAATGACTCCTTCCTACCAGAGATGAACTCTTCAACTCGGGAACGGTTGAAGATAAAGCAATTCTGCGAACGCCAATCGATTCAGAATGGTCATATTAGTATATTCTGTGGATTACGAGTCGATCGATATGAAATGAAATTATTCGAGAAATTGAAAAAAATCCAAAGGGGTAGACCCCTAAAAATCATTAAAAATACAAAATTGTCAGATTCACTTGCAACCCGCACTATATACGCAAAATTTCATGCAGATTCCATAAATATATTATTTTTGTATGCTAAGATACTAGTTTGGCATATAAAATAGAATAGAACTGGGAAAAAAATTAAATGACTCCTTCCTACCAGAGATGAACTCTTCAACTCGGGAACGGTTGAAGATAAAGCAATTCTGCGAACGCCAATCGATTCAGAATGGTCATATTAGTATATTCTGTGGATTACGAGTCGATCGATATGAAATGAAATTATTCGAGAAATTGAAAAAAATCCAAAGGGGTAGACCCCTAAAAATCATTAAAAATACAAAATTGGCAGATTCACTTGCAACCCGCACTATATACGCAAAATTTCATGCAGATTCCATAAATATATTATTTTTGTATGCTAAGATACTAGTTTGGCATATAAAATAGAATAGAACTGGGAAAAAAATTAAATGACTCCTTCCTACCAGAGATGAACTCTTCAACTCGGGAACGGTTGAAGATAAAGCATTTCTACGAACGCCAATCGATTCAGAATGGTCAAATTAGTCTATTCTGTGGATTTCGAGTCAATCGATTCAAAATGAAATTATTAGAGAAATTGGAAAAAATCGAAAGAGGTAGACCCCAAAAATCATGAAAAATACAAAATTGGCAGATTCACTTGCAACCCGCACATACATTTGTCTGCTAAGCTGAGAATTATGGAATTGTGATGATGACGCACGGGTGAAGATATAATAATGGAACTGTATATGATTTTTGTATGATAAGGTACTAGTTTGGCATATAAAATAAAATAAAACTGGGAAAAAAGAATGAAATGACTCCTTCCCACCACAGATGAACTCTTCAATTTCAAGTTGATCGAAAAACAAAAGTAATTATTGGAAAAAAATCGTAAACCTCTTAAAATCTGAAAAAATATAAAATCATCATTAAAATTATAATATATTTTGTACGCAAAATTTCATGCTGATTCTGAAATTATATGATATGTATATGCTCAGATGCGAAGTTCAGCATGAAGAAGGAATAAAACGTCAAAACTTCTTTTTAAAGTTGCGGAGGTGCCATTGAGAGCCCGTAAAATCTTCAATTGACTCGGAATCGACTTAATATTTGGTGTGCGGTTTCAAAAAAAATCGCATTCCAAAAAGAAAAGTATAGAGAACAAAGTGAAAAAGTTTTTTGGAGAAAAATGGTTACTCTTAACTCAATCAAATGCCACATTCAGAATAATGAAGTTAGTATACTCTGTGAAAATGACCGAAGAAAAAAGTAACCAATCGAAAAGAATCTACGCCGTAAACCCTTAAAAACCATGAAAATAAAAAGTCAGCTGATCCACCTGAAATTTGAACTATGTACGCACAATTTAATGCTAATTTTGAACATAATGGATTTGTATCCACTCAGGTACGAGCATTACTTCAAGAAAGAACTCAAATGTCAAAATTTCTCTCTTTGTATCGTATTTTCGAAAATTTTTAGTTTTCATATTCCAAGAGTCGCAATATTCCTTCTAACATATCTTCAGATGAATGCAAATAATCATTACAAGTCAAAAGCCCATGAAATCTTCAATTCACTCCGATTCGACTCCAAATTCGAAGAGCTTATTCAAAAGGGTTGTAGTTACGAAAATTAGTAGACAATTGTTGAAAACAAGAGTTTTGGAGGAAAATGATCCCCCTTCAACCTCAGATCGAATTTAAAGAATAGTGATATTGACATAACTAGTGCCGATTCTTGAGTAGTTTCATTGTTTTGAATGGTATTCACCCATTTCTTCGCGCCTGCGCATTTTGTGATCTGAAAAATGTCTCTGATGAATAACTAGTTAATTCACGGAAGTATTTTATACGAGAAGACTCCATTCAAGTAGACACAGTTTGGCCATCGTTCTCTCCACCTGGAAAATGACTAGCTATGAATATTTCATTCAAAGGATAAGAATTGCCGACTGAGAGCGAGTCTGTCGATATTTTTTTCTCATTTTCCAGCTGTGGCCGGTAAATAAATAGGATTTGTACAGTGGATTTCGCCTCTGTGTGCGCCCATTAGCGACTACAAATGGCAAAGCTCTCACTACACGATTCACACATTCCCAAAGAAGCTCCAGATAATCCGCATTATCTCCCAAAAACTCCCGACATATTATATATACTTCCACTGTTCCATTAACGTCCGCATCCTTTGTGTTTCATTGAGATGAATTCCGTTTTAAAGTCGTCTACACAGTGGAGGATACTGGAGTCAAACAACGATGAGTTCATCCTAGATTTTCCTGTTTCTCTCATGAGTACTCATGAGTTTACATTTACTTATCAAATAAACTATTGATAGTGCTTTTAAGTTGGTTGAGACTATTGCGACCCGTGAGAATCCAACGTGAATGGATATAAAATCTTACTTGAACATTCTTTTTATAACATTGGAAAATTCTGCTATAACAGATTTGCCCTGTGTTATGAAAATTGCCAAAACAGATTTTTGAATTTGAAGAAATGTGCATGACACTGCCTGAACTTCTTACTCATGATCGCTCAAAGAACGATCTAGTTATAACATCGTCGGCCCAATGCCAAAGTCACGAATGTGCATATTTGATGTTCTGAAAAAAATGCATTTAAAAAATTCAAGACTTTGCTGAAAATGAAGATATAATTATTTAATGTTTTTCAACAGTAACCCAAAATGATATCTTTATTTTTAGCAACGTCTTGCATTTTTGAAACGCATTTTCCTCAAAACATCAAATACAGTGTGTTTCACTTCTCATGGAAACACCCTCGTATCTTCTATAATTTTTGACGAAATATCATGAAATTCTCAGGATCGATAGATACACTAGAGATGAACTCTTTGCACGAAAGGGGTCATCCTACGTGATATACACTGCTCGCCAGCAGCGATAAAACCACCCATTTTTCCGGAAAGTAATATTAGGGAGCAAAATTGGCCAAAAATTCTTTCGGATTCGTGTTCAGGATCCCAAAATTACTACTAATACACTTGTCTCCTGAAAAAAATTCAGTTCTGAAAAATAAATTTTTTTTTCAATTACTTCACGTATGATAACCCCTTTCGTGTAGAGCGTTCATCTCTAGTGTATCTATCGATCCTGAAAATTTCATGGTTCTACGTCATAAATTACGGAAGATACGGGGGCGTTTCCATGAGAAGTGAAACAAATTTGAATTTTTCAGGACTGAAATTTTTTCAAGAAACAGGTGTATTAGTAGTAATTCGGGGATCCTAAACAAGAATCCGAAGGAATGTTTGTCCAATTTTGACCAATAATATAAGTTTCAGGAAAAATGGGTGGTTCCATCGCTATTTTCGTGCAGTGTATATCACGTAGGATGACGCCTTCTGTGTAGCGAGTTCATTTATAGTGAATCTATCAATCCTGAAAATTTCACGGTTCTACGTTGAAAATTACGGAAGATACGGGGGTGTTTCCATGAGAAGTGAAACACACTGTATGCACATTCGTGACTTTGGCATTGGACCGACGACATGAAGTCTGAAAGAAAACTTCTTGATCTGAGGAAAAAACAGAATATTAACGATGCTGCCTTACTTCTCTGAGGAAGGCAGTGGTCCAATTTTTGGATGAAACGAGGTTATTAATGATTTTGAAGACAACCCCAATTGCATTATTATTATTCAAAATTCTGGCACTTTCCGCACAAATAAACATCCAACGAATTTGCTTCCCAAAGGCCCTCCATAAAACATGTATCAAAAGCAGTGCCATTTATCACACACGCTGATATAATGATTTCATCTCTTGTTGGAGATGAAATCCAGAATTCCATATGTTTTTGTGTGTTTATAAAACATTTCAGTATTTAAACACGCTCGTGTTTGTGTTAATATATTCTTCCCGGGTCTATTTATCGAGTTCATAACAGAGATTATAATCGTTTCTTTGAATAAATACACTTTTCGATATAAAATTAATCGCGGCGCATCACAATTTATAAATTAATGTGGTTTCCTAAGGTTTACTAATGGATGCTGGCGTCAAAATATTCATCTCTTTGATGTTCCAGACGCAGGTGAAGCGATGTTCGTTTCATTGATTGCAGTTGTTTAATTTCTATAACAATATCGGGATGAGCCCATTTCCATGGAATTTACCTAACGAAATTATGTAAGAAACATCTGCATTTCAGTTTTAGAAGTTTGAGTAGGTTTTATCGATCTATTATAGGATCTGATTTTTATCAGGAACGATTACATCATCGGGAATATGTACGAGGATCCAGAAAATTGAACAACTGAATACTTCTATGCTGTGAAATCACAACACGATCAGTCACAGACATTGTTGATATTCAGTAGCAAATACAAGCCACTGATCCTGATGTAGTCCTCCTCGACCATGAAAGTAGGACGAGTTCCATCCTAAAGTTTTCAGCTCCTACAAAAACAAATTGAGTCCTAAAAGAGGAGGAAAACGCACTTAATATCAAGATCTACTCTTTGAATTCAGCAGGCCTAACCCAAACCATTTTGTTGAAATGGTAGTTTCGATAAAAATCATACCGGCTTGCCTTAATATGGCAGAAATCTTAACCGGATGAATGCAGAGGGCTGTCATCCTTGGTTCACACTGGCTGCTCAGGGCATATGCTTCACAGACCCAATAGTCACTTACCTCACGTCGTGGAGAGTGTTTATTGTGGCAAATTACCCAGCGCGCTATTCGGAAGTATCAGAGTTCCTAAAACAGGGCCTGACTGGGAAATTCTTATCGGAAAAAATGTATGATAAATTAAATATTTATTTCGTTGATTAATCATCTCATATAAAATTTGTAAAGAAAATTAAACCTAATTTCGAATGAATTCATGCACTACATATTTGCATAAATGGTTGAGTGAAATGGTCAAGTGAAATGTGATGAAGGACATGAAAGCTGGTTCTACTGTTATATGAATGTTTCTAGAAGCCAACTACTCACAAAACTATTTTTTTTACTAGATCTCTCTCCGAATTAAAATTGATTTGTAATTTTGTTCTTGTTAGCATCAGATACAGTTCTAAATCGCAATCCTTATGATACAAATTTTGGAGGATACGAAGGTAATTGTCTTGGATTATTTTGTTTGACACTTAGTGTTCATCACGACACTGTCACTTGCTTATTATTTACCAAAATAGAGTAGTTTTTGACAATTTTGTTGGAGCAAAAAAAATGTATACTTGTATATGTTTTCCAGTAACAAGAAATGAAATATCTCAAATGCTAATATTTGGTAAATTATTACTAATTGAATAATATGTCTAAGAAAATGATTATGACATGCTTAGGAAGCTTGAAATTTCACGATTCTTATTTTATTATTCAGTTTTGTGTTCATTTCCTTTTATATCAAATTTCTTAAAGCGTCGTTTCTGGTCTCTTAACCTAAGGGTCATGGGTTCGATTCCCAGCTGGTTGACGGAAATAACAACAACAAAACAATGGTCTGAAATAGTTGAATATCAAAACTTCATCAATTTATTTTTGTCAATTTTGAAAATAATTCTTTTACATAAATATATTTTCTTTGAAGTACTATTGCCAGTTCGAAGTTACTGATTGAAATTTCCTGAATTTTGTTTGACAGTTGTTATGCTGAATGCTGACTGTGGCGTTGCTCATATTATACAAAGTACTTAAAAAAAATTTCAATCTTTGACTTTCAGAATTTCCATCTGTAATCCAAAACTTTTTTAATTTTGTAGCTTTTAGAATCATGACAGTTAGGTTTCAAGTAGGGTATTTTTTCCTGAGGTCAATTCAAGTACTCTGATCTAGGATTCTTTCACTCTATATTAACAATTATTATTCTATTGAACTTAGTACATATATCTTTTGTTGCGCTAGTACTAGTTTGTATATACATTTATTAGTGCTAGCTTGGAGTGCACACCGACCACCCGAGGTGGTGCTGTAGGTTTTCCGGGTTTTCCTGCAGCTGAAAAGTGAATACATCACCTAAAACATCAGTAAGTCGCCCCGGAGCGCCACGGCAAATAATAATAATAGCCGTCCTCTACCCGCACAGGCTATGCCTTTGGGTACACTCAACGAGTGTTTGTGAGGGAGTATTATTATTATTATTAGTATTGCAGTAATTGTCAAAAAAGAATTAAACATTTATTTATAAAAAAAGAGTGCAGCATTATTGGCCGAAATTTGTTTCCGGCTTACCTCAAGAAATACGAATTTGATATCCTCGACTCGGTTCTCGCGACACAAGAACTGAGTAATCCTCCTTTATCAATCCATTTCAATACTTCATCGACTCGCCCGCGGCCGGTAGGGCCGGTAGCCGGTACCCGCCGATTACCATACAATACGCACTCGTGGGCGTAGGTGGAAGTAAGGTGCTGCTCGAAATGATGAAGTGCTAATTTCCTACATCTGACCGCTCCACCTGTGCCTCAAGGCTCTCCGCGGAGCGCGTACGCTCCTCCACCCACCGCGCCCACCCGAGCAGGTGCCCCGCCGTACAACTACAAGCTCGCATTATGACTTATGTTAATCGGGCTACACATGCAAATGCGCTCGTAAATCCTTCTCCGGGCGTTTATGGCCCTCTATAGGAGCCACGATTAAGATTTCTTGCGGCCTCGGTATCCGGTGTGTGAGCACGCCGGAACTGCCTTGCTGTCGCTCGACGAGGGGCGGTCGATAGATCATGCGACATGAGGGATTCGAAAAAAAAGTGACGTTCGGTCTTTCATTAGCATACGTTCGGTGGTAATAGAGTTGGTCGTGAGTATAAGTTATCTGAATGATATCTCATCGGAACAAACAAATATTAATATTGGGGTACCTCAGGGTTCAATCCTGGGTCCCTTTCTGTTCCCCATTTATAGAACGACATCGATAAACTCCAAGCAAGTACCAGCTTGCTTCACAATTTATGCTGATGATACGACTGTGATGATCTCTTGTAAGGACAATGTAGCTTTAACTGAAAAATGTAGCGCAATGTTTACAAAAATGAAAGAATATCTCGCTTTCACTCACCTTTGATGAATATATAAAAAACACAATCCACTAGGTTCCATAACAGACAAGGTGAGTGTGAACAGCTTGTCTTTCACGGCATCAAGACAAATGATAACACTGTAAAAATTTTCGTATATATTTGGATCAATGTTTAACACTGAATATCTGATCTCACAACTGAACTCCATAGCTTATCAGTATAGGAATTTGAGAACTATATTAAACATGGATATGTTGATCAAATAGGATTATGCTCTGGGCGAAAGTAGAATTCGATATGGAATCTGTGTTTGAGACACATCCTCATCCGCAAATGACTTCTTCACAGCCTAGAAAAGGGTACTGAGGAGTATGACAGGAATGAAATACCGTGAAACATGCGTGGGTACATTCAGAAAATATGAAATTTTAACTGTTCCTGTCAGTGTAAAGTTTGACGTCAAAAAAGTAAACCAGAATTACGGAATAACTTAAAAAAAAATATGTCCACCGAAATTGTGAAAATCGAAAAATTGGAGTATCGAGCCATCATCAAGTACCTGTATTTAAATGGGTTAAGAGGTAAGCAGATTTACGAAGACATGCTCAATACCCTTGGTGATCAATGTCCTTCGTATGTGACCGTGAAAAATTGGACTGCAAGCTTCAAAAGAGGTGAATTTTCCATTGAAGATGATGACCGATCGGGAAGGCCAGTTTCTGTGTCAGTCCCCGAAAATATCGATGCAGCTCATGACATGATTTTAGCAGACCGTCGAATTGGGCTAAAACGGATATCTGAAGCACTGAATATTTCATACAAACGCGTTCATATAGTTCACGTCAATTTGGACATGAGAAAAATTGCTGCAAAATGGATCCCCAAATGTTTGAAAGTTTACCGAAAGCGTGCAAGGGTAGTGGCATCGCGTTCGATCTGTGCTCGATTTGAAAACGATGTGGACTTCTTAAACCGAATTGTTACTATGGATGAGACTTGGGTGCATTTCTACGATCCAGAAACAAAGCAACAATCGATGGAATGGGGACACTCTGGTTCTCCAAGACCTAAGAAGTTTCGTGTCCAAAAATCTGCTGACAAAGTTCTTGCTTCAGTTTTTTGGGATTGCCATGGAGTAATCATGATTGATTTTTTGGATAAGGGTAGAACAATAACTGGAGATTACTATTCGACATTACTGACCACTCTACGGGAAAACATTAAAGAGAAAAGACGCGGAAAGCTATCCAAAGGTGTTTTGTTTTTGCAGGACAACGCCCCTGCACACAAATCTCATGTTGCCATGCAAAAAATTCGTGATTTAGGGTTTGAATTACTAGAACACCTCTCTTAATCACTAGATTTGGCTCCGTCCGACTATCATCTCTTTCCTCAACTGAAAAAAGTTTAAAAGGTCGTAAATTTTCTTCCAACGAGGAGGTAATAAAAGCTGTGGAGGTCTGGTTTGCAGAGCAAGAAGAAACATTTTTTTTGAAAGGTCTGGAGACGTTGCAGGTTCGCTCTAATAAATTTATCCAATTGAGAGGAGAATATGTTGAGTAATAAAATATTTTGCCATTGAAATTTTGTTTGGTTCTATAGTAGGCTAAGAATTTTTCAATATATCCTCGTATATAATGGAAATATTTACATATATTTTCAAAAAGTTTTCAAAGTGAGATCAGATGTTCATAATATCAATACAAGACAAAAAACTGACCTTTTTGTACCATACTGTAAAACTAATACATGTTTCAATTCTCCCAAGATTATGAGACCGAAATTTTTCAACTCACTATCTAATGAAATGAAAAAATGTAGATTGGATTGTCCATTCAAGAATCGCTCGAAATTGTATTTAGCTAATAATTGTTTTTATAAAGTGAACATGATGTTCCTGTCGTAACGTAATTGTGTTGTGTTACACTTCGTGTATTTTATTTATATTTTCAGCAACTTAATTTTAATGGTCCATTTCGCTGTTCAACTTTTTTGTACTCAATTCCTTGAGTATTCCTATGCAATCATGTATTGTCTGAAAGGAAAATAAAGGAATTGAATTGAATTGGGACAAAAAAAGTGCATCGGAACTGGAAAACTACTCCAATTTTGAATTTATTTTTTAATAATATCGGTAATTACAAGTACTTCAACCTTTGTAGATTTAAAATTCATCATCTAGACGGAAAATTGACACAATGACAAAATAGATTATAAACCTAGAGACTGAAAAGTTCGCTGAGCGATTGAAAATAACCTCATTCCCGTGGTTTATGTAATCTCAATAATGAAAATATGGTGATATTCTGTAAACATATAAACCACAAAACATATGCAAAAAAGAGCTCTAACATCTTGTATCAGTTATGCACTTTAGGACTGGAAAATCTGAATCTAAAATAATCGAGCAAATTTATTTCATCATGAAAAATATTCAAATATTTCTGATGTGAAATTGTGTGTACTTGACAAAAGGCAATAAATTCACAAAATGGAAATTGATAGATAGAACCAAGTATAAATCGTTTGCATGCTGTGTCCGGGTCTGCACTGATGACCGGGTGAACCGCGAAACACGTATATAGATAGACACCCTTGATTTCGATTATCGTTTGGTAATTGTCACAGGAAGTATTGCAAAGAATGTTTATGTAGAAAAACTTTGCCAGGCGTTGGGCTTGGCAATCGTATGGGGCTATTACACGTCAAATTGTGAAGCAAATAATGGTAGGTATTTCTACTCAGCCATTATCAAATGGTTCAGAAATTGCAACAAAAACAAGCAATTCCTTTATCGACAAGTTTATCCCTCTACCATTTCTTTCAACTGCAAAACGAATGACATACCCACTGAATTTTCGTCTCCAGTTTACTTCAGCAATGTTACAAACTGAACATTGAATATTTTCAGAGAGGTGTTATCAAAATTTTATTCGGAGAGGTCAAAGCATTCGCTGTTTTGAAGTTCGGTGATAGCGATGTAGGTCAGTATTACTTTTTTACCGATTTTGTTCTTGGTGCAAGATTTAAGACTATGTACGAATACTCGACTAAGTTCTATATGAGAAATCAAGATCGTGACAATACTTTCAAACGCAACATTCCCATAACGAAACTCGAAAGGATATAATATTCGACGACCACTCAAGACACTCAACTCCAATTAGAGAGTGGTTGATTTCTTGTGGAATTATAAACATTAAATACGTTTCCCATGTACCGCTTTGCATATTATAGCTGTTATTAGAATTGTCCATATTCAAAGCAACGGACCAAGACGTGTCGTTCAGTATGACATGATATACACATTTACTATCGGCGAACATAGGAAGCACAGGTCTGTGATTTCGCATAATTGCCGTGTAGCAAGCTGGTAGTTGGAAGCTTTCGATGCAGGGTTCCTTATTGACATGGCAAAAATCTGTACTCACCTTCGAGTTACAGCCAATCGCTTATTATTATTGTATCAGTAGCTACCAGTGTCATGCCAATATCTTCAACAAAGCTGCATAATTTTTGATGATGTCAAGAATGTCGTCAGAATTTTATTGTTTCGATTCTTTCTGCGATTCCATCTTCATCTGTGTTAATTGGTGTCGTGTTCGTCATATTACAAAGTTCTTTTTTCTTCAGTATTAGAATATTCCTGAAGATTATTATCTCGACTTTTCGAATTATCCTGAAGCTTATCTTGAAGACTCTTTTATTGAAATTCTAACCATTTATCATGCATAAAAACCGTTGCGATTTCGTCAGCATATATTTTACCATCGAAGTTTCTGATGCTACAAATATCATTCATATACACATGGAAGAATAAAGGGCCTATAATGGTAACTTTGTGGGACACCTACTGTTACTGTTAATGAGTTACTCAATGAGTCTTCGATATTTACCTTTTGGGTTCTGCCCTTGATGTAATTCCGAAATAGGTCGAGAGCTGGTACTTTTACTCCGGATCCATATAGTTTGTCCAAAAGACGATATGTGATAATGTACCGAACGCTTTGGCCAGGTCTAAGAATTTTGCTGAATATTCTATCATGGTATTCAAGGACTTGCGTAGATAGCTAGATTACCGCATTTTTGGTACAAAGGTTTTTTGGAAGCAAAGCTATTCCTTCGTTCATTCTTGTCGAAATAATTCAGTACTCTGTCTTTAGACAGTATTTAAAGACCTTTGCAAAGTTATTTATTAGATATTGGTCTGAAATTGGTAACCAGATCATGTTTGCCCGATTTGTAAATGGTGGTAATGATATACTCTTTCCATTGTTTTGGTTGTTCGCTCTTGCTAAAGGTTAGGTTAGGTTAGGTTAGGTTAGGTTAGGTTAGGTTAGGTTAGGTTAGGTTAGGTTAGGTTAGGTTAGGTTAGGTTAGGTTAGGTTAGGTTAGGTTAGGTTAGGTTAGGTTAGGTTAGGTTAGGTTAGGTTAGGTTAGGTTAGGTTAGGTTAGATTAGGTTAGGTTAGGTTAGGTTAGGTTAGGTTAGGTTAGGTTAGGTTAGGTTAGGTTAGGTTAGGTTAGGTCATGTTAGGTTAGGTTAGGTTAGGTTAGGTTAGGTTAACTAGACAGGCTAATGCATGGCTCTAATAGATTAAGTTGTGTATTTTTAATTGTTTTGGGCTAACTCCGTTAGAAATGGCCAAGGTATGAAGTATAAGGAGGTTTATTGATATCTTCGTCTAATAGGAAATAAATCGTCTTTTAGATCTCTTGCCATGATTTCCCCTATTCTTGCGAAAGAGTTATTGAAAAAGTCGACTTTGCACTGGTTTTCAGTTATTTCTGTCCCATTGTTGGAAAGCTAATAACGTAGCGATGGATTATTTCTAAGCCGCCTATGTTCATAAATTGTCATTAGCATGTTTACTAAAGAGAAACTTAAGAAAACATATTGTGTCATACGTCATGTGTCAAAACAAAGTTGGTAGGGTTTCTTGGAAACGAAACAATGTACTGAGACTGTGTGGAAACTATTATGTAGAGCTGAAAAAGTGGGTACACTGTAGGTAGTACATGTGTTTGTAATATGATTCAAGAATCTACAGCACTGTGAAATCTCCACATCTCATTTCCTGGGATATCGAATGCGATGTTTTCATAACACTGATATCCACACACATAATTCGAGTAGAATATTTTGTAGTATATCCACCAAGTCGAACCGTATCTGTATATCGAGGGTGAGCACAGATAAGTAGGTTAGAACTCCCGAGGGCGTTCTCATACCGAAAACCCAATCGTTCTATCACTTATCCTCGGCAAATATAGGAAATGTGAGCAGGAGTGGATGTGAAATTTTAAAATCCTCAGAAACCGCGCTTGAATATTCCATTTCGAGGTTTCCGTAACGGTGCAATATACGAGATGGAAATATTGGCCGGCTCTTCTCATGATATTCATAAATAAATGAAGCAAGCCTTGACTGGATGTGATGTATCGAGCTCTACATCAAACCTGAAGGGATTTGGCGTCGAAGAGCAGAGAAGTGGGTATTTATTCAAGTCGTACTTGATGGGATCTTTGATCTTTTAATTTATGTTATTATGAATGGGTGAGAGGATTTAATTTACGCTACTTTGGAGTGATTAACGGGTTGGAGAGCATGCTTGGCTGATTTTTAATCACTTCGCTTCATTATATGCAATATTTCTGAGGCGATTGCTCGCTCACTTGTTGCTCGAAAGGCTGCGATGAAAGCGAATATAAATGTGATCGAAAAATAGTGTAGATAACAAAAAAAAGTAAGGATTGAAAATTATAATCTATTTATCCGACTTTCCTATTCTTCCTTGGAAGAAGACTTGTAAACGTCGTCAAAAATATGATTCTCATATCATATAGGTTTGTATATCTTTTTGTGAGAACAACTCATGAAACATTGCTATGGATAATTAAATACAAATCATAATGGTATTGTTTCCCACTGAATATAATACATTACTTAAACTTGGTGAAATATTACTCACAGTTAACATATCAAAGATACTTATTACCATTACATTACTCTTACTTCAACATTGCGTGTCATAACTTTATTATATGACTTCAACACCAAGTAAAATGTATCTAATTAAAATAGCTTTGCGTAGTGACGAATTTTCCTTCGAATCTGAAAATATCACCCTAACTCCCATTTTCAGAAACGGCGATATTGAAAATGTTCTTCTTCTTCTATCGATATTTTTATAGATCTGAACAAGGCCTTCGATACTGTCGATCACTTCATACTTTCAGACTCACTAGAAGATATGGGTGTGAGAGGTCTAGCAAATAATCTAGTTGAAGTTACCCAACAATTAGAACAAAAAGTTAAAGTTAAAAACCATGTCAGTAACGAGATTACCATCAAATGCGGTGTGCCTCATGAAATAGTACTGGGGCCGGTGTTATTCGTAACTCACTTAATCAACTCAGTTCAACAGGAAACAATCGGTAACGTAATCGGTTTGTCGGATGATACTGTAATATATAACAAAAACGATGATTGGTAGCATCTCTCTGGAATTGATTTGATTTTGATAATAAATAAACTCGACAAAACTAAAGTCTTTGAAAGAAGAACTTCAACAAAATGTGAGTATAGAAGATAAACTGCAACCAAATTCGAACAGTCCGGGAGGTAAGTTTCAAGAAAATTCAAAGGATCTGAGAGAAGAACTTCAATAAAATTTGAAGATTCTGGAAGAAACATTTTTAGACGAACTCCGCATAAAAATTCGGAGACTTTGAAACAGAGTCTTCTTGAAAATTCAAAGATTCTGGAAGATAAACTCCTTCAAGTTACAGAAAGTTTAAAAGAAGAACTTCTTGGTGTGGTGTAGCGATTCGTTGAGAAAAAAAATTGGAACTATTGAGACAAAGATTAGAAGTCGATATCGAGGAAGAAATTAAAACATTGAAAGAAACAACAAGTGAACAATAAGGATCGTTTCGTTATATTTTTCGCATCAATAGTTTCAGCTGACAGTGAAAGAGAAAGTTGGTTATGTTTCCACAAGTGTTTTTGAAATCTTGTCCCAGTTTTATTGAATCAAATTCATCATTTAAACGCTGCGCTTTTTGTTAATTTTTGATTCATTTTATTCGAAATCCCTCTAAAATGAGAATGTTGACAGGTTGGTCAATTAATTTGTAACGTACATCTTTCATAGCCATTTAGAAATCAGTAACAGTGGCTTGTGTGTGAGTATTTTTTGGATATCAGTTTCGTATCTATTTTGAAAATATTCATACCTCCGATGAACTGCTTTCAATTCCGACCCCCTCAACGTCTAGCTCTCATAAACAGTTATCTCAGAATCAATTTCCACATCAGAATTCCAGAAAGTTCAATTCAAATCGAGTTAAATTACTAGCTCATTATAAACTCACTTCTCCATATTCATGTGATCCTGCAATGAACGGCAAGATGATGCTTGCACAACCCAACTTTAAATTATTCACAAAGTTCTGATTCATCTGCGGAACTAATACATCAGTTGGTTAATATGAAGAGGCTGCTGATCAATTATGCATTTACACATCTCGGATGCGCACTCCGCATCACCGCTGTACAGAAATACTGGCGGGAATCATTCCTGCTGAGTGAAATAATTTGCAGGAATCGTTGCCGCTGAATGAAATAATTTGCAGGAATCGTTCTTGCCGAACGAAATGATTCGCCGAAATTATTCCCGCTGAATATGCCCCTAATGATTGCCAGACGGAAACGATGTTCATTTGCAAATGACTTCATTTGCAAGAGCTGTTAAGGGTCCATCAATTCGAGCAATCTT
The DNA here is from genome assembly GCA_958502065.1 of Chrysolina americana. Taxonomy (NCBI): domain Eukaryota; kingdom Metazoa; phylum Arthropoda; class Insecta; order Coleoptera; family Chrysomelidae; genus Chrysolina; species Chrysolina americana. Next base: position 1,692,360 of record OY293413.1, on the reverse strand, counting down.
TATATTAAAGCTGGCCTTTTGCCCCTCCATCGACACGATATGAACTTTGGGATAACTTTGACAGACTCGGAGGGACTCGCTTTTACAGTGGCAGCGTGATTTATTCATAAGACCATTTATTAAACAGAATTCCTAAATAGCGGGGGTTTCATAGTTGAATACTATTCCTGAAGGGCGATTATTTTTTCCTTATATCTCTAAAATCACTTTATATTATTCTTCAATTTGGGTACATATAAAGTACTAGGGCTTCGCGAGACCAAGACAAGATCAAGACTGATCAGTATTGATCTTGGTCTCGAAAAATGAATGTAGTCTTGGTCTTGATGTTTCGAACAGATGTTTCAAGACCAAGACGAGTCTGGTTCAGTCTTGGACTTGGTCTTGATAGTCTCGGTCTTGATAGTCTTGGTCTTGGATCAGAGTACGTATAAATAAATTTTGTATTGAATTCGTTTCTATCTTCGATAGTGGGGGGTATGGACTACTAAGACCTTAAAACATACCTATTTGTTGTAACAAAAATTACAAACATGCCATATGAAAAATTAATAATTGAAATACATTTCTTTCACATTTTTCTCAGTGCTTATTGAATAGATTTACGTTCTTTATTATTCTTTCAAGACCAAGACCAAGATTCATGGGAGAGAGTTTTGATGTTGGTCTTGGTCTCAAAAGTCAAGTCTTGGTCTTGAGGAGATTTATTGAGTCTTGGTCTTGGTCTTGGTCTTGGTCTTGGTCTTGGTCTTGGTCTTGGTCTTGGTCTTGGTCTTGGTCTTGGTCTTGGTCTTGGTCTTGGTCTTGGTCTTGGTCTTGGTCTTGGTCTTGGTCTTGGTCTTGGTCTTGGTCTTGGTCTTGGTCTTGGTCTTGGTCTTGGTCTTGGTCTTGGTCTTGGTCTTGGTCTTGGTCTTGGTCTTGGTCTTGGTCTTGGTCTTGGTCTTGGTCTTGGTCTTGGTCTTGGTCTTGGTCTTGGTCTTGGTCTTGGTCTTGGTCTTGGTCTTGGTCTTGGTCTTGGTCTTGGTCTTGGTCTTGGTCTTGGTCTTGGTCTTGGTCTTGGTCTTGGTCTTGGTCTTGGTCTTGGTCTTGGTCTTGGTCTTGGTCTTGGTCTTGGTCTTGGTCTTGGTCTTGGTCTTGGTCTTGGTCTTGGTCTTGGTCTTGGTCTTGGTCTTGGTCTTGGTCTTGGTCTTGAGAAGATTTATTAAGTCTTCGTCTTGGTCTTGGCCTTGGTCTCGGTCTTGATCTTGGTCTTGGCCTTGTATCAAGACCAAGACAAGACCTAGACTAGCCTCTTGGTCTCGCACTATACTGTAAAGTATGCATAATAATTAATTTTTTTCAGGACGAGATTTTTTTGCATTTTCATCCGGGGCCTCCCTGTTGAAATGGCCAGCAATATTTTCAATCAAAAACGGACTAGCTACTGATATTTTGTCGAATAAATATTATTTTTGTAATTTTTTTCTTCTCATAAACAAGGTTTTGTGTCCATCAGACGGTATTCGATTTAGAAAACAAAATGCCTGCATTTGCTTGTAAGTATCTATGTGATGTTTAGATAATTTTTTGTCAAATCGAAAACAAGTCAGGAGACTCTTTTTATGAGAATAATTCAATAATTGTCCTCCATTAATTTGAAAAGTAATAAGAAATAAAGCATTTGGAGATCTATGTTCTTAATATATGAAATTATTATATGAAAATAATAATTTGTGTCAATAATTTTGACATTTGACAATTTATGAAAAATTTCCCTGGACAGCATAAAACGAAAAACCCTACGATTCCTTTTTTTAGACCTTTCACCTGAAAAAAATTAATATTTTACATCCTTTAAAGAGTGAGACAGATTGAAATGAAAGCACTGTATATCTATTGTGTAAAAAAATCTAAATATATTGATGATTCTTAACACTTACTGTATTGAGCGTAAGTCATTTTACATAACGGCAAAATGTAGACTGAAAAACCACTGCCAGAGACATTTCTTATTGGCCTTGTTTGTTTATTTATGCCAGATTTGGTATACTTTATCGAAAGTGTTACTGTTGTGGGAATAAACGAAGATAATGATGAACGTGGGTAATTCATTTCAGGAAAAAAATATCCAGTAGAAAAAGACGTATAATTCTATGCACTAACTTGCGAAACGTACATAAATACCTTCTGAATAATATCCATTGTATTTCCTTTGACTCCGCCTCTGCCGGAGCAAAAACTTTCCAGTCTTTCCGGAAAATTAAACGAGGCGTTCCGTTCCGTAATCTACATACAACGGTCAGTCCTATGGTAATTGGAGCCGTTTCTGAGGCGGTTCTTTGATGAAAAAAAGCACGATGCCAATTCTTGCCAGCAAGACGATATTTTTAATTGTGCGGCACGGCTAAATCAGGGCTGCACTGCTTCCTAGGGGATTTTTTTACGCAGATGGTCGTTGCGGCTCGGGAGATTTGCATGAAATCATAAAATAAGTGACTGGAAGTTGCATAATTTCGCAATTGCTCGAATAGTAGCTACGCTGATTTTGGTGGAAATCTCTCTCGAGGGTGATTGCACAGCGATTCCAAATTAGAAACTGGTCTCAAAATTGCATAGCGCTGGACTGTTTTCCATGCGGAATTTCAGACATGCAGTAATATTGGCGACGAAAGTGTGACCCGAATAACCGTATATGAAAACTTACGACATCATTGGTGAAAATACGATGGTATCAGTACGAGCTGTTCACAGTTCTGTGAAATTCGGCAGAAAGTTTCTTGAACACAAACAAATGAGTTTTGAACCCTGCATATTGTCCCTGATTGAAACACACAAGGACATGTAAGCCATATATAAACCACTGGGAAACAGGATAACGTCACTGAATCTGGACAATCTAAGCAACCGCTGACAAAAAGTTCTACTGGGAAGAGTAAAGGCGAGTGCTGAAAGAGGAAACGATAATCAACCTGAATATCTCACAAAGGTACATCGACGGTGATACTCTAGAACTGATCAAGGATATACAAACATCCAGAGATGTCACCACCATGAAGAGGGTCCTAAAAGAGGACCAGGAACCCTTCCCAGGCTTCATTACAGAGCTGATTAAGCTTAAAGATAGAGAAATGAAGGAGGCAGGGATGGGATAGCTCACAACTTCGTGGGGTCTGTCTGAAAGTAGAGGGCAGGACTAAACCCTTACCTTACCCCCCTGTGGCTGTATGGGAGAGATTCAAGCTGTGTTTTATTCATTTATATGCTATCTTAATATCAATACATTCCCATAAAGAGTTTCTATCATTCAGAATGTGAAAAAACTGTGTGCATGTATAACAAGTCCTAATATTTTGCCGGCAAAAAAATTTGGCAGTATAATATACGAATATACGAAGGCATTGTAACATGACAAATAAAGAATAACGCTAAAAATTGATTTTTTTCCATAATATGGACTCTCTTGTATAAACGAATAACCAACATATACATGTTATGATTTTCAAACTACTGCTTTTGACGACGTTGATGTAGGACATTCTTTCTAACTTGTCATAGAACAGTTAATAGCAGTGCCATTTCGCCCAATTTGTAATACAATTATTACAGACAAATACGATGAGACCAAGTAGTGAACCCTGTGGAATTCCATTTTCGATATTCACTGTATCAATGTCTTCACCTCAGCGCAATGGTTCTCAAGCGGTTTTACCCAACTGTTTTTGGAAACTGTTGAGTTTTGACTGTTTCTCATGCCAACTTTTTCTGATAATTATCATCTGTATGCTTCTTCAGGAATGAATTCGTCTCGCGTACTATTAGTCAAAACCCCATCACCGTCAAACCCGGCATATTTCCTCGCGTTGAAATATTAAAGAGAAATAACTGTGGGGTCTGGCAGCTACCAGAGGTTGGGGTAGTTGAAAAGGTTCATTTGTAAAGTTTATTTGAGTCGATGACAGTTCCGGTGACGGCATATAAAAACATAAATTAGAGAGGAGATCCTAATGAAAATTTGAAGTAGAAAGACGGAGTCCTTGAATGATTTAGAGCAGTTGCTCTCATAGTTTTGTTTCCGGCTAATTGATTCGTTATTATTTATGGAGATTGGCCATTTGGACCAGAGCTGTAGCTACATATTGTAGATTCGCTGTCATTTCGGATATACAGACGACTAGATGAATAGATAGTTAGTTTCACCTCTTTGTTATACGGCTTTCAAGCCAGCAAATATTTCAGTAGTTTGCCAAAAAAAAGGTTGCATCGTAGGGGGCCAGAAGGACCTCACAAGGTAATTGATATGTTCACTAAAAGCCCTTTTCATGTTATTTTCAGAACGATCATCATCAATATTTCACCTAGCTGGGACAAGTTGAAGGAAAACAAATTTACGAGTTGCTAACTCAGTGACTCAGTGATTGAACAAATTTTATAATCATGTTGTGATATTGTTAGCATATGTAATCGAAGTAAAGGTCTCACGACACCCATCAAAATCATCAACTAGTCCAGTTGTTTTCTATATTTCGACACAGAATCAGCGGACAAGAGAGACCCACTGACACACACACACAAAAGGCATGTATACGTACTAAACTTTGGACGTCGGCAATATCTTCATAAGTAATCAATATGTCTAAAGCTTTTATGATTGGAATGAACCATCTAGGGGAGCATAACGCTGATACATCGGTAAGTCATTTGATGCGAGCCCCATATTACTTTATGGACAGGTTGATATACTATCGGAGTGCTCAAGAATTATTGGACAGACGATGATATAAGGACATTATTTTCTGATCGTAATCAACCGCAACAGTAAAAGGCATATCGAGAACATGGCTGTATAAAAGAGATAATAATAATAATAGTAATAATAATAATATTCCTTTATTCATCTTCACAAATAATACAAGTATTGAACATAATATTTGAAACAAATGATGAATAGGCGGGGTTCAGCTATTAAAGCTGGTTTTAAACCCAACCTTAACGTACACAAATAAATCTACAAAATATAAATACAGTTATAACAGACGTAGTAACTGAAAAAAAAAACAAAATAAACAAAATTAGCGATAAAGAAAGACATTAATTTATCAGTACAAATACTAACAATACGCCAATTATGTACATACAAATATTGTTTTAAGTGTCATCCCTTTTTACATAAACCAAGATTCATTGCAAGAGTCATAAGACTAGAACATCACTGCCTTGTTCGAAAAGAGACTTTCAACCGTTTTTTGAAGTTACTCAGACTATAATCTTTAAACTTATCGGGCATGGCATTGTACAGTTTAGCTGAATTATATGAGAAACCACGAGTGTACGTAGGTGAGGAGGTGTATTTCTCTCATTTGCTTCAATTTCAACCACCCAGAGGCCTCAAATACAGCTATTTTGAATCTTTTGCAACCGTAGCGCATTATGTTGATCTAAGGCAGGTCCGTAAATACAATCACAGTAAGCGATTCGTGAGAATATCAATGACTCGCAGAGATTTAATTTAAGTTTTTTTGACATCAAATGTCTACTGGGATATAACTCCCTTAAAACATTAAATGAGGCTTCACACAACTGGTTGATATGTTTTTTAAATCTCATATCAGTATCGATCCATAAGCCCAGGTTCTTACATTCGCTCACAAACGAAATAGGAATTCTATCAATTCGTATAGAAAGTAAGTTGCGAACAGAATTTCTCTTTCTCTTGGCGCCAAATAGCATAACTTGAGATTTTTTAGAATTCAGTTTTAAATTGTGTGCACAAGACGCATCAAATATAGTTTCAAGATTTCTGTTTATATTTTCCTCGGCTACATTGACTTCACTAAAACTGATCGACATATATACAATTGGGTGTCATCCGCGTAGTGGTGTATTTTTATTGACCTGACGTACTCATGAAAATCGCTTGTATACAGAGCAAAGAGAAGGGGTCCGAAGACAGAGCCTTGTGGAACACCATATTGTCTACTCAAAGCTGAAGAATGGTCACCATCCAGAATGACAGTTTGTGTCCGACCGGTCAGATAACTCTTCATCAATGAAACCGCACTTCCAGAAAAACCAAAATATTTCAATTTTTCACAGAGTATCAAATGCTTTGCTGTAATCCAACAAAACGAGACACATGTGGTTTCACTCATCAATCGTTTTAAAAATGTCATCCTTAATCAAACTCAATGCTATAGTAGTACTGAATTGTGGGCGAAAACCAGATTGTACATCGGTGATCAGATTTGTCCTACTCGAAAATGTTTAATGATCATTTCGAATGCTTTTGATAAAGTTGGGAGAATACTGATCGGTCTTATATCTGAGAGTTCTGACGGTTTATTACATTTTGCTAATGGCCTGACATTGGCATGTTTCCACACAGAGGGGAATTTACTGGATGTACTTGGGAATTCGGTAGAGTACATGATTTGAGGATAATATTATATTTTTCATTTTCCGACTGTGTAACTAAAGGGTATTTGTGGACTTGGAAAGAACTGTTGAAGGGTAGGCATAAATAGTTAATGAAAAACTAAAACAGAAGTTAACGATGAATGATCGGATGACGTATTATGGAGTTCCGCAGGGTAGTGTTTTAGGTTTGAAGTAAAAGGAATGAGCATAAACAGTTACAGTTTTTATTTCAATGGTATGAAGCAGCAAACAGATTTTCCTATATATCTTGACAAGGGATCGAACATTACAAAAAAAACACTAACCTATTACTCGATATCCTTTCACATTCAAGATTTTGAAGTTGGTAGCTCCCCCTTGCATAGAAAGAAAGTCCACTTTGATACATTTGTTGACGAGTCTCGAGATTTTTTGAAAAAATAAACACATTTCGAGAAAATTAGGGTGGTAAGCCATGAAATGAATACCCTGTATGTAACATACCTGTATATCTGAATACAAAAAGTTATGGTCCCAAGACTGATCATTGCGGTACTCCTATTTCAACATCATAGTCACTTGACGTAATAGTAATATTAATAGGTACTCCCTCATAAATACTCATAGAGTGTACCCGAAGGCATAGCCTGTGCGGGTAGGAGACGGCTATTATTATTATTTGCCGTGGTGCTCCGGGCGACTTACCGATGTTTTTGGTGGTGTATTAGCTTTTCAGCGGTAGGAAAACGGTTATCATTTGGAAAAGCAAGCATTTCTTACTCAAGTCGGAAACTCGGATGACAACGTGTCAAATTCCTTCGACAAATCAAAGAACAGACTAGTTACATAACTGCTGGAATCTATTTCAAAGTATACAAAATTAAGGAATTGGTATGATGCTGTTTCCACATAATGTATTTTTTTTGGAACCATGCCGGTTACTACATATCAGGTTGTTTATTTTCAAGTAATTCATCATAGTACGTGCAATCACCCGATTTTTAAGTGTTTGTGACGTCTGCCGTACACCACAGTTTTTTAACCGTGGTTAAACGTGCAATCAACAAAAAATGATTTTTTTTGGGTGGAGGTATTGCCTTGAGCAAGATTCCCCCTCCACCCCCTGACGAAGTCCCCACTACTCACGCCAGTAACCAGGCTGGGGTAGGGCAGATCCCTACGTAGTGGGGAGAGTGCTGGACAAGTGCGTCAATAGGAAGCAAGGTCCAATAAACACACAGAGAGAGAAGTAATTCATCATCGTGGTACTTTATACTTTCTCGAACAACTTCGAAAGTGAGCAGATCAAGAAAATGTCTCTGTAGTTGTCTAACTCTCTCTTATCTCCCTTTTTGAAAGACGGAATGACTAGTCCCTTTTCAAACTCAATGGGAAAATATCCTTGCTAATAGAACTGGTTCATTATAAGGTGAGTAAGGTGATATTTCAAAGAATCTATTATATTTTTGATAGTAATTATAATTCATCTATCCCAGACGACTTGATATTGTTCATCCTATTTGGTGAGTCACTTTCTTCAACTTCTGTAATAGGTTCATTATGAAATGGGTGAATGATATTAACATTAAAACTGGTGGTACAGGGTAGAGTTGAGTTTTGACCGAAATTATCAGCCAATTTTGATTCAGCAGCCTTCAAAAACTGATCAGCAAATAATTCCGCTACCACCTGCGTATCTTCAACAATATTACAGTTGTACTTTAGAGTGATGTCATATCTGTCAGAAGACGATTATTTTTTCACCAACTGACTCTGAATTATGTTCCATGTCTCAGTTTCAGTTTCTTCAACACTATCGTTTAAGGGTAATTCAACGTAATTTTCGATAAGAGAAGTCATTCTTGTATGCCTGTTGTGTTCCCGAATCGATTGCTTTTTGGAGTCATCCCATCCACATCACACACCAAAGCTCCGGTTGTCAGACTCAGTGCGATTGTAAACAATCTTGGCATCGACTATAATCGCGTAATTTGTCCCTCCGCACCGCAGGACAACCTGTACACGTCGAGCGAGCAGAGTCGATGAGGGTTCCGCAAGTTCGTGAAGGATTTCTTAGGTGGTCGTCGGAATTTGTGGCGAAGTGGAATCATTGCAAATCCACAGTGCGGCAAATTGGAGTCGTATTTAATGTTGTTATTCGGATTAGTGTAGTGTTATCTGCAGCTGCCGCGAGCTGCCGTACTTAATCTCCCCTGGAGAAGCGGATATCTCGCGATTCCAGATTTTGGACGGAAGGAGGTCCAAACGGGCCGACATATTGCTTCTGTTATCTCTTCTGGATATCGCAGAAGAAGTTGTGTCGAGATAAATATTGTACAAAATACACGAGAACAATTCGATCCTCGCAAACTTTATTTCAAATATCACACGTTTCGCTAACAGAATAGAATTTTCAAGGCATAAGCCTAGTCAGGGCCGGATTTAGGAGGGCTTCCGGGTTACAGCCCTGGGGCATCTACAAAAGAGGGGCCCCCACAATGGATACTTAGAAAAAAATATTTTAAATTCCGATCAGTAAATAACTTTACCTACAGTATGTATGTACAGGGTGTCCCAAATTCGAGCCTCATCATTGGGATCTCGGAAACTAGAAGAGATTCGGTTAAATAGAGGCAAAGTTGCGCAAATAAATAGGTGCTCATTTGAAAGCCGTTATGAAATTTGAAACATTCCAAATATTTCTGGAGATTTGTAAATAAAACGAATTTTCACGATTTGAATTTTATATTTTTATGACTCTATTTGGATAGATGTAACAAAACAAATTATTTTTTTCTGTTCTACAAGATGCTGTTATCAGATTTTCAAACCAATCTTTCGTCTTTGAGCTGCCATCATGTACTTCGTATTTTCAAATACGGCCCTGGATTTTTCGTCATGGATTTTTAGAGCTTTTAATGTTCCAAAACGTATCGCAGTTTTTTCGAAAAATTTATATTATTGGCATTTTCCTTAAGAACTCATGTGTTAGAGAGAGTTGAGAATTGATTTTTGGAAAGATCTTACCAGAACATCGTTAAAATGATTTTTTTTGAAAAAGGACGATATATCATTGGTTTTAGGACCTTAGGATCTCTTAAATATCTATAGTAAAAATCGAGAGCCGTATTTAAAAAAACAAAATTGGTGATAGCAGCTCAAAGACGAAACGTCTGTTTGGAAATCTAATAGCACTGTCTTGTAGGACAAAACAGTAGCAATGAAAATGTGTCATTTGTTTCGTGAAATCTATTCAAATACGAGGATACATTGAAAAATTCTTAGCCTGCTATAGAACCAAACAAAATTTCCATGTCAAAATATTTTATTACTCAACATATTCTCCTCTTAATTGGATACATTTATTACAGCGAACCTGCAACGTCTCTAGACCTTTCAAAAAAAATGTTTCTTCTTGCTCTGCAAACCAGACCTCCACAGCTTTTATTACCTTCTCGTTGGAAGAAAATGTACGAACTTTTAAACTTTTTTTCAGTTGAGGAAAGAGATGATAGTCGGACGGAGCCAAATGTGGTGATTAAGGGGGGTGTTCTAGTAATTCAAACCCTAAATCACGAATTTTTTGCATGGCAACATGAGATTTGTGTGCAGGGGCGTTGTCCTGCAAAAACAAAACACTTTTGGATAGCTTTCCACGTCTTTTTTCTTTAATCTTTTCCCGTAGAGTGGCCAGTAATGTCGAATAGTAATCTCCAGTTATTGTTCTACCCTTATCCAAAAAATCAATTATGATACTCCAAGGCAATCCCAAAAAACTGAAGCAAAAACTTTTCCAGCAGATTTTTGGACACGAAACTTCTTAAGTCTTGGAGAACCGGAGTGTCGCCATTCCATCGGTTGTTGCTTTGTTTCTGGATCGTAGAAATGTACCCAAGTCTCATCCATAGTAACAATTCGGTTTAAGAAGTCTACATCGTTTTCAAATCGAGCACAGATGGAACGCGATGCTACTTACTACCCATGCACGCTTTTGGTCAACATTCAAACATTTGGGGATTAATTTTGCAGCATTTTTCTCATGTCCAAATTGACGTGAACTATATGATGAACGCATTTGTATGGAATATTCAGTGCTTCAGATATCCGTTTTAGCCCAATTCGACGGTCTGTTAAAATCATGTCATGAGCTGCATCGATATTTTCGGGGACTGACACAGAAACTGGCCTTCCCGATCGGTCATCATCTTCAATGGAAAATTCACCTCTTTTGAAGCTTGCAGTCCAATTTTTCACGATCGCATACGAAGGACATTCATCAAGGGTATTAAGCATATCTTTGTAAATCTGCTTACCTCTTAACCCTTTTAAATACAGGTTCTTGATGATGGCTCGATACTCCAAGTTTTTCGATTTTCACAATTTCGGTGGACATATTTTTTCTTTTAATTTATTGCGTAACTCTGGTTTACTTTTTTGACGTCAAACTAAACGCTGACACTTCTAATAAGTTATTGTTCGTTGCTATGGTAACGCAATATTTTGTTTATGCGGGGAACTGGTCTAGGCTAACTAGATATCAATACATCCTCGTAGAGTCATAAAAAAATTAAATCGCAAAAATTCGGGATTTTCCAAAAATCTTCCGAAGTATTAGGAATATTCCAAATTTCAAAACGGCGTTTCAATGAGCACCAGGTTGCGCAACTTCGCCTCCAGTTAACCGACCTCGTATTTCTTTCCGAGATCCCAATGATGAGGCTTGAATTTGGGACACCCTGTACAGTGCTTTAATTTAAATTCGTCCCACTTTCAAAAGGCTGTAAAAGATTGATTTTTTGAGATTATATGCTGTGACAAATGTTATAAATGATCAAATGTCAAAATTATTGACGCAACTTACTTTTTTAAAATGGCACACCCTATATATCATTAAATATCTGAAAATACTTTTTTTTCTGAACGGAATTTTCAATTCTGAACAACTTTTTTTTATAAGAATTATCGATATTTTCAAATATAAAAGTACTTTACTCTTGAGTAAAATTCATATTTTTTGTCTCACCGCGTATATGACTGAAAAAATTTAATATCTCAGTGAGACAAACTGTATACCATGGAGCAAGTTCCACAATGTAACTTATATACTCCTCATTCCTCCCATAAAGAAGTTCTAATCGGTCCGGTATATTTTGTAAAATACTATGGGTGTTCATCAAGTAACGGCCAAATGAATCAAAAGAGAAATAGTAATAACAGTTCAACATGAATGTTGAATGATATGTAGATTCTACTCTTCAACAAACGTATTGTACGATGTATACTGAAAATCACATAATTTTTCTTGGATAAATAGAATTTAATGTTACAAAAATAAAAATAATATCACCGACAACTTTCATCAATAATTATAATAGCATATTTCAAAGTAACAGTCTTTTTACATCTGTTATCTGTTATTCATGCAATTTTCCTCCAATGAATTGGCTGATTGTGATAAAACATTGCCTATTATCCCCCAAGTGAGAGTCTATAGATATGGTATTTTCTTCATTTGAAGGTGGTAGACGATGTAGTTACTTGATCCCTCAGGTGTCGGATGTTCATGGTCTTAAGGGTTGAAAGATGTTCGACTTCTTTCACTTTTTCTTGCCAGACTTTTATCTCATTTTTACAAGTTTATGGGAAATGGGTTGGAGTAAATAATCAAAACTAGTTCTGCAAACAAACCTGTCACCAAAAACTCATAGTTTACAGTATATGGAGATTATTTTAAACAGTGTCCATAAAAAGAAGTTAATTCAAAAAATGCTAAAATTGTTAAAATGCTCTATGAAAACTAATCGACTTCACTTCAAATTGCACAGTCACCCCGAACGAAATATATATTTCAATCCCGATTCGTTTAATCCCTATAAATTCCAAGTGTCATTCTATAATAAAAGGGTCCATAATGAATTCGCCTAGTCCATCTCGCATTTTTCATCCTTTCAATATTTCAGAGGCTCCATCCGCTATAACACGACATGCATCTCTAAAATGCGAACAGAATCAATTTGCCGACCGTAATAAGCAAATGAAATCCGTCAGTTGCAAATATCTGGTAATCCGCCCTTATAAAATATAAATCTGTATATGGAATTCGACTCGGCTTCCAGCAGGATTTGGACACCCTTCGCAGTCTACGGGGACCGCACAGCGTTGCCAAAGCTAATGACTTTTCTCCAAATCTGGCGATTTCATCAAATCTTCGATGGATTTGTCAAAATTTTTGTTGTTACATCAATTCATTCATTCAACGTCTACAGTATTCCATACACGCCATATAATACTTAGATAGGTACTTCTGCTGACTTCTGTCACTATGGTACGATTATAAAATCACTTCCATCCGGTGACATATGCGCCATAGTTTTGCCTGGCAGGAGGTATATTTTCATGAGTTCTATGGTACTTTCTGTTGCCACAAATGGTATTTTTACATACCTGGAGCAGGACCTGTGGCACCAAGTTCCTGGAAAGAATGTGTTACTTTATAACTGCATTCCAAAAAACGGAGAATTCTGAAGATTTCAGAATAGCCCTATTTAGATGCGAGCAGAACAATAACGAACATTCATAGAAAGATCGCGAGTCATCCAGAAAAATATATACAGAACCATCGACCGCAGACAGAGAGCAGATATAGTTTAACACTTTTCATGATTGAGAGTTATTGTCGAGTCGTCAGAAAACATCCATTTCAGTCCAATTCATTACTTTCCATGATTGAAAAACATTGCCTGGTCGTCAGAGGGGTTCGGCCGATTTTTAAATTGTTTGAAGTGGTTTCAAAAACAGGATTTGAGATGGCGCGTGTTGTGATGCGTCGTAAAACATTAATATGAGTCCAATTCATAACTTTTCATGATTGAAAGTCATTGTAGGGTCGTCAGAGGGGTTCGGCTAATTTTCTTATTTTTTGAAGTAGTCTGAAAAATAGTATTTGAGTTGGCGCGTGTTATGGTGGGTCAGAAAACATTCATTTTAGTCCAATTCATAACTTTTCATGATTGAAAGTCATTGTCGGGTCGTCAGAGGGGTTCGACCAATTTTTTTATTTTTTGAAGTGGTCTCAAATATAGGATTTAAGCTGGAGCGGGTTGTGGTGGGTCAGAAAACATTCATTTCAGTCCAATTCATAACATTTCATGATTGAAAGTCATTGTCGGGTCGTCAGAGGGTTCGGCCAATTTTTATATTTTTTGAAGTAGTCACAAATATAGGATTTGAGTTAGCGCGTGTTGTGGTGGATTTCAGTTCAATTCATCACTTTTTATGATTTAATGTCATTGTAGGGTCGTCAGAGGGGTTCGGCCGATATTTAAATTGATTGAAGTGGTTTCAAAAACAGGATTCGAGTTAGGGCGTGTTGTGGTGGGTCGAAAAACATTAATTTAAGTCCAATTCATAACTTTTCACGATCATCTTTAACTTCTGCTTCACTTCCGTTATACAGGATTTGCCCTTTCGGTATCGATGTCGTGGCAACACTGTCTGCATGCGGGCATAGGCACCCCACCGTACTAGGTGTTTCGTTAACGCTCACTCTAAGCCGATAATAAAATTTTATTTAGTCCATCTCGTCGTAATGTCAATCAATCATCTCCTGCCACTTTAATGATATAATCGGGGCTAATATTGAAGGGCAAATTGAGTTTGAGAATTTGATGAAAATTGATTTTGACCTTCGTGTTTTGTTAAGGCGTGGATGTGTCGACGGGTTTTGAAATATATCGAGACAAAGTGATTGAAGAAATGAGGGTCGTATAACTGATATGAAAAACGCAGAGAAGCAGTTGAGTGTATCGACCAATACAGAATGATTGAAACATCATCCTACTAGGAGAAACGAGTATTTTGGTCTATCACAGCGGGCAGTGTTTATATATTATTTCAACTGCGATTTTTTATTGTTATGATTGGTTTCGGTGTACTAAATCATCATCAAGTGAACTATAAATAATAATTTGCAATTTTAACTGAAAATTTTTCAATTTTCCTGTTTGCCCTTTTTTGGAATTGCTGGTGCATTACGTTCAGATACATTGACAAAAGTCACACTTGATGATATTGAATACGTAAATACATCTCTCATTGTCAAGGGGCCGTATACAAAGACAAAAATATTGAAAAATTTTGTTATTGTAGAAGTCTATAAATGTCGCGAATACTATTTCTAGTATTTGTGCTACTGTTTAATTTATTATAAATGTAAATGAATAAGTAATTGAGTTTGCATTCCTACTATCACTTTTGTAATTGTCAAATAATAATATAAATTCCCTAGGGAAAAAATATGTCTCATTATCTCCCTAGGGAATAATACTACCCCTCTTTTGTTACCGGAAAACTTACTTCTCCTCCCGCCGGGGTAAAAAGAATTCCTGTCTTAAAAGTAGGAATGGAGTAGTAGTAAAAACTGTTCAGCCCAACCTATAGTTTTGCTTATGTGTTCAAATCTCTTCCTGTAACCAGAATAAAATAGTTATGAATGATATTCTCTCGTCTTCCCTTTTGACAAAAATATTTGTGACGACACTGGCTGAATTACATTATAAAGTTGATTTAAATGTGTTCTTACAGTCAAAGCTACAGGAGATAAATTCCGCTTTGGCCCTCTGACTAACCGATTTCTCAAAAGTTGTCATAGGGGAGGTTACCGCCGCAAAGTATTCCTCCGGCATTTTTTACTGTAATAAAACTATTACATTAGTTTTTTACGAAGGGTCAGTTTGGTCCCTTGACGGAGTGACCGTGATACATCAAGTAATATCAGTTGTCTTTGGGAAAGAGCTTGGATGCCCAAAGCGGCCATACATTTCAATATAAACTGTCACCAGCAGGGGATTCTCGTTGACCTCTTATATTCTTTCATATCTGTGCTGGATTATATAATATTTTCCAATATCTGGAAAAAGGGGGAAGAAGCTGAACTGGAGTCGATACTAGAAACTTTTGTAATACGTAAAATGTGATGTATTTTTTTTGCGAGAGGTTTTATTGACTTTTCAATACCTCTGCGGTTCTAATTTTTAATGAATGGTCAGTAATTTGTTATTAATTAAAGTGGTTGCATAGTAAGTACTGGACTGATATCAATCAGTATCGGAATTGAATAATTGATGTTTTTATGCATAGTAGTGATTTGTTTTCAACTGGATAGACAAATAGTTATTATGTCCCAACTAAAATCTTGTCAATCTCGGAAAACGACACATGTGCGTTATATGTCAAAGATAGATGAAAATAACCACTGATGTCCAATGATATCGAATATATGCCTCAAAAAGTTCATGATGGGGCTCAGCGACCTCTAAAAGTCGATTGAGATACATGAGTGCCCACCCTCCATTTCAATCCTGCTTGAGAAACGCATGCCCGATTGCTAAGATAGATTATAAAAATTTCTTATCTTTATTATTATTGTGTTTGATTGATCCACTCATTCATTTTGCCAACGATATGAATAGATGTAATATTTCATATGTGTGAACTTTACCATGATTATATGAAAAATATAGCAATCAAATAACTCAGAAGTGAATTTCAAAGTTCCATTTGTAGTTTGTTTCCAACATCTAAGCTCCCCTATTCTATCTAGAATCCCATCGACAGATTATGGAGAGTTATAAGAGAAAAGTCATATATCACAGGACAATTACATCAATAGTGATTGTAGTTGTCATCTCTGAGAATATACGATTTCCTCGTTTTCCCCCTTTAGAGCTCGCTGAGCTTAGTTATGAGATCATTGTTTGTTGTTGTTGTTTTGTTGTTGTTTGTAAAGTATATCCAGGAATACTTATTTCGTTCTATCTTCAAAATATTTCCAAATAATGTCGTTTTCAGAAAATAAAGATCATTGTAGAGTTATTTCGTTTTCAAATCTCCATATCTCCAAAACTTCTCACCATTTGGTTTCATTCAAAATTCAGCCAAATTCACGGAAATCTATTTCCCATAAGGAATGTGTGAGGATCTTTTTCTCAGACATGTCCCAATTTTCAACATCTACAACGTCCCTACCTCTTGTTTTGGATTCAATGACAACAGTCTTGGAATTAATGACTGATAAATGAAAACATTTTTGAAATTTTTTTAAATTAATAATTATTTTTCTACTGTTCTATGAACTTGAACAAGGAGCTGCTGTATGGTATTGTGCCCTTATCCGTATTCACTATATTTATAAATTTTGAAATTTTTATACTCTCAAATGCATCGAGAAATCTATTGTCATGAACCCGTCTAATATAGCGGATATGAGCAATGTGCTCATTGAACCGTACTTTCAAGGACCTTTTAGTTTGACCCACATACCTCTTCTGGCAGTATTTGCAGCTAATTTCATAAATCCCCGACTTCTTTTTCTTCTGTCTTATCCTTGGGAGTACCCAGGATCTTTTTGTAGCTTATACGAGGTTTCATATACCACTTTCATATTGAGGGACTTATCAATAATGATTTTTGACATTGCATTTCAAGATTTCATGTACTATCTATAAAGGACGAATATTCAATTCCAGTTTTAATAGCGAACACGTCTTTTTCAATTTCCCGGTGTCATTCCTCTTCCTACAGAGTCACCCCTGCGGACTATAAGTGACTTGTCAGGTTTTTACACATATGCGGAGTCGTGAGCTTTTTCAGACAGAGTTTTGTCTCGACTATTTCGGGAATAGTATGAGGGCACGTGTTTCGTGCCACTTTGATTAACTGCCAGGGTTTGTTTACGGGGTATATCAATAATTTTTGGTAGACGTCAACGAGATGCGCACGTACCTCTTGTTTTGTTTCCGTATTTACCTTATAAATCAGGAGGATAGGGAAGCGCAATTCGGGCGATATGGAAAAGAGGCAGGTGGAGCAGATGTCTGGGAGATAATTCATTCAGAACCCCAAGATTCATCAGATTTTTTGTGGTGTTCTGGTAAACAGAGGATGTGAATTCGTGCAGCAGATTTTCTGAAGGTGTTTTATTATTTCTGGAATATTTATAACTGATAATTGAACGCCATATGTTCATGTGGTTTTTCAGTTGTGCTAGATATACCCTGGAAAAGTATGTTTATACTCCACTTCAGTAATCAAGACATGACTGCATTAGTTTTGATCCACAACTCGAGTAAAATTCGCGCGAATTTCGCATTTTTAAAAGTTTCATCTGCATCCATATTTTCATTTCTTTCGTAATTAGCTAATTTTTCATCTGTCAGTTCAACTTCATACTAATTATAGCTATCATCTCTGAACTATACATTCCGGCAAGGCTTAAATTGTGGAAATATTTCAAAATTCTTTTTTGGAGCCACTTTGTTCAAAACATTAAGTATAAAAATTAATGATCCAACAGTATTTTTGTTGTTTTGTGCATGGGGCATACATCTTCACTTTTCAAAAATCTTTCTTATACATATTCCTACCATTCTGACGTCAAATGAAGTATTCTTTCTTCAGAAGATGGGGGGTCTACAAAAGTTGGAAATAAGTTGCTGAACACACCAACAAAAGCCCCTGTTCATATTTGTATAATGTCTTGAAGCGGCAGTAAAGAATTCCAAATGATGTGGTCAGTTTCCTCAAGAATTCCAACCACGTGTCTGTATTATAAAAACATAATTGTCAGATTAAAGCAAAGTTTACATCCGGAAATGAAATGTAAATTTCCATTGTTTCGGTTATTACATAACAGGTGAGTTATGAGTGAGAAGGATCTGAATTTTGAAGCCCTTATGAAGAAGGAACATCAACTGAATCAGAATTTAAGTAACACCTAATAAAATCCAATCATTTTCATATCTGAACTTCTTAAACCTTCTTTGAAAAATAATATTCACAACAGAAAATAATGTAATGAACAACATCAAAAACAAGAAAACTAAGTACATGTCTGTTTCATTTATAAGAGTTTATTCAAATAATATTATATCTAGAAAACTCTAAATGTAAAAAGTGAAAGTATAACAAAAAAGGGATCTTTCTTTCATTTTTCGCTTCATTTGATGAACAATAATAATACCCAAACACATAGCCTGTGCGGGTAGGACAGGGTTATAATTATCATTCGCTGTGGCGCTCTGCGGTGACTTACTGGTCTCTGGTGGCGTATTAACTTTCCATCTGTGGGAAAAGCCGAAAAGCTCACAACACCAGCACTATTTTTGTGAGATGATTAACCGAACTGAACTTAAGGGCAAGCTTCGTATAATGATTTATTATTGGTGGTCACTTTTTAACCGTGGTAACTAACATTGATACAGTGCGGGCAGTTTGTTGCTGTATGACCCCATCTCTGACATTTCCGGCATTGTGATTCTATTGCAGAGTATTCGCTCGATTCAAATAAAAATGTAAATAAAATCTTCACATCCTCTATGAAGTGCGAATTTAGCAAGTAATTTTTCCATGTGTTCTTTTGTTATTCTCTCTCTCTCTTAGGAGATTCCTATTGTTGACTGATAGATGTAGAGGAAATAGAAGCTTCCAATTCCACGTACTAGATGCCACTACGATAGAAAATTCCTATTGTTGGTTGGAATTGAGTAGCTCTGCCGTTTCTTCAATCATGTGGTAACATTGCCATATTCTAAATCGTAATAGATACAAAGACGATCAAATGGGAAAAAATGTAACAATTGTGGTGAGCAGTACATGGGTCAGAGAAAATCTACGGGGACTCTCGCCCTCCCCGACTTATACAGGGAAAACTAGAAATGTTGTTTTAGGATTTTTACGAATAGAATGGTTATTTCAGAAAATATAAAAAAAATCAAAGAGGAAAGTTTTATTGTATTCAAAATGTACTAGAACTACGTAATGATAAATTCTTAATTAAACGTTTCGTGTCAACACGGTCACCATCAACTATTTTTTTCAAATACAGACCTGTCTATTTCATCCCAAATATTGATTCAGTGGTATATCACACTTGACTTTTTTATAGCGTTTCATATAAAATAACTAGTATCATCAGTGACAACAATTTTTAATTACGGTCCTGTCGATAGTTCTTCTGTAAATTGTTTTGATTTCTTCAAAACTCATTCAACTATTAGGATACTTCAGTCATTACCCAATACTTTCGATAGGAAGATACCCCAACACATCGAACATTCGTATTTTTCCTTTTTGGGGACTTTTGTATTACAGTAATCCTTGATTCAAGGCTGATTTCTCCTGTATCAATTTTTACTCGGATTATTTTCATACTTTTCAATCCTGGAAGTAATGAAAATATCAGTTTTTGATCAAAATACAATTGTTGTCTAATTTGGTACAATTAAATAGCATCTCACTTATTTTACCATATTTAAACACGTAGGCTTTGCTTGATTTCTATGACAGGAAAAATAAATGAGTTGTTGATATCTGTTAAGAACTGTCAGACATTTAAGCACTCGGTTACATATTGAAGATGTATTCGAATGACGGAAGGACTGATATGCTATTCACTTATGCAAAATCAAATAGAAATCCTCTTTTGGCAAGAAATATGTATGGTGAGCTATACCCGAATCGTCGCATTCCAAACATTCAAATATTTAGACGATTAGAAAGAAATTTGAAAGACTGTGGTGCATTTGACAGAAATAAAACTAGAAAATGTGTTGTTACTGGAAGTATAAGGAACCAAATGAATGTTTTGGGTAAGCAAATATTACCTTATAAAGACTAAAAAGTGAAAAATAACGTCTTTTTTTTAAATCTAGGATTGGTCAGTTTCAAAAATATTTCTAATCAAGATTGTTCTTTCCCACGAACTTGGGATATCTATAAAATCTACCAGAAATATTTTGAAAATGAACAAATACAAATGCTACAGGACCCACAAAGTTCATCACCTTAATGAAAGGGATTACGGAAGGAGCGTACGATTTGCGAAATGGTTAAGACATAGAAATAGGGAAGTTCGAAATATTTGTAAAAAAATGATATGGTCGGACGAATCAAAATTCACCAACAATGGTTGGTTTAACAGAAACATCCATTATAGGTGGAAAAATACGAATGAACATTTACATAGGGAAACCAATTTTGGGAACAAACATACTAGGTCCTTTCTTTTACGATGAGCATTTGAATGGTGAAATATATTTAAAAATTTTATCCAATGAGTTTGATGGCTACTTAGATGAATTGCCATTAAGCACCCGCCGTGAAATACAACATTTTCAACAAGACAGTGCCCCTCCCCATAATGCAGCAATAGTAAGGGAACATTTAGATGCAATAT
Source organism: Chrysolina americana (assembly GCA_958502065.1). Taxonomy (NCBI): domain Eukaryota; kingdom Metazoa; phylum Arthropoda; class Insecta; order Coleoptera; family Chrysomelidae; genus Chrysolina; species Chrysolina americana. Next base: position 1,671,755 of record OY293413.1, on the reverse strand, counting down.
TCCCAACATAGTGGATTGGAAACAATGGACCAATTGCCTGGCCAGCTCGATCCCCAGACCTTACTGCTTTGGATTTTTTTGTCTGGGGATACATAAAGGATAAAGATTTTTCGACACCTAGTACCGATATCGACCATCTCAAACAGAAAATAAGAGATGCATGTAATAGCATACCAACCATCATGCTAGAAAATTGCCACAGAAATTGTATGGACAGACAACTTATGTGCATTAAACAAAGAGATCGTCAATTCGAGCATTTAATGTAGAATTCTTTTTCTGTATTGGTTTTATTTTCTTCCACAAATTCTTTATGAAATAAATTGTTTTTCTGTTTGTTTGATTTCTCCTCCTCTTAAGTAAGTTTATTTCTGGGGTAAATTGCTATCGTTCGTCTCCGAAACTGCAGAAATCCTTCATGAATTTTTATAGTATAAATATAATTTTCATAGATACATTCATTCAAAACGTCACTGATAATTTTTATATCGAAGCGTTAGATTCTGTGGAATTCATAAACAAACTAACGACAGGACCGTAATTAAAAATTGTTGTCACTGATGATGCTAGTTATTTTATATGAAACGTTATAAAAATGTAGAGTGTGATATACCACTGAATTGTGATTGTATCGCTCTATCAATATTTGTGATTAAATAGACAGGTCCGTATTTGGAAAAAATAGTTGATTATGGCGGTGTTGACACGAAACGTTTGATTAAAAATTTATCGGTACGTAGTTCTAGTACATTTTGAATACAATAAAACTTTCCTTTTTCATTTTTTTATATTTTCTGAAATAACAATTCTAATCGTAAAAACCGAAAACAGCATTTTCAGTTTTCCCTGTATAAGTTGGGAAGGGCGAGAATCCCCGTAAATTTTCTATGACCAATTTACTGCTCACCACAATAGTAACCTTTTATCCCATTTAATCGTCTTTGTATCTATTACGGTTTAGAATATAGCAATGTTACCACATGATAAAAGAAACGGCCTGTATATGTATAGAAGCTACAGCTGAAGTTTGAAGAGATGCAATATATTCGTTGACTTTTTTGTAGTTATATCTGCAGAAACCAAATCAGAGCACTTGGTCGACTACCCCCAGTTTATCCCATTCGCGTTGTCTCCTGACTGTATTCCCCCGCAATACCGTCGCTGCTGCCGTTTCCAAGTTAAACAACCCCGGTTTGCAGAAGTAACTCCTCGCTAATATTTCAGGAATCTGAGTGACAACTCGTGACCCTTTCAAGGTAGCTGGTTCTCCTGCAAAACACCGCAGCGCCCAAACTAATTAAAGTTCTGGCCCGCTCGTGGTGCATAACCGAAGAGCAAGGAGCAAACATATAAATTACTTTTAATTACAACAATTTTATAATTTGTACTTGGCGAGTCTTGAATAATTAACCTCAGAGATTAATGGCCATGTAAATTATTATCAGCATAGCGGAAGGGAAATATGTTTGCTGAAATTTGAATCAATTGAAAAGTTTGTGCATAAATAAAATATTTCTGAAAATGTTAGAAGATGAATAAATGACATTAGAATACCATTTACTTTTTACATAACTTGGGTAAATGGTAGAAAGCTGACGGCTGATACCAAAACGAAGAATGATTTCAACAAATTTCCAAAAATCAATGAATTCTTTGTTCTGTTCCTTTAGAGGCTTCTGCAACTTCGTTAATTGGCTAAGGAGGGGCTCGACTTCGAAAATGAAATACATAGTCCCTGAGATTTTATGTATCCTCTACACGCGGGCCATCACTCTCATAGCAATGCAGAAGACCATCTTTGAGTTAGTCCGTCTACTCAAAGCCTCAGTTGTCATCGCGATCGTTATTAGGTGGAAATCCATCGTTTTGGGCCCAACCAACTCACCTTTGCCCCCCATGTCGAGGGGGTCTGTTGTGGGGACCTATTCCTCGAATATATTGAACCACGTAATTGGGTTCACCGAATCGTTAGCCTAGTATATCCACGAACGTCAGCGGGAATGATCTCTCCCTCTTGGGTGCATCTTGGGAGTTGGTCCGGTTTTGAACCCGTTGCTCAGAAAAATGGTGTAGCAACCCACCAAGGCCTTGGATGGTAGTTGGATCTACTGCTTTAGTTCTATAATTATTATTCAGGATGGAAAACACCAGACTGGTCGTGATTTCTTGGGTTATATATTGTCCCGATGACCTCTCAATTCCGCTCATTTATAAGCGATGATTGGGATTTCAAAAAAAGGCCCTCATCGAATCCATAAACTCGGCATTCAAGAGTAACTCGACTGTCAATTATCGGAGTTTTATACGGCCTTCAGCGCAAGAAATATCAAAAGTGTTACTATTGTCTTCGTTCCATCAGAATTCCAATCGGTATGATGAATAGTCGAGAAAAAATTGTCACATATAAAATAATAATAAATAAACCGCTGCAAAAAGAGATAACGAGAAAGCGGTACATGTAAAAACACCTGTTGTTTGTTGTTCGTATAAGCGCGAAGAGCATGCCGCGCATTGCAATCGAAGGCGGCTTGTTATAGCCAAAGTTACCTACAACCCTGAAGCTCCTGTCAGCGGTTTTAATAGAACTAGATCTACACTCACAAAGAATTTGTTAACGGCCGTGTATCATGACAATCAGACATCGGGATCGTATATTTTTATTGGTACTATCACTTGCAGGCGAGTCGGAAAACAGGACCGCCGCTAAAGAAATCGATATTTCGTTTGACAACACCACACCTGACTTTTTTCCTGTCATACTTTTGACGCGGACATCAATAATCGGCGGGCGAGAGGTTTTTAGTGGCGAGGTGTGACAGAATTCTCAAACAGGTGTTTCTATGGTTCGAAGTCCTTCTCTGGTGGCATCGTTATGGCCCAGTTTTTTGTGTCACTAGTTTTGCGGCGATTTCTACCTACTGAAAATATGGAACACAAATTGAACAATGCCGCAATGGAGAATGTAGGAAAGGAGAAGGGTAAAACTATATTATTTATTATTCGAAAATCGAGTTGATTCAAACTACTAAAATACCTGAAGGAATCAAGATCATGATTCGGCTTGGTGTTTTCCCCCCTCAGAATAGTTTGATATGAAATTAATCGACTTCATTGCAGATAATGAGTATTTTATATAACCAATTGTTTCATCTGTCATGATAATTAATGGAATCAATTGACCACCTCAATCATCATCTTGTTACCACCACTTGAAGTGTATTATTGAGTGTAGGAATCATACAAACGGTAATACCTCGTTAACCTTAGCTCGCACAAGTTTCGACTTCTGAGGGCTGTCGTTCGTAGGGGGGTGATAGCTGGTTAACAGAAAAACAATTTCAATTTCAATTTCCTCATACGAAAACAGAATGACTTTGGAGCTGAAAAGAGATGCTGTAGCTAGTGCGAAGCCAACCCTATCCGGGAAATGAAGACTCGTAAGGTAAGCAGCGGATCAGCACTCCCATAATCAGTTATTCCTGTCTCCTGTCTCCTGCCTCCTGTCTCCTGTCTCCTGTCTCCTGTCTCCTGTCTCCTGTCTCCTGTCTCCTGTCTCCTGTCTCCTGTCTCCTGTCTCCTGTCTCCTGTCTCCTGTCTCCTGTCTCCTGTCTCCTGTCTCCTGTCTCCTGTCTCCTGTCTCCTGTCTCCTGTCTCCTGTCTCCTGTCTCCTGTCTCCTGTCTCCTGTCTCCTGTCTCCTGTCTCCTGTCTCCTGTCTCCTGTCTCCTGTCTCCTGTCTCCTGTCTCCTGTCTCCTGTCTCCTGTCTCCTGTCTCCTGTCTCCTGTCTCCTGTCTCCTGTCTCCTGTCTCCTGTCTCCTGTCTCCTGTCTCCTGTCTCCTGTCTCCTGTCTCCTGTCTCCTGTCTCCTGTCTCCTGTCTCCTGTCTCCTGTCTCCTGTCTCCTGTCTCCTGTCTCCTGTCTCCTGTCTCCTGTCTCCTGTCTCCTGTCTCCTGTCTCCTGTCTCCTGTCTCCTGTCTCCTGTCTCCTGTCTCCTGTCTCCTGTCTCCTGTCTCCTGTCTCCTGTCTCCTGTCTCCTGTCTCCTGTCTCCTGTCTCCTGTCTCCTGTCTCCTGTCTCCTGTCTCCTGTCTCCTGTCTCCTGTCTCCTGTCTCCTGTCTCCTGTCTCCTGTCTCCTGTCTCCTGTCTCCTGTCTCCTGTCTCCTGTCTCCTGTCTCCTGTCTCCTGTCTCCTGTCTCCTGTCTCCTGTCTCCTGTCTCCTGTCTCCTGTCTCCTGTCTCCTGTCTCCTGTCTCCTGTCTCCTGTCTCCTGTCTCCTGTCTCCTGTCTCCTGTCTCCTGTCTCCTGTCTCCTGTCTCCTGTCTCCTGTCTCCTGTCTCCTGTCTCCTGTCTCCTGTCTCCTGTCTCCTGTCTCCTGTCTCCTGTCTCCTGTCTCCTGTCTCCTGTCTCCTGTCTCCTGTCTCCTGTCTCCTGTCTCCTGTCTCCTGTCTCCTGTCTCCTGTCTCCTGTCTCCTGTCTCCTGTCTCCTGTCTCCTGTCTCCTGTCTCCTGTCTCCTGTCTCCTGTCTCCTGTCTCCTGTCTCCTGTCTCCTGTCTCCTGTCTCCTGTCTCCTGTCTCCTGTCTCCTGTCTCCTGTCTCCTGTCTCCTGTCTCCTGTCTCCTGTCTCCTGTCTCCTGTCTCCTGTCTCCTGTCTCCTGTCTCCTGTCTCCTGTCTCCTGTCTCCTGTCTCCTGTCTCCTGTCTCCTGTCTCCTGTCTCCTGTCTCCTGTCTCCTGTCTCCTGTCTCCTGTCTCCTGTCTCCTGTCTCCTGTCATTTTCCAACTGGCGCGTTAGGAATCAGAATGTACAGGATGATACATCTATTTAGAGTATAATTAATAGTACTAAATATTTAGTGAACGAATACCTAACTGGTAAATAGAGGCGATTGAATGTAATATTGAATACGTTACTTTAGAATGCATTCCATTACGTTCTGCGAACACTTTGGCTGCCTGCTCTGACGGACTCACACACTCAGCCGAGTTCCTGTCCGTCCAGCCTTGACGTTGAAGACCCCCGTCTTTGCTCGATGGTATCAGCTCCTCGGCACCACGAGTACCGTACAGCCGACGTCCAGTTACTCATATTAATAACCGATGGCATGGCAATCCTTGATGCACCTTGCCGTCTACCGTGTCATTCTTCTCACACATTTCTTCATTTATATTTACAGCCCGCCTGCTCGATTACATCGCCATATAACTGTTTGTTATGCCAGTCAATGTATTCTTCGGGAGTACACTCGATGTAAATTTGTGGTTTGTTTCTGATACAGCTTGAGAAGGTGAATATGGTTAGGGCTGTTGATTGATTCGATTGTTGGTAGTTGTTCGGCGAAATGGAAGTCGTGATTAATTTAATGAATGGTCGGAGAGGCAGCTTCTGTTGAATTAATGAGAAGGTCAGGAGGATATCGCGAATAACAGCAGTTATTTTTATGAAAGCTGAGAGAGCATTACAATTCATCGACACTGAAGGTTGGTTTGGAATATTTTCTCATACCGGAGAATGAGAGGTGTGGCACAACATAATATTTGAATTGAGTTTGAGGAATATTATCTACATGTTGGTCGTTCAGCATCATATTAAAAACGTGGTGCATGGCTGGAATAATTATTACATGATGATTGATTTGGTTATCGTCTGATGAATACAGATGACCTCTTCGGACCAAGAACCGAGTCAAGGATGATTTTCTCATTTTTGGTATATGTGTACTTCTTTGCTCGCATTGGTACTTATTCCTAAGGAGAATAACCTGTCTGAAGGTAAACATACCTAAACCAACTTTCGACCTATAGTATATAACTATTTCTTTGTTGCATCGAGTCAGTAAAAACGTCACATATTAGTTCTTGGGATTGTTTTTCCATGTAGTTACTATTCAGATATGTGAAGTGATTTGTGTCTCTGCATATCAGCGAATAAAAACAAAAACTGTATTCCTAATCATTATTATTATTATTAAACTCAGATATTTACATAATTTTCATTAATATTTTTCGAATAGACGGTCAATTTTCAACCAAGTTATAGATAAATAGACAGAAATGATTTTAGAATGCCTTTCGGGCTAAAGAACGGCCCAAGTAAAATCGTATTGCTTCGGATTTTTAACTGGCCATCATTATGTAAGTAGTAAGTAAGTAAGAATATGTTTATTGTACATAAGAACAATTTCTAGCTAACACCTTTCGATAAATGTGTAATTTTTCACTTACATTGGTATTAATTCATCTAAAGTTAACCATACCTAAACCATCTTTCGATCTATTTCTTTGTTGCATCGAGTCAATCAAAAACTCATTTATTGTTATTTAAAACTGTTTTTTCAAGTCGCTACTTTTCAGGTAATGTGAAGTTATTTATTTCTCCATATTAGCTAAGTCATATCAGTCATTAAAAAAATCTCTAGGCTGAAATCTGCCTGAGACGAAGGATATTCTTAATATCTACTATATCTATCTATATCTATCTATAATTATTATTATAGAACTCCAACATTTCTAATACTTTCATCAATATATTCCAATAGAAGGTCAATTTTCAAGCAAGTTATAGGTAAATAGGTATTTGAAGAGAATGCCGTTCGGGTTAAAAAACGCCCCGAGTAAAAACCAAAGCAATACCGTTGATTCTTTCTACAATTTCATCTCTTTGATTTATGAAATCATAAGACTTGCCGAACGAAAGAGATTTTTTTGAGGAATAAGTTTATTGATATTAGTTGAGGAAGATTTGGTGTTAGGAAGAATTCTCAGAGTGTAGGGTATAACATTTTTTTGGAGAAAAAACCAAAAAAGGAATGAAAGAGAGAGCAAAAACAGAAAAGAGTGCGGAAAAGTGAGAGATGTGGAACAAAGGTAAAAGGGAGAGCGGAAGAAAGAAAAAGGGGAAAAGAAAACGAAAAAGGGATTGAAGGGAACATAATTCAGGGAGAAAAGAGAAGAAGAAATGGCGGAGAAATGCAAGATATGGAAAAGTGGATCACCAAAAGACTTGAATTGACCGAAAACCATATTGCACATTTATTTCAAACAGATTTGGGCGTAGAAAGGAATATGTATTCAAAAAGCTATGCTCAGAGAAACTTTACAAACTAGATGAATCGAAGGAAGTTGAGGATTTCTGTTTACTGCAAGCAGTCCAAAGACTTTGTCGCAGGCTCCAGTAAGTCAAGGACGGTATGGCTTTTGGCAGAGATCACGAAGGTCTATGTCTCATTTTGGGAATATTCCCAAGCCCAACTTGCCACAGACGTGAAAAAAAAGGTGGAATTCAAGCCTACGGGGGCGAGGCGTCTTGGAGGTTAGGATTCAAAATCTTTGAGGTTGAAATGCGCCAGCAAGAGAAACTCATCGATTCATGGTGGACGGACATACTGATCTTCATCAAAGAGTCACGAAATTATAGAAAAAAGATTGAGAGAAGTAACGTAGATATGTGAAATGCAGTAAGTGGGTAAAAGAGCCCATGGGGGCCTTATTGTCTGACTTCAGCAGCGATTTCCCCACAACTATCACTACTATGACAACTTGTATGTAATACAGGTTATCGAAGGATGTTCGTCTTTGGGTGGATTTTCAGTTGTCGTTGTTTGGAACCGACATAAGGAATTTGTAGCAATAATAAAAATGTATGCCAGCTCTTGAGTCATCAATAATCCGCGACAAATATTTCGCGCGAATTAATCTTCATCCAGATTCCATTACCGGACAAATTGCTCCGTATAACTTTCCGATAGTAATGCCCCGAATAATCCAGTTAAGCGTCGAAATCCTCTGGCGACGTGTTGACTACTTTCAAAATTTGAATATAAACGATGCCAAAGCCGAATTATAAAGGTCCCCCGAGAAGGTCTATTAATTATTTTATTGAACGCTGAGCCGGGCCACGGGGAGGTGCCATAATCCCGTGTCTCTAAGCAACGAGGCATGAGAGGCAATTTTGTCCGTTTTTGTGTTGCGTGTATGGATGCACGGGAGGCGGCGAGCGGCTTAGCTGTATGGAGATCGGATTGCGCTCACAACTTAATCCGTTAATAGAGCGTCGTGGCGGCCGGCCGGCAGCGTCATTTCACGCCCGACGCCCCCATCGATAGCGCGCCCCAGTTGAGGTGCTTATGAAAATTCGCAGTGGCGCTCTAGTCAAAGTGTTTCCACGGTGTCAAATGTTCAAATTCCACGTTTTGGGGTTCATTCATTTATGTCGAAGAACTTCAGTCGTCGTTTGGTTGTTTGAATCTCCAAACGTTTCGACTGCAACTGCGACAGTCATCTTCAGTTGCGTGGTCGAAGTACTCTTCTTGGCGGATCAACTGAAACTGAAGCTCTCGTTCCTGACACGTCATTTATAGTTCTAATTATTAGTCACCAAAGAAGGTAATCAACTAGGCCATAAAGTCAACAGGAAGAAAACACACACACAGTTCGTTATCTGCATAATGGATCCAACCATCATCCAAAACAGAAACGTTCAGTCATCAACACTCTAGTGAACAGAGCATTAGGAATATGTGATCCAAGGCATATCGACGATGAAACGAAACACCTTACAACTGTGTTACAAGCAAACGGCTACTATAAAAAAGACATTATTCGTGCTACGCGTCCAAAATAGTGGAAAATTAACACCAGTGAAGAACAACCCCAAGGCACTGTCTACCTGCCATACATAGCAGGTGTCACCAACCAAATTGGGAAAATTCTGAAGAAGGAGAAAGTAAACACCATCTTCAAACCAACGAAGAAAATATCGGAATATTTAAGAACAAAAGACAGCAGAGATCCACTCAAATCAGCAGGATTTTAGAGAATTGTAGTAAGGTTTACAAAGGACAAACGAAACGGAGCATTGGTACCCAGTCGCCGAAATGATAGCAACATCGAATCACAATCCGACTAGAATGTATTTAGAAGCCATCGAAATACGCAAAAATCCAGAACAGAAAACTTCAATTACCGCATGGAGTCAATATTTCGTAGATGTTTGGTTAGGATTAGAACATACAGGGTAAAACTATGGAAAATTTCAATTGGAAGTTATTAACCCAGATAGCCCTACCGTCCTTTTAAAAGGACGCACTACTAACTATTTCTTTCCAGCTAATTCTGCTACTGGAGTACAGGTGGCAGCTGATCAACACAGGATATGAAGTGTTGAGAAGCCACCTAGAGTACAAGTTTCCATTAACTGTAAGATTGCCGACAGTTAGACGCGTGTGTTTGTTTGTTATTTCAGTGACCATTGATGATGAGTAACTCTGGGTAGGTGATTGCTATTGATAAGAGTAATTACGAACGTTAAATTTCATTTCTAAGTAAACTAATGAAAAATGAATCTTTTCATTATGATAACCTCGAATTTTCATTTGAATTTTGCTAAATAAATGGCAAGAAACAATACTGTCCTTTTAAAAGGACAATAGGTCTATCCACTGCTATTGACTATCTTTCTTTCTAGTTATTGGAAAAATCCGATGATCTTTTCAGAGTTGCTGGCAGAATTGGAAAATGACGAGGATGCTGTGCTTCCAGAACAAATAGTGATTTTTCACCCAGAAAATGCTAACGACGGTTGTGATACTGATGAAGATTCAGGTGATGAGAACGTAGTTGAACCTAATAATTTACCTGGAGCACAACTGCTACCAGAAATTGAAGTTCAAATGCCATCAGAATTAGAAGAAGAACTTGGGCAGGCATGGGATAATGACGACGACAAACCTCTATCAACATTCGTGGAAAGGAGACCAAAAAAATTAAAGATGCTCACTACGAAAAACAAGATTTGGTCGTGACGGATTTTGCATATTGGGAAGTTCCATCATCTGCGGCAATAAACCTTTCACCTTGCGACATTTTTCGATTGTTCTTTGATAAAGAAGTGATTGTATATTTTACGAATACATATGCACAACAAAAAAATCGTACAGGGGATATTACTCTATGAGATATTTTGATTCATTGGAGTTCTTCTACTTAGTGGTTACGTGTCTTTACCACGAAAAAATATGTATTTTCAAAATAGGGATGATACCAATATCAAATTAGTATGTGAAGCTATAGCGCGCGACAGATTTCAATATATTATGAGTAATATTCATGGCAACGACAAAAGGGGTTCTTCAAAATCGCCTAAAAATTGTCATGAGTTTTCTCGTTACTACAGAATTGACCACCTAGTTCTGTACAACGAAAATCAGCGACGATGCGCTGTATGCCACAAAAAATCTAATTTCATTTGTCGAAAGTGTAACATTGGTTTACATCCAAAGGACTGTTTTGTAATAAATCATACAAATTGATTATTATCAATATTTTGCATTGTATCTATGATGATAAAATAAAATAATTTTCATTAACATTAATTTTATTCCATAGTAGTGGATAGACCTACCGCCCTTTTAAAAGGACAGCTTGTCTAAGCCAGTCGTGACCTTTTGAATTTTTTTCATCATTTTTGTTGAATACTACCTCCTTTATAAAACAAAAATCACAAGAAAAACTTTGAATTTTCGGAAAAAATTAGTTTCAGGGCTGTGTGGGAGAAACACTTCATATCCTATTGTTTGGACTAACTTTCAGGACACAACATTTCGTCTGTGTTTTGAATCAATCACCTATTGTATTTTTTTAACAGAATCTACTTCATGTGGACTGCAAAAATAATTTTAATTTCCAGGGATCGGATGCAATATGGCCAAGTTGTTCACATTTCAATCAAATCCAACGTTAAATCATAGACGAGGGAAATTGTGCAACGGATCCTTGTTATACGATATCCATATCAAACACCCTGTATATAGCCTCATATTCTCAGAGATTATCTAATGAGCCAGTCAGAGTTTCATATGGACTAAAAATCCAAAAAAAAAATTTGAAAGGTACATAACGACACAATTGAAGAGGTATTTGACAAATTCATTCAGAAATTTAAGAAAAACACTATTTCAAACTGTGTATTCCAATATAATCATATCGATTGACATTTAGGTTCAGAAATGTTTTTGTTGAGAACATTTTTCCTCTACTAAAAAACATTTGATAAATACTGAGTTATGTATGGAGTGAATTAGAGATAGTGTCCTTTTCAATAAAAAGTAATAATTCGCAGGTAAACATGAACCCGGGGAAATCTACATGTCAAATTTCCTCCGATATAAATATTTGTCATATATGTGCTTGAAGACAACTGAAAAAAGCGGTTTCAAATATTGCAAAATACACATATGTCAAAAATTGCATCCAGGTGATCCCGAAAGGCGAGAAGAATTTTGTAATTATAATAATACTCCCTCATAAACACTCGTTGAGTGTACGCAAAGGCATAACAAGACCTGATTTCCCTGAAAAATATAATTTGAACAGATGAAAGTACTTTTACGAATTGTGGGATATTCAAAAAAAAAATAACGAACATTTGGAGCATAAACAACCCCAGGCAGTTTCGAGAAATTCGACCTCAAGTGCGATTCAGTATTAACGCGTGTGCAGTAATTTACAAAGATAGAATTTTGGGTCTTCATTCATTTGATGGAATTCTGAATGAAGAAACTCATCACCAGTTTTAATGTCGATTTTCGAAGACTAGTTGGATAACTATAACAATATCTGGTTTCAACATGATGGTGCTCCAACGCATAATACCAGACGAGTATCTAATTAGGAAATTACCTGACTGAAAGGTTTGGTGACAAATGGATAGGGAATAATGGGCCGGTGAGGTGGCCAGCAAGGTCTCCAGACTTGAATGTTATGGATACATTCTTATGGGGTACACTGAAAAATAGAGTTTATGGTCAGAGAGGATATCAAAATATTGAGGACCTTCAACACAGTATTGTAAGAGAGATTGGGGAGGAGGGAATTAACCGTGCAGTGAATAATATTCGAAAAAGGGCACAGTTGTGATATCATGAACAAGGACAGCATTTTCAGCATTTGCTGTGATTTACTTTTGTCTTTACATTTTAGTTAATCACTGTTATTTGTTGAAACGTCTATTTTCATTGAATAGGACACAATTTTTAATTCACCTCAAACATTTATCAAGTTTTTTTTGGTTTCCTGATAGATTTCATTGGGTTCTTCAAATGAACCAAACTTGGTGATATTTTGATCTAATAACTTAAACATATTTCAATATGGTTGTCGTCTTTTGTGATCCAAGTTTATATACATTTCGAATGTCCTAACACTGTTTCTTTGTAATAAATTTGTATCATATCTCTTTTTTCTTCATTCCTTAAAGCCATTTTCCACCAAAAATTCAATAAATTGTAGAATAACAAAATGTCAGTGAGTGTAACAAATTGAAAGTCAAATTTAGAAATATCAAAGTCAAAGTTGAAAAGGTAATATCTGGTTCTATTCAAAACAGGAAGAATCCAATGTAGCGCCAATGAGAAAAAATAAAGTTGATGATGATGACCGGAAAACGAAACTTCTCATCGCAAATCTGAAAATACCGTTATGTAGCAGGGGGCAATGTGGAAGTGCGATTTATTTTCGAACCCTTCGAAAAAATAAAGCCGAAAAAAACAAAAACTTTTTTTAAAAATTTCTCTTTTTTCCGGATATCTTAACGGCATATTGTTAGTCAGGTAAATGCGCAACTTTGTCCAAATTCAACCATCTTCGTATATCTTATAGTTTCCGATATCTCAATGGTGAGGATCAAATTTGAAACAACCTGTATAGCTGTAGTGATTGTCACATAATTTCTCATATAATGTTTTTGGAGGAGAGTTTTATGCCATTTGTGACCCAGGACTTTGATTTTTGAGATGAACTATTTTTATTAAAACAGCACTTTCGACGGATCACTTGTCTTGTTATGCAATTTCAAATTACTGCGAAATAACTTCCTCAAAACTGAAGCTGAAGCTTCCCGAAAACTCCTGTTTTGCTCTGATTTACTTTAGGTCAAAAGAATAATTATAATTTGATTATATTTTCGTTAGTTCTGTTTCTATATCGTCCATTAGTACATCTGACCCAAACCCGCATTGCAATTCTGTTCAAGAATATACGGCCCAGTTTCGAATCTGTGATTCAGAGCAGATAATTCCCGGAAACAGAGAATTTCAGAGTAATCGCATAATGAAGTTATAACATAATCCTCCGAACAAAGCAATTCGTGTGTGGGTGGCGGTTTGCGTAAACTAATCGGATCTTCCAATGCATACAGTTCTCGTTATCATTGTGCGAGATGTTATTGTTACCGGACCAGACAATACAGTTAGATGGCTTTTATCTCCTCTGCAATATAAGTGGAATCGTGCAAACTGCTTTCGAACTGTCGAGAACTAGATATTGAGATCTTGCGGTAGTTGCGATGTATCTTGTATTGCTTCCGATGATGGTCAATAATGGTTTTGTCCATCAGAAATGTGAACAGGAATTTTTCCTTGCATGGAAGATGTGGTGAGGATATACAGACATTGAGAAAGGTGAATAAACAATAGCAAATGCTCTCCCTCAAATTTTTTTTAGACTTATTGGTATTGCTGAGGTACAAGAAAAGCTGACACTACTTACCCATTATCCACTCAGAAAAGTCTGACGAAATAGAGTACTATGCTAAAGCAAAAATATGTTACTAAGTTCAAGACTGAGGTATAAACAATGACTGCTTTGTGGAACTTTTTTGTAGACCTTTCGAAAGCATTTGATAAGGTCTATTATAAAACTTTGTTGAAGAAATTGAATTTATTTGATATCAGAGGTGGAACATACGAACTTTTCGAAATCTACTAGTCGGTATGTTAACAACTTGTCAATATTAACGATGTTATCAGCCAGCCGAGTAAAGTGACCTACGGAGTACCTCAAGGAACCGTTATTGGGCCTGTTTTGTTTGCAATATACAAAAACGGTTAAATGGCAATGTATCTGAAGGCAACTACTCTCTGTTCGGCAGATGACGCCGTGATGATCTACTAACCAAACACATGGATGTCCTTAAAATAAACGGTAGAAACAGGTTTCTATTAAATGAACTAACTCTCATCATAGATGAATCGCAATATGACTTCTCAACTCAACTAGAGAATTTAGGAATTGACCAGAACACATACTAGTTGATAGTTGCTAACGTATCACTTACAAGTTGGCCAAACACTGCTTGTATTTTCTAAAACTGAAACTCTCCATCCATAGCTCATATCCGCATTTTTATGGCACACCTTGTATCTGAGCATAACCAAATCATATATTTTCGGAATCAGCATAAAATTTTGAGTATATAGTGCTAATTTCAAGTGAATCTGATGAATTTGTACTTCTCATTGTTTTAAAGGGGTATACCCTTTGGAGTTTTCTCTAGTAATTTCCAAGTAGTAACCAAAGGCACATCTTGTATTGGTAGAGGATGACTATTGTTATTATTTGCCGTGGCTATCCTTTTTAAACAGTCTTAAACATTATGGAATTTGACGAGATACACACAAGAGAATTCACGAACAAAACGTTTGTTTTTAAGGATCAGCCCATTTCAACTTATAGTCTCTCTTGAACAAAACATTTGTTTGAATTTTTCTACAGTCATACTTACATACATTGTAATAGATGACGAATTCAATATAATACATGATTTCTAAGCTAATGAAATATATTATGCGGAATACACATTATGTTGAATAAAAATATCAGGATGCATTCTAGAGCAACCCCGATTATAAGTTCATCACCTTCACATATCATTACCACCCCTAGCTAACGAAGCTTGTCACCCCAGCCCCGAAAAATCAATTCCGTCCCAAAATACCCATTTTCATATTTCAGACTCTCAACTCCGTTACACCTCCATAGAGTTGTCACGGCGAGTCTAATGAAGCTGGGAGGTGCCAACTTCGACAGAAGGCATTACTCGCAGTCATAACTCATTCTTTTGAGACTTTCTAGACGCACTTCACCATTAGGGTTATGCTCTGCACCTGACAAGGCCCATCAGTCGAGCTTTATACTGCGAGTACGTGAGAAATAACCTTCTCATATTTTCCGCAGACTCCCCTGAGTCACATCTCCTCTTCTGCCAGGAATACGCTTTATGTCTTTCTCCAGCAGTTTGTTATCGATGGTTATAACTTGTCGATGTTGAGCTCTTACTGCCGATGGATATAGGATTGGAAGTTCGTGGAATTGGTGGCAAAGACCCTTAGTCTTGTCCCTTGCTGACCATTTTTGATGAATAATAGTTTTTGTAGTCAGAAAAATAATTAAAAAGTATTCAACAAACTACGTGATGAATGCATATCGAAATATGATGGAAATATACGTTAATAAAATATATATATAAAAAAAACACGCTGTAAGAAATAATTATTTATATACGTACGCAGAAAATAATAACAAATGACAAATATCAGTATCACTGTTAAAAAAGCGTGGGACGCTTGGTATAATATTTTCGTATATTCGTGTTTATTCATTTTCGCTTTAATGTTTTTTAAAGTGTTTATATTTCAACCCTGACTGTGAAAGTATATGTATGATGATGATGAATAAACTTATATTATATTATATTATATTATATTATATTATATTGTATTATATTATATTATATTATATTATATTATATTATATTATATTATATTATATTATATTATATTATATTATATTATATTATATTATATTATATTATAATATATTATATTATATTATATCGAGCACACGCTTTCTTCACAGTAATACTAATATTTTCCATTTATTATTATTTTCTATTATTATTATTATTATACAAACAATTATTTTTTACTTTTTAGTTCAATCTATTATAAAAGCGTGTTTATTAGTTTTTTTAACTATATTTTATTTTTCTCTATTTAGTTCTCAATTTATTAGTAAAAAGTATTTTTTCCGGAGAGACTATATGAGAGGCAAATTATTTAATTCTGGCGATCCTGATCTGGATAATGAGACAAACTCATGAAATTATCGTATTGTCACCAGGTTTTGATAAGTGTACAAAGTTTCAAATCAATCTGTCTGTTCAAAGTGGGTCAGAATCGAGTGTAAAGGAGCCTTTTTTTTTTGCTTTGACATTTCGTTCGTCATTCAGCCAACTACAAGTGGAATATAAAGTAGAAATGAAATCGTGTAAAAAAAAGAGATCTTATTTAAATGCTGCACAAAAAATTACTTCGAAGAAAATCAAACTCATCATTTTGATGCATTATGAAATTTTATATGATATAAAATGGTGTCGCTAGAAGAACCTTTGATTTTTTAATAATTTCATTTTAAAATCACCTGTCAAGATTCATTCATACACAGATCAAACACAGATTTATCACCATTTCTCCTGGTTTTTCATATTTTCTTTTCATGAGTTTTTGTTTTGCAGTCTTCCTAACTGACTTTTTTTTCCACACGTCTGAAATAGTCGGAAATTTATAAGCATTTTCTACCTAGCCTTCAGGGGGATAAGAGGATAACATTATTTTTAATTAAAATATTTATATGTTTTCCGCAACTTTTACGGATTCTTCCAATTATATTTTCGCGAGTTTTTGCAATTGTTTTCAGAAAGAAAGTTAGTCTGAGCTCCTCAAATACTATTTTCTTCTGTGAATTTTCATGTGCGAATTCATCAGATTTATTCCTATGAGTACTCGGTGGGTAGGGGGGTGAAATTATTTGAAATTGAATTATGCATCGGTCCCATGATTGTTGCTATTTTTACATAATATTTCGATTTTATTTTCGAGAGTTTGTCAGCAATTTCCTCTTCTCGCACCCTATCTATCTAGCCTTCAGATGGGCAGGTGAGAACATTTTTTCAAATTGAATTTTGCATTTGTCGGATGTTTTTCACTATTTACAAGATTTTTCGATATTATTTTTGTGAGATTTTTCAACAATGAGTCCGAGCCCCCTAACCGACATTTATTCTGAGATATTTAATATCTTCAGATGAAAAATTCTCGAATGTTCAGCTGAGGTATCTTCAGGTTTTTGTCATTGTCAGCCAATTCAATACCCAGTTTTATGAATTCTTTGCAATGCTCAATTGTATCCTGAATTATGGATACAGTTGAAAAAATACAATGAGATTTTAGATATCTTTGAGTTTAACCAATTTTTCGTTGAACTCCAGCACCCTGTATCTCAAAAATGTTCATAACAAGATGGTTTTTGAATTCTTCCAATGTTTATTGCCATTCAGTATCAGTATTCAATTACGAAACACCCTGTAAAAATATGAAACAGAAATGCATTTGTACCACTCAAACCTATCCCCAAATAATCCTCCCTGCCCAGCACTCTCCACTCCTTACACGCCTGATTGACTGAATTTGATTGCGCTGCATTAAATTCATACTCAGCTAACAGTTTTATTGTAATGAGAATACGTACATTAATTCTCGATAATTTAAGCTGAAGGATTTCTTTCATATATATGCTCCTTGTCAGTTATATTTTCCCCAGTGTTTTTTGATAAATCACCTTCAGAACATTCGTGGATGTTGAGATAAAGGATTTTATCGAGATCCAGGTTGTCAACAATCATTCCCTCGAATCCTTCATGCTTTAACAGACTTATCGAAAGACTAAAATGAATACCTTTATGAATCTAGCACGCGCTGTAAGTGGCGAAAGCCTTCATTAAAGCCTTATAATGGAGCATGTAGGTTATATTTCAACGTAATAAAGCTACATATCATTTTTGCCATCGTATAATCCTATCAAGAGATTATTGTTTTCTTGACGCAGTGCAAGTGTCGGCCTTTGTGGAAGTGAATATTAATATTATTCATGATGATGATGAAGGTGCAAATTTATGTACGAGAATTAAAAGACATCTGTTACATACTGCAATATCACAGGATAGTTTGTTTGAATGTAGCTGATGAAGACTGTGGCAGAAAAGTTTCATAAAAGAAGCAAGATAAAATGTAATACAGACGATACTTGAGGGGGTACTACTATTTTCCACACTTAACGAAAAGTTATAGATATATGAGCAGAATATCTCAGAGCTTCAATTCAGAAACGTACCACACATGCTAGAGTTACATACATCCTGAGATTTATACAGCAGCAGTAGCAGCACCATCATTAATATAACCTGTAACCTGTAACTGACTAGCAGAATTTTGATTCAAATATCATGAAGCACCACTTGCAGACTAGTTCTGCAAATATGGTTGGGTCTTCACAAAATTTTCTTGAGAACTGCATTTGTCCAACAACTGGATGTTTCTCATCAAGATTACGTAGGCCTTGGTCATTGTTGATTAGATAAATAGACGCATATGAAATAATTCGAAAATTCAAAGACATCGAACTTGGTGAATTGTTTATATTCACTCGGAAAAATATTAGAGAACCTAAACCTTTTTTTTTTTTTTGGCGGGGTGAAATTTTTGACAAACACTGGGTACTAGTTCTCCCTTTTCCCAGTAGTGCGAGATTCTCGGCCTTCTCTCTTCTGCCCATCTATCACAGTGTATTATTGTGTGTTCAGGGTTGTCTATCCTGCCACAGTAGATACATAAGTCGTTGGTACTTTTCCCGATTTTGGATGTAAACGTTCTAAAAGAGCCGTGACCGCTGAGGGCCTGCGTAAGATAGTAGTCTGTTTCTTTAAACGTACATCTCTCCCATGCTATTATGTTGGGGATCAGCTTCTTGGTCCATTGGGCCTTAGTTGTGTTGGCCTCCCATCTCACCTGCCAGGCTGCTGTAGTTTCTTTCCTAGCTCGGATTTTATCTTCGGTCCCCACTCTCTCTACACTATCCAGCTTCTTCCTTTCCCTCACCAGCAGATCTATTGGGGGGATTCCAACAATCACCGTCAGGGCATCCACTGAGACCGTGCGGTATGCCGATGCCGTTCTGATAAGCATCTTCCTTTGAGATGCCAGTATCATCTCTCTATATTTAATAACGTCCATGGCCCTCGACCATACCGGCGCCGCGTACAGGATTACTGATTGTACCACTCCGTATATCAAACGTCTTTTTTTGCGCCGGGTCCCCTGACATTTGGGAGGATCTTTGACAGCGCTGTCGTCTGCCTGTCGGCCTTCTCGCATGATCTCTTTACGTGCTCGTTGTATATACACTTGTTGTCCAACCACACTCCCAGGTATTTAGCATATTTTTTGGGACCACTACCGTACCTGCAAAGTTGAAGGTTATTCCCTCTCTTTTCCTAGGCCCCCTGACGATCATTGCTTCGGTCCTTTGAGGTGCGATAGTGAGCCCATTTGCTTCCATCCACCTCCCAATTTTCCTCAGTGCCTTATTACCTTTATCCACCATTTCCTCGCTTTTGTTTGCCCTTACTACCAGCGCCAAGTCATCCACATAAGCAGCCGTATAACATCCATGGGGTATCTTTAGGCATAGAACACCGTCATACAGGACGTTCCATAGTGTGGGACCGAGGACGGATCCTTGTGGGACCCCCTGTGTAGTGTTCTCTCTACTTTTGCCTACTATTAGGTTTCTCTCACTGAGATAGCTTTCCATAAGTCTTATGAGATATGGTTCGATCTCAAGTCTATCCAGTTTTTCCAGAATCGTCCCCCACTTGGCGGTATTGAAGGCATTCTGGACATCTATCAGTACGATGGCTCCCCATGTCATGCCAGTATCGCTGGCCTTATTGATGACATACTTTACCGCGTTCACTGTACTTTTTTTTGGTCTGAAGCCAAACTGGGTTTCTGATATACCATTTTTCCTTGTAAGTTCCACTTCCAGCCTGTTTTTAATCAGATACTCGTACAGTTTTCCCAGCCCGTCGAGCAGGCAGATTGGCCTGTACTTGGCGTCCGCTCCCACTTTTTCGCCTTTTGGAATCAGGACCACTTTTGCCAATTTCCATTGTGTCGGGAAACTGTACTGTTCCAAAAGTTTATTCAGTATTTTTAGGACAGTTTGCGGGATCGCTTTTACCGCCATCCTAACTGCCTCTGGCATGATTCCGTCAGGGCCCGGGGATTTCCTGGTCTTGATCTTTTCGACAGCTTGTTTTAGTTCTTCCTCGGTGAAGGGCGGGGGAGGGTCTTCTACTCTAGTCTGTATTCTCTCATTTTCCTGGTGTGGTGGGAACAGTTCTTTAACGATTTTGGCCTTGCTATCTGGATCTAGGCTGTACGGCGCTCTTACGTTGTGAATGCCTAACCTAACCTAACCTAACCTATTGTAATGATTTACAATACAAACTGTAATGATTTACCGATTTATTTTTTATTGACTTCTTTTTATGCACTCATTCTTTAATCGGGACAAAAGTGTTGTGTCGTCAGCATGTAAACAAGAAAAGGCCTCTGATTAAATTATGGGCAACTTATTAATAAAAAGTACAAACCACACCGGCCCCAAATCAGAGCTCTGTGTTACTCCAATTCCATTGAGCATCAAATCAAAAATTCCTGCAGAAGAAACTTCAATTTATGATAATGGAATCGTTCTACTGCATAAATCCCTTCTATATGTGTTTCCCCGAACCCCCATCATAGTCTCCATAACTGCGTAGTTTCAATTAAGGCGAGTAGCAAGGTGAAGATTCATTCAGATAAGGAACAGTACATATGAAGAAGCAGACGCAGATATATCCTGAGATTGAGTCGGTTTCATTATCGGAAGAGCTCATCATATTTTAAAGGGAATGTAATTTCATTTGCTCCATAAAATCTAAGCTGCTCTAAATCTGGCATACGGAGGGGTAGCATATGCGGCCCGATCCGAGGGAATATAGTTCACAGACTTTGCCATTAAATATGAGCTTACTGAAATGTAAAACAGTCGGGGTTTTGCATTTCCACGCATAAACTGCCGACAAAACGGCTCGAGGATTCGCTTTATATGGACGAAGATATGTCTCTCTCTGCCTCGCACCTTACTCGTTAATATTCCTCGACGCCCCTCGCCACTCACGGGGGTAACTGGAGCAAATCTGCTTCACGTATGGTAGTTAGGTAGTGCTTCTGATATGTGGAAAATAGTCAAACGAAAGAAAACCTTCGTAAGCGAAATTCGATAGTGCTCCGTTTAGATGTGGTCAGCACTTTCAGATTTCGACGTCTCAACACGTTGATTTGATTTTTTATGTTCTCTCAATCTTATCGATAATAGCCTCTCTGTCTCTCCGATATATGAATATAACAGAAGCTTGGTTTCCAACTCTTTACATTTATGTTATCAACTTATCAAGTCTAGAAGAGCATGTGTATGAAATTTTATAAATGAAAAACGGGATTCAACAACTAAAACTAAATTATTTATACTGAAAATTAAGTTATTCCACATTTTGAAATTAGAGTTGAAACCAGAAGCCGTATGGAAGGTTACCGGAATATACACAGACATTATATAACAAACTAAAAGATACATCTGGAATGTAACGAGTTGAAACTACGACTGACCATTATTTTAAAGGACGGAGTGGTTCGTGAATTGAAACATCTTGCCTCTCACAGAATTACCAACACATCTACCTTAAGAAAATATTTATCTCTGAAATGTCCCTGTTTATGAGATTTTCTTTTCACTCTTCAATACTTAAAAATAATCTCACCAGTGTTTATTTATGAAAAGATCCTTCGTAACATTCATTTAGATAAGGAACAGCACTGTAATTTGATACATTATTTGAGTGAAGTGTTTTGACAAATATCATTAATGTAAATGATGAGACGTAGGGGCCCAAGAACCGAACCCTGAGGTACTCCGTAATACTTTAGCTTCTGTAAAAGGAGATCATAAGAGATTAAGTCAAAATTTATGAAACGATGAGATTCCTCCGCATAGAAGTGAAATCTTGAAAGAAGCAATTTTTATAAATTCAGAACAACCTCTGAACGTATGTTCACCCTGTATCCATAGTGAGTTTCACTCTCAAAGAAATTATAATCTCGCAAATGACACTTCAGAACGAAATTCCTGCTTAGAGCATATTTAATTAATATAAATCTGCTTTACGCGCAATTCGAATGCTTTACATTTTCATCAAGGGTGAGGAACGTGGGAAGGGGTGGATTTAAGAACGAGAAAAGCTATTTAGTTTGCGTTGTATTACAGACAGGCAATGATTGAGATGAGAATTTTCGATGATTTGAGAATTATTACAAAAAAATCTATTTGGTTCTCATAACTATCATTCAAGGTCCATTTCGAATTACATTGTAGACGTGCATTTTTGAGATTATTTTGTTGTAATTTTGTATAGCACATTTTTTTCTCATTCCATGAGAATTCGGTTTCTTGGATTACTCGGAACCATTCCACTTGACCTAGAATCATTTTTAAAGTAGACCGACCATCCATATCACTCATAAGAGATATAATAATAATATGTAATTTCAGAAAAATCTTCGGGCTATAATTATGAATGGCAGTTAAAGTAATTTCGGATGTCAACTCAAGTAACATCTATGCAGGTGTCCATCAAAACGCCAGATAGAACTCGATAATTTTTATATCATTTTGTACAGTTTAATAATATAACAACCATTTCGAATAAAAAAATCATAATCCAGCTCACAACGTGTAGAAAAACAAACAAGATAATACTCACCTTTATGGCGTTACTTGAATAAGAAACAGTTTTGGTTTTTAATGAATATTTCACCATGTTTTACAGCTTACCATAATAATCATTTTTGAAAGGGGAACGATCTGATCATAATCAAATTGAAATAGTTTTTCTTCTGACTTTCCATTATCATAGTCACAATCATTATCACAGTTTTAGTCTCAATTGTTGTTTTCTTAGACCACAACTAAGGGAATTGCAATTGGAATTACTGAAATGTACAGTTTCAATTTAATTTTATGATTAAGATAGTGATTAGAGAAGACAGAGGAAGGCAGAGGAAGGCACAGGAAGGCAGGGGAAGACAGAAGAAGACAGAGGAAGAAAGAGGAAGACAGAGGAAGACAGAAGAATTCATAGAAAGACAGAGGAAGATAGAGAAAGACAGGGGAAGACAGTGGAAGGAATAGGGAGGCAGAGGAAGGCAGAGGAAGACAGAGCAAGACAAAGGAATACAGAGGAAGACAGGGGAAGACAGAGGAAGGCAGAGGAAGGCACAGGAAGGCAGGGGAAGACAGAAGAAGACAGAGGAAGAAAGAGGAAGACAGAGGAAGACAGAAGAATTCATAGAAAGACAGAGGAAGATAGAAAAAGACAGGGGAAGACAGTGGAAGGAATAGGGAGGCAGAGGAAGACAGAGGAAGACAGAGGAAGAGAGAAAACGACAGAGGAAGGACAGAGAAAGATAGAGGAAGACAGAGGAAGACAGAGAACGACAGAGAAAGACAGAGGAAGACAGAGGAAGACAGAGGAAGACAGAGGAAGACAGAGGAAGACAGAGGAAGACAGAGGAAGACAGAGGAAGACAGAGGAAGACAGAGGAAGACAGAGGAAGACAGAGGAAGACAGATGAAGACAGAGGAAGGCAGAGGAAGGCAGGGGAAGACAGAGGAAGAAAGAGGAAGACAGAGGAAGACAGAAGAATTCATAGGAAGACAGAGGAAGATAGAGAAAGATAGGGGAAGACAGTGGAAGGAATAGGGAGGCAGAGGGAGACAGAGGAAGACAGAGGAAGACAGAGAACGATAGAAGAAGGACAGAGGAAGACAGAGGAAGACAGAGAACGACAGAGGAAGGACAGAGGAAGACAGAGGAAGACAGAGGAAGACAGAAGAATTCATAGGAAGACAGAGGAAGATGGAGAAAGACAGGGGAAGACAGTGGAAGGAATAGGGAGTCAGAGGAAGACAGAGGAAGACAGAGGAAGACAAAGGAAGACAGAAAAAGACAGAGGAAGGACAGAGGAAGACAGAGGAAGACAGAGAACGACAGAGGAAGGACAGAGGAAGACAGAGGAAGACAGAGTAATACAGAGAAAGACACAGGAAGACACAGGAAGACACGGAAAGACAGGAAGACATAAGAAGACACAGGAAGACACTGGAAAACACAGGAAGACACAGGAGGACAAGAAAACACAAGGTGACACAGGAAGGCAGAAAGACACAGGAAGGCAGGAAGGCAGGAAGGCAGGAAGGCAGGAAGGCAGGAAGGCAGGAAGGCAGGAAGGCAGGAAGGCAGGAAGGCAGGAAGGCAGGAAGGCAGGAAGGCAGGAAGGCAGGAAGGCAGGAAGGCAGGAAGACAGGATAACAGAAAGATAGGAAGACAGGAAGACGGGAAGACAGAAAGAAAGGAAGACAGGAAGATAGGAAGACACGAAGACAAAGACGAAGGAGCGCAATTTCCACTCGCTCTTGTCACAATAAAGTGAGCATCTTTAAGAGCTGAATCTTCTAAGTAATACCCGTTCTTTCCTTAACCTAAGTTTTGCTGAACAAACTGATTAGGAATAATATATTTGAGAATACTCTTAGTTACTCTTCGACTTCCCAAAAGAGAAAAACCATCCTGAATATATGATCATTTTATTCGATCTTGGATTTATTTGGGGATTCGGCCAAATTTTTAGAAGGTGGTATACAACAAAACTTCCTATAGAGTACAGAAATTATTTGGTACTTTCACGAGACGACATAAAAAATTGGGTGTCAAGAAATTAGCAGTGGAAACAGCGTGAAGAAATATGTGGGTCAAACTAAAAAGGCAATGATAGTATGGATTAAAGAACACATCGCTCATATAAAATTTTCGTGACTAGAAAGATTTTCCCAAATATGACTTTAGGATTCATTCATTAGTGATTAGTTCATAAAAAAATGTATATTTTGGGAAAAGCAGGTAAAATTCAAATCAGATAAACAATTAGAATGGACTGCCTGGCCGTTCAATCGAGGAAATTAGGTATTTTTTCTAAGAATTGTATAATATATTTGAAAAATGTATCTTTCGGGTGAAATGTAGACAACACCAAAACCGTGAGATGGAAAACAACTCACGGAAGAAAGAACTGGATCAAACTAAACAAAATGTTCGTATATTCAGTGACATAACCATCAACAGAAATTCATAGAAATAGAACAATACTTCAATCTCACTAGAATAATTCTAGAAGCACCAATGACACACGATGTAGGTAAAACAATAAATATTCCTGCAGTGTAGGCATAATAAATCGTGCAGTGCTATGTACTCGATTGACAATCAAATATACTTATGATACCACATAATTGTTTATTATTCTCATCAACGTGCACATGTGCTGTTACTTATAACATATAAAATTATTTCCATGGGAAATCGTTCTAGCCATACCTTTATGCTAACTCGTCTTCGAATAACATAATTCTGTCCATTTTTGTTTCGAGTTCAATTGTTTGATTAGTCAGTACGTGTTTTAGGAAAAGAATAAGTTGATTATTCAAATGAGAAAATATAAATCAACTTGGTCATGGCGTACTTGCAGCACTCGGTTCTGAAGGATTTATTCTTCAATGTTAGTGCAGAGAAATGTATCGAGAGAGAGAGAGAAGGATATCATGAAAGATTCAGTGGACAATCAAAGCAATTTTTTCGAGGTGCCACTGAAAATACAGTGGCGATAATTGAGTTTTTCTCCACAGTTTTAGTGTTGAAAGTAGCACTTTCCTTCTCTGGGGAGAAAAAGTTACCAAGGGGTAGAGATCTCTGAAAATAAAAAAGATACAGGAGTAGTCATCATGCTGTTTACACGGAAGGCATCTACATGAACTTCTTATTTCAATTTACTACCAATAAGTACACTCCAATTTCAAACTGTTTCCAGTACTGTAATTCCCAAGCAGTATATCGTCAAGGACACATTCGAAAGTTACTATATTAGTTTGAGAGAAAGAAGATTTACGTCACACCAACCCTTTACTCGTTATCATTAGATATCATTTAGACTGTCAGAGTACCAGAAAATGGTAGTATCCTGCAAAAAGTATGAATTTTCCTGCGATATCTATACTCGTCAAATCGTTGATGTGAGTAAGGAAAAATGTTGGCCCAAGTATCGAACCTTGAACCTGAGCGACCACTGATTGTCACCATCTGATTACGACCTCATAAATATGAGCTTTACCAGCTCAGTATCACTTATTTGAAGCCATAATAGTCATTCAAAAGTGCTATACTCTTACATTTATCATACGGAATGGTAAACTAATAAGAAATTCTGCTGTCTTCAGTACGTGCAATGACCCAATTTGTACACCACAGTTTTTTAACCGTGATCAAACGTGCCACCATTTAAAAAAAGTTTTTTTTTGGTTGAGGCATTGCTTAGAGCAAGATACCCCCTTCATCCTCTGACAAAGTCCCCACTATTCACGCCGGTAACCAGGCTGGGGTAGGGCGAGAGAGAGAGAAAACAGTCTACTGCATAATATATTGCTCGATTCCATTGAGAAAATGAGTGATTCGTTAATGAATGAAAAGAAAAAAATATGATAGAATGTGTGCTGTCTAATAACCTCAATATTTGTCGTTATTTTGTTTGAATAAAGAAACCTAATGAATGAAACATCGCCAACATGCATTAGTTCCATGAACACGCGCTATCAAACATGAACAATTGAGAATCACTCACTTTTTTTCTCGAAATAAGTTTTTGGACCACCTCGTCAGCTTTGACGGTTTATAAAAGTTGTTCTGAAAACAGTGTAGTGTATGATCCAAACGTTATCTCTCTAGCCAGAAGGTTCGGAAGATAGTCTGGCTTAGCTGGAATTCGGCATTGTTAGCCGCGGTCTTCGGCGTAGGATTAGAGGGAGCCGCTGTTATAGGGGGACAGGGGGGGCATGCTGGCGGTGTTTCTCTTTCTTTACATTCAATTCCAATTTTTGTCAATTATCTATCTCTCTGAGGAACTTATTGCTGGCGACAATGGCGTGACGGAAAAGGGGGATGTATAGATACCTGGTCAAGTTAAGAACAGTTTAGTTTCAGACATTATCAATCAAAAAAATTGATTTGAGTTCTTCGGAACTTTGAATTTAAAGTAATTCTCAACCCAGCAATTTCATTCCGCAAGGAAGTCATGATGGTAGAGGGCTGTCGTTCGTAAGGGGATGACAGCTGGTTAACGAAAAAAACAATTTTAAACAGGACAGCATCGTTCTCGAAATTGATTATTTCAGATGGAGAATACATTGTTCAGACAAGGGCCCCATACCGTACCTTGCGGTACACCGCCATTTCTCCTTAGTTGTTTACCTATGCCGTTTGAACTCGTAACTGTTGTTTCCATTCAGTTGAATGAAGCCAAATACTGTATCTACCTCTCAAACTTGAATTCTCTAAGTTTTGTATAGTATGCAGTTATTAACAGTAACAGAGGCTTTCGCCAAATCTTCGAAACTCCAATAGAAGAAATTTTTATATCTGCAGCATTGCATTTTCAATAAATTAGTTATCTTATTGTGTGATTTTATTGGTGGCTAAATTAATGCCGTTTCCATTATTAGTAGTAATATAATAGATGAGATTTTTTTTGATAACAGATCTATTACCGTGCATAATATTTATGATCTTGTTGTGGTGTTCTTGATCGAGATTCAAGTATGATAATATTATAGAATTTTGATTGCTGACCACTAATTTTCAGCAATTGTTGTTTTTCTACATCACTTTTTGCCAATTCGCTAGCAGCAGTTGATCTATTCAAGTGATTTGATATCTTTTTGTCCTTTGCAGCAAATTTAGTTCATCCATTTATTGTAATTCTTTCAAAAGGTACTACAATATCATACATTTCCCAGACGGCACAATCATATTGCATGAATATCCTAGGGATATGCCATATCCTCCAAAACATGTGCTATGCATATTCCATAGATATTCAAGGTCACCATGAAATATATGCCAGGAATATTCCATACATCTTCCACCGGCATATTGGCATATGCCAGGAATATTCCATATCCTCCAAAACATGTGATACGCATATTCCAGGAATATTCCAAACATATTCCAGGAATATCCTAAAACATATTCATAGCACATGTATATATGTTTTCTTACCATAAAATCATGCCCGAAATATATTCTGAATGCTTCTTGAAGATGTATTCGGAACATATACCAGGGTGTTTAGTTTATATATGGTATAAACTGAAATATGAGGTCCATTGTTGAATGAGAATAAAAAATTAAATACAGGAAAAAGTATTTATTGCAAAAACGACAAAAACATACATACATATGTATTCTAATACACTCTCTTGGCAATTATCAAGACCTTTGGAAATTCAGTTCACTAATACAATTAACTCAAATCGGTCTCATTGCACTTTTCAGTTCTTCAGGATCTTTCTTTGTTTTTCTTGATCCTAAAAAAACAATTAGAAGAAAATAAGCCTCATTGTACAATAATTTACTTACAGTGTCCTATTGCAACTCTCAGTAGCTTAGAACAGGAAAATAGCATGTTTTTCTTCGACTTCTCAGTAAATTGCTATGCGAGTGGAATTTTCTTACATACCCCTAAAAATACCATCAATATATTATCGAAAAGAATTGATGAATTATATTTAGGCATATTGATATTTGCAACATTTTATAAAGGGGGAATACTTGAAAATGATGTAAGTAAATACATAATATTTGACATTAAAATATTGTGAAAACACTATGGTAAGTTTAGTCTAAAATTTAATTAAATTGAAGTAATGACCAAGCCTCTAATTTTTATATAGTATATCTCTTATTATATATAGGAATGCAGATTATAGAAATACCGAAAAAAATATTAAATATTCGAGAACAGTTGGTCAACATTGAGAAAAAACGTTTTTTTTTAATATGTTAAACTAAGTACATGGTATAAATTAAGTGACGGTAAATTTTAATTGACGTCATCTGAGATTCTCTGTGGTATATTTTTACCTTTTATCAAAGTAGCCATGTCTAGATTAGATAATTTTTTCCTTCCATTTCCTCCAACCTAGCTGAAGGTGCCTTAAAACATCATCGTCAACTAACTGAGGCATACATCTCCTAATACACTGATGCGTCCAACATGAAGAAGCTTTGTCATCTATAGTGCACTAATAACAGTTTAACAACAAGCACTATCAAAGTATTCGTGAAGGAAGTAAAAAATACTATGTTTTTGTCAGTAAGTTTTCCATCCAACTCCATCAACTCTATTATGAAAGACTATGATGGAATATCGATATCTACTGATTTTGGATTATCTTGGATATTATTTCCTTTCTTAGAATTTCTTATAGCCGTTATCATTTCTGCATTTTGTGTGGCCCTTGTCCAAAAAATATTCAGAAGTCTCATAGGACTTTCAGTAGAATCTCTACAAAACTAAGGAAAGTTTAATGAAAAAAATGCATAAATATACTTTTTAGAGATTTACTTACTTTTAGAGGATAAATATTTTTGTTTTTGCTGTGGTGAAATAGATTCTTGAGTTCGACAGATCCGAGTTACTGCATTCACTTCCTTTTCTTAGTCCACTGATACTGTTACAAACTGAGACGAGCTGGCTAGTTGCAAATTAATACCTGGAAAAATATATTATTTGTTATACTAACGAATGAAAACTAAAAACAGAAAAGATTTTGGACCTTTGACAAGGAGATTCGGAGATGAGTTAAATTCCGAACTATCTTACCAGGAGTCGTAGGTGATTTCAACTGCGGATATTTTCTAGCAACTTTTTCTGGAATATGTAATAATAGTCTCAACAGCACTACAACACTTCCACCCATACGAGGGCTTTCAACTTTCACTAGAAACATCTAAACTAAACAAATTTTACTTTCTTAGCGCGTTTGACGATTGACAAATGACAATTACAGCTGACAATGTCAAATATCCATAAACTGATCGCAGCGCCAATCAGCATTATTTGTCAGGTTCCGGCGTCGAGCGTAGATAACCGAAACATTTGATTGGTTGAAATTCCACTTCAAACTTCAAACGTACTACTTCATAAACTAACTAACTAAATGGGTCATTTTGGCTACGAAACTTAAAAAGTTTTTATAAATGCATGCGGTTTTTCAGTTTTTATTTAATACATATTCGAGAAACGTTTGATATTTTTTTAACAAAACGTTTCTTCAAATTGACATGCCTTTTGAATATTCCCAGAATATTCAAAAACTTACGTTTCTGCTTGATATGCCTTTTGAATATACCAGCAATATTCAAGGAGAATATCTCATGGATATGCGTGAAAATATATTCCAGGAATATTCTCAATGTGCATAAGATCAAATAAATATTCATGGAATATTCCAGGAATATTGCAATATCTGTTGGAAAATAGGATGTTGTAGGCATATTCCAGGAATATTGGGTGCCGTCTGGGTTATGATCATTCAATTCATTTTCTCATTTGCAGCAAAATTCCGTAAATATTCCCCAAACATATTTGTGACTGTAGGTGTATATCGAGAATTTTTTCATTGATTGCACTGAAAGGAATTATCAGTATAATGTTGACATGATTAGAGGAAATTTTTTGGATGAGGTTGTTGTATGTAGATACCCGATGAGGAATCATAGATGAACAAAATTTGAAAGCAAAAGAAGATAAATACTACACATTTTTGTTTCATTATGTTGGTGATTTATATAGATATAACTGGATTCTTTCTTAGCATTGATTTTCATGTCTGTTCAGTTTTCTCTTTCATAAATAATGGGTGAAAATGAAACTTTTGGACACGGAAAGCAATATTAGTCCAAGATAAGTTTCCTTTACTGAGATCTTTCTGCGGACTTCTCAATCTAGCATCAGTTTCTACTATATTAATGTATTAATGTATAAGCGTAACCTTTCAATGGCCTGGATCGATTATCGCAAGGCATTTGATACAACATCGCATGAACTCATCATGCATTTGCTCAGATGCCTTGCGGTACCCGATCAAATAGTGAGATGCATTGAACAGCTGATGCCGCTCTGGAGGACTCGATTTACCATAACATCTGGTCAAGTCAGAGTCCAAACAGAGCAGGTTATCTTTAGAAGAGGCGTGTTTCAAGGAGACTCCCTCAGCCCTCTTCTCTTCTGCATCTCACTACTGCCATTGTCCGTTGCACTACGGAAAACCCGCGGATACAACTGCGGCACCCCCAGCAACCGGAGGCATAAGGTCACCCATCTGTTTTACATGGATGACCTTAAACTTTATGCCACCGGAGAAAAGGACCTTCACCAGTCCTTAAGGGTGGTGCAAGAGTACACGCATGCTGTCGGAATGGAGTTTGGGATAGACAAATGTGCCACGGTTCATCTCAAAAGAGGACGATGCGAGGAATACGGAGAGGACGTTCAGCTCGTAGACGGAAGCATCCTACACCATCTGGATGCCGGAGAGACGTATACCTACCTAGGGGTGGAACAACGCCACACCCAAGAGGTAGCTACTGTCAAAAGCTCTCTCCGCGGCAAGTATCAGCACAAACTCCGACAGATCTGGTCTTCAGAACTGTCGGGGAAGAACAAAGTTGCTGCAACTAATATGCTTGCCGTTCCGATTCTACTTTACTCCTTTGGAGTAATGAAATGGACTCAGGAAGAGCTGCGACAACTCGACGTAAAAACTCGCAAAATGATGCATCTTCATAGAAGCTTGCATCCTAAATCGTCTGTTCCACGGTTATACTTCCCCAGACAACGGGGAGGCCGTGGACTTTTGAGTTTGGAGTGTCTACATAACAGAATGGTACTGGATGGAGCCTGTAAAGTCATCAGGAGTTCAGATCCCCTTCTCTGCTTGGTATGTGATCATGAAAAGGCAGGGATTGGAGCATTTCTTTTCAAGGCAGCAACCCGTGCAGCCGATGAACTCGATCTCGTATTCGACACTGAACGGACAAACCCAAACTCTATCACCGAGTTGGAACCCGTTCAGCAAAAAGCCCACGTAAAAGCTGCGGAGTGTGAGAGGCTCCTGCAGCTACATAAGGATAAGCCGATGCATGGGGTCTTCTTCAAGAACATTGAAGACCTAGGCTTATCCAGAGACCTGACCTTCTCGTTTCTCAGGTCAAGTGGGCTGAAGTCGGAGACCGAGGGATTCATAATGGCCTGCCAGGATGGTGTCTTCAACACTCTCGTCTACCGCAGTCGCGTGATGGGTATAGAGGTCCCTGACACTAGATGCAGAGCGTGTCGTGGGGCAGCTGAGACCATAATGCATTTGCTGTCAGCTTGTCCAGCTTATGCGGTCTCAGCCTATATCCACAGACATAACGCGGCCCTACGAGTGTTGTACTACCATCTACGACACTCGTACGGTGTAGACGAGACACCAGTGTTGCCTTATGCTCCGGGGGATATTGAGTCCGTGGTGGTGAATGAGAAGTGCCGAATCTATTGGAACTATTCATTCCCCACCCTCAGTCAAATACAAGCCAATAAGCCTGATGTAGTACTCCTCGACCATCAAAGTAGGACGATTTTCGTCATTGAGTTTTCAGCTCCTGGCGAAACGAACATCGTCCAAAAAGAGGAGGAAAAACGGACTAAATATCGAGATCTTCTCTTTGAACTCCGCAGGCTTTACCCAAACCATTCTGTCAAGATGGTGGTTCTGATAATAGGGGTCCTTGGTGGAATGATGGACACACTGCTCTCAAACCTAAAAATCATACCGGCTTGCCGTGACATGGCAGAAATCCTAGCCGGGCGAATGCAGAAGGCCGTAATTCTTGGTTCACTCCGCCTACTCAGGGCACATGATTCTCGGACCCAGTAATCACTTACCCCATGGACGTGGGGAGTGTTTACTGGGTTTACTGACACGCCAGCGCGCCCTCCGGAAGTGCCGGAGCTCCGGAGACAGGGCCTGACTGGGTAATTCCTAACGGAAAAAAAAAAAAAAAAAAAATAATAAAGCGTATTCATGGTTTTCAAACAAGTAATTCAAATTCAACTGGGTAGATAATAAAATTTCAGTCAACACCACCAAAAATTCAAGTTGAGGTCTTGAATTGTGAAGGTGTATAATAACTAAGCTTAGATTCAATATTGATATTCCACTGCAGTTTATTCTGGTGGTTCAGTAAAAAACAATATGAAATTCTGTGCACAATCGTTTGTTCCTACTGAGAGAGAAGAACTTTTAGTGTGAAATTTTGGTTGGAATATGGAATATGTTTCCTGTTTATTATTCCATGTTATTTAATATTTCTCATCTGACCAATACCTGCATTCAGCATTCTCTATTGTCCTGGAGGATTGAAAACTATAATCCCTGGCATCAGTTCAGGCAAGCCATCAACACTTTTGCCGCAAATTGAGGGATCATAACAGGACAAGTTTACAAACATTCACTAATAAAGGATAATCCATAATCAGGTTGTTGGGCGGTAAGATTAGGTAATTTCAAAGTGGCCGACAGCATTGTCATTCAGCATGGGTATTATATGGCGGAGGATTTTTGTATCCTAAAGGATCTATCGCGGTAGACTGGTTTCAGATACCAATCCTTCAGATTTCGAAGAGGTACTATGCCTATCTTATCTGGCTACAACCGATAAGTCCAGTTTATGTGGATTTGTAATTATAATTGAAACTGTTGAAACATCTTCATCTATTCATAATTCGAGATCGGAAAAATATTAAATTAACCCACAATACAGCTACAGGTTTAGAAAATTGGTAATTTGGCACACATCAATGTAGTTTTTCAAATTCCAGCTGAATTAAATTTGCGTTCATTCATTTTCTTTTTTCTTTTTGAAATCAGGAATTTCAACAATTATTTAAGAATCCCTATCATTGTCATTTTAGAAAGTTCATGCCGGCAACAATCCTACTATAATCGTTACTAATTTCATCAAGAAAAATGCATTATCCACAGTTTCAAGCATACTTTTTTGAAATCGCCAGCAAAAAAGGACTACTTTTTAAGAATTTAATCACGCTCTGAGATCATTGATGACTAAAACAAACAATACAGGGCTCAGGTTGTATCCTTGCGGAACACCTAGATTCTGTAGATACTTTCCGAAGAGTTCACGATAAATATCAAATTTGTTTTCCCCTCGAAATTTTACAATTTCCATCCTGTATTTAATGTATGAAAAAGTGAAGGTTCCGAAAAGGTTCTGTTTGTTAGACTTGGTCTTGAAAATATGATTAAATTTTGTCATTGAGCCTTATAACAGTTATTGTAAAGCTAGTTTTTAACGATATATCAATAATTGACAACTTCTAAGCACTTGGCACTTTTGATATCGTCTAAAATCAGAAACTGAATTGAATTATCACCGGCCCCGACTTTCTTCCAACTACGCGTTTGCAGGGAAAATGTTCTTTAAAAATTCAAACAGATGTCCAGACAGCAGGATCCCGAAGAAAATTACATTGCACAAAGACGCTGGCTGGTCACTCCTTGTCTTTTATAATAAAGTAAGGTCTATGCAGCAGCGGGGACATGGAATCAGACATCGAATAAAGTGCACGTACAATGAGACGTTGCCATATTTCCTGGATTATTGGCCTGGCAACTAAAAAAAGTAATAGGTTAGGTACTCAAAGTTTGCCTAATTACCACCATATGTGTTCAGAAGTATTATCAAATTCATCAATTTGCAACGTATTCCTAGCTCGCGCAAGTCTCCTGAGTACTTCTCAGAGTGGGGATTGCAGCTGAATGTTGACGGTGAGAGCAAAGACAAATCAACAATTCAAGATGTTCACCATTTCAATTGCAGTAGCATGATCTACGAAGATATACCCAGGCAACACAAAGAGTCCCTGAAGATATCTCGCAGACCCCTTTTTAGACAATTGTGACACCTTTCGTAACTTCTCTGATAGGTTGTCGAAGGCTCTACTTCTCCTACAAAATTCTGTTACGGTCAGGATATTCTTAGCGAGATCTTTGTGATATCCCACGTGAAACTTCTCAAACAACACTCTCTGTCGAGTTCTCTGCGAAATCTTGTGGCGAGCATTGTGAGATATTTTCATTAACTGTTTACAAGATCTCTGTGAGCTTGCTAAAAGCATTTTGGCGATTTCTTCGGGAAATCCATGTCAACTGCTTTTGTTGAGATCTATGCGAGGTTGGTTTGTGATATTCGTATACAGTGCTTCTGGCGCGGTCTTCAAGAGTTCACATTGTGAGTTGTACAAGATATTCTTTTTTTTATATTTAAAAAGGAAACTATGGAAAATTTCAGTTACTTTTTGTGATATTTGCGAGAAAAATAACCACCTCTCCTCCACTATGATACATGTATTGATATCTGGAAAATATTTAGAAATCCTTAACTTTTTTTCTGAAAAAATCCGATACTTAGTGAAAGTTTCTATTATCATTCAGATATTTAATTGAAAAACTTTCTCATTCAGGACTCCAAAATGCTTGGTTACATCCAGGATAACTTTGGGAACTCGCAGTGGGAATTTCTTGTCTTTGTTACATTCGAGATAACTTAAGGAATTTGCAGTGTAAACTTCTTGTTCTGGTTACATTTGGGATAACTTTGGGAGCTCGCAATAAGAATTACTTACTCAGGTTACGTTCAGAATAACTTTGAGAACTTGCAATGAGATGGAAACAGGCAAATGTGATGTGAGGTCTCCAAGATTTCTCCTGGTGATTTGCTGTGGTGGCCAAAGGCAGAACAAGTGACAACTTCTTATTCTGGTTACATTCGAGATAACTTTGGGAACTCGCAATGAGAATTTTTCATCAGGTTACGTTAGAGGCATCTTTAAGAACTCGCAATGAGATGGAAACTGGCAAATGTGAAGTGAAATCACCAAAATTTCTCCTGGGAATATCAGTGAGAATTTTGCTTAGTTACAGCACTTAGCGGAGACCGAGACCTCGTATATAAGTTCGCTTAAGATCATGATTGTAACCTCTTGAAGATCTCGCAAAAATGAGTCTGTGTTATCTGTTTACAGGCAGTTTTATGTGGCTTGGCAAAATCATATATTTTTTTTATGAGGCTCTTGTATAAACACGTACACAAACATATAACTTCTCGATTGTTTTTTCAAGTTTTTTCCAGAATGTTTTCCCAAAATTATTCCGAATCCTAATAACCCCCTATAGTATCAGTCGACCAAACAACACCACTAAAATCAAATATAAACGGCAACCCTGCTGGCATGTTCGCATTGGGGGAAACTTTCCTCGGACATAACATAGAGCATAAGGTATAATTTTCTCAACACATAAAGAGAATACGCTGATGTCCAGAACGCCGGACCCACAGTCTCGTGGGAACCTTAAAGAAATTGCCGATCTATGAGTCTCGATTTGCTACATCGTCTATACACGATCAAAAGGACGTTCATGGAGATTTTCTCGAATGTTCAGTGGTGGTTACGTGTTCGATGAGGATGAGAAAATAAAGACGCTTTTGCTATTAACGAGGTGATATTACCATTTTAATGATGAATTATTATTCAGTAATTAAAGTAGGTTGGATTTTGATTTTTATCAAGTATAAAATGGAAAGTTCGTTAACAAACATCTATCAGAAAACAACTATTCAATAAGGATATTTTTTGAAAATACACAGGTCAAAAGTTGCCAGAATTTTCCTGACCAGAAGATGACTGCGGATATAGAAGCAGTTGAAACGATGTGATTATACAAATTATAAAACGATGGAAGTCCGAAATGACTGTACTCATATTATTTATTATTTCAAAAACGATAATTTGCCATAATTTCTGATATATGTAGATTTAAGATCATTTCGCTCTCAAATTCAACTCAACATTTATATATTATCTCTTTTGAGAACTGTACTGTTCGATTCATATTAAAAAATCACTGGATTTATTATTTTAGCAAACGTAATGATTTGAAACTTATCAATCAAAACATCTAATGAATTATTTTCACACCTGACAAAAAAGGCTTTGAAATCTTTCTGTACCAATTCTACAATTCTTTCTGCCAAGTAGTCGCTTGATAAAGTTTCCAATCGTCAAAGTTGAACAGCAATGGACCCATATGGGATCCCTAGGGCACTCCTAATGAAACCTGAATTGATGTAGATGTTGCATCCCCGAATTTTACAAAGTTCTACCATGTGAAAGACCCTTCTCTGTAAGCGTTTCCACCAAGTGGAAAATAAAAGGCAAACATCTGTCAGAAAACAACTACTTCCGTGGCTAATACCACGACGGATATTGAACTACATCTGACAAATATTTGTGCAAGGTTCTTCTAAGTGCTTGTCTTGTAATTAAACCGAGGATTATCCTTCATTTGGCTGGAAATAACCACCTGCAGACATGCATGTTTCGAGGTTTATTGCCTCTCATCAGTGACAGGGTAGGTCGGACAACATTATAATTGTCCTGTCCCTGCCAAATGAATAATAATCTACTGTTTAACTAATATTTCCCCACGGATTATTTTCGACTTGTTCGAAACGATTAGAGAGAAGGGTAGCCCGTATTCTTTCACATTGTTGATACCTGTCTGGCACAATATATTCGAACTCGTTCGAATTTTTAAAGTTCTACCAGTCAAGAAGCTGTTTATAACTTGTAGAATATTTTCGTCTATACCAAGCGCTTCAATTTTAGCTATAAGTAGGCTATGGTTTACTGTGTCAAAGGCTTTATTTTAGTTTTCCCAAATTTCTAAAAAATCCACTGGTGTTGAGAAAACATGGGGTTGACAGTTGAAAAAAATCAGTTTCACAATTTTCGGTATTTTGGCGCCAATTTCTGAACACCCTGTATATTTTTTGAAAAGTTTCTTAGGATTTATGAAAATTCAGGTCTCATTTCGGCAAATCTGACGGTTTTTGACAAGACTTTCTTTGTTTCCTCTGGATCCCTTTAGAAATATGAATTTTCGAATGAAGATATGTTGAAATTCATCTTAGATTCTGAAAATGCAATAAAGAACAAGGGGTTTTATTTGAAAAAAAACAAAGGTGGAGCCCACTCCTGGTATAACCAGAGGTCGTAGATAACTGAAAATGTTTTAACTGAGACGATTTCCTCGTAACACTCTTCTGAACAAATTTTCAAAAAAAAAATACTCTCAGTCGTTTCCCATGTTCATCTCGACTGAACTCATCGTAGTTTACCCTGTACATTGTACATAAATCCCAGACGGTTTTATCGTCGGTATCGGAAATCAGATTTATTCGTGAGATAGCGAACAAAAATAAAGTCAAAGTGATGAGATTTGACGAAACAAAATATCCGTCCCAAGCTCCAGGCAGTTTTGGGAAGGGAAAGCTGTAAAAGTGATGGCGTAAATATATCCCAGGCATCGCATCAGATCAAATAGCAAACACGATAAGTATAATGCACCGAACAACGTATATCCATAAAATATTTATGTTGGTGTTTCCCAGGAGAATCGGATTATGACAGCAGGACATGGCGCGGGACTGCAGGAAGTGATTGTTGACTGCAGAAGGGACTGGCTTCACGAGTTCAAGAATCGAGTTGAACAATGATACAAAAATTTTCAATTGATCCGATCTCCATATTTCCATTTGTTCCATCACATCTTGAAACGAAATCAGTTCGCAGTGTGTAAATCAAATATGGAGTGAAATTATTTCCGGCCAATACAATTTAAACTAATAGGCTAGGGCCGAAGGGGGTCAGACACATTGCTTCTGGCTCCAGGAGAATAGCTGAGGAGGGCTATCAAACCTTTCGAGGACACTTTGGCAATGACCGCTGTGAAAAATAGCAACCTGCGCGAGGTGGTCCTGCATAGCAGTGGCATCTCAATGCTTCCGTAGCCCTGTGAACTAAAGACAGTGGATCTGATCAAAGCAATTTAAAAAAATCCCCCTTAGTCAAGGGTGAGTACCAGGAGCCACAGCGTGGTAAAGGGTGCCTGTGCGCCGGAACTCGGGAGGGGACTAGATTCCGTGTCCAGAGCATCCTTGGCGGCTCGAGGGAGAGGCGCGTTTTCACATAACGTGGGGGCCTGCCTCAAACAGCCGTCCAAGTAGAAGAGAACTACAATAAAAACCTCTCTAAGTTCAGGGTGAATCAGCATAAGCCAAAGACTGCAAGGCTAGTGAGTAGACTAACTGTAAAGGAGATTTGGCAACCGCCATTGTGAAAATGTCAACTGAAGCAGGCAGAAGGCAGGTCGTCATCACCTTGGCCTACTTCTCAGGAGACTCGCTGACACACCCTCTACCAGAAGAAGTCCAAAGCCTCATCAGATGGTGTAAAAAAGGAAACAGGCACTACATTCTGTGCTGCTATACGAATGCCCCATCACCTGACATGGGGAAGCACGGAGTGAGTACCTTTGGGAATACCTGTCAGCGACTAATATCGAATTTATCAAAAGAGGAAAAAATCCACCTACCCAAATGCGATCAGGAAAGAGGTTCTTGAACTATCCCTTGCTGATCCATTTATGAATAATCATATTCACAACTGGCGTGTCTCTGATGTCTCATCAATTTGGAACATGATGTTCGACTTGGAGACATCGAAGACACGCTTCGAGGGATTCAAGGTACTAAAATCAACCAACTAGGGTGTTTACGGATAATATCTCTGAAGAGAAAAGGAGGATTACCAACTATCCATCGAATCAATCGAGGAACTCGATGCAGTTTCGAGACAACTTCCAAAGGCTTTAACAGAGGCATATAATTCAGCTGTCCTGAAAAACAAAAAGCAATCACTAGAGACGTGCTCTGGTAGAATGAGGAATTAGCAAAACATCGAACAATAGTCAGAAGATTTTTCAAAGAAGCTAAGAGTCTGGAATACTGGAAGGACTACAAAACAGCTATTTTTGATTACAATGGAGAACTCAGATAATCGTGAAACAGAACTTGGCGACAAATGTGAAGGAGAACACTGAACTGGCCCCAGTACAACAAATACAGAAAGTTCTCTCAACGGAATCGGTCTGATCAAAATACTGAACGAGGGTTAAACTGATAGTCCAAAGGAAAGCTTAGGGGTTTTCTAGCAGACGCACTTTCCTGGTTTTAAAACAGCTGTGGAGAATGAGCAGCAAAGTGCTCACCTGGTAGCGGATAGCGGTTGTCCACAACACCAAAAGATCCAGTGGAAGCTGGGAAAATCTTCATAAACCAAAGAATCAAATGCCCTATCAGAGGTTTCAAACCATACGAGTTCCCAGGAAAGAATGAATAACTTCCAGCCTCACTGCAACATGGTCTTGCAATAAAACAGCCCTTCCTGAAAAGGCCATTCAAGGACAACCTTATGGAGAGAAAGAGTGGTGGCGTTCATACCAAAGACTGGAAAACACCAAATAGACAAACCAAACTTATCGCCTCATCAGTCTCCCCTCCTTTTCCCTAAAATTAATGGAGAAAATAATACTGTTACATCAGAAGCAAACTCCTTGAGTTAAGACCGCTCCACAAGAAATAGTTCGCTTACCAAGCAGGTAAATCTACGATTAATGCTCTACAATGCCTGATTGAAATCATTGAAAGGACATATGTGGTGATAAAATAGCTCTGCGTGCCTTCATCAACATTCGATGACACTCACATGCTTCCATAACCAGATCACTAGAGGAAAGGAATTTCAATGCCTCATTGATCAGATGGATATAAACAATGCTAAAAAGTAGAATGATTGTAGTGACCCTGGGGAGAGAGGCAGTCAGGATGACAGTGGAAAAATGTTGCCCCAAGGAGATTTATCGTCTTTACTGTGGTCACTGGTTGTCGACGACCTGCTAGTAAAGCTAGGAGAATCTGGGTTCACGACTCAAGGTTACACATGGACGTCGCCATTAGGGACAGACATGACGGAGTAATCTTCGATCGCATGATATTAGTCCTGAAGAAAATTAGGAGCTGGTGCGCAAACGAGGAACACAATTTCAGTCCTAGCAATTGGGAAAAAGAGAAATATGTGGGCGTTATAATCGACCAAAAACTGACATGGAATGGCCAAATCAGCCACCTTCTTTCCAGGGCTATAGCGGCAAGCTAGACATGCCACAGAGTCTTCGGTAAAATATGTGGTCTGAAACCAAAAATGATTTATTCGATCATCAAACCTATGGTCACCTACGCCCCACTGGTATGGTAGCCAAATGCAACAAATTTCAGCAAAAGTCAAGCTGCAGATAGTGCAGCGGCTAGCTCACCTGAGAACCACAGGAGCAATATTTACATGCCCTACTGCAGTTCTAGAGGCAATGCTACACCTTCCGCCAATGCAACTATGTGTAATGAAAGAAGCAGCAAATATTGCCTTCAGACTGTACCAGACAAAAAAACTTAAAGGCAGGAAATATTCCTAGAAGCCATATCTAAACCGACAAATATCAAGCCAATCAGGACGACTTCGAAGTGTAGTTTGAAGTGGTCAGAAACAACCACCAGACTTACACAGAGAACGGTCCTCAATTGACATTGGATGCCTCAGTGTGGTACACAGATGGATCCAAGATGGACGAAGGGATTGGAGTGGGCGTTACAAGGTCAAATCTCAGTCTTTTGAATCCCCTTGGTAGGACCCCAACCATCTTTCGAGCAGAAGTACATGCTGTAGAGATTTGTGCCCTGAATTGCCTTGAAAGGGGCACCCTAAGGGCAGAAATCTATATACGATCAGATAGCCAAGCAGAACTAGAAGCTCTGAAGTCACAACTTGTGAGTCTGAGCTTACTTATGAATATGTTTCATGATGAAATGATGTTTCCTTGGCTGTGTACTGGTTGGAGTGCTTTCTGTTCAATAGATGGCTCCGATACTCACTTTCTTAGACGGCACTTGAGGACCAGTTGGCAAAACCAAATGAAAATCGTTTGCATGTTGTGTCCGGTCTGTACTAATGAGCAGGTGAACTGTGAAGCTAGTATGTAGATAGACACAAATGTTTTCGATTGGTTGTTGTTACAGGAAGTATTGCAAAGTATATTCTTGTAGAAAAACTTTGCCAGGCGTTGGGTAGACGTGATTCGGCAGTCCTATGAGGCTGTTGAATTAGTTTCTGTTCGACAATTCTATTATTTCAGACTTTCAATCAATTTTTACCTATTGAAAAATTCACGAAGCTTTGCTCGGTAACACTTCACATCTTTCTCCAGAATCGAAAGGTACGATCTCGATCTAACCTCGTCCAATAACCCATGAATGAATCTCCGGCAATCAAACGTCAGATTAACTTGGCCGAAATCAGCGTTAATGAGGAACATCTATATTAGATGAAAGTTGAACGGCGGTACGGGGCGCAGTGGACAGAGTGGCCGACAGGTCTATAAGTCAACAATTATCAGATTCCCAAGGGCCTGCAGGAAACATTACCGAAAGTATCCGATCGAATGCTCGCTCGGGGATGTCTTAGTCAGAACCTCCGGCTTGGCCCTTAGCCCTTGCAATCACTGCCGGACTGCTACAATTAAATCCCCTTTATGGTTGATGGAATTCCGTGTTACTGTTGGACGTGTCGGCTGATATTCCGTCTTTCGGCGGTGTTTTATCATGGGATCGCGATCGGGGGATTTTTTTCGTTATTTACTGAGTCAGCAATTC
The DNA here is from genome assembly GCA_958502065.1 of Chrysolina americana. NCBI lineage: Eukaryota > Metazoa > Arthropoda > Insecta > Coleoptera > Chrysomelidae > Chrysolina > Chrysolina americana. The sequence goes on along the minus strand of OY293413.1, from coordinate 1,629,373 downwards.
GGAGACGTTTGTGCTACGAAAGATCGGTATCGTAGCTTCCACGAGAGAAAAGTTGAGATCGTTGTAGACTCAGTGATATTCACGATGTTTCAAAATTCAGTACCAGGATTTTGGGACATATTGTACAGGTCAAAATAATGATTATTTTCCCATAGAAAATAATGAACAATCAACCATTCTAGGGCTTTATCAGAATCACAAGAAATATGTACAGGGGGGGGGCCTTCAAAAAAGTAACGCAAGGCATACAGGGCGGGAATTTTTTTTTCTGCAGATCTTAGGGGATTGAAGGTTTTACTATGCTTTTTGCGGCTGACAAATAATCTCGATGTGTTTTTGGATTTTGCCGAAAAATTATTTGCCACCCTGTATCAATATAAAATAATAAAATAAATATGGAAATAATAAAATGAGGGCTTTTTTTATTGGGAAGGTGAAGGAAATCTTTTATAGAGAAATATTGAGTCTCCAATCTCAATAAATACTGTGAGACTCTCCTTATTAGGTCCGGTCAGGCTATTGCCTCCGGTGACGCTTATGCCTATTGGCCCGTTGTATCTCACCTATGTTGTAATGTCACAGTACCCAATCCAATACTTTTTAGCCTTGTACGAGTTTATACAAGTTCCGTATTGGGTGAGAACTGTATAGTTCTGGGTCGCCCGAAAATTGCCCGTCTTAAGTTCGCAATAGCACAGTATGTGTTTCACGGTTTCTGGATCCTTACCACATAATCTGCAGGTCAGGTCTCCATCGTATTGCCCCATTTTTTTGAGGCGCTCCTTCACTACTGCTTGTCCAGTCAGGAGAGTCCCCTAACGGTTCTCAACTGGCTCCTGTTCATTGTTAACACGTCTGCCGTTCTTTTATTACACGGTTCTTTGATATATTCTTTCCTGTGTTTCTTTCCTGGGACATTGTCCCCGTAGTTTTTGTGCTTGTCCCTAATCCAGTCTTTTACAGACGCTCTTACTGTACACTTCGGTACCCCTAGCATCTGCCCTCAGTTTGGCAGTATTTTCGATCCTCTTCGTGTGAGTTCGTCTGCTTTCTCATTGCCTGCGAATTCCTGATGATCTGGGACCCATATCAGTTCGACGTGATTCCGGTCTGACAGAGTTTTCAGTTCTTCTTTGCAGTCCCATACCAGTTTGGACGTTACTTCCTTGCTAGACAAGGCCTTCGGTGCCGCTTGACTATCGAATAGGATGTTGATATGCGGTCTCCTCTGATACTCAGCATTGAGTCTCTCCAGGCCACTCATGATTCCTTGATTTCTCTGTGTCTGAGAGCTCTAGTGATTGAGTTCATAGAGGTATTGTCGAAAGCTCCTTCTATGTCTAGAAAGGCCGCTAACAGTACCTCTTCATTTTCCAGCATGTTTTCTACCCTCGTTACGAGTTGGTGAAGTACTGTCTCCGTTGAACACCAGTATGCCGTCGCTAATAATGTCTATCCACTAGCTTCTCCAAAGTCTTGAGTACAAATGACATTAGACGTATTGCTCTTAGGGACTTTGCCGCATCCTGTCCAGCTTTTCCAGATTTCGTTATAAAGGTAACCCTAACTTGTCTCCAGACTGCCTCTGAGTACAATACAGAGTCTGATTTGCAGTTTGCGGGTCGAACCCACGTCCCTCTGATTGATGGACTAGCGCTCTACCATCACGACCACTTCCGGGTTTCCCATAGCTCGTATCTGATCTATCTGAGCTTAAGGGATTGAACTCTCAGTAGTTCTCCTATTGTTTCTTCTCCTGTACAGGTGTGCTCCCCTTGTTCATTTTTCAGAGAGTCTATTACTTCTGGAGTCTAGCACACTCTCGAGAGCCTTCTATCTCCTTACACTGTCTCCTCCAGGAGTCTTTCTTGGATTCATTCAGGGCCTTTTTGAAAATGGACAAGGCGTTCTTGTATTCGTCCCACCTCCCATTTTTTTGGCTCTGTTGAATTATTTCCTGGCTTGCTTCCTCAGTTCTGCAAGTTCTTTGGGTCACCAGATCTGCACTGTACTTACAGTAAACTGAGTTTTTGAAGTTTACAATAATTGTCATATTTATTTGATGTGTTGATTCGAATAGCCTTCTTCAGAGCTAAAAATATTTCATAGCTACACGTGTTTCTCCAGATTATCAAGGCGCAAGTCATTGCACTATGAAACATTGCAAAGTATGCTTTTCTCAGATGGTCCATATCCAAATTTCTCAATTTTCGTAGTGCATTTTAGCAAGACCTTTAGCTTAGTTCTGAGGGTGGCGAGCAAAACCCCTCTTCAAACTTCAATATCTCTTTGTCATCCTCTGTTTGAAAATTTCATGATATTTCAATTCGAGCAATGTTTCTGACGACTGCTTTAATCTAGTGTGTAGCAGTGACAAGTGTAAAAACAAACAAGGGTCGCTCCAAGATAGCTCCAAATTATTTCCTATACACATAAAAGGTGTAACCAATCTGAATATTAAAATAGCGACCCCCGGGAGCCCGAGGGTGGATCGGCCTTTGTCATATGCAGCTTCCCATAAATGTAACACTTTATTCATCAACTTGTCGCCGGATTATTATGGGGGAGGTCCAGCTGCCTCGAACATTTTTACGCTTTTTATATAATTGATTCTTATGGTGCGACTAATTTGCAATTTGAATTTACATAATCATACACACAGCTGTATTTGTTTTTTATTCCGGACGGGCATAATGGGTTTTGGGGACCGAAACACTTGCTGGGACTATAGATGTGGAAATGCTGAAAGTGTCGATAAATGAAAGAGGGATAAAACCAAACGAATGTTTTCGAACATGTCTCATACAAAAAAAGTCTGGTAATAAAAAGTGAGTTAATGAATAGTAAATACTTGTATTTGTTTTTCTTCTTCGGAAAAGTGGATTACATAATCGCTTTTTCAAAATTAGCAAAATAATAATGTACAGGGTGGGCTGGACAATTTGGAAAAGTCCTGTTTTCTTGCTTGCAGCATGAGTTGTCCGTTGTGTCTAATAGATCATCGATGTAAATTAGAAACAAAGTGGGTCCCAGTATGGTTCCTTGTGGTACTCCAATACTACTAACCCGAATGGGATCAGAGACATAGCCTTAACTTCAAACCAGTTGATATTTATCCTCAGCTGAGAAATCTTATTTCTACTTTCTCGTGGATATAATTATTCTTGAAAGACAAGGATCTTCTGGGTTCGAGTTACTGATACACGAAAATAAATATTTAGAGTAAAATGGAACGTGGAATAACTGGATCACTTTCAGAGTTATTGTTCTCTTGACGTTCCGTATGTCGGACGAAAATAGTTTTTGATTTGTTGTCTATTTTTATATAATTAGTCTCGTGCTTTGTTCCAATGAAATTGAGACGTTTCCATAGGCGTACACAAATCTGAGGAGTATCAAAAGGATTCCATGAAAATCTTGCCGTCTTATGGGATGCCACAGAACATCGTTATCAAATCGCAGTAATTTTTCAAATTAAGGATCTTCATACACATGCCTGATAGATATAATCCAATGCTAATCGAGGTATATACAATAAAGGTGATTTTTACGAATACGAGAATAAAAAACGTGAAAAAAAATTTTGGCGGGAAATAACTGCTCTCAACTCCAGATCAACTTTTCAAATCAAGAACGGTTGGAGATAGAGCAATTCTGCAAACTCCAATCGATTCAGAATGATAAAATTAATATACTCTGTGAATTTCAAATATCCCGGCCAAAAAAAAATGCTCCAAAAGAGTCCAAGGGGTATATCCCTAAAAATCATGAAAAGTACAATATCATCAGATTCATTTGAAACTACTACTATATACTCCAAATTTCATGCTGATTCTGAAAATATATGATTTGAATATGCTCAGATTCAATCTATACCATAAAATAGCGATAAAACGTCTAAAATTATCTCGCATCTTCGAATTTTAGAAATTTTTTATTGATTTTTTGAAAAAGAGCAAATCCTTCTCATTCGCATTTTCTAACACAGATTCTGAATATCTTATCAAAAGTTGGATTGGGCTAAAGATTAAGCTAAAAAGAGCAATAATTTCGTCGAAATCGCAAAAATTGTAGTTATTTCTTGGTCAAACTGAATTTTTGACGAATAATCCGAAACAGCTCGTCGAGTTACATTAGAGGGCATCTTACGCTCTTTCGAGAAATGAAACATTCATATTTTCGAAATGAAGGTTCATCTCGATATTTGACTATGAATCGATTTCAAATTCTGTAAGCTTATGCAAAAAGGGTGATTTTTATAAATACGATAATAAAAAAATTTAAGAATAATTTTGGCGAGATATAACAGCTCTCAACTACAGATGAACTTTTCAAATCGAGAACGGTTGGAGATAGAGCAATTCAGCGAACGCCCATCGATTTACAGTGAGAAAACTATCATACTCTGAACCCAGAAAAAGCAAATTTTCGAAATTATTCATTTTTCTTTTTTTGGAAAATCGAAAACAACCCTCAAACGTATCATGTAGAGCTTATTCCGAGTATCTCATCACGGAACCGATTTCAAATTCGGTAAGCATATACAAAAACATCGTTGCAAAAACGACGCCGACAGTACCTATGGTGAATGCGTGACAGTATAGAAAAAAACATTTTGTTCACAGCAGAAAGTTTGTTATAAAAAGTTCCTTGCTGCTTGAGTTTTTGTCGAATCTTTCTGATTTGATTCAAAACGGTTTGCCTTGTTTCTTTGCTTCTTCAGTGTGTGGCCGCCTTTATTAGCATTACATTCTCCATTCTGACATTTTCCATATCGCAGTACAGCAAACGCAAAAAATTACTGATTTCGGAAAATTTATTTTCAACGCCCATGGCTCTGCATGATGCAGGGAACAAACACATTTGAATGAACGCTATGCTGTGCATTCTACAGAAAAGAAAAAGTCCTCAGCGAGAAATTACTCATGTCTCTTGAAACGCATACATGAAATTATTCCAACCAAGAATTTCTTTTCATTTATTTGTCAGTGTTGAGTGGTGTAATGTTGATGTCAACAAACACATTAGAGTCATTCTGGACAAATCAGCCATTTGTAGAACTTTTGATGAATTTTATTATTATTCATTGCATTTTCAAATAAATCGAATATCATAAGTACACCGGCAGATGTCGAGTGGTGTGGAGTGTGAAGTGTGGAGTGTGGAGTGTGGAGTGTGGAGTGTGGAGTGTGGAGTGTGGAGTGTGGAGTGTGGAGTGTGGAGTGTGGAGTGTGGAGTGTGGAGTGTGGAGTGTGGAGTGTGGAGTGTGGAGTGTGGAGTGTGGAGTGTGGAGTGTGGAGTGTGGAGTGTGGAGTGTGGAGTGTGGAGTGTGGAGTGTGGAGTGTGGAGTGTGGAGTGTGGAGTGTGGAGTGTGGAGTGTGGAGTGTGGAGTGTGGAGTGTGGAGTGTGGAGTGTGGATTGTGGATTGTGGAGTGTGGAGTGTGGAGTGTGGAGTGTGGAGTGTGGAGTGTGGAGTGTGGAGTGTGGAGTGTGGAGTGTGGAGTGTGGAGTGTGGAGTGTGGAGTGTGGAGTGTGGGGTGTGGGGTGTGGGGTGTGGGGTGTGGGGTGTGGAGTGTGGAGTGTGGAGTGTGGAGTGTGGAGTGTGGAGTGTGGAGTGTGGAGTGTGGAGTGTGGAGTGTGGAGTGTGGAGTGTGGAGTGTGGAGTGTGGAGTGTGGAGTGTGGAGTGTGGAGTGTGGAGTGTGGAGTGTGGAGTGTGGAGTGTGGAGTGTGGAGTGTGGAGTGTGGAGTGTGGAGTGTGGAGTGTGGAGTGTGGAGTGTGGAGTGTGGAGTGTGAATACATCAGTGATTCTTCTAGTAGTAGTAGAATAAAATAGAAACTGATCAATTCTTCCATAGGTTTTTCATCTTGTGTAGAACAAACTATTGAGTTATGAATCTGGTTATCACTGATTGACTTATAGCCCGTTGTCATGATTTTTTACTAACGAAAATATCATATACAACGGGTTATATTTTCAACAGTCATAGAAGAAGAGTTTGATAAATAAGTTAGTCAGGAGAATATAAAGAAAAATCACCAGACTCAAAACAACGCTTTTTGGAAAAGTTTTAAGAATATTAGTTTTTCTTTGTATGAATAAATGAATTGGAATTCATCGGTCTATAGCCACACATTCTTTCGAAATGAACGTACTTTTGTTATGAATTGATGAATGTAATAAAAAGAACTTTCCTGACAACTCCAGCACAAATATATAAAAATTACTTCCCAATACCAGAGAAATATCTCGCCATAAAATCGAAGGAAAGATATCAAATTCCAGTCAGAGCTTTGGAAAGAATTCGTCATAAATCCCATATTCGCTATTCAATATCAATATGAAAGTCGAGTGTGAGCCCATAAAACCCCGAAACATAACATATAGGTACTCAAGTTCCCCTCAATATGATATTTCAGCAATCCCTACACCTGTAGAATCTTATATGCCGGCGTGAAACATCTCCCATAGCCCCTTATTCATGTATTTCAGTATGCATTCGTATAGGGTGGGAAGGAAAAGTTATTCTTGTCAAAGAGAAGTTGAACAGCTACCTGATGAAGAAAGGCTTATCGAATTTTGTAAAATAGTTGAGTGTCTCACAAAAATACCTTTGATTTTAGTATTTTTTATGACTGATTGAGCCGAAAGTAAAGGAAGTTAAATGATTCAATAATGAACTGATTTCATCTTTTATTTTGTTATGGAATTCAAAAGCTGACGTAGCCGAAGATTTGTTCTCTTCGTTGTTAGAGCCATTCCTAAAAAAATTCACAAATTATTTACCATGACAATAACCAGGAGTATGGTTATTCTAATCTAGTTCTAGTGAAAAACTTTCGCATAAACTGTAATATTTGTGATGTTATCGTTTATATCTTCATTATTGTTTTCTATTTTTGTGTTATCCATATACTTTTGACAAAACCTTGAAATGTAACTCCATTTTTTTGGTGAATGAATGCTATTCCATCCTATTTCGCCTCACAAAAAAATAAATCTTCAGTTCATCAAAACGACAACTGGCAAGGAAAACCTGCACACCCTGTACCTACATCCAATGTCGAGATCGATAGCAAAGGCATTATCGGCGAAGATAATGATATCGTGATAGCAGCAACATAGGCAGGGAATTCCCTTGGCATTGAGGCCTGACAGCACACTTATCATCTCTTTCCGGGAGTTCCCTGTAATATGATGTTATAGCCCGTCAGAGTTTTCAATCATCCGCGACAGGTTCTCTCGATCACCTCTCGATCTACAGACGTGAGCTACAAGTGAGAAAATGAAATGGTATCGATGATATAGGGAGGGATGTTAAAGGATTCTGATGCAAAAATGACAATCCAATAAATTCATGCTGCTATTCAAATCAGTCGTAATTTTTATACGGTCCCATTTGATGTGGTTGATCATTCAGCCTTTGCAGATTGTAATATATTTGGCCACTGCCTTCGCCACTTTCATTAACAATTTATCGTTATTGCATTCTGTTGCAGATATTATCATTCTGCTGATCAAATAAGTCTGCATTAATTAGAAAAATGTCTATGTCTACCTAACCAGGATTATGACAGTGAAAACTATTCTTTGTGGTGATGAAAGTCGTTTTCACATCGTAGTCATTAACAAATTCTCATTGAATTAATGATGGAGTTAACCACGAATATTTGTGTGTGTTTGGTTCACACAGGATGGTTTTCTCATAGGATAGTATGAAGAAAAGTTGACATATCTGTACCCCTCACAAGAAATATTACCTGTGTCATGGAACAATGTTTCAATTGGAATTCTAACCTTTCATATTGTTAGCCAGAGGAGTAGTAGTTTTCAGATATCCACACTGTAGGATTATTGGAAAAAATCGTTTTTCGACGTGTTTGATACTCAGTTCAATCACTCATTAAAATACCTCAAGATAGTAGCAGTGATGTTTCACTAAATATAAAGTAACGAACGTCAAAGGAGATTATTTTCCCGGCCCATTCCGGAGTTCATAATGTGGTAAATTTAACTCAGCAGCCGGCATAAACACATAACTCCGTTGCAAACGAGACAGACCACAATATTAACATTCACGATAACATACTAAATCCATTCCTTTTGACATCATATTCCAACCATTTTGAATCGAATATTTGAAAACATGGCAAAGAGTTCTTGGCAACATTCGTTAAAATATTCGTTTCAATATTTTCTCGCATATTTTGTCTTGAATCTCGTGAGTTTTCCCAACAGCTGTGGGAATCATTGTGCTCGATGATTTAGGTATCATTAGTATCGTCAAAAATAGTTGGCTCTGGGATATATGGAGTTCCTTTCGCGAATCAAAGTTGCAATCATGAAAGAAAGATAGATATTATTCAAAAGCATCGAGACTTTTCCTATTGCGTTATTAACATCAGCTACTTTCACTACCATTTAATTTTCTATATTTGACGATTTCCGTACTTGTAAAGTATGAGAAGAATTATATTGTATTGTATTGTTTTTCGTGCAACTTCAGTTTTTCGCAGAGTGCTTTGGTCCTTGCGCTAACTATATTATTTATACTTTTCATCTACGATCACTTTGAGGCATTGTAAACTCAGTGGAGGTCCATATACAGAGTGTTAACTAAGTATGTTGACAAACTACGAGAGGTGATTTTTTGAAAGATTTCAAGACGAAAAGTTCATATAAACATATATTTATGTCCCAAATGGCTTGGTTTTCGAGGTACAGGGTGAGGAAAATACATTTTTTTCAAGATTTTTTTAAGTTAACTTCGACATTTGTGCTCTCATTACACAATTAGCCATTTCCTGTAGACAAAATGTAATGTTATGGAGCTCCCGTACATTTTTCATCATAACTCAGGGTGAATATGTATTGCACAAAGTTGATTAAGTATGGCAAAATATTTTAAGGTGCTCCCAAAGAAAGAATCTAGTGGATTCATATCGGATGACTTTGGTGGCCAAGGTTGTGGCTCACCTCGGTGGAACCGCTGTTTGAAACTCCAGATGGAGTCACTGGGTATAAATCTTCCTGTTAATCAAAAGTACTGCAGAATTAACATTTTTTTCCAGACTGTGGCCGTTTAAACCACTTAAAAACCATGTCCAATTATTTTCGGCCAACGTATCAACTTCCATAGACCATCTAGCCCAGTGACCCTCATAATTTCCGTCAAAAGATCACTCCTAATTCCCAAGTTCTTCGATAAATCTCCCCATTATCCTCGAGATCAGCCGTGCAGAGTAGAGTGACCGTCCTGCAACGTCCATCGAAACAGAGAACAAGCATATCGAAGCGTGCCGTGGAATGATGTATCGCCTTTTTTTATTATGACTTTACTTCAAATATAGAAAGAACGTCGGAGCAAAAGTTGTAATAGGCGGCCGATATTATCGTTTGATAGATCGAGTCCGATTCACGGAGGTGATTTTTATTGCAAAGCTTTATGTAGAAAGTTGAAAGGTTATAGGATTTCGCTTCGGTCCATGGCGGCACCCCGCTCTCTCATATCGGTATTCAAAGACTGATTTATCCGTATGGGCAGCTTTTATTGATTCCGGCCGGAATAATTGGGAAATACCTCCACGTTGCGTTGGAATCATTCTGGTGATTGGGCCGAATGATGTTGGGAATCTGAAAGCATTTCCAATTTTAAAATGTGTGGACTATTTCTCTATTAATAAATGGTTTATTTTGTCTCATTACGTGCTGATTTTTTCTGTCAATGTATTGGGTTTGGGAATAAAATTAACCATATTTAATTGCTTCCATTTCACAAGAGGTTCCATTCGAAATAACTTACTGCTCTCTATCCGTATGAATTTTACCTTGAATGTCTACCAGATATTATATCCCTTCCTGTCTACCTGTCCCTAGTTTTCTTATATATCGAGCATATTTTTGAGGACTTGTCACCCTCAATTCATCTGGTTTCTTCAGGCATATTTGTGAGGACTTCCAACTGATCCTTTAATGCTTCCATAGAAATATTTGGGAACCTTCTTCCTGTCATTTAACCAAACTATTCCTCTTAAAGTTAATATCGTGCAACTACTGTTTTCCTTTAGACAGCCTCCTTTTTCTCTTCCAGAGCCGCCAACTGCTGCAGCGAATCTAAATATATCATCGTATCCGATAACATAAGGTACCATCAGGAGACTGTTGGACATAGACTTGTGTGTAATCGTCATGAGAATCAATGTGGACGCCCAGCTTTATACTACTACCATCTACGACACTCGTACGGCATATACGAGACACCAGCGCTGCCTTAGGTTCCGGGATATATTGATTCAGTTGTGGGGGGCACAAAAACCCAAATAATGCGCACTGATAAAGCGTTGAATGAGATGATCTGCCAGAATTAGGCAACCTCTGAGGCTATCTTTGATATGATGAGGTGGTTTAATCATTTTCCATATCTAGGAGGGGAGGAGTGTAATATGTTGGCACCAGTGCCCTACCACAACGGTTGTTGGCAATTTTGGCAACAACGTTCAAGTTTTGTGAGTGAGATGTCAGAATTAAATCAGAACTCACGTATGCATATGATGTATCCGTAAAAGTTAGTTTCAGCTGTTTTATAAATCACTCTCCCATTCAATCAGATGGAGCCGTGTTTTCTCTATTTATTCTTTTCGTCAGATACAACTTTCTCCTTGTCCTATTTTCTATTATTTTCACGTGTTTACGTCTCTCAAATCTCATATCTCCTTCAGTTTAGCAAAGGTGATTCCAGAAACCTCTGCAAATTTTCGAAATACCACACAAAATATTACGAGTTTTACTTTAATTTGGATAAGGCTCACTAGGGCGTTAAATGTTAAACTCTTCCTTCTCTTTTCTGGATCCGCTACTGATGACAGTCGAATAGGATTCAGTCAGTCCACCCCGGAAATGATGAATTGAAATGTAGTCAAATCACCGAAAAAATCTGGAACGAAATCTGCGCGAATCCCTTCGACAAACATTCCATATCCTGAATTATGCCCAGAATTATATTCATGGTGATTCGTCGACTCCGCTTGGATAAATATTATCATAATAAAATATCCATTAGTCAAATGAAATTCACTGTTAATCGATACGGGAGAAATACGAACGCGGACTCGATTTGCGATAATGTAAATTTGGAAAATAAAAAAGCCATAGAAATTATTCGTGTGCCGTTTTTATTTTTATTCATCGATAGTATATGAGATTTTTCGGAAGTTGAATAATATTTAGAAGATGGGATGATAGAATTCTATATACAGTGTGTCCCAGCTAAAACTTGTCACCCCCCTAGTATCCGAACTCATGAAAAAAATTGAAAATCGCTCAGACCCGTCGATTTTTATTTCAAGGGGGAACACTTTCACCAAATACACCATCATTGTGTTGTCAACCCCCTCAACCCCAGCACCCCCTACTTCAGAATTTTCAATGGGACTACTATACTTGTGATACATCATTTTGAAGGGAATTCAATCCCAAATACATCGGTGTACTGAAATTGAGGATCGATCAAGTGTTGTGGAAGTTTTCATGAAAACTAAGTTTTATCCGGATATTTTAATTTTTCATCACCTCAAATGTTAGCGTCGTAAGAAAGGTTCACTGTGGGTACGCCACTGTATTGAAAAATAATATGCTGTCAGAAATAATAGTTTCGAAGGTTAGACAGACGTTTTTATGAAAAAAAATTGCCCTCATGTGTTTTTGTATACGCATATATTTGTTTACGCCTTGGTAATTGATGTATTCGAGTTAATGCATTCAACAATTTGAAAACATTTGAAAATGGTTTATACTGTACAAGAGAGAATATCCATTGTAGCTGCGTATTTTGGAAATGGACGATGTGCTAGAGCTACGGCTCGAAGTTTCAATGAAAGTCATCCAGAAAACACCACATCATATCAGTACGTGCTTCAATTGATGAATTAGTTCTTGGAGTCGGGATCAGTGCTGAATAAAAAACATGACGAGAGAAGCCTATGAGGAATGAAGGGGTCGCTGTTGCAGTTGTAGGACATGCAGTGATGGACAACATTCAATCGTTAAGACAACTTGAGACTATTTCTGGAGTTTCGAAAAGCAGCGTACATCGAATTCTGAAAGACGCAAAATTCCATCCTTATAAAATGCAGAATGTACAAGAATTAAATGAAGATGATCCTGACAGACGTACAGAGTTTTGTGAAATCATGAGTCAATTATTGATTGGTGATAATAATTACCTCTACAATGTGTGCTTTTCTGACGAATCTTCTTTTTATTTAAATGGACATGTGAACAGGCACAACTGCATATACTGGAGTGATGTAAATCCCCATTGGTACAGGGAAACTCATTCACAAATTCCCCAGAAATTGAATGTTTGGGCTGGTATTCTTGGAGACCATATTGTAGGTCCATATTTTATTGATGGTAACCTCAACGGACAAACGTATCTTGAACTTCTTGATAGAACTGTGAACCCCAGAATCACTCAGTTACTTGAAGACGATGATAGGTTACTTGACGGTCAGCTCACCTTTCAACAAGATGGAGCTCCTCCACATTTTGTTGCACCTGTACGTCAATTTTTAGATGACAATTTCACAGGGCGATGGATTGGAAGGCGAGGACCAATAGAATGGCCGGCTAGATCTCCTGATTTATCACCATTAGACTTCTTTTTATGGGGTCATTTGAAATCCAAAGTTTATATTACCCAGCCAACTTCTCTTGATGATCTACGCAGGAGAATTGTTGTGGAGTGTCGTGCAGTGACTCCAGAAATGTTGAGCAATGTGCGAAGAAATTTTGAAGATCGCTTATACTTCTGTATGGAACTGAATGGTTCACATTTTGAACCTTCCATACGATGATAACATGTTAGGTGATGAAAAATAAAAATATCTGGAAAAAATTAGTTTTCATGAAAACTTCAACAACACTTGATCGATCCTCAATTTCAGTACACCGATGTATTTGGGATTGAATTTCCTTCAAAATGATGTATCACAAGTATAGTAGTCCCATTGAAAATTCTGAAGTAGGGGGTGCTGGGGTTGAGGGGGTTGACAACACAATGATGGTGTATTTGGTGAAAGTGTTCCCCCTTGAAATAAAAATCGACGGGTCTGAGCGATTTTCAATTTTTTTCATAAGTTCGGATATTGGGGTGGTGACAAGTTCTAGCTGGGACACACTGTATAAATATAAAATATAAAACGGTCGCATAAAGCACTCAGCACTAACCCAGAAAATCAAATCCATCTCGATTCACTCCAAAAAGACAGCCACTCAAAAGGATCACAAGGGATGACTGCCAAAAGAAGGCAAACGGCAAACGGCAAACGGCAAACGGAAAACGGCAAACGGCAAACAAGGGTTGGAATTCCACAATAGACGGGCAAATGTGAAACATATGTTGAGGAGTGGACAGATCTGGTCCTCATCCAGAAACCCTGGATCCAAACACAGGCCGAATAACTAACCTCGGTAACATATCTGACTGTAATTTTTGTCAGCTTTGTGATAGTCAGCATCATCATGTATTCTAGCCAGAAACAACACTGAATATTTAGTTTTTTCAGATTTTTGCCCCCAAGAAGAAAGGATACGTGAGTATTAGATAGGGAGAATAGGAACAATGCTCCAGAAGAAAACTTAAAGAGGCTGTTTATATCCAAACTACAGAGACTTCTGTCATTCAATCGTGGAGATTAGAAAGGTTTGGAAACCGCCCATTGGTAGGTAGTCATATGGGTTATTGTAACTCAAAGAATAATTTTTTCATAGTCAGTTCATTCTGGGTATTTCGACACATAGATCCGACAAGAAAATGCAGTATCTGGCACTTTCCACTGCGTTGTTTGCAGGAAAGTGCTGCCTCATCTTCCTCAGGTCAAGTTTTTCCACATAGAGTGCTACGAATGAAACTAATGAATTCGCAAGTGACTGTACCCAGCAAGACTTAGTTGACCAGTATTGCACTGCAAATATTCTGTAAAAAAAGTTCTTCAAATGTTACTACGAAATGAATTCATGAACGCATTTGATGATGAAAATATTGAAAGGAAACTTTTCTTGAATGAAGGTACCATAATTTTTGAAGAAGCTGTGAAAGAAGTCAAAGTGTTGGAATCGTTGGAGATGAGGAGGACCAAGGTGACTGAGAACAATTGATTTTCTAGAATGATTTCATATTTTCATTTCTGACCAATTTCAATACAATTTTGTTCATTGTTCAAAACGGAATAAATTTACCAATTCCTTAACTTCCTGCTATATTTGAATCAAGTACAGTTGATAATAGGAGTATTTTGTTGCTAGGTTGTTGCTATGTTACTTTTTTATAAACACAACTTCGTTATTGAGCTGTGTTTGCGTTAAAATGTGTTTTGTACCCCGAATATAATGGGGGATATTTTGAAAAAAGCTGAAAAAGCAAGAGAATCATTAATTCCATCGAAAAGTGAAGTCATATAAGCTTATGATATCCCGGTCAGGAATAAATTTATCTACAGTGTTTGTCAAGAAATCTACTGGTCACTGCAGATTTTCTGGGTTCAATAAAAATAATTTCAAATTGAAAACGTGAACGCAAATGCCGACTTGAGGAAGATACGGGACCCTCCTGTCTTACAGAATCCTCTATTGTGCCACGATGAATTGTTACCTCCCCGTCTGTAATTTCATTAAAATCCGAAATTACGTCGCCAACAAATTACCTCATCAGAATGGGGCTGGCTGAACGATCCCAACTCGAATGGCTCAAAGTTTGCATCTAAACGGACAAAATTTGATAATCCTCATTTCGATCCATCGAAGTTGTTTCCGATTGAATTTACACAGGGGCATAGCTTTTAATTGTATCCACTAGATTAATGGAGTTGCAGACCCTTCCTGCTAACTCTGCATATCTAAGATTACTAACTTTCCTCATCGACTCCATTAGTTGGCTACCGATTCTGATGAAACGATGTTGGTGGTGTTCGGAAATGTGCGACCAATAATGGTTATTGGTTTTAGGAGACCTCCGATTATCATTTATTAGGACTTGTTTTGTAGTCAATGGGATGTGCAGGAAATTTTTTTCTTGCTAAGGTTGGAAATAGTTGAGGCTCAATAATTGTTGTTGTTGTTGTTGTTATTGTTATTTCCGTCAACCAGCTGCACACCCTTAAGAGTACAACTCTCAAAAGTCTTCGAAAGACTTGTCTGAGCTAGGGAAGACGCAGCCCTTACCTTTCAACGTGTGATGCCATGCACGAGACCGATGACCGTGCTTGGAATCGAACCCATGACCCTTAGGTTAAGAGACAAGCGTTCTACCATCATGACCATCACGGCCCATAATAATATTTTCGACAATAATTCCAACCCACACGATAAGAGAATTTTCATATTGCTACCGATTTTTTTTGAATTGCATGTCGATTATCTTTGGCCCATAGATGATTGCTTTAGAAATATGTAATCCCTTGCATTGAGAAGTTGGATTCGTCAGTTAATATATTTTTGTGAGCTTTTTCTCTTGAAAGACTTGTACATTGTTCCAGTGCGACCAAAAACAATATGGTATTTGAATCAATGATTTGAAATATGTCAAACAGCATCATTATTGATTAAAAACAAACCCGTCAATACTAGAAAGGGAATTTTTCCGTTCTGGTATTGAATAAAGAAGGGGTGGAATGGTGAAACGACCCTACATATTTTTCCCTGCTGCCCGTCAATATGTACCGATACGTATTCGAGATGAACGAGAACTTGATTGACATTGATTAGAGCTCGTATGCTGACATGTCCGAATGAATTATCATGAGTCTTTTTCATACCAGAGCCAAACCGATTTGAAATACTCGAATTTATGGTAGTATGGGAGTGGTCAGAAAGTTTAGGGTAAATCGAAAGTGTATTGAGAAAAAATCAGGACTCAGTAGAAGTTTTGGAAGTTTCAGTACAAAAATTGTGAATATTCAAAATTCTAAAACTTTTGTATGGATAATTCTTTAACAGTACCTCGAAGGAAATTGACGAGAAACATTTTTTTTTTAATTTTCATATTTTTCAGATTTTTTAGTTTTTATGAAACTTGGTGGAAAATTTTCTCTTTTGTGTTTCAAATGGGCCGTAATTTTTTCGAAGCTAAATATTTATTTTTTAATTGCGTACAAATTTGAATTTTAAATTTTTATTTTCAAATTTTCAATTGAAGTATTTGGTTAACAAGTTTTCAATTTTTGAATTGTTTTATTAGGTACTTATTTACTTAGTTGAAACCTCGAATTTGAAATGGTAAGAAAAATATATTGTTTTTGAGGAACAATATCGTTAAAATGTTGAAAAATCAAAAAAACGGGACTTTCTCAGTAATCTTGAGAATTTTTTATTTTTTATTGATTATTTTTTGACAATTCTTCCATCCATCCATCAATTCAAAGCATTCATGTACGTTCAGGCCAATCACAGCATTATTATAATGGGAATTTTCTACCTTGAAAATTGCTGTGGGAATTTTTTGTGGTATTTTGTTTTTATTATGTGACAACTGATACTTTTGATCTGACGTCTTTCATCAGTTTGCATGACAAGTGAAAAATGATTCGAAAACGGTTCTGTACATCATCATTCTATGAAATTTAAAGAAAATCAACGAAAATGCATGTAAGAATACTATTTTGAGTAACGTGTCAATTTGGAAAAAGTTTCAATTGATAACCTAGGAACAGAAAGAAAGCAATAGCTTTCAATCCAACAGAACAAAACAATGTTGCGGAATCCTCCAGCCAAGAACAAAACATCCATAATAATTGTATATATCCTGATGAGAACTTCAAATTCCAAACTTTATTCTGTTTATAGTGATTCAAGTAAATTGTTGAAATAAAAATGTTATATGTATAGAGAATAGGTCTATGATTGGGGCATCAAAAAATAATCTATCGAATACCACAAGAGAATTCGATAAAGTAGAAAATAATTCTCCAGATTTTTTCTCAAACCACAAGTTTTCGAAAAATCTGTCAAATAATTTTCACTTTATTCTCACTCTCTTGGGATATTACAACTGAAAATAAGAGTGAAGTTGATGAAAATGATTGATTTTCATGTAGTATAATGTCATTCACATTCAATTATTCATTAATGGTCTTGAAATTAACGAAAACGTTTTAACGTTATTCGAATATGTTAAAACTTCAAAAAACAAAGCTATTGGTTAGTTTTTTAATTATGTATACAGAAACTTTAAATAATGTACAAGTCTCTTTTCAGAATTGGAAATATGAATTCGTATTATTACAGTCGAATATAAAAAAATTGATTTATGGAAGTTTTATTTCAATTTATTTTTTTGTATTCCGCTCTCCATCTTCAGAACTAATGCAGCATCCGTTTTCTTCGAATTCATCTTCGATCTCTTCTATTTCTTTCAGTCCTAGATTTTCGGTAATGAAAAATTTGGTTTTTTCGGTTTCTTGAACTCTTACAACAATATGTTTCCATACAAACAATATATTTTTGAAGTCGAGGTTGCAACGAAGTGAATAAGTACAGAAAAAGTTCAAAATTTGAAAATTTGTTGAATAACCAACTGATTCGATTGAAAATTTGGCTTTCTTTAACTTTGAACGTTTTCGCCTAGTATCACAAAAAAAATTATGAATTTGTCCAAGAGAATAAAAACAGTTTTAAGTGTTTTTCTTTTTAATTTCGAGGTACTGTTGAAGAAAAATAGATGTTTCAATCATTCACAACTTTTGTTCTAATCTTTTTTCGATAGGATGGATATCGTAAGAAACCACCATCCCACCTTCAAATTTAAGCAGTCCCCAACCCACTTCATATCAAAAAAGTAAAAACTCAACTTGAAAAATAATTAATCTGCTAACTTACTTACCTATTTCCGGATTTTTTTACTGAATTTTCTTGATTTTTGTCAACTTGCTTACAATTTACCCAAAACTTGTAGACCGTCTACATACAGCTGAGAATTTCTTTATTTAAAAAACTATTGACCGTTGTCTATTCTGCCAAATGTCCAGTTGAATAGGATCAGCTATTATTTGACTGAAAGCACTACTGAAAACCCCTTTTTCAGAATTCCGCTCCAGGAAAAGTTCCTTCGATTTTGGACTGCAATATATTCCCCATTCAAAGTGTGCCGCACTGAAATCGCAATATTTCAGTGCGTACTCCAGGGAAATATTACCGAAACGGACAACAGAACATTTATTGACAGCCAGTAGATTGTTCCCCGATCTAGTGGTCGCTGGACACCCGCCATAACTCTCCGACACCCTGCAACCACCCCTCGTGTCACCATGTAAAAAAGGAATATTTATTTCGTTTTTCGTTTGGCATAGTTTTATTTTTATTGGATATTGGATTCGATCTATTGGATATCGTGATTGCTTTTTGCTCGTTTTAATATTATTTCTGTTTACTCCGGGGATTTCCAGCATACACAAAATACCAATAAAAATACTTTTTTAATTTATTCTCGCTCTCGAATATACGTGGCGGAGAAATATCTAGCGGAAAACGCGGATGGGGTATAATATTCGATTATATCGTCTGTCTACTGT
This sequence comes from Chrysolina americana, assembly GCA_958502065.1. Classification (NCBI taxonomy): domain Eukaryota; kingdom Metazoa; phylum Arthropoda; class Insecta; order Coleoptera; family Chrysomelidae; genus Chrysolina; species Chrysolina americana. Next base: position 1,610,810 of record OY293413.1, on the reverse strand, counting down.
ATCTCGATATGGGATCGAAACGAAACATTGTCCACTGATTTGATCTGATAACGAAGAAACACTCATACAGGCTGATATACCAATACCTTCGAAACATTATTCATTGTGCTCTATGCCTGAATATTAACGCTATGATTTGTGGGTGAACAAAACGATGTCAAACCGTGCTGACTCACTTCTCCTGTCCCCTTGATCGTACTTTGGACTGGCAGCAGAGTTAGAAAGGAGTCCAGGATATATTTGAGAAGTATTCCAGTCATATAACAAAGACATTATTTCATTCACAGCTACCTACAATACCTCCCCCACCAAATACTGGGAAAGGAACAATTGAGCTACTGCTCAATACACATTTTCAAGGATCCAAATACCAGCAATGAAACCTGTCAACCTCTAATAAAGGGCGAACAGGACTGACTGGGAGGTGGCAAAGCGGTTCGTAACTCACCCGAAAGTAATATGGGCACAAAACTCTTTCAACCCATATAAATCGCCCGGACTTGATAGAATATTTCCTGTTCTACTGCAGCAGGGAATTGAAGATCTAGCACCAGAACTATGCAGACTGTACAGGATGAGCCTAGCATTTGGCTGGCTACCACAAACCTGGAATTCTGTGAACGTGGTCTTTATTCTGAAACCTGACCAGGCCAAGACTATAGACTGATAAGCATCATCCTTCCTCCTGGCAGGACTAGAAAAACTGATAGAAATGGACATACGGAAGCCAACTCTAATAGACAGCCCTTCACATATAAACCAACATGCCTACCTAACAGGAAAATCGTGCGAGACGGCTTTGCACTAATTGGTGTCAAGGATAGAGGACTCTCTGGCAAAAAAAAGAATAGCACCATGCACCTTTCTAGACATCGAAGGAGCATTTGACAATACATACTTCTAAAGCATGGTCTCAGCTGCCAGGAGGTGGGGCGTTGACGAAACCACCTGCAGAGATACTCTCAATGCTCCAAAATCGGAAGGCCCAGACTAAGATGTTCGAAGACTCCACGCAGTTAGAAATTGCTAAAGAGACCCCAACCTACTGTGGGATATAGTACTTGAAGAATTGCTGAATTATACGAGAGCATGATAAAGGCAAGAATAGAAGAAGAAGAAAGATCAACGATAGATGCTGTTAAATGGGTGGTAGATAAGACAAAGAAGACTAGAGCAAAATGGTTTGCTTACTGGGATCTTATACTGATGACATTTCATTAATAAACATAATTGGCAGCTACCCAAACAAGAATAGTTTAATGATAACAAAGGGAACCGAATGAATATAAGTCAAGGGGTCCCCCAAGGATTAGTCATGGGGCCAATGGAAATATCCTTTATGGTTGTATTCTGAATCTTGAGCTGGGTCAAAACACTAAGGCGATTGCAAACGTAAGATTAAACCCCTCTTGAAAATAGAACACACGCAGCGTTACGAAAAATATGTGAATGGATAGAAGCACATGACCTAAATATTGCACACCAAAGAACAGAAGTGAATAATGTTAGAGGACCAAGAAAAGTGTTACGTCCAACATGCAAAGAAAATAGCGGAAAAAGCAGTGTAACAGACGGCCATACTGGCCAGAATATTGCCGAATGTAGGCGGCTCAAGTAACTACAAGAGAAATGCACTGTATGGAGCAGCAAAAGAAATTATACAATGGAAGATTACAATGAAATGTCAAATCCACGACTACGTAACCTTTCAAGCAAGGGATAGAACATGAGTTTTCCTGCGTTGGATATCGTCGTTACCTCTTGGAAAAAGTATATCTAGCAGATGGCTGAAATAAGCTTCAGAGGATGTTGTCCATATCCCGTCTGGTTGCTTCAAAATTGTTGTGGAACCTTCTGCCTCCTTACTCAGGATTACTGTTATTCTGGCAGTTGACGGTTATGTCATCTGTCTTTCTTGGTACCCTCAGTTGCAGCTTTATGGCCTAACGGCTTGGCAAGTGCAGCACACCTGGGGTGGTTTTAGTCAGTAAGAGTCTGACACTACTGATACGCGATGGACATCGAGCGATCAGAGTCCATGAGGATTTCCACCCCACTGAAAAAAAAAAAAAAAAAGGTACCCTCAGTATCCATCTAGTCCATCCCAATTTGCTTTTGGGTGAGGTTGGCATTGCTCATCAGTTCCTTCATGTAGATCTCACTACCAGAGCCAGGATGTCGTCTTTACAGCTGTATAACAGTTCTTCAGTCGTACAGGACGTTCCACAAGGTGGTTCCAATGACCGATCTCTGCGTCATTTCTTGATGGTAGCTTCCTGCTTTTGATGCTTTATGTTTTGTTTTAGTTCATTGGCTAGAAACCGAGTGTGCTAAATTTTGATTACCATCGATCATTTGAATCGCTACATTGAAATCAATGACTGTTACTGCATAACACATTTATATACAATGAACTATAATGGGTCGAGGCTATAACCCTGGGGAATACTCTGCCACTTGTCTTCAAGTCTGACTTGATATCGTTAAAGTCGATACCCATTTCCTAGTTAAGACCTACTAGATCAAGCGCAGAGTCTCTATGGCCGTTGTAACTCAATTTCTGTATTAATAAAACATCAAATACGTCGTCTGTGATAAAAGAAAAGTCCGTGGGAGCTTTTCGACCTTATGGGTGTCACAACATCTAGTTTACGGCGTACACCATCAGACACCGACTAATTTTTACACTCTGCTCTACGAACAAGCCGTCCATGTTCGATTACATCGGTTTCTGTAGGCCCCCCTCGCATCTCTATGAACACGACCACATCAAGGTATTTATTGCACAATTGTGGTACTTTTTACGATACGAAATTGATCTTGTTATCTCCGAAGATAATTTTGTGCTCGGTTGTGTATTTTTTGCGTTTCGTGGCGATATGTTCAGATTTACGCTGGTAAAGAAATAACATTGGTTTGAACGAAGAAATTATGGTTTCGGTGTTGCGTTTTGTCAGCATTACAAGACTGGAACTGGAGTTCAGATAAAACAATCTTCAATAATTCTGGAAACAACGTTGAATCTTTTTGAAGCATTTGAAAGCCTCGCGAAACGTCACAATTTTTTTCATATTTCATTTTCATAATTTATTTAGAATATTTCATTGCAATCTAAGCTCCCCTATTGTAAGTCCCATATTATTCAACTTGAGGACAGATGTAATTCAAGGTCCGTAGGGGGAAGTAGTAGTTTTCTGTCAGATATTTGCCTCATTTTTCCACTTTGTGGAAATGTGTGTATTGAAGAGTATTTTCAACCTCAGTCGGAATAATTCATTTTCATATTATATTTAATATTATATAAGGATATATATAGTCTGTATATAGTATATATATAGTGAAGGGTGGGCAGGTTCTTACTGTAACTTGACGTGGTCTGTGGGTATTCTAACCTCGCACAGCCTGACAATGTATATTCAAATAGATATATGCAATTGCAAAAGAAAAAGTGAATCCATTTTGGAAAATTACAAGAAGTTTCTGATGTTTTCTTCATTTTTTAAGCTGAACTTCTGCATCTGAGCATATGCAAAGCATACATTCTCAAAATCAGCATTAAAAATTATGTATGTAGTGCATATATCAAGTAAATCTAATGACTCTGTATTTTTCATGATTTTTCCTTTGGGCTTTTTTTGAGTCAAGTATTTGTTTCTCTGCTGGTTGACTTGAAATTCATAGAATATTACATTACCAACACTCTGAACTTCAACCGTTCTCGAATTGAAAAAGTTTATCTGAAGTTGACAGAGGTTAATTAATTTAAAAAAAATGCTATTTTTTTAACCATATTCGTGAAACTCAGTTATATCTGAATATGCACTTTGAATTTGAAATTCATTCCAACTCAATTAAATATTTCACAGGATTTTCATCGGAAACTCCAAAATATCGATCGAAAACTTTCGTAAATTCGATGTGGGAAAGAATTTTTGACGTTATATTTCTTTTTTACACTAAATCTTGAATCTGAATGTATGAAAATGTTATGTTTTCGGAGTTTGCACAAAATTTTGCGTATGTAGCGAATATCACATGAATCTGATGATTCAGTATTTTTCATGATTTTCAGAGGTCTACCCCTTAGGATTTTTTCTAGTTATTTCTTTTCTTTGCTGATTTACTTGAAATTCACAGAGTACACTAATTTCATCATTCTGAACCGATTGACATTCAGCCGTTCTCGAGTTGAAAAAGTTTATCTGAAGTTGAGAGAGGATAATCCATTAAAAAAAAAATTGCCATTTTTTTAAGCATATTCGTGAAGCTCAATTATATCTGAATATGCACTTTGAATTTGAAATTCATTCCAACTCAACTAAATCTTTTACAGGATTTTCACGGAACCTCCAAAATATCGGTCGAAAATTTTCGAAAAATCAATGTGGGAAAGAATTTTCAACCATATTCGTGTATTGGTCCAGATTTAGATCAAAAATCAAATGAGTAGAGTTTTTTGTTTTCATTTTAATACAGATAGGTTCACCTTTTGTTAAAAATTAGAATTAAATGTAGCGAATTACAAAAAAATATTATTGATTTTTGCCTCGATAACGGCGCAGATTTGTGAAAGTTACAAGAGACACAAAAAAGCTCATTAACAAAACAAAATATTCATTTTGTATTTCTGGATATACCAGCGGCGCACCACAAAAAAGTATATAGGGCGAAAAATTATTTACTCCTGAAAAAAATCTCCCTGAAGATTCTCACAATCACTGAGCTTGCTGGATGAGGTGAGCACGAAAACTCAACCTTTGTTTGAAATTTGATCCATATATCTCAGAAACTAAAAGAACTATGAGGAAAAAAAATTAAAAAATCTTGAATTTCCATTATTCTGTAGATCTGTAATAAATCGTTTACGCGCACATGTTTTTTATATAAAAAAAAGTTTTACTTTGACATGAAAAATACGCCTATAAAATCTCAAAATCTTGATACTGGATTCTGAAACACCCTGAATAATCACCTTTCTTGTAATAATAAGCAAATCCGACAACAATTTTTTGTGATTCGCAGGAAATGCTCGAAATGACTTGGGGAAAACATTTTTTACACCTGATCATCATCCCGATAAAAGGGTTATCACAAATCGCCTCCAGGGCAATAACCAAGATTACAGGGCTGAGAACCCCTGAAAAGGGATGCTGTATAGAATACAATAACGAAGGGTAGCTTTTGGGAATATTCTTTCATAATAATTAAGCCAGCGTTTTCTGTAATTCGAGTATTAATTAAGTGCAACGCATTAAGATAACATCCAAACTTCTGGTGAATGCTATTTTCAAGTCGAGGATTCTCCGGTCCAATTTGAATTTATTAAAGTTCTGTATCTTCCGGATTCGTGAATAAAAGCTGTTGTGCTCAGGATTTATGTAAATTTCCTAATGATATTTTTCAGAACGGAATATTCAATTGTCTGCGAGTTTTTGTTTCAGCAGTTTCAACGAACAGGGTTGATGGTAAATCAATGGCGGATTTTTCAACAAAGTTGATCGGATTAGCTTCGACACAATGAAAGAGACACGATCGATAGCAATTGAGCAGGAAAGGAATAAGTACCGGCAATAGATATTTATTGCCAATATCATCGCGATATGCCTAATGTGACCTAATCTCGCATAATTTAATGCTGATTTTGAAGATGTACTATTTTTATATGCTAAAGTTGCAAGGTACAGCATTAAAAGTGATTGAACATATCGAATTTTCGAAAAGTTTCGATTCGAAATTGAAGAAGTTCGGTAAAAATCCTGCGAAATATTTAATTGACTTGGAATCAATTTCAAATTCAGAGGGCATATTCAGAAAAGAATAATATTCACAAATATTGTTGAAAATTTTTTTTTCAGGTTATTAACCCTTCCCAACCTCAGATGAACTTTTCAACTCGATAACGGTTGAAGATAGAGCAATTCTGAGAAAGCCAGTCGTTTTATTTTGATGAAAATAGCATGTTTTGAAAATCCCAGAATAACAAGTAGATCAGCGGAAAAAATTACTCAGAAATTCATAAAAAAAAAAAATAATGAAAAATACAGAATCATCAGATTTATTTGGAATTTACACAAAAATTTCATGCTGATTCCTAAATTATTTCATTTTCGTATGGTCAGATTCAAGCTTTAACATGAAAAATAAAACAAACGTCAAAAATTCTTTCGCACATCGAATTTTTTATTATTTGAATTTGCAAAGATTCCGGAAAGAAACTATGAAATATTCAGTTGACTCAGAATCTATTTATAATTCAGAGTTCATATTCAGGAAAGATTGAATTTTACGAATATGGCTGAAGAAAAAATCAAATGTTTTTTCTGGGGAAATTAACTCTATGGAGTTTAGCCCAGAAGTTCGAGTAATTGAGATATTCATTAAAAACGCAATTTTTTCCCCTTTACGAATCTTTCAAAAATCGTTTTGTTGGGTGCTTTTATTTTTATAAATGTTTATAACTCTCTTACTCGAAGTGAGGAAATAAAAATTACTTTTCTTGTTAATAATAATAATAATAATATATATATAATAGTGACCATTAATTTTCAGTTACAAACTACAAACCATATAGAAGAATTCAGTTGTTTATTTTTATTTAAAATGTAACATACACACGCAAAATTAAGTTGAAATAATAATAAAAATTTCTGATTTCACTGTAGATTCAACTGACTGCAATAAGATTAATATCTGTCACATTAAAATAGAATAGAAAAGTTTGAAACATATTATCGGTCCTGATAAACACTTTTCTTAGTTGATAGCGGTATACTGTTCCAGAGCCATGAATGGAAAATCCTCTTCCTATCAGCATTTCTCCAATTAACTGTTTTTTATCAAACATCCTCGGATCTGCTCAATGTTCGCTGTACCATAAAGTAATTGAAGATGTTCATTTCATTCATGATATGAACTGAATAAGCAAAGATAAAAATAAAAAACATCGTCGAAAGAGACGCGGATTCCTACATAAACTTCTGGCAGATAATACCACTGCTAATTACTTAATTAGTTCCATTCCAAAGATGATCAACGACGCAGGAATAGAAGCGAGGCTAATGAAGTGACGTACAGCTCTTTTAAAGACCCGTAATTGGAATTGAAGGCAGTTAGGATTTTTGAGAGGTTGAATATATTTGAAATTGTCGGATTAAATAGTCCGTAGTTGTTTGATCGCTCATCAATTTGAGAAAAAAAATCATTCGTCTTTCTGCAGTTCCAACGAATAGGAATGGAACGTACCTCAATTTGGAGAAAATTCAGAAATGTACTGAAATTCATACAATGTGGAACAGAATTGTGAATCAATCTTTTAAACAAGTTGATCACTGAATGGTTCATCAAAACCTTTTGACTTTGAATGTGATAGTAGACTTTTAAACATATCTGTGAACATTTGGCATTTTGGAAACAAAAAGTAATAAAAATGCTACTTTTTCTTTGGTAATGAGTTACAGACAAAAAGTATCGTCAAAAAATCCTGTTGGCAGAGACATATAAAAAAATTATAGGCGAAACTATCAAACATTTATTTTGGACAAAAGATAATCATAAGAAAAATATAAAAAACTCCTCAAATGAATGAAACGACAAATAAAGCAAAGCAGAGCAGAGCAGAGCGGAGCGGAGCGGAGCGGAGCGGAGCGGAGCGGAGCGGAGCGGAGCGGAGCGGAGCGGAGCGGAGCGGAGCAGAGCAGAGCAGAGCAGAGCAGAGCAGAGCAGAGCAGAGCAGAGCAGAGCAGAGCAGAGCAGAGCAGAGCAGAGCAGAGCAGAGCAGAGCAGAGCAGAGCAGAGCAGAGCAGAGCAGAGCAGAGCAGAGCAGAGCAGAGCAGAGCAGAGCAGAGCAGAGCAGAGCAGAGCAGAGCAGAGCAGAGCAGAGCAGAGCAGAGCAGAGCAGAGCAGAGCAGAGCAGAGCAGAGCAGAGCAGAGCAGAGCAGAGCAGAGCAGAGCAGAGCAGAGCAGAGCAGAGCAGAGCAGAGCAGAGCAGAGCAGAGCAGAGCAGAGCAGAGCAGAGCAGAGCAGAGCAGAGCAGAGCAGAGCAGAGCAGAGCAGAGCAGAGCAGAGCAGAGCAGAGCAGAGCAGAGCAGAGCAGAGCAGAGCAGAGCAGAGCAGAGCAGAGCAGAGCAGAGCAGAGCAGAGCAGAGCAGAGCAGAGCAGAGCAGAGCAGAGCAGAGCAGAGCAGAGCAGAGCAGAGCAGAGCAGAGCAGAGCAGAGCAGAGCAGAGCAGAGCAGAGCAGAGCAGAGCAGAGCAGAGCAGAGCAGAGCAGAGCAGAGCAGAGCAGAGCAGAGCAGAGCAGAGCAGAGCAGAGCAGAGCAGAGCAGAGCAGAGCAGAGCAGAGCAGAGCAGAGCAGAGCAGAGCAGAGCAGAGCAGAGCAGAGCAGAGCAGAGCAGAGCAGAGCAGAGCAGAGCAGAGCAGAGCAGAGCAGAGCAGAGCAGAGCAGAGCAGAGCAGAGCAGAGCAGAGCAGAGCAGAGCAGAGCAGAGCAGAGCAGAGCAGAGCAGAGCAGAGCAGAGCAGAGCAGAGCAGAGCAGAGCAGAGCAGAGCAGAGCAGAGCAGAGCAGAGCAGAGCAGAGCAGAGCAGAGCAGAGCAGAGCAGAGCAGAGCAGAGCAGAGCAGAGCAGAGCAGAGCAGAGCAGAGCAGAGCAGAGCAGAGCAGAGCAGAGCAGAGCAGAGCAGAGCAGAGCAGAGCAGAGCAGAGCAGAGCAGAGCAGAGCAGAGCAGAGCAGAGCAGAGCAGAGCAGAGCAGAGCAGAGCAGAGCAGAGCAGAGCAGAGCAGAGCAGAGCAGAGCAGAGCAGAGCAGAGCAGAGCAGAGCAGAGCAGAGCAGAGCAGAGCAGAGCAGAGCAGAGCAGAGCAGAGCAGAGCAGAGCAGAGCAGAGCAGAGCAGAGCAGAGCAGAGCAGAGCAGAGCAGAGCAGAGCAGAGCAGAGCAGAGCAGAGCAGAGCAGAGCAGAGCAGAGCAGAGCAGAGCAGAGCAGAGCAGAGCAGAGCAGAGCAGAGCAGAGCAGAGCAGAGCAGAGCAGAGCAGAGCAGAGCAGAGCAGAGCAGAGCAGAGCAGAGCAGAGCAGAGCAGAGCAGAGCAGAGCAGAGCAGAGCAGAGCAGAGCAGAGCAGAGCAGAGCAGAGCAGAGCAGAGCAGAGCAGAGCAGAGCAGAGCAGAGCAGAGCAGAGCAGAGCAGAGCAGAGCAGAGCAGAGCAGAGCAGAGCAGAGCAGAGCAGAGCAGAGCAGAGCAGAGCAGAGCAGAGCAGAGCAGAGCAGAGCAGAGCAGAGCAGAGCAGAGCAGAGCAGAGCAGAGCAGAGCAGAGCAGAGCAGAGCAGAGCAGAGCAGAGCAGAGCAGAGCAGAGCAGAGCAGAGCAGAGCAGAGCAGAGCAGAGCAGAGCAGAGCAGAGCAGAGCAGAGCAGAGCAGAGCAGAGCAGAGCAGAGCAGAGCAGAGCAGAGCAGAGCAGAGCAGAGCAGAGCAGAGCAGAGCAGAGCAGAGCAGAGCAGAGCAGAGCAGAGCAGAGCAGAGCAGAGCAGAGCAGAGCAGAGCAGAGCAGAGCAGAGCAGAGCAGAGCAGAGCAGAGCAGAGCAGAGCAGAGCAGAGCAGAGCAGAGCAGAGCAGAGCAGAGCAGGATCTGATAGAACGGAGTCAAGTGATGAGAGAAGAGCAGAATAAAATAAAAATAAGCAGAATATGATTGAACAGAGTCAAGTGGATGAGAGGAGAGCAGTGTTTAAGAGAACTGAGCAGAATCTGATAAAACCGAGTCAAGTCGATCAGACCAAACCAGAGGAGAACTGGGCAGAATCTGAATGGAGTCAAGTGAATCAGAGTGGAGGTAAGTAGAATGGGGCAGATTGGAGCAGGCCATGGTATGCAGAGCGCTTGATTGAACAGGAAGTGCTAAATCGAACTAAGCTGAGCCGAAAAAAGTGATTCATTGAAGCAGAAAGCTACTGAGCAGAGCCAAGTGGAGCGGAGCATTGTACAACAGATCAAATGAGGGTGGAATATGAGTAGAAACAACTGAGCAGAATGTAATCGAATCGCTTCGAGCGAATCAGAGCAGAGCTAACAGGAACAGGACATAGAGGAACAGTTCACTGCCGATCAGGGCAAGCAGAGCGCCTGAGTTGAGCTGAGCTGAGTCGAAATGAGCTGAGTGGATTAGAGCAGTTCAAAGCTGTATGGAACGAAGCAGAGCAAAATGTAGCAGAACATTTTTGGAACAGATCGAATCAGAGTAGCAAGGTGGTGGACTGGAAGTGGCAGAGAGTAGAGCACAGAAACTCCGAACAGAGTCGAACAGATCAAAGAAGAGCAAAAAGAAACGGGGCAGAGTCGATCAGAACAGTACGTTTTATAGCAGAGCAGGGTAAGCAGAGGGCCTTATTTATCCGCCAGGACAGGTCGATCGGGACAGAGTGGAGTATATTGAAGTGGTAGATGTAGCGAAGAGTAGATTGGAGTTGGGGATTTAGAGTAAAATAGTATAGATAGGTGAAGTGATCATCGATATGGAATAAGAAAATAATTGGTTTGACAGAGGATACCTGCGAAAGAGTGGCGTAAATGATTAGAGTGTTACAAAAAATTTCACAAATCAAAAGTTACGACTATACAGTCTCTAATTGTGCTCCTGTTTTTAAGAGAGATTTTTGTTATAGTCTTGAAAAAGGTACAGTGTTCTACTTGCGTGTAACGGCTGTCACTCAGTCGAATGACTTGCGACTCATCCTCATTAGTAATAGGAATCATTACACGCTCGTTGAATAATTAATTATTTTTGTCATTACCCATGTTGGAAAATATCCTAAAAACCCCGAAGTGGATGAAACAGACACTCTCCTGATTTTTGTTTGATAAATAATTCTGAATCATGAAGGGATTCGATAATAGCTTGCAGTGTTAACTCATTCAACCTTATAGTTAATGGGGTTGAAATAAAATTTACTGAATCTCGATAATGAAACTCGTGTTTTCCTAAATTATCATGATTCATCCATGATTTCATTTTCTTCGTCTGAAATATCTTTTATCATCTCAAAATTGTTCGATATTCCTCACTGAAATATCGAGAGCCCGTCATGGCAGATGAATATGACGGCAAACAAATGGCAGCAACAATTAGAGCCAACTGTTCTACCCCACCGAACAGGGAGTAATAATAATAATGATCTCCCGGTAATCGGCCTGCAACGATTACGTATTCCTCGCGAAGAACACGAGAGAACCGAGCGCAGTAATAATGATAGCAGTGATTAAATAGTGGGGTGTCTTAGATAAATGAGTGACAGCTCTAGTTGGGATATGCTCATTCCCAATGGTGTATTTATATAATGATAGAGCTGGCGAAACACGAGAGATCGCCTTGGACAGGGTCATAACCTGATCCTTGATCCGGCGGACTCACAAAAGCTGACTGCTGCGTCAATTACGGATTCGGCCGGTTGTGTTCATTTGTTTCCGGATTTCATAGCTTGGTCGGATCTTGTAGTTTTAATCTGGATAATTGGGGTTGGATTTCATTCATATCGATGGCGAAAGGTGGGATTGATACTAGTTGCGGGAGTGTTATCATGAAGAAAATATTCTTATTATTTATTGCATTAAAAATGAAAACGCCAATTGGATTGATGGAAGTTCAGACGACTCTGGTAAGTAGATTTTTTGTTTACTAAATAAAGTAAACTTGTATAAAATCCACTACCAGAGGAGGTTATTGTACTGTATAAAAATATAATAATTAAATTAAAGTTTCAAATGAGTGCATTCACCAAATATTAAATTATTCTTTTCAGGGAGTTTTTTGGGATTCGATTCGGTTTGAATAGAAAAAACTTTAGATCCTTTGCCAATGTACTGGATCCCAATGAATCCATCATCAAGGCTTTGTAAAAATGAGGTTATATACTGAAACAGTTAATCAATTGAGATAAAAATAAGAGGATATTATAATTATTGAAACATTTATATTGAAATTGAAGTGCTTGTTGACAAAATTTAATTTAATATCACCCCCCACCGTTCAATGAAGAAATTGTCCCCAACTCTTTCACTTCCATTATTTTATACCAATCTTCATTCATAGAATCTTAATACCCTATAACTTAAAGTTAGCACCTAACATCAAACGTTATAATTTTCTCCTTTCTCGTGCTAGGAATCGCAAGTTAGAAGTTAAGACCTCGTTAATGCTTGGCTCGCACCAGTTTCGACTTCTGAGGGCTGTAGTTCGTAGAGGGATGACAGCTGGTTAACGGAAAAAAACAATTTTAAACAATTTTTTTTCTCAACAGTATTGTTTTCATGTTGAAAATCTGAATGGAATCTGGAGATATTTCAAAAACGAAGTGAACTTAAAATGTGAAAAACTGATTAATAACTCCTTTTATCGTGCTCATTAAAAGGAGTTCCGTGCGATCCCCAAGTTTGACCCCCATATCCTCAGTCATAAAAAATTCGCCGTGTTATTCCTCCTTCGATTCCACCATACCACTTCCATATTATTACACAATCCTCAAGATATTCAATACTTTTTTGAAGTAAATATTTATGAATCGCGACTCAGTTATGAAAGAAAGGCTAATTGGCAGGAAGTCCCGAGGCAAAAATCAATCGCGTTCAAGGATTATAACTCCTACGTCTCAAAAGTGTGCTCATGAAACATAAACTGTAAGAGTAATTAGAAGCAATACGCCGCCAGTATACTTATTCAGATAAGATAATGAATTAATATAAACAATCCCGAAATTTGAAACGGTGATACTAATTAGGGAAAATAATAACAGCTATGCCTAATTAATTTTTTGTTACAGTAACATCGACAATTAAAACAACGAAAGGAGTTAATTGGGTTCATATTTCAGTAAGCTCAAGTTTTTGCTCCTGGAATTGATAAGCAGAGGTAATACGTTTCGAAAGGATTCGAAAGAGAGGGTTTACAAAACTTTTACATGATATCTCAGATGACTACGTAGCTTTGTTGAATTCTTTCGAAAATTCATTGTTTTTCTTTGTCTTCTGAAATCATCTGCGAGTGAATATTGTTTGGGGAATTGCGAGAGATTTTAGCCCCTGATGTTGCCACTTCTGATAGCGAAACTCTCGTCAAATAAAATCGACGTGATTTTGGTATTTGAGTAGTTTTCTACATTTCTGAATTGATGAAGAGAACGATAATGATTGCAAAGACATTTTATTCATAATAGTTAATTAATGACGTAGGTGTTCCCTAAGGATGCGTTTTGGGGACAGTCCCCTTCATTCTTTAAAAGGTTTTTGAACAAGGAACAATGGAAAATTAGCAGTTGTTTATCATTTCAGTCAAATAAATTAACAACGGACAATTAAATGCCTATGAAAGCCTAGAAATGAGATGATACAATAAAATTTCTTTGCAGCTTATTACCACCACGTCACACGGTATGATAGGAAAAAAAGGGGGTGGAGATAAAAAAAATACGAAACAGGGCAACAATATCGACGATATTTATTGCATTAAAAAAATACAAGAGGAGAATGGAAGGTAATTGATGATAATATTCCTAATGAATTGGAAAAAAGTTCCTAAAAAAGTTCCTAATGTTGCATCGGAAGACATTCCAAACTTGCACGGAAGTAGCATTTTCTTTCTAATCCTGTCTTGTAGAATTACTAGGCGAAAAAGATTTTGGAATTGGTTCGAAAAAAATTTCTGATTTTTCTCGTGTCTCACTCAGCATTTTCTGCAAGCCCATTCAGGAGTTTTAAAAAACTGATCTTTCTCAAGTTAACTACGGACTGAAACATTTTTCCACTTTGTTTCATTCACTTCCATATATTTATCGATTGAAAAATATTCCATTTCAAGAAACACAAACAGTAAGGTCACGCTGCTGTTACACCGAACAGGGAAAAAGTGAAGTTAACCAAGTGTGTCAAATGTGTGCGTGGGATCTATAGCAATAAGCAGGTGTTCGCCAAGAATTTTTTAGTTAACAATAGAAATCGTATAATCGTTGCGTCATTAATACACTAATGTAAATCGACAAGTCATGTAAACCACTTTTGTCTCTTCGCCAGAAATTATATTAATGGTTTGTTGTAGTCGGAAAGAAAATGTAATAAACTTTGAATAATGTAAGTTTCACGTTCAGTTTACCCTGTGTTCTTGCCTGAGTTAATATCGTGGGAAAAAATCACCTCCACTTTCAGATTACTCAAATCAAGTAAGAGACCAATACATTTGATTGAAACTGATGGACGAATTCCAAATGGCGCAATTGATTTGTACTATAAACAGCAATGGTGGCATCTAATACGTGTGAATTTATCATGACTGATGAATACAGAGGAAATAAAATCCTTCAATTTACACAAAGCAATAGGGTCAAACCATTCCAATCTTCACAACTGGAGGCTAAATAACTGATGGCTCACTACGTCATCCACAAAAATACAAGTATCTGAAACCACTGTTTTTCCTCATCTTTACCTGGATGACTTCGCCATCTTTTTCGAGCATATTTCCATCATCACTCATTTCCAATTGGATGGATTTATTATAGACAATTCGACGGAGTCTCCATAGGCAGCCCATCTAGCCTAGTTGAGGCGAATCTGTATAAATATGGTGAGTTTTCAACAAAAAGCTCTGGACTTAACATCACTTCGACCATCTACATGGTTTCGCCACGTAGACGATACTTTTGGCGTAGCATCACAGCAGGAGATGGCTCTAGAAGACTTTGATCACCACCTGAACTACCAACATGCAAAGATCCAGATTATTATGAAGGAGGAACAAGTTGAGCAATAGCTACCTTTCTTGGTTATCAAAAACCCCAATGGGATCCCATAACCTATTTGAAAGCGAGTGCAAACGGAGTATCAAAGAAAAATTGGAACCACTACATGCGACAAAACAGTGCTCTCTTGAAAACCCCGAACAGTGTAGTGAAATTTGGTTACGAATTGGTCATCGTAATCCCGATGAAGCATTGAAACCCAACAGGTGCTTCTGATTGAAAAGCACACGTCCTGGCAAACACAAAATCACTACCAGCTGATCGCAATTGCTCGGCAACATCACAGGAGGAAGCTTTCTTGATTTACGTCAAACGAGTTATCTACTATTTAGAAAGAATCGTTGCCAGACATATCCTCGCAATAGTTTACAAGTTACAAGACACGAGGCCACTTCACTCTAAGAGAGTTTGGAGCCAGAAGGATATGTCGTGATGTGGTTTGATCTGGATGAACCCAAACTGACTGAATTCGTCTTCACTCAATCCAGCAAAATTCTCCGAAATTTCCAGCACTAAGCACTCTTATTTATAAAATGATCGCAATTACAAAGCACTTTCAGCTAGTGACCCAAGTCAGGGAGCACCAAGCAGTAAGCACTAAGCACTTCTTAAACTGTTGGTAAAGGAGGGAATATTTCTTTCCGTATTACGACATGACCTTGAATGGGTCGTGATGGTAGAGCGCTCGCCTTTCAATCATAAGGTCGTAGGTTCAAAGCCCAGCACTACCACTGGTATGGGACCTTTTGCTTGCTAGCACAAGCTCCTAGGAGCTGCTGAGGGGTTTCTTCGGTACAGAGAAAAAAATTGATGAAATCACTCTTGGAAAGGCTACTATATCTTCGGTTACATACCGCAAGCTTGGAGAGATGCTGTGGTGGCGTTCATGGATGAACCAGAGTCTTAAGCACCACATTAGTCTCACGTCCCATCTCCTAGAAGCAATGGAAAAAATTATAGACTGCTACATATATCAGAAACGAACTCCTGCAGGCGAAACCGTTCCACAAAAAATAGTTTACTTATCAAGGGTGAATTTGCGACTGATCTACCAACTCTATAATACCTGGTATTGAAGAGGCACACGTGGCAAAAAAAGTTGTTTGTTCCAAAGCCCACGTGGAAGAAGAGTTTTGGTGCTGGGTAACCGTTGGAATGGAACCCAGACGGCACCCAATATTCCTGGAATATGCCTACAACATCCTATTTTCCAACAGATATTGCAATATTCCTGGAATATTCCATGAATATTTATTTGATCTTATATACATTGAGAATATTCCTGTAATATATTTCCACTCATATCCATAAAATATTCTCCTTGAATATTGCTGGTATATTCAAAAGGCATATCAAGCAGAAACATAAGTTTTTGAATATTCTGGGAATATTCCAAAGGAATTTCAATTTGAAACGCAAGAATTTCTATTCACAACACTATTTTAATTACGCCTTGTGGTGTGCAATGTAATTTTAGGTTACGTTGAGGATCAACTTGGATATCAAGGTCCAGTTGGGTTAAATTAGATCATGTTCCCGCTTAAAAATGAAAAAAGAAGAGACCATGATCTAACCTAACCAAACTACCTTGCTAACCAAGTTGAATACTTAGCATCGATTCAAATATACCGCCTTGGCCAGGATAGTTCTGATTGGTTCATGCGAATTGCCTATTGGGAAGTGTTGTGGAAAGGAATTCCTGCGATTGGCACTGCGATCAGTTTATGGATATTTGACATTGTCACCTGTAATTGTCATTTGTCAATCGTCAAGTATCAAAATCGTATATGAAAATTGTTTAGATAATGTTTTTAGTGAAAGTGAAAGCCCTCGTATGGGTGGAAGTGTTGTAGTTTGTAGTGCTGTTGAGAGTATTATTACATATTCCAGAAAAAGTTGCTAGAAAATATCCGCAGTTGAAATCACCAACGACTCCTGGTAAGATAGTTCGGAATTTAACTCATCTCCGAATCTCCTTGTCAAAGGTCCAAAATCTTTTCTGTTTTTAGTTTTCATTCGTTAGTATAACAAATAATATATTTTTCCAGGTATTAATTTGCAACTAGCCAGCTCGTCTCAGTTTGTAACAGTATCAGAGTGGACTAAGAAAAGGAAGTGAACAGTATTTCGGATCTGTCGAACTCAAGAATCTATTTCACCACAGCAAAACAATAATGTTTATCCTGTAAAAGTAAGTAAATCTCTAAAAAGTATATTTATGCATTTTTTCATTGAACTTTCCTTTGTTTTCAGAGATTCTACTGAAAGTCCTATGAGACTTCTGAATATTTTTAAAGGAAGGGCCATACAAAATGCAGAAATGATAACGACTATAAGAAATTCTAAGAAAGGAAATCATATCCAAGGTATCCCAGTCTTACATAATAGAGTTGATGGAGTTGGATGGAAAACTTACTGACAAAAACATAGTATTTGTTACTTCCTTCACAAATACTTTGATGAGTGCTTGTTGTTGAATTATTGTTATTAGTGCACTATAACTGAAATGATGTAATAATTTTATTTTTAGATGACAAAGCTTCTTCATGTTGGACGCATCAGCGTATTAGGAGATATATGCCTCAGTTAGTTGACGATGATGTTTTAAGACACCTTTAGCTAGGTTGGAGGAAATGGAAGGAAAAAAATATCTAATGTAGACATGGCTACTTTGATAAAAGGTAAAAATATACCACAGAGATGACGTCAATTTGAATTAAAATTTACCTTTACTTAATTTATACTAAGTAGTTTAACATATTCAAAAAACGTTTTTTCTCAATGTTGACCAACTGTTCTAGAATATTTAATATTTTTTGTAATAAGAGACACTTGGTCATTACTTCAATTTAATTAAATTTTAGACTAACCTCACCATAGTGTTTTAACAATATTAAAACGTCAAATTCATTATCTATTCACTTACATCATTTTCAAGTATTCCCCCTTTATAAAATATCACTTCTATTCAATATATATGTTGCAAATATCAATCAACATGCTTAATTATCAAAATAAATATAATTCATCAATTTTTTTCTATACTATATTAATAGTATTTTTAGGGGTATGTATGTGTATCCCACTCACATAGCAATTTACTGAGAAATCGAAAAAGAACATACCATTTTCCTGATCTAGTTACTGAGAGTTGCAATAGAACACTAGGTAAATTATTGTACAACGAGGTTTATTTTCTTCTGCTTGTTTTTTTTAGGATTAAGAAAAACATTCTGAAGAATTGAAAAGTGTAATGAGACCGTTATTTTGTGTTAGTGCAATGCAGATCTGAATTTCCAAAAGTCTTGATAATTGCCAAGATAGTGTATCAGAATACATAATGTATGTTGTATTTGTCGTTTTTGCAATAAATAATCTTTTTTTGTATTTAATTTTTTATTCTAACTCATATTCGATATATCAAGGGTAGTTTATTCCATATATAAACTAGACACCCTGGATATGTTCTGCATTCATCTTCAAGAAGCATACAAAAATATATTTCGGGCATATTTTTATGGTAAGAAAACATATATACAGCATGTGCTATGAATATGTTTTAGGATATTCCTGGAATATGTTTGGAATATTCCTGGAATATGCGTATCACATGTTTTGGAGGATATGGAATATTCCTGGCATATGCAGTGGAAGATGTATGGCATATTCCTGGAAAATATTTCATGGTGACCTTGAATATCCATGGAATATGCATAGCACATGTTTTGGAGGATATGGCATATCTCTGGAATATGCTAATATTCCGGTGAAATATGCCTAGGATATGCAATATGATTGTGCCGTCTGGGAATATTACTGAAATGAAGTGCCAGGATCAAAAACAAGTATAAAAGCTAGTGAGCATATCGCTAAGGAAAGCTAAACAGCTTCTGAGTTGGACAAAAAAGACTTGAAAACTGGAAACTGGACTCCTCACTGGACACTCCCCTTTGAAATATCCTAGACGAATCTCCAAGCATTTTCCAAGCGAAAAATGTTGTTTCAAGAAATATAGAAGTGTCTTGCCACCCTTGAAAGCAAACAAAGATATGTTTCACGTATTTAACTTAGAACGTTTAACTAGAAGGTAACGTAACAAACCAGAATAATTCTAGAATATGTAAGTACGCCTTAAGTGGACTATGCCCAGTGTTTGTCCCTTTCAGGAGAGGACCCCACAGCAGGTAAAGCATTGCCACCCAATCATTAATGACCATTCGATGTTTCTATAATTTATGGGTGTGTGATCCACGTGAGTGGGAAGCGAACGCGGACACTGTGCTCTGCTTTATTATCTGAACTATTAGATACAACCCGATCGAGTGTATTTCTCGTAATTACTCATTGGGCATTCGTTCGGTTTTTGTAAACGCCTTATTGGGACGAATAAAACTGAAAGTATCGCTAGCTAAGACAACAGGAATTTGATAAATGTTCGCTCACTTCTTTATTTCGAATTAATGGGAATATTTTTATGTTATGGAATTTTTTCATCGTCGTATCGGGCAGGAATATGATACTTTCCGATATCAGGTGTTAGAAGTTTATTAATGCGATTAAAATACCTCGCTCATGAATGAGCGAACCAGAATGTTGATTGCTGCGACAAGTACGGAAATGCTGAACAGAAAAGGTATCTGGGGAGATGCATATTTACAAGGAAGCGAACTCTCGACGGCATAGTTATTGAAATGTGGCCCAATACCTAGTCTCTTAGTGAATGTGTTGAGTACGATTGGATAACTAATTCAAAAATCCATCGAAATATTTGGGTTGAAGCAATTCCAATAAGGATACATACATGCATGTGTTATGGAATTCCATTGGAATTAAAGAATTATCTGAAATTTAACCTTCAAAAGGAGTTTTGTAGGCAAGTTCCCAACAAAAAACAGCAACAGACCCTTATGACTCTGATAGATAGATAGATAGATAGATCTACTTACAATGTTGAAAGAATACAGGGGTACCCTTCTCTCTAAATAAAGGCAAACATCTATCAGAAAACAACTACTTCCCTGGCTAATACCACGACGGACATTGAACTACAACTGACAGATATTTGTGCAACGTTCTTCAAAGAAGACCCAATTGCACGTGCTTGTCTCGCAATTAAACAGAAAATTATCCTTCATTTGGCTGGAAATGACCACCTGCAGACATGCATGTTTCGAGGTTTATTGCCTCTCATCAGTGACAGGGTAGGCGGATGGCGCTTCGATCAACTTGGTTGTAGATCGTGGTGTTATCCGTGGGGAAATATTAGTTAAACAGTTGGATATTATTCATTTGGCAGGGACAGGACAATTGTAATGTTGTCCGACCTATCCTGTCACTGATGAGAGGCAATAAACCTCGAAACATGCAAGTCTGCAGGTGGTCATTTCCAGCCAAATGAAGGATAATCTTCTGTTTGATTACAAGACAAGGACTTGCAAATGGGTCTTCTTGGAAGAACGTTGCACAAATATCTGTCAGATGTAGTTCAATGTCCGTCGTGGTATTAGCCAGGGAAGTAGTGGTTTTCTGACAGATGTTTGCCTTTATTTTCCACTTTGTGGAAACGCTTGGAGAGAAGGGTACCCCTGTATTCTTTCAACAAGTCTTTGAGAGTTAAAAAGTACGCTAAAATTACCTCTTTACTCTTTTCTTTCACTGTTTTGCCCTCATTCAATTTATTATAATATCATACTCTTGTTCATAACGGATTCTTGATTTTAGCGGTAATTAGGACACATTAAGTAATTTGCACAATGAATTTGTTTCAATTATCCATATTTATATAAACATTTATTAAGCATGATTGAAAATTGTTGATATCGTTTCCATACTTATACCAGTTTTGGTGAAGGTGCTGTCAACATCTTTCAAAACATTTCGAAATAAATTCGAACAATATGCTGAGAAAGAAGTCTTTAAATTGTCTCCCTGTATCCTGATTCACAGAACAATGATCGAAACATAAGCCAGTATTTCATGGAAATACAATATCATCACCTTAAAGTCGCATCATTTGCATGCACAGAAATTCATGCATGTTTTCCGTATTTCTGAATCTGAAATAAATATGTCTCATTTAGAAAAGTCGAGACAGATAAAACTAACGTCACAGCTGATGCAATTTACCGTCGTCAAGACTTTCACATTGCAATTCGACGACAAAGACAGAATTTTCGACAGGCATTTTTATCTTCCAGGCCTGCCTTCGACTTTGGGACAGACCAGGTATATACTTCGCCGGTTATTTATAGCCCGTTCGGGAGGCCATCAGATATCATCACACAAAATCCTAATCAATGTTAATTTATGGCGGAACTTTCGTAATAAACATATGAACCCTTTGTTTTGGAGCTCCAACGAAATGTTTGATAATGAGCCGAAAAATCACCATAAGCGTCGGAAATAGGATTCGAACAAAGATCAATATTGAAAGGGTTGGATTGACTGGCTACAGGGTGGGTCAATCGCTGATTTTGGGGCATGGATTCAATAAAACGAACCATGTTTTAGGACGAATACGAAAGTTGCCAGACGCCAAAAACTAATATTATATGATTAAAATATATATTTGTAACAATCCAAGTCGTTTTGGCCACTTTCAAATATCAGAAAAATTAGCTCATACTTTTATATTTGCAATTATGATACAAATTGATTCACTTACTAAAAATATTTTGAGGGTGAGATATAATTCGCTTGTCAAAAACATTGATAAAAAGGACAAAAATTCAACTGAATTTCAAATTTTGAAATCGCTTTCCAGGATCCTTTCCCGTTCCTTGTATTTTGTTTCTTGCCTTTCGCTCGCCATTTTTCGCTTCTTCCTCCTAGTTGATCGTTCTCGCTCTTCATTTCCGCTTATTTCTTCTCATTCCTCGCTTCTCACTCGTCGTTTTTTTTTTCTTTTTGGTTTTCGCTCCTTTCACTCGTTTTTTGTAACTTATTCTTCATTACCTTTCCTCATTCTTGTTCCCCTTTTCGTTCCTTGTTTCTGGCTCATCGTTTTTAGCTTCATCCTCCTCGTTCCTTGTTTTCGTCTCGTCTTCAATTTCTTGATTCTCATTTCTCGTTTATCATTCTTTCCTCGTTCCTCGTTCCTCGTTCCTCGTTCCTCGTTCCTCGTTCCTCGTTCCTGGTTCCTCGTTCCTCGTTCCTCGTTCCTCGTTCCTCGTTCCTCGTTCCTCGTTCCTCGTTCCTCGTTCCTCGTTCCTCGTTCCTCGTTCCTCGTTCCTCGTTCCTCGTTCCTCGTTCCTCGTTCCTCGTTCCTCGTTCCTCGTTCCTCGTTCCTCGTTCCTCGTTCCTCGTTCCTCGTTCCTCGTTCCTCGTTCCTCGTTCCTCGTTCCTCGTTCCTCGTTCCTCGTTCCTCGTTCCTCGTTCCTCGTTCCTCGTTCCTCGTTCCTCGTTCCTCGTTCCTCGTTCCTCGTTCCTCGTTCCTCGTTCCTCGTTCCTCGTTCCTCGTTCCTCGTTCCTCGTTCCTCGTTCCTCGTTCCTCGTTCCTCGTTCCTCGTTCCTCGTTCCTCGTTCCTCGTTCCTCGTTCCTCGTTCCTCGTTCCTCGTTCCTCGTTCCTCGTTCCTCGTTCCTCGTTCCTCGTTCCTCGTTCCTCGTTCCTCGTTCCTCGTTCCTCGTTCCTCGTTCCTCGTTCCTCGTTCCTCGTTCCTCGTTCCTCGTTCCTCGTTCCTCGTTCCTCGTTCCTCGTTCCTCGTTCCTCGTTCCTCGTTCCTCGTTCCTCGTTCCTCGTTCCTCGTTCCTCGTTCCTCGTTCCTCGTTCCTCGTTCCTCGTTCCTCGTTCCTCGTTCCTCGTTCCTCGTTCCTCGTTCCTCGTTCCTCGTTCCTCGTTCCTCGTTCCTCGTTCCTCGTTCCTCGTTCCTCGTTCCTCGTTCCTCGTTCCTCGTTCCTCGTTCCTCGTTCCTCGTTCCTCGTTCCTCGTTCCTCGTTCCTCGTTCCTCGTTCCTCGTTCCTCGTTCCTCGTTCCTCGTTCCTCGTTCCTCGTTCGTCGTTCCTCGTTCCTCGTTCCTCGTTCCTCGTTCCTCGTTCCTCGTTCCTCGTTCCTCGTTCCTCGTTCCTCGTTCCTCGTTCCTCGTTCCTCGTTCCTCGTTCCTCGTTCCTCGTTCCTCGTTCCTCGTTCCTCGTTCCTCGTTCCTCGTTCCTCGTTCCTCGTTCCTCGTTCCTCGTTCCTCATTTGAGCTCTTAATTTCTCATTCCGTGTTTCTTGTCCTCGTTCCTTGCTTCTTGTTTCTCGCTCATCGTTCCTTGTTTTCAGCTCCTCGTTTTTTGCTCCTCATTCCTCGGTTCCTCATGTCTCGCTTTACATTCCTCGCTTCCTGTTCCTTGAGTGTCACTCGTCGTTCTTTGTTTATAGCTTCTCGTTTCTCTCGTTTGCTCTCCATTTCTCATTTCTGGTTTCTCGCTTCTCATTCCTCATTTTCAGCTTCTTGCTTTTCGTTTCTGATCCCTCGCTTCTTTCTCATTTCTTGATTTCGCTCGTCGTTCCTCGTTTCTAGCTTCTAGTTTTGGCTTCTTGTTTCTTGCTCCTCGTTTCTTGCTCCTTGTTATAAACGTGAAAAAATCCTTAGCTGCATTCTCAGAAAAACGTTAATCTCATAGGTCGCAATTTAACCATAATCGGTCAATACAATCATGCATTTATTTCAACAGCATGCATATTTGATAAGAATATTAGCGGATACTCACTCTGCTAACAAATTTCGTAAATATTTCGGAAAGGCATAATTAAAAGAGTCATTGGCTTAAATAATAGATGAAACGACCATCAATGAAATATATGTTGAATTTATTTAAATGGCGATAAATCGAATCGTGAACAAATACACGCGAAACGTCGAAACTGATAGGTCGAAATCGAGCACGTCGAGGTAATAATAAAACAACGGGAAGCGAAAGTTTATTTATAAAATTACAAAACCGCCAAAACCACGCACGATTTCGCTATTAATACAATAGTAATTAGGCACCTTCACAAACACATTCATGGTGAAACTTGAATGAATTTTACGAATTGTCCTACACGTACAGTGGGATACTTTTGAAAAGTACGTAATCGATGGAGGGAAATGTAGAATAGAATAGAATCTAGTGATGGGAGAGGTAAAAATATTGTAGAATTGGGCTTCCACTACAAGTCGTTCAATAACTTTCTGTTTGTTGTAGAGCTGAAGAGTGACTGATAATATTCTCCAATGTCCAATGGCATAACAGGTGTGGGTAAAGGGCAGATATTATTATTATTATTATTTATTGTAGGTGACCAGCAGCTACATTAGCTGATAATCGGCCCCAATTTCAATTTCAACGTCAACATTTGTAATTTTTTTTTTCAATATGTTTATTGATATCATATCTTGAAGACTTCATCCCGAGTCATTTCCCCCATGTTTTTTCCAGTCCTATTCGTGATACATTTGATGTTTCATTCATTTTATATGCCATACTATGTATGGAATATCTTCAATCGTTCCCGAGTTGAAGAGTTTATCTGGAGTGGGAAGGAGTCATTTCCATCCATATTTTTTTCCAGCCCTATTCGTGACATTTTTGACGTTGAATCCCTTTTATATGCCAAACCTTGTATCTGAGCATACACAAATCATATATTTTCGGAATCTGCATGGAATTTTGCGTGAATAGTGCGGATTGCAAGTGAATCTGCCGATTTTGTATTTTTCATGGATTTTTTAGATTTTTGGGATAATTTCATTGATTGACTCGAAATTCACAGACTATACTAATTTTATAATTTTTATTCGATTGGCGTTTGCAGAATTGCTCTATCTTTAACCGTTTTTGAGTTGAAGAGTTTATCTAGAGTGAGAAGGAGTCATTTCATTTTTTTTTTCAGTCCTATTTGTGACATTTTTGACGTTGAATTTCTTTTATAAGCCAAAACTTGTATCTGAGCATACAAAAATCATATATTTTCGGTATGTGCATAAAATTTTGCCCCTTTGGATTATTTTCGTTATTCTAAAATTTTTGTTTCACATCAATCGACTCGAAATTCACAGACTATACTAATTTTATCATTCTTAATCGATTGGCTTTCGCAGAATTGCTCTATCTTTAACCGTTTAAAATGGGGGAAATACTCTGAAACGGGAACGTGTGTTTCTAGAAGTTTTTGCTGAGTTCTTCAATATTCGATGACTGTTCCAGAATAATTGACTAACGATACATTAAATCCGAAGTCTCGCATTCCACCGTGTATTCAGAAAAGTGGTAGAGCATCGTTATACTCTCAGTATCACCGAGATTCAGACTTTGTACGATGAATAATAACAATGGAAGCGGTGATATTTTTGTGACGTGCATTGGAAACAACAGTTGACAGGTTTATTGCCTCTGCTAAACATCATTTAAATTCGAACTTTGTGTCATCTCTCAGAGCATGTTCTCTTCACAAGTGACGTTGCCTTGTTTTCGTTTCTGTGACTTTGATGTATGATCGAGATGGGTATCAATCTTTTTTGATTAAATGACTTCAGTGTGATATCTCCAGCTATTTTCGAGTTTGAGGGAGTGAAGGGAATGCGAAAATATGGAATGTGTCATGGCAGTGACAAAATCACAGTACATTTTAGTGATTGAATCAATATTTTTTCACTCTGGGATAATTCTCTTCATTCATCAAAATGAAGAAGACAAAACTGTAATTGCATACCATCTAGAAATGAAAACTTATTCTTCAAGTAATAATTTAATTTGTTCACTTCCTAACGTGTACTACAAAATCAAAATAAGATTGAATTGATTATTGAAATAAGTAGTTTGCTAGCGCTCTGCAACCAAAAATATTATATAAGATCGTATCCTGAAATCCTTAAATTAACAGACAAAAGAATTAATCAATAGTTGTTTTACAACACCTTTATATTGTTTCCACATCATTTTCCTTCAACAAGAAAATTGAAGTGAACGCATACTTATTTTTAAGTAACCTTATGTTGCTGTAGTTTTATTGGGTTCAACATGTTCGTTGATAAAGATCTTCCAACAAGTGGGTTCTTTTTCTGTTGTAAATGATTTCTAAGAATCGTTTTCGATGTATTGACATTTCGTTCACTACTTTTTCATCTGCCGACTCCTATGCTAGAGTCCCATAAGATTGTGATGTGATTGAATAAGAAGAAAATATAGTTTTCTCATCAAGTATAAATAGCCTTCAATGAATCAATACGACCTCCATTATGTTTGGAATAGCCTAAGTTGTTGTTCTATTGGCCTATGCACCTCAGTCTGGAGGATTCTATCCTCGCCTCCGCTTTAATGACGAAATGCAGAGCATTGAACAATTCTGTTGTTTCGCCCGAAATTGTATCCTGCAGATAGCTTCTATATTGTCTGTCTGGGAGTATATTTTTCAAATATTTCGTCTCTATCACCCATTTTGAATATTGAATTGATGTTTTTAGTTCCGATGGGAATACCCTTTCAGCTAAACACTTATTTAGAAGGTAAGTTGAAGGATCTAGAATATTTGATGAGACATGCCTTAGGAGTTTGTTTATATGTTTTAGACGACGTAGATTACTTAGGTTTGGGACGTCCATTGCCTTAATAGGTTGAAAGATGTTTGACTTCTTTCTCTTTTTCACAATGTTTCGATTACTTGTATCCGCAATAGTCTTCAAGTGAATATTCTTACGAGTTCAGCTTCAATTTCATCTATTTCAAGTTTTTGTTTTTGAAGATTCTTGATTCCGCCAGATTTGTAGGAGAATTTGTCTTTAGTTTCGGATAATAATAATAATAATAATAATGCGAGTTGAAACCCGTTCAGCAAAAAGCCTACGTTAAAGCTGCGGAGAGTGCGAGGCTCCTACAGCTACATAATGATAAGCCAATGCATGGTGTCTTCTTCAAGAACATTGAAGTCCTTGCCTTATCCAGAAACCTGACCTTCACTTTCCTCAGGTCAAGTGGGCTGAAGTCGGACGATTTTCGTTGGACACACTGCTCTCAAACTTGAAAATCATACTGGCTTGCCGTTATATGGCAGAAATCTTAGCCGGACGAATACAAAAGGCCATGATTCCTAATTCTTGGTTCACTCCGCTAACTCAGTGCACATGATTCTCGGACCCAATAGTCACTTACCTCACGACGTGGGTAGTGGTTATTTTAATAAATGATCCAGCGCGCCTTCCGGAAGTATCGGGCCTCCGGAGACAGAGCCTGACTGGGACATTCTTGACGGATACAAAAAATAACTGCCCATTTAGAACGTAGTTGGACACCAATCAGCCAAAGAGAAAGATACCGATTCCAAAGATAAGAAATCAAGGAAGCCTTAATTAATAATTCGTTGGCAGCGATAAAAAAGTTGAAAGTGTCTCGGCAGAAAGGCACACTTAATTGAAGCGTTGTTTATGTTCATCATTTCCCCCGTAAGTATTATAATATTCATTCATTCTTTAAACATATGTCGGCGTAATGGCGACACAACAAACTCCTCTAATTGTGGCAATAAAGTTGCGTGCTTGCATATCTCAACGCAAACAGTCGGCTGTTTGCGAAAAAGGCCAATATTTATACGCGACACCGCGAATATAAACATGAAATACCAGCCGAGCTGGTGACGAAAAAATCGCATACATATAATTTGAATTCTTTTATTTTATGCGCCAGAGAATAATAACGCGGCTGCTGCGAATAGTTGAGCGAAATTTACGCTCCGCGCTGACTTTCATCTCATTGTTCGCGATGAATATGCTAAGCGACTCGCAGGAATGCAGCGGGACGATCTTTCATGCAGGATTTCTTAACCCAACTTTGCTTTGATATGACGCGGGGATTTTGGAAGGAGGCGAGATGAACTATTTCAGACGCTCCTTAGCGATAGAGAAGTTTCGTTACTATCGGAGTCCATTATTATTCGTTGGTCTAAGATATTCCTGCAGTTGAAGAGGCTGAATTGCTTTCCAGGAACAGACAGGGTGAGAGCAGGCAATTTTCTGGCTACCTTCACATTTGGATTGTTGGAGGTTGGAAGTCGAAGCTTCAACAATACCAAAACATAGTGTTATGAGCTTTAGAACCTACGGTGATATCGTGAAGTGTGAAAAGTAATGTGATTTATTTAGTAGCTTTGGCAGCGGTTCAGACTACCCCCTCCACTTCCACTTTCAGCTCTACACCATTCAGCCATCAACCGATCAGAGCGCATCAAGCTGTCACATGACATCACCGTCCATGTCATCTGTCACCTGCTATCCGTCACCTATCTCTTGTCATTTCATCACTAATTACCTGTAGTTTCACCACGTGTCGTCTGTCACTTGTCACCTGACATTTGTCAACCATCTCCTGTCATTCAACACCTGCCGTCTATCATTCGTCACTTATCACCTGTTGTTTTACCAGTTACTACCCATTATTTACAATCAGATATCAGCAAGCATCTATCACCTATCAACTGTCACCCATCATCAGCTCCTATCATCCTGCATGTGTCACTAACCATATATCAGCTGACACTACCTATCACCTATCAACTACTTATCATACGCCTCACCTAGCCCCTGTCATTTAAAACATTAACTTTCGTTCCTCCGTCAAGGATAACGTTTTCTTTGGGATCATGGTTAGGCTCTCTTCGGGATTGATTTTCAAGACAATTAAAATAATTTCTTGCTGGACGGTGTCTATCAGGATATCGATCGGTATAAAGGTTTCTAGCCGCAACGGCATTTTTTCTGCAGTTCCCATAAATAATCAACATGCCCACTTTTTCATCCCATAAATGTGCGGCATTTTGAACAAAAATAACAACAAATGTAAAGACTTTTCCAATAGCAGCCTCTAAGGATATTTTTAGTCATTTTCAAAAGGCATAATTCTAGCTAGTTGTAACCACGTGACACGTTTTTTTTGTCGGCTGATTCTAGTTTTTCAATAGCAGTTACGTTCTACAGAAACTGTCTGGGGTATTGAGTGATTTCATATTTTTTGCTTTTTTAATGGTATTCAGAAAATTTACTTTCTGTATCTAACTATAATCCAGGCAGCCTGATTCTGGACAATCGACCTTCAGTCACAAATATAGGCCGGATAAAAAGACCTAGCAGAGATGACTGGGCGGTTAACTCGTTCGAACCCTACAAATCGCCAGGAGAGGATGGCATAGCTCCAGCTCTGTTACAAATCGGACTGGAACATATTGCACCTATCCTCATAAGACTCTTCAGAGCCAGTTTAGTTTGGAACCATATTCCATCTAACTGGACCGCGACTAGGGTGATCTATATTCCTAAGGTGGGTCGGACTGACCCACACCCAAAATCGCTCAGACCTATTAGTCTGACATCCTTTCTGTTGAAAAGCATGGAGAAAATACTGGACGGGCACATGAGGTGTGGTGTACTAACAAAGCACCCACTCAATGTTCACCTGTATGCATACCAGGCTGGTAAGTCAACAGAACATGCTCTCAACAACCTTGTCTCAGGAATAAGCGACGCCCTGGAACACCAGGAGGTAGTAGTCGCCGCATTCCTTGACATAGAAGGAGCATTTAACAATGTACTACCTCACTCCCTATATGAGGCCACTGTCTCTAGAGGAATTGAACCAATACTATGTGACTGAATAAGAACTATGCTTCATAACAGAACTATAACGACCTCTCTACAGGGCGAAAGTGTCAGCTTCAAGCTAGCAAGGGGCTGCCCTCAGGAGGGGGTTCTCTCCCCTCTGCTATGGTCACTGCTGGTGGATGATCTGCTGGCCATTCTCTCGCTGTGGGAGGTCGATCTGCAAGCATATGCTGACGATCTGGTCCTAGTAATACGCGATAAATCCGAAGAGACGATCTCCTACGCCCTTCAGGATATATTGGACACCATATATAAATGGTGTGAGAGGGAGGAAATGTCCATTAACCCTCACAAAATGGTCATGGTGCCCGTTCACCAGAAAAAGGAAGCTGGAACAATTAATACCTCCTTCCATCAATAGTGTAACAATTCCTTTTGCGAGTGAAGCAAAATATCTGGGAATAACCCTAGATAAAAAGCTAAATTGCGGCACTGAAAGCGCTTGAATCCAATTGCTTCAAATTCAGAGCAGTATGGAACTGCAGAGAAACCTTAAACCGACTGGCACAACGCAACAACGTTAACCTGGTCTGGATACCAGGTCACACGAGCCTAGAAGGAAACGAAATAGCGGACGCCCTAGCAAAAGGGAGGCCGAAACAACGTTCACTGGGCCAGAACCGTTAATCGGTATAGCACATAGCACTGCCAAGAATGTCATAACATCCTGGGCTGACAACAAAAGACTCGAGTACTGGCGTAGTCTACCGGGCCTAGTCCATTCCAAAGCATTTATTGCTTGCACAAGGAAAAAACAGGACTCTGACAAGCTGCTAGAACTCAGTAGAGCACATCTCAGAGTTATAGTAGGTTTGCTCACTGGCCACTGCAAACTCAAACACCACATGCATAAAATCGGACTTGCACAAGATGCAGAGTGCCGCCTATGCATGGAGGAGGATGAAACGGCTAAGCACATTTTATGTACATGCCCCGCAGCGGCCAGAATCAGATTTTCAACATTTGGCAATACAACAGTAAGGCCAGAGAACCTAGTAATTTGTTCTCCCAACGTACTCCTCAATTTCGTTAAGAGATTGGATATACTGGGAGAAATATAACCATAGGGTGTGCCACCATAGGCCATTGGCCGCAGTGGAGGGCCTGATATGGGCCCACTCACGTTCAAACCTAACCTAACTATCATCTTAGCGAAACCTGTATAGGAAACAAATGAGTGCAAATTAGGACGCATACGTACCTCGGGGTTTCTTGATAGGCCCGATCAACCCCTTCTATGTTATGGACAATTCCTTTGGCTGGCAGATAAGATTTCTATTCTTTCAACAGTAACTAAATTAAAAAAACGTTCTGTGACAAAATTTGCAGCAATCAAAGAGAAATTATATTATAGAATGACAATCCACAAAATAGCGAAGCCTCAGATGAAAATCAAGTAGGTCATTTGTAGAAACAACTACTTTCTAAGCAGTAGGACCACGCCGGACATTCGAATACATCCAAAATACGTCTAGGCCTGAGCAAATGTGTTCGAGACCGGTCCTGTATATGAACAATCTCAAGACGTGCGCCTAAATATATCAGGAATGAACGTTGAAAATACGGCAGTCATACATAAAGAAGGTGAATCGAGCGTACAAAACGATGATGGCTAGACAAAGTGAAAGTGTCACCAGATGAAATGTTTGTGTTCGCTTCTTGCCTACCGTTTCATATATTGAAAGTAGCCGGGTTCGAATTCGATCGAAATAGCGCTCGCATTTGTCTATTCAAGGCGCACCTGACACCTCATAGTTACATTGTCCCGTCAAGTGGACCGATTCATGTTGCGATGATATAAGAGGAGAGATGGGAGCTGGCGATCTGGGACATTGAAGGACAGCGGCGCTAAAATGGGGTATGGCTGGAAAATTTGTGGAATTGGACCTGAGAAAATGCACTTTTGGAAACTTTAGAAGTGAATAATTTCAAATCTAAAATACACAAATGGAGAGATGGCTAGATCATCTCAAAAGCTGCACATATCAAAAATATGAGTATTCCTCCATGACCAATGTTAAAAAAAGGAATTTTTATTCACTTTGAAACCGAGTAGCATTAAATTTCAAATTGTGCGCACAAGATCAAATTTCTGTCACATTATTTTCTTCTATGATGACTTTACTGAAACTGAATGACATAATTATGTACTTCAGCGTCATTCCTATAATTTTTATTTATCAGATGTACTCTTGAAAATCGCATATGTAGAGATCAAAGAGGAGTGGCCCCAAGACAGAACCTTGTGGAACGCCATGAGGTTTTCTTAGGGAAGAAGTTTTATTAGCATTCACAATGATATTCTGAGTTCGACCTATTGAATAACTCTCTAGAAGTGATAATGCACTGCCAGGAAAACCAAAATATTTATGTTTTTTTTTTAGAAAATGGACGTCGGAAGTTTTGCTGAAGTCCAATAAAATGAGAAAAGGTGATTGGGTTGGGAAGTTTCCATGTTCTTTATATTGAGTAAAATGAGAATAACTTCACCACAAACTTGAAATATGTATTTGACATAAAGAACGCAATAATTGACATTATACAGGGTGGCCCATCGAAAACGTACCGCAAGGCCTTACAGGGTGGGAAAGAATTTTTTGGCAAAATCCACAAACATGTCAAGATTGTTTGTCAGGAGGACACATTTTGACGCAAAAAGCATAGTGAAACCCTCAACTCCCTAGAAAGAGGTGTCATAATGATACCGCATTCAAAGGAGCTTGTTATTCTATATGCATAGTTTTTGGAGATCAATCCACTCTTTTAGAAAATATGGAGCATTGAAACTCCAACATTAAATCCAACAACGGGGCCCAATTGAATGGCCACCTCAGTCACCCGACTTGAGTCCTTTAGATTTTTTTATGGAGACACTCAAAAGGCATTGTTTAAGAAACACCACCAGACATACAAGAAGAGTTGCAACAAAGAATTATTAACGTTGGTGTGTGGATCGATTTTCAAAAACTACGCAGCACTTTATAGCAAATGACAAGCTCCTTTTAATGAGGTAACACTTGACCGTCTTTCCCATTTGATTTTTTTTTTACTATGCTTTTTGCATCAAACAATCTTGACGTGTTTTTGGATTTTGCTTTCGCACCCTGTATAAAAATAAAAATACTGTGTGATATATTCAACTCTAACAAAATAGGAACACTTAGTTGAACAAACCACGTTGTTTATCCAACATTCCAACAACTAATTGGTGGCAATAACTTGTTTATGAAACACTTGGAAATCTGTCTCTATTTCAGAAAAACAAAGTACTGAGTCACAATTTGGGTTGATTGATCTCCCGATAATGCTGAGTTTGTTGAATTAAGTATTTGGATGAAATAAGCTGCTTTGAAAATGATTTGTGTCCAGAAAGAAAAGTTCAAGTACGTCACTGGCCGAGTGAAATGAAATTTATAACTGTTTCACCAATATCAACAACGCATTCTCCATTTTCTCAACCAAGAAGGACACATTTCGCAGAAACTGAAGCATTCAGTTACTATTTACCTATTAATTGACAACTAAATACTGCAGAACTCACAAATCCAATGAATGTAATTCCGTCCAAGCCAGAAGTAATTTTTTGAACTCAATTCAGGAAAGTTCCATTTCAATACCTATGAGAGCATATGAGAGCTGTAATTATTCGTTTCTTCAAGATGAGAGTTCATTTCCTACTACTCAGTTTTCAACTGTATCGTCAGTGATGTTGAGGTATTCCTAAGAAATAATCATTATTACTATTCTTCAGTGCCATCCATGTCTGTTTGTATCCAACATCTGATCCGATCAACATCGAAACTAACGACCGAATAAATCAAACGGCTGATTATGCATCATTACATCTTCTCTATAAACTCATCAGGTGTTTTATTTTCATTCCAGTCAATAATATAATTATCGATCCCCATAAAACTTTATCAAGTCATCAAATAGGCTCTCCACAAACCCACGCAGCATTTTCATAAGAATTATTAAAATGCGACGAGGTCCAGTATTCTCTCACAAATGGAATAAAGAAAAAATAGTGAGCAGTATAGGACAGTCATTAAAATCGTTAATAACGTGCTTGTCCCTTATCCCCATTAATGTCCAGATAGACAAACAAAGCGGTGACTTTCAAAGACTTACTAGAGAGAATTTACAATTTTATCTTTTGGATTTTATTCGTATAGGGAAAATATTCTTTCAGTTTCATGTCATTCCCTGAAGTATAAAAATTACTTATATTGATTGAAAGTTTGTTTTTGTGGAGGATATTTGTTTTTTGACATAACTTTTTGGAAAGTTTAAGCTTCCACAGTCTGAAAATAAAAATTGTTAATTCAAAGTAATCTGTACAAGTGTAGAAGGGCAATGAATCAATTTGCCTCGATAAGGTACTGTGTTAGAAGACTGCTATCTTGGGAAAAATTATTTACCTACCTACTTCTGTCAGCAACGTATCATGTTCTTTTCTAATTATCTAATAATACTTATCCTTTTCAAAATTTGATGCCCTTCTACACTTGTACAGATTACTTTGAATATAGACAATTTTTTATTTCCAGAATGTGGAAGGTTGAAATTCCTAAAAACGCATAGCAAGAAATACTCAGAAGTACCTGAAATCCAACGACTTCTGATGGTATACATTCGATCAAAAGAATTTTTGAAATTAGCTTTGGAAAATTCACACCAATCAGTTCTGAAAGTAAAAGTTACTTTTCAAGGCTAATGACCACAGCAGTCGATGCTTTAAACAAACCCAAAAAAAAAAAAAGTGTACTTTTTTATATAAATTTCAATAGTATTCGTATTTTCAATTGTACAGATGTGTGCCAGAAAAATTCGTGCAGCAGTTATAGGATATTGTGAGTCAGACTATTTTCACTAACGCGCTTTTAACATTTTTTTAGAGCAATTGGTACAATGCCTTAGCTAGATAATACTAACTATCTATGATTTTTTTTCATTCACACAACTGTACATTGGGTATAAGTACTGGCCGTACATGATAAACTTGGTGGTTAGACTTTCAAAATATTTTTCAATATTTTTCAACGTTAGGCGGATTTTGAGAAAGCACAAATACGAGCCATACAGGACCAGAAGAGTACATAAACTCAGACCAGGAGATTTTGAACGCCGCATGGATTTTTGCCAGTGGTTCCTGGAAAACTGTAGCTAAGAGCGTGATTTTTCGTTAAATTGTTTTTGGATAGACGAATCTTATGTGAACTGTGCCAGCATTTTCAACCGCTACAATTTTTATACTTGGAGAGAACAAAATCCTCATACTATTATGGAGCAGACAAGTCAAGGAAGATGTAGTTAGTGTGTGGGCCAGGGGTAGAATGATCGACCCGTTCATTTATAATGGCACTCTCACATCTTAGAGGCAAAATATTGAATTCCTTGTTGATGAATTAGCACTAATGGAGCGCAGAAAAATATTATATTTTCAACAAGACGGGGCTTCGCCTCATAACACTGCAATTTTCATCAACTTTTGGCTGCAAATTTTGGTAACAATTGGATAGCCAACCAATGACCCAACCATTAGCCGGCTAGGTCACCGGACCTAATGCATATGGCCTTTTACCTCTGAGATAAATGAAAAGATCTCATTTTATGCAGTTTTCACCATTGAGTTTGTCATTAAATTTTACCATCAGACACACTCATCAGTTTTCATCTATTTAGTTTGACTTCAAAATTGTCCAGTTTGGCCCACTCTGTACAATCTGATGGATTCCCGATATACAGAATCCAGTCTGATGAAATCCGGCTTTGATCAATTTCGAGTCTGCGTAAGTACGATTCTGTTGTATTCCGTTTATCTCAATGAACCAATTGGATGAAATAACTTTCTGATAATTTCGAAATACTTTGCATCACTGGTTTATATTTTCACTTATGTACATTTTTACTGTTATAGAGAATGCAGTC
The DNA here is from genome assembly GCA_958502065.1 of Chrysolina americana. Lineage (NCBI taxonomy): Eukaryota > Metazoa > Arthropoda > Insecta > Coleoptera > Chrysomelidae > Chrysolina > Chrysolina americana. The sequence goes on along the minus strand of OY293413.1, from coordinate 1,575,499 downwards.
TGCATTTTAATGTTGTCGAAGTGTTATTTCTGATAGGATCCAATATTTTGACAACCGTGAGGTTCTTACTGAGTTCAAGTTGTGGTTTTCTGATAGGTTATAATAATAATAATAATACTAATAGTGGCATGCCAAGATGGTGTCTTCAACACCCTCGTCTACCGTAGTCGCGTGACGGGTATAGAGGTCCCTGATACTAGATGCAGAGCGTATCGTGGGACAGCTGAGACCATAATGCATTTGCTGTCAGCTTGTCCAGCTTATGCGGTCTCAGCCTATATCCACAGACATAACGCGGCCCTACGAGTGTTGTACGAGCTACGAAACTCGTACGGTGTAGACGAGACACCGGTGTTGCCTTATGCTCCGGGGATATTGAGTCCGTTGTGGAGAATGAGAAGTGCCGAATCTATTGGAACTACTCATTCCCCACCCACAAGAAAATACAAGCCAATAAGCCTGATGTAGTCCTCCTCGACCATCAAAGTAGGGCGATTTTCGTCATTGAGTTTTCAGCTCCTGGCGAAACGAACATCGAGGAAAAACGGATTAAATATCGAGATCTTCTATCTGAACTCCGCAGGCTTTACCCAAACCATTCTGTCAAGATGGTGGTTCTGATAATAGGGGTCCTTGGTGGAATGATGGACACAATGCTCTCAAACGTGGAAATCATACCGGCTTGCCATGATGCGGCAGAAAACTTGGCCGGAAGAATGCAGAAGGCCGTAATTCTTGGTTCACTCCGTCTCCTCAGGGCACATGACTCTCGGACCCAGTAATCACTCACCTTCACGGACGTGGGGAGTGTTGACTGGGGTTAATGAAACACCAGCGCGCCCTCCGGAAGTGTAGGGGCTCCGGAGACAGGGCCTGACTGGGTAATTCCTAATGGGAAAAAAATCACCAGCAACAGTATGATCTATGGATGTTATCTGAATAATTATCTGAGCTGGAAACTTTCACAAACACCCCTTACTCTCAAAAATGCATCTGAACACGAACTGAAACAGTACTTAAGGCTTATCAGAATCCATCTCTGTAAATAAAGCTTCGTTCCAGCACGGCCTGCTCGATAAATTATGACCGCATTTTAATGGAAGGTGAGTACAAGTTAGACTAGTATTGTTCATCCGACATAAATCTGTTGGTATGGCGTGTATATCCACCGTAGCATACCCTCTTGGTGTATTGAGAATAATTAATCCCCCGTGTTGCACATAATATTGTTTCTGTATAATTAGAGAGCATGTCGCTGCGACTGCTGTCTCCAACTACAGTGCGAACTGGTGGCTCGATATGTCGTTCAGCTGACGGTTTGCGCTCCTGTTGACTACAGATTCATACCATAGGGATATACAGGGCGTTATATGAGTACGATGAAATATTTGAAAGACGTCTTCCAGAAACAATTTAAAAAAAATAGTCCATATAAACTAGTGTCCGGAAGTGCTGCATATCGGAGACACAGGGTTCATATTGATTTTTTTCTTCATTTTTAAAAATTACTTTAGCAAAATATAAGTTGTTTGCACGTAATTTGACGTCCAGGATTTCTTGAGGTTGAAGATCATAATTTCCTATTAATTGAATTCTAAATTTGGTGAACTCATGAGAAAAAGGAAATAAAAAATATTTGGCTGGAAATAATGACTCTCAACTCTGAAATTTTCAACTTGAGAACGGTTGAAGATAGAGCAATTCTGCCAACGCCAATCGATTCAGGCTGTTGAGTATAGTCTGCGAATTTCGAGTTAATTGGGAAGAGGAAAAAATTACTCGAAAAAAGTCGTGTTAAATAAAAAATCATTATTTTCACTTAAAATTGAAATAACGAAATTAGGGCAATGTTTTCGTCAGAATCGCAAAAATCGTCGATATTTGCTTAATCCTTTGCTCGTCGAGATACGTTTGAATGAAGTTTGCGATTTTCAGAAATATGATAAAGGAAAATTTTTGAAAGAAGGTTCAACTCGAAATTGCAGAGTTTCCGTAAAAAGCCTGCCAAATATCTATTTGACTAGGAATCGATTTCAAATTCAGTAAACATATACAAAAAAGTTGAATTCTACAAAAAATATGATAAAAAAAATTATTGAAAAATTTTGGCGGAAAATTGCAGCCCTCAACTCAGCTTGAACTTGCTCTATTTCAAACCTTTCTCGAGTTGAAAAGTTCATTCTAACCTACAGTTTGCACTATTTGATCACTATCAGGAATTGTTAAAAATAGAATAGTAGGCGAGTTGCTTTTATTACACGAAATATGGATTTAGTTTTTTGATCTTCATCAATTTGCGATTTTGCTTCGTCCCAAGAAGAAGAGGAACTTATAATCACTTTGTCGTCGGCAAATGACGAAACAATACCTTTCAAGTTGAAAATAAGTGAACCGTTTATGTATATAATATCAAGAACAGCACTGGGCCAAGCACAGTTCCCTGGGGTACACCAGTTATAACTTCTTGCTAAAGATGTTTCATGCTAGAGGAATAGATTTGCTACAGTAATCAAATCAGTGGTCGTCGGCATACTACATGATATTTGCTTCAAAATGAGTTCTTATAAATGGGGGTTTGTGAATGGAAATAGCGCACAACTTGAGGGGATGAAATAACTTGTAACAAATTCTTAAACAGACATTTTGAGTATCTTTGTGGCATTGGAACGATGATTTATGAAACGAACACATCGTGTGATCATTTATACCGATATAATAACAAAGATCTAGCGATTATAAAGAATATATGGCCCAAATACCACCGACCAAATAAGTGAACGCACGTGCAAGTAGCAACTGATTATGGAATGACAGTGTGCGGCGAAATTCCAATAAACTATTAACAGTTGACATACGCATAGCCAGCTTAAATCATGATGCTTTATGAGATTTATAATTAATGTACAAATACAGAAAGCTACCGCTTGTTTCCTTTCTTCATGGAAACGTATGCGTTCTGCAACCAGCGCACGTAATTGCCTTCCTTATTCTTCCTTTCCAAGGACGAAAACAAGCGGAATGCCTCTTGTGAGAATTTCAATAATATCGGTGATGATCATAAAAATGACGATGGTGTAACGACTGTTGGTTTTTAAGGGGCACACCTCGTAAACAAAACTGTAATTCAATGTCTTGCGAGGCTTCAGCCGGGAAACTAGTTGTTCATTTTTATTGTAGTTGTTTTCGTTTGAAAAACAAAATTTTCAATCGCCAATTGAGAATATTTCTTTTTTCCAACTGTTAATACAGTCAGCTCCAATGAAGACATAATTTGAATAGCAAAAGATTTGTTTTCGTTCAACAAATACGTTCAACCCTTATTTCTGGACTAGCATATTGCTCCCTATTTTCAGATGCCTCTATAGTGGAAAATCTTTCTTAAAGAGCAAGAAAAGCACAAAATATAAACTACTCAACACTAATTTTGTTGTACCCCAAAATTTTGCCACTGTTAAAATCTGAATAACTTTTTTCTGCTTCGATCAATTTGAATTCTGTTCAAACAGATCGCTAGCCCAGTTCTTCATCTATATTATCGTACTTCTTCAAAACATGAGGATCTTCACATACAATCGCTACAGGGTGTTATCTGAAACGATGCAAAATTTCGGGATTTTCAAAAGGACCCCAATTGAAGAAAAACTTTTTTTATTCAAATTTGACAGCAAAGGCATGAGCATGATCTCATGATCTCGAGATACTTTCCGAATTATCATTTTTCCTCCTTTATTCAAAGGGTGATCTCAAAAAAAAAATTACTTTTTGGTTTTGCAGTCATAATTTTTTTTTCTCGTCAAACGATTTGCAAAATCTCAGCCTAAGTTTGAAGCTGAAACTTTGGACCAAAAGATATGAAGATCAGAATTGACTCAAGATGAAGATTAAAGATCAAGGGTTTCCTCAAAGGTGACCCAAATCCAAAACAACCTCGAAATCCGGGTTGGGAGGAGAAATAAATAAAAATCAACTTGTTTTTCGATACGGCCAATTGAAACGGCATGTTTTCGAAAAAAAAAATGAATCAGCCTATTGTTTGCCTCAAATGCATGGCCCGAAACCAAGGTCATTTACGGTAATTTGAAAGCATACGAGAATTTTCCAGAATTCACATCGCTTAACTTTGTTTATTGAGTATTTCGCTGAGAAATTATCAGAAACTTTTTTTGCAGCAACAACGAAAATTCAAGTATCAAATTCCGCAGTGTTTTGCTTTCAGGAGATATAAAAAGCTACCTATGAGTTTTTCCTGAATCAATTGTACGACTTATCGAGAATAAAATTGACATTATGATTCAAAGTGAAGAAAACATCATCAGCATAAACACAAAGGAATGATTTTGTCAGTTACCAGGCAAATCGTTGATATAAAAAGAAGAGAGTGTTGGCCCCAAGAGTGGTCCTTGTGGAACACCCATGCCATTCACTTACTGATGTGAAAGGAAGTTCAGTTGTGATTGCGAAGATAATCCTTTTTTGTTGGGCAGGCGTGTTTTGTATCTTATCTTGCAAAAAAAAATTACAAGCATACCTTGAAAGTTATTATGAGTCCCTCACGAGATTGGATGTGAAAACAAATAGGGTTCTAAGAATTTTTCGATGGTGAGACCCATAAGAAAAAAATCTAAAATTCAAATATTATAAACATTTTTATTTATAATTACCGAATATTCAGAAGGGTCATGCGAATATTTTATTTATGCAATCAATTTTTTTTCTGCTTATTGCTCCAAGGGGGGAGGACTGAAACAACAACCCCCCGGTTGTTGTTAAAATTGTTTTTTCCGTTAACCAGCTGTCTTCCCCCTACACTTAAAATGTTGAATGTTAAAATGTTAACTTCTGTGGTCACATAACTATTACCTACTCACAATTTGAAACAAACTTCTCAAATTTTTCTTCGAAATGAGAAATATTCACAGTAAAGGCATATTTTCAATCATACACACAAAGGAATAATAATTAATTATTGTGCAATAAGTCATGGTTCAGTAGACATACAAAGATATAAGGTCATTAGTAGCAAAATATAATGACCATCTGATATATATTGCGTAAAGGACTTTTATGGACAGATGAATGGTGAGCAATCTACGAAGAACTTATAACTGTAACCATACTCTCCCAACAAATATAATAATGATAATCATGTTCCTCATTTTCCTCTTTGTAGATTAAAAAAAAATGTTTCACAATTCAGGAAGAACATCAACTCCCGCCTAATTGTCTTTGGATCACATGATTTCCTCTGAAGCATATTTCTTTCAAATCGTCTTCAGTGAATGGATGTAATTGTATCATCTCAATATAAATTTTTCAAATCAACAATGATTTGACTTCTGTTAAAACAAACCCATAGATTCTGAGAAATTAGTTCATCTTTGTCATGAACTTAGCCTGAAACTGGACAAACTCCATCTAATTGGATCTATCTGATATAATAAAGATTTATGTCTGTCCTTGGGTCAGTATTTGATTTGTCTGGCTCCGTATATCTTTTGACAAGTGGATGCATCACATCTAGGTGGTTGTAGTTTCAAAAATGCGTCTGAAATTTTGTGTAATGGACTAGTGAGAGATATATTTTTATTTACTCAATTATTTTATTGAGGATAACCAATCAGAAGAATATTCTTATCGAATACGGAAAACAACGCAATCAATTATAATTGAATTGTTGTACTGAACAAAGGTTCCACGTGAACCATTAATTATTAATAATACAGCGAAATAGCATTTCTTTGTTGAATTTATATTCTTACAATATTGTTTTATCTACTAATATACATTATGATTCCTTACGCGAACTATTTGAATATTTAAATGTCGATTTCAAATTGAAAAATGATGTTCATATTAACATAAATATGCTTATGTTTATGATAAATTTTAATTATGGATACTTTGTCCCCAATTTGATATGTTGAATATTGAAAAAACTAAGTTAATATATTATGTTTCCCATTTAGATAACAAAAAAAACATCCGAAGGTTGTACAAGCCAGCACGGTAGTTCGTGATGATAATAGTAATGATAATTCAATAATATATTTGTTGAAATAATCGGTCAATCAAACGTATCAGTTTCATTTTGGTCTGTCGAAATCCGAGTTTGATGTTTTTCTATGTGATAACTTCTCACCTGAATCATGGGCATTATGGCCAAGGCAAATTAAATAGTTTTGAAAATTCTATGAAAAACAGGGTTCCATTTGAAAAAACAAGGTATCTTCATGATGATTGAGATAAACTGTTGCATATCCGATAGTTTATCCTATGAAACGCATTATGTTAGTTAGAGTTGTTGAGAGAACTCTGTCATTATAATTTTCAATAAATTACGATTATGTTGAAGTAGCAAAATTATTTTTAACAGACAATTTCCACTACAAAAGTATTCAACAGCAACAGCACATAACATTTCTTGAGCAAAGTTTCCTGTTTTTTCCCGTTGTTGTAATAACTTATTTCCATGGAATCAAGACTGATATTCTAGACATTTATTTCAGCTTAAGAAATTATCTGTTAACGCGGCAGTCATGCCCATTACGCCCTGTAGAACAGACTAAGAATCGATACGTGTTCTGAACGAGAATATCGACAATGCTACCTTAACTTTCGTCAAAACTGAGAATCTCAATCGCAGTCACAGACATAAACGATCATTATCTTTTCAAAACTGACACTAATAACTGTAACTATAAATTATAACGGTGCCACCTGTTGAGAGAGCCATCCTCCTATTATGTTTCATAACAACCCCTCACTGTAATATTTCACGCTCTAGAATTATGGCACGATATTTGCCAATACAGTCTAAAGCAAGGCTTGAAATATATTAATTTTATCTGACAGCCCCAGCATTGTACGCATTTGACCCACTTTTTCGAGAAAGGAGTTAACTCTAGGTAGGTAGGTACCCAAGAATAGAAAAGGATTTTCGGAAATACTTTCTACAAGGGTTATTGTATGGAGAAACTTATGTGCGGACTCAGATAACTACAGTAATTGTATTATTATATCGTATTGTAGTTGGATAATGTAATCATTTAATCATCTACGGCAGAGCTGTGCCAAGCACTGACAAAATAGGCACATTTACTTATAAATTGCTCGCAATGACTGAGCATTAATCACTTTCAGTCATAAAATGTTCGCGATTACTAACAAATAAGCACTTTCATTTATCAAATGCTAACGATTACTAAGCACTAAGCACTCTCATTCATAAACTGCTCATCATTACTAAGCACTAAACACTTCCATTTATAAATTTCTCATGATTACTTAGCACTAAGCACATTTATTCATAAATTGCTCGCGATCACTAAGCACTTAGCACGTTCATTCATAAATTGCTTGCCATTACTGAGCACAAAACACTTTCATTTATCAAATGCTCACGATTACTAAGCACTAAGCACTTTTATTCATAAATTGCTCATCATTACTAAGCACTAAGCACTTTTATTCATAAATTGCTCATCATTACTAAGCACTAAACACTTTTATTTATGAATTCCTCGCGATTACTTAGTACTAATAAGTTTTATTTATAAATTGCTCGCGATTACTGAGCACTAAGCACGTTTATTCATAAACTGCTTGCCATTACTGAGCACTAAACACTTTTATTTATCAAATGGTCACGATTACTGAGCACTAAGCACTTTTATTCATAAATTGCTCATCATTACTAAGCACAAAACACTTTTATTTATGAATTCCTCGCGATTACTTAGTACTAATGAGTTTTATTTATAAATTGCTCGCGATTACTGAGCACTAAGCACGTTTATTCATAAACTGCTTGCCATTACTGAGCACTAAACACTTTTATTTATCAAATGGTCACGATTACTGAGCACTAAGCACTTTTATTCATAAATTGCTCATCATTACTAAGCACAAAACACTTTTATTTATGAATTCCTCGCGATTACTTAGTACTAATAAGTTTTATTTATAAATTGCTCGCGATTACTGAGCACTAAGCACGTTTATTCATAAATTGCTTGCTATTACTGAGCACTGAACACTTTTATTTATCAAATGGTCACGATTACTGAGCACTAAGCACTTTTATTCATAAATTGCTCATCATTAATAAGCACTAAACACTTTTATTTATGAATTCCTCGCGATTACTTAGTACTAATAACTTTTATTTATAAATTGCTCGCGATTACTGAGCACTAAGCACGTTTATTCATGAATTCCTTGCCATTACCAAGCACCAAACACTTTTATTCATCTAATGCTCATGATTACTAAGCACTAAGCAGTTTCATTCATAAATTGCTCATCATTACTAAGCACTAAACACTTTTATTTATGAATTCCTCGCGATTACTTAGTACTAATAACTTTTATTCATAAATTGCTCGCGATTACTGAGCACTAAGCACGTTTATTCATGAATTTCTTGCCATTACCAAGCACCAAACACTTTTATTCATCTAATGCTCATGATTACTAAGCACTAAGCAGTTTCATTCATAAAATGCTCATCATTACTAAGCACTAAACACTTTTACCTATAAATTTCTCGCGATTACTTAAGCACTAAAAACTTGTATTTATGAATTGCTCGCGATTATTGAGCACTGAGCACGTTTATTCATAAATAGCTTGCCATTACTGAGCACTAAACACTTTTATTTATCAAATGGTCACGAATACTAAGTACTAAGCACTTTTATTCATAAATTTCTCATCATTACTAAGCACTAAACACTTTTATTTACGAATTCCTCGCGATTACTTAGTACTAATAACTTTTATTTATAAATTGCTCGCGATTACTGAGCACTAAACACGTTTATTCATGAATTCCTTGCCATTACCAAGCACCAAACACTTTTATTTATCTAACGCTCATGATTACTAAGCACTAAGCAGTTTCATTCATAAAATGCTCATCATTACTAAGCACTAAACACTTTTATTTATGAATTTCTCGCGATTACTTAAGCACTAAGAACTTGTATTTATAAATTGCTCGCGATTATTGAGCACTAAGCACGTTTATTCATAAATTGCTTGCCATTACTGAGCACTAAACACTTTTATTTATCAAATGGTCACGAATACTAAGTACTAAGCACTTTTATTCATAAATTTCTCATCATTACTAAGCACTAAACACTTTTATTTACGAATTCCTCGCGATTACTTAGTACTAATAACTTTTATTTATAAATTGCTCGCGATTACTGAGCACTAAACACGTTTATTCATGAATTCCTTGCCATTACCAAGCACCAAACACTTTTATTTATCTAACGCTCATGATTACTAAGCACTAAGCAGTTTCATTCATAAAATGCTCATCATTACTAAGCACTAAACACTTTTATTTATGAATTTCTCGCGATTACTTAAGCACTAAGAACTTGTATTTATAAATTGCTCGCGATTATTGAGCACTAAGCACGTTTATTCATGAATTCCTTGCCATTACCAAGCACCAAACACTTTTATTTATCTAATGCTCATGATTACTAAGCACTAAGCAGTTTCATTCATAAAATGCTCATCATTACTAAGCACTAAACACTTTTATTTATGAATTTCTCGCGATTACTTAAGCACTAAGAACTTGTATTTATAAATTGCTCGCGATTATTGAGCACTAAGCACGTTTATTCATAAATTGCTTGCCATTACTGAGCACTAAACACTTTTATTTATCAAATGGTCACGATTACTGAGCACTAAGCACTTTTATTCATAAATTGCTCATCATTACTAAGCACTAAACACTTTTATTTATGAATTCCTCGCGATTACTTAGTACTAATAACTTTTATTTATAAATTGCTCGCGATTACTGAGCACTAAGCACGTTTATTCATGAATTCCTTGCCATTACCAAGCACCAAACACTTTTATTCATCTAATGCTCATGATTACTAAGCACTAAGCAGTTTCATTCATAAATTGCTCATCATTACTAAGCACTAAACACTTTTATTTATGAATTCCTCGCGATTACTTAGTACTAATAACTTTTATTTATAAATTGCTCGCGATTACTGAGCACTAAGCACGTTTATTCATGAATTCCTTGCCATTACCAAGCACCAAACACTTTTATTCATCTAATGCTCATGATTACTAAGCACTAAGCAGTTTCATTCACAAATTGCTCATCATTACTAAGCACTAAACACTTTTATTTTTGAATTTCTCGCGATTACTTAAGCACTAAGAACTTGTATTTATAAATTGCTCGCGATTATTGAGCACTAAGCACGTTTATTCATAAATTGTTTGCCATTACTGAGCAATAAACACTTTTATTTATCAAATGGTCACGATTACTGAGCACTAAGCTCTTTTATTCATAAATTGCTCATCATTACTAAGCACTAAACACTTTTATTTATGAATTCCTCGCGATTACTCAGTACTAATAACTTTTATTTATAAATTGCTCGCGATTACTGAGCACTAAGCACGTTTATTCATGAATTACTTGCCATTACCAAGCACCAAACACTTTTATTCATCTAATGCTCATGATTACTAAGCACTAAGCAGTTTCATTCATAAATTGCTCATCATTATTAAGCACTAAACACTTTTATTTATGAATTCCTCGCGATTACTTAGTACTAATAACTTTTATTTATAAATTGCTCGCGATTACTGAGCACTAAGCACGTTTATTCATGAATTCCTTGCCATTACCAAGCACCAAACACTTTTATTCATCTAATGCTCATGATTACTAAGCACTAAGCAGTTTCATTCATAAATTGCTCATCATTACTAAGCACTAAACACTTTTATTTATGAATTCCTCGCGATTACTTAGTACTAATAACTTTTATTTATAAATTGCTCGCGATTACTGAGCACTAAGCACGTTTATTCATGAATTCCTTGCCATTACCAAGCACCAAACACTTTTATTCATCTAATGCTCATGATTACTAAGCACTAAGCAGTTTCATTCATAAATTGCTCATCATTACTAAGCACTAAACACTTTTATTTATGAATTCCTCGCGATTACTTAGTACTAATAACTTTTATTTATAAATTGCTCGCGATTACTGAGCACTAAGCACGTTTATTCATGAATTCCTTGCCATTACCAAGCACCAAACACTTTTATTCATCTAATGCTCATGATTACTAAGCACTAAGCAGTTTCATTCATAAATTGCTCATCATTACTAAGCACTAAACACTTTTATTTATGAATTCCTCGCGATTACTCAGTACTAATAACTTTTATTTATAAATTGCTCGCGATTACTGAGCACTAAGCACGTTTATTCATGAATTCCTTGCCATTACCAAGCACCAAACACTTTTATTCATCTAATGCTCATGATTACTAAGCACTAAGCAGTTTCATTCATAAATTGCTCATCATTACTAAGCACTAAACACTTTTATTTATGAATTCCTCGCGATTACTTAGTACTAATAACTTTTATTTATAAATTGCTCGCGATTACTGAGCACTAAGCACGTTTATTCATGAATTCCTTGCCATTACCAAGCACCAAACACTTTTATTCATCTAATGCTCATGATTACTAAGCACTAAGCAGTTTCATTCATAAAATGCTCATCATTACTAAGCACTAAACACTTTTTCCATTGTCTGAAAGGCTCATAAGCGCGTTGTAGATTCAGAAATACTGCTCCATTCATGATTTTATTATCTTGCTGCTATTGCCAATCAAGTAAGATATTTTTTTGTACAGCACTTTCGTTACTATGTGCCTTTCTGAAATCTGATATGAACAGATATCGAATAAATTGAGTTGTGAAGGTTATGCTTTGAAAACGACTGCATCCACCGATGTTGAGATAATACTCCAAATGGAATACCGATGCGTTTCGCGTTTCCCACATTTCCATCCCCTGATTCTCACCTCCTCAGCTTGATTGAGCGCATACAGCATTCCCGTCTCGCGTACCATTTCAATAACCAGAATCTCATAAATAAGACAACAGGCCCATACATCTGCCGTGTATCTGCATTTGGGGAATGTTCGACCGTACAGGCGGCGATCTCGGCACAAGGAACACTTTTTGCACCTTCAACGTCGTCATATCTGGCTGTTATGACGATCTGAAACACGTGTGTTTGCAGATCTTCCAGCGTTGATAATCGACATAACTCTTCGCTACAATGGCTCGAAAAACAAATGCCGAACAACTAGTTTTCATATCACTCTCGACCATCCCCCCATGAATTATTTATTTTGTGCGAATCTAGAGACGAAGAATGCTCCCTCACGTGTAAGAATGGACACTATGAAGGTGACCACCTTAATGTTCTTCAATAAATATTGAGTGTTTGGAAGAGCAGGACGGCTTTTTAGCAGCAGCGGTGCTCGTAAAATATCGGACAGTCACAATAAGAGACGTGCAGGCACAGGAAAATCGCAGGGAACTGTTTTGTGTTGATATTCTCGATACTGATAATAATTTCGAATGATTACAACAATTTTAGCTACACGATAGCAGTAATAGTACTGGTAGTTTTTATGGAAAGGCTACAGCCAAGCAATTAGGACATGGGCCCTTTTTGTCATTCTGCCTAACTATGAATTCCACCTGCTTTCCTCAGAGTCTGTAGGTGTGTGGTGCGTTGGTGTTATCTAAGGTTCCAACTGTGGTGTTAGTTGATGGTTTTGTTTTGGTGTTTTCCAATGATGATAACAGGTTTTGTTAAGTTCCTCCTATCTATCGAAATAATTTCTCTGTTTGTATATCTCTGTTGCTTCATTTATTGAGGCGGGCATGGTGGTGTCTTGTGGTTGAGAGCACTTTTGTATTGTGAAACTGGATAACATGGACACCCTCCACGTAGGCATATAAGGCAACGGCAGACTTCTTGGTCAGGGCCATCCTGCAATATTTGTGGTTTTCCACCGATTTGGAACCCATTTAGCAGAAAGCAAAAGTTCACGTCAAAGCACGAAGTACTCTGGCAGCTATACAAGGATGAGCCAATGCATGACATCTTCAAGAATATCGAAGACCTCAGCTTATCCAGAAATTTAACTTTTGTTTTCCTCAGGTGGGCTGTAATAGGAGACCATTATTCAAAATATATTGAAACTATTCTGCATTTTCAAGCAAATTCAAGTCAATCAGCCTACAGTCCTCCTCGACCATCAACCTAGGACTGTTTTTCTAATACAGTTTTCAGCTCCTGGTGAGAGAAACTTCGACCGAAAAGGGAAGGAAAAACGGACCAATTTTCCAGACTCACTCTTTGAACACCGAAGACTACATCAAAATCATTTTGATAAAATGGTGGTTCCATTTGGTCTAGCAGTCTAGCAAGTATAACGACTTGCTAGACGGCAGTGAAACAGCCAAGCTGGGGCCAAACCACTTACGTGCATAACAACATGGGGTCTGTTTCTGGACAAATGTGGGGCAACTTTGCCCGCCTCCTGGAAACAGGAGGACAGGACTAAAGCCTCTCACCCTGAAAGCAGTTGATACCGAAACCTACCCCCACCCTGTGGTTGTAGTGAGTGTTTTAAACGTCTTTTATTTATTTATTTATTTATTTATTTATTATATATTCGTCATAGTATATTATATAAAAAGGGACTAAAGTGGATGTTTTAATCCCGCACGTGATATTTATTGCACTTTAGTTCCGCAAGTGCAAAAAAGTATTTAATTTGGATTTTTTTTGGTTGATAGGGAGCCGAACATATTTCCTGTTCTGAAAACATAATGCTGACCCAAGATTAAACGATTATCAGTGACAAATTCCGAAACATCAGTCGAACAAATCCGAGAAAGTAGCCTTCGTCCTTGAATGATACATCAAATCGCGTCTCCGACACCAGTTGTGACAAGTGAAAATTCTTGAGAGTGCGGTCCACTCATCCGCAAGCGACAAAACATCTAATATATTTATTGAGGCTGTCAGCAGTATTTGCAGCAACCAGTGGCAAGTACTGTGAACATGACTTTTTACCGGGTCGCGGATGTATCATAACACATGTCGCCTCTCACCGGAGCAGAGCACGCTGTGAATAACAAACGAACATCTAGACGCGGAGCTCTGGATCCAGTGGCGAGGCAAATATCGCCGAGGTGCAGGAGTGTCTAGCAGGAATGAAACTATTGAAAATTCTGAAAATGATATTGTTGGTGATCCTTGTAGTTTCACAAATCTACGAAACAAATAAAAGTAAGTGGATAACTAGATAATAAAGTATTCCTTCACATTCAGAGACGATAAACAAAACTACTCTAAAAATCCAAACAAATCCAAAAGGGTACGTAGACCCCTAAAACTCAATAAATGGAAAAAACCCAAAAACACCAAAACAACATCAATATCACTTGGGTTTTTTCCATTTCTTGAATTTTATTCACACCAAAAGTTCCAATCTTCATATATTTGATAGACCCCTAAAAATCATGAAAAATAAAAAATCGGCAGATTAACTTGCAATCCGCATTATATACATACAATCAATCGACGTATCAAGGAATTACTCAAAATATTTAAAAAAATCCAAAAAATCATGAAAAATTCCAAATCATCAGATCCACTTCAAATTCGCCATATATACGCAAAATTTCATGCTGATTCTGAAAATATATGATATAATTATGCTCAGATGAAAAGAGTAGGACAAAATAAGCGGAAATGACTTCTTTCAACTTCTGATGAACTTTCCAACTCGCAAACGATTGAAGATAGAGCAATTCTGCGAACGCCAATCGATTCAGGAGGATGAAATTATTATATTCTGCAATTTGCGAGTCAATCGACGTATAAAGGAATCACTCGAAATATTTAAAAAAATCCAAAGGGGTAGACCCCTAAAACTCATGAAAAATTCAGAATCATCAGATCCACTTCAAATTCGCCATATATACGCAAAATTTCATGCTGATTCTGAAAATATATGATAAAATTATGCTCAGATGAAAAGAGTTGGACAAAATAAGGGGAAATGACTTCTTTCAACTTCAGATGAACTTTTCAATTCGCAAACGATTGAAGATAGAGCAATTCTGCGAACGCCAATCGATTCAGGAGGATGAAATTATTATATTCTGCAATTTGCGAGTCAATTGACGTATAAAGGAATTACTCGAAATATTTAAAAAAATCCCCTAAAAATCATGAAAAATTCAAAATCATCAGATCCACTTCAAATTCGCCATATATACGCAAAATTTCATGCTGATTCTGAAAATATACGATATGTTTATGATCAGATGAAAGGAGTAGGAAAAAAGAAGGGAAAATTACTCCTTTCAACTTTAGATGAACTTTTCAACTCGCTAATGGTTGAAGATAGAGCAATTCTGCGAACGCCAATCGATTCAGAAGGATGAAATTATTATATTCTGCAATTTGCGAGTCAATCAACGTATAAAGGAATTACTCGAAATATTTAAAAAAATCCAAAGGGGTAGACCCCTAAAAATCATGAAAAATTCAAAATCATCAGATCCACTTCAAATTAGCCATATATACGCAAAATTTCATGCTAATTCTGAAAATATATGATATAATTATGCTCAGATGAAAAGAGTAGGACAAAATAGGGGGAAATGACTTCTTTCAACTCCAAATGAACTTTTCAACTCGCAAACGATTGAAGATAGAGTAATTCTGCGAACGCCAATCGATTCAGAAGGATGAAATTAGTATATTCTGCAATTTGCGAGTCAATCGACGTATAAAGGAGTTACTCGAAATATTTTAAAAAATCCAAAGGGGTAGACCCTAAAAATCATGAAAAATTCAAAATCATCAGATCCTCTTCAAATTCGCCATATATACGCAAAATTTCATGCTGATTCTGAAAATATATGATATAATTATGCTCAGATGAAAAGAGTAGGACAAAATAAGGGAAATGACACCTTTTAACTTCAGATAAACTCTTCAATTCGAGAACGGTTTGAGATAAAGCAATTCTGCGAACGCCAATTGATTCAGAATAATGAAATTAGTATAATCTGTGAATGTTGAGTCAATCGATGTTAAATAGAATTACTCGAAAAATCCTAAAAATCATGAAAAATACAAAATCAGCAGATTCACTCGCAATCCGCACTATATATGCAGAATTTCACGCAGATTTTATTAATTTCCAATTCATTTTTACTGGGAAAACCACCCTAAATGTTAGTTACCATTGATGTTGTTTTTCTGTATAGTATCTGAGGTGTTTTTCTCCATTGTTAATTTTTTATTTTTTCAACCATTTTGATCCCACATAATTTATTTTATTTTCACCTCCTTTTGAGAATTCCATTTTCATATATAGATTTTTTGTTCTCACACTTCAAAGTCCTGAGGATGAAACAATTTAGTTTCGAAACGTCGACAATTTAAACTACGGTTTTCTTCAACATACGGACCGAATTTCCACCAACTCAACAATGTTGATAATAGTAAAGGGTACATTTCATTTATGATTTTTAGAATATTCAGATACTGGTATTTTTCGAGACCTCTAACCTCACCCCGCCCCTTCGCCGCTGTCCCATCCATATCGTAGCCGCGGTGTCGTCATCAACCAGTGCGACTTATTAGCGGGCCCATTTGGTAAAACGTTCGCTTATACACACTCTTGACAGTTTGATTGAGGCTTGTAGATGTCGACTGCTTCACTTGTTACATCCATGTGTACGAAACGAGTCCACTTACTCTAACGACCTGGCTATGGATGGCTACGGCTACGGGGACGATGCCGAGACTATCAAGATTCGTTTTTAGAACAAGATCAAGGACGGCTGCGACCTACGGATGCGAATTTGTTTCGACATGGACCGAAGACGGAGATGCTGTGGTTCGATCGATCTCGGAGTACTAGAACCGAACTGACCATACGCATTTTTGTTGTTGGCTGGCGAGAAACATGGTTTACCGCTCTGATGTCTTTGTCGCAATTTTGCGGAGTGATTTGCTATATTCTTTATCTTCAACCTCGAACAAAAAAATTATTCGGTTTGCTTAAAACGAACTATAATCATAATAATCAATTCAATATAGTTAATACTTACCAGAGTATTGCCAAACACTAACAAAAAGTGCTTCAAGCACTAAGCACTAAATAATCCTAAATAGTGCTCCAAAATCTCAAACATTTATTCATAAAATGCACGCGGTTACTGGACACTTTTCAGAAGTAATTCTAATCAGGGACTAAAGAGATTGTGGTACCCATATAACGTACTACCAAACTCTATCGAATCAGCTTTGACTGAAAGAAGAATAGAACCAACCCCACTGCTACTATATCTCTTCAAGATGAGGTTATTAGTTTCAGGGTCTCCAGGGGATGCCCACAAGATTTCCCCCCTTTTATAGTCACTCCTGATGGACAATCAGCTAAATGTCCTCGAGAGGAGAGGGGTGGAGCTTCTGGCTTATGCAGAAGTCCTTATCATTTTGTCAAGGACCACGTGAGAAAGGGTATGGCCTTTAATATCCTCCAAAGAACGTTGGACGACGTTCACAGTTGATGACAGAGGAAACAGATGTCTGTCAACCCCAGCGAAACTGTGATAATATCCTTCAATAGGAAAAAACGAATTATTTTTTCTGCGAGATAAACAATTACTAAAAGTAGCGGATGACCCCCAAGAACAGATTCCCTATCGCAATCGGGAATCTGACTGCGCAGAATATTGCATTATCTATTGTTTTTCTGTCAAAACTGATTTCATGTTTCTAAATTTTCTCGTTGAAAGAGTTAAAAGTTACTGCCTCATAGTGTCTCCTCCAATCTAGACCCTCATCAAGTTATAGTCCCAAGAACCTTACCCATGATACATTTTCCAAAATTTTGTTATTAAAATTTACATGAACGGTGGGCACTTGTTTTTGCCTGTTATGAACAAGTATTGACTGAGTTTCTTCTGAATTTAGATGAAGTGAGTACATGCAGAACCAGTCATACAAACTAGAAAGAATTTCTTTGATTCTTTCTTCCAAGGAATACTTGGGATTTTCGGAACTAAATATGTCAGTGTCGTCCGCATATAACGTGAAATGTGTTGGTGGGCTCACTCAGACGATGTCATTTACATATATCAGGAACAACTTTGGGCCTACTACTGACCCTTGAGGAACACTGATGTCAAAATGATCCGAGTTACAATTACCTTTGGAAGACTGACATACTGGCGACGTGCAGGCAGATTAGATTTTGATTAGATGTCATTGTTTGTAGATGGTCTATCCACAAATATTTTGATGTAAGAAGGTGAACGAATTTTTTTTTCATTTATATGGAAATGCTCGCAAGCACTAAGAACTGAGCAATGGTCAAAGAAATTGCTTGTTTGTTTTTCTGACATATTTTCAAGAAATGGTAAGGTATTTTCAATGTTTTCCGGTTGATTTGGTAGTAGTGTTTATTGGTTGTAGTCAGAAACATATAGTCCAAATCCGTTATCGACTAAATGAACATTTATTATTTGTAATGACTGAATAAAACTGTAATGAATGAATTTTGGTTTTTATTTCATAAACACATATCTTAGCATTTCTTGTTTCATTATATAGCGGAAATTGAAGAGTCTTCAATACCCCAAGAGAGTTACAACCCTCTTATAATCTTTCAATATCCCGGCCAGAAATAATAATGATTTTCCGCTCACGCATAAATTAATGATTGAATAAGTCACTTTCGCAATTATTTTGATCACATCTAGACCGAATATATCGTTATGCAATAAGATGTGAGCCTCAGATAAATTTCCAACCCTTCCGCAACCCCTGCAATGAAACTGGCTCCCTGGGGACACTAGGGCTCTGCACTGCATGAGGCTTTCGAATTGCCACAGTCACACTTTCATGTTTACATGGTTATAAACGAGTGTGCAATATGCCTTTCGATGGTCAACATTTATTATGAAGTATCGATCACGTTTTTACTGGGTATCCTGGAGTAAACAGGGCGGTGTCTGTTTCCAAACTTCTGCTGAAAATTATAGCGTAGCGTTTTATTTATTTATTTATTTATTTATATAGAAAACATACAGGATTAACCTAATTACATGTTTCCTTACTATACTAAGTGATTTTAATTAGAACTAAGATAAACATAGATTGAAAAAGAACAAAAATGAGAGTATAGAATGTGAAAGATACATCATAACCTATACGTGAATAACCAAATTGACACTTTTGAGTAAGTTTTGTTCCATAAATATTTGAGTTTGATTAATTTCGGAGCTTTTAGGGAGAAAAGCGACAGGATCTATTTCAATTTAGGCACAGAGAAAAATGTACGATAGTAATTTATGATATAAATGGACTATGCCAATCATTTATAAGTATCCCATAAGAGTGGAAAAGGTGATCAGAACTGTCAAGAATAAAAAATGGAACGAGCGTTAGGGGGTGACAAAATAACAATAAATAATTATATGAAATGAAGCGGGAATAGAAGAAGAAATGCTTCACCAGAGGGCGCCGTTAAACGTGCTGAATTTGAGTAGTTTCCTTGATCAGTAGAGCTCTGGGTCTCCCGTTCGTTTGGCCAAACTTTAAAATATTTTGAATAACAAAAAATATTATTTCCATTTAGTTGAAGTTTCACAAGGTACATGATCAAGAGTTTAGTCACCACAATTCATTCTTGAGTGGGAGAACAAAAATACGGATAATTACCTATAAATGTCTAAGATAAATCTATTTTTTCTGACTTCTAATCTGGTGATTCTGATTTCAGAAATACTATTGAGCATAGTTCCTACCTTTGCAAATTTCAAGTGAATCTGATAATTTTGTATTTTTTATGATTTTTATGAGTCTCCCTTTAAGACGTTTTTCGAGCTAAATTTATCCGCCTATAGGCTTGAAATTCAAAGACTTAACAAATTTCAATATTCTGAATCGATTGGCGTTCGCAGAATTGCTCTATCTCTAACCGTTCTAAAGTTGAGGAATTCATATGGAGTCCCTCCAAAAAAAGATTTGAATTATTTTTACACTCACATTATTGAAATTCGATCTTTTCTGAACATGCACTCTAAATTTGTAGTCGATTTCGAGTCAATTGAAGATATAGTATGCTTTTTACGGAACCTCTGCCATTTCGAGTGGTATATTTTGGAAAGTTGAATCGTGTGAGAGAATTCTGGACATTTTATCCATTTTTGTGCTGAACTTTACATCTGAGCATATGCAAATTGATTCTGCATCTAAAAAAACCCCAGAAGACGTTGTAAAGTGCCGTTCGTCCTTTCGTATGTGGCGGAAAATTCCAAAAATTTAAATTTTTTGTCCCAAAACACACTTATTTGAAAAATTATCGAAAAATGTTATTCAGAAAAGTTGTTCAGAACGACATTTTATAGCTATGTACAAGTTTTGAGAGAAATCTGAGATAAAAAAATTAAAATTAATTTTTTGCCATAAAAAATTTTCTGTTTGGAAATAATAGATTTCTGGAATAGAAGCTCATTAGTAATGACAACAGTGATATTTCAAATAATATTTTGTAGAGATTCACAAGCTATATCTATTGTACTCAGAGAAAATTTGAAATCTGTGAATTTGCCATGTGTTCAGCTGCTTCATAAGAGGTCACTGAAATATCTTCAGGACATTATAATCCCGTTATCGAAAATTATTAATAAAGAACCATGGTTTTACACAATTTCAATTTGAATTTTTTATTAGAACAAAAAGTTAATGATATTTGGCAAATTGTTGAAATCACGCATACCTACAATATTGTCATTTTTGATAACTGCATCGACAGATTTTTTCATGATCGAAGCGACCACGAAACAATAGACTTGTAATGCTAATATGTCATTAAGAGTTGTCAAACGATTCAGAAGTATCTTTCTTGCATAGTTTCTTCCATTGTAAAAGTTATTTTGTAATTTTGTTGTGCCTCAAGAAAAGCTAAGTTTGCAAGAAAAAATTGAGCTCGTCTTAATATGTGGCGAGTTTTTTCATAGTTCCAGAGAAGCAGCAGATATATTCAATGCTAGACATCCAAATAAGAATATCCATGGATCTACTGTGTTGCGTATTTTGAACAAATTTAAAGCTACAGGCAGTGTTGAAAATCGTTACAAAATTCCACATAGTAAACCCGTCACTAATGAAGAAGGTACCTTTAGTGTTTTGTTATCGGTCACAGAAAATCCACAAATGGCACTATCGGAGAGGCAAGAAAAAACTGATATATCAAAAAAATCCTTAAGAAGAATTTTTAAGAATAATAAATTTCGTGCATACAAACCAAAATTCATCCACCCCTTGCTCGATAGAGATTTCGATGCGCGCTTAGATTTTTCATTCTGGTTCCAAGGCATGATTGAATCAAGCCAAAATTTTCCTACGAAAATTTTATTTACTGATGAGTCGACTTTTACATCAAACGGTACTGTGAGTTCTCAGAACAGTAGATGGTGGGCTGATGAGAATCCAAATGGAAGATAGAGGCAAAAAGTCAATTTTCCTTCAAAACTAATGTTTGGTGCGGCTTATTAGATACTCAGATCGTTGGGCCTTACTTTTTTAGGGGCAACCTCAATTCACGAAGTTATTTAGAGTTTTTAAATAACGATATTTTAGATTTCTTACATGGATTACCGCTTCAAAGAATAATTGAATTTTTTTTTTCAGCAACATGGAGCGTCAATACATAGTACCCTTGAAGTCAGAGCGTGGCTCAATGAACAGTTTTCTCATAAATGGATAGGACGATATTCCGAAAATCCGTGGCCTGCAAGATCCCCAGATTTGACGCCCTTGGATTTCTTTTTATGGGTGTAACTTAAAAGTGAGGTTTATAAACATCGGCCATTTCATAATATCGACCATTTAGAAGAAGTAATACGGCAATTTATCAATAATATTACACCACAAATGCTGCAAAATGTGTCCAGGGAAATGAAATTCCGAACAACTACTTGTATTGAACGTCAGGGTAAACATGTCAAGTAACGGACAATTAAAAAGTTTGCAGAATATATCAAATGGTTTGGTTTATAATTATCTTTTAATAACAAATGTTTGAAAATAAAAAGTTCTTGTTAAGTCAAAAATTACATAAACTTTTTGTTCTAATAAAAAATTCAAATTGAAATTATGTAGAAACATGGTTCTTTATTAATAATTTTCTATAACGGGATTATAATGTCCTGAAGATATTTCAGTGACCTCTTATGAAGCAGCTGAACACATGGCAAATTCACAGATTTAAAATTTTCTCTGAATACAATAGATATAGCTTGTGAATCTCTACAATATTATTTGAAATATCACTGTTGTCATTACTAATGAGCTTCTATTCCAGAAATCTATTATTTCCAAACAGAAAATTTTTTATGGCAAAAAATTAATTTTTATTTTTTTGTCTCAGATTTCTCTCAAAACTTGTACATAGCTATAAAATGTCGTTCTGAACAACTTTTCCTAATAACATTTTTCGATATTTTTTCAAATAAGTGTGTTTTGAGACAAAAAATTTAAATTTTTGGAATTTCCCGCCACTTACGAAAGGACGAACGGCACTGTACAACGTCTTCTGGGGTTTCTTTAGATGCAGAAGCGATTAACAAAAGAATTTCCCATATGATGCGTACTTTCTGCCGGTCACTGTATAATGTCGGAATTAACAAGAAATATGTTCACGATATTTAGGGGTCTACCCCTTGGAACTTTTTTCGAGTAATTCTGTTTCCTCTTCAATCAACTTCAAATCCACAGACTATACTAATTTCAACATTCTGAATCTATTGACGTTCGCAGAATAGCTCTATTTTCCACCGTTCTCAAGTTGAAAAGTTTATATGAAGTTGACAAGGGATCATGTGAGAGAATTTTTCCATTCTGGAGATGAGAGGGGTCATCTGTATTCTTTGAATTCCAGCTGCAGATTTCAAATCTTGACCCATATACAAAAATATAAAACAAACTTTCTTAAAATCGTCTGAGTTGCTTAAGAAAGTTAGAAGAGCATGAAACATTGCACTCACCAGAATAAAAAAAAATCACCTGTTGTAGAAGCTCAACTAAGAATCTGACGTATTTAATTCAATGAGCGTAAGGGATAATAGCTTCTTGCTAAGGAAAAGGAATATTTTTGAATTGGATGTGGAAGGTTCGATTTCAAATCCATATTAAAAGTGTATTTCATTTTATTTATGTATTGTTGTAGGTGCAGCGTGAAAAAAAATTCATATAATTTGAGTATGAACATTCCTTGTACGGCATCACAAAAAATCAAAGCTCCCCCTTCCATCGACATCGCATAATAACCTTCATTCTGCATACTCCCATGACACAACAATAAAGGATTTTAATACTGCTCCCTTGGCAATAAATCTGTCAAACTGAACAGCGAGACGGGATGCAAATGCGGGCGTATGATATTTGGATATCTTAGCATTTCTCCATTCTTTCGGCTGACGTTGTCTCACTGTAGATGGAAGGCAAACACGAATAAATGACCATCGGCATGCACAAAGGTCGGTCAGACATTCCCGATGACAGATACATAATATGGTTATGGAAATATTAATATGGAATCGAAAGTATAAAGGGGGCATAACTCAGAGTTAGCTATGACGTGTCTCCGATTCGCAACTGTTCCGAAACGGAGGCAGGAGCTTTGGCATCCGTGAATAATTGTGGATGATTTTATGACGGTCAGAACAGCATTTGCTGATGCTGAAGGGGGAATACGGTTTTCGTCTTTTTGTAGATCAGTGAAGGTTTGCGGAAAATATAAAAAATAAAGGTGGTGAATCGAATTTCTTAACTACTCGTCAAGACAAAATAGTTTGTTAGTACATCCAAGACCTCCAAAACTTCGTTCCAGCTTCAACGTTTGATGCTGTTCAATTGGTTCAAGAGTTATTAGTAAATTTTTCATGAGGGTGCTAACTGGTGAAAGGTACATTTGAGGCTGTCGTCTTTTTTGTTGTATTCACTGCCTTTCCAGGATGTACGTCCAAATGCAATCGTTATGTAAGGATTTATTCCAAAATTGGTGTGCATTGGATTTATAAAAATATAGAAGATCTACATAATCCTAAACTATTTCATGCTTTCAAGAAACATGTACATAAGGCTACATGATAGCATAAGTGAAAAAATTGTTATTTGAAATTGTTTTTTCCGTTAACTCAGAAGTCGAATCTTGTGCGAGCTAAGGATTAACGTGCGATTCCTAGTAATTGTTGAACAATTTCCATATATTTGATATGTTCACGCTGACATCTCTTTTATCGATGATGGACTTGCAATTTTATAGATGAGAAAATCAACATTCAAAGTTTGCTGGTTTTTGGTTTGTTCAAATTTTGATCTCGTTTCAAACAGAATCTAAAGTCTCAACTTGACGTTTTCTATAGTAATTCTGTATATGCAGGTATCAGAGGGCATTGAAAAAAGAATCAATTTCTTGCATTGGTACAATCACACACAAATAACAAGGTTTTTGAACATTTATCAAATTTCCAATGAAAGGTGCACTTTCTGAAGTTCCAATGTCATATGTTGACTTTTGGTTCTTATTCAGAGATACAAAATACATAAGTAGACCAAAACTTTTTTCAAATACCTATGCATCAGTTCACCCAATTGAAATTTTACGTGAATATTCTTGAATAACATTTTCCATAACTGACTTTCCATTTACAACTTTTTTTTAGACATTCCTCAGATTCACAATACAAATAAATCAATTTGTATCATTGATGACTGGTTTATTTTGGGGAAATTCATGATCACTTTTATGAAACGTTTCGTGCAAACTTTTGCAAGAAAAGTACTATAATAACTATAATATAATGATAACCCTTTCAACAACACAGTATTTAAACCAGCCCGCGATGCAATCAGGAAGAAACTACAAGTAGATCCAAGTAAACGCAAGTCTAATTCAGTTTCGTTAAATTTGTCTGACTTAAAAAAAATAATAATACAAAGGGATAAAAATACTCTTGATAGTCTCATCCGTGAATCTTACCATATTGCTGCTGCCTAATTAGCGTGGTGAGGAAGAAAGGCAGTTGCTTGTCTGTTAAATTTTTTTTCAAACCGAGAAAAATAACGATGACTCTCCAACAAATCGCATTGAATACAATCTGGTGTTCAGTAAAACGTACCAAGGTGGTTCTAAAAGCTGTACAAGTAGAAAATGATTGGTTTTCAATAGTAAAAGACAAAGATTTTTTCATAAACCGATATCATAACAAGCGACAATATTACCCCACCACGACCGTTCTTGAAACCAAACCGAAACTCGAAAAATTAAACTGACAAATGGTACGATAATGTACCTGTTGGCAAAAATCCAATAAATGGATAGACTAAATCTGCTGCTGAGGCAATTGGCGTGAATGTAGAGGTCAAAAAGAAAACAAAAAGAAAACAGATCAACTGCTGTTAGCGAATTTGCAGAAAGTGGTGTTGAAGAACAATTTCAATCTACAATCTACAAGAACCACTTTGCAATGCATTTCTTGTAGAAAACTTTGCCAAGTATTAAACAGATATAATTCAATGGTCGTAGGGGGCAGTAGTTGTTTTCTGTTGAATACTTGCCGACGACCATACCTATTGTATAGGTTTTTTTGCGGAAGATTGGATTACGTAATCCACCATAATTCATTATTAGTTTTATGATCTTCCGTCAAGTAGTGTCGCCCATCTTTCATGAATAAATGAATGTTGAGTTAAAAATCAGTTACCATAAGGAACGATCTTTCAATTATTGCTATCCTTGGGATATTACTACTGATAATAGGATAAAACCCGATATTGGTCGTAATAATAAAATTTCTACTAGACATAATAAGTGTTTTTCTATTCATTCAATAAAAGTGAAAATAAGTCACTATTGCTGTTTTTCGAAATATTTTAAGTGCATCTGCAACTCTCTAAAATACAGTAAAGAAAAGTTATGACATTTCTTTTGTGGTTTTAATTGTTACCTATTCAACAGATGAAAGTGGTAAAAAAGGTTTCAATACAAATTGTTGTGCTTCTAAGAGTTAGTTTCAGGCATAATCTAAAAAAGAGTTAAAATATATTGTGAATGCTTTTATCTGTATTTATAGATTTAGGTAATGATTTTTTCTCTCATTAGGATTTTCACTCTATGAATAACTTTTGTGTGAATATCCCGGCAGTACGGGATTATAGTCACGAATGTCAATTGTGAGGTTGGAAATTTTGAAGATTATTTGTGAATAAAACACATTGAAAATAACAGTTTTTATAATCCATTCGACTGCAAAACAAAGTAAAACTGGCGACAAACAAAACCCAAATGACAGAAAACAATGACGCAATTGATGGTACTACGCTAGTCAATACAATGTTTGGCAAGTTCAGATGTAAAACACTGTCGGTTTTATGGCTATCTCTTTTCACTGTTTTCAGTTTCAATCGAACATCACAATACCATAATTCTTAGCTTAGATGAATGTTAACGAATTTTGATTCGCTCATAGCGGTTGATAAAAAGAGATGTTCGATAGAGGATGTGTGATTTCTTCGATCATAAATAATTGATGACGAATGGGTAAAAATAAAATAATCGAACTGTGGGGTAGAATCGCCGGTAGTCAGCCACTTAAGCAAAATATCATTTTGAGATCAAGATAAAAAATAAAATTATCTGAAGTTTTTTATGTTACATAGACAATCCGATTTTCATAAATTCGTTATACTTAAACTGTTACTGAACTTTTTCTGAAAAAACTCCTATAGTCAGCCGTTAAAATTCTTATTTCAGCCACTATGCATCTAGTTGTCAGCCACGATAACTGAAGGGCTAGTATAATATATTATTCGGATAGGACATTATTTATTCAAACATTTGCATGCATGTGAAAACTTAAAAAAACAAAATCCTATAGAAAACTCCCCAAAATCAACAATACTTATTAATTATAATTTTTGAAAGGGCTTTCCTTAGTGGCAATTTTTTTTCAACTGCGTTGAGAAAGAATTGTTTTCCCTTGCAGGAACTACATTTTTCTAATTAAGTAGGTATATTTGCAACATATTCTTCCTCTTATCTAGTTAGAACCGTACTTACTGGGTCCGTGGTCCCTCTCTTTGACTATTCCATACAACCTATCTAGTCTTGTGTACACACTATTTTATTTTTTTCCCTCGAAAAGGAATATCCTATAATGTTCAGAGAACATCGTGAGAGCCGAAGAAAAGTAGATAAGATTTGGTGTTCCTCCTGAACAATTCCCAAGGTAGATAGTTCTAAAGAGGTGCCGTTCGTTGGAAGAACGAGCCCCGGGAAAAAGATATTCAACACGTCTCCAAAGTGACGACAAATGGATGTGACGACAGATCGATGTGTCAGTCTTGATGGGACCGCTAATGGTTGAACGATTGTTGACATGAAAGTATCAATAAAACAGAGTCAAGTCGCTAACCTTTCTGTTGTGTTCCAGATAAATGAGCGAGTTTGTAAACAAAGTGTTACCGACAAGACAAATTACACTCTTTAAACATAATCTAAAAATGTATGCGTGTATTTTTTGGCTGCACTCCATGTACGGAAAGAGTATTCCAGGACAGGTCAGATTTGTGCTGTATAAATCATAATCAGTTGACGGGTAAAATACCTCTTGGCACGAAATAGAAAACTAAGATTTTAAAAGGCATCTTTGGCAATGGATCGATCTCACATGGTTTTTCCATGAAGGGTACTGCTGATGCTGAATTTTCACGAGAGTTTTTTGAGAGATTTTTCTAATTATTTATGCAACCATAACGATTTCGCTATTACAAAAAAAACAATTAAAATGATGCAGTATCCGGTGGCTGAGAACTGGAATATTCCAACCTCGAGTCAGCCATCAACTAACCTACAGAAGTTTTATGGGGCTGACTACTGGTGAAATATTGAATAATCAATGATTTTGATGTATTAAAATGCAACAGAAAGATGCCTCTATTCTTATAATGCATAGAGTTCATATTCGAATTTTCTCTCATCCTTCCCAAAGTCAGCCACATGGCTGTCTTTAGGAATTCTTCAAATTTTATGAACCAGTTCTCAGCCACCAACAAATTTAGATAAAATATGCGTATTAAAATCTCAAAAGCTTCGAAAACGTGTTCAATATACATTTTGACATTGCCTGAAAAAATAAAGTTCCTCATATTCATTATTGTTCGAGCTTTGGAGCTTAATAATAATAATAATTGTCAGCCAACACAGCATGCTCTGTCTCACACGCCATGCCATTACTTTGTTGTTAACGTTATATTTGAATAATTTACGCAGTTACCGCCAAAAAGGTGGCTGAATTCAGGAAGCTCAGAATGAGCTATTTTGTGTTAGTCATTTACTTTTAATTTGAATAAGTATGTATGGAAGGCTGACTACTGGAAGTGGCTGGGATTAGGCGTATTTACCCTATATCACGAAACATAAAAGTAACGGAACTATTGTTGGTATTTCATGATATATCCACAATTTTACATAATTCTGCTCTTTTTAAATATCAGTTTGAAGTTTCTTGAGGTGTTTTATATAATGTTGAAAAAAGTGTCAGTAATTTGAACCGAAAATGACAGGTGACATCAGTGAATTCACTTAGCCGAAGTCCTCTATTTGGATCATTTCATGATGTTGAGTCAGTTCTTGTAGCACGAAAAGAGCGCCATCTAATCAATCAACACGGTTAACCTCTTCAAGCGTACGAGAGCCTCCAATATCGCATCGGCGGGCACCACCTCTCGTACATTTGCGGTTGAATCAGCGGAGATCACCATCATCGAAAAATAATCGGTGATTTATGAATAGGCTAGATGTGCGCGGCCGTACGTCTGAATGACTGTACCCACCCCCTCTCCGCACAGGTAAACTTAGAAGGCGGTGCTTACCGGGCCGCCCGAGATAGTCACTTAGTCAAATGCCGATCGCTGAGTCGGACGATCGCTCGAAACACCGCCGACATTCAATTGTCACAACATCGCCCAGCCACCTGGACAGGAGAAATTTGAAAGTTGTGCCGGTGTCCTTTATCGTCGAGTGTTATTGTTATCACCGCGAGAGTAGTCGCGTACGCCTTGCGCGACTCGAGCACACCCGAAGGTCCGCGAGGGTGAGACAGACGCACCGCCCTTATCTAATCCCCCTCCACGGACGTCGGCGCTTGTTAGAAAGCATCGCGACGCCGTCGAGATCGTATGCTACCTGCACCAATCATAACTGATAACATGAGTGCGACAAGTTAGTGTTTTTTTTGTGTGGACGGTGACTGTGCTGTGATTATGTCGAGAAGGAAGCAAGCCAGGCCCAGCCGACTCCTGGAGGACGAGGACGCTCCTGCCGCCGCCGCAGGGTTTCCTGCTGCGCCAACAGTTATTGGTAAGTCGGCCGACTTACCATCTCTTTCGTGCAACGGATACACTTGGATGGTTATGATAAACCAGAGTTATGCTCACGATTACTGATAAGGCGTGGATTTATCAAAAACCAGATGTAACGTAATACTGCCGATGTCCGATAACATTCATGTTACCGACAAATTCTACCAGCCACCTGGGCGGTTTTTCTTCGGGGGGCATTAGTGTCGTCCAAAGAGGCATTATGGTGTACATAATTAAATTAATGTCCGGGTCAAAGATTATCTGGATACTGCATACCGAAAAATTTATTGACGGCGCGCAGTTGTAGGCTGAAGAATTCATCAATGAACTCTTTGGCGAGTGTAGTTTCTTTTGTTGACGATATCTGACAGTAAAATATCATCTATAAACAATTTAAGGACATTACTCGGTTGTTTAAAACACATCTTTTCATGATTCAAAGTTTGGCAAAAAATGTTTGAAGTAATAATATCTTTTCAAGCAATCGTATTCTTGTCAACTCTTGCATTATAATACCGCTTGGAAAACAATATCTTATAACGTTGAGAACAGTGTCGTTCCATATTTTGAATTCATCGATAATTTCATACATGAAAGAGAAAAACTCATATCACCTAACGTACCCAGAAATTAGATACCACAAATTGAAACTTCCCAAATAGAGGGTTATTAAAAATATTTATAAAACAGTTTATGGCAATAAAAAACGCAAATATTGGATTTCCGGAAACTTTTAAAACATTTTCATCAAAGTATAATGAAATCCTGCAGTGACGAAAATTAATATATATACATATATATACTTAACTATAAAATCGAAAGAAGATGCCAGAATATGCTGATTTGAGACAAATGTGTTGCCGACCTTTTTTGTTCCTTCTTGATAAATCAAACCATAAAGCAATCGTATTGTTGTCAATTCTTACAATATAGTACCGATGGGAAAAATGATCTTATTACGTTGAAAACAGTATCTAAGTAGTTCCATTTTTTCAATTTATTGATAATTTCATACATAAGAGAAAAAAATAATATTCATCAAAAAAAAATTCAGATAGAGGTTATTGAATCTATTTATAAAAGCGTTCATGGTAATTAAAAACATAAAAATATCGAATTCTGGCAAGTTTTGAATATTTAAAAATGTCATATTCATTATAATATAATAAAAGTGGTGAATATAAATGAATACTTAATTATAAAATCGAACTTAGATGCCAGAATGCTGATATGTTGACCGACTTTTTCCATTGCTTCTTGAGAAATTGAACTATATAGAAGAATGAAATAAATTCTGTTCATAAAACGATTTTAGTGATAGTATTTCCAAAATAACTCACAAGTAAGCTTCATTGATGCATAATGTCCCCAAAATGAATAAATCATCGACAGCACAAGAAATTATTGAATATTTCTGAAAAATTATTCAAAATAATTGATTCAAAACGAATACGCCTAATTGCTGATATAATACAGGTGTATATCTTTCTTATAGAATTCGTGAAAAGAAAGGGTGTAATTCTGGGTGGGCCATTGGAATAATCAACAAATATCTATTTTTCTCTTGATGAATATATGGGTTGAACACTGAATTGTCGAAATACTACTGGGTAATAAAACAAGACAAAAAGCAAAAATCAGTGAACATAATTGCACAAATGTTGATAAGACAATAATTTTGTGAATATTTTTTAATACTTAACGATTCTTCCAGTAAAGTAACTCTCATATCTGAGAATATCCCTTCTACAAATGCTCCCAATGAATAAAAAAAATTGCTAGAGATGTCAAATTGCTTAGAAGTTAAAAAAATTTAAGAGAGATGCCTAATTGCCGATATAAGGCAGATGTAGCTCTTCTTTATAGAATTCCTGATAATTATTCTTGAAATGATGGGGTGTAATTTTGTTTAGGCAAATTTTGAGTTTTCTTTTGACGAAAATGTAGGTTGAAATATAGGTTGATGTAGGCTCTCAGTGAATTCAAGAAAAATATTTGAAGGGAGATGCCTAATTTCTTCTCCCAAAAGACAAAAAGCAAAACATTACTGACAGGAATTGTACGAATGTTGATATGACGATAATTTGGTGAATATTCTTCATTACTGATTATTCCAGTAAAATAACTTTCATATCTGAAAATATCGCTTCTACATCATATGCTCCTAGTGAATTTAAAAAAATTATATGAAAACCACAATGAATATGATTTTTGAGTTTGTTTTGAGATATTGATGTATTGCCTAAGAAAAGTGATAATTCACCGAATTAATGAATTTGAAATTAAATGAAATCTTTATTGAAAATAGGAAGTCCTAATATACGAACATTGATAATTATGAATAGGTATATATAAGGTATCATGATGCACACATGAATTAAGTTTAAAATTTGAATATACAGTTACAAATACCTACATATATACAAAAAAAATTACGGAAATGGCGAATGTTGATATGGAATAAATGTATTGACTCCTTCAACTGAGAATAATTGGAAAAAATGATTTACTGTAAGTTCATATTTGCTTGTCACCAAAAAAAACTAAAAACATTTTTATAAATTATTAAACAAACCTCATATCTCTTTGATTTTTGCATACAGCATATATACTAGTTGCATGGATAATGCCTGAAGGCAAAGCAAAGCTGAATATACCAAACTCGTTTTGAATATGCTCCCAAAGATGAAGATATGGGGATACGGCATTACTTTGAGAAAAGTTTCAACCTTTGATGACAACAGAAGTGTTTTCAAATGGATAGGATTGACTATTGATTTCCGGAAATAACAGAACAGCTTGTACAATATCAAACAGTTTTTTTCTGATTTTGTCAAGTTCTATATTTGAGTTTGGAAATTGAAAATACTAAGTCATTAGCAGAGGGTAGCTAAAAGTATATATTACGAATCCCACAATAGATGAATTTGGAAAAATTCAAAGTGAATTCAATTGTTTGTGCTCACACAAACTGCACTTTGAAATGTATAAATTCATAATCGGCCAGTTGAGCTCGTATCAACTGCTACCGTTTCACTTTTTTGTCTTCCTCCATCCATCATATTCACCGGCAATGGAAAAAACTCGAGAATGCTTACCTCCGAGGCCGTCCACCTATTACTGAGGAAACATTAAAAATAAGAGCTATAATAAACTCACAGTAATTGAACGATATGAGTGACATAACCTTCCGACGGAACTAAATGATACCCATATCATGATCTTTTTCACCGGTGAATTATAAATATTATTGGCCTATAAATTGTGCGTAATTTGTTCTTATTGCGGCAATTTTACGGAGTTTATTCCCGACGCGGACTCCGAAGTATTTGGAAAATTTAAATTCCTCATCGGATGTCCAGTTCAAAAGGACCGCGACGTGATGAGATGGGCTCGATGAGCTAGCCCATGCTCTGTGTACAATATGAATAGGGATCAAGTTGTGAGAATACCTTTTGAAGATCGTATCTACACACTTTTGTGGAAATATTGTGCAGCTCAATATTGACATACTTAATAATCTTCAAGGTTCACCACTGAAAGTGAATAATATGTCAAATAGATTTTCTCAAACTGTGGTTAATTTAATTCCCTCTCACTTTTCACTCATGTCCTAGAAGAAATTTTGAAGAAAAAATTGCGATGGGATATGAACTCGTGATCATCATGTCGCACCACTCAATTGACACCACTGAGCTATTTGGTATTAATGTACAAAACGATAATTTCCATCTCAAAAGCCATTCCGCTAGCCGCATTTATTTTGTGAATCAAAGTATGTCTGCTGTAATGATAACTTTGAAGTAGTTTTTGTACAGAACAGAAAATACTGGAGAGTCATATGAATGTGGTTGGAGAAAATGTGTTTGGTTCGATAAAACATAATTATTATGAGCAATCAAGTTGCCTTGAAACTTTGTTGAAATACGTTTGTCAAATATTCTTAAGTATATCATGACAATGTCATAAATTATTGTAACTGTCAACTACTGTTCGAATATATTTTGAAATGCCATTTTCCCATCAAAAATAATGTGATATGTTAGAATCCTACTTGGTTTGCCAGAAAAATTGCGTATGAGCACTCCAACACTACAGCAATTAGTTCCCCGATCGTGAATTACCTAATCGGCGTTTTTTTGCTGTGCTTCATCGTCGATTCAGGAACAATGAAAAAGCTTTTGAGAAGAGGAGGACTAAATAACGATTTGTAATATCTGAACATACAGAAATTGACGTTTTATCCTACTTTGAGGTATATCCAAATGAATCCATTTCTGAAAAATGAGGTGTACATAATGAAACATAATAATGTAGATGAACTAAAAAATTATATTGAATCTATAATTAATAGAATTGATGGCTGAACTGAGTTGAATGCCACGTAGTGTCAATAGAAGGGCCCAAATATGTGTTCAACAACAAGAAGGTGTTTTTGAACATTTACTTGATATTTTATAGAGCTTTATCAAATACGTTTGTTATAAATCTTTCCTATTGATAAAACTGTCTTATTTTCACCTTTATGAATAAAAGACAAATGAGATTTGTTGTTGAGAATGTTATTACGAATCAAAATGCATGAAAAAATATAGGGTGTTCCATTGAAAGAAATATAATTTTATGAAATATTCTGAAAACGCGACTGTAATTTTTTTTGTTTTCGGCATCGAGAAGGCTACTAGTTTGCCCATTTAAACGAATTTGTAGCATCAATATTAACGGAATGGTGCCGAATTTGGAACACTCTGTATATGAATGTCACAATTTTCTTGTATGAATATTAAAATACGTTGAAGGTATACAATGCTTGACTATGTACATAATCAAGATATAGGCATAACACTGTAATCTCCAAAACAGCCACACTACCCACTACCTTAGTTCGTGTGTTTGATACGATTCATATTCTCAAACAATGCACTTTTCGAAAAACATACAAAAAGTAGGTACTTAATTGATGCAACATACACTACAACCTATAGCATATGTTATAAAATAAATACACATTACTCAAAAACTGTTAGGTCAATATATGATGCTATAATAAATAAATACTAGACATGGATTATGCTGTGTCATTCCCGGATGAAAACTCATCAATTGTGTTAGCTATTGAAGCAGTTTTTAACAGCATGCTTCGATTTTTTGTTTGAATCAAAAGTATGTGATTACATATCACATTAGTCATATGTGTTATAATGTAATGCAATAATTACATTACATGTATAAAAATCATAGATCTCATCATCTCGCGATCATTATTATTATTAAGTTATCTTGTCTTGTACTTTATGACAATTAAAACTTCTGATAATTAGGCCAACGTTGGGGATTTTGCTTGAATTGGTGTGATAATTTAAATTTTCCTCTACCAAAAATTAGTTTCCTTTGACGATGGAGAAGATATTTCGTAAATCAAGTTAGGTAAGATGTATATCATATTAATTTCCAAATTCCTATGGAAAGTTATGATAGTTATATAAATAACTTAATGTTCTGTTGAAAATTTTCATAAGCAGTATCAAAGTGAATACTGTTGTTTTTTTTATTATGGTTGTTCCATTACGATAATTAACCAAGTACTAGTAACAGAGAATTATGTGCGCTCTCAATGAAAGTGAATGAAGATAATATTCGATTGATATTTAGTAAAAATGAAAAATTATACGTTTCTCAGGTGTGAATCAATATTTTTTTGAGGATCCCTGAACATTTTACGAAGTGATATAAAATGAATTATCTTTAAATTAAACCACGTGAAAAAATATTTAAACATTAACATTTTCCGAGACATCCATTAAAAAAAACATCTTTTCAATAAGAAAATCAAATATTGAAATATTTATTGGTCTATGAAGATTCAAGCGGAGCGATTCCATTCAGATTTGGTCACGATATAGGTACTTAGAGAAATGACACCATATCCTCATATACCAGTTTCTACTATTAAATTTTCGATAAAAGTAAATCCATCTAATTAACTTCGAAAAATAAACATTCCTATTTCCTAATGACCGGTTTAATCACATTTTACTTTCAATGCATGCAGCTAACGTTTCTGTTTATTTCAATTATTAAATAAACAAATTTCTCGGAGATACATGTTTACAGGAGTTCGGTAACCTGAAATTGGTTTGTGTGGCTTTCTGGCAAGTGAGGAGTCGAAGAAAACAGCTCCAATTTGTCTATTATAGACAACGTATTTGATCCGAAAAAATATTTACTGTTTCTGGATATAAACATTTGCACTAAGTTAGAAATATACATAACAATCTAGGCTATACAAGTATAAAAGTTCTTGCATACTCCATATCAATAACGGGATGACACGAGGTTCTGTTTTGGGCCCAGTTCCCTGCCTTACAGAATAAAATTAAACAGATTGATTCGAAAAAGTTGTATTAAACATGTTTTGAAGGGTTCAATAATATTTTTAGGTACAAAGATGCTTTCTCAAATATTTGTTGATGGAATAAAAACAGTGATGATGATTGTGTGGTTTCAATTTAACTTTTATGCTCTTCTAAGTCAGAATATTGAACCCGTCAGGCAAAAAGTTGTAGAGTATGTTTGCTTCCTGTTCCAACATCAGCAATTAATCTAACTACATTTTCTGAATTTTCAAAACAAATAGCCTGACAAGAAATCCCCGATAAAAGCATGGTATATAATTCATACGAGAAAAAATATGAAAAGTAACAAGTTTGAACTGTGTTAAAACATAGTTGGTTTTTCATGCCTAACAAGTAAATCAAAATTGATATTTTATCATCAATAACAACCCCAAGAGAGTTTGACACTGATGTTGCCATCACCTCTGTCTTCAGAAAAAATAATACTCATTCTTGGTAAAACCTAAGAACTTTCCTAGATTGTATCATTATTCAATTTCTGAGAGGTATGCCTTGGATAATGAAAATGAATTGAAAAATATGGGTTTCTGTTAACTGAATTTTGGTCGGAAAAATGCAACATCAATATCAATATTGAGAACCTTCAGTTTGTAAACCTTGAGTTCCAATATAAGTATTTATTTTTTTTCGTACTGATTCATATACAGAATTTGTTGCTTTGAATACAGTTGCACAAACATCGTCGATTCGCCGTTGGCAATGTACACAAATGTTCGTCATATCGAGAGCGTCTTGTCTCTGTCTTTGTCACATCGAACTCGAATCGAAATAATGTGGGCGATGAAAAGAAAACCTGCTTGCTTACACCGCATCATTAATGGATACCAGTAAATCTGTCATTTTTATGAGATAAAATACCGACTGTCGGGTTGATAAAGCCTCTATGTCAACAGCGGAGGAAACATAAACAATGACAATTATTGCTTCAAATTATAACATCTGATATCATTTCGGAATTGTTATAGGATGTATAAAGTTATCGGCTCTAATTACCCAGTTTTCAAGAAACGTGCAGAACATCCAGAAATGATCTACTTAGCTTCAGCTGTCAGCTTTCAAAAATTGTTTATTTAGAAAACTATAATAATTTTGATTACATTGAAGAAGTCTCTGCTGATTTTAAAACTATAATTGAGGACTTAGTGGGTCAGGATCAGTTAATTCTGAAGTACTGAGTAGATATGAACGTCTGATATACGATATATATCAGATCCACTCAGGTTAGGCCAATTTTTAAATCCTGAATCGAAATTCACATTCATTATCTCAAGTAACTCCAAAATTGCAATTCAGGATCATGACTTATCAGGAGAAAATTTGTTATTTCCAAGATACTGAGTAAATATAAACGCCCGAATCAATATTCGAGTCAGTACGTATCTCAGAACGAGGTAATTTCCAAATAATGAGTTAAAATATCTTAGCATGAGTTAATTGCCAAATAATGAGTGAAAATTTCATTTTAGTATTTCAGAATTAGCTGATTTCAAAATTCTGAATCAGGATGGCGACTCACCGAGTGGAAATTACTCAATTTCGAGATACTGAGTAGATGTGGATGCCTGGTAAACAGTACCTGTCTTGAAATAAATTTATTTCTAGATACTGAGTCAAAATTTAATTTAAGTAATTCAGAATCAGCTAAGCCTAGAATTCTGAGACAGGATTCCCATTAAGTTGGTCAGAATTGATTAATTCCAGGATACTGAGTAGATAAGAACGCCTGATACGAGATACCGTGTCAGCAGCTATCTTGAATGAGTTATTTCTAACTAATGAGTGAAAATTCCATTTATGTATTCCAGACTGAGCTGTTCAAAATTCTGAATCAGGATTGCGACTCACCGAGTTAAAATTACTCAATTTCGAGATACTGAGTGGATATGAATGCCTATCTCAGAATGAGCACCAGATACTGAGTAAATATATGTTAGTATCTCAGAAGTAGCTCAATGAGAAATTTTAGGAAGGCAAACGTGAATTATTAAATTGTGAACCAATTTAATAATTCCAGGATGCTGAGTATATATGAATGCCTCATACGAGATACTGAGTCAACAGCTATCTCAGAATGAGCTGATTCCAAATTTCTTAATGGAGATTGCCGGCTTAGAGTTACTCAATTCCGAAATAATGAGTTGATATGTCATTTAGTAATTCATTTAAGTATCGCAGAGTTAGTTGAATACGAAATTCAAAGTCAGGGTTGGGATTTAATGAGTCAGAATTCATTAAGCCCAGGATACTGAGTAGATATGAACGCCGGTTAGACCAAATCAGCAGCAGCCATCTCAGAATGAACTGATTTTTGAATAATGAGTAGAAATTTCATTCAAGTATTTCAGAATGAGCTGGTTCCAAACTATGACAAAATTGCAACTCATCAAGTTATTAGAATTACTCGATTACGAGATACTGAGTAGATTTGAATGCCTGATAAACAGTACCTATCTTAGAATAAACTAGTATCCAGATACTGAGTCAATTTCTCATTTCAGATTCTCAGAATTAGCTAAGTAAGTATTTCCAAACTAGCTGATTCCAAAATTCTATATTTGAACTAATCAGCTAATTCCTAGTACCTATGTAGATATGAACGTCTCGATTTCCATTGACATGGTGAGACATATTCGATTATAAATAAAAATATTTGCGCTTTCGAAAATCGGTACTGAACAATGTTGATAATGAATAGAAATGCCGAAGATGCGCGCAAAAACGTCCAGAAGTTCGTGAGAATGCCAGCTTGACAGCTACCCGTGTAGCTCACAATCATTTCATAACCGCTTATGCTCCGAGTCCAATAAAAACTGGCCGCCTTGTTTAATTGATGATGGACGATCGGCCTTATACAAAGGACCATAATTTGTTGTCAATTTCTGGATATATTGACGTTCATAACTGAAACGCGGCTGTTTTGATCTAGGCTGCTGGGTTTTTTGTAAAATGCATGATATTCTCGCTGCCGGTTTTTGTCCTCTTGAATTATTTGAGAGGACTGGTGGTCTACGGAAAAGAAGGATTGGTTGAAGGGATCTCATTTACATCGATTTGTTTTTCTGGTAGTTTTTACGTTGGAATGTGTGTTTGTCTTTTGAACGTTAGATATTTGGTTGGGATTATCCATAAAAATAAAACTAACAAAGCGATTAAATAAAAGGAAATGAAATTATTGTTTTGAATTTGAAAACTTGGATTTGTCATATGGAACAGTTCAAATTTCGTTTCCAAGGTATACGGATAAATTGCACTTGCCAACATGGTACTGGTGATGACCAATAGGTTTGAAACACGTGTTCACGGTTGCTCTACTATTCAAAGGCTACACAAAATACATTCTTCTCTTCATATGTTCATAGAAGGTAACGATTCTCTGGGATATACTGATACGTGTTTGATATGTTCATGAAAGGTCATTTGCCTATCAAATGCTACTCCCAAGTCCTTCATAGAGGTGACATATCGAAGAGGTGCATCATTCACCATTTTGATTTTATTTTATAGATAATAAGAAAAAAGCGTATAGTTGTATTCAAAGAGACTGTGACTGGTGTTTCACCTTGTCGATTGGAATATACCGTCAAAGTAATCTGCAAACAAATTTGCCTTCCATTATTATTTGATCTCTCAAAAGCGTAGGTCAATTTGAACCAGAAATATTTCTGATGAGTTATTCAACTGGAATATATACACTTTCTGTATAAATATAATGACAGATTCTTGAGAGAAATATGTGCGTGTTGATCTGAGCATTGATAACGCAAGGTTATCATTTACGATAACTAGTTCTTCCAGATCAGCATTTAACCTTCAAATTCCATCAAGGTTGATTTACAGGATTAACAACCCCACTAGCATTATATGGAGGAAATCGAGTCGTAGATCAATGAACATGACGTTTTCTTTGAAAACTATCTTCACTAGCTGACCGCTCGATCTGGCAGGTCGGTACTGCCCTTAGTTTTGTTAGAAAGAGGTCAAGTCGACAGAAATAAAAATATTTCCGTTAAAATCCTGAAACACCGATTATCGAGAATCTTTTGAAGTGACTAATGAATATTTCAATTTTTCTAAAGATAGGGAAACATATACATGAACTTCATCGGATTGATAGATACAACAACATATAGGTTTTGCCAAGAAAGTGAGGAAACCACAGCGCACACTGTGCTACTGCGAAGAACTGACTAGGCTAAGGTTTTCGACGATTGAGAAGGAAAAATCCAATACATGGAGGACCTGGGTGTCTGGCCCATGGAGTCTAGTGATATGGACGAGTCGAGACAAGGTTAGGTATGGTTAGAATCAGCAGTCTGCTAGGCACATAAAAGTCTGTTACATGTAATTGGCAAAATGCACGATTCTGTAGGTTGTTTATCTAGCGTTTCTCTCCAGGAAGATTTGGAGAGGAGGTAGGTCTAGTAGAATTTCCATAGCCGCTGACGGTGTGGTGCTAATGGCACCAGTAATAACCAGACAAGCTTTTCTCTGTAAACTTGAGAGCTTCACCAGGCACAAGGAGTTCTAACATAACATTAGATCTGCAGAGGTAGCAGTACTTAGGCTCCTAGAAGTATATAAGCCACTGAATCTTACAGTGCACGGTTGAACCAAATAATCTACGATTGTCTAAGATGTGGTAATCTTCAATCACATCGTCGACAATCCTTAATCGACTCCATCTCCATCAAAATAGTTACAACATTCCCAGTCAGCGGACCGTTCAATACGATCGTTAAGGCTATCAAACAGAATTCCAGATTAATATCACGGTGTCTGTGTTTTAATTTGTTCGAATTAATAAAGGGTTCAAAGTCGCCATTTTGTAGCACACCCCTTCCATATAATAATCTCATTAAACGGGGTGTCTGCGGAGGTAGGCCAAGCGTAAGAAACGGGCTTTTAAAAGGGGTAAAACGAGTCGAGGCCTCCTTTGATACCGTACCCGTCGTTGGTCATACTCGTACATATGCAATAATAATCAACCGGTTGGTTGGCAGCTTTGAAATTTGATTTTTCCGACCGGCATTCGACGGATAGTCGGTATAATCACAGATGAGTGAGCGACGGCCCTCATTCCGGTAGAGTTGGCGGGGATTTCATCACGATTCATTTATTCGATGGTCCCAAATTGAATTTTGTGAATTTTAATGTTGCAAGCTCGATTGCTGAGCGAATTTGACGGGATTTAATGAATTGGTGTTTTCCGTTTGCGAAACTGGCCCCAGCTCGATGATCTACCGAATGTTCGCTATTTTTGATGATTGATTATTATTAATGAGGGCGGTATTTTTCATTCCGTGAGGGCGAATCAATTCAAGTATCGATAATGAAATGAACTCAGTGTGTTGTTCCAAATGAGTGCAATTTTATCAAAACTCCACACAGGTCTGGAAATAAGTCTGTTCAGATCTGGTGTACCACAAGTATCTATTCTTGGGCCACTGCTGTTCTATTTTTTTTGGTTTTGTTTTATTTTGTACAAGTTTGAGGTCAATAACGTGCTAGTTTGAGAGTGAAGAATAAAAAAATTGTACATTATAAGACTGTCGAGGGTGATATCTCAAGAGGTTTTTGTTGTATCAGTTGAACTTTTGTTTTGAACAAAAACTTGCTTGCTTCGGTAATCGGGGAGAGCAAATAACATGATTAAATGACGAAACCGAAGATGGAGTGATTTTATGTATTGTTATTTGCTTGCGTCAAATTACAAGCTATCAAGTTTGAGTGGAATCAAATTAAAGTTGAAAGCACATGATATAATACATATAGAGTGGTAACAAAGTTTGCAATTGTAAAATAAATGTGAAAATAGTAATATGAAGTCTAAAATATTGAAATTAAATATAATAATGAGGCAATAAAAAAATTGAAAGAACGTGTAATAATGAAATTAATCGTATCTTCATGAGATTCCTGTTGAATATAATACGGTCTCCTACTTAGTATCTTTTTTATGATTTTTTCCAAATCGCTCGATATCTGCATTAAAGTCTTCAAACTCATCGGACAAATGATTAACCATTTGAAAAATTTAGGGTTCTACTGAAAAACTCTTCAACTCGACAACGGTTGAAGATTGAGCAATTCTGTGAACGCTATTCGATTCAGAATGATAAAATTAGTATACTCGGTAAATTTTGAGTCAATCGACGTAAAAACAAATTATTCGACAAATCTAAAAA
Organism: Chrysolina americana; assembly: GCA_958502065.1. Lineage (NCBI taxonomy): Eukaryota > Metazoa > Arthropoda > Insecta > Coleoptera > Chrysomelidae > Chrysolina > Chrysolina americana. The sequence goes on along the minus strand of OY293413.1, from coordinate 1,533,545 downwards.
AGTCCAAAGGGGTAGACCCCTAAATATCATGAAAAATTCAAGATCATCAGATACTAGGTTTGACATATAAAAGAATTAAAAGGATGAAACACCACATGCACGATCAAATTTTGGTAAAATGTAATTTTTTATTTTTCAAAAAAATCGGGAATCTCACTGAAATTTTATTAACAATTTTTTTTATCACGACAAATTCTCAATAATAATTCGACAATTACTGAAATAGGTTTCATCTATTTTCTCGCCTTGCTACTAACGCTCCTATATGAATGAAAACTTCGTAAATTTGTTCGTGCTTTGACTGTTACTATCAAGTTTCTACGCTGGCAGTCAATGCAATTGAATTTTTGTTAAATTAATTTCGAATGTTATACTTTTCCATCTCCAATTTGACAATGACCAGTATTGAAAACTCCTAAGCTAGATGAAATAGATTTATTCTTCTTAACTTCTGGACTTCTGGTAATACAAATATCCCGAAATACAGCTGTAAATCAAAACTAACCGGACCACCACCTGCTGCTAGAAATGTCACACTGAGAAATCCATAACCATCTCCCAGAAATATTGGTACTCTCCAAATTCATTAGTTTACTGACCTGCCGTTTATAACGGCGTGACAAATTTCAGGCCAGTCGAAGACGTTTGTTTTTGTCGCATCCTACCTTCATTGACAACCACAGAAAGTCGACTAGGGTTTTCGTAAAAAACTGACTCGAAAGGAAATCATGCTTGATCGAGATCCGTCGCACTGATCGATATTCTCTAATAAATTTGTCACTCGACTAACCATAACGGAGAATCGGTAGTTAGCGTTTTATTCAAAGGAAATATGCTTATTAATAGAAACAATCAAATTTCGAATTGATTCCGTCTTACGGCATATTATTTTATACATTTTTTCAGTTCATTAGTCATGAGTGAACAGGAGTTTCCTTTGAGATATCGTGTTGAAATTATTTGAAAGTGTCAGTAATTGAGACCGCTGGAAGACAGAACCGTAGTTACTGAAAGTTTTTGTAGGCACTCTTGAATTAACTCGAACACAAACTCAAAGAGTATATTTTAATAAAGACCGTGGTTCAGTAAGTACTTTAATCTCCGACTTTGTGAACCTAAACATGGGTGTCCCTCAAGGATCAATATTGGGGCCTATTTTATTTATATTTTATACCAACAACATGAATGCTTGCATGAAACATCCGGAATATATTGCATACATGCTGATGATATTTCTATTTTACGAGCCCTAACAACTATTTGTTGGAACAAGCAGTTACTTTGCGAATAAAATGCCAGTTTACCGAAATTCTTTCATTGTAATCATTTTTAGTTGTTAATATAAAATATACAATTTTTTTTATTTTTACCGCTTAATTATATATTTCATATATTTTAGGTTGATTACTATTTAATAACATATTTGAAAATCGAAAAATATTGGAACATGTTCTGTTTGTCTCACATTTAGTGAGTTTTATAGACGCAAAGAAGGCTTTGAAATGAAACATACGAGTAAACGTGTTGCCAACAAAGATTGTCACTCGTCATTTGAGTACTAATATTTGAAGTGAGTAGGTAGTGTCAGTTTTATTAAGAATAAAATACCATAATGATACGTGGAAAACCTACTGATACAAAAGTGCGAGAAATTATTATTAATCAATACCAAAACGGAAAAGCAAAGCGTGAAATTTCCAGTGAATTGACTCTAGCAACAACTACTGTGTTTAATGTAATCAAAAAATATGGTGAAACTGCCAGTATTGATGTTCGCGGTAAAAGCTCAGGCCGTCCAAAAGCTGTTTCTCAAAGGAGTGTGAAGCATTCAATTATAATATGTAAGTCGGAAAGAAGAAATACACTACGAGAAGTAACTGAAAGGCGGAATAGACAAACTTGGATGAATGTTTCCAGAGAATGCTGTCGCAAATATATCCAATATAAAGTTTTTATAAGGTATGTTTGATAGGTACTTCTTTGCGGTATGAGTTTTCTATTTTTTTACTTACAGGCTCGGTAAACTCAAAAATGGACGAAGTATATTTGGGCCAAATCGAAGCTTTCGTGGACCAAACATGACTGGGACAAGGTTATCTATAGCGACGACAGCAAATTTGTTGTCTGTGTGGGAGAATACCGAAAGCGTGTGATTCTGGACAAAACAGAAGCATTGCATAAGGACTGCCTCAAAAGGACTGTAAAGTTTCCACAGGGCATCATGATGTGGGGTTGTAGGTCGGCCAAAGGGTTGGGAACTTTACAATTTATTCAAGGCATAGTAAACGCAGACAAATACCAAGATATCCTTGAACATTCGCTTTTACCAAGTGCAGCAAAGTTATATCCATCCGGAGATTTTATTTTTCAACAGGACGTAGCCTCATGCCACACGGCTAAATCTACCAAAAAATGAATGGGAGAACATGACATTTTTGTCACATCCTTCTAGCAGCCCGGATTTTAATCCAATAGAGACAGTTTGGCACAAAATGAAACAATACCTAAGAAATAATCCTCAGCGTACTTTACCACAACTACCTTGAACACCCCTGAACTCTGTGAAGGGGTAGTTAATACAATGCCTACTAGAGTTCAGGCTGTTATTCGAGCTGAGAGCGGTGTTACGCCTTATTAATTTCTATTTTAATATGTTGAAAACCATTTGTTCCAATATTTAGTTGTCAGCATATTTCGATTATCAAACAATCGATTAAATAGGAATCAACATAAAATATATGAAATATATGATAAAAATGTAAAAATAATTCCATACATCATAAAAAATGTTGCTAATTTCTGCCTATATATTTAATTTGAGTTATTAATTTGTGAAAATTGAGGTAAAGTTCATATAAACATCGTTCTAAGGAAGTTGTAAGTTTTTCGTCTGCCCTGGAAGTTGCACTCTGGTAGACTGAATTCTTTAATATTTTCTCTGAAAAGAGCCAAGTTTATCGTATAGAGTTTGTGCACTCCCAAGAGCCGACGCCTGAAATAAAGGTATAATAATATTCAATATATGGGATGTTAGCCCAGTAAATAGTCAAATACACAGAAAGAAATATAGTCAATTATTGCTAGTAGGGCGTTAGCCTACTGCAATCCAAAAATATTCACTGAAATTATTCAATTTCTAATAGTTTGTAAAGTCGATCGACCGTAAGCAGGATTACGCTCGCTAACGACGAAAATTAAAATGTCTATTAAGTTCACTGTGATTAATAATGGAAAGTTCAAATAGGCACATAAACAGGATTATGTCCTCTCTGCATATAATAACACTGAATAAACGGATTCACAGGTAAGTTTTCCAACTTCCCATTCACCTTCTTCTTACCAGGTGAGTATGCAAAATATTCTGTTCCAATCACAGAATCAAACAGCTGAAACCGGATCAGGTCCTCCAAATGAAAGCCAAAATTCAGGGTAATACAACTCTTCGTCCCAGTCTTGGAGCTTTCACAGCAAGTGCTGGCTGTAGATTTTTGAATAATTTATTTTTGGTAATTTACTTCCAAATTATTCAACCAGCAATTTTCGCCAACCAGAAATATCGTAGTAACAAATTTTCCTACTTGGAAAAGTACAAAGTCGCTTGACTTTTAAACTTTGCAAAGCGAATTTCGCAAAATTATTGCATATAACTCTGAAAAACTAATTCTCGAATTGAAAGCTAAATTCAGAATGAATGAAGAATTAGGAATGAATCTCTGCGAAGAAATTCGCATATTTATAGTTTGCGCCCGGTGGGCGGAGCCTATGAATCAATGTTCTGTGCCCGGTGGGCGGAGCCTATGAGAGCGCTCGCTCAGACGCGAATCGAGAAGAATTTCTCGAATTAGTCAAAGAACTGGAAATTTTGTGAAAAATAACTATTTTGCACAAAGAAAAATTGTTGGTTGATTAGTAATTCGCAATTTTTATTTAAAATTGGGAATTGCTGACAGAGGAAATTGTTTGCATGTTGTGTCCAGGTCTATACTGATGACTGTCGTATATAGAGAATATTTTTTACTTTGTGAATTTATTGCCTTTCGTCAAATACACACAATTTGAATACTTATCATGAAGAAATGAATCTCCATTTCTCCTAAAATAAACTTATGAATCAATCATAAGAGACAGTAGTCACTTTGAATAAATATCCACCACTCGATTTGTGTGACAACCGTTCGAAAACATAAATCTTGATTAGTATTCCAGAAAAAAGATTATGAGCCTCGACTGACACTGAAGCATTCACACATAATTTACATCAAAACAGTCGACTCGGTCGTATTTATAGCCGCTTGAAGCTCATATTTGTTAAAGAAGCGTTCTAGACCCACACTCCATTGTCTACGTTTTCACTCAATTCCGGATCTAAAAATAAAAGCCGAGACAAAACATTATAATCGGCACGAAAAACTTCTCTCAACGCACATGTTCGATGAAAACCTTTTTCATTTGTATGTTTACCCTATAAAAGAAAATATACCTTTCAAGCCACTTTAGATGAAAAGGTTATGTAAATTATACAATGCATACGGTTTAGCGTGTTCACTTTGTTTTCCTTGTGACACATTGACAGAAATCGATTCGGCGCCCTTGCATAGGCGTCCCTCGGGGACTGAGAGGCGTCTAAAGCAAAAATTCCATGTTTAAAGAAGTGCGGATGACTGTTTCCAAAAATTTATGTGTTCACAGCTGCTCATAAACATCAGAATACCACATTAATGCACTTGTATACAAATGACAGATGACAAATGACATATGACACAATGAAAAATGACAAATGACAAATGACACATGACACAAGACACACGAGACACACATATCGAATGACACATGAAAACTGGCACACAAAACATTATGAACATAATGAATGCCACACGACAAATGACACAAGACAAATCTCTGCAAAATAGCGCATTTTCAGCTTCACAACAGATTTTCTGCTAATGGTAGGTATACAGAAGAATGAAAGATAGTCTTCAATTTGGATGAAAAACGAATTGAGTAACAAAAGCTTCCACTCCAACAAGAATCTTCAGTGTCAATTCATCATACACTTCTTATATAATTCTATATTCATTATTCAATTCTTACAGATGATTTATATGTTCAGTACGATTTACCTTAGTTTGAATTTATATATTCACATTGATTTCTTGTCGAAAAATTGGTCAAAAATAAATTAATTCAATTTCCATAATATCAGAGTTACAGCAGTTTTTTTTTAAATTTTGGTTATTGAGTTTTCGGTAGAAAAATCTGCTTTTACGTATTTTGAAATAATAGTTAATTTTGTATTCAGTGCGTAAAAATTTACATCGTCTGAAATACATTAAAAATAAATATTTTGGTTGGTTTCCGTGTTTTGCCGTGGTCTTCTTTGGTTTAAATCTCCAAACGTTTCGACTGCAACTTCAGTGGCGTGGTTGAAGTACTCTTCTAGACGTATCAACTGAAACTTCAGTTATGATGTATAATCATTTAATAATTGATTCTGTTAAAAATAAATCCATCAAAAAGTAATATTTCATGTTTATTTTGTGAATTATTTTGGCAATGAAAAAAGTCTTTTCACGATGAAAAAAAGTAAAAATTTCCGCATCAATAGAGATGCAGAAATGTCAAGTTCTCTTGGCAGTTGTACAAAAAGAAATTTTTCTACCAGGAATGATACTTCTGACAAACCAAGTCAAAGTCAAAAGTTTCTTGTAAATTTTCATTAACGCAGTTGAATTCTATTCTAGGCCATATTATTGATTTCTTTTACTTCCATTTCATAGGTATGTGGTAGGTTAGGTATATGTTCACTCAAATCTCACTCAGGTATTCAATGATTTATCAAAATTATTCAGGAGAGAAGAACTTCAAAATAATTTCAGGCAGTGTATGGAACCAGACATGTAAAAGTTATGTACTCGTCTTCTCTAGTCTCCCAAAGACTTCATAGGTGTGCACTTAAGGGTACAGACGGTTGAAAGAACAAAAATATTATAGTATGAAAATGAAAATGGTCGAATAACTATCCATATGGCGGGTATTTAATTCAGATTTTTATTGAAGCGTCCCAAAAGCGTTGCATGATTTTCTGTAACTTCATTACCTTAACAAACAAAACGGCAACAGCGCTTGGACCATACACGTCTTCGAGAGCGAATGTTGGGTGTTATATTTAAAAAAAGTTATTGATTATATTCTTGCTCATCTGTATCCCCTATAACTATTCACCAAGTCACATAACAGACAATAGGATTTTCTTGTTTCTGTACCCTCTCTGAAAGAGCATCAAAGGACGCCTCTGCCTTAATTTTTGTTGCCTTTGATATCGAAAATAGACATTCGAGATCTCAGTATACAAATCATCTCAATTCAAATAAATATCGAACAGCCGTGTTCAAACAAATATGGGAAATTTAAATAAATAATTAACCACTCTTCGCTCAAATCGTGGGGGAAAAAGAAGTTTGTTTTGTTATTCCGTTCCATGTTGTCTCAAAGTAATGAGTTTCTGTTGAATTGTCCTGGAACAACAAACCTTAACCGCTGGGTTTGGATAAACTAAACACCCGTTTGATATTTGTAATCATCAATATTACACAAGATAAGAATGATCTGATAGAGGCAATGTCTGTCTCTTTGCAAACTCTTCAGAATGATTTTGATATTGCTGTAAACTAGGTGCACGTCATGAGATATCTTGCAAGCATCAAAAAACGGCCAAAAAACGTTTCGAAATGTTTAAAGCCACAGCTCTAGAAACGAAATAGATTTGGAAGTTCGAAAATAAAATTGATGCTTCACAAATCTTCCGTACTAAGCAGGACCAGCATGGAAGTTGAAAGAACTTTCATTGAATTTAATTGAATCCATCAATTCTATGTCAATTACAAATTCGAAGTACATTCGATTTATTGGATGCAAGGGAACAAATACTTGGCAACAGTCGTTCAAACATATCTTCAGTTTTTAGTAGAATTTCTCATGCTATTTTTCCCTTCAAATCCGTATACTCGTGTAACATTCCTTTTGGTTCATGTAAAAAGAATTTATCACTTGTTTTTTATGTCATCTGGGGCAATAGTCTTGCTTGCAGCTTTTGGCAAGGTTATCTTTCTCCACCTAGGGGTTACAGTTAAGATATTCTATTCAACAGAGAAAGGGAATTATCTAGAAATCAAGGATCCGCACTAGACCAAAAAAAATCTAAATGAGTAGAATATTTGACCATCTTCAGGGTTTAGTAACCAACTGGCATTTTCGAATTTTGGGTACCTGGAGGTTGTAAAAATGCTATTTTCTTCAGCAAAGAAAGAGTATTAATAATAATTGGAAGTGAAGTTTTTCAGTGCCATTTCCGTATAGGATCAAAAAACCTCAAAAATTAGGACGTCTGATCACCTTGGATCTTCATTGGATCCTCAAGAAGTAGCAACCAACTGGCAGCCTCAGATTTTGGGTACTTAATTATTGTAATAATGCTATTATCTAAGCAAGGGAGAAAAATTCACTGGAAGTAAAGCTTTCGAATGTGATTTCTAAATAGAACCCAAACAATTTGAATGAGTGAGACGTTGTATTGTTTTATTCGGAATCTGTAACAGAAAAAATAGAATGGGTGGTCATTAAACAAAAACTACCGAGATTAACCAAAGTCGGTACCTAACAGTTTCCTCGTGGTGTCCTTGGAAACGCAATTGAATAGTGCATTCAAATAAAAGAGAAATCTTGATGTGACCAGCCAGGTATTTTCTGATTGTGAAATCCTTGTACCACCTTTTCCAGCAATACTGAGAAATACATCGAAAGTCTTGTCTCAATACAATAAAATAAGTTTAATTCTCTGTGTCAAAATATCCGTTATACGTTTAACATCAGAATGTAACCCAATGTAACAATTTAATTTGGAATTGAACAAAAAATTAATCCCCGAGTACAAAGGAGCATGCCCCCAAAAACGGAATATTTATTCAATATTATGAACACATTTGCAACTAATCTCTCGAGGGTGAACAAAATGGGTTTGCATGGCAGATGTTTTCGCTTATATTTCGTAAGTTGATAAATTTCAAATTCAGTTGCGGCAATTACCTTAATCGAAAATATCTGTAAACTGACAAAATTAATATAATTTACAACATTTGAAGCGTATACTTGAACGACGTTGAATACATTAAAAGAGCTACAATGACACGTTTTGAATAGAAATATATGAATTATGAAAAGTAGCACGGTTCGGAATATACATTTATATCAACTAGCCCTACGACGAGCTAGTTTTATCAACTTTATTCAAATTCGTATAATGAACAATATCCGCTAGCCACCAAAATCGCGTTATAAAAACTTGTCGAGTTTTGTAACATTGGTTTCAATGGCCAATTTAACTTTAAGAATGTCTTCGTTTTTATCAGACTGATAATAGCTTTATTATTTATTGCCCCTAATATCCATAATGTCAAGTCTGATTTTTATTGCATATTAATGAATCACAGAGGACAAGTCGTAAATTATTCTTTTCAGCGCTTTTACCTTTTCCACACACCGTGAAATAGGCCATAATTTCCAATTAATAAACTTATACCGTCTGGTTAGATTTAATAGAACAACATACGTCGTATAAATCTATTAACTATTATCTGGTGCAGATCTAATATCATGTTTCCTGTTGCTACATTTTATATGTGATAGATTATTAATAATAAATGTACTCGTACAATCGTGCATGTAGTGTTATGAAGGAGGAAAGAATGAGGCTGTCAGAAACTCAGTCACAATACGATAGAGTAACTTCTAGTCCCTGGAGTAGAGTAGAGTAGAGTAGAGTAGAGTAGAGTAGAGTAGAGTAGATTGGAGTAGAGAAGAGTAGAGTAGAGTAAAGAAGAGGGAAGAGTCGAGTAGAGTAGAATAGAGTAGGGTAGAGTAGAGTAGAGTAGAGTAGTGTTGAGTAGTTGATTATAGTAGAATAAAATAGAATGGAGTGGAATAGAATAGAATTGATTGAAGTGTATCAGAGTATAGTAGAACTCAATAGAGTAGAGTGTAGTCGAGTAATGTAGAGCACAGCAGGGTAGAGTGGAGTAGAAAGGGTGGAGTAGAGTTGAGTAGAGTAGAGTAGAATATAATAGAATGCAGTAGAGTAGAATAGAATAGATTGAAGTGTAGTAGAGTGGAGTAGAGCCCAATAGAGCAGAGTAGATTCGAGTAGAGTGGAGTCAACGTAGAGCATAGCAGGGTGGAATGGAATAGGATGATTGGAGTAGGGTTCAGTGAAGAGGTAATTCTGGGCCTCACTCCTCTTCATATCATGGTGAGGAAAACTGCTTGGGAAGCAAACCTAAGGTTGGCTAAAGTCGGCCTCAAAAGGACAGCACACAACGTAAGGGGCTCAACCCCCACCGAAAGTGCACACCTTGCCGATCTCCCAACTGACGAAATTACCAGGAAATTTAGTTTCGACAATATTTTTCGTACGGAATTAAATACCAAGAGTGGATAGAGCATAGAACCCATTCGAGCACTGGAAAAGAATAGGAATAGGAACAATAAGGTGATCCTCCTCTGGGTGCCGAGGCGAAAATTCACCCCATAGAAAGGTCCATTCAATTCAACCTCGACAGAAAATACCGGAACAAGGAAATCTCCTCTAGGTGCCGGGGCATGTCGGAGTGGAGGGCAATGAACAAGCAGATACCCTGGCACGAAAAGGGGCACCAACGCCACTGATCGGGCCAGAACCATTCTGCGGACTTGGAAAATCTTACTTTCAAGAAGAACTCAATAACACTAAAGAAGCAATGAGAGCAACATACTGGCAAAGACTTCCAGGGCTAAGATCTCCTCGGCAACTTCAACCGAGCAAGATCGAAGACACTGATTAACCTCAGCAAAACTATTCTAAAGACAATCACGGTATTTCTGACGGGGCACTGCAGACTCAAAGAACAGCTAAGGATGCTAGGCTTAGAGGAGAACAGCACCTGCAGATTCTGTGGGGAACATCCAGAAACACCACACCATATATTGATGGAGTGTTATGCTGTACATCTCAAGAGATTGAATATACTGGGATCACACTAGCTGACTGCGGGAGAAACACCACGAATAGACCCACTCAAAATCCCTAAATTATTCAAGGAATTGGGGCTTGAGGGGCTGCTGTAAACGAGAACACCTAGAAATAGCAGAAGCGCATCAGGCACCATCCATACTTACTATTATAAGTATGGTTGAGCAAAACAGAGTTGTTTGCCTATAGTAGAGTAGGGTGGGTAGACTATGATAGAGTAGAGTATGGTTGAATAGAAAAGGGAGAACAGTACAGTTGATTTGCGTAGAGTATGGAAAGGTAGGTAGGGTATAGTCGACTGGCGTGTAGTGGAGCCGAAAAAAACACAGTAGAGTAAAGAAAAATATAGTAGAGTGGAGAAGAGTTGAATAGAGTACAGTAAAGTAAACGTGCATGCAGTAGCGTGGGTATGGTAGAGTAGAATCGGGTAGGGTAGATAGAATAGTGTAGGAAAGAGCAGACTAGGGTTATGTAGAATAGAGTAGAATACAATGGCGTTGATTTGCATATAGTAGGGTGGGTAAAGTAAAGTAGAGAATAGTAGGGTAGAGTAGAGTTAGGAGGTGTAGAATATAGTCGAGTACTGGCGTCGATTTGAATAGAGTAGGGTGAGTGGGGTGGAGCAGAGTAGGATTGAGTAGAATAGAGTAGAGTGCAGCGGATTGAAGTGAAGTAGAGAAGCGTGTCGTAGAGTAGAGAAGAATAAAGTAGAGCAGAATAGAGAAATGCTGAGTTGATCAAAATATAGTTTATTACAATGGAGTAGAATGGAGTTGTGACTAGAGTGAAGGACACAATGGAGTACGGAACAGTTCAGTGGAGCTCAGAGGGAGAATAGAAAATCATATAAAAGTATAAAATTTGTAATCAATTATTAGAAACTATGTTTCTTCATATTTCTGATGAAATATGAAACAAAATAACAGAATTCTTCAGGAAAACCATGTACCCAATGATCAGTGGACAGCTTTGATGAAAAATGGAGGAGATGACACCTTTGGAACGCCTATTTGTGTGGGAGAGTCCTGATCGTTTTTTAAAATGGGTTTTCAGTAACCTGGTCCGTAATCTGAGTTCTGCTGGCCTCTTCTGAATTTACTGTATTGAATATATTGTATAAAATTTGGATTTATGTTTTGAATGCCTTCAAATTGGGGTTTGTCTTCAGTTAGCATTTCTTCAAAGTATTGGTTGCACTCGTGAGCAATATTAGTGAGAATATTTTTATTTCTCATTCTGCTGTTATGAATATTCATGTATTCAGTCTTGAACATACCTTTTTCAAGTTTTTTCTTTGAAATTTTCAAGTACTCTTGCTTATAATTTCTTGTACTTCACTTTGTCATTTGTGTTTTTTAGTTCATATACTCTATTTCAGTTTTTAGGGTTTCCTTCTTTCTCGTATACAATTTCTTTGTGCGACCATTATGATTTTTTATGTTTTTTTTATGAAAAATATCACAATTTATAAAAGAAATCGAAAATACAGCTAAAGAATTGAGAAATAATCCTCAGACCATGAAATATTTCAATAGATCCTCTTTGAGGACATTGAATTCAAAAATTTGCTGCGTCATGAAAGGGTGACATTTTGTTTGATTTAATATCGTTAGTAAGTGATATATTTGAAGAAAAAAACAAAGGTTACAGTAGAGGTCGTGGAAAATAGCCATTAAAATATTTCTGTAGGAACTTCCAATGTCAATAACTTTGAGTATACGATACCGGGTATCAATAATTCCTTGAACCAAGCGGTGTGAATTCAAGAACGAAACAAACGAAACAAAACAAAAAGGCATATTGAGATTTCATCGCGGTTATTAATTTTATTAACGTTAAGAGAGGTGGAGGTGTTAAAAAGAAATATCGCAGTATCAGATTATGCTTTTTGCGGCTCTGTTTTGTGTTTTGCCAACGAATTTATTACAGCTCTCCTTCAAAGAATGATAAAGTTTGCGTTTAATATGCAGCTGGGTCCGCGACTTTATGGATATGAGTCTCAAACCCACAAAACTTGTTTTGTTGATATTGTGCTGGTGTACGGCTGAATGAAACGTTTCTAGTAAATACTATGTCACAAATCACTCGTGACTATTCCTATTGATTCAAAAAGGTAGTTGGCTTTGCAAACGCTGTTTATTTGGATGGCCAGGTGCATGCATTTGCATGAAATGGCAATAATCCATGGCCGGTCGGTTTCAATTTACAGGTCTAAATATTTTGACGTTTGAGAAGAAATCGCTTTTTGAATGCTTGGCCGGTGATACGTATCTTCCAAGGAGGATGGCCTCAGGTTGAGGTTGGATGGTCGGTTTTTTATGCCGTACTCACAATTCACACGATTTCATTTGTCAGGTGTTTTTATGAACGGATATTTATTTCTAGATGATGAACTTGTACTGTTATATTCTTCGATGGTCTGATTGTTTCAAGAAATCTATATTATCATCGATGCAGTTGGAACTAATTTCTTCATTTATTTCACTCGATCAAAGTTATTACCATGATAAAAAATAATAGAATTGAAAGTGTATTGATGTCAATCAAGTCTTCCTGAAAGATGTTTTCTAATATTCACCAGTGAAGTGGGAATATGAGTACTTCATACAGTGACCGGCAGAAAGTACGCATCATATGGGAAATTCTTTTGTTAATAAAATTTGACAAGTATCGATACGTGCAATCGCTTCTGCATCTAAAGAAACCCCAGAGGACGTTGTACAGTGCTGTTCGTCTTTTCGTATGTGGCGGGAAATTCCAAAAATTTAAAAATTTTGTCTCAAAACACACTTATTTAAAAAAATATCGAAAAATGTTATTGGGAAAAGTTGTTCAGAACGACATTTTATAGCTGGGTCATTTTTCGAAGGCAAATCTCATCGGCACTACATCGGATTCTTTCTGTTTTGAACAGAACCAGATATTACCTTTTCAATGATGTGTCAAAACATAGGTATTATTCTTTTTCGACTTTCAATTTGTTATACTCAATGACATTATGTTATTGTATTCATTGAATTTTTGTGGAAAAATGGCTTTCACGAAGGTAGAAAAAGGAGATATGATACAAATTTATTACAAATACAATAGAAAGAGTGTTAGGACATTCGAAATGTATTTAAACTTGGATCCCGACAGACGAAAACCACATTGAACTATGTTCAAGTTATTAGATCAAAATCTCACCGAGTTTGGTTCATTTGAAAAGCTAATGGAAACATACGGAGACAGAATCAACCAGGAAACTAAAGAAAATTTGATAAATGATGTATGTAAGTATGAGGCAAATTAGAAATTGTGAAATGAAAATAGAACTTTGAACAAATTACAATAATTAACAAAAATGAAAAGACGAAATGCAAAATGCAAATGCCTAAAATGCTAGCATTGTTCATGATAACACAACTGTGCATTCGTCGAATATAATTCACTGCACGATTAATTTTCCTTCTCCTCAATCTTCCGAACTCTCTAGTAATATTGTGTTGAAGGTCCTCAATATTTTGATATACCCTCTGGCCATAAACTCTGTTTTTCAGTGTCCCCAGTAAGAATATATCCATAACACTTAAGTCTGGTGATCTTGCTGGCCACTTCACCGGCCCATTGATCCCTATCCATTTGTCAGCAAACCTTTCAGTTAGGTAATTAGACACTCGTCTGGTATTGTACGGTAGAGCACCATCATGTTGAAACCAGATGTTGTTATAGTTAGCCACCTGTTGATCAGCCAAATAGTCTTCGAAAATCGACATTAAAAACCGGTGATAGGTTTTTCCATTCATAAATACGTCAAATAAATTAAGACAAAAAATTCTATCTTTGTAAATCAATGACTTATACAATAAGGAAATGTCATTAAGTGTGACAAATTTTAAATCAAATTCAGAAACATCAAAGTCAAAGCCGATTATAACTATAATTAATTTTTTTAAATATCTCTGGTATTTCGAAAGAGAATGATAACTTATCATCATTGAAAATGTAATATCTGGTTCTATTCAAAACAGAAAGAATCCAATGTAGCGCCCACAAGAAAAACTGAAGTTGATGATGGTGGCCGGAAGACAAAATGTCGGATAGCAAATCTGAAAACACCGTTATGTAGCAGGGATAAAGTTGCAATGTGGAAGTGCGAACAATTTTCGAATCCTTATAAAAATAAAGTCAGAAAAAAATAAAAACAATTTTCCAAAATTTCTGTTTTCTCCGGATATCTCCAGATATACTCGGAATTCCAGAACTTTCTCAACGACAAATTGTTAGTCAGGTAAATGCGCAACTTTGCCCCAATTTAACCATCTTCGTATCTCTCATACCATAAGGTACACGGCCGGGTCCAAAGTGGAGCAGGAGTCTTTGGGCCTCGCACCAAATACTCCAAACCCATGAGCCGGTTCCCCAGTATTTTTCGAGCGAAAATTCACCCCATAGAAAGGTGCATTCAATTCAACCCCGACAGAAAATACCGGAACAAGGAAATCTCCTCTAGGTGCCGGGGCATGTCGGAGTGGAGGGCAATGAACAAGCAGACACCCTGGCACGAAAAGGGGCATCAACGCCACTGATCGGGTCAGAACCATTCTGCGGACTTAAAAAATCTTACTTCCAACTAGAACTCAATAAAACTAAAGAAGCAATGAGAGCAACATACTGGCAAAGACTTCCAGGGCTAATATGTCCTCGGCAACTTCAACCGAGTAAGATCGAAGACACTGATTAACCTCAGCAAAACTATTCTAAAGACAATCACGGTATTTCTGACGGGGCACTGCAGACTCAAAGAACACCTGAGGATGGATGCTAGGCTTAGAGGAGAACAGCACCTGCAGATTCTGTGGGGAACATCCAGAAACACCACACCATATATTGATGGGGTGTAATGCTGTTTATCACAAAAGATTGAATATACTGTGATCACACCAGCTGACTGTGGGAGAATTACCACGAATGGACCCCCTCAAAATCCTTGAATTCCACAAGGAATTGGGGCTTGAGGGGCTGCCGTAAACGAGAACACTTCGAAAGAGCAGAAGAAGATGGGGCACAATAGATCTAATCAGGTCGCAGCACATCAGTCACCATCCACACTTACCATTGTTGTTATTGTTGTTATTTCCGTCAACCAGCTGCACATCCTTAAGAGTACAACCCTCAAAAGTCTTCGGAAGACTTGTCCGAGCTAGGGAAGACGCAGCCCTTATCTTTTAACGTGTGATGCCATGCACGAGACCGATGACCATGCTGGGAATCGAACCCATAACCCTTAGGTTAAGAGACAAGCGCTCTACCATCATGACCATCACGGCCCACATTACATTAACCATATTACCATTACCATTACCATCTCTCATAGTTTCCGAGATCCTACTGGTGAGGATCGAATTTGAAACACCCTGTAGAGATAGGAATTCCCATTCCAACAACATGAATAATTTTTTACCGATTATTCTCATACTGACGGATTTCTGTCGATACTTCCTCAACACCAGTCCGAACGCAACAAATCCACCAGTTTACCGTAAGTATATTATCACAGTCCTTCAGAATAATAACACTCCCGTTCTTTCCGAGAATGTAACATGTCTCCGATGCCCGAACGACAAGTTTGAACAAACGTCACTCGTCGGTGACAATGCGCGGCTGCCTGCGACTCGCCTTCCTAATATTAGTATTCCGAGGAGTGACGCAGGGTATAACATACGGGCCCACCTGCGTCGAGAATTCGCTATTAGTATCATATCGCGCCAGACGTCCTAATTACTCGTTTCACTTGTCATATACGCGAGACGCGCTCGTTTGTCCTTCTCGCGACATTTACTCATTCTTTTAATAATTAATATGGTGGGCATCCGTCACTTCAGGCTCATTAGACGCGAAAGGACCGATTTACAACTCTTCTGGTAGTTACTTAGGCACTTCAACTTTTCTGCACGCCGATTTATTATCGCGTCTTCTTCTGTCATCGTTCTTGGCAGCACCATCGGTCATGCTTTACTATTTTTTATACCGGGGTCGATCGAGGCTTTCGAATATTTCAACGAGTTCAGGTAGCAGGTGTCAAAGATGCAGACATTTTCACGGATACGTTTGGCTGTGAGATGCTATCATCCTTTTCGAGCCACTCTGAGGAAAATGTCTTGGCACCCCATTGTCAGATTATCGAGATTTGTGAGAAATAAATGACATATCATATGTGAATGACATTAATAGTGATCACAATTGTAATCTCTGAGGATATATGATTAAGATTTCTCCGTTTTCCCCCATTACAGCTCGCTGAGCCTGTTATGAACATTTTGGAAAACATATTTGATATTTTTTGAATCGATGTAGCCGATACTTGATGAAAATCCATGTTAATGTTTAGATAAAACTTTAATTTTGATTTTCACTATTTGAGTTTACAAAACTGCGACATATATTTCGCCAATACAATGGCTTCTTCAAGCATTATACTTCTGCTTGAAGAAGCCATTGTATTGGCGAAACATATGTCGCAGTTTTGTAAACTCAAATAGTGAAATTCATAATTAAAGTTTTATCTAAACATATTTGATATTATTCGATATTAGTTATATTTGAGATCAAATATTACGGCCTCTCTTCAAAAAATACCCGAAATATGACATTTTCCAAAAATATAAATTATTCTGGCGTTATCTTGTAGCATGGAAAGATGTAGGGAAGATCTTGGAATTTGTACCTCGTTCCATTGACAGTGTATGATTTTTTTTTGAAAACGGTGTCTAATATAACTGGGGAAAACCATTTTTCAGTCGGGTTCAAGGCGCCGAATGGTTTAATTCCATCCCAACAAGAAATGAGAGCTCTCCGATGAAAGCAAATAACCCAAAAAGTGGAAAAAATTCATTTTCAAAGCTTCACATCTCGAAAACTGTCCATTTTTGAGCTTTGTGGCTGAAAACACTTTTGATCAGCTCATCAAGAACTACAACATACCAAAAATTCAGCCAAATTCACAAAAAGCCTGATGGTTAACATATCGTCTTTAAACGATTCTGTTATACTTAAGTAGCGCTTGTAAAACGCTACTCGTATAACAAGTATTTCACAAATTATTCAACCCAACTTTGCCCCCATGATGTCCAAAGTGATTTGTAGACTCATCCAAAGACTTTAATCAAAATAGGCATCTTCAATTAAACCATTCTGAATGCAGTAATCAATTTTGTTGCGAGCGCCATCTATGATAATTTTTTTAGACTAGGCACGGTATACTGAAACTAGGAAATAGAATACTCATTACATGACTATGAAACTCCCCAACTGTTTTCTCTTTCCTTCAAAATCAACCGTTTTTCTAGGGGAAGATTCGATTCAATTCCAAAATTTGCTGAATACCCAAAACTGTCTCTGAACCTCTTATATAATTTCCAAGGCTCAAATAATTAGAACTAATTTTTTGTTGCCAACTTCTCTCATCCCCCTTGTACTCCTGGTGTCAGTACTTCCACTCGAACACATTTTGAATATTTATGACTTCTCTCCAGCAGTCAAGAGGATTCCATAGTTTTTAATAGTTACATTTGGTTTATATCATTCGAAATTATGGTTGAGAGTTACAAGGTGCATAATGAGTATGACATGATACATACCTGGAGAAATGTAACTTCTAAAAATAAAGTTATTTATTTGGGTAAAACAGATTCACGAAACATATGCTCGGGAAAGTGTTGTGAATACTTCAGATGAAAATCGTTTTATTTATGATAGTGATCTTGATGTAAATGACTGAGCAGTTTTGGTACTTTCAACAATAACTTTCATTAATTCAAGTAGCTTCAATCTGATGAAAGATTTATTTATCAACTGATGATTTCCTGATCAACTCGGTCGATAATATCACTGATACTCATAGACTTCACGTCAAGTTGATTTAGTATTCAAAGTATATGTTATATTTTATAGTATTTCATAAGTTATGTGTTTGAAACTTCATTAAAGTTTCCTAATAATCCCAAATGAAACTTACGAAAAATGTTCAGAAAGCAACGATTTCAATAATGTATATTGAAAATTGTAACATTATTTGTTCAGAAAATCAAGGAATTATGGATAAAACATACTACAAGCTAGATGTTTTTTGATGATGCAGGAATATCTACCCTTCAAAATATTCAAAAAACAAAGCTTCCTAGATTCGATGTTAAATCTTTCGCTGTTAGTCCGTCTCTGAATTCTTAGAGGAATATTATTCCTTTACAATCACTTCTGGATTCAGTATTATTGCTTCCGGGAGGCGATATAATATAAGTGTTGTCACTGGATTACATTGCCGAAGGATAAAATAGGGTAATCGGGGTTCGAAATGGTATTTGTCCAAGCAAATGTCCTCGGGTTGAAAACGGTTATTCAGAGTGTTAACAATATAGCAGGAGCTGTGAAAAGCTGATGCAACGCCGAAATAAAAGCACGCATTTTTTGCATGTAACATGTAACATCAGTGTTGTTGACTTGTTCTGCTTTCATACTGCAGAACACGATTATATTGTAATCGTTACAACTGTGAACCGCAAGGTTCCATTATTGGTCCTATTTTCTTTGCCTTATATACATCCGGTTAGTGAATCAGTTGAAGAAGGCAAAGATACCGAAAAACTGAACTTGAAAAAGCAGATTTTGTGTTAAACCAATTTGATGAAAGCCAAGATATCGAAAAACTGGAACAAAGGAACCAGTTTATGAAATACTAAATAGAACTTTGACAGTTCAAATTGAGAAAATGTTTGACAGTAAAACAAAACAAGTCAAGACAGGGTTGATATCACTACATACATTGCAAATGATTTCCGAAACATTTATTATCAGGTCTAGAAGAGCTGCAAGACACGAAAAAGTTAATTCCACCCACGATGACCTATTAACATAATACAAAACAATCAAATCCCTCTTACTATCAAATATCACACGCAATTAATCATAAACAAACACCATCTGCAGCACAACATCAGCACCAAATAAAAAACCAATTAGTCATCAGAGCGTACGTCATATTTTAAGCTGTGAGAGCATGGAGGGACACATAAGCCATAATAAATGGTCTATATCTGATATATTTAATGTTACTTAAAATTTGGGACAACACAATAGCCAGCTGCACTGAGGATCAGGAGATCTTATCAGGAACTATCTTGTCTAGATGCATATGTCACCAGCTTTTAGGGCATTGAGTTCAGAGCAAGGGAGAGGTGAAAAGAGGGATGGCCCGAACGATCGAGGAAATAGTACTTCATACTAAGTTACTAAATTCGAAATTATGGTTGTTTATTTCAGTCACGATTATTGTTTAATCATCGCAGAGGATTATTTTATTTGCATACAAAGATTAAGATACAGAGATAATTAAAAACTCGCTGTGTGAAACTTTGGGAATCCATAGACGGCACGTCAATAAACTCCGTCACAATATAAAAATAACTATGAGAGATAATTGAAAGGTGGTTATTTCCGTGAAAACCGTAAAATATATCAAATGCAAGAGAGGCACTTTTCAATGCTTCTTTCTCTATTCAAATAATTTCTCAAAACTCCAATTTGATAATATCGAGTATCCAATGAGAGGTTGGTATCAAAATATATCCCGAAAAATTTAACACAGTTTGAGCTAGGGAAGACATAAACATAAGAATGCACTAGCCCTCAAACATAGCCCTGGAGTACTCCCATTCCATTGAAGTGAGTCAATATTTTCTACTCTATGGTTAAAATTCTTCTGAACTTTTTGGTGTCAACATTTTCGTTTAAATATAGCGAGGATGCATGGAAGATATCAATGTCCCATTAAAAATTATTAAAAATATGAGACTACTAGAGAATATAATGTAAGCAAAAAACAAAAATGAAAGAAATAACAAATTCCTCTGGAAAAACAACAAATGATCCTTGAGAAGTATCTGATGAGTTTTGTAAACATTTTACTGATATTGATGAAAAAAGAAGGCAAAAAATGTAAGTAACAAAATTTTAGACAAAGAAATAATCCAAATTCAATTTTTTTGACGGAGACCAACGAGGCCGAAGTTATGGAGACTATATTGAATCTGAAAAATCAGCTGGAATTGACATTATGAAATCCGAAATTCTGAAAAACATCAAGGAAGAAATTGCACCACCTTTAGTTTAAATGGATGATGGGAAATTTCTCAACAATTGTTGAAATAAAAACTCTCTTCATTAATGGTGATGAACTCGATGCTCTAAGGAGGAGTTGCCAATAAACTACTTGAGAGTTACTTATGTAACAGGAGAGAATGCGTCAATATCAATGGGACTTTGAGCAGTTATCGAATGATAAAATATGGAGTGCCCCAAGGTACTGTTTTGGGGCTAATTCTTTTAAATTTATATATCAATGATCTTTTCGAACAAGATACGTGTGGGGAAGTTGAGTGTTTCGCGTACGACACTGTTTTACGAAGGAACTGACTGGACAAATCTCAAAAATATCATTCAAAATTTATGAAAAAACTCATTCTTTGCCGTTTACGTCCTACTCAGTAAATTTACCACCTCATAATGAATTGGAAATGCAATATGACGATGGGAATCTTTTGAAAATATATAGTTTTTCGAAATATACCTAGGTATGTAGATTCCCATTTGATGAATAAGAATAAGATGAATAAGATTATTATTATTAAAATCAAGGAATAAAAACTCTTTTTGGTATAGCAGTTCTGGAAGGACTATTTTTTTCCCCTCATGGGCGAATAAAACACTTTATTCCAGGGTAAAACATATGTTTTTTTCTAAAACTTCCAGCATGAAGCCACCAATTATTAAGAAAGAATAGAGTGTTTCAAATATATTGAACTAAGAAAATATTGTACCCAACGACATACAGGATGGTTCAAAATTACTGAATGTGTCTTTATTACCAAAAAAAATCAAGGTTTCTTGTGTGTATTTATGTGAAACTTTATTGAATTTCCGGAGAGGAAAAGTCAATTTTCGAAGGAGATGTTAGAAAAAATTATAGAGTAGAAACAAGCCGGATGAATGCAAACTTTTTTCAATGTATCTCCCATCATATACTAAAACATGTTTACATTAGTGCAATGTCATCAAACCAGACAAAAAAGAATTTCTATATCGGAGCCCATTCAAAGTCTCCGATGCGTGAAATCGACCATGTATGGGGGATCGTGCCCTTGTGCCATATTAGACGCTTGTCATATTGTTTACATTATCTCCATATTGTAGTTCTACCGGTTCGATAGAGATGTCATAGTTGCCCCCCTAAGCCCTTTCAGTCCCGATAAAAACTCATTCGAGGGGCTAATTTTCAATGTAGAGCAGATTTACTAACGGAGAATTCAATTACTTCTCTCGGTGCCACAGGATTAGATTAGGACGGGTTGACAAAATCGCTACATTTGGTATTACGATGGAAATATGCGGGTATACCTCGGTCTACCTGATGGTTCACTTTTATAAAATTCTCACGAAATAAGCAAGTACTTCAAACGCGTTCAAATTACTTGGCATGGTCCACTATAATAGGAAATACTCCCTCATAAACACTCGTTGAGTGTACCCAAAGGCATAGCCTGTGCGGGTAGAGGACGGCTATTATTATTATTTGCCGTGGCGCTCCGAGACGACTTACTGATGTTTTAGGTGATGTATTCACTTTTCAGCTGTAGGAAAACCCGGAAAACCTACAGCACCACCTCTTTATGGGACTACAGATGATGAGAATAAAATCCAGAAAGATGTTAAATCAACACTTTCACTTGAGTACCACAAGGATCCATTCTGGGTCCAACACTCTTTTCAATCTATAGTAACGACTGAGTACAGATGATTCCGTTGATGATGTTCATTTCACCTTCCTTGCTGATGAAATGTCAGTGATGCTTTCTGATAAATCTTACAAAATTCTTGAACACATATCTGAAAGAAATATCAGTGAAATCCCGACATGGTTTCCTCACAACAACCTCAACTGTACAACAAAAAAGCACAGTATTTCATAGATTGGTGTCTATAATATATTCTATTATTATTATTGATAGTTTCACAGAACAGTAATTCAATCAAGGGAAATAAATCCGACTACGGCCGAAAATGCCCTTCTCTTCACACATTTTCACAAAGTGGAAAAATGAGAAAAATATCTGACACAATACAACTACTTTCCCCTAGGAACATTCAACTACATCTGTCATCCATTTGTGTAATGCTCCCCAAGAAGGAGGAGGTGATTGGTGCTTTTCTTTTCAAGGCCGATGACCTAGGTCTCGTATTCTATGATGAACGAACGAACCAAAACTCTGTCACCGAGTTGGAACCCCTTCAGCAAAAAGCCCAGGCCAAAGCTGCGGAGAGTGAGAGTCTCCTAATGCATGGGGTCTTCTGTAAGAAGTTGAAGACCTTGGCTCATCCAGAAACCTGACCTTCGCATTTCTCAAGTCAAGTGTGCTGGAGTCGGAAATCGAGGGATTCATAATGGCCTGCTAGGATGGTGTTTTCAACACCCTAGTGTACCGTAGCCGCATGGTGGGTCTAGAGGTATAAAAAATGGAAAAATGATGTTACTTCCTGTTATAGTTATTCCACAGGCACTTCAGTCAAATAATAGTCGATTTTCTTTAAAGAAGACAGGATTAACAACTTTATTAATTGAAAATGTTGTTATATTTTTCAGCTAAGTTGATACACCTGTAAAGTTATGAGAGCCCTCATCATATAACTGGTGTATCGTCTAGCTTCACATATTTTCCACCAGTTAGGGCAAATGTTCTGAAGCAGATGTAGCATGCATTATTGTCTTTCTTTGAGGATCCACGCTAGCTCTTGCACTTTTCGTAGTCCTCCTGTTGCAGTCTTTGCCACAGATACAAAGTACCATCTGAGAATGAAGTTTTGTTATGGGTTGTTCAGGAAATAATCCAGCTTTGACAATGTAATGGGTGAGTCTTAACTATCATATGTCAGAAGTGACAACCAATGATAACGAAGCACAATTATCACAAGCTGATCTGGTCATACTACAGCATGTTAACATCCGAAGGTTCATATCCTACTGACTGCGCCATATTTCTCTATTTGATTCCGTTATTCTAGTAAATGGTGTATAAGTATAAGACGATCTGTATCATGAGTCAGAAATGATTAATAACAATAAAAAGCCTCAGTTATCACTAACATTTCAACAGAAATAATGAAAGTTCCGGGACACTAACGCCACACTTATTTTAGAATTCGACAAATTGTTGATTATAGAATAAAAGTCCGTGTTGGGCAATTTCAACATTCTTTTAGTTGACTCTGCTGGTAAATAAAGTTTGTTTGTATCACAAAAGAATGAAATTATCTGCGAATGATTATTGTTTAAAATGATGCATCACTGAAATATTGATTATCATTATTATTTTTTTCAAATACTTCTGCCTTAAATAGCCAAAAAAGCTGTTTTTAATTTTCAGCAGACTGATTTGTATGCATATTGTGAAAAAATGTTGCAGACGCTCCAAACCCTAGTAATTTCACTCCTTTATATCGGAAGATTGGAAAATCGCTTCGCAAAGCGATTTTCTTATGAAAATTCCGCCTATGACAATTCCAACCCTTCCTTAAGGGCACATATTACCGCGCTGTCACACGTCCAGGGGCGTTTTGAAGTAAAATATCATATTTACCGAGTTAACATTGGTTCTCCACCTCATCGCGGCGCTCGGTGCGTCGCGACGCCTTGCAGGGGCGTCTCGACAACGTCACTTTCTGTTAACCACCGAATTGAAACCCGTACACTTTAATTTAATGGATCCGCTGAACCGGAATTCTACAATGACTTTGGTGGTCGCTTTTCAGAATTAGTAAACTAAATGGAGTCGATAGAATACTAATTCGGTCGCTGTGTCTTTTTTCGGAATGGGAAATGTGATTCTTTGAGGCGGTTCACCGACGTGAAATGCGACGTCAAGATTCGGGTTGCTGGCGATCGGTGTGGTGGAGGAGTCCTAGAGTCATTTCCAGTTGGCGTTCAAAAGAGTTTATGGTTCATTCATTTACCAATACAGGAGCTACAAACAGATTAAACCATCCAAAATAGAACCCTCTATATGACAAATCGGTTAAGTGATTTGTGACAGAAAAATGGGAGAAAAGTAAAGAAAAATATGCAAACAGGCAGTAACCTAAGGAATGGGCAGTAGATATTAGTTAGTCTATAATTCGTTTACAGATGGTCAATGTAATACCTCTCAATTTTGAATTTGAAAGTATTTAAATAGAGTTCGAAATATTTGTCATTACAAATGCTATGAATGATCGAAACACCCTGCATAATGGTGAATTCTGAGTAGCGCTGTTTTTTTGAGGGTATTTTGAAAAATTCTGGATTTGTCAGCTGTCTATTTTGAGTATTTGATTCATTTGCATTACAGGAGATGCTGCTGATTGCTTATAATTGATTTTTATTTCAATAATCCACTTATGGGCCGCGGTGGTGTGCGGGTTGAGTCCTCGCGTCATAAGCCAGAGAGCGTGAGTTCGAATCTCAGCATTGCCACCGGTCTCGTGCATGGCATCACACGTATTAAAAGGTATGGGCTACGTCTTCCCCTAGCTCGCACAAGTCTCTGACTTTTGAGGGTGGCACGTAGGGGTGCAACCGGTTGACGGATATAACAATTTTAACAATATAACTGAAATGACTATCAAAGCTCAAAAACGTGCCTGGAGATCTGATATAAGCATTTAGTTTCCTATTCAATGGTGAGTTGGTATTTTCTTTAGAGCCGTTGAGAAGTCAGGTTTTCTCTCAACTTTTCACTCAGTATTTTTAACTCTTTCAGATACAGAATTTTTTGAATAATTTTACGTATACCGTGCAAGTTGAAGAGTTTATATGGAGTTCACCGTGATAATTTTCCTCCAAAACATTCTTTTTCTACTCATTCTAACATTCAATCTTCTAGGATTTTTTCGATTTTTCTATTTTTTGCTAATCAACTTGAAATGCACACACTCTACTAATTCCACCATTCTGAATCGATTAGCGTTCGCAGAATTGTTCTAACTTTAACCATTCTCGAGTTAAACACTTTATATGGACTGGTGATTTTCAAACCGTTCTCGAGTTAAAGACTTCATATGGACTTGAGATTGGTCATTTTCCTCCAAAACAAGTTTTATTTATTTTTTTCCACCCATATCGGTAACATTCAATCTTTTTTGAATATGTACACCAAACTTGAAGTCGATTCCGAGTCAATTGAAGATGTCATGAAAATTTTGAAAATTCGATTCTGCAAAGGATTTTTTGACGTTTTATTCCTTTTTTATGCTAAACCCTGTGACAGAGCTTTTACAAATCATATATTTTTGAAATCAGCATGAAATTTTACGTATATAGTGCAAATTTCACGTGATTCTGGTTATTTATCATTTTTCATCAATTTTAGGGGTCTACCCCTTACGATTTTTTCGATTATTCTGTTTTTCGCTGATCAACTTAAAATTCACACACTCTACTAATTCCACCATTCTGAATCGATTGGCGTTTGCAAAATTGCTCTATCTCAAACCGTTCTCGAGTTAAAGACTTCATATGGACTTGAGATTGGTCATTTTCCTCCAAAACAAGTTTTGTTTATTTTTTTCCACCCATATCGGTAACATTCAATCTTTTTTGAATATGCACATCAAACTTGAAGTCGATTCCGAGTCAATTGAAGATGTCATGAAAATTTTGGAAAATTCGATCCTGCAAAGGATTTTTTGACGTTTTATTCCTTTTTTATGCTAAACCCTATGTCTGAGCTTATACAAATCATATATTTTTGAAATCAGCATGAAATTTTACGTATATAGTGCAAATTTCACGTGATTCTGGTTATTTATCATTTTTCATCAATTTTAGGGGTCTACCCCTTAGGATTATTTCGATTATTCTGTTTTTCGCTGATCAACTTAAAATTCACACACTCTACTAATTCCACCATTCTGAATCGATTGGCGTTTGCAAAATTGCTCTATCTCAAACCGTTCTCGAGTTGAAGACTTCATATGGACTTGAGATTGGTCATTTTCCTCCAAAACAAGTTTTGTTTATTTTTTTCCACCCATATCGGTAACATTCAATCTTTTTTGAATATGCACATCAAACTTGAAGTCGATTCCGAGTCAATTGAAGATGTCATGAAAATTTTGGAAAATTCGATCCTGCAAAGGATTTTTTGACGTTTTATTCCTTTTTTATGCTAAACCCTATGTCTGAGCTTATACAAATCATATATTTTTGAAATCAGCATGAAATTTTACGTATATAGTGCAAATTTCACGTGATTCTGGTTATTTATCATATTTCATCAATTTTAGGGGTCTACCCCTTACGATTTTTTCGATTATTCTGTTTTTCGCTGATCAACTTAAAATTCACACACTCTACTAATTCCACCATTCTGAATCGATTGGCGTTTGCAAAATTGCTCTATCTCAAACCGTTCTCGAGTTAAAGACTTCATATGGACTTGAGATTGGTCATTTTCCTCCAAAACAAGTTTTGTTTATTTTTTTCCACCCATATCGGTAACATTCAATCTTTTTTGAATATGCACATCAAACTTGAAGTCGATTCCGAGTCAATTGAAGATGTCATGAAAATTTTGGAAAATTCGATCCTGCAAAGGATTTTTTGACGTTTTATTCCTTTTTTATGCTAAACCCTATGTCTGAGCTTATACAAATCATATATTTTTGAAATCAGCATGAAATTTTACGTATATAGTGCAAATTTCACGTGATTCTGGTTATTTATCATATTTCATCAATTTTAGGGGTCTACCCCTTAGGATTATTTCGATTATTCTGTTTTTCGCTGATCAACTTAAAATTCACACACTCTACTAATTCCACCTTTCTGAATCGATTGGCGTTCGCAAAATTGCTCTATCTCAAACCGTTCTCGAGTTAAAGACTTCATATGGACTTGAGATTGGTCATTTTCCTCCAAAACAAGTTTTATTGATTTTTTTCCACCCATATCGATAACATTCATTCTTTTTTGAATATGCACACCAAACTTGAAGTCGATTCCGAGTCAATTGAAAATGTCATGAAAATTTTGGAAAATTCGATCCTGCAAAGGATTTTTTGACGTTTTATTCCTTTTTTATGCTAAACCCTATGTCTGAGCTTATACAAATCATATATTTTTGAAATTAGCATGAAATTTTACGTATATAATGCGAATTTCAACCGATTTTATGATTCTTTTGAGTAATATTTTCTTCCTGCCGATCAACTTGAAATTGACAAACTAAACTACTATTTCCACACTTTCTGAATTTCGAGTTTCAAAAATAACCCTGTATTTGAACAGATTCGAATCAGTCGAAAATTTATAAGGTTGAGAAAACGAAAAAAAAAAGTCAACGTTGGTGTTACCATCTGTAATTACTCACGAAGGTCAACAAAATTGATGATTTTTGGAAATTATGGCTTTTTGACAAGTACGCCCAATCGCACGTGTTGACTGTACAATTATTTTACATGATCGGAAAGATATTGAAAGTGTTTTCAAACGGAAAACATCGAATATGGTGAAATTCCTATTATATTTTGTATAGGATGTGAAATGTAACTGACATGAAAGCTATGATTGTAGATCTGCTTGTTGTTGAAATTGAACAGTTTTTGTAAAACAACTCACTTTTTTACCCACTATAGGAGCAACTACAAACAACTCAACTTCAAGGTTGATGAAATCGAACACTGGTAACCACGAAAGTAATGGGCAATGATCTTCAATCATCAATGCCAAACAAAATTTTTATTTTTGTAATCCTTTATCCTCGCAACTGTATTTTCCATAATTGAATAAAACGGAACCGAATATATATTTCATACCCCAGCAAACACGTTGTATATCTATTTGTGTGAATGTCATCCAATTTCGAGCAGCGACTGTTTGTATTATGATTGCTTCCTATAATTTTAATCAAAATTTCCAAGAGACTCGAGTTTCAATGGGATTCGCTCCATTAGATAGAAGATGGTGTAGACAGAGTTCCAAGCAGAATTGGACCTTATCGACGTTAACTGAAAAGCTTCATCTTGGAAAATAGGTCAAGATATCCTCAAAACATAATATTGTATACGATTCATTCTGGCGTATACTCGACGGGTATTTTCAATTGATGAAAACAACGAAATATATAAGCAAAAAAACAATTCGCAGTAAATCACAAAAAAAGGTGATTCAGCAAATATTTTATGAATCAGGAAATTATTTTAGTTTCTGATATAACTTGGCATTCAATTTATTTAAGAAATACTTTCATTTTGCAACCAGCCCTGGGAAGTTTTATTATTTCAATGTTCAGGAATCTGTAACACTGAATTTTATAGTCCTCACAATATATTCTAACGATACATCATTTTCCACATTTTAGCTTCTAACTCCAAAGTAATATCACTAGGAATTCAAAATAATTCCCTTGATACATAAATAACAAATCGATCAGAAATGTACTGAAGGACGTAGTCAACCCAATAATGAAGTACTATATGTTAAAAGCTTACAAATTAGGGAATGAATGGAAAAGTATTTTTCAGTCCACATCAAACATACCTCTCTGTGGCAGTCCAATTCAGAACAATATCAATTGTATGAATTTTGCAAAACGATTTGTGGGTCAAACAGCCTGAATACCTGAGTTATACAGTGTGACCCACTTAAGACCGGAGCACCCCTATAAATACTACATTTTTCAACCGATTCGAATGATTTTTTTTTCATTAAGTAGACATTCTAAAAGTCTACTAGGACACCAAATTTCATGAATTAATCTCTATTTCCAGGGCCAACTAATCTCATTTTTCAAGGTCAAAAATCTAAAAAAATTACTAGCGATTTTTTAGAAAAATTCTAACTACACCACTGGAATCGCGACATTTTCAAATGGTTCTTATGTAAATAACGTTGAAATGCGTCAATCAATAAAAAAGTTATGAAGGAATTAATTTTGAAAAATATGCCGTTTAATCAAATTCAATTTCAAAACTTTTATCAGAACTTTGACTACACCACTGGATTCAGAAAGTCTCGAAATATCACTGACTGTAATTTCATCGAAATCTGTTGACAAATAAATAAAAATTAGGAGATAAAATTGACATTTTCCTGAAATTCCCTTAACATATTTTCACAATATCCAACCGATTCAATTTTTTTTTAGAAGACAGAGTAACAAAAAGTCTACGTTTGAACAAAAAATTTGCAAAATATTATTCCAATTTTCAGGGTATACTACGATTTTTTTTATGTTCTAATTGCTAAATTTCATTGCGAATTTTTTCGTGAAATTTCGACTCAGCCACTGGATTCAGCATTCTTCATTTAGGTGAATCCTGAAATTTTATTTGAAAATATTCATTGGCAACAAAGCTATAACATTATTAATTTTGATAACATGCCATTATTTTTGAATATTTCAGACAAATTCTGAGAATCGGCAATACTGTGAACACAAACGTAGAAGATCATTGAGGTTTCTGATAGAAATTCGCTTTCATAACACAAATTGTTCCCGAGTTATAACATCTCGGAACGAGGAACAAGTACACATTCGGAATAAAGTAATGAAGTCGAAAATACAGCTTATCATAAAAATTTATTTAAAACAATTTTTGAAAGATTCTGTTTTTGGGTTCTAGTATTATTTACTCATACAGGCCATCCGATTTCTTCCACAAAGTTATTTTGTTTGCCTCTTCGTTCGCTAATGTCAAAATACAATTACTGAATTGAAAATTTTAAAATGAATCGATCTCGAGAAAGGTAGGCTGTGATGACGTTATTATTTTTAATAGTTATTTGAATAAAACAAAAGTAAGCCCTGACAATGACAGATTGAGTCTCAATTCGAATGTGAGAAAGGTATTGATCAATATTCAATTGCAATAGGACTAAATTTCGTTATGGCTTTACAATTGTCTTTGCCAGAAAAAATTGAAATTGTGCGTCTTACTGGATACAATGATAGGAGTGAAAGAAAAGTGTGCACAATATTCAATAATCGACATCCAGATCGCCCCCCTATCAGTAATAGTACAGTGCACAGAATAAATAAAAGTTTCAATGAAACAGGCGCTGTATCGAAGAATATTTTGAGGAATAATGTGAGAAGAAGGATTGGACACGAACAGGTTGTATTAGATTACTTTAGGAAAAATCCCAATGCCAGTTTGAGAGTGGCAAGCCTAGATTTGAATTTACCAAGGGAAAATATACGGAGATGCATACGAATAAACAAAATGAAACCATTCAAACGCAAATTTTTGCAAACCCTGGAAGACGGATATCAAGAAAAACGACTTGAATTTTGTTTGTGGGCACAAGGAGAATACCTGAGTAACAGACGATTTTTAGAATGTATATTATTCAGCGATGAAGCCACTTTCACGACTAACGGTGTTGTTTCATCTCAAAACACAAGATTTTGGGCAACCGAAAACCCTAATTTGGTTATAAACTGCAAAAGACAATATTCGGGAAAAAGTTAATATATGGTGCGGATTATTAAATGAACGAATTATTGGCCCATTTTTTTTCGAAGGAAATATAAATGCCATCAAATTACTGGAATTTCTCAGAACTGAACTATGGAATGCTATTCATGATCTTCCTATTGTTGAGCGAATAAACTTACATTTCCAATTAGACGAATGCTCTGTGCATAATGCTGGAATTATTAAACAATGGCTGAATGAACAGTTTCCTCGTCACTGGATTGGTCGAGGAAGTGAATTGATTGGATGGCCACCAAGGTCCCCCGATTTGACCCCACTTGACTTCTTCTTGTGGGGTCTTCTTGTACAAAAAGTCTACAAATCCCCCCCAAGAACTAGACAGAAGTTGTGTGAAAGAATACGTCAAGCTTGTAGAGAAATAACACCAGAAGGACTCAAAAATACTGTAAAACATATTCGAAAGAGATACGAAAAATGTATTGAATTGAATGGTGGTTTGGTGAAAGCAACAAAAATTTGAAATTTATTGATTAGTGCCAAAATTACTATTGTATTATCGATGTCATTTGTTAGCCATCGTAAAATTTGGAAATTAAATCAAAATAAAGTTTTCAGTTCATTCGAAAGTTCTTGGTTGATTGTACAATAATCGATATCTCGAGGAGCCGGTTTCTCGACGTTATGGATTTAAATTTTTTTCCAAAAATACCATTCTAGATGTTATAACTCGAGAACAATTTGTGTTATGAAAGCGAATTTCTATCAGAAACCTCAATGATCTTCTACGTTTGTGTTGACAGTATTGCCGATTCTCAGAATTTGTCTGAAATATTCAAAAATAATGGCATATTATCAAAATTAATAATGTTATAGCTTTGTTGCCAATGAATATTTTCAAATAAAATTTCAGGATTCACCTAAATGAAGAATGCTGAATCCAGTGGCTGAGTCGAAATTTCACGAAAAAATTCGCAATGAAATTTAGCAATTAGAACATAAAAAAATCGTAGTATACCCTGAAAATTGGAATAATATTTTGCAAATTTTTTGTTCAAACGTAGACTTTTTGTTACACTGTCTTCTAAAAAAAAATTGAATCGGTTGGATATTGTGAAAATATGTTAATGAAATTTCAGGAAAATGTCAATTTTATCTCCTATTTTTTTTTATTTGTCAACAGATTTCGATGAAATTACAGTCAGTAATATTTTGTGACTCCCTGAATCCAGTGGTGTAGTCAAAGTTCTGATAAAAGTTTTGAAATTGAATTGGTGGGTTGATTAAACGGCATATTTTTCAAATTTGATCCCCTCATAACTTTTTCATTGATAGACGAATTTCAACGATATTTACATAAGGACCGTATGAAAGTGTCGCGAATCCAGTGGTGTAGCTAGAATTTTTCAAAAAAAAATCGCTAGTAATTTTTTTGGGTTCTTGACCTTGAAAAATGAGATTAGTTGGCCCTAGAAATGGAGATTAAAAATCATTCGAATCGGTTGAAAATTGTTGATTTTATAGGGGTGCTCCCGTCTTAAGTGGGTCACACTGTAGAACACTCGAACCTTCAGCATAGGGTTTGCCGACACCCTATGTATAAAGAAAGAGCGAAAGGCTAGTTTATTTTCAATCAATTTTCATTTTGTGAATGTATAGCCTTTCGTCAAGTACATAATGAAAACTTTTTGAATATTTCTCATGATGAAATCACCTTCTGGAGATGTCAGAGACTACGATATCACGATTTTGTTAGTACACATATTCAATCAAGGAATACGTGTCCAATTTGAAACTACTTTCATCGACTTTCCACCAAAAAGCTCAACTTTATTGTAGTATTTTTTCATGGGGTGTTCTTATGAGCAATCTGTTTATCAACAAAGGGATGTGGATGTTTGTGTGTTTTGAGTTGTAAACTGAGACGAAAATGAAACGACCATATGGCACTATATTAAATCCCTGATTCAATTTATATGACACGAACTGATATTCGAGAAGAAATATATCATCAATTGGTACGTAAAGAGAAGCTCTCTTATTTTGGATTGAATATGGATACTCAATTTCAGTGGTTGGTTCAACCCTCTGTCACGTCATATAAGTATATTTTTGATAAACTTTCTCTTAAGAACTAACTTGCTATATTCTCAGTTGATTTTATGACAATGAAGGGTGAAATAATGAAACTTGTATTCTTCTCTGACTGATACCATGACCAGTATTGGAGTATATCAAACATGTACTTGTGTTCCTCATTACAGAGAACTTTATTGCAACTAGAATTGTTTTATCTGGACAGAGATACCAACTACAGGCTAGTTTGAAGGATTTGCCATAAGTGCAAAGATAGATCAATTGAGACAGCATTCTGTTCTTTCAAAGGTTGCTATTTTCAAGGTTGTAGATGATGTGGTAACTTGATTGCTCTTGTTTTTGAGGTCCAACGTTTCGATATGGTGTGAAAATTTTCACAAACTCACCTTTGCTTTCAATGTATTACCAGGAACGAAATTCTATGAGCCTAAACACCTTTCTTCTCAGTTCAGTTATGCAAAGTATGAAAACGAGAGCGTGCAAATACTGAGGGAGTATCGGGAGATCACAAGAACCTTGAAATGAAATTGTTTGTTCTAGACTGATATTAATGCTCAGTAAACATAAAAATATAACTTAAACTTAACTGTTATATCACATTGTGACTTGGTGATGTTATTCAGAGATATGCTTGATATTACAGATACGTTGCGTCCATATGCCTTTGTGCCTCTTTTAAATATTACAATGTAATGTTAATTATTTAACATAACATAAATGTATTATATTTTGCGCAACTTTAATGTGACTTCATTACATACATATAATGTTACTCAAAACATCTATGCAACATTTGTAAAATGTAACATTGTAACATCAGGGTGGAGCATATACTCATGGTTTACCAACACTTTTTTCTATATTTATAGGTATATTTCTGGAATTTCAGTAGTCACTTTTCAGTAGATGAATAACAACAATAGCAATTAACAAAGTTATTCATCTACCAAAGAGTGGCGATTGAAATTACAGAAATACTACTTTAAATGTAGAAAAATAAGTGTTGGTAAAAAATTAGTATAAGCTCCACCCTGTATACTAAGAAATAAAATATGTATATGTGTATGTATGTAAAACATACCAATTAATCAAAAAACGTAATTGTCAATGATTATAAAATCTCATGGATTAAGCTTTATAAAACAAGACAGTTACATCATTAACAATTAAATTAAAATTAGCAGTATAAAAAATATAATCTTGAATCACTATGAACAGACCAAAGTACCTAATAATATGACTTACCACCTGAATCAGATGAAAAATGTATTGATAGATCTACCAAAGTTAAGTGTTATTAGAAGAATAATATGGAATGAAAACCTATTTCTTTTGAAAAATAAAAACAGATATCACTGAATCAATAATTATATGGTTGTTGTCTCGGTCACTTCTCCTGTCTTTTTAGTTTCTGCTCTGCTAATGTCATCCAATCCATCACTATGAGTCAAACTCTTCATCTGTGATTGAACTGCAAACATCTTTCACATATTCTGAAAATTATAGTCATTGCAGTCACTGAAAACTCATATTAATCTTTATGATATAAGAAATCGACCATCCAGTAATTATTAATAATTCTATGTTTCCCCTAGAGGTAAAAGAAAAATAATTACTTACGTTTCAGTATGTCCATAATTATCAATTCAAAACTTTTGGATTATTTTCTTTGCCCAGTCCAGAAGGGCTCATCTTCGATTAGTTCGGAAACAACAACTGCTATTTAAGTTTTTGTAATCTGATCATTCAATAAGTACCACTTTGTACATCAAAACTGATAGAGGAATGTGAAAGGACCAAACTGAAAAGAAAGAGAAAATGCAGTTAGTTTATTGATAATTTGTATTAAACAATTCAAGTGATTTCTCTACAATCTCAAGAAACTTTAATGAAATTAAGAAAGATCAGAACACTCTGTATAAAATATATAATTTTGAGTTCACTTACAAATTAAGCAGCTCCAATATTGTTGTTTTAGCAAGCTAAATTCATTGGTTTCAGTTCCAAAAATTCCTTGATCAATCGGTTCAAAATAATTTGACACAGCTCCAGATGTCAGCAACCATTTCCATGCTGTCCACTATCTGATTAGCAGGAACCACAACTGATAGCTTTTCTACTATTCATAGCATCATATGTAGATACTCTCTAATCAATAGTAGATATCACTACATTCACTACATAACCTAAATGCTAAAACAACAATTAGTGGATGGAGTAGTGGAAAATCATAATCTTACCATGAAAATTATGAGTTTTGCAATCCTATTGATTCGAATCACTTTTAAGTAGTTTCAATTATACTTTAATTCTATGAATTCAAAACTCATTCCATGACCGCCATGATTATTAGGATAAAATGAACGATGGCGTCAGTGATATATTTATTTCATATTTACTGGGTAGTATTGTTTGAACGTGGATATTATTTTTTTAAGATACGTAGATGAATGACGTTATGACGTGGTCATTACCCAAAAATTACATTTAAGAAACCTTTAAGATAATATTAATTCAAGGCTCCCTGTACACATGTCAGTAATGTTTTGAGAAGGTTAGACAAAAATATCGAACAAATAACATAACTACTCTGTCTAAGACATATCTGGGCAACATATAATCAACATTATATGTATTATCTAATAAACATAAACATATAGTTGAAAACACTGTGTTAGAAACGTCAAGAAGACATTAATATAATGTTAGTTTGCCAATATCACAAAATTGCACAAAAGTTATATCTGGGAAATATTTTTGTTATGTATCATGTGTAGTGGGTGATGAATGAAGATGGCCCTACTATTCTACCCCGGGGCATACCGTAATCCGGTCAACTGGAGTCGAATGTAATGTGACATTTGACATGATTTATGCACATATACGCAGTGAAAATTAATTCCACGTGTACAACAAATAGTTTTAACCGTCGATGAGTTCGAATTCATGATGAAATTCATCGATAAACGATTCCTGTGTTATGGCTATTCAAAAAACCCGCAATGTTTGTTTCTATGATAATTAATAGTACCATCACCTCGGCACGAAAGAAATTAATTCGTACATAAATTTTTATTAGAAACTGAGGGAACTTTTTACGATTGTCTGTTCGGAATTCATAATGAAACGATGTCATTCTGTCGCGTATGAACATTATTAAACTGAAATTGTCATTGTGATTCCAATCACACACCTGAAAAGCGCATGTTTGTCAGAATACGGGTATCAATAACACAGTTCCCATCGTAGAAATGGCATTCGGTCAATGAGGTTGGTTGAAGTTTGTGACACACCTAAATAAATGATCACGATGGTGTTTTGACAACGTTTCGTTCGATGATATTTCTGACAATTTTTTTGTTTATTTTCAGGTGAGTATTGTGAGAGCCTCATCTTTGTGGTTGGTGAGTTACACCGTTTGTATCCGTTTTCCATATATTTCTATCAAGAATTAGTCACGATCGTCTAGGAAAAATAAAATAATTGCGATCATATTTGCTAGAAATTTAAATTATATTCTTGAGGAATGTCCCAGGGTTCAAATCTGGTTAGACTGTCTCTTTTCTTTTCGCACTGTTTGCTTCTTAACTAACGACATCAGAAATTTCATAAAAATAAATAACTTGAACGAGTACATCCAATGAGATATAGAGCTAATCTATTTTTCATTATCATGAGTCCTGACAGTCGTTTGAGTGAGATCACATTTCGCGAAGAATGGGAAATAGTTCGAATCAATCGTATTAAAAAAAATGTAAATATTGGAACGCCACAGGGTTCAATCGTTGGGCCAGTCTGTCATTCTTTGGTTAGTAAATGACCTGTTATCAATTTAATAATGATCCGGTTGCATAATGACAATTGTTAAGAAAATTACAAGTGATTCATGTGTTTCAAATGGAATGAATATGACATCTTCATGGAACTTGGTGATATTTCGTTTCTCGTCTATAGTCACCATCGATTTTAGCATTGACCATTCGGTCTATAAGGAATTTGGACTATACGTTTCTGACTGCAACGAATTAACACAATCACTATCAAATCTACCGAAAAACATAGAAAATACCTAACCAGTTCTTGAAAATATGTCAGAAATACAGATTCAGTGGAAGTTTTTGGCATAACATTTTTCTATGAGAGCAACTCTAAATATATCTTGCACTAGCAGACCCGGCCACGCGTTGCTGTAGCTAAGGTTTTTATTATATTACATAGTAAGAAATTATTCAAGGGAAACAGTAGAAGAACACCAGTCATCGGGACTACCATGCTTTTTTACACAGATGCCATTTGTTAAAATACATGGCGACCGCCATCATTGATTTTCTACTACCGTTGATATTGATTCTGTAGCCTTGAGTACCTCATAATCATCAAAATACATATATCGTACATCGTGATTTCATGTATAGCAAATATATAATAATAAAATATATAATAATATAACTACGTGGTAATACTTACATGTATATAATTTAATTAAAGATTGTTAAATAATGAAGCACTAATAATTAAAAAGCAAGATGGATTCAACTGTATTACTTTTACTATAATATGAATTCAATTTATAATTCAGTCTAAATAACACGTGGCCGGCTATGGTAATACCAAAAATTAAGAACGTAAGAACAATTGAACTTCACTGTATTGCGTTTACTACGAAATAAATTTGAGTTATACTTTAGCCTCAGCAACACGTGGTGGTTATGCCATTACATTATAACTTATGTGAAACGTTAGTACTTTTAACTCTGCGCCATCTGTTAGAATACTTACTCAATCCAGTCAGCAGATACCGCCATCTGTTAGAATCGTTTGGGACTGACAGATAATTGTGACTGTCGAATAATAAACAAATAATGCTTCGTAGTAGTGTGGAAACTACTAAGCATCGCACAAAGAGGAGACCTCGCAATCAACAAATAATTTGCAATAAAATAATATTGCGGCTATAAATTGAGATGTGAGCTATGCTATCTGTTAAGTTAGATCGAACTGCACACGGTGCGCAAATTTGATTGAAATCGGTTAAGTAGTTTGGGAGTCTATAGCGGACAAACAACGTGACACGTAATTTATATATATTAAGATTTTTTTTGGTATACGGCTTCACTTTTCGATTTGCTTTTTCAGCTTTTTCAAAATATCCTCCATTTTTAAGGCCCTTATAATTCCCTTGATACATAAATAACTATTGTTTCACTGGAGCCCGTTGATAGACCAAATTGTCACTAGTGTAGTGACGAAAACAGTTTTTTAACCGTGGTTAAACGTGCAATCAACAAAAAATGATTTTTTAATTTTTTTTTACGACGAAGTCCTCACTACTCACGCCAGTAACCAGGCTGGGGTAGGGCGGATCCCTACGTAGTGGGGAGAGTGCTGGACAAGTGCGCCAATAGGAAGCAAGGTCCAATAAACACAGAGAGAGAAGTAACTGAAATCTTTCAGTTTAGGGCTCATTAGATTGAAGTATGTTCGTGAAATTTGATTATTTCGTTGATAGAGAAATAAAATAGCTGAATATTTTCTAGCGACAATCTGTCTGGTAAATGATTTGAAGCCAATATTCACTGATACTTTGAAGTCCATTCAAAATATTTGCATCTATTGCCTTTCTTTACCAATTTTCCCTAACGTTTTCCGAGGTAAATAATTATTCCTATCGATTTATATCCGATAACGGAAAGAACCCTACGAACAAGGCGCGACTCGCCGTTCTATTTCATTTGTAAAGGCACTTCCTGGATTCAGATTAATCAATGATAAGTATATTTGCGAAGAAATCTTTCTTCAGACTTTAATGAAACTGTATAAATTGCATCAAGATCAAATCGGCTGGGGCGGAAAATCTGGAAGGAATTCAATGAAATTATATATTTCTGTTTGATGAAACTTTTCAATTCAATAAACTCATTTCCAGTTGTCTCATCTGATAATTCTCGATATCCCGCCCTCTTGATTGAATAATGATTTCTGAAGTCGAGAGCAGACAGAATTTCTTTGAATTGAATGAATATTTAATTCTGATTCATTTGGCATCGAGGATAATTCAAACTATTGCAGAATTGAATGGCTGATTACATATTAGATATAGACCACTCGTTCTACTGCAATTCCAGGCTTCAAATCGATTCAATTAATAGTGAGGTGCAATGTCCAACATGAGTCATGTTGATAATTCATCAAGAGAGCAACTTTTTTCCGATATGAAAATGCTGCATTGTAAATTTTTTTGCAAACATATCTCAAACAGTATGAGATGCAACTAAAACAGGTACATACAAAAGGCATATTCTGTTTTAGTTCATAGATTTTTTCTCAGATGTTGGAAATAGAAAACTGGGATCTACGGTGTCTCTCAGGGAACACTTCAGACCCAATACTTTTCATCATAATATATTTGAATGACTTTTTGACTCTGTCTCCTGACAACATAATCTCCTATGTCATATTTTTCTAAGGTTAAACATGGATGGAAGTGAAACAAAAACATACAGAAATACTCATGAAAAAAATCCTTATATAAATCCCACTTCCCAAATTTCTCACAGATAAATTTTCAGGAAGTATTTGGGCACTTATATCGATGGTTTTTGAGATATAGGAACTTGAATTTGGGAAATCACTTTTTATTCACCCAATAAATAAAAACAATATAAAGCAACTGTCGCAAAAATTATTATTGGCAATGAACTGAATGTTCATCCCCATTTCTATACAATGGTACAAATTCTGTTCTATCAATATTCGTAAAAATCGTATAAACTTTCGATGAAAAAAACTATAAATGAATATATTATATTGAAGATTGCAGATTGAAATGTCTTCCAATGACCACCTGTTTTATATTCCCTTACGAGCACCAATAATTTTCCGCATTATCACGGCCAACTAGATATCGGATACCCCTCGTACATGCGGTGCCATACAAAGGCGCTAATAATTCCAAAATGCATCCCAAATATACACCGGCATTGTCCCATTGAGATTTTATCATTTGTAAATCCAAGCGTCCTCGAAATCTTATGTAAGTATGAAATCTATACATCCTCCAGCATTCAACCCCGTTACGCCTTATTGGTTTCATTCGTTTTGTCAACTGTTCCTCAGTAAACTCGATATTTTGCGACAATAAAGATGACAAAGCCGCAATGAAGGCTTTTTGTCAGGGGCTCAGGGATGCGCCATTGAAATGAAATATGGAATCTCAAAGATGAGCAAACAAAGAAAGGCACAGGGGTAGTGCCTTGCTTACCGGGTTGATGTCGACATACAGGGTGATAGAGCTCAGTCATGTCAGTCACCATCAACTTTTTTTTAAACACGGGAATGTCTTTTTTATCACAAATATTGATGAAATAACTAGCATCATCAGTGACAACAATTTTTAATTACGGGTCTATCGTTAGTTCATTTATGAATTCTACAGAACCGAACGCTTCGATATAAAAATTTTCAGTGACTTTTTGAATAAATGTATCCATGAAAATTGTATTTGCACTATAAAAATTCATGAAACATATTTGTAGCTTCAGAGACGAACGATAGCAATTTATCCCCCTTAACTGATACCAGTTCAAAAGATATAATCAATTACTATTTTTGTACCTGTACAAATGGCCAACAAGAAAAGCTAGAAATATTGATAAATTTTTTAGATTTCTTATATTGTTTACAGGAAGGAAATTTCAACTTGAAATCCTGTATATTGTGGCGAATAGGGTGCGCTTTGTTAATTATTGTTGATTAGCCATTGCTTTCAAACATGCCTTATAAATAACCGATGAAGTACTTCATTATTTTACCAATTCATCAACTTGAAGAATATGATGGCGAGAAAAATAGCGTGCTCAAGAATATTAAACAGAAAGTCAGTGAAAACCAGCTCCAATACACACCGTTCTGCTTAATAATATTGCGTATAGTCACGGGATAATCTTGTTTTATAACGCTTCTTTATTGGCCTTAGTATTTTTACACCAATCCAAACAGCTTGCTTGAACGATATATTAATTTACCCCACGAAAATTTAGTTTGGAGGTGTAAAAATATTAAGAAAAATTAATATTCATAGCAGAGTTGAAAGTAGATAAACAATGAGGTGTTTGTTAAGTAATTATTTTTTTCTATTTGATATTTTT
Organism: Chrysolina americana; assembly: GCA_958502065.1. Lineage (NCBI taxonomy): Eukaryota > Metazoa > Arthropoda > Insecta > Coleoptera > Chrysomelidae > Chrysolina > Chrysolina americana. The sequence continues at coordinate 1,492,739 of OY293413.1, read as the reverse complement.
TTTGAAATAAATCCCAGTGGAAGTGAAAACAAATTCACGAATAGGGCTGGAAAAAAATATGGAGGGAAATCACTCCTTCCACTCTAGATGAACTCTTCAATTCGGGAACGGTTGAAGATAGAGCAGTTCTGCGAACGCCAAGGCCAGGCGAATTCCATCATTGAAGAATTGAGTATATTGTTGACTACCCTGTATAAAAATAACAGCGTACTTTTTCTCTGTATTATGGAAAAATATTTCTCGCGAACATTAGGAATGCCCAGTCGCACACAATATTGAATATAAATGAGATTCATTCAGCTGAATTTCTCCAAAAATCACAAAATTCATGATTTGTCGCCATTTTTACCGAAAGACTTTTTCCCATAAGGTGTGTGCGTGTGTGCAGATTCCAAAAATATATGATTTTTATGCTCAAATTCAAGGTTTGGCATATAAAAGGAATACAGCGTCAAAAACTTCACGAATAGAAGAAAAAAATAACTCAATCAAGTCAATCAACATTTAATATTTTCATTTCGTGTTTCAAATGCATATAAGTTACAAATTTCAATGAAACATGTGAAATTAACAAATTATATTGTTAAATATTGTCCGTTTCTAATTACATAAAAAATAGAAAGATATATTTTTACTTATTTGGAAGAGAATCAATTTTTACAACAGTGAACTCAGGAAAAAAAACTATCAGAAAAATTTAAAAAGAAAGATAAGGTATTCATTTGAAAATCAGGTACGATTATCACCTACAGCAAATAATAATAATAATAATAATAATAACCTCAACCCGCACAGGCTATGTCATTGGGAAATATTATCATCAAATCGGTCAGAAAATTTACAAGAGAAGATTTTTTTTTCCATTTAGTATTTTTTTGAAATACGTAAAAGTTAATAAATATTCTGCTGATTAATTCTATGGTTCTTTCTTTTTGTTTTGTTGTATCATTAACTTCCTGAAATATTCTATCAATATTTTATTTAGCCAAAGAAGTGAAATAGAGGAATAAATATTGAAGTAAAATAGATTGATAAATGTTGAATCCAAATTTTTTCGATCTCTTTATAATAAATCAATGTGAATAATAATTCAAATCAATTCAGGATTCCATTCAAAACATGTAGATTTCTTCGTGAATATGCAAACAAAATTTGTACTATTGGTGAGATAAAACTATCGAGAGATTCATTCTCCAACTGCATACGAGCCGTCCCAATAAAATATCCTTTTCTTTATTTTTGGTATCGGGTTTATAATTTTATAATCTCGTTTGCGATTCTCTACCTTTTTTGAATACCAGTCAATTAGTGAAGAATAAGAGCAGAGCAAAGGTTTTATGGGCTGAATATGATAATTCGGGACCTTGAAATACCACCAACGACAATATTTTGATAAATAAGTTACACGCATTCACGTCAGGTAGCTTAACAGTTCCACCAATGGTGAAATCTAATGGAGAGGCAGGGGCGGACTGGATTCGCAGACAATGTTTCGGAGAATATATTCTCGAACTTCTGTGTCATTACCACATCAGGGAATTGAGAGGCATTTGAAGAAATATCAGATTTAGTTCAATATTCGTAAGGGAAAGTAGTTGTTGTCTGAAAGATATTTGCCTCATTTTCTGCCTGGTGGGGATCACTTGAATACGATTGTAGATACCCAACAATGGTTTCTCTTCCTTTTATTTTTCAGGTAATAGAAGTTAAAATAATTTCAATCCAACCTTGTTTTGTCTCACTCAAAAAATTCCCCATCAACGTCAAGGGCACCAGAAGAAAACAACTGCATTGACGCAATACTCTTTTGCGATAAACAAACAAATATAATCTGTATGCCCCATCTTGGAACAACTTGAACAATGCCACATTCTGTTATGGTAAACCGGAATGTCACAACTCAATTTGAATCGAATATTGGAAAAATATAGTCATTACTTGATCCTTTCGCAGTCTTGTTTCATCAAGTAATATATTTTATGACAGCTGAATACCGCGAATGCTCTTGCTCAACAAATTCGGAGAGAATTTACATTTAAAATCGCTTAATATGAAAGTTTTATTGCGCGTTCGTTCCATTTTTGCTAAATATTTTCTTCAAGCGAGATTGGTATCCAACAGTAGTAGAGAAATTCGAAATTATTACTACGATTCGTGATGATGTGAAACGAATATCTCTCTGCCTTTCAGCAAAGAGGCCTATTCAAATAATAATAATATATTTATTCCAGTAAGACCATGTTACATGGTATTGGACATGTCAATAGTTGAGAATATGAACTGAGTCCATACACATCTTTGTTGAGTAAAACAACCGAAAATGAGAATTTGGCAACCAAAAACCTGCAAATTCATAACTAGTTTACCGATTGTGTCAGTTCAGCAAGTTGTAGGACCTCTTCTGCCAATCCAGCTACCAGGAAAATGATCATCCAAATTCTGATGCAAGTTGGTTCGTTCAGAGAGACTTTCACAAAACTCGATACGTCTATCGAAATCATCTTCGTCCAATTCATGAACTAGTCTAATCTTATATGGATGAAATTTGTAGTTATGAAGGATCCTAAAAACATTTGCACGACTGATTCCTGATGGTATCCGTGTCCTAAAACTGCAATAGAAATAGCTTCATCGTCGACAACTCCTGAACGGTTATGCTTTTTAGTGATAACAGATCCAGTTTCCATAAATTTGGTCAATAATTCCGAAACGTATTTGTGTCGTACATTTCTTCCTGGGTATTATCATTGAACCTTCCGGCAGCAGCTCTAGCACTATTTCTGTTCTGGTAGTACAAACTCACTATTTCAATCCGTTCTCGAAGCGTATAAACCATTGCTTCTCAAGAATTCGCAAAAACAGAAACACCAATTGTAAGTTCACCTGGTAGGTAATCGTTATTGCAGAATGAGACAAATACCAAATGAAGATAATATCGAATTCAAACTCAACTAAGCAAAATAAGACTTTTTTGAAGCATACTTCAAAAAATCACCTATGAAACCTAGGTAACAGATTGTACAGAAGTTTATTCAGGGTGGCCAGGGTTGCCAGTGAGTCACTATTGTCACTATTGGTCACTATTTTAAAATCGTGTCACTTTTCTCACTATTTTCGAAATTTGGTCACTATTGTCACTATTTCAGAGCTTAGAATTGGTTAGGATAAGGTGCTCGTTAGAATACCTTGCATCATTGAAAATCTAAAACCAAGAGCACTTGCAATTACCAATTCAGAATACCACCAAAAATTTAGAAATGATAAAAAAATACTCTGTACAAAATAATTACCAAAGATCATTAGTCAAAAATAATACTAAGCGAAAAAAAAAACACTGAAAAAACGAGTAGAACAACAAAATTGACATATAACAAAATACCATATGTAAAAAATCTTTCAGAAAGACTTGCAGCGGTTATTAAAGATGGCATTCAAAAATAGCGTTTGAAAATAAAACACCATTGGAAGACATTTCTCTTCACACCAAAAAACAAAAACATCAACCAAATTAAGTGTGAGAATTGCCCTCAGGGCTATATAGGACATACTAAATGTTACCTGTAACACATCACAAAAAAAGATCACAGTTTTAACTTTATGACACCCATCGTTTTTGATACGCAACCCTTATTATCTAAAAAACATTATATCCTAACATTTATTCTCGTCGAATTTTAGTACATCGTGGCAAGTAAAACAAATTTTCAAAAAAAAATCCGTTGTTACAGAACCCTGATGATGAACGTTGGCCCAAAAACATTTTTTTCTTTCCAAAGCTTAACTTTGAATGCTAGGTAGAAGTTTCAGTGAGTTTTTAAGTACAATGTTCAAAGTACAGATTACTTCAATTACTTTAATCTTGATAAGTTTAATATTCTTATCCTCTTTTTGTAGTATTTGTCTTGTCCTTCATTTACTTCCCATATCCTAAAAATTTCTCATTGAAATACTGCAAATGAGCTCTGGAATGATGAAGGAAAATATGACCAGCTTTCATAGAAGTTCCTCAATTGGTTGGGAAAATGTCACTATTTAGACAAAAAAGGCAATAAGTACACTCTTTCTGTGAAAATTAAGTCACTATTCTACTATTTTTCAACCTCTGAAGCGCTGGCAACCCTGAGGGTGGCTCACTTTTAACTCAAATAATATTTAGTTTCCAAACTATGAGCTTCAGACCATACTTTGTTGAGATCTGTTCATCATGGAACATCTGATAATGCAAAACAATATAGGTTGAACCTTAAAAAAATGGTGACATGCTCTGCTGCAAGTGTATCTCTCAATTTTGAAAACTGTCAAAACATTCATGTCAATTTTCATAAATAGATTTTAAAATAAAATTGGTATCTAGGGTATTATTAAGTGACTAACGTATTATATTTTGTTACTAATGTAGTATGTTTTGTTGCGATGTTTGTAACTTAAAGGAAGCTTGATTTTCAGTTGTAAGATGAAATATTTTCAATCTCTACCCGAATCCAATAGAACGCGTTTTTCTCGATACTCGATGACAGAAAACTTTGTCACATCACTGTCTGTCTAGCGATATTTGTTAGTGTAATATGCTTAAACATCATTAAAATACTCAAGATGCCATAAATTGTATGAAAATCTTGGTTCTCGTTTGAGTAAACAGAGCAGTAGTTATGAATGTCACTTCCTGCGGCCTGTCATAAAAACTGTGGAATATTTTCGAGCATTCGCTTAGCCGTTTCCGCTTGTGGCTTGAACGTTTTAATAGATTTCGCCCCGTATTTGTATTATTCCGTGAGTTATGGACAAAAAATGTCCATGTGGCGCCGTATTGTTGGCAAAAAAAAAGTGAAGCTTGCAAATATCAGATCTCATCGTACTTCATCTGTTCGCTGTTCACTCAGAAGTTAAATTAAGCTCTTGAATGATGATTTATCGTTGCTGAAATTGGTATACATGAGGCATTTGTTATTTGGATGTGTTTCTAAACGAAAGTTAGTAATACCGTTGTCATGAAATCACGTAAAAACCATTAGACCAACTTTCATGATGAAACTCATAATTTTTTCAACAGAATTCCCCCACAACCATTTTCAATAGAATCGGACCATAATAAAAATACTTTCAAAATTTTTAATATGTTTAGCCCCATAATCGCAAAGCAAAAGGAATTTTATTTTTCCTTTGACAAAACTGTATCAATGCATCGTTACCAGAAATATTAACACTTGCCAAATTCCAAAAGTCAATATAAAAACTAGAGCTGGGTTAAAATTCACCAAATGATCCCAAAATTACAAGATTCCTTTCATAACTAATCTAGTGATATTTCCTGTCTTTTGATTGAAAATTACATCCTTAATAATTTACCAGGTCCTATCCTCCAACTCTCTCACATTCAGTTCCGTACCATAGTCCATAGTCCTCGACATCGTAAGCATGATCAAAAGCTTGAAAAACGCTGTGTCATTCAATAAAATCGAAATTGAAACCGTTTGGGTATGCAGAGGAGTGCCCCAAGGCTCGACTCTAGGGCCACTACTCTATATAATCTGTGCAAATACTCAATATCCCTTTCGGTCACGACTTTGGTTTTGGGAAAAAAAATTTATTGTTTGAAAATTTTCATGTATTGATTTTTTGAAGATTTTTAGAAAAATCCAGAACAATGTGACGTCATTGGTTTTTAAAAAAAAATGTTCATTATAACGAACATGTTGACTCAATGAAACTCAATATGATCTTCAAATAAATAAGTTTATTGCAGAAAATGTCAGAAAAAACAATGAAATATCAGCATTTATCTATGGTGAAAATCCCAGAAACAGTTGCGATCTCTGTTGATGCATAAATGTACTTTACATTTCTCACAACAGAAATGTGTTTTTTTTTCATACAGCTTCCATTCTTGCATCTGGAACCATATTTACTTGGATCAAAAACAGAAAAATGATCAATCTGATCAAGACGACTTCTGAAACAGGTCGTATTTCAACCTTACTCCGCTTGGGTGAAGATGTGGACGGTGGAGATGATGAAGACGACGGACGACCCATTTTTCCTTCCTTCAGTTCCTACTATTTCTTCACCTATGTTCACTTCATCTTGGGCCTTATTATCACCAACTCCATCCTCAGTTTCCATACCTTCCTCATTTTCTTCAAATTCATAATCATTATTTTCACCGATTTTGCCTGAAATAGTATTACACAATAATTGTCAACTAACTATTACCTATTATAATACCTTCAGAGGTCTATTCTTCTAATGGATCAAGCTCATCATCGCTGAGCACGTCAATATCTGAAAAATTGTCCATTAAATCTAACAACTCCGCCTCTGTTAGACCTCTTCGTTTAGCCATGTTATCACCTTATTTCAACAAGTCCTGCAAAAAAAGTTTGACCTGGAGTCACAATGTTCGTTAAAACGAACACGTCAACAAACCAAAAAACCATACGCAAAAAAAAGAGAAACGTGTGAAAAATATATATCAAACTTGCAGTCAATAGTATAATCTATCGCATAGAATTTTTTTCTTCCAAAAACTTACCTTCTTTATCACAAAAATTCCCACTGCAAAGTTTCCGTATACGATAACCTTCAAAATAGCCCTACATGAGAAATAATTCCATATGAAACATTCGAACAGTAGCCGATAGATGGCGGGAAAGATCATTAATATGCTAAGACAGGTTCGTTTTATGGAACACTATGATATTACGGCGTAAAAATTATCCTGGTGGCATTTGAAGACATACAAATTCAATGTTCGTTTAAATGAACACAGTGACCGAAAGGGCTAAATGCCGTAATAATTGAGATATATATTATCATGAGTGACAATGAAGGTGACATATTTCGGATGTCACCAAATGCGTGTAGAAAACAATATAATTTGTGATCATAAGCCGTATAAGATGAGATTCAATCTTGCGCAACTCCGTCAAAAGTTATTTTCTCGATCCTGTACTTCTTCATGAATTTCCACAAAATAAATAGATCGTCATGGGAAGATTATTATTCTCAGACCGTTCACACAGCTAAATTCTTGAGGAATATTTACTGCTATCACCATTTTTCTAATGACTTTAACAAAATTATTTCACCCCATTTTCATAATGATGGTTGAATTTGGAAATATAAGTGTTGTATTGCCATCTACGACACCAGTACGGTGTAGACGAGACCCCGGTGTTGCCTTATGCTTTTATTATTGTTATTACTCTTAATCTTTTAATATTTATGTTGACTGTATGTATTGTATTTATATCTATCTGTATTTTATTCATATATGAATTGGTATACCAATTTTCATTGACCTGAATTCACATTTATATTTTCCACCTCTGTCTATAAGAATATTCTTGGACAATAAAGTACATATCTATCTATCTTTCTATCTTTTATGAGCCAAGATAAAGATATTGGCGAAGATGCCAGTTGATTTTTTTATAACTGAAAACAAATTTGGAGGTCAAGTCTCTCTCTAGTTCAATAAATAATCACTTTAAATCAATCAACAGTTTCTTCATTAAACGTTTTCACCTCTAGAAATAGCCATTTGCATACCATTATCAGATACAAGTAAAACTATCACAAAAACTAAAAGAGACATCGATGCAGACAATCTCAACTTCCGACAATGAATTAATCAGCGAACTGTGTTGCAGTAAATTTCTCAAAAAATGGTGACCTTGATATTCAGGAATTCGTTGTCTGTAACAGTGATTTATTCGAAACCAGTTTCAATTTCGTGTATCATAAAGGTGTCTTGATAATTCCGAACAATTTATCAAACGGTTTCGAAACGTTCTGAGCCATTGCATGATTACTGGTTCTCTAGCTGCGACTAGTTCAAAACTTCCAAGCGATGAGCAGTTACAATGTAGGAACATGAAAATCCAATTGCATAATGAAACCTAAAACGCAGCGGAGAGGGCTGTTTCAATGCATGTTCACGTGTATCACTGACTACACGACACACCGCCATTACTCTAGTCTGATTAACTCAATTTGTAATTGGACTCTGGGATTAAGCCACTCCATGCATGACTGCAGTCGTTACGAGTACTATCCAGGGACGATTTACCTGCCCATTCCTGATTTCTGCAATTTTACCTGGAACTATTCAATTAGGTTGGATTGGTGATTCATCAAGGTTACAATGTCAGTAAAAGGACTTTCCTATACAGAAGGCTAAATGTATCTTGTTCTCGGCCAAAAACGAAGGCAGACTCCTGAAACTCATACTTGGGACCAAAGGGATTCAATTTGCGGAGCCTATAGAATTGTGCGGAGTGGATATTCGTCTACAAACTGAACTGGAAGAAGAAAATCTATAGACTTTTCCTCACAAAACAGATTCAACAAATGGAATCTACCCAAAACACCAAAAACAAAGTCAATACCTCTCGACACGTGTTTCGCCAACAAAGTTGGCATCCTCAGAAGCTCAAAAAAGCGTACTGACTACTGATACTATCGTAATCTTCTTTATACCTTGCATCTATGCTAAATTGCACTCATTACCTAACACTATACCTGACTATATTAAATTTTGTAACTGCTACAATTTTTAAATTACATAAAATTTATAGACCTTTTTTGGAGGGAAATGACCCTTGTCAACTTCATATGAACTTTCCAACTCGAGAACAGTTGAAGATAGAGCAATTCTGCGAACGCCAATCGATTCAGAATGGTGTAATTAGTATAATCTGTGGATTTCAAAACTACCACCGGTAAAAAAAATCATTCGAAAAAAGTTCAAAGGGGTAGACCCCTAAAAATCATGAAAAATATCAAATTTGTATATTCTAAGACACAAGGTTTAGTTCAAAAACGAAATGAACTAATGCATTTTGCATTTGCAGAGTTTCCGTAAAAGGTTATAAAATCTTCAATTGACGTGGAATCGATCTCAAATGTGAGCATTCATAAAAAAGGTTGAGTTTAACGAAAATGGAAAAAAAAGTAAACATCCACCTGGTTATGATTATTTGAAATTATTTCAAAGTTGAGTAACTGAAAATTGATGGAATTCTGGCATTTAACCTCCATTTCTCCTAAAACTGAATCAATTTCTATAAAACTGTTTTGTACGTCTGAAAGTACCACTCAATCATCAGTAATTTTCAGATGCGAAAAAATTTGAATGTCTTGATTTGTTAACAGAAAAACAAGATGAGGTAGATATTCTCCAGAAATTTCAAAAAATGTCCATTCTTTCGAAAGCAATGAGATTTTTACCGAGATGAAATTCTGATTTCTGAACAGTCACGACCTGGTTCTGCAGTTCTGCAGTTGCAAGAAGGTTTACCGGACTAATTCTCTATAAGGTCTCGATTTGAAAATATTTGTGCTTATAAAACTATCCGCATTTTTCAAACTGTGTATCGACATAGAAATTTCGTTGAGTGAACTAATAAAAATTAATGTAAACTAACAGATTAAAATGGTAATCACCTGAAGCACAGAAGGGGTTATGTACGCTGTGAGGCAGCGAGCAAAGTGCCTTTAAGGAAAAAATAGCGTCATTACGGCGGAAGGATTTGTTCTAGAAAAGCCAGCAAATGAGTGTCGGTGAATAAAAAAGGCGGTAATCCAAGCCTACACTAGACCGTACACCAACTTTCAACCATATTATCAACATACATGAAGCAATCGCCAATCCACGAATTCAGTTTTATTGAACTATAAATCAGGGTAATAAAATGAAATTAACACATGTTTGACATGCATTCACAATAACGTCAATTCATTCTTCGTACCGAACGGAATATCATTCGTGATTTACAACTGTATAATGGATATATTATCGATCTGACCGGCACAGCACCAACCGAAAACTCATTGCGGGAAATGAATATTTAACGCAAAAACTATGTAGAACCCGATTTCGAATGGAATATTTTCCATATGGAGAAGTGCTCTTGCTGCTTTCCATTAAGTAATTAACTACACGAATTTGAATTGCAGTCGGACGAGCAGCGATATTTTTGGGTGATGGAGTCGATTTTTTGAAAAAACATTTAATAATTTTTGCATCACTACGGAAGCAAATTTTTCACCAACAATTTTCAGAAAAATACATATCAACCATAGACGCCTTGAAACATTTGGCCAATTCCATCGTTAATCTCATGAAAGAAGAGCAGATTTGGAATGTCAAGACATGATTCAGAATGGAATAAAAATCATCATCAGAACTGCTATTTCGTTAGGAATAATGGAAATATAGCTGGAAAATTTCTGGACAATTCTGGAGTGCCACAAGGTTCAAACCTAGGACTCCTTCTTCCAATATATACTTTTTTTCAACGACCTTACTCTTGAATCTCAAATTCTCAGACTGTCAACTCTTGCTGATGATTTGTAGCTTTTACTGCAAATATATTTCAGCATGAAATTTTGCGTATATAGTGCGAGTTTCAAGTGAATCTAATGCTTTTGTATTTTTCTTGATTTTAAGGGGTCTACCCCTTGCGATTTTATTTAAGTGATTACTTTTGCTCATCGAACAACTTGAAATTCATAGAGTACACTAATTTCATCATTCTGAAAAGATTGACATTCGCAGAATTGCTCTAGCTTCAACCGTTCTCGAGTTGAAAAGTTCATCTTAGAGTTGAGAGCGATCATTTTCATCCAAAAACATTTTAAGACTTTTTTCCTTCTTCTACTAGTCGAGGCCTTAGTGTCACAAAGGCGCAACTACCTTTTTTTGGAACCATAACGTTAATTTTGAGATATTTTTCATCATTATCAAGTTTTTCAAATTTCAAATATGGTTGTTATAGATAAATTAGTATATAAAATTCATTTATTTCTGTTTTTCTCGAAAATAATATTCTGTAGTTACGCTTCTGTGACACTAAGTCCTCGTAGTGAAACGTGATCTTTTTAGCATATGTACACCAAACTTGAAGTCGATTCCGAGTCAACTACAGATTTCAAAGGATTTTAATGAATCCTCCGCAATTTTCATGTTGCAAGGGAATTTTTGACGATTTATTCCTTCTCCATGCTGAATCTTATATTTGATTATATACAAATCATTATTTATTTTTGAATTCAGCATAAAATTTTACGTATTTTTAGGGGAGCCTCTACAAATTCGAGTTGAAAATTGAGTAGAAACAATAAGATTTGTGTAAGTCTCGTGAGTCAAGAATAATCTGTGTCAATATTCCAACAATCCAATGCTTGAACTAATATATTCACTGTATATTGTGACGTCAGCGATGTTTATGAAGCATGTTGTACACATTGATCTGCCCGAAACGTGCACGTCCTTAAGTGAAAATTATAAACCTGATGCGAATATAGCATTCGCCTTCACAATGGGGTAGTAAATCAACTATTTTTAGCGCTCGTATATGTAGACTAATGTACCGGCATTAAGTAATAGTCTTCTATGTTTCTAACTCATCCATTACTAGATATAGAAAGCAGTGCATTTATCTGCTCTGGATCTAGAAACCCCGCTCCTAAAATGCCCGCATTTTATTACCCTTGATTTTATCTGATATTCAGTTCGGCGTGGGTTATTTTTGACGTAATGAATAAATCTTTTTTTTAATTAATGTCTATTTCCAGAATCTACTGTTTTTATAATTAGAAATAGGGTTCTATGCCGAAATTTATTTTTGTTTGATTATGGTGAGAAGAGAAGTGAATCTTTTTCTGTTTCTGTGTCTTTTATTGTATAGGGTTCGCCTATATTACGAATTTTATATAGACAGGAAAAATTATCCTATCATAGATTAGATTCTGTAACTTTTAGAAAACTTCGTGGTGACGAAGGAAAAATAGGCTGGCCTAGGCGGTTTTTTGAATTCATCAGGAGGCAAAGAGTTGCAAAAATTTGGAACAGAGGCATTTGACAATTTCATATGATGACAAAAGTTGGTCCATAGTAGTCCTGTAAAATAAGGCAAAATTCGATAAAGCAACCCCTTTTCAGGCTTATACCACGAGAATTTTGAACGGAATCCGAGAGATCCTCATGCAATATAGTTTTTGATGATATTTCGAATCTGTTGCCAATACGAACGAAAAATGTAATAAAAATTATTCGCCAAACCCTTAATGTTTATAGGAAACATAGGAATCTTCCGCTAATACGTCAGTGATACCGTTTTTTTGCATTTGCTTTCTCAGATATCATAATCAACATCAATCTTCTTCAAAAATAATTTGAAATTGAAGCAACTACTATTAAACACAGTCAAACAGTCCACATAAAGACCACTGGATGCTGTGAAATTGTATTGGAAGTATTGATAACATTTAGGATAACATGTATGGAAAAGAGAAGTATTATTTACTTATTTTGGACTTAGTTTTTCAGGAAGGAAAAATTTTTTAATGCGAGTTTACTGAAAACATTGAAAAATTTCGTGCATAAAATTTGTGTTTTCATGGCACATCAGAGAGAATTTTTGGCATCGACCTGCGGTCTCGGCCAAAAAGTAAAACTCTCATGTGCCAATAAAAAAACAAGCATTTCACACACTTAATACAAAAACAACTAAGTATTAGCAATCTTCCATATCGACTCAGTTTGTGAAAAACCCTGTATAGCGAGAACGCATAAATAATTTCAACTTCTCCGGAATCACTTGCATTCACAGAAGTCAGCATATGGCAACCATACTTCATAAATCCTAGGAGATTATAAAACAACATCGATTCGTTATATTTTAATATACAGAATAAATAAATAAGCAGTAAAAGAGCTCGTTTATTGCTCGCTTCCACTGTAGCTTTTCACGACTCTTTTTCACAGCGAGTTATCGAATCTGTACGTAAATATTATGACAGAAAACAAGCGATATCGTTGTGGTGTTCAACAACTGTAAAATATTTTTTATTGTCACGAGTCAATTTTTATGCGCGACACATGGCGCGTTTGTCATTTGTCATAAAAAGGGCCTTCCAACTCTTATTGATTCTGTTTAATGAGATGATAAATTCGTTCAGTGAGCTTCGATGGTCGACATATGTTTCAAACAGAAGTATGGTGGATCAGAAATGGTAATTTGGAAACAAAAGTCCCTTTGTCGAATTATATGCTGATGGCAAACACTGCTACCGTCGACCATTTGACAGATGACATTTAATCCATAACTGAATAAGTGGCAATACATGGAATGCTTCATAGTCAAAAAAATATAAATAATATATATTTAATACATAACAATAACAATATTGATACTTCCCACTTCATTATTGAAAGTGTAAATTGATATACACGTCGCTTTATTAAAAGTAAAGATCTATTATTTACAGGATAAAAGGAAATAGAATTAAATATAAAATAAATATTTTTTTTTTAAGTTGAACGATTTTTCATTAAATTGCACTAAAAAGTAAAAAATTTCTCTGTCTACTACAGTCTAGATTGAACAATCGAACTTAAAATTGTTGGCCATCTTTAATGAATGGGTTACGATTTTATATCGAACTTAGAAATATGTAATGTGCCGGTAATGCTATTGTTAAATCTAGACTGTATGAACAGAGTTCTGCCAAATTAGTTTTTATTTTTCAGTGCAATTTTTTAATGAAATCGTTCAACTTGAAGAAATATTATTTACTTATTAGTCTCAATAATAAAAAAAAAGCAGGATGTATAATTATTGCCTTCGCAACTTTTTCGTTTCTAGCAATGCCCAATAATACAAGGTTTCTTTCCTTTTTTAGAATCCAATACCTCAATCAGAAGTCCAACAAGCGATCTCACACGACTCAATGCAACATAATCAACCCTTCCTCAAACATAAGTCCGATTCTATCCTTTATTGGTTGGGTATCAAAATTCTGAATAATTTACCCCCTTTACACCACTCACCCACCACCTACTTAAAAATGTATTGTCACCAAATCAACTTATAAATCTGAAAACCGCATGTTTTCATCTGTTTTTATTCCAACGATCTGACTTTACCCCTTTTACACCCCTCACCCACCCCCTGCCTCCGATTTCTGTTCATAAAATTGCATTGTCACCAGATCAAATCATAAATCTGAAAATCGCATGGTCGTATCTGTTTTGGTTCCAAAGGTATGAATTTATCCCCTTCACACCCCTCATCCACCCTCTACCCCCAAATTTTTATCATAATATTGTATTGTCGTCGAACCTACATTACTGTGCCAAATTTCATTGGAATCGGTTCACGGAAAAAGGGTCAAAAATTAATCGCAAGATTTGATAGACATACAGTCAGAAGACATTGAGCCAGGCTCTGTGAAGTTGATTCTATTCAACTTCACTACCACAAGGCCAATGACAGAAGTATGAAAAAAGTTCACAAAATAAATGCAAAGAGCATAATATGCATCAATTCCCTTATACACGATACACAATACAAAACAATGAAGATATATCAGATTCACTAACAAATAAAATCGATTCATCACCTTGTAATACCAACATATCTGAAGTAGAATTTAAAGAAGCACAGACTACCAGTTAGAGCTCTGGTGTTAATCAACACTTTCTCTTCAGAAAAAACAAGTTGATTCTCGAAAACACATATCATAGTACAACCAAGGCAAAAACTCCACAGAAATAACCCAAAATCACACCAATTATTCTACTCTACAGATTCCTGATCAGGTCCAGAATCGACTACGCATCAATAGCATATGCCTCTGCAAATGAATCTTTAATCCAAAAACAAGACGTTATCGAAAATACACCATTCTGAAACGCATCAGTATCTGATCATTCGAACACAACAGAAAGTTTGCACTGCTCAGCAAATGAAACTCTTTGAAGATACCATAGACAACTCTTGCAGCCACACTAATATATGCAATACGTAACAAAGTTTTTTCAGCCCGATTCAAATGAAATTTTATAGGACACCCAAGAACAGCCCCTTCTGTGTCTATGAAAGGATGAACGAATACTTGAATCACTTACTCCATTATTTTCAAATTCAATGCTCCTGCTCCTTGGATGTTGAATCACCCTATATATGACTCTTTAGATTAAATTAGTTTGGTGCTTTCCCATGTATCTAGGAGCTCTTGATTTTTCTTTTCCCCGCGTTAGAAACCTTAGCCTTGACAATTCCACGCAGTGGCATAGTATGTGTACTGATGTTTCCTCTTTTTTCTGTCAAAACCTGCTTAGCATTCTTCTATCAGACCGATTGTACTCAAATGTTTGCTGAGCCTACAATGCCCTGTGAGAAGTCCTACTAATATTCCAGTAGTTCCTCTTCTGGGTCAGTAGATATTCTGCGAATTTTGGCTGCAGTTCTTTGATAGATAAACTCTTTGACCTGTCTCATTCCTGGTGAATTGTTCCACCATTCTTGAGATTTCTGTTGGCTGCATGATTTGGTGTTTATTCCAGTACAGCTTTTTTCATACCACAGAACGGTTCTGGGCCATTCAAGGCCTTACTTGCTCCTTCACAGGCTAGAAAATGAGCCTCTTCTTTGCCTCTATAACATGTGTGTCCTGGTACCCAAGCTAGGGTCAGCCTGTTCTGACTGTTCAGCTCTTTTAAGGCTCCAATGCAGTCCCATGCAATCCCAAACAAGTTTGAAGATCACTTGCACTGCGTTAAATGCTTTATATGTGACTCAACTGTATCTCCTTTTCACAAAGAATGGTACCTACACTCCCATTGATTCTTCTAAACTTATTAAACCAAAATCTATTCCTATACGAGAACTTTATCACCATATATACAGACTCCTCAAAATCAGCTCTGAGAGCTCAGCTATACACAGCCTTACAGATATTATAAAAAAAATCATCACGGATCATAGACGTTAGGTATAAGAAAAACATTTTGTCATTCAATTTGCTAGTTAGTTTCAGTTCCTCAACAAAAAATATCTGAGGCAACATTGTTGATTTTCCTGTTTTCGCTCGATGGTTCAATCATTCCCAAGAAGTAGGTTCTCTGGCCATTAGAATATCGAAGTCTCACGGTCTCCAATACGATCATAAATACAGTCGTCGTGATTTGCATTTCGAGAAAAAAGAAACAAACAAATTGCGATTCCGTGCGTCTGAATTTCCGCTGGAAAATATCCCAATGGCTTCTCGATAATCATCGTCACTAGAAAATTAAATGGAACGGTTGATGGGTTCATTTTGATACTATGTTGTGAATACTCGAAGAGTTTTGTTTTGCAGACTATTTGGAGAAAGCGTACCGCAGAGATCAAAAAATGTTTGTTACGTAACGTTCTGCATAATCTTCAGCGAAAAGTCTTACAAGAAAAGATCGCGACAAAATAACTATATCCAAGGGTCCGTTTTGGGCCCTCTCTTATTTGTCATTTATGTAAAGGGCTTGTGTAGAAACATGAAATTTTATTATTTTGACAATCAATAAACACCAATTTGTGAATTCCTTCGATATTAAATTCAGTTCATATAACAGTGCATTGCTTATAATACTGGCATATCAATGATAAATAACACAAAGATCGAAGGTCCCAATATAGAACCCTGGGGAACTCCTAGGTTAATATCATAATATTCTAAGGAAATTCAGCCCTAAGCTGTATCACTTCCGTTAAAAATAACGTCATCGTTATTCGCCATTTCCGCTATTTTGCTATTCACCCAGTTTGATAAATAAATTCACTATGTAACAATTGTTTTAATAATATTTGTTGTTAAGC